>OY041624.1:1282500-2532500 GCA_955876795.1 Eupithecia tripunctaria | reverse complement strand
AAAAAATAGAGTGTGATATTTTTATTTTAGAACCACTGAAAGTTAAAGTAAATATTCGATTTGGAAAAAATAATTGGCTGTAATTTTCTTTTTTGTTTTTTTTTATAATCTTAGACTCTGATTGGTAAAGGGGTACCAAAGGCCTACAATCGACCTTGTTTAAATTAAAAGACAGGGTCGCAGACGTAATATTTTGGCTGCAATTGCGAAATTCAGTCTGAAATCTGATTTTGACCAAAATTTTACAAAAGTCAAAATAACTTTTGAACCAGTGAATATCGCAGAACATACATGAGGGTTTAATCGATAGGTACTGAGGTCCCCTACCCCCCAGGCACCGATGAACGACCCCTTATGCTACACCCTGTATATGCACCTGCTCAGAAAGTTACTTATTCCTTTTCCAAACTAAGATACAAAACCCGAGTTTGCCGAATGCTCAAATGACACACTCGGTAGGAATTGGCGACTTTCTCGACTCTGTATACAATCTACTATTGCCTTTTTCAGGTGACAACGTGGTGGTGGGTGATAAAGTGATAATGAACCCCGTGAACGCCGGCCAACAAGTTTTGCACGTGTCGGCGAATCACGAGTTACCTGACAACGCAGGGTGTATGGAGGTAACATGGGATTTTACTTTTCACGGGTACTTCTCGCGTTAATTAACAAATAATATGATCAAGTAATTTCACGGGTGAGTCATATCGGTCACGATTTCACGATATGACTCGCGCTTTAGCAAAATTTCCACTTCATTTAAAAATTTTACTTACACTTCGTTATCTCAACAACCAATTCATTCTGACGGGATGTCATCACTGCCATGACCAAAGTTTCACTATGACCAAAATTTGCTGGAGCACAGTCTGCGATATGACTGTCGCTAACTGTAATCCTGTATAAGTCATGACGCGCGGTGGCGCTCTATCACTAAGATTTATTTTAACCTATATTCTTATCATCTTAAAACGGTGATTTAAATTCAAAAATGCTTTATGATTATATTAAGTACAATAAATGAAATATCATATTTTAAAAATACACTGAAACTGAAATAAAGTGGTAATTTTATGTGATTGGAATTTGATCTATTTATAATCATATGTAACCCATTTCTAAAATGTTCCAATAATTCAAATTAATATAACTCTACGTTCTATGGCTCAGCAATCCTAAGTGTGTCTTGGCCTCCGATAAGAGAACTCGCCATTTTCCCAGTCCAGTTTCCCGCCAGTCCTCCGCCGTCCCGTCCCGTACCACGGGCAGCAATTAAATTAACATAAACTCCAACACTATCCCCAGGTGAACGTAGTAAACTCATCAACATCCTGGAAAGTGACTCTCTTCCTCGAACACAAAGAGAACCTCGAGGACATCCTGAAGGGCGGAGACGTGGTCCGTCTCTTCCACGCGGAGCAAGAGAAGTTCCTGACCATGGACGAGTACCAGAAGAAGCAGCACGTGTTCCTGCGGACCACGGGCCGGAGCAGTGCCGCCGCTGCTACCAGTAGCAAGGCGCTGTGGGAGATAGAGGTACTATAACAGTCCACTGCTGGGCCTAGGTCTCTGTTTATGAGTGCTTAGCGTCCTGAACTCAGCCGCATCCAGAATCTTACAGCAGCTCTTCGCATGTCGTCATCCCACCTGGCGACAGGGTGTCCTATACTAGTACATTAAGCTAGTGTCTTAAAAAAAACAACTTCAACAAAACAAAATAAAAACAACTTTAACAAAAACTGTCAGTTAGATTTTCAGAAGATATTACCACGTTTTCTTTCTTTTGTCGATTAAACAATAGATGAAGATATAGCCAGTTTAAATTCGTCGTGACGTCACACCTTACTATACTTTTTAGCAAGGTGTGACGCTACTAGCCCCCTTTCCCCGAACTAAGACGCGCTGTATTTTTGTTATTTTGTTTAACAAAAAAATATATGAGTCCAATATATTCTGATAATCTAATTGACAGAATAAATAGAATTATATTTTTTTTTACCCGGGACACAATTTTTTCATGCTATTTCGTTCCTTCAGAATACCCCTCAAGGATATAAAGATTAGCCCGCAATATAAGGATGAAAATATTTTGTAACAATTCCGCAACCAATATCTTCTGCAATAAATCCTACAAATTATAAAAAAAAATCATTTATACAAAATGAAAGAATAGGAATAAGAAGTAAGTCGTCTAAAATTTGATAAATGTTCTTTCATTTGGTACCGTATAACTTGTTTGATTTTACGCAGGATTTTTCGCGGAATTGTAACTTAATATGTTCATCCTTATATTTACAATAGATATCCGCAAAATAACGCATGAATCTATAATGTACCTTAAGAATGCATTAACAAAGTCTATTTCTCCGCAGGTGGTCCAACACGACCCGTGCCGCGGCGGCGCCGGCCACTGGAACTCCATCTTCCGGTTCAAACATCTCGCTACCGGACACTACCTCGCCGCCGAGGCTAGCATACGACCTGTGTTAGTATTATTTACTCCTTCTATGTAAATTCATACACCTCGTGAACTCAAAAACCCTAAGACCTTGGTTACTGAGACGTATATAAATTTAAAAATATGGCGTTGGTAGAGTGTGTTTACGCGGTTTAACGCGGTGTCCCACGCGGCGTCAACCGCCTCTCTTCACGCCCCGGCTATCCATAAACATCAACACACATTGCGATATGTTTGGTGATGTCGTAGTATTCTATTAAGTATATCAGTTATCTAGTACCCATAACACAAGCTCTGCTTAGCTTGGGGCATAATAATTTATTAGTATTACACCCGGTAGGGGCGAAGCGCTCTCGAGGCAGACCACCTGCCAGATGGTCGGATGACATCGTTGGAGTAGCCGGAAGACGTGAATGAGCTCGCAGGACCGTGTTGGCGTGTAAAACAGGAGGCCTATACCCAGCAGTGGGTCAATGGGATATGATGATGATGACAGTTTCTTACCGATTTTATTTTAATTTCAGTGACGGTCCATCGGAATCTGAAGAACCGGCGTACGCACTAGTATCAGTGCCGCACTCGTCGGAAATCGCGACGCTTTTCGAACTAGATCCCACGACTATGACGCACTGTGACTCTCCCGTGCCGCAGAGCAGTTATGTCAGGTAACTTTATAATAACCACGTAACTTGAAGCAGACCACGTAGAGGCAGCAACAGAAGAAAATCTCTCCCCCCCTGCATAACACATGCAGTTTTAAATATATCTGTATATCGTAGGACTTCTAAGAGTCGAAAATCAGACCAACTTCATTTCATTTCATTTCATTTATTGCAGGAAATATGGTCTGAATACAAGGTCTTAAACATTAAAAGAGTGTCACATACTTCACCAAAACACATTGGCATGCAAAATTTCTTAAAAAGTATGTTCCTATATAAATTTAATTTAAGTGATCTTCACTAATAACTTTTTAATTCTCATTCGTTGACATTATCTTATTCAGATACTTAATAATAACATTCGCTTTCATCGATTATTATCATAATTATGATACCTGCCTACTTTGTGTTTCCGATTTGGTCTGTTTATAAAAAATCGTGTCAAGTCTTTGTAAACTTTATTTGATTGTCCAATTTTTTGTATCTACTCGGGAGTTTTAGAGTGAAGTTTTCCACACACAATGTATTTTGTTTTTATAGGGAATGAAAATGAATTGAAGAAAAATAATTGAATTGAAATTAGTTATTCCGATTTGGTCTGTTTATAAAAAATCATGTCAAGTCTTTGTAAACTTTATTTGATTGTCCAATTTTTTGTATCTACTCGGGAGTTTTAGAGTGAAGTTTTCCACACACAATTTTTTTTTTTTTTTTTTTTTTTTTTTATTTATTTATAACAGTATACATATTTGAGTAAGATTTTTTTGCACCATTAAACCAGTGTTGGTTTGTATTGGTGCTCACACTCGTTTTGTAATGTATTTTTTTTTTATAGGGAATGAAAATGAATTGAAGAAAACTAATTGAATTGAAATTAGTTATATTATATTTAGGTAACATACAAACTGAACGCATACATATATAAAATCAGATTAAATTACGAAATCGGATTCGAATTGTGTTACGCCGTTATCGGTTCACTTTGTTGTGACGCTGTCAGTACCTAGCTACCACATAAGTGACCTATAGTCTGACCAAATTCTGTGTTTTGAAGTTAACAACAGGTAAATTGATTTATATATCAAAATACAGAATTTACAGTAAGTGGCAAAAATACAAATACAACAGTTTTTGCGATTAGAAGCTACGCCAAACGACGCGATTTGCATATTTCATTTAATACGTCATACAAACTCAGACGTAGTGTACACAATCAAAAAGAAGCTCTATACTAACCGTGTTAGAGTTGAATACTAACAGCATCCTGTTTTACAGACTACAACACCTATGCACACACACATGGGTACATTCCACCTCGATACCTATAGATAAGGAGGAGGAAAAACCGGTTATGTCAAAGGTAAGATTTACTACTCACTTTACTCTTTCGTTACTCTACTTTAACTCTCTCACCTCTACTTTAACTCTCTCACTTCTACTTGAGGTTGCCACCGAAAGGATATTACAGCCTTAGCCAAAAGGGGTGATTGTGGACTTTCTGTACCCATCAGAAAAAAGATTATTTTCACTTCATTTCATTTAGTACTGTTAAGGGTATACTGTTTGTCGCGGCGAACTCATCAATGGGCGCGGCCTAAATGTGTGCTATTTCACCTGCCATAATAGAAATACCCGTGCATTAGAATGAAATGCACAATGAGTTATTGGTAAAACAGCCGCCTAAAAAATTGAAACAGACTTAGCACAAGGACACAATGAACAAATATTAAAAAAAAATCTGGATAGAGCTTGTGTTATGGGTACTAGATAACTGATATACATAATACAATACACTACATAGATAGATATTTTTTACTATACATAGTAAATATCCAGAACGCCCTGAACAAATGTATGCAGATCGTACACCACCTATTAAGAAAATCTATTGAATGTATCTCTTCTAAATAAATTTATTTTAACCTATTTATAATAAATATTTAGATTTGCCAAAGTCCACTTATTTCCTTTTACAGAAGGCTGTAATTTTAAACACCTGTAGAATAGTAAGAAAATTCCTTCAGAATGAATAAAACGAGCTTCCAAGTGAAGTCTCTCCTTCTGAAGCGCACTTGGCTTAGGCCCGTGCGCTTTTGATATTTTAGTATACAACCGAGAAGATAAGATCTTAACCCAAAAATAATAATAATAATAGTGTTGGACAATTCACACAGCATTATCTAGCCCCAAGCTAAGCAGAGCTTGTGTTATGGGTACTAGATAACTGATATACATAATACAATACACTACATAGATAGATATTTTTTATTATACATTAATAACTAAACTATGTCGGTAAACCCTTAATTTAAGAGTTTTCGAAGAATACAGGCTGTTTGTTGTTTAAGAAATTATCAGTAAATAAATTCAAACAAACTGTCAAAACTTTACTATGCAAAATGGCTTACTATAAAATATCAGATTATCTAGAGGATAAAAAAGCTTGGGTTGGATTTCGCTCCAACTCGAAAAATAACAACTAACAGGCGGTTTCTTCGTCGTTTCTTTACTTTAGTCTACATAGCGAAGCGATCGAAATCAAAAATACCACTTTATTTCCGTGTCAGTGTATTTTTTACTATGATTTGACCTTTTCTAAGTGTACATTTATTGTATTTATGGAAATAAAGCATTTTTAAGTTTGAGTTTCGAGTTGTGAGTTGTGGATTTTGGATCTCATTTGATTTATTAAGCACTGCAGCGCCTCGCGGTTTTCCCCGCGTAGTTCCCGTTCCCGTGGGAATTTATAATTATATTTTTTTTAATCGGTCCAGTAGTTTCGGAGGCTATTCAATACAAACAAACAAACAAACCATTCCTCTTTATAATATTAATATAGATAATTCGTGACATTCTCGTGTTTTCCTTCAGGTGGGCTGTTCCCAAATAAAAGAAGACAAGGAGGCTTTCGCGTTGATCTCAGTTTCACCGAGCGAAGTGAGAGACTTGGACTTCGCGAACGACGCGTGCAAAGTATTGTCGGCCTTATCGACCAAACTGCAACTCGGGAATATAGAGCATAATGAGAGGAAGTAAGTCGCAAATTAGCTTGATAAATTAAAATGCCTTTTTTGAAATTTAAATAACATCAGTCA
Source organism: Eupithecia tripunctaria (assembly GCA_955876795.1). Taxonomy (NCBI): domain Eukaryota; kingdom Metazoa; phylum Arthropoda; class Insecta; order Lepidoptera; family Geometridae; genus Eupithecia; species Eupithecia tripunctaria. The sequence continues at coordinate 2,526,285 of OY041624.1, read as the reverse complement.
GAGTCAAATCGTTTATTTCTTTAGACTTATAAAATACGCACTTAGACAATAAATAACACTAAGGTATACACTATTATTGACATAGATATAATTTAGAACTATTATTTACAATTGAAACATTTGAGCTACCTGCAGACTGTTGCAAACAAACTACAGGTAGCTCAACTGATAAATAGGATGATATCTGTGTTTCAATATCAGCCTTACCGAAAATTTCAGCTCATAAATTGTCAAAACTCGCAAAGAACCAACAACCGCGGGGGTAAACGTGTTCTTGAGTGGAGACCACGACTCGGCAAACGTAGTGTAGGAGAAGCCCTCCGGCAAGGTGGGTTGAATTCCTGCGAAAGACTGCAGGCAGATGCTGGATGGCGCTATGGCGCTTATAGGGGGAGGGCTGTCCAGCAGTGGTCTAACAGGCTGATGATGATGAATTGTCTTAACAGATTTTAGTAAACTGGAGCATTTTTTGATTGTCTTCAATCATTTTTTGATTGTCTTCAAATCTGATTGCGCGCGCGTTGATAATGTGACAATAAGGGAAAAATGCTGACCCGAGAATGATGCGGTTGCACCTTAATAAAGAGCTTAAATTAATTTCAGAGCACTAACCTGCCTCCTCCAAGATATAGTGTACTTCATAGCGGGGTTCGAGAATGAACCCAACAAGTCTGAGGCTCTGGAACTCACCATAGAGAACCCTAATCGAGACCGGCAGAAACTCGTGCGGGAGCAATACATTCTGCGGCAACTGTTTAAGATATTACAGGTAACTGGTATAAGCCCTCCCTTCTAAACACAAGTGCAAACTTAGTTAGAGCGAGGAGTCATCTTCACGCTGAAAGGTTAGGTACAAGTACAACTTTTACTTTTATTTTACCATATAATAGTTTTATATTTCTACCTACTTACTAACCTCTTTACGAATAAATACTTTTTATTTATTATTATTATTATAACTTATTATTACTTCGCCGTGTGGTGCCGGCGGCATAGAATTTGCACCACCCCTACTCTTCCCACGAGTGTCGTAAGAGGCGACCGTCGAGAGTCGTATTTACCAGGGGGCGGGCAGCAGCGCCTCCTGCTGAACAATTCTGTCACCAAACTGCGATCCCCAACCCGCATGCCCAGCGTGGGGTTTATGGGGGTACAGTGTGACCCTCTGTTACCCTAAACGTGTCCTCTGGGTGGTGCTAAGAGCGGTACCCTCTGGTGGTAGGCTTCGGCCGTGGCTTGTCACCACCCTCCGGACTGGGCCAGTCCGTGAAGCAACTCAGTTGTGTTTCGAAATGTGGTCCGGAGTAGCCATCTTCTAGACCTTCGTGATACATCGTCGGCCGCATCTTCGCTTTCCATCAGGTGAGATTGCGGTCAAACGAAGGTCTATTTCTGATAAAAAAAATACGATAATAGCTACTAAAGGTGCTTATCAGGGGGAGGTCTGCGTCCAGTAGTGGACCAATATAGGTTGTTGAGGTTGAGGTATTATTACTATCACACTGGTATACAGGGTGTTTGTTATTGCGCTCGACAGAGTGTGCAATACTCGGCTGTGAGATAGATTTCGAGCGGGATAACAAGATATGGTTTTCTCGCGAGTGAGAAGTACAGAGCAGAGACGTGCACCGAATTTTCTATGCGTCTAAACTGTTGTAACCTAGTTACCAGTTAATGATACGACGAATCGAAAAATTTAAAGACATAACTAAAGAAATACTTCTATGTTACTTACCAAAACAATAACCGAAGAAAAAAGTGTTCTGTTCCTGAGATAAATAGCATAAAGTGTGCAAAACATTTATGTTTCAAAAAAATTACTGAAAAACTTTCATTCATTTAATTTTTTCGAGGGTTTTGCCATAACGATCACACTTGGCGGGTTGTTGATCTAAATTAAGGTGTTAAAGCACACAAAAGAAAAGAACTGCGTTTCCTCTAGTGGGTTCCCATATCGGCTAAGTTAGAGTTTCTTCAAAAACAGAAGAGTCGTGGGAATTGAGGGCGCTCGTGTGCCAATTGACAACTTTTGTTGCGTCGACAACACTGTTCTGTCATTGCAGTACGACTAAATGTGTTAGTTTGCCGACACGAACACCATGACTCTTCTCTTCTTATACAGACTACACGTTACTGTCCAAGTTATTTAATTCCTCGTTTTCTCTAGTCAGCTATGGTGAAACTGGTACCTATTTAGCGTTTTTAATCTTAGATTTCTAGATTGCATATAGTCCGCTTATATGTTGCACATACTTCGTATATAGGCCCTGTTGTTTGTTTTTACACATCACTTTGCTTACTTCATTATCTATACTTAGCCCACTGTCATCCACTGCTGGGTATAGGCCTCCTATTTACAACATTCAATTCTTACTGGCTGATATACATACTTAATATATATGTAAATGTATGTATGTAATGTTGTTAGTATATCAGTTATGTAGTACCTTATCCTACCCATGATACATGCTCTGCTTAGATGTTAGATGGGTTAGATGATACTGTGTGGATTAACCAGCACCTTATTATTATTATTTATTTCAATTATATTTTATATTCAATAATTTATTTTCCACCAGAACGTACTTTTATGCTTTAGCAGTTCCGCTATAATTTTGAATCCCATTCATTTACTACATGCCTTTTACAATAATTTATCTAGGACAATCGATCGAGCTTACCAGTTAGGTTGTTTTACTAGCTTAGCTTAGCCTAGCTGTAGAATAAACTACCTTTAAAATCCTTAGCTATACAAAGTAACCTCTAGGGTGCAATATTGTAAATAGTGAAAGGATAAAATATGGAAGTCTTCCTTCTAGATAAATATGCGCGCAACATGACAAACAAACGTCAAAATATCAAAAAAAAGACGTGTGGAACTCGGGGACTGCCGCGGTAAAGCTATTGCATAGCATTTTGTATCAACTTATGCAATTATAATTTTATTTATTTATTTTATTCATGTAGTATTGTTTTTTTTTGAAATTAATTCAAGTTACACTTTTTGAGCGTGGTGACCCTATACACCTATATACTTTCTCATAAACAGCTGCTTATGTATTCGTCCGATTTCGGAGCAGCTCGTCTCGATTCGTGCGAGTTTCGTAATGTTGTACAATACGTCTAATCGCACGCACACAACGCCGTGTCGAAGACTGACGAACTGAAACGACGTTAGAGGATGCACGGCCTTCAAGCCACACCTCCTTGCCCGGCGGAGTGGGGAGCGTGAGGTTTTTTCGTTACGGAATTTCTGGATTCGGTCCCCGCGCTCAAGGCCCGCGATAGAAGCTATGCAATAGCTTAAAATATCCTTCGCTGGTTAGCCAAACATTTGTTAATTGTAAAAAACAACATACGGGACGCACAGTTGACGCTTAACTTTATTCACTTGACCGTAGGTTAACGGTTACGTAGGTTGCGTGCGTACATCATTTTGTACAAAGCGCCACCGCCTGTCGCGTACTAAACTCGTTCGCAGCTCAGCTTACAAGCGCCGCCTACCGCAGAACACTTTACTTTTGGGTCATTTTCTAGCGCAATGAACGCTTCCATGTTTTATTTGTTCAGGGTTACACATGTAATTCCACATGCAATAAGGAATTCAAATGCACACATCATATAATCAAAGAGCTAAATCCAATCTTATCTCCACACCACAGGGTCCATTCCAAGATTCGGGCGACGGTGAACCATTTCTCAAGATAGAAGAGCTACACGATCTACGCTACGCTCCTTACAAATACATATTCAGGCTGTGTTACCGGATACTGAGGCTCAGCCAGCAAGATTACAGGAAGAATCAGGTGAGATTTGAATCTTATTGCTACGACATAAGAACTGTTGGGTACTACACTACAAATCAGCAAGATTACAGGAAGAATCAGCTGAGATTTGAATCTTATTGCTACGACATAAGAAGTGATGGGTACACTACATGCCTCAACTTATATAAGTTCCACAGAAATATACATCATTATTCTTAGATACTTAACAAGTAAGTATCTAAGAATAATATTGTTTTAATTTTTTCATTGGTGTCCCAAAACAGATGTCCCAAAACTAAAAGTATTTGTCAGTACTACTGTACTACTGGACGACCACTGTGGCGCGGTGGGCGAAGGTCCGCCTGCGACGCAGGAGGTTGCGGGTTCGATTCCCGCCTCGGGACAAATATTTGTACGATCTGCAGATATTTGTTCAGGGCGTTCTGGATGTTTTTGAAAAAATATCTATCTATGCAGTGTATTGTATTATGTATATCAGTTATCTAGTACCCATAACACAAGCTCTGCTTAGCTTGGGGCTAGATAATGCTGTGTGAATTGTCCAGCGTTATTTATTGTTATTTATAAAATACCCCCTGTATTTTAATTCACACGATTCGTTTCCAAGCGAAAATCTCAAATACGAATTTGAATTTTATTCCGATGGAACTTTAGTAGGCTATTTTGATGTGTCAAAAGTTTCGGATATTCCGACGGCCTTTGCTACGAATGTAAAGAAGAAGAAAATACTAGGGGTATTTTGTTATCTGTTCATTTATAAAAACATTCGAACACTTGGTAACGTCCAATTTACAATTTGAAAAAAAAACCTAAGAACAAAGCACAGGCTATTTAAAAACTTAGAGAAAAAAATGGTACTTGATAGATAGATAATTTATTCATTAAAACTTTGTTACTTATGTTGGGTAGCAATGCCTTAAAGCCTAATAGGCAGTACGCAAATATCATTCAATTTGATTGACTCTGGCACCATTTTCCACAAGCTAATTTATATTTCCAAAGCTTCTCACGCTACTTTTCCTTCCAGGAATACATAGCGAAGCACTTTGGCTTCATGCAGAAGCAGATAGGCTACGATATCCTCGCCGAAGACACCATCACAGCACTGCTCCATAATAATAGGAAGCTGTTGGAGAAACACATCACTGCGTCGGAGATTGAGACTTTTGTTGGTAAGTCAGAGTAAGACAAGATAAGCACTTAGAAAATTCAATTTTTTACTATATAAACAGCTTGATAAATAGTAATTACTATCAAATAAGAAATAACGTGCCTCAACCTCAACCTCAACAGCCTGTGTTGGTCTAACAAGGAACAAGACAGGGGGAGGCCTGATACGCGCCTTGTTGGCGTTTATCTAGTGGGGAATAATACCCATAATCCCCATGCTGGGCATGGCGGGTTGGAGATCGCAGTTCGGTGGTAGAATTGTTCTGCAGGGTCGCTGCTGCCCGCCCCCAGATAAGTTAATAATTGACATTTAATAAGCAATTGACTCTAATTCACTTCAATTGTTTCAACTAGCGGAAGAAGTGATTAAGTGATTAATGATTAAGTGGGTGAAATAGTCAAGAAGTTTCACTATCACTGGGTTTTCTGATTATTTTCTAAAAATATATATCTATCTTCTAAAAACCAGCGCATCTTTGTATCCCGGTGAAAAATAGCATAAAGCTGAGACTGATCCGTTTTGCCTCACCTCGGCAACACTGGCGCACCTACCTGTCATGTAGGTTAGTTTAGCTTATTTATTTATTTTTATTTATTTGGAAGACAAACAAAAGTACATAGATAAATAAAGAGATACAATCAGGATTTCGTAAGGCCGGTGAAGTCTCCACTATAAACAAATTTACACATACCTAAAAAAAAATTGTGAATAGACATTAGCAAACAAACATATCGAGAGGAAATTATCTTACTAACCTCTAGGTGATAAGTGCCGTATTGGCGTTTATCTCATGGGGGAAATGCCCATAATCCCCAGGCTGGGTATGCGGGTTGGGGATCGCAGTTCGCTGGAAGAATTGTACTAAAGGGGGCGCTGCAACTCGCCCTCTGGTGGATATCCGGCACCCACGGTAAGAGTTGGGGTTGTGCAACTTCTAAGCACCACACAGCACCGATAACCGTTGGGTAGTTAAGGTTCTTGAGTGACGACGTCGATGCAATGCGAAACGGAGTGTGAGAAGACCTCGATGGACCGATGGACTGAAGGCGGCTTCATAGCGTCGTGAGGGCTATGTTCAGCAGTGGACGTAAACGGGCTGATAATGATGATGATTATGTATTTCTACAACGTTTTGTAATATCTTACAGGTCTCGTCCGCAAAAACATGAAGACCTGGCAGTCCCGTTTCCTCGACTACCTCAGCGACCTCTGCATATCAAACAAGAAGGCCATTGCTGTCACGCAGGAGCTCATCTGCAAGAGCGTGCTGTGCGCCAACAACGCGGACATACTAATCGAGACCAGGTTAGAGCAGAGGAGGTAATTTATCAATGTATAGCGACCTCTGCTTCTCCAACTTAACAAAGTTGAAGTTGAAATCAAACATGCTTGATATAATTAATTTTGTTTTAAAAAACTATAAACCGACTTCAATTTTTATAGTTTTTTCATGAATTTTAATGGATCCCACTGTTATACATAACTGAAGAAAATTAAAATGGGACCACTCGGGAAGCACCAGCTTTCATATAAAAAGAGAATCATGAAAATCGGACCACCAAGTCAAAAGTTCTGAGGAAACAAACATAAAACAGTCGAATTAAGAGCCTCCTCCTTTTTTTGAAGTCGGTTAAAAAAAAATACTATGTGCCCAATATGTTCAGATAATGTAACTTACGGACTAAATCTATACATATAAAAGAAGTTCGTGTTACTTACACGATTTATAACTCAAGAACGGCTAAACCGATTTGGCTGAAAATTGGTGGGGAGGTAGCTTAGAACCAGGAGACTTTAGGATACTTTTTATTCCGTTCCCGCTGAACGAACCGTGATGAAATTTGGCAGGGAGGTAAATGGTAACCCAGGATATTGAATAGAGACGACATAGACATTGAAGACATAGGCTACTTGAATAGAGCGTGCGAAGCCACGGACAAAAGCTACTACAATATTATATTACCGATGACACTCAAGCTAGTGCACCTTATCATGTAGCTTCAAAACGTTTATAAAGTGATCAGAAGATCTGATAATCAAACTGATGACGGACTAAAAAGAACAATGTTTTTTTATCCAAGACAACTACCCTATTAGTTGAATATTGTTGTTGGCTATTAATTGAATTTCACCATAATATGCAACCGGCCTAGCTATTCTACGATTCGGCGGCGACATAGTAAACGACCTAAGTTTATCTCTGTATCTGCAAATATGTAATTGATTTTGTTTCAATTTCAATTATATAGATTTTTCATGGATTCCATTGTCTGAACTGGACCAAATTAAAATGGGACCACACACACGGGAGAACTTGTGCTTCCCACGGTGAAGAGAATCATAAAAATCTGACTATCTGACAAAAGTTCTAGTGGAATTCAGAACCTCCTTCTTTTTTGAAGTCGGTTAAAAAGACATCGCAACGGGTACTTTTTGTCCAGTTAAAATTTATTTATATTATATACTACTTTTTTTCAGGGTGGTGACAACCAAATACGACGATAAAAGCAAGTTTACACTGGAAAATGATGACGTCATGTTACTATGGAACAATAAAAAGGTAACCTTAGGTACATTATGAAGCACAGTTTAAAACAGCTGTGAAAAAGCTGTAAATGTAAAAGATGTAAGCTAAAAGTGGCACTTTCCGCATGATTTAGCTTAGCCATAGAAAACGCACTTTTTGAGCACATGCATTGTAAAGGAATTAACATATTAACATAACGATGCAGGAGGTTGCGGGTTCGATTCTCGCCTCGCCTCATATCAGTTTTGTTGACCGTTATTTTCCCACTGCTGGTGGGCTAAAGGTGGCTGGTATAAACTTGTACTTGAGTGAAGACTGTTGCTCGGCAAACGTAGTGTAGGGCTCCCTCCGACCAGGTAAGATGACGATCTGCGAAAGACTGCAGGCAGATGCTGGATGCGTCAAGCTGAAGACAGGGCGCTATGGCGCTCACTAGGGTCCTATGTCCAGCTGTGGACTTACATAGGCTGATGATAAAGATGATGAGCAAAGGTTATTTATTTTTATTAATTTTATTTCAACTATTCCAGAACCAACGCCTCCTATCCGAGCTAGCGAGAGAAGCGAAAGACGACCCGAATTGCGAATCCGCCGCCATATTGGATTACTACAGACACCAGCTGGATTTGTTTTCCAACATGTGTCTGAATCGACAGTATCTAGCGTTGAACAGTCTGTCTGCACAGCTGCATATCAACTTGATATTACAGTAAGTTAAACAGCGGCCAAGGGAGCGTTCAAGTATTACGTAACGCAATTCTGGGGGTGGAGGGTCTCGTAAAACGTTACGATGCGTTACAGGGGCGGGAGGGGGTCTTTCTTACAACACATTACATAACATTATTCCTTTTTTTTATATAAAAAATTAGGGAATTAAAACTCCCAAATTGGCAACCCTTTTCGTTTACGTTTTACGGGGAATCCCTCGATTGCATTAGTCTGGTCGCCAAAAATTTATAAAAAAATAAACAAAATACGCAAAGGCAATTAAAACTACACCAAGAATAAAAAACTATAACATAACTTTTTGCGACTTCAGAGTAAAAATGATCACTTGAGTGTTACGTAACGTTCAGAAAGGGAGGGAGGGGGGGGGGTACAGAAAAACGTTACGGAGCGTTACAGTGGGGGAGGAGGGGTCAAAAATCTTCAAAAATTGCGTTACGTAATACTTGAACGCTCCCCAACCCGTCTCACTCATACTCATATATTTTATTCGCCGTAGGAGCACAAGGCACACTTGGTTATGTCAATTTACATTTCACATTATACTTATAAAAATAATTCATAATTTAACACAAAACATAGGAATTAGTATTTACTTAAATAGATCTGCTGTATATGGGCATTGTGAATAAACTGTATAATTATAAATAAAGACTATAGCTGCTGTACAAGGGCATTGTCAAAATTAAGACTATATAAAAGTATTATAAATATCACAGAAGGGGTCGCATGTTCATAACAATATTAGTGTAATGGGACATAGCTTGACCTGTAGATTGATTCAGGTTCGAGATTCGTGATAATGAATAAATCACATGTCAAATAATACTCTGGTCGTCAAAGATTTCTTGTAAAGTGTAATAGGTTTTTCTTATTACAATTTCCTTCATTTTTATAACTTTTAACTAATTAGGTATATATTTATAACTTTTAACTAATTAGGTATCTTGTGCAATATATCTACTAATATTCATATTGATTTACCATTGGAACTATTCATTTTTGTCGCAAGCGACCGCCATCTTTACAATTTCGGTGAAGGATTGCTAAAAACTTATCGGGCTGTCTAATTTGCTCGCAGTTGTCTTTACCGAAACCGTAAAGTTGAATAGTTCGCCTAAAATGAATAGTACCGATGGTAAATTAATATGAATGTTAGAAATGTAACCTTTTCTTTATGTTAACTGTATTTATAGAAATAAATAGTTAATGAATCATTTAAAACTTGATTCATGTAAAGACAATCAAAATTCGTTAAAATATGACCGGTAAAACTTTGCGACCGATGTCGGTCGCCATCTATGTCGAGACTGCTTGCCCTGCAGAACACATAACCAATTGAACAGCCACCAGAACAAATGTTCTTGAGTAGAGACGTAGTCTAGAAAACAAAACCCTACGGCCACGGCATTGCTGAAAGACTGCATGCAAGACTGCATGCAGATTATGGATGCGACAAGATTAAGACAGGGCGCTATCATGAACGGCCACCGTCTAGCAATAGGGTATATGCATGTTTTTTAAAATCTATTATTTAGGTTAATACATTACCGAAAAAAAATATAACAGCCAATAATTTTTTATTTATTGAGGCAAAAACAAAAAGCCTTGCATTTTGTGACGTCACGGATCATCGGATCCCCTATGTCAACTCAAAGTCAAAACGCCTAACAAATTACGTCGCTCCTAGAGCTATCTCCTAGAGAGGGTTCGACAGATGGGGCATAACATAAGTCATTCTAAAATTAGTAACCTTATCCCAAAAACTCCGTTATTTTTTTCTTGCTTTGATACGGCAGATAAATTGCGACCTATATACATTTTTCTTATTATATTATGTTAATAAAATTATTTTCTTTCTTCCAGATGCATGTCAAACGCGTCTCTCTCGTACGAGCTCCGAGCATCGTTCTGTCGTCTGATGCTGCACCTCCACGCAGACAGAGACCCTCAGGAGCCCGTCACCCCGGTCAAGTACGCGCGGCTGTGGACAGAGGTCACCGACCTCATACACATACACGAGTAAGACAACTGTTATATACACGAATAAGACTATAATATTATAAAAAGTAAAGATTTGTTTGTTTGTTTGTATTGAACAGGCTCCCAAACTACTGGACCGATTTCAAAAATTGTGTCATCATTAAAAAGATTACTTTTCAGGGAGCGACATAGATTATATGCTTGTCGTTAGCTCGCTTACGACAAGCATATTGATGGCATCATAAAGAGAGCAAATAAGGCCTTGGGTTTTGTTATAAGAACCTGCTCTCAGTTTACTTGTATTAAGGTTATTAAAATTTTGTATTTTGCTTATGTGCGTAGCATCCTCGAGTATTGTTCACAGGTATGGAACCCACGGTATGAAATTTATATAGATAGGATCGAGTCCATACAGCGCAGGTTTCTGCGATATCTGCAATTTAAATGCAACCATTTTGACCATAATTATTCAGTCAAATGTAAAAGACACCACATACTCCCCTTAAAAGAAAGACGATCAATTGCTGACGTTGTACTCCTTTGTAAAATTGCACAAGGAGAAATTGACTCTCCCAAGCTTCTTGAACACATCAAAATTAAAGTCCCCAATAAATCTACTAGACATCCAATTCACCTAGATATTCCGTCCAGTCTCACTAATTTTAGACAAAACTCCTTTTTCAGTAGAGCGGTAGCTACCTTCAACGGTTTGGTCGATATTCCCGACCTAGATTTATTCGACTCAAAATCACAGAGAGTTAACAGACTCCCGACAAAGCGCTGGTTTGATGCGTTAACATCTTAATGCCATATTGTTATCTATTTCTGTATTTTTTAGTATATTAAGTTATTTTTTTCCCCTCATCATTCAGTCCCTGTCTTGTGTGTATAATTTCTTTTCAATTATTGGTATCTAGTTATTTTAAGTTCTGTTATTTGTAAGTTTAATCATTGTTTACCTTCTTGTAGGTACATTTCTTATTAAAAGGACGGGACTGTTTTTTTTTCTTTATTGATTTTATAATACATTTTTTTTCACTCCTTCTCCGCAAGCAAGCAACCTTTTAGCTTCTACATGCGAGGACATATAAATTGTTAAAAGTTAGTATCTAAGTTTATTTCTAAAGTGTGTAAAACTGTTTGTTCTCCGAATAAAGCAAAATAAATAAAATATTCCGGAATTCCCACGGGAACGGGAACTACGCGTGTGAAACCTCGAGACTCTGCTAATATTGAAGTTATTAATAACGCGAAATTTACCATGATTTGAGTTTTGAGCTTTATAATAACGAATATTGGGAAAGCTCAAAACTCAAATCATGGTAAATATCGCGTTGTAAATAACTTAAATGTTATACTTATGTATAATTCACCGATTTCTTGGCTCGCTGCGCTCGTCGATGTAAGGCGTCTTATTTATTGACCCTGTTATGCCGAACTTTGGAAAAGTGTTACATTATTTTGAATAACTTCATTCACACACACATCAAAAAATCCTCTTATTTTTGCGGGTCGCTGCGCTCGCCGTTACATTAGCTCCCTTTTCTTTAAAAAATGTCTACTAAAAATCTACTAACCCCTGTGTACCTTAGAACTAATAGATGGCGTGGATTTTTAACGAAAACAAAATAGGTTGTCACTGAGATGTCATGTCCAATCAAATAAGCATTGTGTATTCCACATAAATTTGGCAGATCCACGTAAAAAACGCCCTCTTTTCATTTTAAACCCTTCTTTAGAAAAGTGACTGTAGGTAGTTCCCATTTAAATTTCGTTATAAGTTTCGGCAAATTTTTGTACTCTTATACACCGAATTACAATTGCAAACGAGACGAAACAATCGATTGCGTATCTTGGAGAATAGGGTATATGCATCGATTTTTTTATTGTTTTAATCGATTCTTTAGGTCATTATTTAACCGAAAAATGATAAGACACTCACTGAATTTCGCAATAATAAGGAAAAAAAAAACAAATGAAAACTACAATCAATTTCGGGTGATAAAAGCGCTGCCATATTAGCGCCATGTTTATTTGACGTCGACGTTCACACTAGATTAAAACCTGTGTGACGACCTCAGTAGTGATCATCTCCGAAAAGAGGTTTTCCGAAAAATCTGAAAATAACCGACAATACGAAATGTAAAGTGGGCAGAATAGTGTCAAATCATGGTGCAGCAAGCAGAATAAAAAAAAAAGAAATGTGAACAGCGATGTCATGTCCGCTCTAGTCAATGGCGTAGCGTTTTGAAATTTTGCGATTGAGTTTTAAAATAACAATTTTTCTATGGTTAAATTCTACGATAATAACATCTCAAAATTCTAAAATAAATATGTAAATATGTTTCTATATCAATAGAGAATAGGTATATATTTTTTTAGCCATTTTGAAATCACATGCAATATACCCTATTAAAATAGGTCTTATGACAGAAACATAATATGTTGTAATGTTCAGCACACCCTGAGCCAACCCCTATTTCGGCGCAATGTCTGGAGGCAAACCTCAACCTCAACAGCCTGTATTGGTCCACTGCTGGACGCAGGCCTTTTGTTTTTCGCTTGTTTATTTTTTAACTCTTTTCGTACCCGTGTCCAAGGGTTTTTCCTCAGGACCCAGTGTGCAAGATCTATAGTTATTGTTTCAGCGTTTCCTGGATGTTTTCTATGTATAAAAAAAATATCTACCTATAAAACATGAAGTGTATTGTATTAAGTATATTAGTTATCTTGTACCCATAACACAAGCTCTGCTTAGCTTGGAGGCACATGCTAGATGTGTGAATTGTCCTACATTTTTTTTTTGTTTCTATTCTATAAAACGAATTCCACCGTTTGTCCCCAGCTACCAATGCGTCAAAGGCGGCTCCGACGCGAACAGAGAGAAAGTTAAAGAACAGTTCATGTCCACGATAACATTCGTCGAGAACTACCTTTGCAACGTGGTCACCAAGACCTGGTACTTTAGCGACCACGACCAGAACAAACTCACCTTCGAGGTCGTGAAGTTGGCTAGGGAGCTGATTTACTTCGGGTTTTATAGGTAAGTCCATTTTATTATAATAATACTTATTGCCGCCCGTGGCATCGCACGCGTTGTTACAAAAGGAAACATTTTAAGGGCCATCCCAGATTTATTTGATAAATAAAGCTTAAGTGTGATTCCAAACCTAGAACTAATCTGTATGTAATGTACCGACAATAGTATGTATGAACAGTTAGACTTAGTTATGCTAAGATTGTATTAGTTGATAAGGGATAAACTTCCTAGTGGTTTCTTTTTCTCTTCTTCCGCTAGTGGACAAAAAATTTAAGTGAATTAGAGTCAATTGCACTTTATTTCTTTTTTGATAGTAATAACTATTGATCAAGCTGTTTATATAGTAAAAAATTGACTTGTCTAAGTGCTTATTTTGTAAGTCTAAAGAAATAAACGATTTGACTTTGACTCTATGCTTTTCAGCCTGATCCGTTCGGTAGTTTTCGCGTGAAAAAGTAACAAACATCCATAAAAACTTTCGCGTTGATAACATTTACTTTTAGGATTGTAAAGAAGAAAGTTTGGTATTTGTGATCATGTTACCTCGTGATCAGTCCACACGCGTCCACAGCTGAATGTCCCTCAAAAAATTTCGTTCTCGACGGGACTTCAACCCGCGTCCTTCCCTCAGTACGGGAATGTAATAATTCATTTTGTTTTAAAAAAACTATAAACCGACTTCAATTTTTGCAGTTTTTTAATGAATTTTCATGGATCCCATTGTCAGAACCGAACAAAATTAAAATGGGACCACACGGGAAGCACCAACTTTCATATAAAAAAAGAATCATGCAAATCGGACCACCCAATCAAAAGTTCTGAGGTAAAAGACTAATTGAGAACCTCCTCCTTTTTTGAAGTCGGTTAATAAATAACCAACTACACCACGAAGTCAAGTGACGTACGAGTCGAAAAACTCTAGGGCCCGTATTATGAAAGCTTGCTCAGTCATCAAGCTATGCTTGAGCAACATTTATACTATAGAAAAGCATTACTCAAGCAGAGATGGAAGACTGAGCAAGCTTTCATAATACGGACCTAGGACTTTATGGACTTTAGCGCCGTTATTTTTGAGATATTTTTTGATTGAAATTACCCTTATTATAAACTATATAAACTATAGAGAGACTCCGATGGACCAAAGCAGTAACCGAATGTAGCCTAGAGATATGAGGCGGCCTCGAGGCAGACAACCGGCTCGATGGTCAGATGACATTGTGGGCGCTGTAGGGAATCAATGTGTGCACGACGAAAACGAGAAGCCAACCTAGAGATCTTAAGATTAGAAATTAGATAAAGTTAAAATAAGATTGAAATCATTAAAGTTTTTCTCGCCGCTGGGTATAGCGGGGCGGGAATAGATTTGTATAAATATAGTGAGTTTTCGGGCAAAGTCAGTCAGTTTTTTCCGGTCACAGTTTAATAGAGCTCTTTAACCGCGCCCCCCACCCCAGCCTTCCCAGTCTTGCAAGTTGTCTGTGCTTAAGTGTTTTCTTTCTACGCCCTACCCAACCATCATCATACAGTCCACTAGGAAGAGGCCGATAGGAACACAATGGATCCGGCTGGCACAAGACCGTCAGGGGTAGCGAGATAAAGAAGCCTTTACTCAGCAGTGGGTGTTACCGGCTGGATAGATAGACAGATAAACTATAGTATCTAAAACCTAAAAATAGACTGTTTTAGAAAATGTTTTATTTGCAGTTTCAGCGACCTCTTGCGGCTCACAAAGACACTGCTCAGTATCCTGGATTGCGTCACCGCTATGGATCTGCTCAACGAATCTAACGCTATGTCAGGCGACGGAGTCGAATGTAAGTTATTTTAAACCCTGTGTTGTTGGTGTAGAAATCAAATTCGATTGTCAGTGACGTAATGATAATACAATAATTTGGGTGTAAACAACCAACCTTAGCTCGCGGCTGCGCTCACATAGTGTCTATGAGATTAATTTTTAATTAAACACAATAAATATATGTTTGTTCAAAAAGCGAATAGTCGAAGGAATTGTTTGCCAATCAACGTGGCAATGCTGCCAACATTCTAGCTTTGCCACGTTGATTGGCAATGCTAATTCATTGACCGAATTCGAAGCCGGCATTTCGATCATCTGTCGACTAATTATTAGATTAAGATTCTTGGTTAGTCCCTGGATAAAACGTAGCTTTACGTCACTCACGTAGCTGTGTGGATGTCGTAGGAGGCGACCAAGGGATATCCATCGGGGTGCGGGCGCAGCGCCCCCTGCAGAACAAATCTTCCACCAAACTACGATCCCCAATCCGCATGCCCAGTTTGGGGATTATGGGCATTACCCCCCATGTGTTAAACCCCAATAAGGCGTTTATCAGGAGGAGGCCTGCGTCCAGCAGTGGACCGATACAGGCTGTTGAGGTTGAGGTTGAGGTTAAGGTTACGTCACTCAGGATTATATCTAACTACTATATAGTTCAAGATTTTTCAAAATAAAACCAGTAGTTTCAGAGACTGCCTTCTATATCCAAAATTCATACATTACCCATTTGTAAAAAAGACTGTTCTTATTATAAAATGTGCGCTGTTGTTTTTGCAAAATTTTATTCACAATTGTAACAACTGTTGGACAGATTATCCGTAACGCCAACAAAATGGCTCTGGCGGAAGATCAGTGTGTTGGTTGCTAGCTTGCTAGCAATCAACCCATTCTGAGGCAGAGACCATTTTGTGCCGCCGGACTTGCATTTTTTAAGTAGTATTGTTCATAACAGTAAAAGAGTCTGTTGGCACAAATATATAAATTTTATTCTTATTCTTCTTTATTCTAACAAGCAGCTCAGGATGATGAAAACAGGAACCGTAAGTATTATCATTATTAATTAACATTAAAAATGTTTTTCACAAAATAATGCTTGTATATTGTAATTGTTGTTTAGCGGAAGGCGGCGTGTTAAGGAGTATAGGAGATATGGGAGCTGTTATGACGTCCATAACGCTAGGAACTGTCCCGAGAAATGTGAGTAAAAAATCAGTACACAGTGGTGTCGTGTCTATTCAGATGTAGCCAAAGCTAGACTAAACTAATTTGACAGGACTAAAAGGACGTAATAAGGTCCCTTAACCCTTATTACGACTTAGACTCCGCTGTCCATCTGTTACCAGGCTGTATCTCATAAACCGTGATAGTAACACAGTTGAAATGTTCACGGATGATGTGTTTCTGTTGCCGCTATGACAACAAATACTAAAAGACAGAATAAAATAAATATTTTAGGGGGCTTCCATGCAACAGACATGATTTTTTTGCCATTTTTATAGATAATGGTACTGAACCCATGGTGAGTCAGATTCGCAGTTGGCCGGTTTTATTTACCTACTAGCTTCGCCCCACGGCTTCGCACGCGTTGTTCCTATAGAAACGTTTAAAGGATGATTTTTATCCCACAGGAACTGATTTATGAGATAAAAAGTAGCCTATGTTTGATCCCAGGATTAGAATGACCTGTATGCAAGATTTCAGCCCGATCCGTTCAGTAGTTTTGGCGTGAAGAGGTAATAAACATCCATCCATGCATACATCCATACAAACTTTCGCATTTATAATATTAGTGTGATGTGATTTATTTATCCACAGCCTGTTGGAAACACTGCCACAGCTGGCACCGGCCTACAGCGCAGCCCATCCGCGCTGATGTTAGCCAGAGAACACCCTCTGGTCATGGACACAAAGCTCAAAATCATCGAGATATTACAGGTTCGTGTAAAACTTTAACTGAATTACGATCACAAAAATATATCATAAAGAGTTTGAACGCGGAGTCGACCTATTAGTAAAGTGGTTCCGAGCCACTTTTTGAGGGCCTCGGAAAACGAAACTTTCGTTTTCGTTGTCGTATAAACATAACTCTAATGTCACTAGCATAAGATTATACTACAACGAATCGAAGTTTCGATTTCGTTTTTAAGAGTACCTACGGGCCCTGGATTTTTACAGAAGATCTAAATAGGCCTTTTCCGATGTTCTCTATAATTTCATACTATCCGTTGTAATTTAACACACGCTTACAAATAAAATAAAACAAACAGAAACACCATATTGAATTATGATGACAGACGAAACACCAACTCGAAAAATAACAACTATCAGGCTAAAGGTTACTTGGTCGCTTCTTTACTTTAGTCTACGTACCGATACTACAGAAATCAAAAATATCACTTTATTTCCTTGTCAGTGCTTAATTATAATTTGACCTTTTGTTAGTGTAAGTACATTTATTGTATGTATGAAAATAAAGAATTACCCAGCCTCTGCGGGCAGTGAATACGTTATACATTATACACTAACACCTCCATGGCTTAAGACGCAGGTGCCAGTCTCCACCACGTGTAGAAGCTGGGCAGTGAATACGTTAAGCAAAATAAAAAAAAAGTTTAACAATATTTTCTGTCTTCACAGTTTATTCTAGACGTTCGACTGGACTACCGAATCAGTTGTCTTCTATCCATCTTCAAGAAAGAATTCGAGCAAGGCTCTGACCGCAGCGCCGACAGTATAGCACGAGCTGATGTTGAAGCGATAGGACTGCAAGCGGAGGGGATCTTTAGCTGTCGGTAAGTTTGCTGTAGACGTCAGTGGTTTTACTATAGGTGTCGGTGAGCTAGGAGATATTTCTCCTATCTACTTCAAAGAAGAATTCGGGGCAAGTCTAACCGCAGTACCCGACATCGAGCACAAGTTGAGGTAGAAACGATAGGGCTGCAAGCGGAGATCTTTAGCTGTCGGTAAGTTTACTGTATGTGTCGATAAAATAAAGGAGATGACGATACGTTTTCGGGAGGTGTTGGTGAGTTTTCGCTGGGTGTCGGTGACTTTCCTGTGGGGTGAGGCCTGTAGCTGTCGATGAGTTGAGGGAGTTGTCCGATTGTCCATCTTGTTAGATATTGGTGCCAATTCAGATGTCGCTAAGACTAAACTTAACTAATTTGACAGCACTTAAAATGATGTCATCCTTTTTATTTTGGTCGTTCGGACTGCCGTGTAATGCTGGCTTACGATTTTCACCACCCCAACTCTTGCCGTGGGTGTCGTAAGAGGCGACTAAGGGTTATCTACTGGGTGGTAGGTAGCTGTACAGAACAATTCTTCTACCGAACTGCGATCCCCAACTCTCAAACCCAGCATGAGGATTAGGGGCACTACCCCCAATGAGATAAAAGCCAATAAGAGATAAGCCTGAGTTCAGCAGTGGACGGCAACATTTTCAGTCCTATCAAATTAGTTTAGTTTAGTTTTTGTGGCGTCAGAATTGACACCACTGTATTACATATTAGTTAGTAGATTGATTATTGTAGATACGATCTATTTAAGTAGTAATGAGTATGTAGATTCGAAGACTTCGATCATTTCAATTATATTCCTAAACTCTCTCTATCTTAACTACTACTTATGTAATTCTTCAACTTCTAAGATATTTTACTATAAAAAATTCGTAGTTTGAGGAATTCATTATGGAAGTAAGCGGGTTAACTACATGTGCTGTTCTCCAACACAAACTTGGTTTGTTAATAACCCGCTACATTCATAATGAATTCTTCTAAGATATTTCAGTGTATCCATAGATTTATTTATTAATATGGTGACTAAAGCATGATTAATTGGTGAAGGGTTTTTATTATTGTGTTCAATGCTGATTTTAACCCAAATTAATATAATCATTGCTTAAATTCACAGCAATGAAGACGAGGTTTTCTTCTTATCTTATAACATTGGGTTTATTAATGGCCATTTTCACCATTCTATCTCTAGATATCAGCAGTTGGACTTTCATATATCTTGCTTCAAAATGTTATAATATTCAACTGTAGATAGCCAATAGCTAAAAGGATGGATAGGGGGTCGTCCATTTATCACGTGAGGCACAAAAGGGGGGCCCCCCTTTTGTCTCTCCCCCTGTGTGTCCCTCTTAATTATTCATATTCATATTCATATCATTTATTGAGATTTTATGCATACCGGATATTGTTCTCAGGTGTAGGTCTTAGTGGGTAGGTACACAATGCATAAAAACCCTGTCAGGGCGCAACAATCGTTTTGGATTTGCTTTCGTTGTACATTATAAATAGAATTAACAAATATCACAAACGGAAAGGGGGGTTAGTCAGATAATATGACGTGTATTTTTCTTTCTTTGAACGCGTGCTTTTTACGACAGACAGACATTTTTATCACGGTGCCTAATTCTGTATTATACCTGTTATATTTAGTTTTTTTTTTGAATTTGCTGTAGCTTCAAAAAACATGATTTGTGGTACCCACCACGTATGACAGAAAAGGGCGGAGGGGCTAAAACGTAGCTAAAACATCACGTTATTAATGGACGACGCCTTAGTTTGGGAATGGCAGTACACATCAATCTATGGGTCTTATCTTTTTAAGTCTAATCTATCTGTGAATTCTATCTAGAGGTATTTCTACTAATCATGTAAACCTATTTCAGAGCTATACAAACTGTGCCTGACAGCTGCCTTCCAAAAAATGTAGATTTGTTAGTAAGAACATAAATACAATGCATGGAATGCGTTACTGTGATATGCATGCTATAGAAATGGGTATTTGACTAAAATAATGAATACTTCATATTATTCATTTTAATGTTACCCTTGATGAAATAACACGTACCTGCCTACCAACCTAGTTTAAAAAAAACATACTGATGTATGTTTTGGAATCTCAAAGGAGAACTTTTTCTTTTTTTAAGTGTTAGAAATAGGAGGTAGTCAATAAATTATTAACATTGGCTACAAGTAAATTCTGAAGAAAAAAAAATTTTTTTTTCTGAAAATATAGTCAAATACTCTGATCAAAAGCATGCCCCGAACCTTAGTCTTAAAACCTACCTGCGTGCTCCCTAAATAATTTGAGAAGTTCACTCAACCATTGCAGCCTAACTATAACACTAAAACCCGGCTTGACATTGCCTTTTAGACGCCTTAACTTGCCTTAGCTAGGGTCTTATTAACACACATATTTAAACAAACAGATTTTGGGTTGGTAAACTAATAATTTATATGAATATCCATGTAATGTATTTATTGTAGGTGTATCAGTCATCTAGTACCCATAACACAAGCTCTGCTTAGCTTGGGGCGATATGTGTGGACTGTCTAGCTTTATTAATTTATTCCAGTTTGTACTAAAATAAGGATAGCTGAAATAATCAAACATCAATTATTAAAATTTACTGTCTGTAAAATGTTTTGATAACAAGTGTGTAATGTTTGTTCAATTTTTAACAAATGTTTTGTAACTCTAACCTTGTATGTCTATTTTATATCTTTCTCCGAAGAATTACATACCTATTTATGTAGGTACTCGAATGACTCCATTGCTTAAATCACTGTACCTATAAAACCCTTTATAAGTACTTCCTACCCAAGATAAAACTTAACAGCAGTACTACAAAATCCATCGTAAACATTGGTCTAACAAGCGTTTAGCTAAACAGTGTCTAAACAGTTAGACATGGGTTTAACAAGAGTTTAAACTATGTCTAACTGTAAACCGTCGTAGCAGTTTTGCGGTAACGCTTTTGTTAAACACGCATACTGTTTACTACAAAGTCACTACTTTGTTTACTAAGAAAATATGACAGCGCGCCACAAGCGGAATGTTTACATAACTTTCAGATTTCCATAGTAAATAAAGTTAACGCAAACTTTGTAGTAAACAGTATGGCAGTACACACTCAACATACAGATGTCTTACTTTTTGTAGTAAAACTGTAAAAGTTTAGTCAAAGCACGACAAAAATACTGCCAAGCAAAATAGCTCCCAAAGCCTTCTGGCTTTGCTTGCAATGCATCCCTGGTACGAAATTACCAAGCTCAAACCCAGCTTTTGCTTCCCCATTCCCAACTCTACTACCACTGACATAAAGACTTGCAATCCAGGGACGGACTGGATCTGGACGAGTGTGGGGGGCGGATGGTTCTTCGAGTGCTACTCCAGCTCTGCTCGCAGGGGGCCTCCGCGGCGCTGGTGTCGGGGGCGCTCGCGCTGTTGTTCCGACACTTCAGTCAGAGGCAGGAAGTACTCGCGGCTTTTAAACAAGTAAGTCTTTTAAACTACATGACCTGATCCCACCATCCCCCTTCCACTCCAGGACAAGCAGACGCACAGCGCAATACCATCCATACTTGGTGGATGTACCCTCCACTCGCACTAAGCGGTTTTCCTCCACCTTTATTATTCGCACCGCAAAGGAATGGAACTCGCTCCCTGCCTCTGTTTTTCCGGCCAATTACAACCTGGGTCTCTTCAAGACAAGGGTGAATAGGTATCTTCTAGACCTCCGTGATACACCATCGGCCGCATCTTCGCTTTCCATCAGGTGAGATTGCGGTCAAACGAAGGTCTATTTAACGTAAAAAAAAATGCTTCTGGTCCTTATCCCACGCTAGGTGGGGTCGGCACAACATGTCTGTTTCCTCCACTCTGCTCTATCAGCCGTCATTTCTGTACATACACCTTTCTTAGCCATATCCTCTTTTACACAATCCATCCATCTTTTCTTCGGTCTTCCTCTCCCCTTATATCCCTCCACATTCAAACCTAACACTCATCTCGTTACATGATATGCTTCCCTCCGCATAACATGCCCAATGCCCATACTACGCTAACCTGTTACCCCTCATTTTTTCCGTCACAGGCGCCGCGCCACTTTCAAACTTCCTCTCTATAAGGAGAATATATACTATATTCAACAGCCTATATTGGTCCACTGCTGGACGAAGTCCTCTCCTTGATAAACGCCTTTGGCTTTTATCTCATGGGGCTAATGTCCGTAGTCCTCACGCTGGGCATGAGGGTTGGGAATCGCAGTTTGATAGTAGATAAATTAATTTTCGGTTAGTTTTATTCCTTGAAGCGAGAATCAAGAATAAACAATCAAACTAATATTATAAACGCGAAAGTTAGTTTGGATGTGTGGATGTTTTCTCGATGTTACTCTTTTACGCAAAAAATGCTAAACGAATAAGGCTGAAATTTTGAATTCAGGTAGTTTTGGGTTTGGAATCATCATCATCATTATTGGCATTTAGCACTAACCCTCTCCAGGAGATAGAAATGCCCCATCTGTCGCGCGCTCGTGTTTTGGCGCAATTCGTAAGGCGTTTTTGTAATTTAATGGGTTTTTACTGATATAACTTGTATAACTTGTAGTAAACAAAAAGCATAAACTACCTATGCTCAATAAAAAAATATGATTGAGATGGATTTCGAGTCGAGCGGGATGACAAAATATGCGAGAAGAGTAAGAAGTACAGAGCAGAGACGTGCACCACATTTTCTATGCGCCAAAACTGTTTTTACCTAATTACAAGTAAATAAAAAAATTCATAAACTAAACAAATACTTCTAGATTTCTTACAAAAACCAAAGCAAAAAAGTGTTGCTGTCCTGAGATAAATAGCAATATGTGCAAAACATCTATTTAAAAAAAAAACTATCGAGAAAACTTTCCCCAATCGTGTTTTTAAACATTTCCCTAAATATGAAGTTGGTAGCTTTCACAGATTCCGAGATAAAAAACGAAATTTGCTTATGGCTAACTCCTTTTCCGTAAAAACAACACGTAGACAGAAACTAGTATTATTACCAAGCGACACAAAATATAACACTGCAAATAAAATAAAATAAAACAAGCAAAAGGGGTCCAGTTGCCAGTACACTTGCTTGTTGTCACACATGCGGTGGTTACACCGTAACCGCCCTCCATTAAGCCCGGTGAGCTGATAGGCATTTCCACTAAGAAGTGAAACATCTGAACGATAGTCAATTTAGTCCAGTTTGACCATACTGGCTGACCGCATGGTGACTGACCCCTTATATATTACAGATGAATTTTCGCTCATAAGTCAGAAGTTCACTAAAATACCGTTTGCGCGATCTAGGATTCTAACGTATGTTGAGTCACTTTGTATGAAAATTTGTCAGTAATTGATTATATTTCTGTCTGAACTGGCTTTGTTTTGGATGATACGTAATGTTTTGCACTAATTTGTAATTTTTCTCGGAAATACTAAAAAATAAACACGGACTATGCAATATTGGCGCACGCCGCGCCATCTCTTAGCGTCCCGGTATAAGTGGTATTAACTTTACATACACGTGCATACACGAGTAAATGTTTCACCGCCACCTATTTTATTTTAATAATACGTTTATATTATTTTATTATTTACACAGATCATTTCAAAAATCCCTCGTAAAGTTTTTGATACCTGTTATAAGTTATTTATTAATAATATTTCTTAAAGTTTAGGCAGAGGTACGAAGTTGCCCTTTTTGGTCACCAAACTCTATTCCCGCATCTCTGCTTAAACTATACAAAATAAAACTATTACAGAGGTATTAAAAAAATAGCTTATTATAGATAGGTATCACAAACTATACCATAGTTTTTTTTATATTTTCTGTGTTAAACTAATAATATGATGAAATAGATGGCGCTGCCATATTAGCTCGGGTAAATGCGCCTTAAACGACCCCTTTCCATTTATATGCAAAATCATTAATCATACTGTAAAAAGTATTATCGGCGGCGTATAACCATAAACGAAGTAAACGCGCAATAAGAAACAGCAAAAGGTGGTCGCGATACAAGGACTAAACGCCGCCAGTATGACTTCGTTCTTGCGGTAGATTCACAGAACTTTGTACCTTATTATTACGATTTATAATAAATAAATAAATTTCCTTTAGTGGATTACTCCTGTAAGCCGCCCTCGTTAGCCCGGTGAGCTTATATGCCTTTCCACTGGAAAGCGGAACTTCTGAATGATAGTCAAATTAGTTAATCTTGACCATACTGGATGAATATTTGCTCCTAAGTGAAAAGTTTACAAAAATACCGTTTGCGCTACGCTAATCTACGATTCTGACTTTTTATAAAAAAATTACAGTAATTGATGATATACATAAACTGGCTTTGTGATGAATTTTGAGTAATGTTTTGCACTAATTTGTAATTTCTCTAGGAAGCACTAAAATTAAAAGTTTACGAATTATGCAATAAAAGCAGCGGCGCGCCATCTTTTTGAAACCAGATGTTGTAAGTGATAATAACTTGATAGAAGTATGGTAATTTAAAATACGCCTTGTTGTATTCTGAATTAATAAATCATACGTAAAAAGTATGATTGGCGGCGTACAGGCATTTACAAAGTAAAGCCACGATAGTGGAACATTTGAACTTTAAGCTACCTAAGCCAAAACAATGTATTAATGCAAATGTATAAATGAATATGAACTATAGTCAAAAAGTTTACAAAAATACCGTTTGCGCGATCTAGGCTTCTAACTGGTATTTAGTCAATTTGTATGAAAAATTGACAGTCATTTGTGATATTTATGTTTAGACTAGTTTTGTGATGGATGTTACTTAATATTTTGCACGAATTTGTAGTTTTTCTCGAAAATGCTAAAACATTTAGGAGTTTCCACACTTTCAAACAAAGCAAAGGAGATATTTTTAGTGTACTTTTTTAGCAAGTATCATTGTTGGTTAATATCACAAAAAAACGGAATATACAAAATTGGAAATACCAGAAATATTAAATTATGATACTTCTCCTTCCTTCTGTGTTTCATCTCCATTCATCTATATTTCATCAATTTGTTGTCTTCTGCTTAATTATAAACCCCTATTTTAACTGTTATATTTGTTTAAACAACAATAGTATTTTGTCGGTCATTTATTGCTTAGTTTCTTCATCACGCTAAGAGATGGCGTTGTTGTAGGCAAAATTGTTCAAAAGTTGCATAATTTTCAAACTTCCCGAGAAAATCTAAAAATTAGTGCAAAACATTATGTAACATTAATAACAAAGCCCGTTCTAATATAAAAAATATAAATTACCGACATTTTTTCATACAAATAGTAATTATTTACGGGAAAATCCTAGAACGCGCAAACGATATTTCTGTGAACTCTCAACCTTTATACCAATTTTATCAAGTTTTATCAGGGATCAGTTGCGTCATGCGGTCAACCAGTATAGTCAAGCTGGTCTAAGTTGACTACCATTCAGATGTTCCTCTAATTGAGGAAATGCTTACGAACCCACCGGGCAAACGGAGGGTGATTACGGTGTAATCACGCATGACGGATGCTAAACACAGCAAAATATGCAGGTGTACCTTGATCCCTTTTTGACGCATTGTGCGCCATTTTTAACCGACTTCAAAAAAGGAGGAGTGTCTCAATTCCACTGTATTATATTTATATATATATAATACTAAAATATTTAGTAAAGAGGGTTTTTGGAAATGCTTATTTAGGTGTTCTGGATACTTCCTATGTAATAATAAAAGTAATAAAAAAATCCATCTATTTAGTTAGTACCCCATAACACAAGCTCTGCTTAGCTTGGGGCTAGATAATGCTGTGTGAATTGTGCAACATTTTATTTGTTATTATTTACAAGAAAACTTCGCAACTTAGGAAGAAACTGTAATATGGAACCAAAGAACAAACGAATTAAAACAAAAATCTTTTCGACCAAATTATTTGCGAACTAGGTTTTTACTTTTTGTTACTTCATGATGTTTTGTAGCTATTGCAATTGTGTTTCTATTATTAAGATTTGTCCAGCATGTTTTTATATTAGGAACCGTTTAAAGGTCATTTTTATCCCACGGGAACTGATTTATGGGATAAAAGTAGTAAGCCTATATTTGATTCCAGGATAAAAATTACATGTACGCAACATTTCAGCCCGATCCGTTCAGTAGTTTTGGCGTGAAGAGGTAACAACATCCATCCATCCAAATGGATGTATGGATGGATGGATGACAAACTGTGTATGGTGATAGTGATAGTGATGATGATTATTCCCAGGTACAACTGCTAGTGTCAGACGCTGACGTGGAGTCGTACAAGCAGATAAAAGCCGATCTGGACCTTCTTCGTCAAAGCGTGGAGAAGTCGGAACTGTGGGTGTTCAACAAAGGACGCGCTTTGATGATGGACGACCATTCTGGTGGTGAGTTTATACACAAAAAAAGACGTGTGGCACTCGGGGACTGCCGCGGTAAAGCTATTGCAATGCCATCTAGAGGCGAGTTGCTGAACTAAAGAGACAAACGTCAAGGTTTTTTCGTTACAGAATTTCTGGATTCGGTCCCCGCGCTCAAGGCCCGCGATAGAAGCTATGCAATAGCTTAAAAATTTTACTTTTCATCTACCTTTTTGTTTTTATGTCCCCAGCGTTTCTACTGCGTTACAGTGATCGTGGTCAAGGGGGGACTGAAACGTACGGGAAATAAAAACAAAATGTTACGCGATAAATAAAATCAGCAATTTGTTCCCATTGTCAGAACTGGACCAAATTGAAATGGGACCACAAGAAAGCACCTGCTTTTAAATAAAAAAAGAATCTTGAAAATCGGATCACCCAGTAAAAAGTTCTGTGGTAAAATTATACAATTTCAATTAAAAATATACCTAGTCGAATTGAGAACCTCCTCTATTTTTTTAATTCGGTTTAAAAACTAGCACCACACACCAACAAACAAAGTAGTACAACCCACATTAGTAATCTGTATAAGCTTTTTTGTAATAATATAAAAAACTAGCTGCGCCCCGCGGCTTCGCACGCGTTGTTCCTGAATTTTCTTTGCTATAAACCTCACGGAGCCCGAGACCTTTCCAACGAATGCAAAACCGTGGAAATCGGTTCGTGCGTTCTGGAGTTATAGCGTCAGGAAGGAAAACCCGACTTATTTTTATATTATAGACTAGCTGCACCCCGCGGCTTCGCCCCCGTGGAATTTATCTCACATCCCACGGGAACGGGATAAAAACTCCTGGTTACAGCTACCTCCCGACCAATTTTCAGCCAAGTCGCTTCAGCCGTTCTTGAGTTATAAGTATTGTAACAAACACGACTTTCTTTTATATTATAGATTATGATTATTGTATATTTTTGTATATAACTTGAAATGTTTATTTTGTAGGAATGTCCGGAACCGTAGGGCCTGGCGGCGCGGTGCTCGAACGAAACGCCTCCATGGACAATGTTCTCGACACCTCCAAGACTGCCAAGCACGATCATAATGAATACAACAAGATAAAAGAGGTAACTGTAGTCAAAATGTGTGATAAAGTAAAAGGAAAGCCTTATAGCCAATCCAAAGAAGTATCGTTTTTCTAGCATTATGCACCACTCTGAATTTCTCTAATTTGCTGACAAGCGATTTTCAAACACAGATTCAAGTGTTTTATAGACAACGTTTCTTTTGACAAATAGATACTTTTTTGGACGAGTATAATTTTCCTGAAATTATAAATGTAAAGTTTAATGTCATCCATTTAATGAAGATGCTTTGTTATTTGGAAGAAATTAGCTTTACGATTGAACTTTTTGATTGGTATAAAAAATTGCGGTTTTTTTTTCGATTTCGAACCCGGTTCGGAAGAGCGATGATTCAAAAATCTTTGAATTTTAATTGTTTTTGAATCAAATTTCATTCCGTCCCCGCGCCTGGGCAAAGCGGTCGCGTTCGCACACCTCACGCTGCTCGGTGCAAGTGCTTACCCCCCCACCTCACTTCCGCGCACTTGAACATTTCAAGCGCCAGCGCTGACGCCTCGGCGTGTTATCTACTATTGCGCTGCCACTGCAAGTTTGCGTAGATTACTCAAGCTTCAGAGACATCATCAACTACAACCATGGCCGAAGTTCCTTGCAACAGTACACTTAACAGAAGCATCGATGTTGACGCTTTTAGCCATGGGGATACCACCGGTGACATGAGCGTCGACGGCTCGTTAATTGAAAAGGAGTCACCACCTGAAGGCTACGTCACGCAGCGTAAAGGAGCAAAATCAGAAGGACAAGACATCCGTGCGGAACTGCAATCCATCGTCTCTTCCATGGACACCTGGTTTGCCAAGCAGGACGTGAACTTCTCTAATCTCGTCCACGAGTTCAACGAAGTAAAGACCTCACTTAACTTCATGAACTCCAACCTTGAGGAGCTGAAGTCCAAAACTGACGATGTTTCGCGTCGTGTGACTACACTTGAAACTGAAGCGAAAGTCATCATTGAAAATTCCGCACGTATTACTAGCCTGGAGGCCAGATTGGACATGATGGAGCAACAAGCCCGTCAATGCAATATCGAGATCAGTAACCTGCCAGAGAAGCGAAATGAGAACCTCACAATCATCTTGGAAGATATAGCGGCTATTGTCAAGCAACCTATCACTAAACAAGAAGTGATCTCGATTCACCGCGTGCCTCAAGCATCCACGGCTACTCAACGCCCGAAGAACATCATTGTGAAGTTTTCCAGCCGCCTCTTGCGGGATAGTTTCATCGTTGGAGTTCGTGTTAACAAGGGCTTAACTTCTCAGCAGCTAGGCATAGCTGGTCCGTCACACAAGGTCTACGTGAATGAGCATCTAACGCTCAAGAACAAGCACCTTCACAGATTGGCGCGAGAAGCAGCAAAGCAGCACGGCTTTCGATTCGTCTGGGTCAAACATGGTACCATCCTGGTTAGGCGTGACGAAACCTCCCCGGTATTCGCCATTCGTACCGAAAAAGACTTGTCGAAAATCTACTCTCAAAATAAGTGATAGTGCCATATTCGTGACTTGTGTGGTAACGTATTTAAAACTACTTTTAATGCCTATTAGTGACACTCAACGTTTCATTAATGGCAATAAGCGTGTTTACTATTATCTAGCATTTACAGAAAAGTTTGCGCGGTGCAGTCTCTGTTGCAGTCATTACTCTATGTGTTTACGCGTAAGTCTTTCGATTTCAACAAATAACTTTTTTATGATTACCCTAGTTTTTAAAACATTAGTTAACATTTATGGCTCTAATTCAATACTTCAAATTACTCGTAGCAGTTGCAAAACAAATTATTTTTGTACACGTATTTTAGGTCTAACTTTACAACTTTACTTTATTATGTATTTATCGAGAAACAGTCTTCAAACCAATTTATTTCAAGACAGCTATATCTTTCGCCAACTAACGCTATTATCAAGATTTGCTCAAAGTAATACTATTTTCAATTCTGTTCCTAACAATGGATGATGAGATTATGATTTACTATCAAAATTGTAGGGGTCTTCGAACGAAGTTGAATACATTATTTACGAATGTCTTGGCGGAGTCCTATGACGTAATTATTCTAACTGAAACGTGGCTAATACCTAGCATTTTAGACTGTGAAATCATGGATTCTCGCTATGTGGTATATAGGTGTGACCGGAATCGGGAGGCGAGCGGCCGGCGCGACGGCGGCGGCGTGCTGGTGGCGGTGCGCAGCGGCCTGCGTGCTGAGCGATTGTTTATCGCAGCTGATCCTGATAATGGCGAGGACATTGTCTCGCCTCTAATTGATTATGTATTACTTAAGTTTATTGCCCGAGGTAAGTACTACTTAGTGTGCGGATTATACATACCACCTAACCAAAATCTAGCTACTTATTCTATGTTTTTGGACCCATTGCGTTGTTATTTGTGTGATGATCGGGTCGAGCTTTTTTACCTAGCAGGGGACTTTAACGTACCAGGTATTGATTGGCATAGCTGTGTCGACTCCACTCTATCTACAACACAACACATAGATAATACGTTCTTCTTACAGAAATACTTATTAGATTTCTTGAGATCCACGAAAAGTAGACAATTTAATTATATTAAAAATAGTTTGGACAGAGTTTTAGATCTGTTTATATCCAATGTCGAGTCCTGCACATGCGAACCGCCGTTAAACCCCCTGGTTCCTATTGATGCGTTTCATCCCCCTTTTTGTGTACTGACTATTTTTAATTTTACTTACAAAGTAATGAACAAAGCTTCAAGCCCAAAGTTTTGTTTTATAGAAGGTAAATATTCGGCGATTAATGAAAAAATTATGGCCATAAATTGGTATGAAATTTTATCTCACTTACCATTGGAAGAGTCAATAGGTTTGTTTTATGAAAAGATCTATGAGATCATAAAATCTTATATTCCATTACGGCCAGTCAAAACCAATAACTATCCTACTTGGTTCACTCGACCACTTATTCATGTTTTTAAAAATAAAGATAAAGCCTGGTTACAGTGGAAAAAATATAAGACACCCTTTCACTACGAACAGTTCTCTCTATTTCGTCGTAGATTTAAAAAGCTAAGTAAGGAATGTTTTGATAACTATATAAAATCTATAGAAGACCGCCTAAGGACTGATGTTAAGGCATTTTGGGATTTCGTTAAAAGTAAAAATAAAAAATCAGGCATTCCATCCTCCATGAAGTATAATGATGTAGTATCAGACACGCCTCAACAAATATGTGAACTTTTTTCTAAATTCTTCGGGTCTGTGTATGTAAGCAGTGATAATGATAATACAGACTTTGAATCGGTATCAATAAATGATAGATGTGACTTTACTCTTTCCGATATAAATTTATCCAAAAATATGATACTAAAAGAACTTAAATCTCTGGACGTAACCAAAGGGCCTGGTCCCGACGGCATCCCTCCTATTTTTGTTAAACATACCGCTGACTCACTCGTTCTTCCACTACATATATTGTATAACAGAAGTCTTCAAGAAGGTAAGGTTCCTTCTGTATGGAAAACAGCTGATATTACACCTATTCACAAAAGTGGAGGCAAGAATGACGTAACAAACTATCGTCCAATATCATTGTTGTCTACTTTATCGAAAACTTTAGAACGTCTAGTTCATAACAGTATTTATCCTAGTTTACACAAAATAATTATTAAAGAACAACATGGATTTGTTAAAATGCGTTCTACTATTAGTAACCTTATTCTTTACACCAACTATATCTTTCAATCCATGGATAATAGAGTACAAGTAGACTCAATATATACAGATTTTTGTAAGGCCTTCGATAAAGTAGATCACACAATACTCCTGCAGAAGCTTGCTTTTAACGGCATTCGTGGTAATTTACTTCGGTGGTTCTCCTCGTACATTAGAAACAGAACGCAACGAGTAGCTATCAATGGGTATAATTCAGACATAATTAAAGTCACTTCTGGAGTTCCACAGGGTTCAATTATTGGTCCACTGCTTTTTGTTCTGTTTGTAAACGACATCGATAGCTGCTTCAAACATACTCAGTTTCTCCTTTATGCTGATGATCTTAAGGTCTATCGGGTAATCTCCTCTATTGATGACTGCATTAAACTACAAAACGACCTTAACCGTCTCACTGACTACTGCATGGTTAATAAACTGTATCTTAGTCTAGTCAAGTGTAAATCTATCACCTTTACTAAAAAAACAAACAAAATAAACTTCTCGTACTCGCTAGGTAATACTGCTTTGGAAAAGGTTTCTATGATTAGGGATTTAGGCATTCTACTGGATAATAAATTGCACTTTGATCTTCATATCAACCACATAGTCAACAAGGCCTTTCAAATGTATGGACTTGTTATGCGTACATGTGTTCCATTCAGGAGACATCAATCATATATCTTACTTTATAATTCACTGGTTAAGTCTCAATTAGAGTACGCTACATCAGTGTGGAACCCACTTTACAACAAGTACCACGAACAGATAGAATCAGTTCAGCGCAAGTTTCTACGTTCTACATACTATCGTTGCTATCGTTCGAAGTCATCCTACGAATCACTATTGAGTAAATTCTCATTACCTACACTTAAAGTTAGAAGACTGTTTCTCGATCAACTTCTTCTATACAATATCTGTCACAGTAAATTTGATTGTAACAGCCTCGTTAACCAGATAAGCATTCGTATTCCTTACCGTCATGCTGCACGAGAGACTCGTAAACAACATGTATTCGCACTCACAAATTGTAAAACTAATGCTGGTGAGCGCGCACCACTACGTAGATTAGCTAAATCTTTTAATAATAACTTCTCATACATTGACATTTTCGCTTCTTCACCTTTCTCTTTCAAGAAGTCAATAAATCAGACTATTAGGTCTGATTCTTTTGCTCCAATAATGTAATTCATGTACCTACTTAAGTTCTATTCTATCCATTTAAAAAACCTCAATGTATAAAATGATTGGATTAACGATCAAACAGTAAATAGCTAGGTAGTTTTTGTCTTGTGTCATTTTGTTAATCCTATATGCCAGATTTCCATAACACAAACAGCGCGATGTCGGTAGGTACTAGGTAGTTGTGTGCCGAGGAAATAACCTCGGTACATTGCTGCCTATTGGCTTGCGTGGTGGTGTTGTGGGAGTCTGACACAAAAGGTAGGTACCAACTTTTTCCTTTATTCTCTTGTTTTGTATTGTAATCACGCCCAAGTATTTGCGAGCGATCATTTAACTTTTGCCCTGTCTATTATTATATAACTTATTAGAGGGTAACGGTGCTGATTGCACTTATAGGATAATTTTTAGAATAAGTATCTGTTTAATTAGGCTAAGAGTGTAATTGTTTGTTACCCCGAATAAATAAAAACTAAAAACTAAAAAACTAAAAAATGAAGTCTACTTTCAGTAAAATTCTCTTTCTATTTGATACTTCCGTTGTGGCATAGCTGTGGGACGCCTTATTTAACATGTATTATATTATCCGTCCACGGTTGTCTGGTAGAAATCGCTCTTGAGCGATAAGACCGCCACCTGTCCTCAACCTCAACCTCAACAGCCTATATTGGTCCACTGCTGTACCGAGGCCTCCCCCTGAAAAGCGCCTGTATTGGTTGTTTTATCATGGGGGTAAAGCCCATAATACCCACGCTGGGCATGCGGGTTGGGATCGCAGTTTGGTGACAGAATTGTTTAGCAGGCGACGCCACCTGTCAATTAGAATATATCAAGAATTTTCTACCTATTTAAATTACAGATCCTTCTTCGCATGATAAAGTACTGCACGCAAGGCAACAGTGGCAGCGGCGACAGCGGGCGCCCGCGGCGGCACGAGCAACGACTGCTCAGGAACATCGGTGTGCACAACATAGTGCTCGATCTGCTGCAGGTGAGACCATCCCACTGTTGGGCAAGGCAAGACTATTCATTATATTAAAGAAATGCGACTTCTTTGAAATTTTTATAATGGTCGCTATTCATTTATCTTAATCCAAACTATTAGGAGGAAAGATTAGTTTTTTTGTATGTTTAATACTAGACTTTATTTATATGTTTAAAAAATAATCTATTGAATTGCAGAAAATATGCAAAATTTTCTTCCGTTGTTATTGTGATAATCGTAATTTTGAGACGCGAGGAAAGCATAACTTGGTATTACCTCGAACGAAGCTAGTGAAAGTTAGCAAATCTTGAGTACTAGATTTATCATGTTTGCCAGCCAATATTACCAATCTATGTAAATATAAATACCTCACAGAAAGCCTACTATGACATCTCAGGTCACAATTTCAGGAACGACATCGAATGATTCAGCAATACTCTATTCTTGATAATATGTACACCTATTATTTTAATTGAATATTAACACTTAAGTGCAATTTGCTGTGTCTATGAGATATAAATTAATAAAACTGATTACCATTCAAGTCCATTACAACATTTGCGACACAGTTTTGTTCAGTTATTCCTCGACCATGGCGCATGAAACTGCGCCGAAATATTGGAAAGCTCAAAACTTAAATCATGGTTAATATTCCGTTGTAAATTACTTTAGTGTTAACTAGCAGCGCCTCGCGTTTCACCTGCGTATATCCCGTTCCCGTGGGAATTCCGGGATAAAATATAGCCTATGTCACTCGCTGAAAAGTAAGCTTTTTAAGGCACATACAGCAGTGAAAGTGCCACCCCCACCTATTTTATCTTATTATAATGTTTAAACAAAGGAAGTTTTAAAAATCCATCGTACAGTTTGTGTATCTATTATAAGTTATTTATTAAAGCCTTTGTAATAGTTTCATTTTGTAAAGCTTAGACGAGACATATGAAGTTACGCTTTTTGGCCACTAAACTCTATTTTCGCATCTCTTCCTAAACTATATAAGATAAAACTATTACAGAGGTATTAAAAATAGCTTTTAAAAGATACCACAAGCTGTACGATGGATTTTTAAAATTTCCTGTGTTAAACGTAAGAATATGAGAAAATAGGTAAAGCTGTCATATTGGCTCCTGTATGCGCTCTAATGCGTCAAGCTGAAGACAGGGCGCTATGGCGCTCATTAGGGGAGGCCTATATCCAGCAGAGGACTAATATAGGCTGATGATGATGATGATGCACTCTAATGATGTTTTTTTTTATATCGAACAGTAGTTTCTGAGCCTACTCAACACAAACAAACAATCAAATCGTTCTCTTTATAATATTGGTGCATTTATAATACAGGTGCCTCATGATGAAGACGACGCCGCTATGGACGAGCTCCTAGCCCTGGCTCACGAGTTCCTGCAGCACTTCTGTCTCGGCAACCAGCAGAACCAGGCCATCCTGCACAAACACCTGGACCTCTTCCTCAACGCAGGGGTAAGTTACTGCTTCCACCAGGTGCCTCATGATGGAGACGACGCCGCTATGAACGAGCTCCTAGCCTAGAGTGTGCTATAAGCAATTTACTTGAAAATTGTACTTTTAATCCGTTATTTATCTAAGAATCTGTGAAAAAAAAAATATTTCGCGAGTTAAGAGTGACCATAAGCGATTTACTTCAAAATTGTACTTCAAAATCGTTATTTATCTCAGAATCTGTATAAGCACCTTCATATTTAGGGAAATGTTACTTCGATCTTTTTTCTTGAATTACGTGTTTTAAAAACACGACTGGTATAAGTTTTCTCTATAGTTTATTTTTTTAAAAATAAAAAAAACATTTTGCTATTTATCTCGGGAACAGCACAATTATTCTTCGGTTTTTGTTTTGCTAAGAAGCCTAGAAATTGTATTTCTTTAGTTGTATCTTAATTTTTTTCTTTAATTTTTGATCGGTTGTTTCATTAACTTGTTTATTTAATTAATTGCAATTAGGTAAAAACATTTCTGGCACAGAATCATTGATTCGTGGAAATTCAAATATTTTAATGGTTTTTAATATTTTCTGTGTTTTGCAATTAATTAAAGTACCTTCAAAGTAGTTTTCCATAAAAAAATAAACATTTTCTATGAACCCATCTTACTTTACTTACCAGCTATACTATTACGCTAAAAACCACCCATCCTATACTGACATTTGAAACTGTTTGAATGGCCTTGAAAGCCATTTCAATGGCCTTCGCCGCACAATCGCAAGTAGGGTATTACACCCATTTTTTATAAGTGTATAATCAAATTTTATTGGGCTAATAATTTACATATTATTTAAAGATACCTCATATTGTACAAACATCTGTTGTGGGTTAATAGCGAACATACATATAACATTAATAGGTAATATTTAGGAAATTGAAGTGTTAAGCTTCAAAACAATCACTAGTATTCTATATGTTTTAACATCAAATCTTTCTGTAACAGATCCGCGAAGCCCAAACAGTTTGCGCCATCTTCAAAGACAACGCCTCGCTCTGTGGCCACGAAGGCAACGAAAAGGTCGTCGCACATTTTGTCCACTGCATCGAGTCCAGAGGTCGACGACCTGCCTACTTACACTTCTTACAGACCATTGTCCACGCCGATACTCAGTACATACGGAGAAGCCAGGATTTAGTCATGCAAGAGGTAAATCAGAACTAAGTGACTACATTACACTAATATTATAAATGCGAAAGTTTGTAAACATGTATGTATGTATGTTTGTTGCTCTTTCACGCAAAAACTAGTCTAGAACCTGTAGTTCTAGGCCCGGAATAACACATAGGCTACTTTTTATCCCATAAATCAGTTCCCATGGGATAGGCGTGCGAAGCCGCGGGGCGCAGCTGGTCTCATATAAATCATAACTCTAGTTTATATTCTGTAATTAGATGTCGCTGCTAAAACGGCGGTGTATAGATTACCTTTCAAGAATTGAAAAATGCTGTATTTACTAAACTTTTATAATATATTTTTCAGATGGTAAATGCTGGCGAAGACGTCCTGATATTCTACAACGACAAAGTATCTTTCAATTACTTCCTTCAAATGATGAGGCTATTTAAGGAGACCAACGAAATGCCTGAGGCTTTGAGGTTAGTAATAGATTCAGGCGTAACATTGCGGAAGTCCATCACACTAATATTATAAATGCGAAAGTTTGTATGGATGGATGGATGGATGGATGTTTGTTACTTCTTCACGCCAAAACTACTGAACGGATCTGGCTGAAATTTTGCATACAGGTAATTCTAATCCCGGAATAAAACATAGGCTACTTTTCATCCCACAAATCAGTTCCCGTGGGATAAAAATCACCTTTAAAGGTTTCCATAGGAACAACGCGTGCGAAGCCGCTGGCCGTAGATAATTAATTACTCATAATTAAATTTTTCAACCAAAATTCTGTGTCGATACCACTATCGTAGTGAAGTGATTCCTATAGAATATGGTATAGGTATATGGGAAGTAAATAATCCTGAACGTTTCCATAGAAACAACACTTTCGAAGCAGAAACCAGTAAAAATATATCAAAAAAATAAAATGTTGAACAATTCACACAGCACAGTCTGGCCCCAAGCTAAGCAGAGCTTGTGTTATGGGTACTAGATAAAAGATAACTGATATACTTAAAACAATAAATACACTACATAGATAGATATTTTTATTATACATAGAAAACATCCAGAACGCCCTGAACAGATATCTAACGATCGTACACAGAATTGTCCTGAGGCGGGAATCGAACCCGCAACCTCCTGCGTCGCAGGCGGACCTTCGCCCACCGCGCCACAGAGGTCGTCGTATATACCAATATGGTCCCAGATTCCATGGGAAGTAAATAATCCTAGAACGTTTCCAGAGAAAGAACACTTTCGAAGCTAGATTCAGATTCAGATATATTTATTGGTAAAAGATAGTATACATGTCAAAAATTGTATAGGTACATAATTGGGACGCAACAATGAAAATAACCTACACAGTCCAATATTATAGACAAATAACAAATGAATATTATAAAATAAACAAATTAAGTTAAATAACCTGCATATATCGAAGCTACGGGAAGACACCAGTAATCATAATCAAGAATATTGGTTTCAGATACCACATCCAGTTAGTAAAGCTGCTAACTTGCTGTACGATGGGCAAGAACGTGTACACAGAGATAAAGTGCCACAGTCTTCTACCGCTTGATGATATCGTCTCCATGATCACTCACAAGGACTGCATTCCTGAGGTTCGTGGATAGATGGTGATGATAATAATGTCATCTTTAACCTCAACCTTAACAGCCTATATTGGTCCACTGCTGGACGCAGGCCTCGCCCTGATTAGCGGCTTTATTGGCTGTTATCTCATGGGGGTACTGCCCGTAATCCCCACGCTGGGCATGCGGGCTGGGGATCGCAATGTGGTGACAGAATTTTATTTATTTATTTATTTATATATAGTACACTATTTTTACAGGGACCCCTAATGCAATGGTGTACCTACTTATTCTATCATAAAAAATACTTATAAAAAAGATAACAAAGCTATAAATTAATTGTTTGGCAGGAGGCGCTGCTGCCCGCCTCCGGTATATATCCCTTAGTCGCCTCTTACGACACCTGCGGGAAGAGTTGGGGTGGTGCAAGTTCTTTGATATACAGGGTGTGGTAAATTTTTGGCCCCTTAAACCCTTAAGGGGCCAAAAATTTAAATTCAAGTAGGCTAATTTTGAAGGCCCCTAGCATGTTCTCAAATAAAAATAAAAAATAAGTAAAAAATGTAATTCCTGAGATCCCTTCAAAATTAGCCTACCAACTTAAAAAAGTAGTTACATACGAGTTTAAATTAAGAACCATTGAATGAGTGACATTGTTGTTTTCACTTACTCGTTTTTTCATAGAAAATGTATGGGAATTATTTTTTTAATTATTGCTAAAACTTACGATTTGATTTGGTATGTTCCTTTGGGAAAAGTGTTCCTGGTTGGAAATAGAGTCGATTAAGACCAACTTGTTTTTTTTGACTAATGTCATTTTTTGGGCGAACCGTACTTTTTTTCAAAAAACTAAAATTGGCAATATTTTTGCTCTTCAAAATAAAACAGAAGGTTCCTAAGAACAAAACCTTCTAACTACAAAAGAAACGGTAGCTACCCTTAAGGGGCCAAAAATTTGCCACACCCTGTATATATCTATATAATTATATTAGTATATGTCATAATCGGTTATAAAAGATACATAGTCATATTCATAAATGAAAACACCTTTTTAAGGTTATGGAAACACTTGTGATAGGTGATTTCGTTCTTCCACGTTTTAACTTTAGTACGTATAATTTTGAAGGCGTTACACTTTTTTTATAAAAACATTGCAAAAAAAATCAAAGTAAATTAAATAAGAGTAACACTGTGTGTGACAGTGAGACACGTGATGATGATGATGACGACGATCTTCGGCAAAGGCCAACTTAACGGAAACTAGTGCACAAGTGTGCGTAAGCGCTCTTATAAAAAAAATACACGGATCGCAAGTTGCCGGCTGCAAGTGCACGTGAGCCCTAAATCAAACAAATATTTAAATGATAAAGTTTGTATGTTTAGATGTATGATGGATGAAAGTTTGTTACTTCTTACCTCTTCACGCGGAGATTACTGAAAAGACGTTGTACCTCTAACTCTGGAACTGGAATCAAACTTTTATCCCACAAAACAGTTCCCATGTGTTAAAAAAAAAGGCTTCCATGGAAATAACGCATGCGAAACTGCGATAAGAAACTAGTATTGTAACAACGCAACACAATTCTACGCGCCCCGGCCCGCGCCGATCTCCGCGCGCCCGCACAACCAAACCGGTCGAGCGTTCCAGCGTCGCCCCCCAACCCCGCCACACGCGCCGCCGAGACCCAGCGTCCAAATAAAAGGCGCCCGAGCCATCGAACCAGCAGGCAGTCGGCGCTCGACACTCCTCGAGACACTTCCAAGAGCCAACCTAGGTCGGTTTCTTTGTGTTCGAGTTGTTTCGATCACCGGCTGATATAGGGACCGTAGGCACATCTTTTATTTACGTTCCTCCTGATATCGTTGTATTAGGTACTTTAGGTAGTTATTAGATTAATTAGTTAGACAAAGAGTTTCAGTTCTTTTGTATTTTGTTGCTAAGTTTTTTTTCTTTCTAAATAAATTTTGTTAACGTTTGTATTGAGGGTTTTTACTTGATTTCCCGTAGGATCCCCCCTTTACAAGTGGCGCCCACTTTGGAGCTCTTATTCCCCCTTTTAGTTATTTGTTTCAAGTTAAAATCAGTCAATGATTGAATAACGTACTTAGGTACAATTATTGAGCGAAACTTTTTCCAAAGTACCCTCAATAGTTTAGTGATTGACTGATAGTTGATAATTTCTTTTGTTTGAATTAGACAACATTATTTTTTATTGAAACATTGTAACTACCCTCATTTTTTTTAATTCACTAATCAATTTTGATATCTTTGTAATCTTTTTCTATAAGAGTTAGGCAAAATAGATTTATATAGAATCTTACCTAGACGTAGCGAACGCACGGGAGTAAATATGGCGAACGTTAGCTTCACTAACGATCAGT
This sequence comes from Eupithecia tripunctaria, assembly GCA_955876795.1. Classification (NCBI taxonomy): domain Eukaryota; kingdom Metazoa; phylum Arthropoda; class Insecta; order Lepidoptera; family Geometridae; genus Eupithecia; species Eupithecia tripunctaria. The sequence continues at coordinate 2,486,454 of OY041624.1, read as the reverse complement.
TCCGCGACCTTTTAGAGGTCTTAGCGAGTAGAAATACTAGCCCCTCTCATAGTAAGGCCGGTAGTTTCGCCTCATGCACGGCAAGATTCGATGGGTCTCGGGACGCAATTAAGTTGGAAGCTTTCCTATCGACAATCATAACTTTCAAGAAAATAGAACAAGTCACGGACGAGGATGCTATCGAGGGTCTAACGCTGCTTTTGGTTGGAGATGCGGCTATATGGTGGCTAGGGGTCAGAGATAGTATGAATACTTGGGATGACGCCCTCAAAGTCCTCCGGCTAACTTACGCGCCAAAAAAACCAGCATATAAAATTTACGACGAACTTGTTACGCAGAAACAAGTATCACCTGGAGGAGTCGAGCTTTTTGTCGCCAAGAAACGCGCTCTTATGGCGGAGCTTCCGAAACCGCAGCTGACGGAAACCCAGAATTTGGACATCCTGTATACATCACTTCACCCGATGGTTCGAGACAGGATCCCTAGGGATACTGTCCGGACTTTTGAAGAGTTTTTAGAGAAGGCTCGACAGATCGAGAATTTCTTGGGACAGAACGAAGAGAAGAAAACAGTGCGTTGCACCTTTTGTCGCGCCTTAGGCCACGCAGAAGAAGAGTGTAGGAAGAAGAAGGCAAAAGAAGAGAGAAGGAAGACGAACCACAACAAAACTTTACCTGACACTCCCGGAACACAGGTACCGGCCTCATCTCATCTGCCGCCAAATATTAGTAAAATAGCCTGCTATGGTTGCAAAGAACCTGGAGTCGTGAGGAGTAAATGCCCAAAATGCAACCCGAACCGGATTGGCGCTGTAGACGTGCAGTTCTACTCGCTCAATGCAAGCCTTTCTTCAGTGTCCCGGCTTCGACCCACGGTAAGCATAAAAATAAATGGAGCTAAGGGATTCGCCCATCTCGATACGGGAGCAAAGTTAAGCGTTGCCTCCACGTCACTGTTCAACGTCATAAAAACACAGGGAGCAACATTTAAGAGCGAGAGCGCTAACATTATCCTGGCAGATGGGCTAAGAAGAAAACAACAAATCCAACGAGTGGTTGTTCCCGTTGAGTTGTGTGGACGAATAATCCCCACCAACTTTATAGTTCTTCCGGAGTCCCGGGATAACCGAACCCTATTGGGGGTTGACTTCATCCAAGACGCCAACATGGTATTGAACCTACCACAGCGTCTTTTTCACTTCCTGGAAGAGCCTGGGAAAAAGTACGAGCTCGATAACGAAGAAGATGACGCATCTGTTTCTGCAATACAAACCCAACCAGAAACAGTAATTGCAAAGCTGGCTAAAACAACGGCTTTAGAGCCTATGATAAGCCCTATGACTCCATCACCAGCTACGATGCCTGACATAGAAGTGGAGTTAGAACGATCGTATGGACCACCTTCTACGGTTGACTTGCAGACACCTGCTACCAGCCGGCAAATAGAAGAACGGTCATATCACACCCCACCTAGGATCAATTTCAACTCGCCAACAACGCCACCTTCACACGAACCTTCTTACAGTGGATACTCACCGAGGTTTGTAGGATCATTGTACCGGGATGCACAGATGCACATCGCTAACGATGAAGTCAATTTGTCTCCACGGAGTATGGCACTCTTCAACGACACGGACGTACATCTGGCAATGGTGTCTATGACTGCAAACCCAGATGCCTCAAGGGCTACTCCGGCAACCGCAACCACTAGCGTAGAAGAACCTTTAGACAAACTGGAACAGGTCCTACGGAATAACGCAGCAGTATTTGTGAATCACGGCCATCCGGCGGACTTAGTGGAACATACGATTGAGGTTACGGTAAACAGACCCATAGCAGTGCCTCCGTACCGGCTGTCACCACAACGCAGGGAGGTACTCAAGGATCAGATTGCTCAAATGCTGCAAGAAGGAATCATAGTACCATCGAAGTCACCCTGGGCTGCACCTGTGGTCATGGTTCCGAAAAAGAATGGTGACGTCAGAGTTTGCGTAGACTACCGCCAACTCAATGCTGTGACGATTGCGGATGCTTACCCCTTGCCTCGCATTGATGACCTCCTGCATGAAGCTAAGCCAACTCCTTATATGTCTTCTTTGGACTTGCGTGCTGGATACTGGCAAATTAAAATTAGAGATGAGGATCAGGAGAAGACTGCTTTTGTTGCACCATTTGGCCTGTACCAGTTCCAGAGGATGCCTTTTGGACTTAGGAACGCACCTGCAACCTTCCAGAGGTTCGTAGACAGACTTAAAGTACAGCTGGAAGGTATGAACATTCTGGCCTATCTGGATGATATTATTGTATTATCACCGACGTACGATCAACACCTGCAGGATCTAAATAGGCTCCTTCGATTACTTATGGACAACAACGTGGTTGTCAATAGAGATAAGTGCCGCTTCTGCCAGAAAGAGATTACCTATCTTGGACATGTTATCACCAAAAATGGGATAACTATGGAGCCTAACAAGGTAGAAGCAATAATCAGCATGCCCGCACCAAGTAATGTTCGCCAAGTCTTATCCTTTCTGCAAACTTGCTCCTGGTATCGCCGCTTCGTACCAGAATTTGCCAAAATTGCAGAACCACTCACAAGATTGACAAAAAAGGATAGTAGTTGGGAATGGGGCTCTGAACAACAAAGCGCTTTTGAAGACTTGAAGACACATCTCACTACTGCGCCCGTCCTTAGACCAGCAGATATGAGTAAGCCATACATTATTAAAACAGACGCCAGTGACTATGCTATAGGAGCAGTTTTGGTGCAGGGGGAGGGCTGCGATGAACATCCTGTAGAATACGCAAGCCGCCTGCTGACCAAACCCGAGAGAAACTATTCCACGACAGAACGTGAAGCTTTAGCAGTCATCTGGGCAGTATCTAAATTTAGAGGCTACATCGAGGGCTCCTCTGTAGTGATAGCCACGGATCATCAGGCATTGCGCTGGTTGATGACGCTGAAATCCCCCACTGGACGCCTCGCACGATGGGCTCTACAACTCCAGCCCTATAATCTCAAAATTGAGTATATACAAGGCAAGAAAAACATTGTAGCTGATCAACTCTCACGACCCCCGCGTCAAAACACACAAGAAGATTACGGTGTTTGCATTGCTTCAGTTGATATGCCGCGCAGAACAGGATCTGAAATACGACAAGAGCAGCGGGAAGATGCAGACTTACAGAAAATCATTGATGCTTTAGAAAACCCTGTGCCAGACGAAAACGGACCTTATTGGTCTAACAAAGGCTACTTTATGAACAGTGGCATGCTGCATCGGTATATAGAAGATAGTGATAGCGACACTGCTCAACTGGTTATTCCCAAACACGAGAGGTTAGCTGTCTTAGCCTGTTACCATGATGATCCAACCGCTGGTCATTACGGTATTGATAAAACCCTTTATCGAATTGCATCACGGTACTATTGGAAGGGAATGAGAAAAGACATAGAAGGCTACGTAAAGAACTGCATCAAGTGCCAACGATATAAGCCTAGCAATATGAAACCAGCTGGACTTTTACAAACAACCACCATGAAACAACGTTTTGAGACGATATCTTTCGTCCTATTTGGACCCTTACCGCCCACACCGGACAACCAGGTTTGGATATTTATTGTGGAGGATGTGGCTACCCGCTGGGTGGAACTATTTGCCTTGGAAAGTGCAACAGCAGAGGCCTGCGCAGCGACGCTACTGAACGAAATATTTCTTCGCTATGGAGTTCCCCGCCGATTGATTAGCGACAATGGGACACAGTTTGTCAGTGCTGTGATGCAGAAACTTACGTTTTGTCTGGACATCAAGCATTCCTTTACGCCCGTATATCACCCAGAAACGAACCCCGTGGAGAGGAGAAACCGGGACTTGAAAAGTCAGCTTGCTATCCTAGTGGAGGACAATCACCGTAACTGGGCGGAAAAACTCCCAAGCATACGTTATGCGATGAACACAGCTCGCTGTATTAGCACGAGTTACAGTTCGGCTTACCTCACATTTGGACGAGAACTGAGAACCTTCGATGATGTAAAACATGACCTCCGACACATAGCCTTGTCTGAAAATTTTATACCTGAGATAACCCCAAAACTTATCCTTTTAGCAGAAACGTGGAAACGAGCCCGTGAGGTACAAGAGGAAAAAGAAGAAGCGAGAAAGAGACTGGTCGACCAAAAACGACGCCCGAGCCCTCAATATCGTGCTGGTGATCTCGTTCTGGTGGCTACAAACGCCCCCAGTAATGCCGCCCAATTCCAGACAGCAAAGTTTGCCCCACGCCGAGATGGTCCCTACGTCATCATGCGACAACACGGACCCTGCTCCTACGAAGTAGCACATCCTGCTAGTCCAGAGGTTCCCATGGGTATATATCACTCTTCTGCGCTGAGACCTTATCAAGGCTCAGCCACCATTATACCTAATCCCGTTAGACCTTTGCGCAGACGCGGTAGACCCAAGAAGCAGACCTTGGCAGCCACAGCAGATCCTGGACTCCTCGTCGAGCCGCCTTCGGGTCCAGAGGGGGAGCCTGTAACAACGCAACACAATTCTACGCGCCCCGGCCCGCGCCGATCTCCGCGCGCCCGCACAACCAAACCGGTCGAGCGTTCCAGCGTCGCCCCCCAACCCCGCCACACGCGCCGCCGAGACCCAGCGTCCAAATAAAAGGCGCCCGAGCCATCGAACCAGCAGGCAGTCGGCGCTCGACACTCCTCGAGACACTTCCAAGAGCCAACCTAGGTCGGTTTCTTTGTGTTCGAGTTGTTTCGATCACCGGCTGATATAGGGACCGTAGGCACATCTTTTATTTACGTTCCTCCTGATATCGTTGTATTAGGTACTTTAGGTAGTTATTAGATTAATTAGTTAGACAAAGAGTTTCAGTTCTTTTGTATTTTGTTGCTAAGTTTTTTTTCTTTCTAAATAAATTTTGTTAACGTTTGTATTGAGGGTTTTTACTTGATTTCCCGTAGGATCCCCCCTTTACAGTATTACATAAAACACAACTGTGGTTCTTATAAGAGTTTCGAAACATGCATTTGATCCTTTACAAGATGAACAACTCAAATCCCAAAACACACACCTAACAATGCTCCACACATCTAAATATACTCACGTTTTAGCAACGCCATCTAGTTTCACCTCACATAACTTTTCCAGGTGAAGGAAGCGTACGTAGGCTTCCTAAACCACTGCTACATCGACACCGAGGTGGAAATGAAGGAGATATACTCCAGCAACTACATGTGGGACCTCTTCGAGCGGTCGTTCCTGCATGATATGACTGCTATACTGCAGAAGGAAGTCATCAATGTGGCTGGTAAGTGTTATTACTAGCAACTAAAGCTAGAGCAGACACTAGAAACTATATGTAAGGTCTTTTACATCTTTAAAATGATAGATGTTGATCGATAAATGGATGTATTTGAAAGACCGATAAGGAAGATCTATGTACACCTTTAACGCATTCACTGTGAGAAGCAGTGAGAGTATTAAGCCATCCTTCGATATGTTTTGTATTATGTAGTACAGTAGAACGCCGATTATCCAAATTAATTGGGACCGGGGTCGAATCGGATAATCGAAAATTCGGATAATTGGACATAGACTGATAATAAAGAAAAACAAACTGTCACACATAGAATAAACTTTATAGTTTAACAAACGCAGCTCTACAATAATGCTCATTTGAACATCTCGATCAGAGTAAATTGCAACCCCATCAGGCCTTAACAAAAATACAAAGTATAAAAATTCACAACAATAGAGATACTTAGCAGCAAAAAACGCTTAGGACCGTTTTGGAATAATTGACGATCAAATTATATATTATATCTATTTAGTATTGATCTTCTGTTTAAACACACGAACGCACTTTTATAACTTTGTTGTCTCTCAGTCAATGAGGTTTGGTGAAAGGGAGCTCATTTTGAGGTTAAGCTCGACTTTGCCATTATTTTTCTTGTTCAATGTTTGGCTTGTATATATTATTTTGTACAATAAAGATGTTGTTATTCTCACAATGTGTGAATTGTTCACACTATTTATTAATTTTTTTATATGAATATAAGTATGAAAATATTTAGTAACGATTCCGCAAAAACCTTATCCGATAAGATCTAGTAAATTATACAAAATGAAAGAATATTTCACAAGTCGTCAACTAGTTGCGTCTCTCCGCGAGACATCATCAGGACACCACACCACTCGATCTTGACACTGAGAGCGCCAAACGACAACGGCAGAGTCCCACCCCACCAGATGTTGCCACTCCGAGCTCCGCGCCAAGTCTTTGCCATTATAACTAAACTTTTTAATCCTTATATTTACAATGGATTTCCGCAAAGTAACGCCTGCATGTTTATCTTATATGTATTTTATTTGTAAGTATGTACCGTGACATCTGTTGATTTTGCCATGACACAAAACTATGCCACCTCACTTATTTTCAGACTAAATGATAAAGATAAAGATAAAGATAAAAGATAAAAGATAAAAATAGATTTAGTCAACCATTTTCGTACATAGGTTCCTTGGTTGCAAAATTCAATTATTTAATGGGGAACACTAAAAACCAAATGTCTAATAAACGTCATTTTTGCTTGTTAAATTTTTATACTTGGATATGAATATACGGGAAATATATGAGTAGCAAAGCAATGCCAATGAATTATACCAAATTTAGGAATATACTTGACACAGTAGTCATACACTTGTTTTTATTAAATTCAGTTTGAACTTCGTTTAGCCCAAAAAAGTGGCAAAGTAAGCAACTTTTACGGTATCTTATTATAGAGGTATGATCTTTTTCCAGGTTCATCTCGAGAAGTACTTAACCTCCCGATATGCAAGGCCGGAGGCGGTGCTTGGACCAGCTACGTGACCGATGTTCTGATGCATACTATATGCACCTTCTTCAACTCTCCCTTCAGCGACCAGAGCACGACTGTGCAGGTACGAACGAGATAACACTTTCAGTGTCCATAACGCATATGTAGGTGTTTCGCGTGTAGTTTCACGGTGTGGGTCGCACCGCTGAAGCTAGTCAGTGAATGGGTTTTATCATCATACTGATATTATAAGTGCGGCAGTTTGGATGGATGGATGCTTGTTACCTCTTCACGCCAAAATTACTCAACGGCTTAAATTTTGCATTTAGATTATTCTAATCCTGGAATCAAATATGAATCAAATATGGGTATTTTATCATGCTTTTTATCCCATAAATCAGTTCCCATGGGATAGAAAACACCTCAACGTTACCATAGGAACAACGCATGCGAAGCTGCGAGTAGAAGCTAGTATTAACATAAAAGACGGTCAAGATAGAGTCACCTGTGGTGAAACGATCGTATTACTAATAATGGTTAGATTGTTTCAATTGTAAATACATAATATACTCTAATTTATGTATTATATTAGGTCCTTACATATGAAATTGGCGTTTTGTATGGGAGGAACAAAAAGTCGAATATTTTTTAATATAATATATTTAATTAATCAAAGTATGAACCATTATTTTCTATGCACTTTTGCCATCTTATAGGTAGTTCATTGATCCCTTTACTAAAAAAACCAGTCGGACGGGAATCAATAAAATCTTTGAAGGCGATTCGGACTGCCCCATCGGAGTTGAATTTTTTCCCTTGCAAGAAGTTATCCAAATTTCGAAAAAAATGGTAATCTGTTGGAGCAAGGTCCGGGGAGTACGGAGGATGTCTTAGACTTTCCAATTGAAGCTCTTCTAATTTAGTAGCCGTCTGTTGCGCAGTGTGTGGTCTAGCGTTGTCGTGAAGCAGCAGTGGCGTGGAGCGATTGACCAGCCTAGGTTGTTTAGCCGCTAGCTTTTCCATCATGGTTTGCAATTGCTGACAATAGACATCAGCCGTAATAGTCTGGCCAGATTTGAGAAAACTGTAATGAACAATACCGGCACTAGTCCACCAAACGCTTACAAGTAACTTTTTTGGGGTTAATTTTCGCTTGGGGCAGGATTTGGCTGGCTGGCCAGGATCCAACCATTGCGCTGAGCGCTTCCGATTATCGTAAAGAACCCATTTTTCATCACAGGTAATGATTCGGTTTAAAATACCTTCATTATTGTGTCGGTTTAGTAATGTAACGCAGCAGTCGACGCGCGTTTGCCGGTTTGCTTCAGTCAATTCGTGAGGTACCCACCTTTCAAGCTTTTTAATCTTCCCAATTTGCTTCAAGTGAATTAAAACAGTTTTATCACTAACATCGCAGCCTGCAGCTAACTCGGACGTGGTTTGCGATGGATCCGCTTCCACAATAGCCTTCAACTCTTCATTATCAACTTGAGTCTCAGGCCGTCCACGGGGCTTGTTCTGCAGGTCGAAATTTCCAGAACGAAAACGTTGGAACCAAAAACGAACTGTGTTTTCTTTTGCAACACGACCGCCATACACATCATTCACCCTTCGAGTTGTTTCCGCAGCACTAGTGCCACGGCGGAACTCGTACTCGTAAATAATGCGATATTTTAAGTTTTCCATTTTGTAAAATGAGTGACGCAAACAGAAAAAAACAGAAGAAAAAAAACAAATGAATGACGATCATCGAAGCACAAATACATGAGTCTATAGCTGTACAAATTTGAATTTGGAATTCCTTACCAAAGAGGAGAAATTTGTGATTAAAGTGGCCAGTACGAAAAACGCCAATTTCATATGTAAGGACCTAATATTTGATTGTAAAGGTGGTTGGTATTTTAACATAATTTTATGCCCTTATTATCACGCTACACTCTAGCCAAAATTGACGTAGAATATATGTAAAGAAACCGCTCATACTAACCCTAAAATATTGCTTGAAACTTAATTTGAAATTGAAACTTAACCTAATCAGGTGAGTTTAGGTATTATGTATCGTCTTGTTTACAAATATTTCACATCGAGTTTGACTAGTAAAGTAAGTAGTCTTTGAATTCTACATTATTATTGTCTTGCATTATAAAATTCCTTAAAACATTGTATACCCCTCAATCTCACCTCAACAGCCTATATTAGGTCACTGCTGGACGCAGGCCTCTCCCTGGCTTTTAGCTCATGGAGGATAATGCCCATAATCCCCACGCTGGGCATGCAGGTTAGATACCGCAGTTCTGTGGTAGAATTGTTTTACAGGGGGCGTTGCTGCCCGCTTCCGGTGGACATCCCGTCGCCTCTTACGAATTTATTGTTCACCTTATTTTATACCCATTATTAAAAAACTATACCTAGAAGAAAGTCCTTACTATTACCCTGACTAAATCGCTTTCTGTGTTGTCATTTCATGCTACCCTCTCCTGTGTTTTACCTTATTCGGATTGGAAAAATACAAAGTAAGTTAAAGTGAAAGTAAGCTTTCAACATTATTATACTGTGTGATTTTTGAGAGCTTTATTAGCCAAGGGCGATCTGAAGGACGCGGGTTCGATCCTGGCTCAGCGAATTAATTTTTGTTTCCAGAAAGTGTGTGTTCTTTTAACATTTTGCTGTCATAAAAGCATGTCCCGCCTTTAAATGTATTGATGCTTCTCAATCTAATAAGCACCTTATTGTTTGATATCACACGAGTGATTGTTTAATAACAATGTCATTCTTACACATCCGCTTGATGCATGATGACCTAAATTACATATAAATATAGACTTTAACTCTTAACATTTAGATACAAATAAAATATTCCCATTCTCAAATGAACCACAAAATAAGAGTCAAAAAAATGTTTCCTATAATATTGTTTTTACAACCTTCAATGTAATTTTACATTGGTCGCAGTTTACCGCTTTTTTACGGCAGAATCAATGGGTTGACGGCACGCTTTTGACCTTCAAGACCATCAATCGTTAATGCACCTTATTGTTTGATCATAAAGGCTCATATTTGTAATGATGTTTCCAGACTCGACAGTCGATATTCGTGAAGCTTCTGCAAACCACGTTCAGCATCTACCAGTGTCCGTGGCTGACGCCGCCGCAGAAACTCAATGTGGAGAAATGTATCCGAACGCTGAGTGAAGTTGGTGAGTCCATAAAATATGTGTACAAGATAATTTATCTTGTTTTAAAAAACTATTAACGGACTTCAACTAGGTATATAGTTTTTTCATGAATCCCATTATCAGAACTGGACATTAAAATGGGATCACACGGGAAGCACCAGCTTTCAAATAAAAAAAGAAATTAGAAAATCGGATCACCTAATCAAAAGTTACAAACATAAAAAAATACAGTTTAATTGAGAACCTCCTCCTATTTTTGAAGTCGATTAATAAGGATGTGATTTCGAACCTCTGTAAGATCAACTTAAAGTCAAATGTCTTTTTTATTTCATACAGCCTACCTTAAGCGTTTAGTAGAGTGAGAAATTGATTGTGTGAAAACCAATATTCCCATTTAATTTTCGGAAAAGCAGCGCCCTTGGGTACCTTACATAGTATGCCTCTTTTTTACGCCTTTTTATACCGTGGGCAGCACTACCTTCAGATCGATGGAGTGGCCATGGGAAGCCCAGTAGCCCCGGTTTTGGCCAACATCTGGATGGAACATTTTGAAAGTAAGCTGGATTTTACCGCCAACGGTGTAAAGTTGTGGAAGCGCTACGTCGATGACGTTTTCTGCATTATGAAAGGAACCGAACAGGAAGTATTGCAATTGGTTTTGACACTGAACTCCATACACCCGAAAATCCGTTTCACACACGAGTTGGAGATGAATAGGACCTTAGCCTTTCTCGATGTCAGAGTGACGGTGAGATCAGATGGTTCTTTAGCGCACAGCGTCTATCGCAAACCCACTCACACAGACAGGTACCTCAACGCCGCATCACATCATCACCCGCACCACTTACAGTCCGTGGTGTCATCACTCACAAACAGAGCTCATGCTTTGTGTGACCCTGAACATCTAAAGGACGAGCTTAACCATGTTCAGATAGTTCTCAAACAAAACGGATATGTAAGCACAAGACACACAAAGCGGAGAAGCCGAAAAACGCCCGAGGTCAGCAGACAACCCATCTTTTTGCCGTATGTGAAAGGGGTGACGGATAAAATTGAAAATATCCTAAAAAAGCTCTCAATAAAGTCGGTTCTCACCCCCCACACAAAAGTTGCTCAGCAACTACGAACACCAAAGGATGTCATACCTCTTCAAATGCCAGGCGTCTACAAGGTTGACTGCAGCTGTGGCCGCTCATACATAGGGCAAACTAAAAGAACCATTGCCGAACGGGTAAAAGAGCACATAGCTGCAGTCAAGAATAGGCAAATTAACAAGTCGGCGATAGCGGAACACCTGCTAGACTCAGGAAGCAACCACTGGATTGAGCTACATGACCCTAAAGTACTATGCCACGAACGCCACTATTACAAAAGGATGGTTCGAGAGGCGATTGAGATCAAAAAACACCCGAATTTTAATCGTGAAGATGGTTTTCGTCTCTCTTCCTCGTGGAATCCTGTACTTAATAAGTGTGTGCGTCGTAATCCCAATGTACCGCGGTCGGACACGGTTAGTGTAGTGTGCCGTAGTGTGAACTTGGACATTCCTGATTCTGAAGACGAATTGAGGGTAGTCGTGGATACTGCCGTCAATTCTCGGCTGTAACTCCAATTACATTCAGTCGCCCCGTGACCACGATCGCTGTAATGCGGTAGAAACGTAGGGGAAATAAAAACAAAGGTACGCGATAAATACCCGATAAATAATCATTTAATTATAGTATGCCTCTATCAGATTTTGGCATCTGGTGTCATTAATTGAACCATCATGGCTGTGTTCCGGCGTTCGTGACGAGAGGGCGACAACAAACTTAACATTACTTTTGGCACCGATATATATTAGACTATACATTTAGGACTGTTGTTTTCGTACTTTTATGAAAATCGTTTAACTGTTCTCGTGTTATGATGGTATTTATAAGCTCTACAAAGCTGTTTTTTTTTTGTTTGTTTTAATACTTTAAAATTACCTTTCTGTTTTATTTCAGCGAAATCTCGCAGCATAGCAATACCACTGGAACTCGAAGCGAAGATACAAACTGTGTTCGAGAAGGCAGCCGCTTTGTCGCGGCAAACCAGCAAGTGGTTGCTCGCTTCGAAGACGTCTAAACTGGAGAAAATGGCGTCGCAGGTGAGTGACATGTGTGGGATCGATCCCCGTCGGAGGAAAACTTTTTGCTTTCGATTTTTGGTCTTTAGTGAAGAGGAATCTAAGAGTTCCTTACAATAAAATCACCAATAGTTTTGTTCACCGATTACTTGAAAAATATTAAAATTGATGCTAAATTTCTTGGCATAATTATATAAATCATAGATAGATTAGAATATATTTAAAATTATACTGTGGCTACTAGGCCCAACACTTTTCTTCCATATTTTATCCTTCTATCATCTCTCACACAACAAATACATATTTTTCTTAAGCATACCCAGATAAATAACAATTTCTTTGACCAATCTGATGATGATATAAGTCTTACTAAATCCTCTTCAATATTTTAAAAGAAACCTTATAAGTACATAGGTTTCAAGTATTTTGTATATTTTCAATAAGGACAACCTATTTTACCCGACTTCAAAAAAGAAGGTTCACAATTAGGCTCAATGTTTTACCTCAGAAGAAACTGGGTGATCCGATTTTCTTGTTTTTTTTATTTGAAAACTGTTGCGTCCCGTGTGGTCTTATTTCAATTTAGTCCAGTTCTACTATTTATAAATTTACATATTTATTAAAATCCTCCATTTCAGTCAAACCTACAAAACGACCGCTCAGTAATGGAAGGACTCCAGGAGATAGTGGCGTTATTAGAAGAACAGCTGCGACCGTTGCTGCAAGCAGAACTGTCTCTGCTCGTGGATATCCTGTACAAGCCGCACCTACTGTTCACTAGTCCGGGGGAGCCGGCCCAGGGGGATACCAGCGGGATATTTATATCCAGGTAACTATCAGCACACATACGTAAATACATAGTACTTACATAAAATCCACCATTCCTAACTCGTACCATGTCTTCAAAAATAATACGTACGAATCCAAACTAAGAGATACTCATAAAAAATTACGAACTTGACTAACTACATAATAATGCACACAGATCCCCATGTTCAATCCAACGATCCTATCCATCCACGGTTGTCTGGTAGAGATCGCTCTTGAGCGATAAGACCGCCAATTGTCACATATCTTATAATGTTTACTTTGTTTGTAAATTATTTTTAAGTGTGCAATAAATAATTTTCTATCTATCTTGACGACTTTTTCAACGATTCTTTTAGATTTACATAAATCTACACAATAAATACAGTTGTTACCCATATTATGTCGTCTCAAGAAGCAATGTAATTCTACCATGTGCGATTTTTGGTCACAAATGTCCTATACTTTGCATTTCCTTATGGCTACGGCTCTGATCTGTTACAGACTAATTCGACATACGGAGAAACTTCTAGAAGAAAAAGAAGAGAAGCTGTGCGTCAAAGTTCTTCGCACGCTGAGAGAAATGATGGCTGTCGACCCAGAGTACGGAGAAAAGGTATGAAATCAAAGTGTTTATTGTAAAAATGCTTATGTTTGTTTATTTCGACATCACCATCACAATCCCGTATGGTCTAGTGGCTAGGATACCTGGCTTTCACCCAGGAGGCTCGGGTTCGATTCCCGGTACGGGAAACCTCTTTTTGCATGTTATTTTTACACGCTTTTCAACTAAAATAATTGCAAATTTTTTCAATTGTATTTCAATTGAAAAAATTTGCAATTATTTTATATTTTTTTATAATTTTAGGGTAACCAACTCCGCAACAAACTGCTATCGCAGTACTTTATCAACCGAAAGTCTGAGCCAAAGATTCAGCCTCCTACTTCGGTCGCTGTTACTCATGGACCTGGCGGTAAGACCTTATTTCTAATGACATAAGAATGGTTTTCGACTAACTAGCTAGCTAGAGTGATTTTGAGAACTAAACTAGAGTGATTTTGAGATCTAAACTAGTCCATAAAATTAACACTAATGTTTTTATATTAATATTTTAGCGATAATTTTGGCCTATTTTGGCTTTAGAGAAGAATACACAGTTAGAGAGTACCTAAATATTTAGTAATTTAATCACAATTTATTTTTGATAGATGCAGTTTCTAGTTTATTTTTAGGCACATAGGACTTATATACTCAATAATTGAAGTTAGGGTTTTTTGTCATGACTTTTGAGGTAATGTTGCCCAATTCTGTATTCACTGTTTTAAGATTTCTCTTAGACTAAAATAATATACGTAAATAATGAAACTAATCACAAAATATGAACAATACCAGTTCTACGCAGTAAAATATTTTATTTTTAAATTGTTTGTGTTATATTAAATCACTGTAGAAAATACAAAAACATCGCTCGGGGTTCTTACCCTCACAAGAAACAGAAAACACTAAATTAATAAAAAAAAGCAATAGAACGACTACTTTAATATTATATTTCCTATAAAATATAAAAATTTCGTAATTAGTACATGATTCAATACAATGGTATCTATTCAGATGTCGCCAAAACTAAACTAAACTAATTTGACAGTACAAAAAATTTCGCTGTCCCTGTCAAAACGATCCAAATAATAAGGATGGCATCATTCTTAGTTTAGTCTAGTTTATGGAAACATCTGAATAGACACCGATATAAATAGAACTAAAAAAAACGTATTTTTGTTAGGCACCTTGCGAAATAATTTAAGCAAATTAATATTTTTACAAAACAATTTCAAATCTTATCGGTCATGTTTTGTTATGACATCGGTCATGGTCATATACCAATTATTTTTCGCTCTTTTTCGTACTACATATTTTGATTTTTTTCACCTACATAAAAATCCGTGTGAAATATTTTAAACGTTGAAGACAGAACTGGGCAATTTTCCACGGTGTTCCCCTAAATAATGTATTAATTTCAAAGCTGACTTCTTGACCGTAAAAAACTCATGACAAAAACCATGATACACTATCTTAGTGTTAAAAATAACATCTAGTTGTAGAATTAGAATTGTTTTCTTTATTTCCACCGCATGCGGCAGATCACCAACACCAGCCGAAGAGAGGTGGGTTACGTCATTGATGACGTCATTATGTATTGGTCTTGACGTTATTGGTTTGTGTCGGGTTTTAACTAAAGTGGAGAGGAGATATGTACACCATTAGAATCTCGAACACATGACATGGAGGGTCGTTTGAGTCCTTTTTTTACACGACTGCCCAAAAAGCAGTTTCTTTATTTTAGAATGCCCCAAAAAAACTGCCCTGAACTTTTTTTGGGGCATGGTTTATATCCCGAGTGACAATGGTGTCAATTCAGACGTCACCAAAACTAAACTTAACTAATTTGACAGAACTACGAGTAAAAACGGTGCTGACCCTCTCTTAGCGATCAAAATCAAAATAATAAGGATGGCATGATTATTATTTTTGTCAAATTAATTTGATTTTGGCTACATCTACATTGAAACTTTTGGCTGCAAATTAAAAAATAATAATGTGACGGCAGCATGGCTCCATGATATTCAACTTTAAATTGAAGCCCTTGATCAAACTACATACCTTTACAGAGGTAGACTTATTTTTATGCTTTTTTTTTATTGAAAATGGTGAAGCGTTTAACCACCACTAAGAGTGTAAGTAAAAGAATGCAAAACAATTATTTCATCTTTGGTGGAAAAATATGATCAGTCGTGTTTTTTATTTTCTGTAAAATTTCTTAGGAAACTTATGTTTATGCAAGTTTCCGCTCCACTTTAGAAAAAACCGGCTCTAATGCAGAGCTTCCACTGCGAAAGGAAACTGATAAACTTGAAATTGCTCGAAGGAGCGTAGATTGTTTTGCTTACTATATAGCAACCCTTAGCTCATGTCTAAAAAGAGAAAAACCTGGAGCGTTTTATTTTGTCTTCATACAATTATCTAAGCTAACGTCACAAATCTATCCGGCCTAGCATTGTTGTCTCGGGTAGAATAGAGAAAAATGACATCGCATCGTCATACATTGCGTAAATTATTGAAATTGAAGGAATGAATTTCAAACATTTTACGCATTCGATGCCAAAGGGACGTAATTTTTTATATTCTACCCTAGATAACAATCCCCGTGCTAGGCCTACTGGCCTATATGAAAAACAAGAGAGGATGGCGACAGCTTTTAAAATGTATCTATATGTCATAAATTTAAGATTCTATACCGCTCAAGTCTCAAAATAAAGTTACATTCGCAGTGGAAAGCGGGCATCGTAGTTGTTGTTGCCTAATTTAATTGCTTGTCAAAATCTTTTCGATCAAAAGGTTTTGACAAAACCAGCTTGATCTACCAGCAAACCGTCACATACGCACAAGCATTAGATTGTATTGTAGGCACTCGTGCACTATTGTTTGAAGGGTTAGTTCCAAGCTTTGCACGTATTTTAGCACGGAGGCCTTTTCGCTTGTATCAAGCGATAGGGCCTATCGTCCGAGGCCTAGGATGCGCGCCGCGACAACGAGATTTGAAGATTTTGGTATACAGTGGCCCTTTGGCTGACGAAAACTTAATGGCTCCTATCGTCGCCCTATAAGGCTTTCCACCATTGCCTTGCTGCCTCGTCTCCGGGGGTGGACTGCCGAGACAGACTTTGTGCACTATGCGGGGACAACCGCCAGACTCAAGTGTCGGAACACTCAAGCCGCTTAAAATCGCGGCGCATTATAAAAGTTATATATATTTGGATAGAGGAGGGTTTCCAAGATATTCACAGATGATAACAACTATTGCTTTAATACATTTTTTATAGTGAGAGAGATTTGATAGAGTGCCTGCCGTGGACATTATGTTATACACATCTTTGTATAACATAATGACATCTTTTTTTGTATAAGTGTCTCCTATCCAAATACTTTTATAGTGTTGGCCGATATAAGGACTAAAATCTCCAAATCCCTTTGTCAACTGTGTATCTTGCACTTTTTCGTGCGAAAATTAAACAAATGCCCGATAAACGGACGACTAAATTTTGTCGCGGCGCGTATCATATCACGGCTGGAGTTTATGGGCTATTACATGGTACCTGCTTGGAGAACGCGCTCACGTCAAGTTATAAACAGAAAGCCTAAAGTACTCGATCATAAATGTAGCTTGTCATCAGTGAAAATATTTACAGAAACAGACCAGTGTTTATGAAGACTGCCCTTTACAAACTCTTTTATCATAGAAAAGGAATAGTTTCCTGAAGAATATGCTTTTTTATCAGAACAAGAAATCAAGTCCTCTTGAGTTTAAGATTGGCTCTGTACATCGTAGGGGCGCGCCGCAGCTCCACGCAGATAGAGACTGGCACCTGCGTCTTGGGCCATGAAGGTGTTAGTGTTTAGTGTATAATGTGTAACGCATTCACTGCCCAGCTCTGCGGTGCGACCCGCAGGGGCGCGCCGCAGCTCCACGCAGATAGAGACTGGCACCTGCGTCTTGGGCCATGAAGGTGTTAGATAAATTTTTCGCACACGGAATTTAATGAAGCACTCGCTTCAATTGGCATTGGCTCCTATCCCCATGCTTTATAAATTCCCATAGCTTTAAAATTTGCTTTCCTTATGCCAAAAAGCTACATATTTAAACTTTTGATTAAAACTTCAACAATATGTTTAACGTCCTACAGCAAAAGTACTGATGCGAACCGGACAAACCTTAGCCCAAGTCCAAGCCCACTTGGATAAAGAAGGTGCTTCGGACCTGGTGGTAGACCTGGTCATCAAGAGCACCAACCGACCTGCCATCTTCCTGGAGGCCATACAACTTGGTAAGTGATTTGATCGGCTTTACATTATGATAAATTCAGTTCAAGACTAGGCTTATCTATACAAGGAAAGCACGTCGGACTCTATACAAGGAAAGTGATTCGGGTTCCAGGAGGTTATAGAACTCATTAAGTGAAATGATGGACTCTACAGGTAAGTATGCTGGACTCGGTTCTAGTCTAGGCTTGGTGGTAGACCTTGTTATCAAGAGCACTAACCTGCCATCTTCCTGGAGGCCATACAACTTGGTGAGTCATGTGATGGACTCTACAGTTAATTATGATGGAATCAGTTCAAATCTAGACTTATCTAGACAAGGAAAGTGCTTCGGACTCGCTGATGAACCGACCAATCATCTAAGAGGCCATACTATAGTGATGTTATGGACTCCACAGTTAAGTATGGTGGACTCAATTCAAGTCTAAGCTCATCTAGACAAGGAAGGTGCTTCTTACTTGCTGGTAGACATGATACATTTTTATACTTACTTTCATTTTTATTCAACAGGCATCGCTCTACTTGAAGGTGGCAACCCGATTATACAACAAAGTATATTCACCAAGTTACAGAACGGTGAAATCTCACAGGCTTTCCTCAAAGTAAGTACCTACCTAAATTGTGTGATGGCGTAATCTTACCTTTATAAGCAGTCAAGGTGTGTGTGAAATACAATGTAGTTTGCATTATCAGGGAAGAATCCTAGTTGTGCCTGGATTCTTGAC
Organism: Eupithecia tripunctaria; assembly: GCA_955876795.1. Taxonomy (NCBI): domain Eukaryota; kingdom Metazoa; phylum Arthropoda; class Insecta; order Lepidoptera; family Geometridae; genus Eupithecia; species Eupithecia tripunctaria. The sequence continues at coordinate 2,467,926 of OY041624.1, read as the reverse complement.
ACAACACATTGTTTTCTCTTTTTCTCTCTCTTGGATGTCTATTATTTTAATGCATTATTGCCCATGTTGGGCAAATGGGTTGGGAATCGCAGTTCGTCTTAATCCTCAATATTTCGTTATTGCACAAAATAATACATTATGGTAAAACATTTAAATGAAAAATAATGGCAATGGCACGTTGAACCCTAATAAGAGTTCTCTTCCAGCAAAACTTATTGGGAGAGAGGGACAAAGATATAAAAGTGGGTTTATGTGCTTATACAGAGGATATATTTAATTTTAATGATCTATCAAATAGACTTCTACGAGTATATACATATATATGGGCTAGATGATGCTGTGTAAATTGTCAGATATATAGAAAAAAAAATAGAAATGTATATAATATAATACAATACATAAAATACGGACCTAACGCAACCTACATAATAACCTACGTCCGTACCGTTCCCAATATGTGTGTATCCTAGCTTGGGGATCAAAAATCTATTGTTTTATATATATTTATTGTTTATCTATAATTTTGAGACTTAAATCTTTTTCAATAAACGTTATTATTATTATTATCACTTTTGGTTCGTGGAACCCTTTGACCTGCATCGTTACAGCATTATATTTTTATATTATGTACTACACTAGTCTGTATAATTGTTACTACCTAGGTACCTACTTATACCTATCTGTTCTGTGTTGTAACTGTGTTGCTCAATAAATGTATCTCTATCTCTATCTAAATCTGTTACGTTTACTCTATTACTTGTCCGCAGGTGTTCTACGACAAAATGCGAGAGGCACAGCAAGAGATCAGGTCGCTGGCGGCGTCCAGCACTGCGGCGGCCAGCGGCGACAAGCAGCGCTCCACTCACGCGCAAGTCAAGAAGGCAGCCAGCACTGACGGTACCACCCTAAGCTATTTGGTTCAAATTGAGAAAGAAAGAAAGAAAAGAAAGAAAATACATATATTTGGAAACATTACATAACACACGTATAACACAAACACATTATGTAGAAACAACAGTGTACAGTCAGTAAAGAAAATAAGGGAAGAATTTACATAATAATGAGACAAAGGATAGTATAGAACGTATAAAAAATTTGGGGTTGCGGGTTCGATTTATTTATTTGTCCCGAGGCATAAATATTGCTGGACAATTGACACAGCATCATCTAGCCTCGAGCTAAGCAGAGCTTGTGCTATGGGTACTAAAAAACTGATATACTCAATACAATACACTACATAACATACATAGATAGATATTTTTCATTATACATAGAAACATTCTGAACGCCCTGAACAAATGTCTGCAGATCGTATACACATTTCTAGAGGCGGGAATCGAACCCGCAACCTCCTGCGTCGCAGGCAAACCTTTGCCCACCGCGCCTTAAAGGTCGTCGAGACAAATATATGTAAGATCTGCAGATTATTTGTTCAGTGCGTTCGGGATGATTAATAAAATTGATTTTGTTTTAAAAAAACTATAAACCCACTTCGATTATATGGATTCCACTGTCAGAACTGGACCAAATTAAAATGGGACCACACGGGATGCGCCAGCTTTTATATAAAAAAGAATCATGAAAGTCGGATCACCCAGTCAAAAGTTCTAAGGTATATAGTATAAAAAAATAGTCGAATTAAGAACGTCCTCCTTTTTTTGAAGTCGGTTAATTAAAAACAAAACTCTTCGAATAAGCTTATGCTACGAAACTATCTCTTCCAAGCAACCACCCTTCGTGATTACCTTTTATCCTGTAAACTATTGTTACTATATTTTATTAAAAGCGAAGATGTGGCCGACGACGTGGAAAACGAAGATCTAGATTCTATAAGATCCTCTTGTCACGAAGAGGGTCTCTTCAAGCGAAGTATGAATTGGTTGTTATAGGGTACATGCATGGTTTTTTTTATTCATTATTTAAGTTAATACATAAACGAAAAAATTAAACTATTGAAGTAAAAACAAAAAGTAAAACTATGCTTAGTTTCGGGCATCGATCAAAAATTTCGGGGGGCCGGCGAAATTTTTTATCGATGGTTTCGGGTGATAAAAACGCTGCCATGTTAACCCTTGCATTTTGTGACGTCACGGATCATCGAGTCCCCTATGTCAACTCAAAACTTCATGCCCATACAAAAATGTTCAACTATGACGTCACGCTTCACGTGCCAATAGCGTTGCGTTGAGCCATTTTGCTGTTGAGACTTAAAATACGTACTTTTCAATGATAAAATTTCACAATAAAAAACATCATATAATCCAAAAAAATATACACGGTATAACATAACATGTGTACTACCCCGAAGGGGGAGGTTTCAGACCATCATGGTGATCAGTTGTGGGGGGGAGATAATTAAAAAATCCTATTTTCAGTTTCCCATACAAAAAGTTTTAATTTCCTAGTGCCTAAATAAAGTGACAACCCTATCCGGGCAACCTATACCTACCTATACTACCTCTACAGGTAGCTACAGCTATGGCGGCAGATTACTAGACGATTTAGTAAATGCGTAATAATAATAAGATGCAAGTAGGTACCTATACCGTGTCCATTTTGAATGAGGCATAAACATATACAAACCGCCCATACTTAACCTAAAATTCACTTTGTTGGCGCGTCTTTTTATACGTAATTTACATTACTTGTCGATTTTAGATCCTCCCTTCAATAAAAATTGCTTACAATTATATATCTCAATATACTCTCTTATATACTACAATTATTTACTCAATATCTGAAACTCGACGCCAAGCAAGTGAGATTTTGAAATTTGTGTCGTATTTTATTTACTAACATGCTCCATTCAACGTGGACAAACCATAGGTACTAATGAGAAAATTGTAATAGCTAATAGTAATTTAATAAAACTTACATGATACAGAAATTATTCAATTTCATTCCAAGGTCGTGATTTCGAGTCAAAATCGTGACACAATTTGCATCATATTATTTCAACTAACTTTTAGTAGGTAGCATAGGTATTTACGCATAATTACATGTATTCACATCACTTTATAACAATAATACGACACAATACTGTTTACAAACTAAAACGAAACCCGGTGCAATTTTAGGTATGTGCCGCGCGCCGCGCGCTCACATGGACTGGTCAATCACCTTGAAAAAGTTCATACAATGGCCGGCCATAGCTAGTGATGTGTACTTAGATTATCATCGATATACCCATCATCGATTTTATAGATAGATAGATAGATAGATAACTCTTTATTGTACCACACAAACATAAAAAAAACAATACAGAAGGAAATGTACAGAATCATAGAAGTACAAAGGGCGGCCTTATCGCTTTGAGCGATCTCTTCCAGGCAACCTTGGGATGGACTGGAGATAAAAGAACAACATAGACGGTGGCATTAAAAAAAAACAACTTAAAGGAACAGAAATCGATATGAATATACCTACACTACGTACTACATAAACCTAACATGCTTTATACTACCTATACTATACTATACTATAATGAATATGATGTCACTAAACACATACAAAATAATTTAAATACATAATAAATTTTACATGGATAAATAATGTTGATGAAGCAGCTTTTTGAAAATAGGGAGTGATTTTGCACGTCTGATGTCCAGGGGAAGAGCATTCCATAGGCTGATAGCTTGTACAGTGAATGATTTTTCATAGAAAGTAGTAGAGTGAGCAGGAACTTTTAAAACAAGGGTTTCAGAGGAACGCAAAGAGAGACAGTGAGAGTTGGACAGGAATTGAAAGCGCTCTTTGAGATAAGATGGGCTGGGAGGATAGAACAAGATACTGTACAAGAGAGATAGAATGTGAGTATTCCTGCGAAGTCGGATAGGCAACCACTTGAGTTTAGCGCGATACTCGGATACGTGGTCATATTTGCGGAGGCCAAATATGAACCTGATGCTGAAATTCTGGAGGCGCTCAAGCTTATTTAATTGATCTTCAGTGAGGTCTGGATAGCAGGCGTCGGCGTAGTCAAGGATGGGGAGCAAAAGAGACTGGGCGAGCGTTACCTTAGTAGAAGATGGAAGGAAATTGCGCAGTCGCCGCAGTGAGCCCGCCGATGCAAACATTTTTCGGCTAAGTTCAGCCAGTTGCGGACCCCATGACAGCTCTTTGTCTACAATCAGACCCAGGTTTTTGACAGTTTTGCTCAAAGGAATTGTGACACCATCAAACAAGATAGGAGGTAGGGTCGCCATATCGATTCTAGCAATCATCCTTGAGCTTCCCACAATGATGACTTGAGTCTTCTTAGGATTCACCAAAAGACCGTGTGCTTTGCTCCAGGCGAGGATGCGTGAGAGGTCATCATTTACTGAGGCTATAGCTGACGTAAGGTCATTGATAGAAACTTGTTGGTATATCTGAAGGTCGTCAGCGTAAAGGTGGTAGGAACTTGACAAAGATTCTGATATGGAGTTAATGAAAATCGCAAATAGTAGAGGAGAAAGTACGCCGCCCTGTGGGACACCAGCAGTGACATCACACCAGGACGAGAGTTTATCGTCAAGGCGGATGCGTTGCCGGCGACCGTACAGGTAACTATGAAACCAGTCAGTAACAATCGGAGATATGTTAAGAGAACGAAGCACAGCAAGAAGAATGTCATGGTCGACATTGTTGAAGGCGTTACTAAAGTCAAGCAATGACAACACAGTCACAAGTCCGCTGTCCATGCCCTGGCGAATGTCATCCGTTATTTTAGAAAGAGCCGTTACGGTGCTGTGACCGTGACGAAAACCGGATTGTAGAGGATTCAAGAGAGAGTTGCTAGAGAGAAATCGGCTGAGTTGGTTATGTACCAATCGCTCTAGCACCTTCGAGAGAAAAGGAAGAATAGAAATGGGTCGGAAATCGGAAAAGGAGGTAGGTCTAGATTTTTTAGGAAGAGGGATAATCTGGGCATTTTTCCAGGTGTTTGGAAAAGTGCTACTGGAAATTGAGTGGTTAAAGATGTGGACAAGGACGTAAATAATATCGTCAAGGATGGGCAGCAGCATATTACGACTTATGTTGTCATCACCGACTGCATTTGATGAGATCGAAGAGACGCTTCTCTTAACATCACAATCAGAAAACGGACTTAGAAAGAAGGGTGAAGAGACAGGGGTTGGTAACAGAGAGAGAGCATGAAGAGTGTTAGATTTATTTATTCCATCAAATTGGGAAGACGAGGAGAAGTGTCTATTTAAAGAATCGACGTCTATATCACTGGGAATTGTGTCATTACGTGATTTGCCAACCCCAAGTGTTCGAAGAAACTTCCAAACTTTAGAAGGGTCTTCGTTTTGGACAGAATTGTGGATATAACGGCGTTGGGCCTCCCTACACACCTTGTTACAGAGATTTCGTCGCTCTATGTACTTGGCAACATTCGCTTCCGAAGGACAACACTTTACCTTAAATTTGGCCACGTTCTTGCGATGGATAACCTCTTTAATGTGATCTGTGAGCCAAGGCGCTGGCAGGTGCTTCAGTTTAATTTTCCGTAGCGGCGCATGTTTGTCGTATAGGTTTATAAGCACAGAGTTGAAGGAACTGATCTTGCCATCAGTAGAATCAGCGCTCTCTACCTCCGACCAGTCTATCTGCCTTGCATCTGCACGTAGACTTTCAACATCTATTCCGCTAAAGTTACGTTGCATAATTATTTTGGGCTTAGCTTTCGGCGGGCGAATTTTATAGGAAATGAATATTAAATCGTGATAAGAAAAGGAGTCCGCGGGGCACTGCCCGTGCTTATGAACGTTATTGATGGAAGAGACAAAAATAAGGTCTAGAAGAGAAGGGGTACAGTTTGGGAAATGATGCGTAGCACTCAAAGGAAGGACGTTGAGATTATTGGAGGAAACCAGTGATTCCAAACTTCGGGTCCGAGAATCACGTTTAAGCAGGCACGTGTTAAAATCACCCATGATGATGGTATGACTGTATAAAGGGGCAAAGTCTTCGAGGAGTTTATCGAATGAGGAAAAGAAGTTAACGCGAAGAGAAGGGCTATAATAGACTCCAAGAAGGACTTTGGTGTGCACAAGACTAATTTCAACAAAAAGATGCTCCCCTGCACCCAGCGGAGGTGGTGAGTGAGACGTGCTGACTACAGAGTAAGGGATATGCGCACGGAGATATATAGCTACGCCTCCACCACCGCAATGAACGCGGTCGTTCCTGATAAGCACGAACCCGGGAAGTGAGTATGACGTAGATGGGAGGGCAGGTTTCAAGAATGACTCTGACACTAGAACTGCATCAATGGCTTTGAGATCAAACGACGCCAGCATATCCGGATGGTGAGCAGGAATACTCTGTGCATTGATGTGCACAACGTTGAAGTTCTTAGGACAATCAGAAAAATGGGATTCTAGGGACTGGGAAAGAGTAGGAATGCTGCTGAAGCTGTCATCAGAGGTGCAAGGTGAGGAAGACGAAAATGATGTGAAGAACTCATCTTCACTATCACTGCTGTTCATCAGTACCTAGATAATATTAAAAATATATGTAAGTATAGTACACAATACCTTAATTATATAAATCTAATAAATTTTAAAATAGACTTTTAATAGTACCTTAGTCCATCTGCCGGTTGTGTCATATTTTAGGAAAGAGATTTACAATATCACGCCTATTAGAAAATAGCTAAAACACAAAACAATTATAGAGAACCAAACAAAAAAAAAAACCATTGATTACAAGAAACATTAAAAACATAGTCAAATAACACAGGGTTGGTAGTAAAATAAAAGAAAATACAAATATAACAATTTGATTCCTCCCGCCGAGCCAAAAGCCATGAAGCCATGTCAGATGTCAAAGTGACACAAGTCGCGTTCTTTTTTGTATGTCAGTCAGCTGGCAACTGCTGTCAGATAAAAGGATAACAGAAAAAACAATGAACTAAAATGAATTGACGGTGGATTGAAAATACCCGAGTTATGTTCGCAATAGTTACAGCAAGCCATTACGACCAACTGCGTAGCAAGTTGCAGGTTGCTACAGACGGGGGAAGTGTGAAAGTTTACACCAAATCCTGGTCTTACCACCTCCAACCAATGATCTTCCTACTTCTTAGACGAAGTCGCGGCTGCACGCTTACTTTTCTGCGCTGCTGGCGCCTTTTCTGCCGTCGCCGTTTTCTTGGAGACCGATGGCCCAGAGGACGACCCTGACGCCACCATTTCAGCTGACTGCGGCTGTCCAATCAGCATCTCAAGATCGCCCATCCAGTTCACTCGGTGGCGAGTAGTACCTTCGCCGGCCACGTATACGTTGCCCTCTCTAGTCCAGCATTTGTTGACTCCGAAATGCTGCCTCGCCTTCATAAAAACTTCATGGCGGGCTTTAGTAAGGAACTCTGAGAGGGTGATGCCAGTGTCCTTTAGATGAGTTTTAGAAAACCATATCTTGTCGCGCAGAGTCACGTCTCGCAGTTTGACAAGAATCGGCCTGGGCCGACTTGAGATAGCACGGCCCATACGATGGCACCGGCTGACATCATTGCCTGAAAAGGTTGTCAACTTAAGCTCACCGCTTATCACCTTGGATAAAACTGCTGCTGTATTCTCCTTCTGCTGCTCTGGGATTCCATGGATGAGGAGGATTTTACGCCGGGTCCGCATCTCTAACCTGTCTATGGACTGTGTAGCCAGCTGCATTTGTTCTTGAAGTGTACGGAATACAGTCATTGTGAAAGCCTTGTAACTGGCAAACTCAGCTGCGAGTGAGGCCACAGTCGGTGAAGGGCTGATGTTCCTTTGCAATTCAGCCTCAAAGTAGTCCATGCGCTGCTTTAAGTCAATCATCAGTTGCTGGGCGGACTGCTGCATTGTAGACTCCATCTCGTGTTATGGTGGTAAAGTGCGGTTATTCCAAGTGAAGGGTGATAGTGAATGAATGCTTGATAAATACAGGAGATAACACTATTAGGCAGGTGAAAACTATCAGTTATTCATGTGGTACTATAATAAATTGTGCAAGTAAGTTTAATCTATTTGTTTTAATTTAATAAATACAAAGTAATTTTAGGAGTTGTTGCTATTGGGACTACCCTCGTCCAAAAAAAAAAAAAAAAAAAAAAAAAAAAAAAAAAAAAAAAAAAAAAAAAAAAAAAAAAATTTTTTTATGTTTATTTTTAACCTTCAAAAAAAAGGAGGAGGTTCTCAATTCGACGTTATTTTTCCAGTTTCGACGATTTATAACGCACTAACTGCGCCACGCGGCTTCGCACGCGTTGTTCCTATGGAAACATTAAAAGGTGATTTTCATCCCACAGGAACTGATTTATGGGATAAAAAGTAGCCTATGTTTGATTCCAGTATTAGAATTACCTGTTTGCAAAATTTCAGAGCCAGATCCGTCCAGTAGTTTTGGCGTGAATAAGTAACAAACATCCATCCATCCATCCATCCATACCTACTTCCATACATCCATACAAACTTTCGCACTTTTTAGTGTGAGTGTGATTCACCGCCTAATACTCGAAAGGGAAAAAGTTAAAATTAAATCGTGATACGTGATTAAAAATCACTAATCACTTTTTTATTTTCGTGCATGTTAATACTATTCATCGATATTACGATCAAAAGCGAAGCGACATTTGTAGTGGCGCAAGTACATCACTAGTTCATTCTTTTGATTTCGCCGAAAACATGGAAATGTTTTAGGGTTCATTTTCAATGTCAATAAACCCCAATATGGCAACATAAGTAGGTAGGTATTAGGATTACAGTCGTGAAATAATAGGTAAGTAGCTGATAGAAAATTGTATGATTAGGTAGGTATTTTACATAGGTATTTCACAACTACACATACACTTTGCGTGAATTCAGGTAGTTTTTATACCTATACCTACTACAAAATCCTGCATCTTTGACGTTGACTCATGTTTCATTACAACGTACCTACAGGTACCTAACCTACTAACTTTGTCACAACAATCCACGATTTTTCTTATTTTAATATCTGTTCAAAAAGTAGAAAACGGAAAGTTTTAAGCTATGCTTTTGAAAGAACGAATTTAAAAAAATAATGGTATTTAAAAAAGTTACGGAACCCGTGGTTAAAAAAGTATTTCAACGCTTGACAAAAAGAGCGCGGCGCGCGTTTTGTTAGATAGATGCCGTCAGCCAATTAACGAAAGGGGGTGTTTCATAAAGGGACAATCTGTTCTATGATTGGCGATTAAGAACTGTTTAACAAAGTCCGAGCCAATCAAATTTAGGCGCCTGCCTTTGACTGAATGCATTTATCAAAGATTTCTGGACAGACAGAACAGACTAACTACCGACATTGAATAACGGAAAGACTCGTTTAGTAAAGTTTTAGGTAAGTTAGCTGTAGTGGTCGCAGCTTAAGAATCGACCCCTGCAACAATACTCAAGAAATTACAAACAGTTTGAAAATGACATGACTGTGTTATCAAACAAAGAGCGTAAAGTTTATTTCGTATTTTTTACTTCACGTAACTCCAACCTTCAAATTGAAATGTTATCCTAGCCCATAATTCTGTGACATAACTTACGACAATTTTGTCTCTATGATGCTGTAGGCGTTTTTCTCTTTTAAGATCTTTGAACCTATCACTCTATCTGTGACCATACTGAGGTCATTGTCCCAAGTGCAAGTAACAGCTGACTTTAGGGTTGTCACTTCGTACAAAATCAGCTATCCATGTTGAAACTTTGTTGCAGTTTTTTTCAGACATTTCAATCGAAATTCGAAAAGTCGTTGAACAAAAGTTGTTCCCCGGGGGGTGGACAATCGCCCCCTTTTCGGATAGTACATATATTTTGTTACACGTTGTATACAGATATATTTCTATATCAACAGATAATACTTAAAAAAAATTAGCTTTTTTGAAGTCACATGCATTTGGTCAATATATTTACATTAATATATTTACAGGCAAACCCACTCCTGGCCCCATAGTAGTGGGCGAGGAAATGGACGAAGAAGTGGCCACAGCGTGTGGGTCCGCCGTGCACGCCTACTCCGATATACACACCATGTCGCACGGTAAGAAAGATAAAGATATTTATTTGCAAAGACATGTGTACAAAAAGGTGACATATAGTGATATAGAAACAACATGCGTGACCGTTTGCGGCATGCAAAAATTATTAAGAGATGACAGCATGCAGCGTTAAAAATTATCTACAATTAATCATGAAAAAACTCGTCTAGGCTATAATAACATTTAGAAATTAACATTATTTTTAATTGCCTTTTAAATGTTTGTTCATTCAGGTTTCTGTACAGTTTAGGTAATTTGTTAAATATCTGAGGAGGGACACTAACAGTCGAACATCTACTTACAACACCTGATAACGGGGGAAACAGATGGGGATATTTTTTTACAAAAACAGCGATTTCCATTATGTAGAGGGACGGAAGTGTTAAAATTAAAGAACCATAGACATATCAACCAATCAATCAAATCATTTATTTGCTGAATACATTATTACAGGTACATATCAGATCTTGTAACTATAGAGTAATGTCAAATGTATTCAACCCGCAAGCAGGTGTGCAAATATTAAATATCGTCTTTGGGATGATCTGATTTAATTAGTTTAAATATTCAATAATAAATCAATAATCGTACTTAATAATAATCAATAACGGTAATTAATACAAACTAGAATAAAATAAATAGTCAACAATCAGCTAATTAAAATTTACAATAATAGTCAAAATATAATAAATTATTCTACTTAAAATTAGTATAATTCATTTACACTATAAAAACATTTGTCAAGCAGCCACTGATTTAATTTTGTTTAAATAAATTACCATTCAGGTCTTTAATGGGTAAACACTTACTGTGTAGATTATAATATATGTAGGGTGCTTAGTGTGCACCCCACAATCCTATTGGTTGTTGGAAGAGTTGTAGGTTGAAAGAGTTTGTTAAGTTTCACGGTTTATTCGTACGTAAGTTTGAAGTAAAGTTAGTGGTCGCGAGTGTACGCCGTGACGTGTCGCCCCAGAGGGCAGTTGTTTGCGACTGGCTGTAATAAGCCGTTGATGCACGTCATAACGTAAACTGCTGACCAGGGAACATGCAGCGCTGTATGGTATGCAAACCGTACATGTACTGTAACATGGTCAGCGAATAAAGGCTTTGTAAATTCACGCAGAGACAGAAATTCAATCAGAATCACCACTTATAGGCTTAGTAAACTATTTCCGTGGCTCTCTGTATAATGAGGCAACTCTTCTATAATTAATCGAAATAGATTAAAGCAAAAATAGTTGTGAACGTAGCCAACTAGAATCTTAGGATTAAATATTTAAAAGGAAAAGAAACCTCGTGACAACATCGCACTGTTTATATTTTTTATCAAAAGAACTAAAAGAACCAGCTTTCATCACTCACATTATGTAAACATTTTCATGATTACATTGATTACTATTAAATAAAATAGCGCCCAAATAATCAAACACAACAATAGTTCAATAGTTCTTTATTTATAACAAATTCAAGTTACATGTCAGGTTTTTAAATCAAATTTTGCTACAACAATTACAATCACAATAGTAGCATACAAACAATAAAATATAATCAAAATATATCTTTATGATATAAAACGTAATTAATAATAAACAATCATTCAATACAATAAAAAATTCAATGTCAAAAATGTCATTTTGAGCCTATGAACTCATCATAGTTATAAAACGTTTGCTCGGTAAGCCAGCGTTTTAGGCGGCGCTTAAATATACTAGTGTTACCAGCCTCTTTGATCAGATCTGGTAACCTGTTGTACACCTGTGGGCCCATAATATGAGTCAACTTCGATGACTTAGTCAGGGACCGCGCTAGTGACACCAGTTTGTGCTGATGACGAGTGCGGTGTGAGAACTCACCGTGCGTCGCGTAGGAGCTGAGGTTGTTTCTCACATACATTGCTACCTGGGAGATATGTAGATATGCAGGGCAGAGTGAGTATGCCTAGGCTCTTAAAGTGCGGTCTGGCAGAGACGTCGCTACTTATCCGCACCATCGCACGTATGGCCCTTTCTTGGATGCGGAACGCGCGCGACCAAAGCTCGGCGACATACTCGAGTTGCGAGTGGACAGTGGCGAAGTAGCAGGCTCGTGCGACGTCAGCGGACACCACTCGGCTCACCCGGCTCAGCGCGTAGCACGCACTGCCCAGACGTCCGCACAGCACATCGATGTGTTTTGCCCACATAAGTCCCCTATCTATCTGAAATCCTAAGAACCCTGTACACCCAACCTGGGGCCTAATTCCACTATTTTTTAAACAAAATGCCATAATGGCGCCATACGATTAAGATAGAGATTTAGTCGTAAATTTATTTGGTGTTCCAATACCATAAGCTTACAATCTCTATGACTTATAAACTTATAATATCGTGTTAATAATGTGGTGTGGCATATAATCATAATCGTAATAGTCATAGATATGGCATAAACAAAAAAAGATCGTGTTAGTAGAATACCAAAAGGTGACAATGGCGGTGATTGTAACGCGATAATGAAGCGATAATATTGTCATAGTGAAGCGATTGTGTTAGTGGAATCAGGCCCCTGGCCGACGGCTTTACCACCTATTGCGACAGACAGCAACCTGACCGGCGCACCCGAGAACCGAAAGTGAATATAGTGGGTTTTACCCAAGTTAAGGGCGAGCCCGTTCACTGCAAACCACGCAGCAAGCCGTGTTGCTTCGGCATTGAGTTGGTTCTCCAGAGCATCGATCGATGGAGCGGAGACAACTGCGGCCACGTCGACTCAGTATGGTGTAACTCAGTATGCTGAGTGTGAACTGCTGTACTTGCGTTACTTAATTTTATATGGAAATGTGAAAGTTATTTAAACTTCCCGCTTGGAGCGCTGTCACATATTCGTAGAAAATAGATTAACGGAAACGTCTCAAGTGACGAATGTTTGACACATTTTAATTGAAAACTTTTAAAAATTCGTCACTTGACACGAGACGTGATTAAAACCGCTTGACGAGTTGCGTTTGAGTATTCGCGGGTAAACGAACCTACATTTTAAACGAACAAATATTTGAACAAAGTATTAAAATATTCTTTATGGTGGATCCGTAGTTTCCTGATCTTCGAATATTTCCCGGGATTTATCCGCGAATCCTTTTTGATGTTTTGAAATAGGTAATATGTCACGTTGCTAGCCTGCTTCGTGATAGGCACTGGCCGAAATATTGATAGGAAGGCATCATCAACAAAGTTCACGGGTGCCATAGTAGTTGTTGTTTTCCCTCTAGATGTGGTAATCATTCGGATATATTCCACGACACTGGGTTTTCCTTTTAATTTGATATCTCGGGCACGTCCTGCGGTATTTTTAATATTTTTTAACCTTTCTTCGAAATATATTGTGTTCTTTTCGATATTCCTTGCGTTATTATCGATATATATTGCGTTATTTTCTATATTTACTGCGTGATCTTCGTTAAAGATGTCATCGTACACGTTGTTTATCGATATATCATTGATGATCTTATCATTATTCCCAATATATGTTGCGTTTTGATTGATATTCGTGTTGTTCTTGCTATTTAAGTCTTTGTATGGGACGGCTTCATACACATATCGTCTCTTTCGAGGTGCTGGTCCGAAATCAACCATTAACTTTTCAGCTTGTTGTTCTTTGGTTACTGGTATTGACCTTATAATACCAGCCTTATCCGCAACTTTGTAACCCGCATACATGGCTCCTATGATGAAGAGCATCCTAGAAGAAATTATGACAATAAATTACTGCTGCATGTACCTACTTACCAAATGTTTTACTAACTTCGAGTTTTAAATAAAAACAATTGGGTTTGTTTTAATAAAACTATAAACCGATTTAAATTTTATATTTTTTCGTGGATGCCCTTGTCAGAACGTGACCAAATTAAAATGGGACCACGCGGGATGCACCAGCTTTCAAATAAAAAACAATCATCGAAATCCATGTATAAAAATATCACTATTTAGCTTGTCTAAAATAAAAAGATAGGGTCACAGATCTAAACCTCAACTTAAACGGCCCATATTGGTCCACTACTGGACGCAGGCCTCCTCTTGATAAGTGCCTTATTGGCCTTTATCTGCCCATAATCCCAGACAGATCTATAGTTTGGCTACAACTGCGAAGATCAGGCTGAATTCTGATTTTGACTCAAATTTTACCAAAGTCCAAATAATTCTTGAACCGCTGAATATCGCAGAATAGAATAGAACACATAAATATTAACTATATTCCAACTAATTCAATGTTCTATCTTTGTAAACAAACCACTCATACTTAACCTAAAATTCACTCTGTTTCCGCATTGAATTACTACTACTGGCGTAGTTGCCGCTTCTTTTTTATACGATATCTAATTGAGATTCTCTCCATCTCCCCCTCCCCAGGATTCAATAAATATTTCTTACAATTAAATCTGAAACTCGACGCCAAGCAAATGAGTTTTATTTTTTGTGTCGTGGTTTGTTAACAAAAAGATCACATCTGGAGAACATTTTAAACCTAAAATTATATTTATTGATAACTCACATGGCAATCATTTCTTTCAAATAAAATACTTGTAGATAAATCCAATAACGCCACACGTTGTATCGCGGCTACTTCAGCTATCACTAGACAAAACTATACTGTTACCTCTACCCACTCGTTATAATGAACGCCGATGTATAATAATAAACATAAACCTTATAGTAAACCCACAATACTATTTTAAATTGTTTTGTGTTCCGCCGACTTATCACTGCGAAGACAATAGAATAAACACAATCCCTCAAGCTAACATGCGAACGTAGTGTATAGACACTACCCTAAAAAAGAATTATGTCATCGATAGCGATGACATAACTCTTTTTTAGGGTTTCGTTCCCGAAGGGTGCCATCGAAATCCTATTACCTACTACAATAACTACTAACATACAATTAGGTCTTTGAGATTAGGTGAGTTTAAGTTAAGATCACAGTATATACGCATTTAAAGTGTTGCTATGAAAAACTGGCATATATCGCGTTCTATTAAAAATGAACGTACTATTTTGTACACAAATTTACAATTTAATATACGGATCGCTATATATTAGTTGGAGAAGTCGTCAACTGCGTAATTACATTTTTTTCTCTTTCTGTTTGGTTTCAAACATGTTATTTATCATGTCATGAACCGTAAGACAAGTTCTTTCGGTAATAATTAAGAATAAAACAATACTTGCACCAATTCCGCGCAAAACCTTCTTTGATAAAATCCAACAAAATACAATAGGCGTGCACCGCCGCCCGCCCCATGCAATCAGAGAAGGTAAAAACAGACTTCATCATTATCATCAGCCTAGTCTTCATCATGATCAGCCCTATCTTAGTATACTGCTGGAAATAAGCCTTTAGCTGAAACAGCTTAAACAGACAGTCAAACAGACAGAAAGAAGAGACAGATTTACGCAATATAAGTAACTTACCCTCCAACTTAAAGCATGCACGCAACTTAATTTCTAAAAGAAAAGACCATCATACCACACAATGCAAAACCCATCAAAGAATATTCGCACTTGGCCGGTTTATTTTTCCCTCGTCGGTTATTGTTACGAGCTCTAAATATCTGAGGCTTCCATAGCAAGCATAGTTGAACTAAGTAGGGTCGCACCTGGATGTTTGTAAATAAAAGAACGTAGCTCGTTTGAAACTACTATGTGTGTGATGCTTAATATTGTGTGCCCGATAGGGTCTATATACCTCAACCTCACCTCAACAGCCTGTATTGTTCCACTGATGGACGCAAGCCTCCCCCTGATAAGTCTTTGTGATGAGTTTTTGGGGTTTTCTAATTTTCAAATCAAATCAGGTTTCTAAAACACATCAAATAAGGTTTAGCTTATTTTGTCCTTTCCATTTGTATTTTAAGTAATTTATGATATTCTTCATCATAGATTTGTTTTTTTATTTTAATAAAAAATAAAATATTTTCTATTTATGTATAATCTGCCAAATAAAAACTCACTCGCAGTGCCTCCATTGTTCTGCGCTTCAGTTATTCCGTGATCATGGCGCATGAAACTGTGCCGAAATATTGGAAAGGTCCGTAATGGTCATTAGTGATGATTAAAAAGTTTTAATTGTTTATGTTAAACAGGCACAACAGTACTAGAAGAGATAATGTCGGAGAAGAAACGTGAGAGCGGTTCCTCAGATGTGCTGCCAGCCAAGGTGTCCGTCATGAAGCCCATACTGCGGTGTCTACAGCTGCTCTGCGAGAACCATAACCCGGATCTGCAGGTGAGAACTATAACCACAGTATTAGCCAACCCTCCCTCCCCCTCACCCCGATTTTTATTTTGTCATTAAAACAAAAAATGACAAAAATAAAGCGGGTCAACGTTTGGGAGTAGGGGCTAGTGACCTTACTAAAAATTGCACAAAATGTGACGTCACGTGGAACATTAACTAGCTATTCATCATTTTTTGTTTAATCGACGAATAAAAATAAGTCTCCAATATCTTCTGATAATGTTACATACGAACTAATGATAATTTAGTCCCTGGCCTTCTCTTTGACTATAACAAAGATCTGCAGGAAACATTACTAGCCTACCAACTTATTGTATTAAGGCCCGTATTATGAAACCTTGTTCAGTCATAGATCTATGCTTGACTGAAGTTTATGCAATAGAAAAGCATTACTAAAGCATAGTCGATGCCTGCAACCTTTCGTCTTCATGCAAAAGGTTATACGGTATTACACCTTCTACGCGTAAAGCTGTACATTAGATACATTCGCTTAGCAGAGGCTGGGCAGTGAATGTGTTAAGCTTCTGTCGAGTAAGCTACCAATCTGTCTCTCGCTCTCCCTCTAGAGAAATACGAGTGAATAAAAATGAGTGTTATATCTTGCAGAACCTTCTCCGCAACCAGAACAACAAATCAAACTACAACCTCGTCTCCGAAACCCTCATGTTCCTGGACTGCATCTGCGGGTCCACCACGGGAGGCCTGGGGCTGCTGGGGCTGTACATCAACGAGGGGAACGTGCAGCTCATCAACCAGACCTTGGAGACGCTCACGGAGTACTGTCAAGGTCAGAGGTTTTTTTTTATTTGCTTTTTATTTGCAAGTGGCTTTTTTAACACTCCGGCCATTATAGGGTTATTGTGATCGCCACAAGGTCAGAGTTACAGTCTTCCTGAGGGCGCAGCTAACCGGCATTCGCTATGAAGCGAATCGAAAACAATATTTATTAAAAACGAAGATGAGATACTGGTTGCTCGAAAGTGGCAACCTCAAATTGTGTAAAAGTCACCGTCTGACCGGCGGCACGGGCGGTCGTGATTCGCGTGAAATATTGTTGTCTCAGTCTCACTTCGGTCCTAGATACGTCTTTCCGTCTTTGTTCTTCTTTGTATTGCACAGGACTGGAAATATAACTGTGAGCGTATGTGTTTGCGTGTAGTTGTAACACATGCCAATTTTTGAGTAAGCGCTGGGAGAACGTAACCTATCTTCCCTTTTTAAATCAATGGGTATATGCATGATTTTTTTTTATTTTTTAATGTATTACTTAGGTTAAAACATAAACGAAAAAAATATGACACCCAAAATAAATTAAATTATTGAGGTAAAAAACTAATAAAACTACACTCAGTTTCGGGTGTTAGCCATTGCATTTTATGACGTCACGGATCATCGAGTCCCATATGTAAACTCAAAGTCAAAACTTCATGCCCATACAAAAATGTTCAAGTATGACGTCACGCTTCACATGCCAATAGCGTTGCGTTTAGACATTTTGCTGTTGAGACTTAAAATATCTACTTTTCAATGATTAAATTTCACAATAAAAACATCATACAATACAAAAACAAATATACAGATATATCCTCAATAGAGAATACGTAAAAAAAAATAATAGCTTTTTTGAAGTCACATGCATATACCCTATTGAAAGATTTGTAGGGAAAGATTCGAAACAGATAACGTGACATATCTAAGGCATAATGTCAAACCCATACATTTTTGGACTTTTACAGATATATTTCTATATCAATAGAGACTTAAAATAATATTAGCTTTTTTGAAGTCACTAGCTTTTTTGAAGTCACATGCATATACCCTATTGAAAGATTTGTAGGGAAAGATTCGAAGCAGATATCGTGACATATCTAAGGCAGGTGTCAAACTCATACATTTTTGGACTTTTCTACTATCGCTTTCGACATCGATTGTTACATTGTCTAGGCCCTCTGGTTCGATATAGTAGCGCATCGGGCGACCGTCCGCCTTGATGCAGGAGGTTGCGGAATCGATTCCCGCTTCGTGAAAAATTACGATTTGCAGATCAGTTCAAGGTGTCACCACCATACGGGTTACATTGCAGCTGGTGTACACAGGAGCTGTGTGACTCTGTATTCTCATTTCTATTTTCATTAAATCTATTTTGTCTCAAATTTTGTTTCAACTAGGTATTATAAAAAATATCATCGTATTTTGTACAATGTATTGATTTGATTTGATTGAGTATATCAGTTATTTAGTGTCAATAACACAAGCTCTGCTTAGTTTGGGCTTAATGATGCTGTGGTGTGAATGGCCATGGTTAGAACATTTCTCCTCTGCATATCAATGCCATTTTCAGTGACTTATTCAATCAGTTGCTCGTTGATTATTATTTTTTAAATCATCAGCCTATACATGTCCATTGTTGGACATGCAGTCCAACAATGGACTTGTTTAGGCTGACGATGATTCAAAATGTAATAATAATAATGTTAGACAATTCACACAGCATTATCTAACCTCAAGATAAATCAGAGCTTGTGTTATGGGTACTAGATAACTGATATACTTAATAACATCAATTGAATTGCTGGCCCTTTTACTAAACGTGAGATCAAACAATAAGAGTAATATTGTTATATTCTTCATCATCCCGATAACAATAGTTGTTTACTATTGTCATACGCTGATACGCGTTACTTGTGGGGTCTGGATATGTTGACCTAACATGAAAGATGATGTTGAACTTCTTATGGGTATCACAAGTACTTGTGTTACTTACAAAAACTTCAACATAAAATCAAATAAAATCCCAAACGTCCGTCCTCTCAAAAGTCGAAGTTTTGGCATATTATTCAATTCATTTTCGATAATTATTCAGGTTGCTGGTTCGATTTCTGCTTCGGGACAAAAGTTTGTACGATCTGCAGATTGTTCAGGGTGTTCTGGTCTATGTATAATAAAAAATATATATCTATGTAGTGTATTGTATTATGTGTACCAGTCATCTAGTACCCATAACACAAGCTCTGCTTAGCTTGGGGCTAGATGATGCTGTGTGGATTGTCCAGCATTATTTATTGCGTAATATTTCTCCCAGGCCCTTGCCACGACAACCAAAACTGCATAGCAACCCACGAAAGCAACGGACTAGACATCATAACGGCACTGATATTGAACGACATTAACCCCCTCGGCAAGACTCGCATGGACCTTGTCCTCGAGCTGAAGAACAACGCCTCAAAACTGCTGCTTGCCATCATGGAGTCGCGGAACGACTCCGAGAATAATGCAGAGAGGATTCTCTACAACATGAATCCTAAACAGCTGGTGAGTCCATCCTTCAAATAAAAACCATGCCCTCTTATAGACGGTTCGTCCTAATATAGATACCTCTCTCTCTCTCATATAGACACTTCTTCCCTCTCATAATACTCTTTAACCTACACTACTACTACTACTACAAATACACAGTTCCTTTCTATAAACACATCAGCCTCCTTTTAGATATATACAGGATGGGGCAAATTTTTGGCCCCTTAAGGGTAGCTACCGTTTCTTTTGTATTTAGAAGGTTTTGTTCTTAGGAACCTTCTGTATTATTTTGAAGAAAAAAATATTACCATTTTTAGATTTTTGAAAAAATGTACGGGTCGCCCAAAAAATGACTTATGTAAAAAAAAAACAAGTTGGTCGTAATGGGCTCTATTTCCAACCAGGAACATTTTTCCCAAAGTAACATACCAAATCAAATCGTAAGTTTGGGCAATAATTAAAAAAACAATTCCCATACATTTTCTATGAGAAAATGAGTAAGTGAAAACAACAATGTCACTCATTCAATGGTTCTTAATTCAAACTCGTATGTAACAACTTTTTAAGTTGGTGGGCTAATTTTGATGGCATAGATATTTTTAAATCAAATCGAACACCCTACCGAAATAGACAATTAGGAAGGTATAGAAACAAAAAAAACTATCACCAGTAACTGCAATGTTAAGTTCTGCACAAGTAATCTATCCTAAACTAACCTACTGTGACAGGTAGGTGTGCCACTGTTGTCGAGGTGAGCCAAAACGGATCAGTCTCAGCTTTGTTTTTTTCCGACGGAGTGCAAAACAGCGCTGAATTATCAGACTGACCCAGTCTTAAATCTTTATAAACTTCTCTTACTTGCTGCATATACATTATGCCCTACAACACCGGTCCAGTTACCCGGCTTTGGCTTAGGCAGGTCATCTACGAACAATAAATGATGTCTATATCTCTTTGACCTGACAGCAGTATCATCTTTCCAGGTTGATGTTGCCTGCTCCGCCTTCCACCAAGAACACGCGATGGACGCGGACTCCGATTCGGAGGATGACGCGCCCGTGCAAGGCGTCTCTCCGAAAGAGGTCAGTACTACAAACCATACCAGAGAATCATCATCATCGCATGCGAAACATGTTCATTGTTCATAGGCTTTATCCCGTAATGATCGCAACAGTGAACATGTTTGCCTGCTTTGGGAAAAAAAGGCATATATGCCAGTGTATAGGGTGTCTCTCACTGCGAACATTGTCCAGGGCAAGGAAAGAGCACCGCTAACCCTAAGGGCTCTTATACACAGACTGCACGTCTCAAATACTCTGACGTTAAGTTGCCGACTGCAAGGCTGCACCCGTCGACTGCAGACGTCAGCAGCCGTCGAGTCAACTGCAGTTAACGGGTACAGTAACATTGCAGTCGGCAACTTGCAGTCATGTATATGAATGAACCCTAACACAGAGCGGTGAGCGAAGAGAGTTCAAAACATTTTCAGACAGCGTAGCGAGGGGCCCGTATACCCGCGATAATGACGCGTATCGCGCTGTGTATTGCTAGCTTGGACAAACCGTTTCAAGTACCCTACTGAGCTACAACCCTGATACAGCCTCTCCAATCTACTCACAGGTGGGGCACAACATCTACATCCTGTGCCACCAGCTGGCAGCACACAACAAGGAGCTGGCCGCGCTGGTGCGGCTCGCGCCTCCGCCCTCGGCGCACGCGCACGCGCTGCAGTACTACCGTACTCACACCGCGCAGATAGAGGTATGTGGTATCCGATCCGACTGCGCCAAATACTTGTATAGAACTGTGTGATCCGACAGGCTGCGCCGGTCACTTGTGTTTATTTATTTAGTTAATAAGGGCCACCAACTAGAAGTAGCACAAGACATCACAAAATTAATACCATAAAACTTAAAACTAGTTGTAACTAACTAACTCTGTTGTATAACTACCAAACAGCGCAATCATAGGAACTGAAATTCTACAACATTAACTCACCGAACCGTCAGTAAATTCTTTAATTATTCGCAAATGTTAGGTGCTGCTACCGCCATTGCAAAGGGACGGTTAGATTCTAGCCGGTAGTGGCAGAAAACGTTAACTGGCTTACATTTAAATAGCAAGGACAAAAACATTGGCAGAATATGTAAATACTATAATATTTTAGCATCGTATAACCCAATTCTGTCTATACTCGTCCGGCTGCGCCAACGCGCAACCGGACGGGATTAAAAATAAACGAGCAATACCATACCTCTTTTCTTTCTAACGTCAACTTCTCCTCACAGATAGTTCGCACAGACCGGAGCATGGAACAGATAGTGTTCCCCATCCCGGAGATCTGCGAATATCTTCCGTCCGACAGTAAGCACCGCGTGCTGCAGACCGCGGAGCGTGACGATCAGGTAAATACAACCTTTATGTTAAACTTATTAAGGTGTAAGTTAGCTAATCAGTCACACGCTCTTAACTTTACACTAACGGCGTCGATTTACATCCAAGAATACCAGAACGCTTTTCTACCTTGTTTTTCTCTCAAGAGTTCTAATTATAAATATAGAATTTACATAATAATCAAACACTTCTATTTTTTGGGGTTGAAAATGAAGTCATACAAAGTTATCTAAATCATAAATTGATTGAGTATAAAAAAGGATACAGTATATTTTGCTTGAAGAGAAACGTGATCAAGAGTGTTATATTATAAAAGGGTATAAGCATGTGACTTCAAAAAAACTAATATTTTTTTTACGTCTTCTCTATTGATATATAAATAATATATCTGATGATTTAAATAATTTATTTCAATGATCTGTCTATTTTTTATATATACTTGTATGTTTAATTTTAGAATAAGTGTCTGTTATTATTCTAGAATAAGTTTGATAAGGCTAAGAGTTACATTACTTGGTAACCCAAATTAATAAAAAAAATATAATTCCAGGGCAGCAAAGTAGCAGACTTCTTCTCAAGACTTGACAACTTATTCCACGAAATGAAATGGCAGAAGAAGTTAAGAGGTGGGAAACAAAAAACTATACCCATAATTATTTTAGACTTCAAAGGAAAAGTAAAGTGCTACAAAGAGCGCTTCACAAATTAGTCCAGTATTAGGATTGGTATGTATTGGTTGAGCTACCGGTAGATTGATTGCAACAGTCTGCAGTTATCTCAATTGTTTCGATAGTAAATACTAGTTCTAATTTGATTTTATTAATTCATTGTATTTTTCTTTGATAATGAAAAACAGTTGTGTATGGATTTCTTGTCGACGCTATGCATTGATTGGACAACTAATGCCATAGAATTCCTATGTTACCGTAGTGCATAATTAAACTCGGAATAGAAAGAAAGAAAGAAAATATTTATTTTTACTTTTAATGACTATAAAGACAGACTTACAGACTAGGTAGGTAATAATATCTAAAACTAAAATTGAAATTAGGTAAGTATAATATAATAATAGATAAAAAGAAATATCTTAAAAAAGGGTCTCCACCTCAGCATGTATGGATAAGCCAAATGCTATTTGGCTTATCTCAATTTACTACGCTGGTTTTTAGGTAGAGCCCGGCTTTCCTTCCTACACAAAAAAAGGGAATAATTTACACAATTTAATAGAGATACACAGTTAGTAGACACGCATATCTGAGTTCATAAATTAGTACTAGACTTTATTGTAACATATTACGGTTTGTTTTTGTTCGCAGGTCAGCCTCTTTTGTTCTGGGTATCGTCCTACATGTCTCTGTGGAGCAATATACTATTCAACTTCGCTGTTCTAATCAACGTCATAGTGGCCTTTTTCTATCCATTCCAAAACGAAAATCCAAGTGAGTATTGTCGAATTTATTTGTAAATTATATACTAACATACACTCGAGAGCAATGAATCCGGGTCATTTAAAGAATGTTAAAAATCTCGGAAACTAAAAATGATAGGTTAATGCAATAAATTGTATTTAATAGACAATGTAATACTCCTTAAATGAAAGTAAAAAAAATATGAGTCACCATACATTTTATTAACACAAAATTACATAAAGAAAAAAATTGCTGATCTCAACTTAAAACAAACAAAAGGAAACATGAAATTTTTGAACTTTATTACGATTTTCTTGAATTTTAATACTTCGTATTGCCTCCTCGTGCTTCCATTACTGCGTTTACGCGGTTTGGCATGCTGTACACCAAGTTCCTTATACGATTTTGGGGAATATTCTCCCATTCCTCTGTGAGAGCAATTTTGAGCTCACGAAGCGTGATTGGGGGAGGGTTTCGTTGTTTTACGCATCTGCCTAGCTCGTCCCAAGCATGCTCGATCGGGTTGATATCCGGGCTGCGCGCTGGCCACTCCATACGAGTAATGTTCATCTCTTGAAGGTAGTCATTCACAATCCTACCTGTATGAGGTCGGGCATTGTCATGCATAAATATAGCATCCTCACCTAAATTGACCATAAATGGACCAACGTGATCATTGAGGATTTCTTCCACATATCTTACGCTAGTTAAAGAGCCGTTTTCTATGATCACCAGCTCTGTGCGACTTTCAGAAGAAATTCCGGCCCACACAAGTACAGACCCACCACCGTAGGCTACTTTTTCTTCGATGCATGCTTGCTTGAATCTTTCCCCTGGTCTTCGATACACTCTGTGTCTTCCATCGTGCTTGTAGAGCATAAATTTTGATTCGTCGGAGAACATAACTTTTGACCAATCTTCAATACTCCAATTTACGATTTTTAGGATTCTTTAAGTGACCCGGATTCATTGCTCTCGAGTGTACATTATGTACGAAAATGCTACCAAAGGGGTCAAATTAATATGCCTACGTTCTGTAGGTAGGTAACTAAGGCCGAATATCGCCGTTCGCCGCCTACGAACGTGGTTACGAGAACGAAGTTTAAATGAAATGTCACTGTGTTCGCTGTTTGCTGTCATGTTTGACATTTTATGACATGACCGCGTAGTTTATCTTATATTGATCGCGTTTACTCTCAACGATGAAATTGGACCTAAGTCTATCGTCTGTCCTAAAAAACACTGTTTAATTGTTCTTTAATTATACTATTGTTCAATTTAAATTGCACATAAAAGGTGTAAAATAATATCAAATCTAAAATAATCATCGGTAAATTAAAAAAGCACTCAAATTGTTTTTATTTTATTTCACGATAATGTTTCGATGTTTGAGTCTATTTCGTCAAATGCGTCATAGCCTCGGTGGCGCAGTAGGCAGCGCGTAAGTCTCATAATCTTAAGGTCGTGAGTTCGATCCTCACCCGGGGCATACTTTTTGCAATTTTTATTTTTTATTTACTCTCCGTTTTGACTTATTTCAATCATTTTACGCCATGACTACCTTATTGACGCAGTGGAAAAAGGTAAATGTTTAGTTTCCAATTTTAGAAAATACGAGTAGTTTAGTTGTCTTCTGTATGCCGAGTGTCAACTGCCATACTGTTAACTACAAAACTTACGTTACTCTATATTCTATGGAAATGTGAAAGTTATGTAAACTGCCCGCTTGGGGTGCTGCCAAATTACCATAGAAAATAAAGTAACACAAACTTTATAGTAAGCAGTATGGCAGTTCACTCAGCATACTTACACCATATACATACCAATTAGATGGTACACACGCTTTGCTTACTCTCTAGGATGAAATTTTGCTTTGTCAAACGACCAGTACTATTTATATTCTATTCGTACCTATAAACCACAGAGAACTTATACAGTAAAACAATATCTCCCTTTCATAATGAACATTTAGCAATGACTCATCACTGTTTTTCTTATTTCGACTCATAGAGTACTTGATACATTATAGTTATATTATATTAGTTATATATTCGTTTCTTGTCTTTGAGTCTTAGATTGTTTTTTAAGTATCGTTAGGTGTTCATTCTTTTGTAGAAATTAGTTGGGAGATTTATAGGTAAGTCGGCCATTCGATAATTTTATCTCTGACCTTCTTCCTTCATCTTTCTTTAGAACTCGGACAGCACCTATCGCTAGTAGTGTGGTGCGTGTCCGGTGTAGCAGGAGCTCTGGTGACGTGCCTGCCTCGTTCGTCCGGGGTTCGAGCCTTACTGGCCAGCGGGATAGTACGACTTATGTACTCGGCTGGGCCGGAACCCACGCTTTGGACGCTGGCTATGTTAACTGTGAGTCTATTTATAGGAAACGTTTAAAGGTGATTTCTATCCCGCGGGAATTGATTTATGGGATAAAAAGTATGCCTATGTTTGATTCCAGGATCATAATTACCTGTATGCAAAATTTCAGCCCGATCCGTTCAGTAGTTTTGGCGTGAAGAGGTAACAAACATCCATCCATCCATACATCCATAAAAACTTTCACATTAATGATATTAGTGTGATAATGCTTCTTTACCCTAGAGTCTAGGTACTTATTCACTTAGCGTATTTAAGTCTAGGGCCTAGACTTAAATACGCTAAGTGAATAAGTACATCCATTCATCCAGACATCCATACATCCACACATCCATACAAACTATCGCATTTATAATATAAGTGTGATGTGATTGATGAGACAACGAACTGCGATCCCCAACCCGCATGCCCAGCGTGAGGATTATGGGCATTACCCCCCATGAGATAAACGCCTGCGTCGAGCAGTGGACCAATACAGGCTGTTCAGCTTGAGGTATGGTATGATGTTAATATTCATGGACGACCCGTTTTCTTCAGATAGTGGTGAAGGGCATCCACCTGGTGTCCATAATGGGCAACCAGGGCACGCTCTCGAAGTCCCCTCGGCACGTCATCACGGACCCGGAGCTCCTCTACCATTCAGTCTACCTGCTGATTTGCTTCCTCGGAATATGCTGCCATCCATTCTTCTTTTCGGTTTTGGTGAGTCAATACTTTGTTTCCATTCTGGTGATTTTAGTCAGGATGGTGGGTCGCTGGCAAAGGCGTATGATTTCCCACCAACTGATGGTGTTTTACCCCCAACTGAAGGACAGTGGCTGCCAAGAGTTTTGCCACTAAAGGATGGCGAGGTTTTATTTGGTTCACAAATGAAGATCACAAAATACAGATAGAAATAGACAAGTAGTAGGTACAAAAAAAATAAGAATTAAAAACATATGTCCAAGTACAAATAATCAACACAATATCATAAATCTAAACAAATTAGTTCGGTACACAGATTCGAATGGCAAATAAGGTTTTTTAACCGCTCGATTTTTGGTCTAGAAATCCTCGGAATTCGATTTATGTTGTTATTGATTCTAGTTTAATCTAGAACACAATACACACATACAATTGTGCTAAATCTCATGTTAAAAAGCCTACATTTGTCTTCCGGAACCTTTTTATTTTGTTAGATTGGCCATGGATCATGGACTAATTTCTGAACCCATGGTACGACGAAAATGTTGTAGATTCGCTTATTATCATCGCATACTTTCGTAGGTAATAAAAAATTGCGAGAGTTGTCTCATTGCTTATGAATTTGTATGATTTTTCTGCTGTACCCAGCTTGTTTTTGGCGTCCTCAACTCAACAACATTGTGTTATCCTCAGCTCCTCGACATTGTGTACCGCGAAGAGACGCTACTGAACGTGATGCGATCAGTAACACGCAACGGGCGGTCCATCCTACTGACGGCCGTGCTGGCGCTGGTGCTGGTCTACATGTTCTCCATCGTCGGATACATGTTCTTCCGGGACCACTTCCTGCTGTCCGTGGACCGACTGGATGGTGAGTTTATCCTGAAGGCTGCGCCAGTCGATCAGTGACACGCAACGTATAATTATTTTGTACCTTCTATTATTTATTAATCAAACTTATCTTGCTATTTACCCATGTTTATTTATTCATTATTATTTTCGTATAATTATTTTGTACTTTCTATTATTTATTAATCAAACTTATCTTGCTATTTACCCATGTTTATTTATTCATTATTATTTTTTGTTTTAAAAGCTTGCCACCGACTAGACATCCGTAACGCCAAATCAAAGGTTTTTGGCTGAAAAACAGCGCTGAGCGGTAATCGTTCAGCACATGCTGAGCCAACACCTATTTCGGCACAGGGTCATGGGGGCAAAACTCGATTTGACGTCCAGCATACTATGTTTAATTTAGTACCGACCTCCTTGTCATTGTTTTAGTTTTGTGTGTTTTTATCTATATGTTTTTTCTTTGTACCTAAGTGTATGTGTCGAAATAAAATACATATATTCTATTCTATTCTATTCAACAGGCGGTCTAAAACTACTTAACACGATACAATTATTCTAAAACTACTTAACACGATAAAAATACCAAATCGTTTGACGTACCTAGTGATCTCGGCACTGTATCTGTCAACTCATTCCGCCACAAATCAGGTGTCCGATGCCGGCTTAAAATTTGCACCACCCAAACTCTTCCCGCGGGTATCGTAAGAGGCGACTAAGGGATATCCACCGGAACGGGCAGCAGCGCCCCCTGCAGAACAATTCTACCATCGAAATATGATCCCAACCCAGCGTGGGGATTATGGGTACTATCCCATGTGATAAAACCCAATTAGGCACTTATCAGGGGGAGGCCTGGGCCCAGCAATGGACCAAAACAGGCCGTTGAGATTAAGGTTGTATAATCACTGTCCAAGAACAAATAATCAACACAATATCAGAAATCTAAACCAATTAGTTCGGTACTCGGATTCAAATGGGAAAAAGAGTTTTTTAACCGCTAGATTGTTGGTCTAGAAATCCTCGGAATTCGATTTAAGTTGTTATTAATTCTAGTCTGATCTAAAATACAATACACACATATCACATACAATTTTGCTAAATCCCATCTTAAAAAGCCTACATTTGTTTTCCGGAACCTTTTTATTTTGTTACATTTGACCATGGACTTATTTATGAACCCATGTTTTGACAAAAAAGTTGGAAATTTGCATATTTTCATAATGAAAATGTAGAAACCTTATTGCTTATTGAGTTAGGATGATTTTTCTGCTGTATGTATGTATTCTAATACGTCCATTTCGACCCCCAGATGATGACGACCCCCGCTTCGAGCCCAGCTGCGCCGACGACCCCTCCAGCAAGTACCTGAAGGAAGGGGGTCAATGCTCGCGCCCCTCTCGCATTGTGTCAGTGGGCGGCGAGCTTAAGGAGCGCAGCTGTGACTCGCTCATTATGTGCATAGTGACGACGTTGAACCAAGGCCTGAGGAATGGAGGGGGGATCGGGGATATACTGCGGGCGCCGGCTAGCTTTGTAAGTGCACTTATCATTATTTATAAAAAAATCCTTAAGTCTAGCTCTAGAATGCTTTATAGTAGGGCGATTCAGCTTACTTTATCTGAAAGCTATGCAATAAAGCTATAAAACTGGCTATAAATGTTTTTTATTGTGTTTTTGATTAAATTTACACAAACCCTTCATTTGAAAAAATGGTCGTAAAATCGTACTACTACTACTACTACTCGTATGTTTATCAACATATACTATTGAAACTATGTAAAAACCTTGGTAACCCTCTAAAACGTATAATAAATAAGAAACTTTTACCGATTCTTTGGGATAAATTACACAAAATACACTTTTCACTCAGACTTTCGCAAAAAAAAATGGCGGCACTTTCGCGCGCTGAACTTTCACCCGGTATATCTCTAATATTTGTTTCAAAATTTTATCTTTATCTTTATTTACGAATTGAAACGATTGGGCTAACTGCAGACTGTTTATATTAATAACAGACGTAGCGTCCCCAACGTTGCCCCGCTGTATGGCAATGCTGATGTGCTGCGCCAGATACTCACCAGCTCTCGGATTGCGCGTCGCTTAGACAAGACGCTCAGTTTTTTTTTTATGTTATCGACATTACTCAAAGAATTAGCATTCTCTCGCGGCAACTGCTGGGGTGAACGAGTTCTTGAGTGGAAACCGCAACTGCGCAAACGTAGTTTATGAAGCCCTCCAGCCAGGTGGGATGACGATCTGCGAAAGACTGCAGGCAGATGCTGGATGCGTCAAGCTGAAGACAGGGCGCTATGGCGCTCATTAGGGGAGGTATATGTCCAACAGTTGCTTAATAGCTGATGATGCTGATGATGATGATTTTTTTTATTAATTTATTAGACAATATAACATCATAACAGGTTTTTTTTTACCCTAAATACTAAGTTGATTACAATAGGATAAGTAGGTACTAATCTAAACATTTGGTTTCAATGACTACCTGTGCAATTTGTGGGAGTTTCGGCAGGTTATTGAATAAAATATCTACGTTGTTCGCAGACAATAAATTAACTATTAGGTTGGTCCTACAATTAGGTACTTCCAGCTCATTTATTTCTGTAAAATTTTAAAATAAAATACCTCTCGATCTAAGACAAAAACCTGTCATTGAATTACTAAAATATGTTAAAAACCATTTAATAAAAAAATGTTACTATACAATTGACGAAGCTATGGCGGATACATCTTTATTTTGTCAAGATAATTCTGATATTGAATAAGTAAGACCTAGGTACATTGTAAAAATTTTATGTAAATCTCTCGACATGTCTAAGTGCTTAATATAAATAAATAAATAAATAATGCTGGACAATTCACACAGCATTATCTAGCCCCAAGCTAAGCAGAGCTTGTGTTATGGGTACTAGATAACTGATTTACATAATACGATACACTACATAGATAGATAATTTTTATTATATATATACATAGAAAAACATCCAGAACGCCTTGAACAAATGTCTGCAGATCGTACATACATTTGTCCCAAGGCGGGAATCGAACCCGCAACCTCCTGCGTCGCAGGCAGACCTTCGCCCACCGCGCCACAGAGGTCGTCAAATATAAGTTTAAAGATGAAATAAATGACTTTATTGACTTCAATGGCACCGCCGGCTGGTGCAGCTCCCCGCGCACCATGTACTTCACCAGCGCCAAGTCCCTCCGCACCGACAGCCTGCAGTACCCTACCATACCTAGCACGATGATGATGAAAGCAATGTGAAGCATCCACCCATCTTATCGTAATATTCTTGTTGTACACTTACAGGAGCCACTGTTCGTAGCGCGCGTGGTGTACGACCTCCTGTTTTTCTTCGTGGTAATCATCATCGTCCTCAACCTTATCTTCGGCGTCATCATCGACACCTTCGCGGACCTGCGTAGCGAGAAGCAGCAGAAGGAACTCATCCTGAAGAACACCTGTTTTATCTGTGGTAAGCATAACCATAGCTGTGTGGTGCAACAACCAACTTTTCCCGCGAGTGTCTTAAGGACAGAACGGATACCTTAGCTCCCATACAAACGTACTTCCCGCTTCATTTGGAAACTACGTTTCCGATCGCATTGAAATTTTCCATACATAATCGGATGACAAATAGCTATGTTTGTAGTGTTTTCGTTTCTTAAAAAACATTATGATAATTAAATGAGAGTTAAACTAATTTACCATATTTTGACCACCATATCGAGTCATTTTCAAGCTATTTTTTTTGCATGTTAGACACTTTTATTCGAAAATCTGTCACGCTGCAAACATCCTAAATATATTCACCATTAGAAATAAACAAAAATATTTCTGAAATCAGTCGTTTATTCAAAATGAATCGCAAAGTACGAAAAAATATAAAAAATTGAGAAATTCCTTCAAATTTCTGCAACCGCTCGCTCAAACGCGGGGGGCAATGCGACACAGGGAGCACAATTCCAAAATAAGGCGAATGCTGCGGAATGGCCAACACGATGCGATTCTACGTGAAACAACAACAAATTCACTCGGGCCGGCCGCTGAGATTTGGGAGGGGTTCGTAGCCTTCTTAAGAGGCGACTAAGGGCAGCAGCACCCCTGCAGAATAATTCTACCACCAAAATGCGATCCTCAACGCACTTTTGTCCAGTATGATTTATTGATTTATTATGATTATTTCAGATATTCATTTTATAATATTATAATTTGCTGTGTTCATTTTAGTTTCTCTTTAATTTTTATTTGTACGTCCAGCTAGACTAAATTGTGAAACCTATGAAAACTTGTACTGTACTATGTCAACTCTACACCGTATTGTATAAACAGTTTTACAATAATAAAAAACACTGATTCTGAGAGTGATTACTGAAGTCCTAATATTGTTTGTTCTAGGACTAAACAGATCAGCATTCGACAACAAGACCGTCTCATTCGAGGAACACATAAAGAGCGAACACAACATGTGGCACTATCTGTACTTCATGGTCCTAGTGCGGGTCAAGGACCCCACAGAGTTCACTGGCCCCGAGAGCTACGTACACTCCATGATAAAGGTAACATCCCTCCGGCTGCGCCAGTTTAAAAAATGATTGACACTTAATTCTCCAAAGCAAAGCATTATTCAATTAACAGACATCACCCTCTGTAATGAGTTGTGTAATTTGATGGTCAAGATTTTATTGACTTATTATATTGCAATAACATCATCATGGCATTTGAAATTACGTTAAGCTTAACACTAAGTTAAATCCAGCTACTTCGTCGGTGGCGCTGTACGATGGTTTTACTAAGGTAATTTGTACTAATTAACATAAAAATTCTAGATTGGTATTAATTTATTTGTTTTCTCCGCAGTCAAACAACCTAGACTGGTTCCCCCGCCTCCGCGCGTTGTCCCTCGTGGGGGGCGGCGAAGGAGAGGGGGGAGAAGTGGAACTACGCGCGTTACAAGCGCAGTTGGAGGTGGCGCAGCAAGCCGTGCTCACCCTCACGGGGTTATTGACCGAGCTTAGGGATCAGGTGAGACTTCAAAAATCCGCTGGCTGTGCCAATTGGATCAGAAATCTGCATCTTTTTTACAATAGGATTATATATATAGATAGTAAGTAATAGGGTGCCCTAGGTAAAATGTCTATAAGTTAGATCACCAGTAGATGTTAGACACATATTTTTTACTATGTCAAAGTTTGGCAAGGGTGGCTTACCCCCGGTTTCTCGAACGCTTATTATTTTGACAAATTGTTGACAATTTGTCAGGCTGTACACGCACTGCTTTTATTACTCGCGTGGTTTTTTTTTGCAGAATTCTGTAACTTAATGGAAGTTCACTAGCGGAAAAATATGAATGTTTGGAGCACTATAAAGTTGGAGGTAGCTAAAATAGCAAGGAATTCTATTCGTCGTACGTGTAAGTTACGTTAAGCACGCAGGTTATATTCCGCGAGATTAAAATTCACGCTGTCAGATTCCGCAGTGCGTATATAACAAGCCGTTGACTATCCATTCAATGTGACAAGCGTTCGAGAAACCGGGGGTTAGTCACGTCACCTTGCTAAAATGTTTTTCAAGGTGTGACGTGATGCGGAACTTTAAATGCTTATACCTTCATCAGTTTTTCTTTAATCTACAAATGAATAAATACCTGTTCAATATTTCCTAGTAATCTAACGGACTAATTAAGATACTTTAGGACACTAGCTTATTTCCAAGCAGTTTAGTGCTGTCTGTTATCACTTTATTACCTTATTGAGGAATAGCTTTAACTTCTAAAAAGACACTATAAAACAATAAGACACTATAAAAAGTAGCCTATATATTAATCCAGATCTACAACTAAATCGATGCAAAATTGCAGCCCGATTCGTTCGTTCAACATCACAAACATGTTATTATTTGCATTTATAATTATAACTATAGTGTGATGCTTTAAGAAATGTTCCGCTTCTTTTATAGGGCGTCAGTAAATGCCGCTAGTGTAAGGCCTAAGCCAAATTTGATTTTTTATACAGTAATAATCTGGCAAAGGGTTATATTTGGCTAATATTGGTGTCTATTCAGATGTTGCCAAAACTAGACTAAACTAATCTGACAGGACTAAAAAGATGCCGTCCTTATTATTTTGATCGTTATGACAGGGACAGCGACATTTATAGTACTATCAAATTAGTTTAGTTTTGGCGACATCTGAATAGACGACATTGTCGATGCATATAGCGCTAATTATCTCAAATTTTGGTTTCGTTGCTTTGATACCTTTTCATGAAATAAATAATTTACTCCACAGATGACAGAACAAAGGAAGCAAAAACAGCGAATCGGCCTGCTCAACTCAACCTCGGCGTATCTACAGAACCTTCAGATGAACCTGCCGCCGTGAACGACACGCCTATTACTAACAAACGTACATACAGACGAGAATTATTAATACCAACAACGGTACGTCCGAAATTTATAATCAATTTCTTCAAAATCTCACGAAACAATGTATTATTTTAGCTGTGATACTTTGACTTACGAAGTAATGTCAAAAACCACAGACGCAGGAAATGATTTGGCATATAATACATAAAAAATGTTAAAACGGTATAATTTTTTCAGAAATAATTAATAAGTGAAAAAGAAAATTACAATCAAATAATAAAAATAAATTAAAACTAGTATTTACAATTATAACAATTAAGCTAACTGCAGACTGTTGCAATCAATCTACAGGTAGCTCAACTGATCCATATCAATGCCAAGTACTTATTAATTAATTGCAACATTCTACAAAATCATCCGTAGATTTATATTATCCTACTGACTGCGCCAGTTTTATACACATCTAAATAATACTTTGCCAAAATTAAAATGCCAAAAAGAAATTCGTGAATTGATTATTAATTTGGGCTCTCAAGCTCTTTGCTCATTAACAAGTTCTTGTTCTGTATATCATCTTTTAAGATCTACACACCTCTGACACTCGTAAATACCTCTGAATTTATCGCACAACGTAAAATGATTTCTGTTCACAAGTCCACACGTTTCAAATACATTTGACACCGAATTCTGCCTTGACTTAGATATTTATTTAATGACTAAAACGCCTTAAACATGACGCTTAAAACGAGGTGTTCGAGATCAAAGTACTTAATTGTAGCAGAGTATAGTGACAAAATCATATTTATATACGTAAGAATAGTTATTAGATTTTTACAAAACTATTAGCGAGTTTCTTTATTATTGGCACCGAATAACATATATTTTTGCCATACTTGTGTTAATTCATTCTATATATTTTCTATCTAGACAACATCTTTATAACTATCGAAACGTTGCACTTTCTATTTTATAATTGTTGAAATTTATATATATTCTTTCTTACAAAGATCTTTTTTCTGCTCTTAAACTATATTTATTAGGTGCCAATAATAAGGGACCCCGAAAATTCACCCTAGTGAACATATCTATTGATATTTATAGTTAGATAGTGAATGATGGATTTGATTAGTTTTAACTTACTGGGCTAGGGGCAAATCTTACAAAACCTTAGAGTATACAGATAAATTTACTAAATGATTGATCTCTATAAAATCATTAAGTACAGTTAATTAAAAAAAAACAAGTGGGAAGTATTTTATTAAATTAACGCATAGAAAGCTCATGTTTAAAAAAATATCTTCATTTCCAATAGATACAAAAATTATATAAATAGGTACTTATATGTTCAAACTCGAATAGGTACAGGTTCAATTCAAAGGTTTAATAAATTTTATAAATTTAATCCACTCTATAATGATAAATTTATATGATTGTAAAATTTAAGTGATTGTAAGATTTGGACCGCCCCTATTATCTACTTGCACTTTCCAAAAGGGTTGTTACTTGTTAAAGCGAAGTTTCTGGTTATTCTATTGTTATTTAGGTCGAACAAATCGTTCTAGTGTTAGTGTTCATTAGTAGGTAGACTGGGGGAGAGAATAACAAAAACAATAAAAACTTTTTTTAAATACTATTTTAGAAAAGGTTATAAATATTTAAATCTCTTTGAACGGAATTCGGTCATGCTTAGTGGTGTGAACTTAAAATATCCCAAATCATGGAAATTATTCTATGTTTTGGGATGTTTTTTTAAAAGTTTGTACCTTTTGAGATAAAAATGCCTTGTTTTCATCTATAAATATAATGTTATGTAATAAACAACTACTCAAGGAAAATAATATTTATATCTTAAAAATGGTAAGGGCAAAAAAATTAG
Organism: Eupithecia tripunctaria; assembly: GCA_955876795.1. Lineage (NCBI taxonomy): Eukaryota > Metazoa > Arthropoda > Insecta > Lepidoptera > Geometridae > Eupithecia > Eupithecia tripunctaria. The sequence continues at coordinate 2,432,366 of OY041624.1, read as the reverse complement.
GAATCTCTCTATACAAACTCGATTCAAAACGTTCTTTTCGAAATTAGACTACAAACATCCAACTAAAGATCGATTATAAATGAAAATAGAAGATTGTACGATATTTTTACAACGAATTTTCGTTCTGTTTTTGTAAATCTCTCCCCTAAAGAAACTTCGTGCAATACCTAGCTCAAGCCCGTTACCTATGTAGTTAGATAAATTCGAATTTTATTATAAAAAAAAATCTTTAAAAGATCTGAAATGTCTATATTTCACGTTGCGTGTTTGATATAGTTTTGTTTTACTGTATTAATCGTTACCTAGATATAGTGGGGTGATAGTTTTTTTTATGAACTTGCTATAAAATTATACTAAATTACTCCGAGAAACTCTTTATCTTTAGAATTCTTATTAAGGGAATGAGTAAAACCTATAATGCGTTTGATATCTACATTTTATAGCAAGGTCTCTTAGGAATACATAAAAGTTTTGTTTCCTTTTACTTATATAACATTCTGTAACCTAGGTATATTACTTTAAACACCAAGCAATACAATTTACCATCCATAGTAAATTAACTTACATTTTATATTTTGCCACTAAATGTGCATAGAATATGTATTGTATCTAATAAAGAGGTTATTTTCATGAAAAGCTAGAACCTACATATAAGTTTAGCGCAATATTAATAAGAAAATGAAGTTTGTAATCAAAATATTATTCCTTTCTTTTGAAAGAAAACTATATAATTTTTATTTATCTCGACTTTATAAAATGCCATATTTTTAAGCTAAGTCTTGTTTTTAAACTCAAATCTACTTCAAACATTATGTTACTGTAAATGTGATATTACGATTACTTTTAACAATACCATATATTGTTGTAATTACATTATTTAAATATATTTCAAAGTTCGTATACTCACAAAATGATATAAGTATACTTACAAACTTACCAATTATTTTATAAATACATTATATCAAAATTTTATAAAGTGGTTCTAGTAGCCCGATTTAGATTCTTAAATAATTAGGAAAATTATTCTAAAAAGTTATCTAGGAAAATTTTAGATATCTAATTGTTGATCTGTATAAGGTAATGTACTTAATTCTCTCTTCCTCCATTTTGCCTCTCTTTATTTATTTACTTGTAATGTGCATTTTTACAAACTCACATTCCTTCTTGATTATATATTTATTTTACTTATTGTAGATTTTTACATAAAACGACTTTCTCTCTTAGCCAAAATAAAATACATAGATACCTAGAAGTTTAGATTTTGAGCCAAATTTAATACAAACATGATTTGATCAAAATCGACCTTACTACTTAGATTTTTGACCAACTTTTAGGATTAACTATTAATGATTATCTTCTATATATTTTAATTTCTTTTACTTATTTTGGGTATGTTGCAAAAATACGAAATTTTTCATTGTCCTTTTTTTAAGCAATTAAGTAATTTACAACATTGTTGAAATATGAAATCGTGTATCTGCAACAAACCCATTTGTGTCTAACACATTATAACATTCCTATTTCTAAGTATAATTTAAAACCTTATTTATAATCATTTATTAACTATACAGTTGTCTATTCAGATGTCGCTAAAGCTTAACTAAAATAATTCGACAGTACTAAAAATGTCGCTGTCCCTGTCATAACGATCAAAGTAATAAGGACGGCATAATTTTTAGTCCTGTCAGATTAGTTTTAGTCTAGATTTAGCAAAATCTGAATAGACACCACTGCCAAGTTTTTATAAGGTGGTTATGAACAAAGGTAATTCTGTTAATTCTTAGATCTGTACATGGAATCTTTAAATAAATCTATTTACTTTCTCTATTTTATATAACTTTACTATTGTACTAATGTAGATATTATGCGAGTTCTATAGTTGAAAGTGAAGGCGGCAATAAGAGAGTGTTTTGTTTTTGAAAAATAAAGATATGGCACAAAAGTTACATGATAGTTTTTATTTTTCACTTTCCACTGAATGTTGGTTGGTACGTGGTTGGTACCTACAAGAAAGAAAGCCATTGTTGTCTATTTAGATGTTGTCCAAACTAGACTAAACTTATCTGACAGGACTAAAAATGATGCTATCCTTATTATTTAAATCGTTATGACAGGGACAGCAATATTTTTAGTACTGTCAAATTAGTTTAGTTTAGTTTTGGCGACATCTGGAGGGCAATTCTCAGTATCACGTGGTATTTTATCAGGTGATACGCAGTATCGCGGGATAAATTATTAGGTGATAAATATCTAGTGCCGCCAAAAACTCCATTCTCGTGCACTCTGATATTTTTATCATAGACAATTTGATTCCATGAATTATTCTTGCTTTTACAAAATTGCAATCATCTATCATTGACCTGAAAAGAACTACGCGAAATCTTTTCTATTGAAATCAAACAAAACAGAAAACAAGTGAGCGACAGACAGATATACTCATATTCTTCTTTCTCTCTTCGATAACGAGTGCCCGAGACCACTCGTTGCATATCGAGCAATTTATCGAAAAAAAGCTCTCGATAAAAATCGAATTGCAGATGTTGAGGATAGGCTTGTTTGATTCGAAGCAATCACTTGATATTTTTACAGTTTATCGAGTCGATATTTTGCGAGAATTGCCCTCCAGAATAGACACATAGTAGGTATATGCTGAGTACGGCACTAAAGTGATAGGTATTTTTTCAGTAAACAAAAAACACTTGTGTTTTAATGCTATAATACACCTAATTTCCGCTTAGGTAGATAATAGATAAGAATTGATATTATTTTTCTTGCTAATCAAATTATTGACTGATAAAACTACTTAATTATGATAGCGGTGTTCGAGTTATTCCCCGAATAAGTGCGATCGCCAAAACTATGTCGATAACTTTGGTAGGTATCTAATGGCCTTTTTTTATTCGGCGAGGAACCGATAGACTGGTCTAGTGGGCACCAGAATTATGTAGGACAAGCTGCGCCCCGCATCTTCGCACGTGTTGTTCCTATGGAAGTTGAAAGGTGATTTTTATCCACCGGGAACTGATTTATGGGATAAAAAGTATGTAGTATAAAAAGCCTATGTTTGATTTCAGGATTAGAATTACCTATATCTAAAATTTCAGCCAGATCGGTTCAATAGTTTTGGCGTGAAGATGTACCTAACAAACATACATCCATCCATACATCCATACAAACTTTCGCATTTATAACATTAGTGTGATTCGACGCCCTGAGAAGGACGTAATACCTACTAAAACTTTCCTGGTTACTTCGCCAAACCACGGGAACATAAACCTACCCAACTGGCGTCCCCTCTTCCTCCCATACATGGCCATTCCACACACTCACCGACCCCATTCTTCTGTCACCTTTCCTCCCCTCGATTGGGACAGACAGGACAACCTCAACCTCAACCTCAACAAGCCCTGCTTAGCTTGGGGCTAGATAATGCTGTGTGAATTGTCCAGCATTATTTATTTATTATTAATGTATTGGTCCACTGCTGGACGGAGGCCTTACCCAGATAAGCACCATGTTGGCGTTTATCTAATGATATTGCCCATAATCTCCTCGCTGTTCTTGCATGGGGATCGCAGTTTCGTGGTAGAATTGTTCTGAAGGGGGCGCTGCTGCCCGCCCCCCGGTGATATCCCATAGTCGCCTCTTAAGAAACCCACGGAAAGAGATGGGTGGTGCAAATTCTAAGCCAGCACCACACAGCTAGACAGGGCAGACACAGTTGAACGGAAAAGGTATCGAAAAGCCTAATAATAGTGACATCGATGAAAAATAAGTCGGCAATCAGTAAATCGGATCACCGAACTTTTTGATGCGTAACTCGATAACCAGTCTCTAACAGCAACACAAACAAGTCTTTAGATAGGTATAAACTCATAAAAAGTGTTATCAGTTGATTGATAAAGTGTATCAGGTATTGGCAATTGTAGGGCACAGTGAGACACTGAGAACGATATGAAGTGGGTTAAAGTGGTTTTGTTATTCGCGAGCTGTTGTAAGTTATTCTATTTATTATTATTTTTAAATATTTTTAACCGACTTTAAAAAAGGAGGAGGTTCTCAATTCGACTGTATTTTTATTTGTATAATTTACAACAGTATTTTAGGAAGGAAATCGTCCTAAGGACCTAGTCCTTAGGATCAAATTTCTTTAAGTTTTAGGCGGGTGAAGGTTCTAAAATACCATTTTAGTTAGTTACTTTTTTTAGTTTTCTTATGTATGAAATGGACGTTAGCTTTTAAGCTTTTTGTTTGCCTTTTAAAAGAAAATCACTTTATTGGCTCACACAAGTCAAAATCTACTTTTAATACCTAAGAAACGGTCGTACCTTGAGAAATTACCTACATTATTATTATTATTATTATTTTTTATTGATGATGGATCAGCGTTTGGCTACCAACTCACTTTAAGAAAGCGAAGATGTAGCCTAAGATGGAGCACGCTTTTCCAGAAGGAACTTATTTACCCTAGATTTGAAGACTCCAAGATTGTACTCTACTGGGAAGACAGACGCAGGAAGATCATTCCACTCTTTGGCTGTGGATATTATGAAAGTAGAGCAGAATTTTTTGGTTCGACACTGTGGTATGTCGACCAGGAATGGGTGGTATGAATTTGTGCGTCTGTTGGTCCTATGATAGAAGGGAGAAGACGGGATAAGGTCGTGTAATGCTTGCGCACAATCACCAAAGTGGTACTTGTAGAAAACTGACAGTCTGGCAACGCGCCGCCTGTGATCGAGGCTTTGTAGACTAGACTCTGTAAGCGAGACATCATCAACAAGTCTAACAGCGCGTCTTTCAATCGAGTCGAGAGCTTCAAGTTGGTATTTAGCCGAGCCGTCCCAAAGGTGGCAGCAATACTCCATGCAAGTTCGGACCTGCGCCTTATACAAACTGAGGAGTTGTCCCGGTGTGAAGTACCGCCGAACCTTAGCCAGGATGCCCAGCTTCATCGCAGCAAATTTGGCCTTCGATTCGATATGGTGGCCAAAGTTTAAATTCGAGCTAAGCTTTACGCCCAAAAGGTTCAGACTGTTAGTGATCTGAAGCACAGCACCACAGAAACTGGGCACAGGATTGAATTGTGTCTTCTTAGCCGTGAACACACACGCCTGGGTTTTGGATGCGTTGAACCGCACAAGGTTGGCGTCACCCCATTCAGACACCAACTTCAGTTTGCTGTTCAAACGCTCCACCATCTCGCTACGGAGTTCTTGAATTTTGTCCGCACTATCACGTGGACTGGCAAAATATCTATCAGCAACTGTGCTGTCATCTGCATACCCAAAAATACCGGGTTTCAGCAGGTCGTTGATGGGCAGCAAGAATAGGGTTGCCGGTACATTATATCGGGAAAAGCCTACGAAGAGTACTGTAGACTACTGTACCTTTTTCGTAGGGGAAAATCTGGCTAATCATCATCGTCTACATCAACCTCCACGCACCTTATTAGCCTTTGTAACATTGCGGGATAGTGTCCACAACCCCAACGCGGGTGCATGCGGGTGAAGATCGCACTTTGGTGGTACAATTGTTCTGCTCCCGCTTTGCTGCCCACCCCGGGTGGATGTGGAATTTCATTTCATTTATTCAATGCTTCATATTATGGTAAGTATAGGTACAATTTGTCAGAACTTATCAAACTATATTAAAGTAAGGAAGTACACATAATATGTACCCATTTAGGGTGTTGCAATGGGAGTCGGTCAGTTAGATTTACAAGTCATTAAAAGTATCGCTTAAAAATTCATTTATATATCCCTTAGTCGCCTCTCACAAGACTCGCGGATAGAGTAAGGGTAGTGTAAAATCTAAGCCGGTACCACAACGCCAGTAACTAGTAACTGGAACGAAACCCCCTAACACAGGTACTTATATAGGTACTTAAAAGGGGATTTCCAAAGCAAGCTTTGTATAGACTAAGATAAAAAATTTAACTATACTACTGCCTCACACTCATCATATCTGTTATTACCAGGCGCGGCGCAAAAGGTGTCGATACAGACAGCCAACTTAACGTCCAGCGACGCCGGCACCCACCCTCGCATCATCGGAGGGAGCAATACGACCATAGAGAATTACCCTTATATTGTCCAGGTGAGGAACTATACACTGACTACTACGGCTGCGTCCCGCGGCTACGCCCGCGTGGAACTTTATATCTCCAAATTTCCTAACAACATGTAAACAAGTTATCAAATGATTCTAAATAATTCGTGTATCGTGCTGTTAGTGAAGTTGGGTTACCTACTTTAGTCTACATACCGAAGCGATCGAAATCAAAAATACCACTTTATTTCCGTGTCAGTGTATTTTTTACTATGATTTGACCTTTTCTAAGTGTACATTTATTGTATTTATGGAAATAAAGCATTTTTGAGTTTGAGTTTGAGTTTACCTACCACCCAACTACGGGTTAAGTAGGTCAGTGACAACACCTATCGTAGGTCACCTTACTCATCGTCATATCTAATCTATGGTAAGGATACGTGATAGAAGATAACTGGTGCATGACCCGGTTTATTTATTAAGTTTTTAACACTACACAATCTATAAAGAAATTGATAAATTTCGTCTCAGCTTGCGAAAACCAAACCTGCGTTCTGTTTTTGCTATGGCTGCTATGCCCTCCTAGCCGAATTTCGGCCCCGTCGGCGGCGGCGGCGGCTAGTCTCAACAAAACCAGATGCGCAGGACCTATACTTTCAAACAAGATCATATTTCTTGGTTTTTTTTTTGCTTACTTCTTCTTGCTTCTTTTTTTGTTTCGATGAAGTGTGCATCAGGCATCTAATAAAATAAAACGTTTTGAAGAGAAATTATACGCAATACTCCCTATGAGATAAAAGCCAATAAGGCTCTCCCATCAGTTGGGGGCCTGCGTCCAACAGTGGACCAATATACGAGTAGGCTGTTGAGGTTGAAGTTGAGGAAGAAAAAGCACTCAGATGGTGTCTCTTCTGTTAAGTTGCTGCATTTGAACTCGGCGATCTGCGGAGGTTCTCTCATCACCGTGCGGCACGTCCTCTCTGCGGCGCACTGCTTCTTTGACGAGTACGTACCTACTACTATTTCATTCACTGCTTTTTAGGAATAAAAGTAGCGTATACCAATGCTATTCCGGGCCTAGGAGGCCAATTCTGAGTATCACGTGATAATTTATCGGGTGATTGCAGTATCACGGGATAAAATATCCCATATCGATAAAATATCAGGTTATAAATATCACAGATATCTATGAGTACAAGAACTGCATTCTCGTGCAGAATGCAGTTCTTGGCGAGTAGGTATAGAATAAAAATCCTCGATACATTTCTAATTGCAGACTTTGAGTTTTTTTTTTAATTATATTGCATGCTTGAGCAACATTTATGCTATAGAAAAGCGTTACTCAAGCAGAGATTGAAGAAGGCAAGCTTTCATAATACCGGCCTTAGTTTCTGATATCTGTGATCAGCTCTTTTTGGACAAAACAATTTTGCCATGAACCGTTTTTGGTCAGGATTCAGTGCCGACTAAAAAATTTGATCGGTTGCGCTACTGACACAGATTGGTACGAATTATGATTATAAATATATTTAATTCCGCAGTAATGGCGTTAAAAACGATCCTAGATCATACACGATTCGAGCTGGCTCTACTACATTAGCTTCAGGTAAGTACCAGTTATAATTTAGCTACAGAATTCACCACAGACGCTCATTTTTATCTTTAAAAATCTCCGATTTTAAAAAATCGTAGAGGTAGAAAAAGGTAGAGAGTAGAAAAGAAATCGAGGAATATTTCATGAATAAAGGGCGAACCTTAACGGGCCTAGAGCCAATACATGATGTGACAATACATGTACCTGTGGTAATCGTATCACATTTAATTTAAAAAATATATTGGGTTCCTTGAAGGAGTAAATACGATTAAGATTAACCATAAACGAATAAAATCATGAAAGTGCACTGTTTCGCACATAATTTGGTCGAGATCTGAGGAACCCCGCGGTCTATCGAAATAACTTATGTTTTGATTCGTAGGTTATTACTAATTAATTAAATAAATAAAATAAATATTACACATGATTATAGTTTTCTTTTATATCAGCAACAACTAAATTTACGCGCTTACGCCGCCGCGCCGTTCCAAAAATGCATGCTCTGCCCCTCTCTTACTAATGCGAAATCCTATAACCTAGAAGAGAAATAAAGAAAATACATTTAATTGAAGTCAATTACATAACACACACATACGTAGAAATTACAGGACCTACGAAGTAGTAATTACTTACCTATTCGTAACCTATAACTATCCTTTTCGCCAATAAAATGACGCGCAGCTTAAGTCCTCTTGTCTATCCCGCAGGTGGAACGATCCATTCCGTCTCAGTAATAATAACTCACGAGAATTACAACCGTCCTGTGGCCAACGACAACGACATCGCCGTGCTATTGTTGGCCACGGCGGTGACCCTGAGCCAACGGGTAGGCCTAGCGTGGATACCCATGCAGGGAGACGAGTTGCCAGATAACTCCACTGTTATACATCTAGGATGGGGAACTACTAGTGTAAGTTTATTGTATCTATCTACTGTAAGTTTATTGTACTGTTAGTTTATTGTTCTACTACAAGTTTATTGCACAAGTTTTTGCGAGCTAACGCAGTGCTTCAAATCTAGCCGATTCGTCGTTTCTTTCATGCTTCATAACTCCGCAGGCACAAGTCCACATGCCGTCTGTTATCCTGCAAGAGGTGGAGATCAGAACAGTGAGCTTCCAGCAATGCTTCGCGCAGTACCAGCTGTTCGGCGAGCTGGCGGGATTCCCCGGGCAGTTCCCCATCACTACCAACATGATCTGCTCCGGACTGCTGGGTGTAGGAGGTAGGAACCGATTCCTATATCATTCAACATGTAGACCTGTTCAATGGTAGCCTATGGGTTTTGTTATATTAAAAGTTGATAGTCGAAAAATGCTTACTATCCAGGTTATAATCATGTTATCATGTGAGATCGTCCATAGGTAGTTTTGTAGTGTTTAGGTAGTGTTGTTTTGTTTTCCATAAGTTTAAATTAGGTAGTTTTGTACTGTTTAGGTAGTGTTGTTTTGTTTTCCATGAGTTTAAATAAAGTAGTTTTGTTCACATTATTATGAATGTGAGATCGTCCATAAGTTTAAATTAGGTAGTTTTGTAACCTGGATAGTAAGCATTTCTTGACTATCACTTTTAATATATAAATGTCTAAATGTGTACCAATAGGATAGTGTCCTGGGTAAAAGGTTCTATTTATTCCGTCGTCTGTTAGATTATCAGAAGATACTGGACACAATATTTTTTCGACAGTTCCATTTGGTGACCATTGCAAGTCTTAAGGACCAAGTAGGTTCCTAGTCCAGGAATGTTCCAAAAACCTCTTGTCTCGAAGTAGGTATTCAATCAGTCCATAGTTCTAGTTAATCTACTTATGTTGCAAGCAACGTATGTGTGTCAGTCTGTAATTTCGTAGCTCCGGATCAAATCAATTCAAATCGTTTATTTCTGACACAATAAATTGTTTACAATATCATATCACAGATGTTCCTACATCTATGTATCACATTGAGTCTGCAGGATCCAAAAGTAACGTAAGCTGTATTACGGACCCAAAGAACCAAGTCCGGTAACGTTGCCATGGCCATCTGCGGTCAACAGTATTATAATCCATTCGAAAAAAATGGACACCATGAAGCGATTTTGAATTTGTTTTTTTCCCGACTTCAAAAAAAAGAGGATATTCATAATTCGACTGTTTTTATGTTTATTACGCAAGCTTCCCGTGTCGTCCCATTTAAATTTGGTCCAGTTCTGACAATGGAATCCATGAAAATCCATGGAAAAACTATAAAAATTTAAGTCGGTTTATAGTTTTTTAAACAAAATTAATTATTTTCAGGCAAAGACGCATGCTCAGGCGACAGCGGCGGCCCCCTCCAGTACGGCATTAGCATCGTCGTGGGGGTAACGTCCTGGGGCGCCGGCTGCGCCGACCCCAGGTTCCCAGGGGTCAATGTTAAGGTCTCCGCTTATACTAATTGGATTAATGCTACGGTGAGTGAAAATTCTTAATTGCACACTTAACGATAGAAATAATGCAAGAAAAAACTAAGTGACAAGTGGTGGTGTTATCGCTCCCGAATAAGATCGGCTGAGACCAGACAACAGTGGATGTACAGGATCATTGGATAGTAGGTACTAGGGGATCTGTATGCTCATAGTATTTTTCGCCCAACTGTTATAGGTTGTTGGTTAGGGGAGCCATGTTCGTAAGCCATGCTTCTCCCAAGAGGGGTTTGGTCATCACTACAGTTGGCAGATTGGTGATCGCTGTGTGTGATAAAAATACACAGATAGCTGCTGAAAATCTACCAAAGGAAGGCTTTCTAACCCCACTTCCTTTGTAGATTTCCTTAGTGAACTCCTTCACCATCCACCGCCTGAGATAAAAGGGTCGATTTTTACGCCCCGATCGCCACAGCACGAATTGTTTTCGATTCGTTTGAACATACAAAATAGCGATACTTATTTCATGCGTGACGTAGGTAGGTAGGTACCACTCTTAGGTCTCTTGATCATCTCATCACGCAGTACGCTGCGTATTGCCTCTAGGGCTCATATACACGGACTACAAGTTGCCAACTACACCCGGCGGTGACTGCTGTTGCAATCAACTGCGATTGGCCGGCGACTGCCGTCGACGCCTGCAGTTCACGTCCGTGTATATGAGACGTTCAGTCCGTGTAAAATAGCCCTTAGCGCTTGACGGCTGCTGACCTGACTTCGACGGAACAAAAGACCCCCTTTTTTCGATTGGAATATAATGCTGTTGACCGCAGATGGCCATGACAGGGTTAACGGACTTTGAAACAAAATACCTACCACACTGTCTAGCTAGTGTGTTGTGTGTTTTTCATAAGACATAATGTCCGGTACCGCATACCGTGGTTATGACCAACCTTTACTTATCAGTTATCACTTCTACGGAAACTTCTAATGTGATAATGAAAGGGATTCCCGCTCGCTAACAGTCAAGTCATTGAGATTATCTATCTACATAAAAAGCATGCGTAGATAATTATAATACGAATAGGAAGGTACTTGATGAGTAACGTTATGTTATCTATATAGGTAGATAAGGTAATCGTGTAATGTTTTGGCAAACAATCAATTTGCGCCTAAAATAATGTAGATGTCTATGTCGACTATTGCAGACATGAAATATAACGTTTAATAATGTAGGAAAACAAGATATTAAATATTCCTTTAAACCTAAATGGGGTTTAAATCCATAACAGATTAATAACCTGCCATTCTAAATTTTCTTAGTGGGGAGGTAGATAACTCATTGTAAGAATGTTCTGCTTAGCTTTATATAAAATTCCGTTTTATCTGGATTTTATTCGAAGGAATATAAATATAAAAGCACACCTAAGATAGACAGGCGGACGACAAAATGATGACTAAATAAGAGTTGCTTTTGATACAATTTTCGAATCCCAAAATAAATGATTACGAAAAGAATAAAGACTACGTGACTTCCACCCTTTATAAATACATTTTGATTAATTTCTTCTCGGGGGGGTTCGGGCGTCCCCGCAGTCTCCATCTTCAGCCCTCTATTGATGCACAAACCTGCTGTGAAACCTGTGCTCGCTGACCAACGCCGCGCTCAACTGCCGTCCACCCACTCACCTAACTCACCCTCCTCATGAAAAAAACTAAAAATAATAAGTTGTGCTCACAGCGGAAGCACGTCCTCTCGCTTAACGTGCACCTCTGCAACATCCGAGGACTGCACTCAAATCTCGACTCAGTCCATCACCACCTAGAGACTGCGAAGCCCCACTTATTGTTTCTCACGGAGACGCAGATACGAAAGCCTCCAGATGTTGCATACCTCACATACCCAGGGTACACCCTGGAGCACAATTTTAAACCCAAGGCCGGAACGTGTGTGTATGCTCGGGACGACATTTGCTGTCTGCGCCTCCGTGACCTTGAAGAACCCGGTTTTTCGCTGATATGGATTTTGGTGGACACTGGTCTAGATAAAATCATCTATGCCAGTCTTTATCGGTCACATACTGGAGATGTAGAGACAACCAGGCTGTTCGATTACATCTGCAATACGGCTGATGTGGTTCAGCGACGCTACCCTGCTGCCAAACTGGTACTGTTAGGAGACTTTAACGCTCACCACCGCGACTGGCTCTTTCCGTACCAGAACACCGATCATGCTGGTCGAGAGGCTTACAAACTCGCTTTGACACTTAACCTCTCCCAGCTCGTGCTAGAGGCGACCAGGATTCCTGACGTTGAAAGCCACACAGCCAATTGCTTGGACCTTCTGCTGACCAATGACCCAGACCGAAATTCTGTGTCTGTGCTACCACCTTTAGGAAACTCAGATCACTGCATGGTAAGGTCAGTATCGTCGTATTCACCTCCAGATCTTACCCCTAAGGGTAACAGACGAATATGGCGTTACAAGTCAGCAGACTGGGATGAGATGCGTCATTTCTTCGCTTCATATCCTTGGCGGCAAACGTGCTTCACTTCCTGTGATCCATTTGTCTGTGCTGATGCTGTAACGAGGGTGATTAAAAGTGCAATGGAATATTTTATTCCATTCACTGATACTTCACCCTCTGACAGGACTCCCCCGTGGTTTAACTCCTCGTGTGCCAGTGCTGCGGTGCTAAAACACAGGGCTTATCTTGCGTGGGTCGACGCCCGGAACAGTAAAGCAACAGATACATCACTTAGGAAGTCAGCCTATAACAAAGCCGCCAAGTCCCTCAAGAAGACGCTAAGGAAGGCTCGCTTTCAGCGGATTGGACGACTGGGATCTAGATTTGCCCTATTTCCAGCGGGGAGTAAGGCCTTCTGGTCGTTAGCCAAATCCGTCGAAGCCAACTTTAGCCGTCCTTCACTTCCCCCATTGCTGAACCCGGATGGATCGCTGGCCCACACTGCGAATGAGAAAGCTAATTTATTTGTGACTCAATTCGCAGAGGCCTCACGTCTTGAGCCCACAAATGTTTCACCACCCAGCCTTCCTCGATGTAGCACTAACATGCCTGAGATACGCATACATCAAAAGGAAGTGCTCAAAACTTTGCGTGGTCTCGACGTGAATAAGGCTAGTGGTCCGGACGGAATCGCGGCTGTGGTGCTGAAGTCATGCGCTCCTGAGTTGTCTCCCATCCTTACCCGACTCTTTCGCCTGTCCTTGAAATCTGGTAAAGTCCCCAAGTCATGGAAGCTTGCTAATGTGCAGCCTGTGCCCAAGAAAGGTAGTCGAGCTGATCCCACAAATTATCGCCGCATTTCAGTCACCTCCCTGCTCTGTAAGTGTATGGAGCGTGTCCTGAATGGCAAGCTCCTGGCATATCTCGAAGACAATGACCTCCTTAGTGACCGTCAATACGGCTTTCGCCGAAAACGATCTACAGGAGATCTTCTTGTGTATGCCACCCACATATGGAGCGAGGCCATCGAGAAGCACGGTGAAGCCATTGCGGTTTCACTTGACGTATCTAAAGCCTTCGATAGGGTATGGCACGACAGCCTTATTAACAAGCTTCCAGCATACGGACTTCCAGACCTCTTCTGCAACTGGCTTCGCGACTTTCTGAGGGAAAGATCCATTCGTGTAGTCGTTGATGGCTGCTCGTCTGATCAATTGGCGATCAACGCCGGGGTACCTCAGGGGTCAGTACTCTCTGCCACGTTGTTCCTGCTGCACATTAATGACCTGCTGGTACCCGGTATCATTGGGTACGCAGACGACAGCACCGTGGTTGAGAGGTACCTATCCAACGGGAAAGCCAGCCGAAATGACGTACAGGTGCAGAGAGAAGACATGTTGCAGCGCTTGAACTTAACTCTTAAGGCAGTCTCAGACTGGGGCAAAGCCAATCGGGTTAACTTCAATGCCTCTAAAACGCAAGCATGTCTCTTCTCTGCAAAAAAGAGTCCGCTTGTCCAGCTTCCCGTTTTCCGCAATGTACCGGTACCTATAAAGGATCAACTGGAGCTCCTCGGTGTCACTCTCACACCAACTTTGAACTTTGGCACATTCATCGAGTCGAAGGCCAAAACAGCAGCCATGAAGCTAGGGATCCTAAATAAGGTTAAGCGATACTTCACACCGGGACAGCTTCTATCCCTTTATCAAGCACAGGTCCGGTCTGGTTTGGAGTATTGCTGTCATGTTTGGGACGGCTCGGCCAAGTACCAGCTTGCAGCCTTAGACTCGATCGAACGAAGAGCTTTCAGACTCATTGACGAGCAGTACCTTGCAGAGACTAAGGTTCAAAGTCTCGACCACCGCCGCAAGGTTGCTTGTCTCTCGATCTTTTATAGGATACATTTTGGAGAATGCTCACTTGAATTACATGACCTGATCCCACCATCCCCCTTCCACTCCAGGACAAGCAGACGCACAGCGCAATACCATCCATACTTGGTGGACGTACCCTCCACTCGCACTAAGCGGTTTTCCTCCAACTTTATTATTCGCACCGCAAATGAATGGAACTCGCTCCCTGCCTCTGTTTTTCCGGCCAATTACAACCTGGGTCTCTTCAAGACAAGGGTGAATAGGTATCTTCTAGACCTTCGTGATACACCGTCGGCCGCATCTTCACTTTCCATCAGGTGAGATCGCGGTCAAACAAAAACCTATTAACCGTAAAAAAAAAAAAAAAAAAAAATAATAATAATTATACCTAACTACTAGAATTATCGCTTTACTGATTATGATTAGATTACTAAATAGATAGCTTCTAGAAAATTATTAAGTTATTAGAACTGTGGGTAGGTATTTATTTATCAAAACAACAACGAATTATCTTTATAACCAACTTAAAAAAAGCAGGAGGATGATTTCTTCGTGAATATTGGGATCGATTTTGAATATGTATTAATTCTCTCGCTCTTAATTAATTCTTTCGCTTTCGTATGGATCCCGAGGTGGTCCCATAGAAATTATTTCCGAGGGAATAAAGTACCTAACTACCTATTTGTCCCATAAAACTTTATTTTGTTTGCAACAGTTTGCAGTTAGCTTTAATTGTTTCCATTGTAAATACTAATTAAATATATTTCTAATATATTTCTTTTATTTGATTGTAATTTTTTTATTAAATTATTATTTTTATTTGTTACAGGTAACTAGATACAATGCTAGTCCACCAGTGGGACAAATCAGTGTGATTCTCATGTTAACCTCTTTAATCGCAACTTTGATACTCGGTAGTAAGTAGGTGATGACAAGACTTGATCATTTACATAGTTCCTATATATATATATATCTAAGTGAAGTGTATACAGGTTGATGATGATTATAATGAAGTGAAGTATAGACTAGACACATAAGGGCTCAAATACACGAATGGAAAGGTGCCGAGTGCAAGGCAATTGCACCCGTCAACTGTACGCGACTGCAGTCGAATCTTGCAATTGGCAACTAGGCTCCGTGTATAACAGCTAAAGTACCGCCTCCATGGGCGAATGTTAGCCTACATATTTTACAGCGATATAATATAATGGCTTTTTGCAAGCTTCAGCGAGTGACCCACGAGCTGAAAAAGGTTTTGTAAAAGGTATAAACGCAGTTTCGCATTAAAACAAGTTACTGCGCAGCCGCTCGCGCGTACCGAGAATTCATAAAGATTTGCGCGTATTAGGATATCTGATGCAGTGAATAACAATGCATCTAAATACCTATTTCATGTTAGAGTGTCGACAAATACAATGCTATACTCAGATAAATAACTAAGTCAATAAGTAGGTAGGTACAGAAAACCGTCGCTCATGATAAAGCCCTGTGCCCGTCCAGAGTTGATAAAATAAATAACACGAATAATCGCCGACGACACTCGCGCCTGTAAGTACCTTACTGTAATGTAAGTAGATTCCTGTGCATTATGTTATTGAGCTCATCGTGTCTTGTATTTACACTTCTAGAAGCTAATAAATTATATTTTGTACATAATTTGTGTTTCTTTTATACTACTACCTTTCTAGTTTAATATAAAACAAACTTCTCAAACTAAAGTACTAACTCTAGCCGCTAGGTTCCTTTTCGTTATGTGTGAGACCAAACATGGTCAAATTAAACTACATTTATCTTTGAAACAAGTAATTGTTTCCGATCTTATCATGTTTCTACACGGAACAACTAACTATAAGTGCAGTCTTGTGAATTATGAGCAGCCCTTTATAGCTACAATATAATGATGTACAGATAAGTTTCCAAATAAAACAAGTATATTGATATCACATATGAATATTTTATTTACGAGTACTGATATAGTATAATATAACATACAATAAATATAAGGTACAATGGTGATTTTACACATGTCATAACTGAGTCGGTTCTACTGAGAGCAGCACC
Source organism: Eupithecia tripunctaria (assembly GCA_955876795.1). Classification (NCBI taxonomy): domain Eukaryota; kingdom Metazoa; phylum Arthropoda; class Insecta; order Lepidoptera; family Geometridae; genus Eupithecia; species Eupithecia tripunctaria. The sequence goes on along the minus strand of OY041624.1, from coordinate 2,415,937 downwards.
ACCTGGCGGCATAGCACTGGAACAACGAACATTATTTCATAAAGCTGTATAAAATGGTACGGTATGGATACAAGATAACATTAACTAAAGCCTAAGGGGCCGTTCAAGTATAACGTAAGATGATTTATTACATTTATTTAGCCCCCAACACCATTGTCAGTAAAAGTAAGCAAAGCTAAGACCCCCCCCCCCCCCCCCCCCCCCCCCCCCCCCCCAATATAGTGCTTACGTTATATTTGAATGTTGAATGTTAACCTAAACACTCAAAACTATACGGTATAAATAAACTATCAAGTAAGTAAACAATGAATCACGTTTTTTTTTTTCACTATTGTCACAGCGCAGTGGTCGAAAGCGCGGAGCGCAGCTAGTGATTAGTAAAAGAAAAATGCTTAAGGCCCATACACCAGCGAAAGTGGCGCCCCCAACTATTTTATCTTATAATTACGTTAAACGCAGCAAGTTTTAAAAATCCTACGTTCAGTTTGTGGTATCTATTATAAGTTATTTATTAATGCCTCTGTAATAGTTTCATTTTGTAAAGCTTAGGAAGAGATACGAAGTTGCGCTTTTTGGCCACCAAACTCTATTTTTGTATCTCCTCCTAAACTATAACAGATAAAATTATAAAAGAGGTATTAAAAAATAGCTTATAAAAGATACCACAAACTGAACGTAGGATTTTTAGAAATTCCTATGATAAACGTAAAAATATGATAAAATAGGTATCGCTGTCATATTGGCTCGGGTATGCGCCTTAATGCAATTATGTACCATCGCCAAACGTAATGCCTATCCAGTTTGAAACTATTTTGCTTTGCGTTATAAACAAAAGATATCGAACAAGCCGGGGTTGACAACTATTCACTTCACAGAAAAATCACCCTAGTGGTGGTAAGGCGCAATTTTTTGCTGACTATACTTAAAAATATGGGTTGGGTGAAGTATGTGAGAGCTACATACCTTTATCAGTAACAGTTTCGTGCACCAGCACCTCTGCCCTGCCCCGCGGCCCCGCGACCGCCGCCAGGAGGCCCGCGGGCCCCCCGCCCCCGCCCCCCTCCTGCAAGCTTCCTTCTCGCCAGGGCCGCCCGCCCACGTCTATCGTCCGCCATTTTGATAGCTCTTCGGATGCTGATAGCATTTCTACGCCCTGGAAAGAAATTTAAATATTTATTTAGTTTCGTTCGTATAAGAAATGTTTAGAGGCTAGCTCAGTTTTGTTTAATTTTATTGTAAGCCAAATATAACTTTAGTTTTGATTATTATTACTAGTAAACAGACATTGCACACCGTAAAACCGGTAGGAATACATTGAATCATATATTATAGACATATTATATTTTATGCAATAAATGATACTTTACTTTACTTTATTGGGAATTTACATGAATGGACGAAATGGAAAAGGTTTCGTGATTCCTGACATGAATCGACTGGTTGTAACGCGACTGTACGCGCAAATCTTTATGGTTCTCGGAAGTACGCGTGAGTATCATCCGAAGTACATAGTATTTTAAGGTATCAGAAGGACGCAGATGGAGCGGAAAGGGTACTGCATCTATCGATTTAAATCTTTGTTAATTATAAGTGTCTAAATGTTGATCTAGTGTTAGGCAACGAAAGGGAAGGATGAACGGGTGCATGCACCGGAAATGCGAATGTTTAGATAGATGTGAGTGGAGGAAGTTTGAAAATGGCGCCACTGACGGAAAAGATGAGGAACAGGTTCGCGTGGTATAGGCTCTGATATATCGAATGTGGTTTGGGCATGTTATGCGGAGGGAAGAATGTAATGTGACGAGAAGAGTGTAGGTTTGAATGTGAAGGAATATAAGGGGAGAGGAAGACCGAAGAAAAAATGGATGGATTGTGTGAAAAAAAGAGTAAGCATAGCAATGACAGCTGATAGAGCAGAGACTGACACTCGATTAAAACCTTTTGTACCGACCTCGGTAGTGATCATCTCAGGAAAGAGGTTTTCCGAAAAAGCTGAAAATAACCGACAATACGAAATGTGAAGTGGGCAGAATAGTGTCAAATCATGGTGCAGCAAGCAGAATAAAAAAAGAAGAAATGTGTACAGTGATGTCACGTCCGCTCTAGTCAATGGCGTAGCGTTTTGAAATTTTGCGATTGAGATTTAAAATATAAATTTTTCTATGGTTAAATTCTACAGTAAAAACTTCTCAAAATGCTAAAATAAATATGTAGATATGTTTCTATATCAATAGAGAATACGTATACATTTTTATAGCCATTTTGAAATCACATGCATATACCCTATTCTAGGCCGGCACCACACGGCGGTGTATAACATTCGTGACTGAATGGCCACGAATGTCATAACAGTACAATAATGCCTCGTCTGGTGCGGACACTCGCCTCTATAAGGTTGTTGTTGGTATGACAGTCGTGGTCGGTGAACGCCGAGAAGGCAGGGTCCCGCGGCAACGGCAGCGTCCTGTCGATGACTGTACACGTGAGACCGCGCTGAACGTCCACTATTAAGTAGCTTTGATCTTCTTCCTCTGCTAGTATAGGGGGCGGTTCGCTCTGAAATATACAGTAAAGTAAAAAAAAATGACAAACTAATCAAAAATAATTACATCCAATTTAATAAAAGTAGCTTCATTCATTATTAAAATTATTACATTGGCATTCAACGATATTCTTTTTAAAAGCATGGCTGATATTGTTTTTTTAAAGGTTATGGAATAAAAAGCTTTTTAATTTATTTTATTAAGGGTAGTAATGCGCCCCACGTTGACTCATCCTGGAGTGGAAGGGAGATGATGAGATCAGGGGGGTGATTCACTATGACCAATTCAAACGTCTTACCCAGATACGACAAGATATCGGCGTGGAATCGGACCAAACCATATTCTCTATGCCTTACTTGTAATACCCAACCACGACACGGTACAGGTCAGTGGATAGGTTCTCTAAGTCAACTTTTAGGACATCCATGAGACGGACAACATGCGTTGGAGGGGTTTATGTAGGCGATTACACCGCGAACGACGCGGTCGTAGGTACAATCTACTGATATAGAACACACCTGCACAGCCTGTCCCATTGGCTCTATGATGGTTGAGGACCTGTCATGCAACACGTCCAGCACGAGGTAGGTTCTGGCGCGCGGCGGCACCATCACGTATGTGTCGGCCTGCGGACCCGAGGGGTCTTCGAATGATGAGTTGTTGTCGGCCGATAGCTCGTCGAGAGCCGTGTCCGTTGGGAACTGGCTTTGGGATAGGAGATCGAGTTTGTCTTTTGCTGGAAGGGAGAATTTTGGTTTAGAAGAGACAGAAATTTAGGGTAAGGGTTTTCGTCTTACAGGGTCTCGTGAACAGTGTCTGCAGAATATCAGCGCCCATCTACTTCTGAATGGTAAGGCAAGACATGATTAATAGTATTTTTGGTGGTACAAAATCGGTAGATACTATTGGAGTAGGTGGTAATGGACTTTCCAAGAGTTTAGTATATGAGTTTAATTTGATATGCTATTCTAACCAAACCCAAAACGAATTTCTATATTTATTTGACGGAAAACCAAAAGTTTTAAATTGATTATATATAGGTATATAGGTACCAGAAAGCTTATTAAATATACCTACAACTTTGTTAAGTATGTAACAAAAACTGGTGCAATTGTCTTTTGTTTATCTTAAAAAAAACAAAGTATCAAACATAAATTAATTAGGGTACCAGTCTTTTTAGTCATGCCGAGAAGACGTCCTTCAATAGTAAAAAAAATATTAAGCTGGATTCCCGTCAAGCGGAGCAGAAAGTATTTCATAAGCTAGTTGAATGAATGTTTATGTTTACCATTATTAGGTAGCAGCCTACAAAGCGCGTAGGGTCGGCATGTAGCTGCGCGCGATACTCGGCCCGTTCCGTCCGACCCACTCACTTCCCAAGCCACCTCTGAAAACAAACAAATACAAATTACTATAAAATGTCAGACGAAAACCACCTAAAAACAAGTTGCGTAATTGGATTTCCGCCTTGGGACAAATGTTTGTTTGCTTTGCACGTATTTGTTTTGGGTGTTCTGGGTATTTTCAATGTATTGTATTAAGGCGGTCCTACTATCGTCAACACGAGCGTGATTGAAAGCTTGTTGTTTCATCCAGCGCAATGTTAGAAAAAGAGGCAAAGCGAAAAGAGCGAGAAAGCGCCTGTCGGTTGGCATTCGGTTAGTTTCGCCGCTCACTCGCGGGTAGTCGGCAATAGGAAGAATACTGTGAGGAAACTTCAAATAACTTGTTCCAGGTGCTAGATACGTGTTTTTCAGTAAGCCTTATAAGTTTGTGAAATAAAAACTTTGTCGTTTAGAATCTCCATTACATTTGCAAGGTTTCTTTTTCAATATTTTCTTTAGCTAGACGATCCTTTGTGAATTGTCCGGCGCTATTTAATTATTTAACTCTGTATTAGAAAGAGCACACGTACCTTCTTCATAGTTGTTGTTGGGCGTGAGACTGGTGTGCTGGTCTGCGTGGTCGCTGTAGCTCGCCTGTTTCTGCGCGTGCTTGTAGTGCAGCGAGATCTTGCTGAGCTCGTGGTCCAGCTCAGCCAGCGCTGCGACGTGTCGCGCCGCGTTCCCGCCGCCGCCACCGCCTCCGTTCTGAAACGACGTTAATATTATTATAAGTATCATTTTATGGGTATTTATCGCGTTTCAACGGGTTTAGAAAATCGTGGTCATGGAATGACTGGAGTACTGTACGACTTAAATAGTTATATGATGAGAGGAAGCTTATTTTTTTTTATTTTGGTGGTATTTTCTGCGTTATACAAGAAAATTATTTATTGTTTCATCAAAATGTACAGCCCATCTACGGTAATATAGGTAACAGATAAGTAGATTAGCGACCATTATAAATCCATGCTTCAATCAAAATCGATTAATTTAAGACAGTATTTGTATTTTTGTTTATATTTTATTTCATCGTAGGTGCATTTGATGACGTTACTATATTTATATTATAAAAATAACACACATCATGTTGTACAAGGGAAAAAAAGGAGTCAACAATATCTTATGGAGCTTAGATTAATATATCTTACATTCTAAAATGACAATTTGTTTGAAGTTTATTATAGTATACTATTCCTGGAAAACATGCTTAACATAACTAGTAGGTAGCTATCTTGTAGAACGCAGAAAATACATAGCCTAGAAATTAATCGAATTTCACATTGAACGTGACGAACCGGCCTAATGGATGCAAATGCAAAAGAAGAATTTTTTATTTTTTTGCTAAGTATTGAAATTTCAAAGCTTTAGAATCTAACTTGGATCAATTTGGGTTGGCTTGGGTCCGTTCGGGAGCTCTCACATTATAATGTGACCATAATGTGAGAGCTTCAGAACAGACCCAAGTCACTTGACTCAATCACAGATATTTTAATACTGACTCAGTATAGCAAGGGAGAGTGAGAGGGAAACTATTACAAATTCTACTTTTAAGCATTGTAAATCAATTATTTAAGCGTTCTTCACTATTGATTATTCTACAGTAAAACTTTACAATAAGGTTAATTGTGCAGTGGTAGCATACTCTTTCAAAACAGGAGGTGGTGGTGGTGGTAAAATTAGACAAAACACGAATTAAACCAGAATTTCAATGTTAATTTTGATACCGGGTTTTAAGAGGTAATTCTCTCATGCAAATACGAAGAGTCCTATCATGCAATAAATCGATCACGCGTGGTGTGTACTCACTTTGGTCATGTCGTATACTCACTGCTTTTTATGGTTATGTTGTGAGTATACAATTAGATAGAACTATACTCCGATTCAGAATCCAAGAGATTTTATGTCATGAAAGACATTAATTAATGAAAACTTAACAAAATGTCATAACAATAACAGAAAACAACAAGGTAATATCAAGGTTATTAACCATAAATGGTTAACAACAGAAATAATTGAATTGAATTAAACTGACGCTAAATTCAACAACGCACATGTGCAGCGAAAAAAGTTTAAATTTGAATTGGAAAACAAAAAAGGTCAATTAAATAACAAAATATGTAATGAATAAAAGCTTTCAAATACAAAGATTCCAAATCATCAATCAATCCAAAGTTACAAGCTTCTGTGTTTAGCTTTTTTGTACAATATACCTTAGGTTTTTTGTAACCTCTTTGTATACAAAAAATATCCAGGTTTTTTTGAATCGGAGTATATATAAAGTGTACTCAGTCATGGTGTTCTCGCTTTAGGTATGTTGTATTCTGAATTATTAATTGGTTTTGTTACATGGACGTACGACATCACAGGTTTTTTTAACAATGGTGTCTATTCAGATGTTGCAAAACTATTTTGACAGGCCTTAAAATTATGCCATCTTTATTATTTTTATCGTTATGAAACGGACAGCGATAATTTTAATCAAATTAGTTAGGTTTAGTTTTGGCGACATCTGAATAGACTTAATATGTTGTATACACACTAGGCAAGTTGTGTACCTACTCATTCTGGTTAGTGTATTTACTGAAAATATGTTATGTGCTCACTGTAGACATGTTGTATACTCACTATACACATGCTGTGTAGTCACTGTAGACATTTTGAGTACTCACTATAGATATTTTGAGTACTCACTATAAACATTTAGAGTACTCACTATAACATTTTGTGTACTCACTTTGGGCATGTTGTGGAGTGTGCGGTGTGTGGGCGATAGCGCCGGGCTGTACTCTAGCGGAGACTGTGGCGACACGGGACCCTACGCATTCAAACACAACACATGTACTCTTGTATATATCTAGGACGTTACTGCAGGCTGGGTTGAAATACTGCTGTTACTCATTTTAGTAAGGCGACCGGCTCACGGCGCTAAAGAGGCTTCGACGGAATATCTTATAGCCCGGCTACATGCTCCGTCTTGCTTGCGCAGTCCAACTGAACGGTCCAATCTTCAGATTGCACAAGCCGCGCTTCCGCCGTCTACTGCACGTTGTTGCACTTCGCAAACTGGTTTGGGCAGGCATGCTCGCAGGTAAGACGGTGCGTGTGGCCAGGCTTTGGTATATCAGGTTAGTTTGCGCGAGACCGAGAAATGAGATTTAAAACAAAAAATCTTTATTTCACTATAAAATGATAGATAAAATAGATGTAAGTACACTCAAAAGTCAATTTTTTAAGGACATAAATCAGCCACTCTAGCGACCATTTTTAGCTCAGGCCTCGGAGATACGTGTTTCTAACTTTAGGGAGAATTTTTGTTAAACGGCAGCGTAGTGCGAGTTTTAGCAGACTTCGAAAATAGGATCTGAAACTTTGTTTTATCTAAGTTCGTCGATTTATCTGTCAATTGATTGGTCAACGAAACGATATTGATTTTTGTTTCGCTATTGTATTGTATAGTATTATTAAGATAGTGAATGACCTTGAGGTGGTCCTATAAAAAGTCCCCATATTTAGTATTTATCCCGTACAACTTAAAAAACAGGGATTCGAAGACGATTTAAAGTTTTTGTTTTTTGCTTTCTGGAAGAACAACAATATTTCAAGCTGCGGCTGTTGAACGCCAGTCAAGATATATCATAGTGTACACTAGTTTTCAAAGTCGGGAAATATGCATTTAGGCCCTTGAAGGGCTTGAATGGCTAAAATGACATTTTGACATGTTTAGTTCACGCAGTAACTGTCACTTTTATGGGTCAGTATTATAAAACTGACCCACTGACCCCTGCGCTTGTAAATTGCAGGTAAATATGCCTTGTTGCATTTGTAATTAATTTGATACAATAGTTTCCAGTCTTTGAAAAATAGTAAAGCCACATCACAATAATTACAATCAAATTTCAGTGTGTCTGTAAGCTGTGTGGTGCTGGCTAAGAATTTGCACCACCCCATCTCTTCCCGTGGGTGTCGTAAGAGGCGACTAAGGGATATCCGACGGGGAGCGGGCAGCAGCGCCCCCTGGAGAACAATTCTACCACCGAACTGCGAGCTCCAACCCGCATGCCCAGCGTGGGTATTATGGGCATTACCCCCATTAGATAAACGCTAAGGCGCTTATCAGGGGGAGGCCTGCGTCCAGCAGTGGACCAATACAGGCTGTTGAGGTTGAATAACATTCTACATGCTCGATTCATAAGGTATAGAGTTTCTTTCATCTATGGAAAATTTAGCGACGATACCATTGTCATAGTAAATCGATAAGTTAGCAGAATTTGGTCCTTGGTCTCTTGATCAAGCTGTGAACGAGAGACCAAAGCTTTAGATATGGTAAAAGAGCACTTACGCTGTTGGATATAGAAGAGAGTTTCTGTTGCAGTGACAGCATGTATTCGCTATACGTTTGCGCCTTATTCGGAGTGCCGGGTTGCGTCGAGCCCGTTGAGTTAACGTTTGTCATACCTGTCAAATAACAACTTTATTAATTGGAAAGTTCACAAATGGTACGTTCTATGGGTGTTAAATGTTTTTCTTTTAAGTTTTCTTTAGGTATCAGTTTCTGTTAAGACAGGAAATATAAACTACGGACTATACAATATTAAAAAGCCAAAACTTTTACTATTTTGAAAGTAGGTTTAATATTTTATTAAATTAAAAAAAAACTGAACTATAATTTACATAGCTATAGGAACTCTTTTTTTCAAGGTTTCTCTGTCAATTTAAACACAAATTATGGCGTACTCTAAAAACCCATCATCAAAAGTTGGTAATATTTAGTATTTACACATTAACCTCAACCTCAACAGCCTACATTGGCCCACAGCTGGACGCAGGCCTCCCCCTGATGAGCGCCTTATTGGTATCATGGAGGGTATTACCCATAATTCCCACGCTATGCATGCGGGTTGGGAATCGCAGTTCGGTGGAAGAACTGTTCTGCAGGGCGCTGCTGCCCGCCCCCGGCGGATATCCCTTAGTCGCCTCTTACGACACCCGCAGGAAGAGTTGGGGTGGTGCAAATTCCAAGCCGGCACCACACGGCAATTTACACATACTTAGATCCATATCCACCGCTCGCCTAGCCAGTGCGTTCTGCACAGCGCGCTGCGCCACGAAATGCCCAAGGTTCTGCCCGATGATGCCCAGGTTCTGCCCGCCTAGGCCTAGGTTCTGTCCGCCCAGGCCTAGGTTCTGCCCGGCCAGACCAAGGTTTTGCCCGCCCATGAGATTCTGACCTCCCAGTCCTAGATTTTGACCCGCAAGACCTGAAAGAGTGATTAGGTGTAAACATATAATAAGATATTAGATTTATCTAAGGGCCTCTTTCACCACCCTCAAGTAAAGTCTTGAGTAGGCTAACCACTAGATAAAGTCACCCGTAACTTCACATGCCAATTTCACGATGTTCGAGTAGCACTAATCATATGATTATCTGACCAGTAACTTACTCGTCACAACATCTGCCAATTAGCGTATTTACTTTACAGTTCAAAGCTGTAAGTTTTCATTTTGTGTCGATACTTATCAGATAATATCCAACGATTATTTAAAATATATTAATAAAAATGGATTTATTTGACCTAATTGATCATCAATTGGATGAATTAGAAGATTCTACCACGCAACGACTACCTAGGATTCGTGTATTTAAATTCCGTGTTGATTATTTTACGGACCTAGATGAAACTGATTTTTTGCTAGATTTCGCCTATCAAAATATGCAGTAAACAAAGTGCTTATCTTAATAAAACACAAAATAATCCCTAAATCGCAAAAGTGAGTGGTTTTTTGTCATTAATCAAATATAAAATCATTTGATTAATGACAAAAAAACCACTCACTTTTTAATACCTAACCTATAAAATCTACCGACATTCTCGTCGAAGCATCGCTTTGTTTATTTTCCAGCACATCTTGGTATTTCTGCACCAGATGCACTAAAATATCCCTCTCATTAATAGAAAAGTTTGCACTTCTTTCCCTTTTAACTTTATCCATGATAGAAAATAAAGAGAAATAATCATACGCACGACACAACGCTTTTCAAAAACTCCCTTCAAAACCATTGATTTAAAAAGGGTAGATAGGTTACGTTCTCCCAGCGCTTACTCAAAAATTGGCATGTGTTACAACTACACGCAAACACATACGCTCACAGTTATATTTCCAGTTCTGTGGAATACAAAGAAGAACAAAGACGGAAAGACGTATCTAGGACCGAAGTGAGACTGAGACAACAATATTTCATGCGAATCACGACCGCCCGTGCCGCCGATCAGACGGCGACTGATGTGGGAGAACACAATTTTACACAATTTGAGGTTGCCACTTTCGAGCAACCAGTGCCTCATCTGCGTTTTTAATAAATCAATGTTCAAAACAACAAAACAAATGACAAGACATAATTTGACAACGGCCTATGACGTTTGACGTTTATTGAACGATGATTGAACGAATGGTAGGGTATAATTTTATACGTCATTCACTTAACCAGTAAGTTGTTACTCGAGGCTCAATTTTCGTTTGTGAAATGGACAAAAGATACTCGTGACTTTTACTTGCCAATTAACGTTATCTAAGAAGTAACTACTCAACACTTTACTTGGAGATCGTGAACGAGGCCCTAAGTCTGGTAGTCTCCGTCAAGTAGAGCAGTGTTTTCTGGGACATTTCATGCGAATATGAATTTATGTTTCTTCCACGCTTATTAAGAAGTCCGTTTTACAAGTTAATCAATCCAAAGTGGATATCGAGAGCTCTATTCCTGTCTTTAGTCGACTAGATAGATGTCTTGCAACTTGTTTTCATTTACAGTCTTCTCTAGATTAAAAAGTCCAGATTCTGTACCACCGATTTTTGTAACAATGTCCTGGCAAAGTTGCCAAGCAGCAGGGCTGCACAAATTTCAGCCCGTACTGGCTCGTGCCCTTTATCTTTTGGCTGGCTTGGGTCACTAGTGCCCCCTCTCCTAGGTTCACTAGCAACTGTATCTCCCCCTCTCCTAGGTTCACTAGAAATTGTATCTCCCCCTCTCCTAGGTTCACTAGCAACGGTATCTCCCCCTCTCCTAGGTTCACTAGAAATTGTATTTCCCCCTCTCCTAGGTTCACTAGCAACGGTATCTCACCCTCACCTAGGTTCACTAGCAATTGTATCTCCCCCTCTCCTAGGTTCACTAGCAACGGTATCTCACCCTCACCTAGGTTCACTAGCAATTGTATCTCCCCCTCTCCTAGGTTCACTAGCAATTGTATCTCCCCCTCTCCTAGGTTCACTAGCAACGGTATCTCACCCTCACCTAGGTTCACTAGCAATTGTATCTCCCCCTCTCCTAGGTTCACTAGCAACGGTATCTCACCCTCACTTAGGTTCACTAGCAACGGTATCTCCCCCTCACCTAGGTTCACTAGCAATTGTATCTCCCCCTCTCCTAGGTTCACCAGCAATTGTATATCCCCTTCTCCTAGGTTCAGTAGCAACGGTATCTCCCCCTCACCTAAGTTCAGTAGCAACAGTATCTCCCCCTCACCTAGGTTCTGTCCCAGGTTCTGCGCCATGAGGTTCTGCCTCATGCCCGGCTGCAGCGCGAGGTTGCAGGGCGGCAGTTGAGCCCCTAGTCCGAAGCCTAGCCCGTACTGGCCCATGCCGCCCATCTGTTGGTTGGCGAGGTTCACTTGCGTTTGGATCGCTTGTTGCTGGGCTGTGAATGGGCATTATAAATTACTTATACTATTGCCGACGAAGCCCTTACTTCGTTGACACACATTTATAGAACGCGAAATTGGTTTAAGCCGGTTAAGGCGTATACCCCGAGGCACACAAATGCCGCCCTCTTATTTTATAATTACGCCAACCTGTTCGGTAACTTCCGGGCGCCGGCGTCCGGTGACAGTTGCGTTGCATCGAGGATCGTCCGGACGCCGGCGTCCGGTAAGGGCAGGCCAACTTGATCTTTGTTTTTCTTCGGATAGGGTTTGTATTGGCTTGTTATGTCTTTGTCATTCGATCCCGAGTGAAATAAACTTCATTTTAAAAGTCAATGTCAAAAATAAAACACCCGACTTTTTTTTAAAAAAAATATTTATTGTGACGTAGTGTGACGTGGTGTGGTGTGCGTGTGTGCTCGTGTTTGTTATTCAATTGTTTTTCAAAAATCAAGAAAGAAGTTCAAGGTTAGTGCATGTTTACGTCTTTTGTTTAAGTTTTTTAATGAAGTTCATGTATTCAAAACAAAACTGAAATGCAAGGAATATTTGTAAACACGAAAATAAAACGCGGCTCAAAAATCTTCAATTTGGTTAGTTTGGCCCGTGAATCATAGTAAATACACGAATGCGAAATGTTAATTACATATTTGTACGATAGCTTATTTATTCTAGATTCTAAATCAGAAATTATCATGAAAATAGACACAGTAATTCTCGAGATATAAGCATTTTAGAGCTCAAGGTCGTAAATGTCTCTGTAACATTATTATAAATATTCACGGGTATTTATAATAATGTGTTCTGGTCTCTGTGTCAGTTTTATTTTTCGAGTTTAACGTAATAATAAGATAATATAGTAGGTGGCAGCGTTAGTTCGACAGGGTAGTGCTTTATAGACGGTTAGAAAGCTCCGCGGCGAAAGAAACAAGGCTTAAACAAATTCTGTGTCCATAAAAGTTGTGAGATCCCGAGTACGCCTCTCCACTTGGAATGTCCTGCGTAGCTAAGCTGAGGACTGTGTGTACCAATAGGATCACTGGGTTTTACTTTCTCACCCTTGTATGTATAGTATACTCATGCGCAACTTTGATTGAAGTAGCTAGCAAGCTAATGTTTTATTAAACCCTGCCGCTTTAGAATAACATTTAAGGGCGAGTATAGACTAGAGCATTTGGTGAGAGCATTACAATTTAATGTTACGTTCTTACAGATGGAACAATACAAACAAATGCTCAGTTTCCTAAAGCATTTCCTTGTAATGTAACGTATGTTGAGCATTCTAACGCCGTGTACGATGACCTGTAACATTTTTTTCTACCCTGCGTACTTCTCCCTCGGCCCGCACACCTCACTCCCCGCCGTCCCCCGCCAACCGCGTTCTTACCCTTGCTCTATAAAATGTTACACCAAAACGTTCGTTGGTTTTTATTGTAACAAAACATCAAATCTTATTGTAACAAAACATCGAGCATCATGTTCGAAGAGAAGTTCAAGAGCATTGATAAACACCGAATGCTCGATGTTCCGTTACTAGTAAATGCTCAAGTCTATGCTCATCTTAACATAGGTGAAAATAAGAAACTTCAGTATACATTCTGGGCATAAATAAACCATCCATTTGGTTGTCACACAGCGCTTAGCTCAATACACATGCATTTAAGTTTTGGGTAGATTGAATAAATTATTTTTGATAATGCAAATAATAATTTACAAGACGAATTGCAGGCAATTTAGAGTATTTTTCTTAATTATTCCTTTTTTAATTACAGTTGTAACATAATTTATTTAAATCAAGTCTTAAACCTTAAGGTGCACTAAAGGAGAAAAGTGATCACTTAACAATACACTTAATAAAGCCGGTCTAAGGATGAAATAGTGGAATGCACAAGTACCTTCTAATTACAAATGAGTAAAGTATGGACGAAGTTCTATTAAAAAAACATAGAGATCCAAGTACGTTCCAAAAATATCCTAAGGACCTGAAGCTACAATCAAAAAACAATCATAATCTCTTACCTATAAAGTCGTTAGCCGTCTGCAGCATCGGCTGGTAGAACTGCTTCTGCGGAAATTGCGCCGACAGCCGCCCGGCTGACGTCACATCCGGGTTAGTCACACACACACACGCAAGCACAATACAATCAAGAAATAAACACATTGAACTAAAGAACAGTCTAGAGGTATAAGAACAAGTCTAAGTGAATGTAAAACAGGGGAGTATTTTGATATGAAAAAAACACTTTAACACTAAAAGCACTTATAAGAACTTATTAGGCTTTAATCCTCGACTTGAAAACACTACATATTATTAATTATTACAACAGTTCTTAGTTTTTTTAACCATAGGAAACTTATAAAAGAAACTTAAAATAAACTGCTTAGAGAGGCGTTTTATTCTTGGGTTTAGCCTCTTACTTTTAAGCCTAAATTCGTTCTTATATTTACATAAATGAGAAATAAATAAAGTACTGCATAGCAGCTGAAATTTGGACAAGCCGGAAATTTCATGGATGCAGCGTCTCGTTTAATGACCTAACTTCACGTTAGTTTGTTTAACCTTCAAATAGACGGCTCGACATCAATTACTTCATGATAATGTCAGAAGGAACTGTGCTTGTATCATTGAGCTTTATTATACTTTTTTAAATACTTTTTTCTCTACAAATGCGTCAAGGAATTTTCTGCAACATATCAAATATTGTCATAAGTGAGGCGTATCAAATAAATGACAACTAATATTAGTTTCATGGGTCACACCACACCGCCCACGTTTGCGTGGACTCAGCGTCAAAATGGCGAAAATAAAATAGCCTCAATCTGTTTAGATACTAATTATGACCTATACTCGAGCGTACTTGTATGGAGATCGGCGGTCTATTATAGAAAAACTCAAACACATCACCATAAATAATAGTCGTTATACTAATATAAGTGCTTTTAGAGTTAAATATAAAGGGAAGGACAGTTAATGAAAAATTTTAACAGAACAACAGTTCTACAAAATCTATCGCTTTTCTACAACATCTGGACAGTTATCAAAGCTTGTCTTATGTCGACGCGCGAAGTTTTAAGCAAGAAGACAATAATAGGGGCTTATTTCGACTGGCGGAGATGTGTAAACAAAACTAATATTAATAACATCAAAATCTTTTATATTAAGCAACGGCGATGCGTTTATTTTCCACATTCTGGCTTTAAAAAAAAAATAAAGCGAAAGAGAGCGAATGCAAACGAGTAATTCGACGATCGGTACGTACGTTCATTCCATTTTTTAATCGACTTCAAAAAAGGAGGAGGTTCTCAATTCGACTGTATTATGTTTTCGCAATGACATCCACACTGGTTCTTTCGTGTACATTCGTTAACCTTTGCTTGCTCTCGCTCGTTTGGTCTGTACTCGATATTAACTATCTCATAAAATTTAGAGGTGTCTAAGGGGAACCCCCCTTGCAGCTCCTTATTCTGACAAAAGTACGTACGTTCAAGACATTTGAGATTATATTAGTTCTTT
The DNA here is from genome assembly GCA_955876795.1 of Eupithecia tripunctaria. Lineage (NCBI taxonomy): Eukaryota > Metazoa > Arthropoda > Insecta > Lepidoptera > Geometridae > Eupithecia > Eupithecia tripunctaria. The sequence continues at coordinate 2,400,798 of OY041624.1, read as the reverse complement.
TTTCACACTCCGCTTCGGTAGAAATCAGACATAAAGCTTTGGTAGCTATCATATATGAGGCTATAGAATGATATGAACACGGACTGAAATACTAGCTTTTATACTACAGCTTTGTTTACAATGTAAACAGAAGTTTGAAGACAATAATTTAATTTCTTTAAGCTTACAAAATAAGCACTTAGGCAAGTCAAATTGTACACTGTAAATTGTTTTTAAATAATGAATTGGACGTTTTTTTAATTCAAGGTTACAATTTTCTCAAAACAAACAAAGCTGTAGAGTTTACATAGTACTAATTCTATAGAAATATCAAGCTATTGACGTCTCTAAGACACATTTAGACTTTTCTGTGATTTATTATTATGTTCAGACATAATTTATGAAAGAGTTTTAGGTAGTTATAGTGTTTTGTGGAAACAAAGTGCAACATAAACACAAAATGCTATAACAGAGGGCGCCATCATCGCGTGTTACGAGGCCATCGATATTTGAACATTGTGATTGTATTAAATTGTTCCTGTGCTGAATCGTGAGTAACGAATTAGAAATCGACGCATTATGGTTTTATTTCTAGATCAGACATTACCACCCAGCGACTTTATTAACAAAGAAAATTGCAATCAAATCATAGAAACTAATTATAACTAGTATTTAGTTGAGCTACAAAGAATCTACAGGTAGCTCAACTGATCCATATCAATACTAGTTGTCGCATCCCCTCCTGCATTACACCGCTGCTGTATAGTGCAAAAGAGCTGCGCCAAATACTCACACAGCTCAAAAAATTTAGAAAAACTTTTTTTTACTCCAATACTGATAAAGATGATTTCAGAAAGAAATGCTTTTAATTTTAAATTAATCTTAATGCCTGGTCAATCAATAAAATAATGTATTTTTGTATCTTAGTAATTCTCAAATATAATTATTATTCTCGTAAATGGAAGACTAGCAGTGGGAACCGGTGGGCTCTTTGCATATACATATGTATCTTAGGTAACGTGCGATGACAGCGCCCCCTAGCACATCCAAAGGTACTTAAAACTAGGACTAACCTGGCTGCGTGTTGTTCAACAGCTGATTGTAGCCTAGATCTGGCTGAGGGAAGGTCGGCTGGTTGAGGAGACCGAGGAGGTTGGGGCCAGAGAGATTCTGCTGTTGGCTGGAAAGGAGGAATCAGTCATTAAATAATACTTCCTTTCTACCATCGCACCACCTGCCGTCGGCAGAGATCATGTCTACCTTAGAGCCTTTTAGTTCACGGACTGTAAAGTCTATGAGAAATTTCATCCCGCGAACATTCAGGCTGTGGAATGATTTCCCTGTCGAGGTTTTCCATCAGGACTACGAAATGGGATTCTTCGAAAAAGGTCTTCTAATATATTTAAAGTTTCTGCAACGCGCGTGCAATGTCCCTGATAATTAGGGACATTACAAGCGCGTTGCCGAGTCAATAGTTCCTATAAAAACACCCTGTATTACCTGATGATGTTCTGTTTGAGCAGCATCCTGTGTATGTTGTCGGGCGTCGGCGCGAGCTCCGGACACGGCCCGAGCGGTAGACCGGCGCCCATCGGAGTGCACACTTCACTGAGGCCTGGAACGAACGGGATCGCTATAACATTTACACCCGTATTCAAGAACAGTACATATGTCGGTAGCAAGCTAAGTATAGTTTTTTGACAGTTTGACTGTATTTACCGACCCTACGTTCTTGTGCACTGTGAGACCTCATAGCATAAGGAGCTTCTTTCTTCTTGGTAAGTGAAGACGAGGCCGAAGATGGTGGGCGAACATAAGCGAGCGCAATTGTGTGGAATTCGACGATCAGTACCGCGCGTTAACCCGCTTTCGCTGTACGTTACCATACGTACGTTGATATTTATGGACCGCCACTACTCACACCCCGCCTGGGTGTGAGTAGTGGCGGTGCATGCCGCGTACGACGCGTCAAATCAAACAAACGCGTGTAAAATCGATTCTCCGGAAAAACACTCTACCAACGCCGTATATTGGAATTCAGTGCAATGCACGCTAGGGTGGAACACTTTTGTATGAAAAAATTTTTTTTTTCGAATTTTGATTTGGAATACCAGGGAAAAGTTGCGTTATATAATGATAAATAACACCTCTTAATTTGAAAGTTCTAGCTCGACGCTTTGAGCCCCCGCCATAGACTTGAAATTTCATTTAATAAGTATTTTAGACGTTTTGTATAGTACACCCTATAAACTAAATAATAATTAATTATAATATGTAATGCATGTCAATTTTAAAATAAAAGTATGTTTTAATTAGTAGAAAATATATTAAAATAATGAAATATTTGATTGCAACAGCTAGTTTACTGTATTTGAATATGTTTTTGAATAAAATAAACCTATTTAAATAAATTCCGTACTATTTTGTAGCCCGCGCAAATATCACCTAAATTGTCGTTTTTGTAAATTTTCTATGTCTTGGCGGGGGCTCTTACAGTTGTCTAATAATTTTTATATTTTTAATGCAGGTTATTGATAGCTATTGGCAACTTAATACAACTATTCCAAAAAAAAAATCGAAAAAAAAAATCGTTCCACCCTAATGCACGCGTCCGTACAAACACTAAGGGAAATTACTACAGGAAATACAACCAACCCTGGTGATTACGGCAAAAGACTTCATGTTTGGGAAGGCATGTTCAACAGTAGACATAGATCTAGAGTGGCACAATCGGCGGCCTTATCGCTAACAGCGATTTCTCCAGGCCACTTTTGGATGGATAGGATCGGTACGTATAGAAGCTGACGGTGGCGTAATTGACATTTATGCTGAGATGAATAAGGATAGTTACCTAGCATCGGCGAATCCGTTGCGATCTGAAGCGGAGTAGTCAGATTCGGCTGTAGCTGAGAGCCGTTCAGCAGATGAGGCATTTGAGGCAGTTGAGGCAACTGAGGCATCTGAGGTACTTGAGGCGCCGGCCCGACTGGCGAGCGGGAGGGTTCAGTGGGCATTATTGGTGGTTCCGTGGGGATTTGTAGCTGTTGGGGCTCTTGGGGGAACTGAGGCTGCTCCTGAACATTAAAATAAATAATAATAATAATACTAGTAACCATTTATTTCAAGGCATCACAAGAACAATTCACACAGCATTATCTTACCTCAAGCTAAGCGGAGCTACAGTACTACTCATACCATACTCGTAGAATTATATAAATTATATACATATAGGTGCCTACCTACTCACTGCTTGTTTTGTGTCTATCTATGTAAATTTACCTACCTGCCTACTTATAGCTAGTCACCTGCTTTTGGCCAAATAATAATAATAATAATAGATGAATACAGCGACAAGTTATTTGACAGTTTAAGCAGATGGACATATTTGGATAATCCAGCTTATGGAACATTACTCGAAAAATATCTATTTTTTATATGTAAATAAATAAATATACCCACATAAAAATATGTGACCACCTCTAACTGATCGGACACAAACACATACACAGTCGTGTCGCTGTCTAAGAGCTTATTTTGTAAGTCTAAAGAAATAAACGATTTGACTCTGACTCTGTCGTCCCATAAGATTATGAGAGTGAGGGAAAAGAGTGCACCTGTGTTTGCGCATATACTTGTGCACTATAATATGTCCTAGGCTTCTGGCTTGTCGGAGACTGGCCGCCGTGATCGAAATTCGGCTAGGAGAACATCATCATCATCATGAGCACACAGAAAAGACAATTCTTGGTTTTAGTTTGTACAATGTCTTTTGTCATCCTTTAGGTGGAAGTACTACTTATTTGTTATTGATCTGAATATTCTGAATATAAATTTGAGGTTTTGTAACATTAAAACCTCTTTACGATAAAAAATAATTTTGTTAAAAAAACTATAAACCAACTTCAATTTTTATAGTTTTGTCATGGATTGGTATGGATCCCATTGTCAGAACAGAACCGAATGGGATCACACGGGAAGCACTAGCTTTCATATAAAAAAAGAATCATGAAAATCGGACCACCCAGTCGAAAGCTAATACAGTCAAAGTCGTAAAAAAAACAGTCGAATTGAGAACCCCCTCCTTTTTTTAAGTCGATTAAAATTACCCAATATGTCAGTCAAACTCACCTGTTGTATAACCGATGGCGTCTGAATCTGCTCAGGTACATGAGTGACTTCCTGCACCACGCTTGTGACTTCCGGCATCACGCTCGTAGCTTCCGGAATCACGCTCGTAACTTCCGGCGCCATGTGAGGTACTTCCGGTGCCATGTAGGGCACTTCCGGGTCCGTTCTCATTTCCGGTCGTAGGTCGGAGGCTGTTTGCGGTGCGCGCGTTGAATACTGATGGGTAGGAACTATGTTATCTTGAGGAACCACCTAGAATACAAATAATTGAGTTGCAATTGCAGTATTTAACAGTTTATATCCATCCATCCATCCACAACCTGTATCGGTCCACTGCTGGACGCAGGCCTCCTGATAAACGCCTTATTGGCGTTTAACTCATGGGGGGTAATGCCCATAATCGTCGTGTGGTGCGGGCGGCATAGAATTTGTACCACCCCAATTCTTCCCGTGGGTGTCGTAAGAGGCGACTAAGGGATATCTTCTGGGGGGCGGGGAGCAGCGCCCCCCGCAGAACTTCCACCAAACTGCGACCCCCAACCCGCATGCCCAGCGTGGGGATTATGGGCATTACCCCCATGAGTTAACAGTTTATATATGGGATAGAATTTACGACTATCAATAATAATCATGAAAAGTCGATGTTCGTCTTAATCAGAGACATTAAACATGATTTTGTAGTGACATATCTATATTGTTTCTTTGATTACAGGCTTCTGTGATTCGTTGAAATAAATATGACATACAATATTTTTTTTTTTATGTCACTCTAGCTAGGGCTTATTATACTTGCTATGTATAGCTCCTATAACAAGAGACAGAGTTCATTTTCACTTAATCCATTCTGTTCTCCTTAGGCTCAGGTTTGTACGCCTCCGGAAGAGTTTCTTCTGGAAGGTTCTCTTTTCGGTCCACTAGGGGATTGACTAAAAGCTGTAATAGCAGTTACAACTAGTGTTTATTAATTAATTTATCTGTTGATACATATCTCTTTATTGATTGATAAAGTTTTAATCAAATAATAGAAATATAATAAAACAAGTATTTGCAGTTGAAACGATTGAGCTAACTGCGGACTGTTGAAGACAAACTGCAGGTAGCTCATAACTGTTATTTTTTTACTTCGGTCGCCAAGTTGCCGTCCGTAACGTCAATTAATAGTAAGGCTGAAAAACAGCGCTGAGCATATGTTCAGCACACGCTGAGCCAACTCCTATTTCGGCACAGGGACGTGGAGGCAGGCCCATATATTTAATGTAAACTAATACCCACCCTTTCATGTCACTTACCTCCATGTTATACTGTTTTGTTTTTCATTTGTTTATTTATGTAACTCTTTTTGTACCTGTGTCCAAATAAATGTTTTTTCTATTCTATTCTAGTGCAATAGTTTATTTTCACCTGATCCAGTCCGTTCTCTTGAGGCTCAGGTTTGTCCGCCTCCGGTATGGTTTCTTCTGGAAGGTTCTCCCCGCGGTCCACCACTGGACTGACTAGAAAGCGTGATATCTTGCGGGTTGGTTTGGAAGACTTCTTCTCTCCGTTCGTGGATTCCGTGCTGCCGGCGCGTTCGGGGGCCAATGAGCCGTCCGATTGATTTGAACCTTTAAAAGAAGTCGCAGTTAAAGCTTTGATTCATCAGTTTCTTTATGTATGACTACATTAGATTGCTAAGAGTGGAACGGAGGCCTTTGTCTGCAGTGGGACTGCTTGAAGACTAGAAGTTGAACTTAACAATTAAGATCGGCAATGTCTTACAGGTCGCTTTTTCGGGGGTAACCGATGGATGGTTGATATCGCCTTTGGTCGCAGAAGTGTGTTGATTATGCCTAAGCTTTCGTTGCAAGGGGACAGAGCTCACGATTAGTCTTACTATAAAAAGTCAGACTTCCAGAGGATAAAAAAGCTCGGAACGGGTTTTGCTCCAACTCGAAAAATAACAATTACCAGGATAAAGTTTTCTACATTGATTCTTTGCTTTAGTCTACATACCGAAGCGGCATAAATAGAAAATATCACTTTATTTCCACAGGCGAGCGAAACGAACCTCACACGACATATATAATGACATGCCATGTCACACTGTGAATTAACATGCCAGTGCACCGGAATGTGAGCTTGTGTGATTTCACGCACTATTGCTACAGATTCTGTGTTGTAGTTAGTTACCGATGGAGGAGGCGGTGGATATCTTCCTGCAGGCCGGCAGGGGAGGCAGCGGCTCGGGCTGCTCCAGCGCCAGGTCCCCCGCGATGTTGTCGTGCGACGTGGTGGGGGTCGTGCATTCAGAGTTGTCCTGGTTGGAATCTGTCAGGTTTTCTTCCCGTTCCGTTGTCTCGGAGTCGTAGTCAGTCTGAGAAAATAAGGTAAGTAGTAGAGTAGAGTAAAATAAGGTATATTTCTGTAATCTTAACTCGAAACGAGGTATGTCTATCTGTCAATTCAGATATCTGTTAAGTCTATCGATCAATTTAATAGTAATAACTATTTATCAAGCTGTTTATATATTAAGAAAAATTTGACTTGTCTAAGTGGTCTGACTCTGACTCAGATATCGCTATGGTGAGCGAAAAATATAGACAATAGCAAGACCTTGAAAGGAAAATAATGATCTGGTCTGATTATTTGGCAAGTCTCTGATACAACAACAAACAACAAACCTCTCTCGGTGAGGGTGACATCTGATTTATACACCAATACTAATAAATTACCAAGAGTAAAATGTCGGAAGCGTAACCAAGACGCTGGCTGCATTGCCGCGCTGTATGGCAATGCTGATGCACTGCGCGCTAGACACTCACCAGCTCTTGGGTCACGCGTCGCTACGACCAGATGCTCAGATATTTTTTTAAAACCCGAATTCTCCAAGGGGAGCAAATATGTAGGATAAGGATAACCTCGAAACAGTAAAAGTCTCTGATGTTACAAAGCTCTAAGCTACACACGGTAAAACCTACCTTATCAATGTTGAGCCTAAGTGCAGAATGGTGCGCCGGGTTAAAGACAGGCGTCACTCCAGGGTTGGTCTGCAGTTGTACCACGATGTCTCTGATGAGCTCCATGAAAGCACCGCTCTGCCATTCTGGCAGCAGGTTTTTAGATACCTGGTAGCAAAAATATCTATATGAATCGGCTGTTTAGAGATATAGATACATTTATTGAACAGTTACATACGTATTAAATATAAATTATTTATAAAAATATTAAGAAAAGTGTAGCTAGGTACATATCCACCCACCTGTAGAACTTAACGAGCTGTAAGGACACGAAAATAAAAAAGGTTACTAGGAACTAAAGAAAGTTTAGAAACGTGTCGCCTAACGCAGCAGCTTAGAGCGCTATTACACTGGCGATTTGCAAACGAGTTCAAAGCGAGTGAGAGCGACAAGTGCGCAGCGATTTCGCCGCGATTAAAAAGGAAGCATAGGAAGAGGTTTGTTGCTTCGCAGCGCGCCGCGCCAGTGGCGTGGCGATGCACGCTTTTTGCGAGCTGGTTGCGCACCCGAAAGGAGCTTTGCGCACACGGAGCGAACTCGCTGCGCAATCAGTCGCCTCGCTCTGAACTCGCCAGTGTATCAAGTTCTTAATAAGTTACGAAATTTCTGATGCAATACATATTCTACGGTTCTGAATCCCTTACCAAGTTTGTAGTAATCTCCTCAGGGTTGACATCTGTAACGTCGAACTTGAACGTGACGGTATTGCATTTAGACTCCAATTGACACTCCACTACGGTTGATTGTTCGTTGACGCCTAACACGGACAGTTTGGGCAGTTTGTCTTTCTCTCGAGAACGCTTCTTGGACCCGCGGGATTTCTTCTCACTTGTTATGGGAGAAGGGATTGCGGTGCCCACTGAAAATCAATGTAAACTTTCAGACATTGTACCTTGGGCGACAGAACTGCCCATCAGTCTATGTATCAATCGGAGGGAGGAAAGATGACGGAAGAATGGGGTCGGCGAGTGTGTGGAATGTTGTGTCTGTCTCCTTTTCATGATTTCATAATAACCTTTGAAAAAGTGTATGGAAGTTTTTTAAGTAGTCAAAAAAGCACCATGCAGCTTCGATATACTAGATGGCGTTAAGTGCAATGACCAGGATATAAGTTGAATTAAAAAAAGACGTGTGGCACTCGGGGACTGCCGCGGTAAAGCTATTGCAATGCCATCTAGAGGCGAGTTGCTGAACTAAAGAGACAAACGTCAAGGTTTTTTCGTTACGGAATTTCTGGATTCGGTCCCCGCGCTCAAGGCCCGCAATAGAAGCTATGGAATAGCTTAAAAATAAATATATTCTAAGTTATTTCAAATAAAGTCTTAAATTACCTTCAGCTTCATCGACCCTCTCTCCAACAGAACTGAGTTCCGGCTGCCTGATGGCTTCCCCATGGGTCGCGCCACTCGGGAATTCACTCATCGGAGTCAGAAACTGTTCCTTAACGCCGTTGTTATTGAAGCCATTCTCCTCTGGCAAGCTCAGAGCTTGGAGTTGTAAATCTTGGGTTGAGGGGGGTTGAGTTGATTGGGTAGGTTGAGTTGATTGAGGAGGTTGAGTTGATTGGGGGGGTTGAGTTGATTGGGGAGGTTGACTTGATTGTGAAGGTTGGGTTTGGGGAAGGGAGGGTTGAGAAGTTTGACTTATTTGGGAGAGAGCTTGGGAGGTTTGGCTTGATTGGTGAAGCGAAGGAATGGGTAATGCCTGAGTTGATTGCGGTAAGGGTTGAGTTGATTGGGGGAGAGCTTGAGTTGATTGGGGAAGTTGATTTGATAGTAGAGGTTGACTTGATTGGGGTATTTGATTTGATTGCAGAGGTTGACTTGATTGGGGTAGTTGATTTGATTGTATAGGTTGACTTGATTGGGGTAATTGATTTGATGGTATGGGTTGACTTAACTGCGGTAAAGGCTGACTTGATTGGGGTAAAGGTTGACTTGTAGGAAGAGGTTGAGTTTGTAATAAAGGTTGATTTGACTGAGGGAGAGGTTGTGCAGTTTGGGTTAAAGTTTGGGGAATTGACATGGGTATTTGAGGAACTTGTTGATGGAGTGATTGGCCTGGTTGCATAGACGAAGGTATTTTCTGAGGAATGGATTGAGTAGGCTGCGGCATAGATTGAATTGATTGCGGTAATAGAGGTTGCGGCATCGACTGCCCTTGCAGCATCTGCCCTTGCGATTGGTTCATATTAACCATCTGCATCGGCATCAACTGACTTTGGATCTTATCAGTATTATCATACTGCATAAATTGCATCGGCTGGTTATACATCTGCAATGGATTGGCGGAGTAATTTTGCACGGGCGTGCTTTCATGACTAGATATCTGCCTATCCTGTTGCAAGTAGTTCTGCATCACCAAGTTGTTTTGTAACGACTGGCCCGGCATTGTATTCAACATTTGGTAAGGGTCTTCCTTCATCTGCTGCTGTTTTTGTAGATCCATGTATTGGTTTTGGTAGTTTATTTGGTCGATTGATAGTTGTTGTTGGAGAACCTGCTTTTGGTATTCGGGCATTATGTATTGGTCGTGGTGTTCTGCAGTCGAGCTTATTTGGCTTTGCTCTGATCCCTGTCTTTGGTACATAGGGCGTTGGTTTCTGAGCATCTCTTCGACTTTCTGTTGGTGCTGACCGATGAGTTGTTGTTTTTGAGCGTAGAGCGCTAAGTTCTGTTGGTCTATGTAGTTTTGCTGACTTTGCAGCTGCAACTCCTGCTGAGCTAGGTACTGCTGAGTTTGTAAGTTCCTGATGTGCTGCGGGGAGAGTGTCTGTCCCTGCATTTGTTGTTGGTTCATCTGTTGTTGGAGAACTATCTGTTGTTGTTGCAGCATTTGTTTTTGTACGTTGAGCTGCTGCTGGGCTTGGGCAACTTGTTGTTGGGCTTGAACGACTTGTTGGTTCTGTGCGATGATGGCTGGGTCCACCGCGGTGAGGATAGGTTTGTAGTACTGGTTTTGTTGGTTGTAGTTTTGCTGTTGGACTTGTGAGTTTAGTAGGTTCTGCATTTTTAGTTGCATGTCTTGTTCTTGGCTTTGGTCTATGTTTTCTTGTTGTGGTATTTGGGGTTGCTGTTGTTGTTGGTTCTCCGATTCAGAGTCTTTTCTAGGTTGCAAAGTTTCCGGTCTTTGTATGATTTGTGATAAGACATTCTGTAGGTTTTGTAGCGAAGGATCAAGCATTTGGTTTGCGACTAGATTTTGCGGTGCGTTCATAATGTTATCTTGTTGTAATTGTTCCTCGAATTGTTTTTGTTGGATTGTTGCTGCTTGGTGGGCTATGATGCAGTCTTGTTGTTGGATTATTTGTTGTTGTAGCACCTGAAATTTATATCGCATACATCAAATTATCAGGATTTAGACATAGTTTTTTTTTACGATGATCAAAACATAACCTACAGATAGGACAAACCTGATTCTGATTGTTGATTTGATCGGCGGTAAGCTGCTGACTGAAGGGTTGAATCTGCGTCTGCGATTGGTTCTGCTCCAGGTAGTTCCTTTGCTGCTCCATCAGCTGCCCTTCCACGGTTTGTTCCAGCATGTGCTGGTTTAGGAGATTCTGTTCCATTACCTGCGAAAATTAAGATATGAACTCCTGTCAGCACGTCATACTCGAATGTATTTAAAATATGAAATGGCAAGATCGCTATACACTTTGAAAGAATTACCATAATTAAGGATAAAGGGAATAAAGGTATTTATCGTAAATGGCGCTTTAATCGCGCTCAGCACGATAATGTATTCAATACTAAATTAACCATGTCATTGATGGATTCGGACAAGTGGTTAAATTTGACAGAGCTTACGATAATTCCAGTCTCAGCCAATATATTTCTAAAATAGCGTGATGAGCCAAGCAAGCCGCACTGATTACGATAGGTAACAAAGTGGTGAGCGAAGCGACGACCGCTATTTGTTGCTTCTCAAGCATACACCAGACGTATCACGATGACCCTGATACATCCTACCTGATTCTTTGGAGGACGTACCTTCTGCTGGAAGAACGCATGTTGCTGGAGCAATGAGGAGTCGTGTGGAGACACCCTCGCCTGCATCATGTTGTGCTGAAGCAGCTTCATGGCTGTCTCCTCGTTCTTCAGCTGGAGCTGGGTTTGGAGGAACTGCTGTTGGGCTTGGTAAATCTGGTTTTGCTGCTCTAGCCTGGAATAAAATAATGATTATGTTGAAGGAAGGCACTTTTACACACATTCAGTGCAGAAGTTGAATGGAGCAAATTATTCAGGTTACAATGATCTACCTACGTTAGCAAATGAATAATTCCGAGCGTTTTTTCGCTCGGAAAGTCTCGACATGACGATGATGACTGAACATAGTTTCATAGAAAGCAGAAATACATTTTATCTATAAAACCACATTAAATGTCAATATACTTGTTATACAGCTCTGTGCTGGCTTAGAATTTGCACCACTCCAATTCATCCCGTGGGTGTCGTAAGAGGCGACTATGGGATATCCATCGGGGGGCGGGCAGCAGCGCCCCCTGCAGAACAGATCTTCCACCAAACTGAGATGCCCAATTCACATGCCCAGCGTGGGGATTATGGGCATTACTCTCCATGAGTTAAACGCCAATTATTCTTAAGATATGTGAAAATAGAGTTTGGTGGGCAAAAAGCGCAACTTCGTTTATAAGTAACTTATAATAGATACCACAAACTGTACTATGGATTTTTAAAACTTCCTGTGCATAACGTAATAATAAGATAAAATAAGTGGGGGAGCCACTTTCACCGGTGTATGCGCCGTAAACATGCATTAGAATATAATTCACTTACTGCACTGCGCCGAGCGGCTGTGTCCCGACCCCATTCAGCAGCCCCGACTGATCCACCGAGCCTGGCTGCTGTTGATTCTGAATCATCTTCATCTGCAAAGTAAACAGTTCACATCAATGTTACTCAGGGATAATGCAGCATGCTAATGATCAAAGAGTTTTTGAGTTTATTCCAAAAATACAAATCTTTCTTCGGCTCTTTATAATATTACTAGCTGTGCCCCGCGGCTTCGCACGCGTTGTTCCTATCGAAACGTTTAAAGGTGATTTTTATCCCAGGGGAACTGATTTATGGGATAACAAAATAGCCTATGTTTGATTCCGGGATTAGAATTATCTGTGTGTCAAATTTCAGCCAGATCCGTTTAGTAGGTTTGGCGTGAAGAGGTAACAAACATCCATCCATACCTCCATCCAAACTTTCGCATTTATATTATTATTAGTCTGACTAGCTGCGCCCCGCGGCTTCGCACGCGTTGTTCCTATGGAAACGTTAAAAGGTTAGTAGGTTTGGCGTGAAGAGGTAACAAACATCCATCCATACATCCATCCATACATCCATCCAAACTTTCGCATTTATATTATTAGTGTGATAGATAACGTTGTCGCACCAAAGGGGGCATCCATAAATTAAACATAACCTAAACAGCCTGTATTGTTCCACTGCTGGACGCAGGCCTCCACCTGATAAGCGCCTTATTGGCGTTTATCTACTGAGGGGTAATGCCCATAATCCCCACGTTTGGCAAACGGGTTGGTATCGTGGATGGCCAGCGAGGCGTCCCCCAATGGTATGGAGATTGAGAGATATGCAGAGATTTTTGAAAGGTTTATTAATTACCGCACATCTTAGCGTACGGAATTAATCGTAAGGATTTTGTTGTAATAGAGTGCGTAAACCCTCACACTCTGGATAGTTTCTAAAATATCAAATAATACCCTTAAAGTGTTCGATTTCAACGGGACTTGAACCTGCATTCTTCCCTCAGTATATGAACAGTGCTATCCACGACCACAAGATCAAATAATGAGGGAAGGATGGAGGTTCAAATCCCATCCCATCCCACCCCATTATTTGGTATTTGTTGTAAGTAAAAAGTATTTATTCTGTGTCAGAAAATTAATTAAGTTTACAAACATATAAAAGTTTTAAACGTAACATCAAAAAAGGGCTTCATAATGTACGGTGGCGCTACTGTACGCAGGTTTTATTCGACACCTAGAGGACGCAGAAGCAGCAGCTGTGTGTGACGCGCGTATAAACAAGGACAAAGAAGATGTATAAAAAATAAAATATGTACAAGGCTAAACGAGAATAATGAAGTACGTTTTAAAAAACTATAAAGACTTCAATTATATAGTTTTCTCATGGATTCCATTGTCAGAACTAGACCACACGAGAAGCACCAGTTTTAAAATATTATTTTTTTGAAAAATACAGTCGAATTGAGAACCTCCTCCTTTTTTAATGGCGGTTAATAAAGGAACATTATTTCTTGTAGTTTACCTGTAGAGTTTCATACAGTTGTTGCTGATCGTAAAGCTGCTGTTGTCGGTTCTGCTCGATGATGGCTTCTTGGTTGAACTTCATCTGCGCTTTCTTCTCGTTTTTCTCACTGTTGACAATAAGTTAGTGTTAGTTTAAGTATTTTTATTTATTGCAGTCATTTTGCAGTTTTTTTTACATTACTTTAACGATAACCATGACGATGGCAGCTGATTTACTTATTAATTTACCTTTTTTTGTACATACAAAAATAGGCAAATTAAAAATATAAACAAGTAGTCGCTTCAAAATGAGAAGAGTCGTGGTGTTTCGGTGAACTAACACTTTTAGTCGTACTGCAATGACAGAGCAGTGTTGTCAACGCAACAAAAGTTGTCGATTGGCAGACGCGCGCCCTCCATTCCCTCGTCTCTTTTCTTTTTGAACGGACTAATAATAAATAGTTATTTGTTTATTTCTCTGTCTTGTCTGTTTTATGGCTTTGAATTAAAGTTTAAGCACCAAGTGTGCCTTTTGATCCTACGGCGATTATTGAGTCATGTTTTCATATATTTTATAAGATATTCTGCTTTCCGGCACGGAGACAAATCCAACAAGTCAAAGATCATTAAAATCGGTCAAGTCGCTCTTGAGTTATAAATGGTGTAACCAATACGATTTGGTTTAATATTATCAACTGGTATGTTAAACATAAGCTCTGCTTACTTTATTTACAGCAAGATGATGCTGTGCTATTTATTTTAAGTCCAGCACTATTTATTTAAAGTTTAAATGTAAACCACCATTTCTTATCACAACAAATCGCAACTAACCTAGATTCCTGCGCTCACAATCACACGTTTAATAGTTTCCACCAACAATCTTAAGACGACACACGCATCAAGTTATACGATACCGATACATCTTCTTCATCTGTCTCATATTACTATTACCGGATGGTGTAATCACACAAACACACATCGTACAGTACAAACTATTTGATCAGCAATGTTTATTGCGTTGTCAACATTTCGCGTAATGCTGTGTACACACCCGGCCAAACGAACGCCAACGAATGCGGCTCGCTGGCCTTCGTTGGTCCTGTCCGGACGGCTTAGCGAAAGACAACGATTGTTCGGCGATTGATCGGAAGCGTGGCAGTAACATCAAAAGAATCGAACCATTCGATTCGGTCGAACTCAGTCTGACGGTCGCCGAAGGCCAACGAACAAACGCTTAGTTAGAGTGAAATTTTATTGCCACTATACAAATATCTATTGTTAAAATATATGATTGTCCACCATCTCCGCTAACTCGTTATGGTTTAAAAAATATTTCTTCGTCGTCGTCCAATCAAATTGAGAATGCGAGCCGGAATCAGGTACCAACGATCATTTGCTCGACCACTAAATGTATTAGAACATTTTGGACGCACCATCGAAGGCGTGCGCTAGCCAACGCTGAAATCCTTACTTGGCGTTTGTTTGGTTCGGTGTGTACGCAGCGTAAGACGTGCCATTAGCTGGACTTAAATGTACCTACTTGAGTACATTGTTGCTAAAAGTTGACTTATTCGACGACCACTTTCCATCTGCCACCAAGCGCTCTTTGATATCACAAGGTTCTATAATGTACTAAAATTCGTTTCGTACGGGCGCGCTCTGCCCGTCAGTTTAGCCTATAAAATATACAAGATTGAATTTATGCATGAACTCAGCGTTTATCAGCATTAGGTTTAAAAGTTGTTAACTCTGACAGAAAAGATAGAATAGAAAAACGTTTATTGCCAAAAATATACAAAACAAAGCTAGACTTACAAGTAAATTAAGAATAGAAAGCAGTAATTCAGCATTTTAATATGCAAGCAGCACTGTTTTTCAATTTATTCCTCTCGAAGACTATAAAGATAGAAGATACGCTTGGTGTTCTAACTCGGACGAAAGAAACTACAGATGGCAGGACACATGTCATAACGTCATAAGTATCAAGTTTGAAACCATTGTATAAAATAAACCTTTCCATGCAATGCACGCGGAGAAAAAGTGGCAAAGCAGACAGATGTTGCTGCACGCACTATTTGGAGTCAAGTCATGTCACTGCACGCACTGCCTGTAGTTTTTTTAAAATCTACGGATTCTACGTGAAGAGCGATACCATTGTCATAGTGAGACAAATGGTTAACGGAATTAGGCCTCTGACGCATTCCGTGTTATTGATAATGACAAACACCCACGTCCTTACCTTTCTGAAAGCTGTAGGTCGACCTTTATGAATGAGTTCGTAAGCAAGACCTAAAAATAGGTAGTTTAATAGTGCACCTACAAATATTCACCTTTAAGGTCAAGGCCTGAGCAGTCCGTATTTATCGTACCATACCGATAAAACATTAGAAATGTTACCTGAAGGTTAAACATTGAAATCGTAAGAAGTGGCTTGCTTTTAGCTCATTTGTGGTATACACATTGCTATGTAACTTAAGCTGTTAATTTACGATTTGGCTAATCAAGTTGTGAAACGGCCACGTGACCGGCTCAAACGTACGAGTAAGGGATGTGTACGGTCGTACACCAGGTTATATAGTAACTAAGCTGGATACATCAGTAAAACCAAGAGATAAATTTTAACTGATATATTTAACGATAAACTGTAGTTACTAATGGAATGATAGTGAGACGCGTGTGTCGATTGACAGGTGATCGCGAACTGAATATAATAAAAAGTATTGCTAAAATTGATGACTGGCGTAAATGCGCGGATCGCATTAATTAGGGCAATGCACAATGTACGTGCTCGTACATATTCCCGGGCCAGAAATTGAGGATAAGATGCTGGAGAAAATGATAGGTGAATGACGTGATACAAGGTGATGCTGATGGTACAATTTAGTTTACAAAATGATGAAATTATAGTTGCTTAGAATAACTAATTGTCCAGTCTTGTTGTCTTGAATTGATTCATTGATTGATAGTTCATGCGGTACAATTGAACTTTTGATCGAAAAATACGGGCGAACTAGATTTATCTGAGATCACACGCGCACTAAACGACTTTTCTAACTCAGGCTCACTACGAACACAGCACTCATGCACTGCACTTTCACTGACGCATTTCGTAGGAAGCTCGAAACTTGTAGCTCGTAGTTCAATCAGCGCTCCCTCTGCGCGAGGCTGAGGCGCGGGCGGCGATGCCAGGGCGGGCGGCGCCGCGGCGGGCGCTCCGGGCTGCGCTCGCGCCCGCCAGCGGCGCCACAGCAGGACTGCGACTCCGACGACGACCGCGAACAACACCAGATAGATAGCGACGTAGTGATGGACGTCATGATAGCTGACTCTGTCAGTCAGTACTCCTTCTGCTGCGCTAGCTTTAAGCTGTTTAAGCTGCCTGTCTATCTCCTCAAAATACTCTTGGTGATTAGAGTAATCAGATTTATTTAGGATGGGAGACAGAGGAGTTGATATGTTGAATATGCTGTTGATTGGAGGGATCTCAATCTTCAGCACGTCTGCTTCTTCTCGAAGAGTATTTGCTAGAGTTTTGTGAGCGAAGATCGTGATAGCTTCATTCTTGATTATACACCCTTCATCGATGCTTATTATTCCTGACCTATGTAGTTGGTCAGCGGTAATCTGATGCTCGCATATGATACGTACAGAGCATTGACCGCAGCAGGAATATAGGTAGGTGTTTATTTTGTTCAATCCAGTCCAGGTACTCATGCATGGTGATGATGATGATTGACACTGGTCGGATAGGCTTTTGACACAAAGATTCTCGTCTAATTTCATTTGATAAATAGGTTGGTGTAGAGGACATAGATGCGAGTCCTTATCCAACTCTACACAACTATGTACGTCTCTTTCAGCGAGTGGTACAAACGAGTCCTTCTGCATATTTATTGCTACATATTCTGATATCGGAACTAGGCTCGTCATTTTTCTTCCAAATTGCTGTGGGGTTGGTATAAGCTTATAAAGTTCAAAGTTCTCTCTGGCAACTAAGGGAATTTTGATTTCAAATATTATAAACTTATTCGAAGCTCTAGCTCTGACGGAGAGTAGATGATACATTTTCGCTATATCTGATTGAAGATTCCAGGGCAATGATACGTCCTTGGTTAACATTCCAGTGATGGTGTTCATCTCGTCTCGTAGCTGCTCAGGGGTAACAAGGTGAAAGTTGAATCTTCCGGCGTAAATATTCGTTAAGGCATCGATGACGGTTTCTTGTATATTCTGTAGACTGGCTAGGATACCTTGTGCGATAGCTGATGATAAAGTGAAGTCACAGGAACTTGATACTACTTGTAAATCGTCTCTTTGCTTATTAAACGTAATTTCAAGATTATTTAAATGCTGGTTAAATATTTTACTTTGCTTATCAATAGAAGATTCTACTCTTTTTAAAAGATTAAATTCCCCCTCGACGATAGAAGTCTGATTTTTCCAAAGTACTGCTAAATGTTTTTCATTATCTTTAATAGTTTCAATGTCGCGCTCATATTGCTCTGCAAAATCCTGATCAAGTACGCCGAACAGTTTGTTAGCTAGAAACCCGACTCCGTTGATGAGGCCGCGCGGTCGTCGCGAGCGCGCACTCCGTGGGAGCTGCTTACCGAGCAAAATGTGGTTGTAGTGTGCGAGTTCATTGAGCCCATGATGTAACTGAAGAAGTACTATGTCGCATTGTGCTATCTTTTTATTTGTTTGATCGTTGCAAACTCCGTCTAAATGATTAATGTATTTAATAAGTAGGTCATGGCTTTGCCAATAGGGCTCCATGTCGTAATATATGACTAGATTCCATTGATCTCGTTGAAGTCGAATATTACTAATATGATCGAAGTAAAATCCTTGGCTCGAATTTAAGTTGGTAACTTGATATTTGCCGTGGACGGGAATTGCCATCATTGTAAAAAGTAGCGTAAACATAAATATATAGTGTGATAGGTACGATTTCTTTGTTCGATTGGTGACTGTAGCTGAGCAAACTCTATCTTGTTTCTGTTGAAACTTACAGTCCTGTTGCACTGTATCGGTACCATGTATAGGTAACCTAGAAATTTTAGAGATAGGCCGCTTTAGCTCACCATTTTTAGTTTTTAGGGTGACCACGCGTACGTAATCATCTTTCCCCGGATGGAGAGCTGTTATTCTGCCTAGGGGCCACTTCCCAGATGGCAGGTTGGCGTCGTGAATGATCACGACGTCATTGATTTTAAGGTTTTCTTGTGGTTGACGCCACTTGCTTCGCGTCGATAGTTGGCTTAGATATTCCAATTGCCACTTCTTCCAGACATCTTCGAAGATTTTTTGAGTGAGTTGCCATCTAGTACGCAAGTCCCTCTCGGTCTCAATGATAGTAAGTGTGGGACCGCTAGCTAAGAAGTGTGCTGGTGTTAAATATTCCATGTCTTCAGGGTCCTCAGTTAGAGGGCAGAGAGGCCTCGCATTTAAGCAAGCTTCTAATTGAGAAAGCAACGTTGAATATTCCTCGTAAGTCAACTTCTGTTCGCCGATGACTCTTTTTAGGTGATATTTGAGGCTTTTCACCGCTGCTTCCCATAGACCTCCCGCACTAGGCCAGCCTGGAGCATTGAAGTGCCATTGGATCTTCATATCGGTGATAGCCGAATAGAAGCTTGGATCTAAAGTGGCTTGTAGATCTAAATATTCTCTGTTGAGAACTTTGTTAGCGCCTACGAAGTTGGTGCCATTGTCACTGTATATGTGACTAGGTGCGCCCCTTCGCGCTGCCATTCTTCGTAAGGCTGCTAGGAAAGCCGATGAGCTTAAGTCGGAGACTAGTTCCAAGTGTACGGCCTTGGTGACCATACACACGAAAACTGCGATATAGCTTTTGGTTGATTTTATGCCGCGACCCTTGCTAGACTTGACATCGACAAATCCAGTTAAGTCAACCCCTGTATGATGAAATGGGCGGGCTTTCCTGGTACGGGCTGCTGGATATTCTCCCATTATTTGTTCGTGTTTGATAGGATCGTGGCGGCGGCATTTAACGCATCCACGTAACTGTTTTTTAACTATTTTATTTCCTCCTACGAGCCAATACTTCTTTCTTAAGAAAGCTGATGTCAGGCGGGCTCCGCCATGAAAAGAAGCTTTATGAGCTTGATCAATCAGAAGCTCGGCTAAGCGGCTGTTGCCAGATATTATGATAGGATGCTTCATGTCCGTCGAAAGATTGGAATTTCTTAGCCGTCCTCCAACTCGTAGGATTCCGTTTTCGTCCAAAAATGGATTAAACTGTAACAGTTTGCTTTTGGAATGTACTTGATTGTTTTCAGTGATGTTTTTAATTTCACTTGAAAACTCAATTTGCTGTACATGTTTGATGATGCATATTTCAGCTCTATGAAGTTCAGATAGGGAAAGGTATTTTTCTTTGCTGTTATCTCTAAATCTGAACACCCATGATAAAATGTTGGTAACTTTGGTTATAGAGCTATGTTTAGAAAGTAACTGAGAAATGATATTGTTTTCTAAATCTTGTTCGGTGACAGCGTTCACTTGTCGGACTTTTTTCATCTCCAGGTCAGTGGTAAATGCCGGCTGCTTGCCTTGTCCATCAAAGTCTGATAGCCATGATGGTCCCTGCCACCACAAGTCATATTTGATCAGCTGTGATGCTGTTAATCCTCGGCTGGCACAGTCCGCCGGGTTTTCTTCCGATTTGACGTAACGCCAACATGTTGATGGCATTGGCATTTTGATATCAGTGACCCTGTTGGCCACAAAGGTCTTCCATCTAGTTGGGTCTCCGCTAAGCCATCCTAGGACAATCATGGAATCAGACCATCCATAGATCTCAAGCTGGTAGGTACTTAAGCACTGTTGCACTTTAAGTACTAACTTTGAGAGAAGATGAGCCGCCATCAACTCCAACCTGGGGAGAGAGATATTTTTCCCACATGGTACTATCCTTGTCTTAGCAACCAGTATGGTGATAATAGGCTGATTGCCCCGTTTTATTTTGCAGTAAATAACGCATGCATAGGCTTTAGTCGATGCGTCACAAAAGCCGTGCAATTCGATTACGTCATTTTCGTTAGTTGATAGCCACCTAGGTACTTGTATTTTATTAATGTTTATGATATCGTTTTTTATTATGATCCATTCAGATAAAATTTCTTCCGGCAGGGGGTCATCCCATTTGATTGCGGACAACCATACTTTCTGAAAAATTATCTTAAACTTAGTTGATATTGGCGCTAGCCAGCCTAGGGGATCAAATAGCTTCGATATATCCGAGAGGAATGATCTTTTAGTTTCGTTCTCGGCCCTCGGTTCAATTTTAGACTTAAACATGAACATGTCTTGCTGGTGATTCCAGCTAAGACCCAAAGTTTTGGAAGATTCAGGTTGCTTGAAGTCGAAACTGTCTTGAGTATTGTGCATGTTTGCATCTGACAGTTCGGCAACATTCGATTTCCATTTTCTTAAATTGAATCCGGCGGTTTTAAGTAGATTGATAAGGTCCTCGCACAATCGTTTTGCGTGTTCTAACTGATGAGCCCCATGAACGAGATCGTCCATGTAGAAGGAGCTTTCGAGGACTGCAGCTGCTGCGCTGTATTGTTGCTGAGATTTAACATCTGATGCCAACTGACGAAGGGTCATCATTGCTAAGAAAGGCGCGGCCTTGGTACCGTAAGTAACAGTCAAAAGCTCCCATTCTTTGATATTTTCCTGCTCGGAAGTTCGATAGATGAGCTTTTGCAGCTTTTGATCTTCTTTGTTTATCCAAATTTGCCTAAACATCATCTCAATGTCTGCAGTAAATGCGAATTTGAATTGCCGCCATTTGATAATTAGCGACTGAAGGTCTTGCTGAAGGTTAGGTCCGCGCTTCATGACGTCATTAAGGCTGTAGCCTGACGACGTCTTGGCTGAGCCGTTAAACACTACTCTAAACTTAGTAGTTGTAGATTCCGCTCGTTCCACTCCGTGATGAGTGAAATAAAAATCGGGTTTGGTGCTACTGACAGCGGGTGCCATATGGCCCATTGATAGGTACTCTTTCATAAATGATTTGTAATGATTTTCCATTTCATGATTTTTAATAAACTTTCTTTCTAATGATTTGAACTGAGCAACCGCTTTATTTTTTGAAAATCCTAACTTATTCTCAAAATCAGTTTTCATAGGTAACCGTACTTCATACCGGCCGTCTTCTCGTCGAGTGGTGGTGTTTTCGTAGTACTCTACGCACTCCTGATCTTCTAATGATAGATTCGACTCTTCCGCAATGTCTTCGATTTCCCAAAATCTCTGGATTTCCTCTAAATCGTTAATGATCACATTGCATTGAAGAGTTCTTGCGCTACCACTCAAGATCCACCCTAAACGCGTGTTTTGCGCAATAGGGGAATGATTTTGCTCGCCTCGACAGATACCTTCTAATAAGATCAAGGAATAAATA
Organism: Eupithecia tripunctaria; assembly: GCA_955876795.1. NCBI lineage: Eukaryota > Metazoa > Arthropoda > Insecta > Lepidoptera > Geometridae > Eupithecia > Eupithecia tripunctaria. The sequence continues at coordinate 2,378,972 of OY041624.1, read as the reverse complement.
TCTGCTCCGAACAAGATGTCTACAGGACGGCTTTGATTGAATTCAGGATCGGCTAGAGTGATATGGTCTAAGTAAGACCAAGTAGGTTTGGCAAAAGAAAAGCTTGGCAAATTTTTTATAAGATTTTTCATGATAAGTGCATCCGTCTGAAACTCAAAGTTGTTATTGGCCGAAACGCATTTGATATTTATAGCTCCTTTGCAGTTCGACTGCTTCGCGCCTATTCCTGTGATCACGCCTTGACATTTTTGACGAGGCAGCCCTAGCTGTTGGGCAGCATTCTCAGATATGAGAGAAGTCTGAGAACCCTGATCTAAAAGAGCGCGCATTTCGATAAAGGAACCGTTGGATGTCTCAACTTTTACCACAGCTGTTGCTAAAAGGATTTCAGGTATTTCAGTTTGAGACACGTGTGAACTCCTAGTAGTTGGCTTTTGACCCTGTTTATGTTCGCTGACATTCGCACTACTAGAAGTCGATGCCCCGGCCTCATTAGAGTTTAGCGAAAACGCGTCGTGTAGAAGCGTGTTATGTGCAAGATTGCACTCGCGACAGCGTTTTTCGGAAATACATTCGTTTCCATTGTGGCAATAAAGACAATTTTTGCATAATTTTAGATTCTCGGCTGTTCGAAATTTTGTCGAAGGTGACATTTCACGGAATTTATTACAAATAAAAATGGAATGATTATTATTTTTGCAAATTGCACACCTATAATATTTCGTGGCATAAACATTTTTGCTGTTCGAGGATTGCTCAATACGTCCGGTCGATGACGGCTTCGTATTAGAGTTATGAAAGGATTTTTGATTTTTATGATTTTGTTGAGCAGGTTTTGGATCAGACTTCCTTCGTGAGGATTCCATTGTTGTGAATGTCTTCTCCAAAAATGATAGAAATTCTTCGAGATTAGGTACCTCTTTAGGTTCTTTCACAGAAGAGAGATAATCGCTGAAGGTCTCAGTGTCGAGCTTTTGACACATGAGATGAATGATAAGAGGATCCCATGACTCTACGTTAATTCCCAAGTTTCTGATAGCATTGAGACTTTCGCGAGTTACGTCATGAATTTTTTTGATATGATTTAGCGACGATTGCTGCGCCGCTGGGATGTTGAGCATTAAATCGAAGAGAGAATTTAATATTAGACGCTTATTATTGTAGCGGTTATTCAGAAGCTCCCAGCTGATTTGATAATTATCAGCTGAGATGGAAAGATGCTGGATAAGCCTTTCCGCTTCACCCTTTACTTTAGTTTTTAGAAATTGCATTTTCTGAGCGGGGGATAGAGTTGGATTGGCATGAATGGTTTCAGTGAAAAGATCTTTAAAACTAGACCATTGATGATAGTTGCCAGAAAAGGTCGGAATTTCCATTTTTGGAGTAGTGTTTTCACGGTGAGAGACAGAGGAAAATTTTCTATTGATAGCTTTTATGATCTCATTAAATTTTCTCTCAGCTTGAAAAAAGTGTGATTCGTATTCCGGGCTTCTCTGACTAGCCGATTCGCTATCTATCTCCCAATGAAGGGTGTCGATGGTAGACCAACGTGATTGAATGGTACGCAACAAGTGATCAAATTCCCATTTCTCCGATATAGAATCTAAGTCGATGTTTGAAATAGTATGCTCGAATGCCTTAAAATTAGTGCTTTGTTTTCGCAGCATCTCATCGGTCTTGCTGTTGCTACCCCGAGCCTGATACGAGGATTCCTGCGATGGAGTCCCTGGCCTTAAGGTTGCTGGTTTGATAAAAGAGGAGGAAGTCCCTTCCCTCGCTCCTGAGCTTTGAATAGCTGTCCTGATGTAGGTGTATCTTTCTCCACTGCTTTCAAATTGATTTGTAGTGAAGTATGGATCAGACGTAATACCTAATCCGCACAGCTTATTATGATTCGATTGATATTCGTTCCAGTAGCTACCTAGAGTGTCTAGCCTTCGCTTGATATAGTCTGGGGTCTTCCTATCCGAACCGTCTTTCTTGAAGTTCGAATAAAGTTGCTCAATCGCGGAAATTATTCGCTCTTGAGCCGATAGTAATTCTTCCATAGTCGACATCTTAGTACTCTTAAGTTATGAGAGTAAAATAAGATAAAAATGGATAGATCTTACTTGATATCTTCTGGACTGGATGAACGGTGACGCGGTGCTGCTACTCCTACGTCCGTCCGTGTGGTGTCTGTTGACGCCCTGCTGATGCAGTGTCCTTCCTGCGGTGTCTGTTGACTCCTGCAGATGCTGCGGAGGCGGTCGCGAGCCGGCCTGGCTTACGTCCTTAGGTATCGGATGATACCCGCTCCAGTGAGCTGCTTGCTCACACTGATATTTCCACTTGTTAGCGGAAGTCCTCACTGATTTACGGTATTTACGCACTCGCGAGGTTGATATACCAGTTTTAAAATTTAAAAAAAATGATGTACGGTCGTACACCAGGTTATATAGTAACTAAGCTGGATACATCAGTAAAACCAAGAGATAAATTTTAACTGATATATTTAACGATAAACTGTAGTTACTAATGGAATGATAGTGAGACGCGTGTGTCGATTGACAGGTGATCGCGAACTGAATATAATAAAAAGTATTGCTAAAATTGATGACTGGCGTAAATGCGCGGATCGCATTAATTAGGGCAATGCACAATGTACGTGCTCGTACAGGATGAACTATAGTGTTCTTCCAAGACAAACTAGGTTCGTAGTTAACCCGCTTATGTTCATAAAGAACTGGACGCATATTGCTTGGACTGGTCCACTTAAACCCTAGGCCGGAATGTATAGAAGGAAGGCGTTAATCTAGCAAACGGATACTGGGAGCTGATTAGGTCGACTGGTACTAACACTAACACCCTGGACAGGACAGAATAGTAGATTGTACACCGAGTTATGAAAGTGGCCAATTCTTATCGACTGCGTCATGAGGCGCAGCCGAGGCCCTTAAAAACACACGAGGAAAATCATCGTTTAAAATCTTCAATATCACCGATAGATAAACCTTAAAACGTTTCCATAGACACAACGCGTGCGAAGCCGCGGGCAGCAACTAGTATAAAAAAATCATAGAACTAATCAGGGATCTCAGGGTCCAGGATCACCCCCGATCATCTTAGCAGCTAACAAGTATAATGTTTCGTGGGCTCTGTATATCTACAGACGTTAGCTATCACAAAACCCTTTCTTCCCAGTGTTTTTACGACTTATCCAAGTTAATATTCCCAACCGACAATTAGAAAACAGAAACACGTAAGTTACGTACTCGTGGTACCGTGTAATCACGCGAGGTCGCAACACCGAAGGGCCGAAGCCTACTGAACTGAGTTCTTTAGGTGTAGTTCACAGTTCATCGTTGTCGTTGGTTACCTGAGTTACCGACTATAAATACGTTCAGGGTCATGGTGCTGAAAATATTATGTGTCGCCAATTTTAAAGGATTTTCGGTGTACTTGGATAGGTCATATCATAGGGTAAGGTGGTAAAGTAAGGGCTTATATACCTACACGGACGTTATTTTTAGAATATAATTTGAACTTTTATAAGTGAACATTTATTGTATTTATGGAAATAAAGCAGTTTGAATTTTGACTGTAAGTTGCCGATAGCATTGCTCAACTGCAGGCGACGGCGATTGACGGCTGCCGTCGCCTGCAGTCGCCTGCATTGAGCCTTGCAGTCGGAAACTTGCCGTCCGTGTATTTAAGACGTGCAGTCAGTGTATAAGAGCTCTAAGGGATGTAAAAGTTAATTGAGCAGAAAGTTAAAATTATGCAGCTTCCACCCGTGGCTTCACACATAAAATGGTTTTTTTTTCAAAGTCGAATCAAATCAAGGAATCAAAAACATTGGAGGAATCAGAAACAACACTCACGAGAAGTATTTCTCATTCGACCGGACGCAGTCCTGCATAATTTGTGAAATTTGAAAATCAAAACGCTGAATACATCATCCTGCATGGAAACTTTACTGATTTAAGACGAATCTTTGGCCAGTCGGACGTCTGATGTCAACGTGCCAACTTGTCTAAGGCCCGTGTTCTACAATGCCACATAAGTATGGGTCAACATTTAAGTAGATAGAGATTTTAGACAATTTTCCCATAAAAAAGGTTGTCGAAAATTTGTACTCAAGTCTTGATCATACACGAGTGTCTTTTGAGAATACAGGCCTTATACAACGCACTACAATTGGCCTTTGGCAGTCTGAGGTGAGTTTAGATTAAGTTGATGGGTACTATCCCCTCGATTTGGTCCTTATCCCACACTATATATATTTTTCTTCTCTTCTCTATCGGTCGTCATCTCTGTACTAACACCTATCATGTTCTCTTTCACACAATCCATCCATCTTCGGTCTTCCTCTCCCCTTATATCCCTCCACATTCAAACTTAACACTCTTCTCGTCACATGACATTCTTCTCTCCGCATAACACGCCGACCATAGCACGCTAACCTGATATTCCTCATCTTTTCCGCCAATTTCAAAGCACTTCTCTCAGAAAAATACATAGGTATAATCATTGATTAATTAAAAAGGGAAGATGAGGAACTAGTTTCTCGAAAATGGCAACCTCATATTGTGTAAAATTGTGTGCTCCCACCTCAGTCACCGTCGGACGGCGGCACGGGCGGTCGTGATTTGCGTGAAATATTGTTGTCTCGGTCTCACTTCGGTCTTAGATACGTCTTTCCGTCTTTGTTCTTCTTTGTATTGCACAGGACTGGAAATATAACTGTGAGCGTATGTGTTTGCGTGTAGTTGTAACACATGCCAATTTTTGAGTAAGCGCTGGGAGAACGTAACCTATCTTCCCTTTTTAATTAATCAATGGGTATAATCCGTGATCTCACAGACGTGGACACATCTAGACTAGTTTATTTCAGCTACTTCCATAGTATTATGTCTTATGGTATACTGCTTTGGGGGAACGCTGCAGATATTAACACCATATTTGTGCTGCAGAAGCGGGCTGTTCGTGCCATCTATAAAATGGGTCCCAGAGAATCCCTACGTGATAAATTCAAAGAAATAAATATAATGACAGTACCAAGTCAATATATTTATGAAAACTTGTTGTACACTCATAAGAATATCAATAGTTTCCCAAAAAATAGCGATATACATAATGTAAATACTAGAAATAAACATAAACTCGCTGTACCCACAACTAGGCTGCATAAAATTAATGTATCTTTTAAAGGGCAATGTATACGCTTCTACAACAAAACCCCTACTGAGCTGAAAAAATTATCAGTAAATAAATTCAAACAAACTGTCAAAACTTTTCTATGCAAAAAGGCTTACTATAAAATATCAGATTATCTAGAGGATAAAAAAGCTTGGGTCGGATTTTGCTCCAACTCGAAAAATAACAACTAACAGGCTAAAGGTTTCTTCGTCGTTTCTTTACTTTAGTCTACATAGCGAAGCGATCGAAATCAAAAATACCACTTTATTTCCGTGTCAGTGTATTTTTTAATATGATTTGATCTTTTCTAAGTGTACATTTATTGTATTTATGGAAATAAAGCATGTTTGAGTTTGAGTTTGAATAATGGTATAATTACCATTTTTCTCATAAGTAATAATTAAGAATAACTATCATCAAGAACCCAAAAGAGCTAGGGTAGGGACTAGATTATGCTGTGTGGATTGTCTAGCATTATTCATTGTTATTTATTTAATCTTCACAGCTTGGGTAAAAAAAGAAATAATTTAGTGTTATACCTACTACTTGTTTGTGTTAATTTTCTAATTCAATAGTACCTAATCTACCCGTAACACAAGTTCCACTTAGCTTGGGGCTAGATAATGGCGTGTGAATTATCACTAATTGTTGTCTGTCAATAAAGTTATTTATTGATATTAAAAAAAACAGTTTCCACTTTCCTACGACACCGAAAACGCAATTTTATCTTTATTAAAACGGTTCAGTAACCGGCGCGTAGAAATCTGCCCGAACCGAAGCTTTTATATTCAAAGATAATATAAACATTATTATCTATGCGCTCGCGCAGACGCGTCACGTTACGTAGCCGTTTATTAGGTTGGCAGCAATGACTCACTGTCATACGATTCACTATAAGGCAACTGGGAGGTAATTCTGGATTTACCTATTCGACAAATATGCAACAACCGAATTATCGCATGCTACCTTATCTATCAAGCATTCGTAAAGCCAATTTGGCAAAACAAAAGAACGGAATTTTTTTTTAAATATATCGCATAACAAACACCTTGGTTCATCCGTTTAGGAGCTACGATGCCAAAGACACGTTGGTACACACTAACTTATTCCTTTAGGTAATTTCGGTCGGGGTATTCTTAAAATATTAAATATGAGAATGTATGTATCTAACTTGTTTTCGACAAACCATTCTCATTCGTCCGTTCGATAAATGTCGAAGCTATGCGCGTGCAATGTTGATTTTAGAGATACAAGTCGAAGAGTCGAGAATTGGGTACCTGAGTTTCAAGGCCAGTCGACAGATAGTGACACAATAAGTGAGGTTATGTTGTTAGAAACGTAAATTAATATAAATATTGTGAGTTTAACTTTATGGAACATGTTGTTTTGAATTAAAAGTAAGTATACCTACCTTGCTTATCGTAAGAGTCCGTTTAGTTTAGCATGATTATGGCTTGTAGGAATTTGTCTAAATCTCGATTTAAGCCAAACAGCCATAAAGAAATATGAAATCTCGGTTTCGAATGTAAATAAATGTCTACGAGTGACACTTATTATGCCAAAACTAGATAAAACTTACATTAAAGTGGTTTTTTGCCTTGATAATTAAAAGATAAACACTTGATAATTCTGCGAGTATTTTATACTTGATGTTTAATAAACAAGTAGACTTTATACACTAAGGTTTCGCACACAAATTTAACAAGTAAAAAATAGTTTCAATAAAAACGTTGCCCAACACAATCAAGAGAGTAAGAAACACCACAAAAACTTTGCAATTATTACAGCTCCAACATGGATTTTTTCTTCCTATGGATATGCACTTTCGTAGCCGGCTACTGGATTTGCAAGAAGATAAAACAATGGCAGACCAAACCGCCTGGACCGTGGGGACTACCCATCATAGGCTACCTGCCGTTCATAGACCAGCAGTCGCCGCACTTGACATTCACCTCTCTGGCGAAGACTTACGGTCCTATTTACAGTGTCAGCATGGGTAGTATTTATACGGTGGTGCTATCTGACCATAAGATGATAAGGGAAGCGTTTGCAAAGGACAGTTTCTCGGGAAGAGCGCCGTTGTTTATGACCCAGGGGATTATGCAGGGGAATGGTAAGTTACAAGACTTTTAATTTATTTATTAAACAAGTTTGGGAGACGTAGATTTTTTAGATTTTTATTTATTCACCATTTTTATAACACATGTGTTATACTAGGTAAGTCATTCACATAATACATTTATTACATTTTACACATTTTCATTCCATAACTTAGTTGGTATGTATACAATGACAATAGATTAGAAATAAATGAATAGATTATTATAAGTTATTGTAAGCAATCTGGGACTCAACATTTTACTTATTCCTGATCCAAAAATGAGGATTCCAATATAACCATATTAAAGAATTCGTTTAGGCTGTAAAATGCATTTTTCCCGAAAAAGATTTTTATTTTACGTCCGTAAGGTCCGTTTTGATTTTTAATCGATTTCATAAAAGGAGTAGGTTCTCAATTCGACTGTTTTTTGTATGTTTGTTACCTTAGAACTTTTGACTAGGTGATTCTTTTTTTATTTGAAAGATGGTGCTTCCCGTGTCCCGTGTTGGTCCAGTTTATTACATATAAAATTGAAGTAGGTTCATAGTTTTTTAAAACAAACCCAATTATAAAAATTGTGAATTAAGATTTTCTAAAGAAATTTTAAAATTGTACCTTTTACACGGATCCTTATCGGCGATTATATATAACTATATAAATAACAGAAGTTACTGATATATAAATAACAGATTTTTTAAATTCACTACGACCTCGATTCACATTACACGGTTATTGAAAATAATTTAAAACACTTAAAATCAACCCGTTGAAATAATTCACTTCACTGTACTGCCAGACTTTTGGCATATAACAGGAAAATACAAATACGGAATAATAAATGGGTACTTTCGTAGTACTGGAATTCCCAGCCTGATAATGAGGGCCTGTAAGTCCTATTCTGCTAGGTTATAAATAACTGAAGTCAATTATTAAATAACTGTGTTAGTACAACAGACATGATTTTTTTGCCGGTCTAGGGTTCCGTACCCAAAAGGTAAAACGGGACTCTATTACTTAGCCTCCGCTGTCCGTGAGTCATCAGGCTGCATCTCATGAACCGTGATAGCTAGACAGTTGATATTTTCAACAGTTGATGTATTTCTGTTGCCGATATAATAACAAATAATAAAAGTTAAATAATTTTAATAATTATGGGGGGCAACGTCCTTTTTCGGCCAATACCTGGATGGGTGACCGCGTCACGTTACGACTTATTGTTTTTTTACGAGGAAAGATTTGTAATTTGTAGTATGATAGGTACGGAACCCTTCGTGCGCGAGTCCGACTCGCACGTAGCCGGTTTTCTTTCTAAGCGATTATTGCTTATGATTTCAGGAATAATTTTCTCGGAAGGAGCACTATGGAAGGACCAGAGGAAGCTCGTAACAACCTGGCTGAAGAACTTCGGCATGAGCAAACACAGCATCTCACGAGAGAAACTGGGGAACAGAATCGCAGCGGGCGTTTTCGAGATTTTAGAAGTACGTAGCCGTATCTTTCCGAATCCAAGACGGGTGACCTTTTCGTTGCGTTAGTAATATTTTTGTGTTATCTGTATCAGATGAATCTACGAGTATTTCTGTTTTGATAAACGTCTTCCAAAATAGTAGGAGTTTCTATATTTGGCTGTATGCAAAGATTTAACTCGTTAGATAAGCCCTTTCTCGACTCATTTGAAATCAGTGAATTGTGTGTTTTTGTGGTGTGCTTATTCACAAAAGTTCGTGCAATGTGATTGCACAATAAATGGGAATAATAACAAAAAAAAAGAAGTGTGGCACTCGGGGACTGCCGCGGTAAAGCTATTGCATAGCATTTTGTATCAACTTATGCAATTATAATTTTATTTATTTATTTTATTCATGCAGTATTGCTTTTTCTTTGATATTAATTCAAGTTACACTTTTTGAGCGTGGTGACCCTATACACCTATATACTTTCTCATAAACAGCTGCTTATGTATTCGTCTGATTTCGGAGCAGCTCGTCTCGATTCGTGCGAGTTTCGTAGAGTCGTACAATACGTCTAATCGCACGCACACAATGCCGTGTCGAAGACTGCCGAACTGAAACGACGTTAGACGATGCACGGCCTTCAAGCCACACCTCCTTGCCCGGCGGAGTGGGGAGCGTGAGGTTTTTTCGTTACGGAATTTCTGGATTCGGTCCCCGCGCTCAAGGCCCGCGATAGAAGCTATGCAATAGCTTAAAAAAAATAGACTGACATCAAATTCAAAGACAATGCCATAGTTTTTGGGCATTAGGGTGTATCCAACGATTTAAATCTATAGCTGTATGTATATTTTGCGGCTTAGGAATGTATCTTTTTCCGTCAATAATGGAGTGATTTTGAATTCCTTTTCGCTATTCTATAGTAAACTAGCCCGAGTTGGTCAAATTTTATTTCCGATGAATTAGTATTTGTCTAGCAAAACTTAAAAAATTACGAGATTGGAAGTTAGTTTTTAGATTTCCGAAACAATCAAATTATCAGATTTTAAAACAAAACCAATTTCTGTCCACAGAACGTAGAAAAGGCAGTAGACTACAAAGTAGACCTACAACGTCTCGTGGAGAACTCCCTGGGTAACGTCGTCAACGACATAGTGTTTGGGTTCAAGTTCCCGGCAGATGACAAGACGTGGTTCTGGATGAGGCATATACAGGAGGAGGCGTGTCATGAGATGGGGGTTGCTGGAGCGCTTAACTTCTTGCCATTTCTAAGGTGAGTTTGGAAACTTCTAGATTCAGATGCAAAGATCCAAGAGAGCAATATCTAGAATGGTTGATAGTAGTTTAGCAACGCTCGAAAGAATCTTACTACTTTAAAAACAACTATTGTCGCTTATTTCATGTTTGTTTTGTGTTTGTTTTGAATTGTTTCTAGGATAAAGGTGGAAAATATATCTATGTAGCCAGACGCGTGAGATTCTTCCCGCAGAAATGTAATATGATATGTGTCCTTACCTCAGTATTAATTCCTTTAGATCCTTAGCACACTAACGATTTTCGAGCGATTTTAAGGCGAGTGCACAGCGAGGGGATGCAATTGCAAATCGCTGTGCTCGTTCCCTCTTACTGACATAAACTGTTTGACATCAAAAACATATCACTATCGAGAATAGCTCTCAAAATACTTCATCGTCGAAACCCTAAGATTTTACTCTCATTACAGATTCCTTCCATCCAACCGAAAAATCGTAGACATGATACTAAGAGGACAAGAGCAAACGCACAGACTTTACGCGGCTATGATTGCACGCCGGCGGAAAATGCTCGGACTTGCCAAGCCAAAAGGAGCCGAATACCAACTGCACGAAGACCTTTTTAACGACCACCCGAAAGGACACATCAAATGCGTCAAATACAGCAAAAGCGACTTGAGTTTGGAAGAGCATTACTTCGATCCTGAAGTCCTTATTCCGACTGACGGAGAGTGCATTTTGGATAACTTTCTGATGGAACAGAAGAGAAGGTTCGAGAATGGAGATCCAGCTTCGCAGTTCGTGAGGGATGAACAGCTGCATTACTTGTTGGCTGATATGTTTGGCGCTGGTTTGGATACGACTGCGGCTACAATGTCGTGGTTTTTGTTGTACATGGCTTTGTACCCTGAGGAACAGGTATGTAGAGTTCATTTTTGCTTAATTTATTTGCGAAACGCCTTGATTCATAGATTAATTTTGTTTGAGAGGAGAGCGTAAGGCGTTGTCAATAAAAAACTTAATAGTTTACACAATAGATACCGGTTAATCAAGTTTACCAAAAAAATCATGTGTTTTGTTTCTAGTCTATTTAGAATCTTGTGTCGAAAAATACACTTCATAACGTAACCTCCTCAACCACAACCTCTACAGCCTGTATTGGTCCACTGTTCGACGCAAGCCTCCTCCTGATAAGCGCCTTAATGCCAAGGGGCGCTGCTGCTCGCAACAGTGGATATCCCTTAGTCGCCTCTTACGACACCAGCGGGAAGAGTTGGGGTGGCGCAAATTCTAGGCCAGCTCCACACAGCTGATAACCATAACAGTTGACATGTTCATAATGTAACACTCCTATTAAATTAAAATTCAAACTGCACAGATTAAGCCTTTAGGCCTTACAGAGGGGCGAGTCTATTTAACGTTAGTAAAGAGACGTGATCGTGACGTCTAACGCGCGTGACGCAAATCCCCATACAAAAAGTTTATTTTTAATTTTTTTTTCTTGTACAAGAGACCTGAGGAGTGCCACAAAAAAAAACAAATTACATAAGCAGAACTAGAAAATAAAGTGTACCCAACTTTTCAGGACAAAGTTCGTACAGAAATCCTATCAGTCTGTTCTAATGATGGTATGGTGGAGAGCAACAGACTACCTTACGTCATGGCAGCTATCTGTGAAACGCAGCGGATTCGCTCCATCGTGCCTGTCGGTATACCTCACGGATGCTTAGAGGTGCGTATTGTAGACATTAACCTTGTGAAACTTTTAGAATGCATTAAGAATTAAGATTTGCTGCTTTAAGATAATGGAAGACGATAAGACATGTATTTTTGATTATTATTATTTGTGATAAAATTAAAAACGACTGGAATTTGAGTCATATCAGTAATTCGTGAAAAAACGCGACATCCACGCAGTGGAACTTTAAAACTGAATTCATGAATGTACTGCATACTGTCTCAAATTAATCCATCCAAATTTGCAGATCTTTGTCCAGCAGTGGAAGTTAGAATTAGAATTCATTAATAATATAATATTAACTACATGTCTTAAAATAGCCCATATTGGTCTACTGCTGGACGCAGGCTTCCCCCTGATAAGTGCCTTATTGGCTGTTATGTATGCTCAAATCAATCAATGACGACCTCTGTGGCGCGGTGGGCGAAGGTCTGCCTGCGACGCAGGAGTATGCGGGTTCGATTCCCGCCTCGGGACAAATTTGTGTACGATCTGCAGAACTTACTTACTCTTTACTAATGATTCTATGGCAGCACCCGTGGAGTTTCTGACATCCACGTCACCGTGCCACCCTGCCAACTTGGTGGTAGGTACACATCCTACAAGTGTGAGTGAAAAGTCAATCAATCCGATCTAGTCTGATAAATCTCTAAAACTCCCAGGACTCGTACATTGGCAACTACAGGATCCCGAAAGGTACGATGGTGATGCCGCTACACTGGGCGATCCACATGGACCCTGACGTGTGGGAGGAGCCAGAAGAGTTCAGGCCCAATCGGTTCCTGGCCGAGGATGGCAGTCTGCTGAAGCCACAGGAGTTTATACCTTTCCAGACAGGTAAGAAGTACGAATATCACAGAACAGATTGTTGTAGGAATAGCATCAGGCAGTTGGCAGAAGATGCCTTTTGGCGTTCAACATTTCTTCTATCTAGCATGCGGTTTGAAATAACCTTAAGCATCCATTGGTAGAGGTGTATCTCATCTAGCATTGTTGAGGCTTAAAAATAAGCACTTTGATAAGTATTTTTTACTACCTATATAAACAGCTTGATAAATAGTAAAAAATTACTATCAATTAAGAAATAAGGTGCAATTGACTCTAATTCACTACAATTTTTTGTCCACTAGAGAGTGACATAGGCTACATTTTATCCCGGAATTCCCACGGGAACTGTAACCACGCGAGTGAAACCGCGCGGCGCTGCTAGTTGTTAATAAACCATACATTGTTGTTCTATTTTACTGGCCAAATTTGTTTCTTTAATTTGAAATTATGTTAAAAAGTACAAAGCTTTTATTTTCAGTTCTTATTACGCATGAATTTAGAACAAAAATTACACCCCATTCGGCCCAGGTCTGACAATGGCATCGAGAAAACCATATGTACATAATTGAAGATGGTTTATATTTTTTTAAAACAAACTCAATTATAAAATTTACTTTACTTTTGTCCTAGGAAAACGCATGTGCCCAGGAGATGAACTGTCGCGCATGCTATCCTGCGGCCTCATCAGCAGACTATTCAGCGAGCGAAGCATTCGCCTTGCCTGCGACCCGCCGAGCGATAACGAGATGAAAGGAAAGGTTGGAGTCACGCTCACACCACCCAGAGTTACTTACTACTGTGAACCGTTGTCATATTAACTGTTTACTATAGAACCACTGAACACGGTCAAGTTTCTTAATGCATTTTTAGATCTATAAATAAACGAGTAGTTAGAGTCAAAAAGAGGAGTCGTGGCATTTTGGTGAACTTACAGTTTTAGTCGTACTGCAATGACAGAGCAGTGTTGTCAACGCAACAAAACTTGTCAAGTGCACTTCCCACGACTCTTTTTGAACGGACTCTAGTTAGATTAAGTTAAGTAAGAGTAAATTTTCTTTACAAAATGATAAAATAAGGTCAACATGTATTGGCAATATTTAGTATCGATGCATAGTCTAAATAATTTCGCTCTAGAATATCCTTTTTAGGTAATTATTTCATTATACGTGTGTTTTTGAGCTGTAAATGGTCTTGTGGGTCACTTGCTAGTCCATTAAAAGGTTCAAGATAAGCAGAAAGTGGTTTTATTTCTTTATCTCAAAACTTAATTACAATTTGATAAGATTCAGTTCAAGTTCAATATATTATGATATTTCTTATGTAATTTCAATTACAATAAGAACTCAATGTCATTCAGTCAGTACATCAGTCAGTATGTCAGTAATAGATCGTCAATCCAGAGTAAAGAAATTACTTCTGAGAAAACGCGGAGTGCGTTTTCTCAGAAGTAATTTAATTATCTTAGGCCACATCTTCTGTGGCAACTTCGTATCTCTGCCTGAGCTTTCGTATCTATATCTTCGTATCTCTGCTTGAGCTAAAATAGGTGGCGCCACAGTCAATATACCCGGAAGACTATAATATACTCAGATGGTTTGGGTGCTGGCATGGGTTTAATGCTGAGTGGCTTGCTGGCGCAAAATGTAGTTAACAATTGCTATCCAAATGCCAACATAAATATAATTACCGATAGCATTCAGCAAGATGACTCTCTGAATAAGAGTACAACTTTAATTGTTCAGCTTGGTGAAAGTTGTGTGAAACGGTCACAGTTGATTAGGCTAGTTGAAGTACTTCTGGGAAAGGTACAGAATGGACTAGGGAAACTTATTATTTGCTCCTTTCCTTACTCAAAGTCATTGACATCAATTCAAAATGACAATATATGTAAAAATAACATGCTGATGTACAACATGACATGTCGTCATAGTGATGTATTATTTTTTGATACTAATAACTTTATTAGTAATACTTTTTTGACTAAGGATACAATGTACCTAAGCAAAAAAAACAAACTGAACATTGCTAAATTGTTAGCATATAATATTTTTGATCCCGTTATAAATAGTATAACGCAGTTACCTGACGAGCCTGTCTATATAGTTAGTAGCAGTACTAATGAGGGCATTAAAGCTATTGTGTCAGTAAATACAAATTTAAACTGACCACAGCGACAACGGGAAAGCAAAATTCATTTCATATATCCATCAGAATATACAAGGCTTACCCAGCAAAATCCTAGAATTAGAATTATTTTTGAATTATTTGAATGTAGATGTTATGTGCTTATCAGAACACTGGATTGTAAAAAATCAGTTACTGCCCTTTTATAATAACTATTGTTTTGCAAGTTCCTGTAACCACTTGAACGTCCCGTGGTACTTAAGTACCACAAACGTTTACCCCCGCAAACGTCCGTGGTATAAAATGGCCACGGGACGTCTAGCTCTTTTGGATAACGATTTTTGTATTCTCTATGCTTCTAAGTTGTTGTCCGTCGATACTAGATGGCACTATTAACAATTATCTACTAATTTCTACCAAAAGTTCCCATACCTGGCAATAATAATTATGAAAAAAAAAAAAACTTGTTGACAGAGTGAGAGAATATTTTTCGTGAAGTGCCGAGCTGCAAATATGTCGTAAATTCTTTTGTTTTACTGTTTATTTTTGGGATTGTGATACATGTAATTTTTCCTTAGATTCTACGCGTGAAATAAGAGTAAAAACAATATACTCTCCTACACTCCAAAGTTAAATAATTGAGCAAAACAGATAGTCGAATTCGAATTGGTGTTCTTGTATCAAAATGGTTGTTTCATGTTTTCTTACGTGATATTAAAATAAGTATTTGGAGTAGTAATGTCTTTATATCGTAAAATAAACTATCTAGAATAATTCATTACAAAGAACAAACTAATCAAGATCTTATTTTTACATAGATTCATCGAATTTGGTAAGTTGAAAACTTGCGTTGAACGAAATTTGGGCTTGAGGACCTATTTTGATAAATTTATTTAAAATACTTCTCCTGGATAGTTAATTATTATTTTGGTAGCGTTTCAACGGGATTAGAGTCTAGTTTGTGAAACCATTTTTATTATTAATACAGATATCACAAGTAAATCACAAAAAAAATAAACTTGCGGGGATTAGAGTCTAGTTTGTGAAACCATTTTTATTATTAATACAGATATCACAAGTAAATCACAAAAAAAATAAACTTGCGGAAAATCAGTATAAATATGGTACCATCTTAGGTTTGATCAGTTTTTAGAATATGAAAATGTAGGTACGATGATACATATTCTTATTCTAGTTTATTTGCTATAAAATAATGTACACAAAATAATTTTTGGTTTTGAAATTGCTGCAGTACTTTTTATGTGATAAATAGTTTTATCAGGAAGATTGCGCAGCGCGTCACGTTACGCTCGCGGCGCACAGGCTGGGACGTAAGTCGCTCGCTGCGCTGAGTGCGCTGGACGTTCAAGTGGGTAAAAGAAAAGCTGCAATACGTGGTGGCTCTTTGATTATAGTTAAAAATAGTCTTAAATGTAAAGAACGTAAAGATATTGTAAACCTCACTATTGAGAGGACTATTGAACTTTCTTGTGTGGAACTGGAGCGACACATCATAGTGTGCGTGTACCGCCCTCCTGACGCAAATCAGGTAGCTTTTGAATGTACTATGGAAGAGGTTTTGTTGAAATTATTTTCATGTAGAAAGGATCTCATTGTTTGTGGCGACTTTAATATAGATATATTAGCGAATCCCCTCGCCGATAGGCTGCTTAATTTATTCAAATGCTTTAGTTTACGACATCTTTTTCATGAACCTACTAGGGTAACCCTAACATCTGCCACTTGTTTAGATAATATTTATTGCAGTCTATCTCCAACCAACAAAGCAGTAATCAAACATTTCAAATCAGACCACTATGGTCAGAGTGTTAATTTTAGTTATAATCTTAACGATAAAAACAAAGTTGAGAAATATACCTATAGGCCTATTACAGAGAGCCGTATTAAGAATTTTCAAAGTCAAGTGGAACTAGCAGTAGCTAATATAACTTGTTCCGATAACCCTAATGATCTTTTTGCCAAACTTTTAAGTGTTATAAACAAAGAACACAGCGAAGTATTTAAATATAAAACATGCACAGTTAGGGACAGGGTCGGATTTACCGATTGGGCCACTCCCGGTATTTATAGAAGTAGGAATAGACTATATGATCTTTATGGTGCTAGAGAAGCTATGTTAAATGATCCTACGTTTCTTTTGTATTTAACAAACTACTCAAAAACATTTAAAAAAGTCTGTAACACAGCGAAATGCCTGTTTTTGAGGAAAAAAATTGTAAACTCATCTGATAAAATCAAAGCAACATGGAGACTTATAAATAACGAAACTGGTAAATCTAAGTCACGAAAAAGAGAAATAAGGTTAAAAATTAATAATTCAATACTTATACACGATAAAGATATTGCCGATGCTTTTGATTCATTCTTTTCTGATATTCCTAAAGTTGTTACCCGGTCTCTAAACTCCTCACCTTCAATCGCGGTTAAATTATTAGAATCATCTGTAGATAAATGTACCGAGGTTTTTATATTTAGTCATGTAAACGCTAATTATATTGTGAAAACATTTAAGTCTATTAACATCAAAAATACTGAGGATCTTTGGGGTATTTCAACCAAAGTACTGAGTTCTATTATTAAGGAAGTTGCTCCATACTTGGCTTACATTTTCAATAGTTGTGTTGATGCAGGAGTCTTCCCTGATCTGATGAAATATAGTAAACTGGTTCCTCTTTATAAATCTGGAAGCCACACTGATCCGGCCAATTACAGGCCAATTTCAATACTTCCTGCAATGAGTAAAGTTTTTGAAAAAATTATTCTCACACAGTTGTCCTCTCACTTCAACCTCAATAGGTTGTTACATAAAAATCAATTTGGCTTCACCAAGGGTAGATCGACAACTGATGCTGGTACAGTTCTATTAAAGCACATATTGGATGCATGGGATAAAGCGAAAAACGCTATTGGTGTATTTTGTGACCTTTCTAAAGCTTTTGATTGCGTTGATCATGGTACATTAATAAATAAACTAAGACATTATGGAATTCAAAACAAGGCACTGGACCTTATGCAATCATATTTATCTGATAGAGTCCAAAAAGTAGATATTGGTAAAGAAAGATCTAGGGGATCAAAAATCGATTTAGGAGTCCCGCAAGGATCAATATTGGGTCCTTTTCTATTTTTAGTATATGTAAATGATCTCCCATTTCTAGCAAAAGATCTCTGTGATATAGTCTTATTTGCTGATGATACTTCATTGATTTTTAAAGTTGACAGAAATAAACATAATTATGACGATGTAAATAATTCTCTTTCACAAATACTAGATTGGTTCACCGCCAATAACCTCTTACTCAATGCTTCAAAAACCAAATGCATAAAATTCATGTTACCAAATGTAAGAGAGCTCCCAACTAAGATAATGCTAAAGGATGAGATTGTTCACCTTGTAGACTCAACTGTTTTCCTAGGGTTACATATTGATTCCTCTCTTCAATGGAGACCGCAAATTGATGCTCTCGCAAACAGACTTAGTTCAGCAGCGTATGCGGTTCGAACAATTAGATACATTACCGATGAAGATACAGCTAGGTTAGTTTACTTCAGTTACTTCCATAGTGTTATGTCTTATGGTATTTTGCTTTGGGGACAGGCAGCTGACATCCAGACTATCTTTGTTATTCAGAAAAGGGCGGTACGCGCTATTTATAAATTAAATCCACGAGACTCGTTAAGGGAATTATTTAAAGAAATAAATATTTTAACAGTAATATCGCAATATATCTATGAAAATCTAATGTATACACACAAAAACAGAGATAACTTTATGAAAAGGTGTGATGTTCACAATAAAAATACAAGAAACAAGAACAAATTACACATCCCATCATATAGATTACGAAAGGTAGGGAAATCATTTGTGGGCAATTGCGTAAGATTCTATAATAAGCTTCCATCTGAAGCAACTGAGCTCCCTATTCGTAAATTTAAACTGTACATAAAACGAAATCTTATCAAGAAAGCCTATTACTCCGTAGATGACTACGTAAATGATGTTAACGCTTGGTCGGATGTCGCCCAGTTCCATACAGACAATAGTATGTAAGACCAGTTAGACTTAGTTATCCTAAGATTGTATTAGTTGATAAGCGATGGACTTGCTAGTGGTTTCTTTTTCACTTCTTCCGCTAGTGGACAAAAAATTGAAGTGAATTAAAGTCAATTGCACCTTATTTTTGTTGATAGTAATAACTATTTATCAAGCTGTTTATATAGTAAAAATTTGACTTGTCTAAGTACTTATTTTGTAAGTCTAAAGAAATAAACGATTTGACTTTGACTTTGACTTTGACTTTGCGCCACATTGGCTCGGGTATGCGCCTTAACAAGCGACGCATTCGCTTCTCTTGCGACCCGCCGAGCGTAGACGATATGAAAAAGAAGGTCGGAGTCACTCTTCTTTCAGCCTAGAGTTACTAACTACTGTGAACAGTGTGAACCATTGTAATAAGAACTAGGCCGAATTGTTCAGCAAGCGTCGTATACGCCTCGCGGGCACGAGGAATATTGAAAACACGTAAAAAGTTTAAAAACTATTGCGGCCCCGCGCCATACATTTGAA
Organism: Eupithecia tripunctaria; assembly: GCA_955876795.1. Lineage (NCBI taxonomy): Eukaryota > Metazoa > Arthropoda > Insecta > Lepidoptera > Geometridae > Eupithecia > Eupithecia tripunctaria. Next base: position 2,359,708 of record OY041624.1, on the reverse strand, counting down.
TCAATAGATTTCAGAGTCGTACAAAATAAGCACTTTGACACGTCAATTTTTCACTATATAAACAGCTTGATAAATAGCAATTATTAAGTTATTAATTAATTTAAGGAAGCCTTTTGTTTTTTTATCATTGCTAAGTTCAATTAGTTTCTAGGTTCAATATTATTAATTTTCTTTATTAACCGACTTCAAAAAAAGAAGAAAGCTTTGAATGCGATTTTTTTTGTATGCTTGTTGACGAGTATTTATTATATACTGCTTACACAGTTTTAAAGCAGACATAAAAAAGTTGTCGGTTCTTTGCGAGATATGGCCGGAGTTTCTTAGTTACTAAAGTTTAATTAACCAACATCATAAACAGACGAGGTTCTCAATTCGTCTATACGTTTATATTTTTGGCAGTTTGTATTTTCTATTACCTATAGTTATAGGTACTAACCACTAACCAAACTCGATGTCGAATGTTTTTACACCCTCAATCTGTTGCCGCGTCTTTTTATACGCAATTTACATTACTTGTCGATTTAAGATCCTTCATTCAATAAATATTGCTTACAATAGGGTATATGCATCGATTTTTTTATTGTTTTAATCGATTCTTTAGGTCATTATTTAACCGAATAATGATAAGACGCTCACTGAATTTTGCAATAACAAGAAGGATGGAATAAAAACAAATCAAAACTACAATCATTTTCGGGTGATAAAAAAGCTGCCATTTTGGCGCTATGTGTATTTGACGTCAACGTTCACACTCTATTAAAACCTTTTGTGACGATCTCAGTAGTGATCATCTCAGGAAAGAGGTTTTCCGAAAAATCTGAAAATAACCGACAATACGAAATGTGAAGTGGGCAGAATAGTGTCAAATCATGATGTCACGTACGCTCTAGCTAGCCAATGGCGTAGCGTTTTATAATTTTGAAATGCTAAAATAAATATGTAGATATGTTTCAATATCAATAGAGAATACGTTTTTGCCATTTTGAAATCACATGCATATCATATGCCTTATTATAGACGCCAAAAAAGTGAGGTTTTAGTTATTTGCGTCGTAGTTTGATTACAAACATTGACCTTGGTAATTGAAACTTCTTTCAATTAAAAATAGCATGCGAATCTGGGGGCAAAAGCTACCCACAGACAGTTCGCCAGACTATAGTCTCTTGGTGCATATTCTCTCGGGTCACTCGAGTTCGAACCAGTCTAATACCTAATTAAAAAGCCGGTATTTCCAGTTTTGCAACAATAACATCAATTACCTTACGTATAGAGCACAAATCCCGCAGAACGAGTTATTTCACACACTGATAAGAGCACTTCCTTATTGCGAACTGATAATAAACATTCGAATTTAAGGAAATCGCTGTTATTTATAGTTTTCGGTAGAGCATTAAAATAAATCACTATTTTTTGCAAGACGCGACCGTTGAGTTATTATCAAATTAAGAGTAAATGCTTTGTAATTGTAATTATTTACGAAAGGTTTATTGCAATGCAAAGTTATTTCATAAATACACATTTTATAATCTTGCGGTGAGAAGCAAAATTTATCTCTCCTATATCTAAATAGTGTTACAGCTGTGGTACTTCTACTTTAATAAGGCCATTATATTTATTACGAATAAGTTTTCCAAATTTTAGTTTACATTTCAATGATTTATTGATATGATGATTCAACTCAGCGATTCTAAGACAGATTAGAGTAATCCGTCTAAAATTAATTAAAAAACCGTCTTAAATATCACATTCATCACTTAGTTTTTACACAAATTGATGTACAGTCGAGTTACAGATGTTTTTTTTGTGTTACTAAATAATGCAACTACTTATTACACCAACACAATCATCAATAAAAATCCGTTTACTTCTTGTATTTCGCGTATTTTACAAAAGTTAAACATACGTCACTTCGTTTTTACAAAAGCGCTGTACATTAGAGTTTTAGATGCGTTTGTTGCGTTACAGAATACGCAATTATTATTTCTTCACGTCAATAAAAATCCGTTTTAATTAGTGTTTTCTTTCCGTAATTTTGCATATTTTGCAACACACGTCACTGCGTTTGTATACAAAACACTGTACTGTTGAAATTCGGATGCGGTCATTGAGTTACAGAATACTACAACTATGATTCCATCACTTCAATAAAAATCCGTTCTAATTATGACTTTTCTTCCGAAATTTAGCTTTTTTTTTGCAACACACGTCACTCCGTTTGTGTTAAAGACACTGTACTATAGAAATTCGGATGCGTTCGTTGCGTTACATAATTTACTGTTGTAATTAACGTGCAATGATGCGAATAAGTCAACGGTTAGTTATGCGAGACGGAGTTACTGAGTATGGGTGTGTATTGTTTTGACATTACATGGAGTTCACTAACCTCTTTTATCCATATCCTACTAATATCATAAAGGCGCATAAGAAGGATTGTGCCATTGTAAAGATGTTTGGCGTGGACATAGGTAGAGATTAATATTTAATTGTTTATTGCTTTATGCAACAGCTAAAATGCTCCATTGACTATAATCACATTACAAAATAACTGTTGAGTAAAAATAATAAAATTTTCTTAAGCAGCTTGAGCTTGACTTAAGAAATGGATAGAAACTCGCAAATCACAGAGCTCATCAACCACAAACGCAAAAGCACAATGACAAACAAATCTGCACTGAAACGTAACCGAAATAATAATTGATTTTGTTTAAAATAACTATAAACCGACTTCATATAAGTATATAGTTTTTTCATGGATTTTCATGGATTCAGCTTTCATATAAAAAAAACATGAAAATCGGACCACCCAGTCAAAAGCTCAGTTAACAAACATAAAATTGGGAACCTCTTCCTTTTTCTGAAGTCGGTTAACACTCAGCATCGTCCTTAGACTTTATCGGAGACGCAGCCTCGTGACGTGACATTGCGTATCCCCTCAAAATAACAAAGAAATACATAAATAAAGCTCACGTAGTTAATATAGTAATAGCAACCTATGGTTTATCCATTTTGAATGAAGCATGTTAGTAAACAAAGTACGACAAATAACAAAATCTCACTTGCTCGGCGTCGAGTTTCAGATATAATTGTAAACAATTATTATTGAAGGGAGGATCTAAAATCGACAAGTAATGTAAATTACGTATAAAAGGACGCGCCAACAAAGTGAATTTTAGGTTAAGTATAGGCGGTTTGTTTACGTTTATGCTCCATTCAAAATGGATACGATATAGTTAGATTAAGTGATGGATAAGTAATAAGTTTAAGTAGTTAAGTAAATTAACAACATACAATTGTGTCCACGAGAGCTACTGCCGACAAACTGTTGCACAGTTTAGCAGGAACGTTATAATGTAATGTACTTTTAATTTACTTTTAATTACAAAATAAATCAAAGCTAAGAACATATTTTTCTATGTCTACTTTAAGTCTAGCCATCGCGTGAACCGCCGCTGATTCAAATGTAAATTTGCTGCCAGCACGGCAGAGCCGGCATGGCACGGTATCTCACTTTCAGACGCTTGCGTGAAATCGAAACGCGGTTTCCTCACGCGATTGCGATGGACGAGTATTGTGTATTGGCGAAAATTTAGTTTTTGCGTTTTGTCGTTGTGTTGACTTGGGGTTTTTGCATAAAACTTCCGATGGTTGCTATTTTATTTCATTAGGAGCTTACTAAAATACAGAGTGTTCAAATTGATTTGAGCGTTTTATAAAAACATAGATTCACACTATTTGTTTGAATAAGGTTAGACCGGTTTGACTATTGGTTTGAGAGGGGTCCCCCCTCTCAGTCATAGTCAACCTGCGGCGTTCGTGGTACGCATGCTTGCTACAACGTACGGCCGTATTAAGAAAGATTGCTTAGTCATCGAGCTACGCCTGAGTAGAGCTTTTCTATAGCATTTTATATGCTCAAGCATAGATCGATAAGCGAGTAAGTTTTCATAATACGGCCCTTAGTGTGCAACTTGATTGTTCATTATATTTATTGCAAGCTTGAAAATTTAACTGAGAGAGTGTTTGCGTGTAGCTGTCATACCGGCCAGTTGTTCATTATACGCTGGGAGAATGTACCATATATACAGATTTTACTTAGATATATGGATAAAACTCGTTTCTATTACTTAGTAAAAGTGCAGCTTACGATATCTATTAGTGAAAATTTAGCTTTAGAGGGCCGCTTGCTTTAAAATAGGGCTTTTCGTTGTCCTGAACTCAAGTCTATGTATCCTTTACGAAGAGATATAATTTGTGTCTGTTTTGCCAGAGAATTACCGTCTCAACCCAGCAATGTGTGATTTATTTTATCGAGCCTTCGACGATTCTCAGTATATTCTGCGCTGATGGAGAAGCTTTTTTCGTGCTTTGAGACTTTCGAAGCGACCTTACTCACTTTGTCGTAGGGACATGCCATCCCAGTACGGCGAGCGAAGCGAACCGCAAACCCTGGCACTGCGAGACAAGCGAAGCGAGCCGGTATTGCTCACACTGCTCTGCTTCACGTACTCAACCGTGGCTGTTGCCCGATGATATCCTAGAGGATATTCCACCACGGCGGCCAGTCTCAAAGGAAACTAGCCAGGTGCACAATACATATTATATTGCACCAGGCGTGTGTTTTCAGGTGCACTCTATTCTCTGAATGTCATAACCCAATGTGTCATATGGTTATGGGTTAGTTTATATAGTTAAAACTGATGAGCTTCTCTCATAATCCGATGGGTTATGTTATGTAGGCATGGGTTATGTTTGTTAATTACCCCGATATGGCCTACCCAAGTAAAGGATGACTCACACTAGACTGCCAGATCCGAGCCGAGTGTCGGCCGTAGAACGGTCACAACGGCACAAGTTTGTATACATGTCTGTATGTATCTTATTGCTCTTTCACGCAAAAACTACTGAACGGATCGGGCCAAAATTTTGCATACAGGTAGTTCTAGGCCTCGAATAACACATAGGCTACTTTATCCCATAAATCAGTTCCCGTGAGATATGCGTGACGCGCAGCAAGTCCATTAAGTATCTTGAATATAGTGAGTCATCCTTATAGTACAGAAGAGTAAAATAATGCTAGTACTCACCGGTTGAGACTGATGAGCTGACTCTTGAGCAGTTTGAAGACCAGCCGCGCGTCCTCCTCCATGATCAGCCCGACCTTCGCCATGTCGTTGGCTACCTCCTCACAGTCGTCTCTTTCCATGTCGAACTCGAATTGAATTGCTTCATTCTCTTTGTGGGTGTAAGATCTGTGGGGGACATTGTAATTGTGGTTAAGTTTATAACGAGTCGTTGAGTGAAGACTGCGAGTCTGCGAGTCGGCAAACGTAGTGTAGGACGGCCCTCTGGCCAGGTTGGATGACGATCTGCGAAATACTGCAGGTAGATACTGGATGTGTCAAGGACAGGGCGCTATGGCCCTCATTAGGGGAAGCCTATGTCCAGCTGTGGACTAATATAGGTTGATGATGATGACGATAAAGTTACGTTAGAATCTATTCTAGTACTCATAATAGATTGCAAAAGCGGGTGGTTTTATTGACTAATTTAACAACTTCATGGCCTAATACGCGGATGTCTAACTTCAGCCAGAGACTGGGCAGTGAATGCGTTAAACTAAACTTGATTTTCCTTCCCTTATTTCAATTGAGATTTAACAAAGCCTGTCTCACTATAAGCTACGTAGCTAAGCGTTGATCTGTGTCGAACCTTATCTTAACAATAGAAATTTGCCCAATTTCTATACCTAAGCGATTGTATTGGTTTTGTTTAACAAATTCCATCGCCTAGCAACGAAGTAGAAAAGAACCGTTAAGCTCTTTTCCAATGCATACAGTCACGAGACGGTCGCCATACCTTCTATAGTAGAAATCGTCTCAAATACACTACACGGATGGTAAGTTGCCGACTTGAAGGCAACTACACATGTCGACTGCCGTTGCCTGCAGTTGATGGACAACTTGTCGTCCGTGTATTTGAGTCACGCAGTCCGTGTATAAGAGCCGTAAATGGGCGTTTTACTACAAAGTCAAACTGTTTACTTTATCTATACCAATATTATAAACAGGAAAGATTTTATTGTTTGTTTGTTAGTATTGAACAGGCTCCGAAACTACTGGACCGATTAAAACATTCTTGCGTCATTAAAAAGCTTACTTTTCAGGGAGTGACATAGGCTATTATTTTATGGATCTATCCTGGAATTCCCACTCAACTGCGCAGGTAAAACCGCGTAGCGTTGCTAGTCTATTCTATTCTAGAGTAGAACAAAACAAGCTTTACTACCTTACCGTTTCTTGGGGTCGATGATCTTCAGCCGGAACTGTATCTTGGTGATGTCCGATGACGTCACCAGGTCCCGTCCCACTATCTCCAGACGGAGGCCGATGTCTTCGCCGAAGAACTCGTGGTTTAGCAGGTCTTTTACTTTAGGCCTGGAGGGGAAATGGATTATGAGAACGTTTATTGATAGTGTTATAAGTTTAGAAATATAGGGATTAAACATCTCTTTTCTTTCAGGGTTATTCCCATTCCGATTTTCTGAAGGTTAATTAATAAACTTATTAATTATCAGATTTAGAAATCAATAAACACGAACAAATTACAAATGTCACAAAGATTTACAGTATTAGATAACTACATTACTTGAACAATTGAATTAATAAAAAATACAAAATTAAATAGAGCTAGACCCGATTAATATATTCATCCATTTGGTCAAGTTAATTCCCAATCCTATTTTTCTATTGAATTAAATAACTCAGATATAACTGCAGTAAAATTTTGTCACGTTTATTACTACACAAGATCTCATAATTCAATTATAAATGGTCCTAGAAGGAAAAACAGACGGACCAAAATGAGAAAAATATTAAACTTTACCCAATAGCCAAGTTACGGAAATAATCTTGTTGTTTTTATTTATTCAGTGGAGTAAATATTAACCTAAATAACATACCTGTCAGCTTTATTCGGCTTGATGCATGATTCGATGATGTCTTTCACTTCATTTATTGCGACTTTCTCCATACTTTGTGGCTTTACTCCCTGCAACAATAATATGGAAATTATAAATCATACAAAAAGTTTACTTCCTGTAGGAAAAATTACGATTATCAGACAGAAAAGTGCGTTTGGGTTCTAAAAAGTGGGTGCTGTTGGACGAGCTACGTTGCTAAAGCAGACAAATAAGAAACCGGCGATAAGAACTTGATTTATTTCCTTGCCTAACTCTAATCTATGCCCCTCGCCTACGCAATAAGACTCACCGACACGACTTTCTTGTAAATCTGCGCAGGTCCGCTGCACTCGCTATAGGGGTATTCCCCGGTCGCCATTTCCAACATGCACATGCCGAATGCGTAAACGTCCACTGATTCGTCGTAATGTTCTTCGTACATCTCTGGGGCCATGAATTCTGGGGTTCCTACGAAAAATAAAAGGATATTTGTAGATTATGTGAATGAATTACGACTACGCAAGTGGTGTTCCGTGAGAATCCTTGTCAAAAAGGAGCCACTGCTTTTCGATGATTAAAACTAGATGCTGTGTTGATCAATCAGCATTATGTATTTATTTGCTTCAGTTTGAAAGTCATAAGTCGACTACGTAGCGGGTAATTCAAGTCAATGTAAGTCCAACTAGTCAACTAAGATATGAAACTTTTACAACGGAAACTTTTACAACATTTACCATGATTTAAGTTTTGAGCTTTCCAATAACTAATGGATCGAGTTACACAATCCACAAGTAATCTCAACGGAGCGACATTACATACATACCAAGATTGGTACAGGAGGTCTTTGAGATTATCAAAACCTGGAATCCTGTAGGGAGAATGTGCAAAAACCGAATAAGTGATGTACCCTACCGGATCGCGTTCTGATACCGCCAGTGTTGTGTATCGTGATCGAGTTGCGTTCGATAATAAAACCGGTGATAGGAGTAATATTCGTAGTATAGTCGTAGTACCTAAAAAATGAGGGTAGATCGATATATCTGCCAATAAAAACCCCCAGTTATTCCGTCAATATGAAACTGGGTCGGAATATTGGAAAGCTCAGATTCCCGAATAAATAACCGTTGTAAATGAGTTTAGTGTTAATAATCATAATGGATTTAAAAGTCTTATAAGAAAAATGGACTTACCTATTACAGATTTAGCGAAACTCCTGTTCTTCAGCGTAGCCAACCCAAGGTCTCCAATCTTGACGCTGCCAGTTGTGCCAGTAATGAAAATGTTGTCGCATTTCAGATCTCTGCAAAATAATATCTATTAATGAACAAGTAAAGTATGTTTTGCTGAAGCTCTCTACCTGTTTTGAATTTAATTGTGTGGCCAAATTTGGAATTTTCTTGAGTACCTACATAATTTTTATTGCACTAACAAATACATGTGAAACTTAAAATTAGAGAGCTATACCGTATCCATTTTGAATGTAGCATGTTAGTATCAATAATAAATCTCATTTGCTTGGCTTCGAGTTTCAGATATAATTTAGCATTTTTTGGTGAAGGGAGGATCTAAAATCGGCAAGGAACTTAAATTACGTATAAAAGGACGCGTCAACAAAGTGAATTTAGGTTAAGTATGGGCCGTTTGTTTACTAACATGCTACATTCAAAATGGACACGGTGTAGATAGATAGCGTTTATTGTTAAAAAGAAGACATTTTTTATGCTAAGTAGTCTTCAAACTTAAGTCTTAAGAGTTCTGTAATATAATTTATAAACACGCTTACTACATATAACAGTTAACCACACAGAGGTTATTTTTATCGCAAAGACGAGAACCTTAAATTTGTTTGTATATGGTATAAGGTGTTTAAGGCGAGTACACTATTAGCAGGTAGGTGCCTATGAATATTATATTTGACATGAACATCGTGAGTATTAGATTAAAGTGAAAGACTTTCATCTAATACTCACGTTGTTCATGTGATAAATTTATTATTGTGTACCTGCTCATCTACCTAATATGTGCAACTTAAATACTCTCACTGTTCTTTTGTTACTTTTCCTAATATGAAACTTTTTATTAAAGAGTTTTCTTCCAGCAAACCTTATTGTGAAAGCGAAAGAAGTTAGTATTTAAGAAGTTTAAATAATGTTTACCTATGAATAATAGGCGGTGTTCTCGAGTGTAAGAAGTTTAGCCCCTTTAGAATCTGGCGGCACCAGGACTTCAGAACTTTGGGGTTGATCGTCTTGAACCTTCGAAGATAGCTGTGGGATAAACAGAACTGACGTTAGACGTGTAGGTAATAAAATATACTTTTGATTAAACTTGATTAATTGTATTATGTACCTACTGGATTGTACAGTACGCTGCAGTTTTTTCCGAAAGGCAGCTTATGTTATTATGCTGCATAACTTTTGTTTTCTCGGTAATATTAATACACACTTACTTAGTTTAGGAGTACATAGTCAATTTTTTTTCTTAGATTTCATCATCATCATCCGCAGCCCCGCTTCAGCTACTGATGGGTATAGGCCTCCAAATTTTTGTGACACTCCACACTTAGATTTATGGAGTCCAAATTCGGGAAAACAGTAGAAAATCGTGGAAACATCTACCGCCTTTTGATGAAAATATAATAAGCATCGTCAAGCAGAGGAGGGTCTTAAAAACGATACAAGTATCATATAATATAGATTATTATTATTATTTTTATTTCATTTGTTTTTATCAACTTGATTGTAACTTGTTTTGAATCTGAGCATAAAGCTGGTGTACTACCAATCATTATTTTCCTTTCATTGTTTTGTATTGTTTAACAAAACCGTTGCCAATGTTTTTCTTCAACATGTTTGTCTTTGTTTGTCTATTTATTAGTCCGTGACGTCACGAAACGGCTCAGTCGGAAGACCAGCGTTGGTTGTACGCAAATACAACCAACTCATGCTGAGACTGGGACCGTTTTGTAACTCTAACAAATTGTATTAGTTTTAAGTTCCTTTTATGTTAAATTGTATGTGTTTGAGTTACAAATAAACGTTTCTATTTCTATTTCTATTAAGCACATACTTCTGAGGATATCTGCCCCATACCACCGAACTGCGATCCCCAACCCGCATGCCCAGCGTGGCGATTATGGACCACATGAGATAGAAGCCAATAAGGCACTCATCAGGGGAGGCCTGCGTCCAGCAGTAGATCAATATGGCTGTTGAGGTTGCGGAGGTTGAGGTATCCTTACGCTTTCAAGGTCCCAGACAGCATCAGCTCCGTGATCAGCACAATGTTCTTCTTCTTAGCGACCGTCCCCTCCCAGTAGTTGTAGAACCGCACGATGTTCGGATGCTGGAGTTTCTTCAACATATCCGCTTCCTCTCGAAAACGGAGACGTTCGGTTTTATTTAACTTTTTCTCCTGAAAGTTTAGATTTTATTTAATTGGAGGATTCTTTATTTTAAGTATTATTTAACGGGCATTTATCGCTTCAGTCATCCCGTGACGACGACAGTGCGTAGTCCTGTTGAAACGTCGGGAAAACTTTTTGTCCACCACGATTAAACTTTACGATTTACTTTCTATTAATAAATAACACTTTAACAGTAATAAATAATAACAAACAACGAATTTTTTTATTATGACGCAAATTTTTAGGGTTATTCCGAACAAGGGAAAATTCATGTTTATGGAAATGTTTCCTGATTTTTACGGTACGAAAACCTTCGTGTGTGTGTTGACTCGCACTTGACGGTTTTATTTCACAAGCAATGTTCTAGGACACATGTAATGACATAAATTGAGACTAACAATCACGGCAGCAATTCTTCTCAACCAACGTACGTAACTTCATAAAAATGTAAGCGGGTTAACTACGAAACTACGAACCTTGTTAGTGTTGAAAGAACACCATCGTGCAACAGTGCTCGAAGGGATGCGGTACGCGCGCGTATAGAACCGCACTCGCCCTGAAGATGTCCTTCGTTAAGGGATGAAACGTTGGTGTTCTTCAAACACAAACAAGCAGCATTCTTAATGAATTCGTCAAACTACGAAAGTTTCCATAGTAAAAAAGGTACCAAAGGCCTAATTCCACTATTTTTTAAACAAAATGCCATAATGGCGCCATACGATTGAGATAGAGATTGAGTCGTAAATTTATTTGGTATTCTCTTACCATAAGATACAATCTCTATGACTTATAATAGAGTGTCAATAATGTGGTGGGGCATATAATTATATCATAGATATGGCATAAATAAAAAAAGATCGTGTTAGTAGAATACCAAAAGGTGTCAATGGCGGTGATTGTTACGCGATAATGAAGCGATAATAGTGTCATAGTGAGGCGATTGTGTTAGTGGAATCAGGCCCCTGACTTCTCAGGCATAAGCAAACAAACATACCAACAGCTCGCACCAAGCCACAGCGACCCCGGTTTGCGTATCCAGCCCGTGGTAGACTGTTTTGAACGAACCTCTGCCTACTTCCTTGTCGTATTTGAAAAACCTGCAATAATAAATAAGTTTATTTTCGATTCTCGTACACCAACACAACCAGGGTTCTTTGGTAGCCAGCGGGCGCTGATTTTTTACATTTATCATCATCATGATCACACACACGTCTACTGCTGAACATAGGCCCCACACGACGACGCAAATCCAACTCTTATGTCGCTTGCATAACATTACCGCTTGCACGAAAACGGATTAGAGTTTAAGGGCCGTATTATGAAAGCTTGCTCAGTCATAGACGTCATCGACGACTGAGCAAGATTACATAATACGGGCCTAAGAGTAGGTACGGGCCCAGGTTCCTGAGACAAGTTACAACGTCTTTCTTCACATACTGGAGTGAAAGTGGAACACTCAAATTAAGTCCAATTAGGTCCACCCCGCCTCTGTCGTAGTCGGACAGGAGCCGCCGACGTTCGTGTTTCACGTTCCTATCGTTGTCTCGGTCGCACTTCGGTTTGAGTACGACTTTCCGCCTTGTTGTTCATTAGGTAGGCATATTGCAAAAGATTGAAATGGAAAAGGCGTGTTTTTGCGTTTAGTTGTGACACAAACCATTTAATGAGTTAGCGCTGGGAAAATGTTCCATATCTACAGAATTTTACTTAGATCTATGAATGTCTACGATGTTTTAACCCGGCAGGTAGAGCCAAGTACCTTGGCAAGGCATCTGCCCAGCGCTGGGACAGTACATCATACATTTACCTGCCGCAAGGTGAGACTCCGATCGGTTCCTCTTCGTCCTCTTTATCATCTTTCTCTTTATCCTTCTCTTCAAGTTTATCCAACTCGTAGATAGGACCGTAGACTAGACCTGTGGACACAAAACAGTTCACAAAAATTCATAGATAATAATAAGCAAGCCTATCTTGGGACTTTTCAAGGGTAAATAAGTTCTTTCTGGACAACATCACACCCTAAACGCATATACCGTCTCCGTTCTGTCACGGGTAAAAAGCGTGCTCCATCTTAGGTCACATCTTCACATTCTTAAAAATGATGGCCAAACGCTTGACTACCATCAATAAAAATAATAGCAACCACTACTGGACGTGCTTTTCCCAAAGGGGTGTAAGTTAACCTCGACAGCCTGTATCCCCTATGAGATAAAAGTCAGTAAGGCACTTATCAGGGGGAGGCCTGCGTCCAGCAGTGAAACAATACAGGCTGTTGAGGTTGAGGTTGAGGAGTTCTGTGGCGTACCCACACGCCACTCGACATCGATCCGAAATGTGCGTTCCAAATTGCAACTTAAATTTCCAATTTGTATCTTAAATACAATTTTGCATTTCGAATAAATCTTTCAACTTAGGCCATACCCCGACGTGATCTGAACACACAACCTTCTAAATGCTACAAATAGAATGTCCAATAATTACCATTTTGTTTCTCCTGCGGCTGTTCCTCGCCCGTAACGTCAGCCGTAGGAAGCCCTTTCGGGCCTTCTATATTCTCTTCCTGGAAACACAAACAAATTATTGATCACTTGAGAAATCTACACTTCAAACCCACTTCAGATAAACTGGGGTCGAGAGCACACCATACCCTCGCAATACCTTGGGTCTAAGAACACCCTGTAAAGCCGCCAATACCTTTCTCTCTGTATGTATAAGCTTCTACAACAATAACCCTACTGAGCTGCAAAAGCATCAGTAAAAAGGCTTTAACTTCCACCTTTATTATAATAGCACGATAGCGACCCAAAACTCACCAGATCCTGTTCGGATATGAACGCGTCATCCTCCAGTCGCGCGACGAGCTTATTCCCGCTGTCGTCAAGCTCTGGATCGCACAGGGCCCCCTGCCCCGAGCTGCGGCGCCGGTAGCCGCCCACGCCTACCACCGGTTGACTAGCCTGGAACATACATAAATAGATTTATTGACTTTTCATAAGATAGCCAGGCAAGTAGAAACAGTAGCTTAAGCATCAATCAACTCTGCCAAATCAAACCGTGATCTATGAGTATTTTAATACATAGTTCAACAACGGGATGTTTACCCTGATTTGAGTAACGAGATTTCCAATATTTCGGCACAGTTTCATGCGCCATGATCACGGAAATATATTGGAAAGATCCAAACTCAAATCCTGGTAAATATGCCGTTATAAATGTCTTTAGTGTCGTCAGAGTCGACCAGAGGACCAGCGCAGCTGATTGCTTCTGAGTACTTTATAAGCACCTACACTATAAACACCTGCCAAGCGTTGTGATTATGGCATAACCCACCTTGTTTGCACATTCAGCAGTGGATGGGCGTTTTAAAACGCATCTATAAAGCACCGTTGCAACCGCATCCGCACGGTTCTGGCTCAACAGCAACCGACAGCTGTTTTAATTGCTGTCGCTGTTTACAGCTAAAGCACGCTGTCACAGTCGCCAATGATTGTGCATTACTTACCTGGCACGCGGGCCACGCGGCGAAAGCAAGAAGGGCTCTCGCTTGAAGCTTGTGTACGGTAAGCGTTAACTATATATTGTGCAATTTGTGCACTTTCTACTCACCACGCTGGTCGTCAGAGAGTTGAGCATATCGAAGGTATTGCTCTGCTGTGTGTGTATGATGGCTAGGGCGTTGCCAAACGGCCGTGCGCCAAGCACCGGGGCCTTCATCACTCCCACTTCACTGCCCGGGACCACCACCTGGAAGGAGTTCAAGGTGTTTAACCTGTCGACCAGGACTCATGGATAGCAAGCCTGCGCGGGTCGGACGCGAAAAATATATATTGCATATGAGCTCTGTCCCTAAGTCGTAAATGACGACCAAGGGTACCAGTGGAAGGGCAGTAGCTTTTATATTTTAACACCTTCACAGCGATGACTGCCTGCCAAGCTTGGTGGTGAGGCTAAATCCGTGTGTTTGGGAGAGGCATATTTTCTAGTCCCGCGATTCTGCTGTGGTAAATTGCAATGGATGAAAAGCGCCTCCTAAATCTGGATGGTTGGGATGTCATTAACCTCTCCGATCCATCTAGAAATATTTACTGCATATCCTTGGGGCGGAATCTGCTCTTAAATTGAGACCACCGAGAGAAAGATCTCAACGTGTCTTCCACTCCTCAACCTTGTTAGAAGTAAGGACCTACCTTGAAGGTCTTCTCCTTGCCATGCACGGTTTTCTCCTTGGGCGGGATGACCGTCGCGCTGTCGAGATGGTGAGCGGCCGGCTGAGAGATCTGATGGCCGTGTCCATGCAGGCCTGATGTCATCTGGAAGGGGAGATCAGGGTTAACTAGGTTCTTTTAAATCTTTCGTGTGAAAATTGTGCTTATTTTAGAACTAAAGTCACTAACAACGGGTTATTCACCATGATTTGAGTTTTAAGCTTTCCAATATTTCGGCACAGATTCACGCGCCATGATCACGGAATAACTGACCGTTGTAAATGACCATGATAGATTCAAAAACCTATTTTAGAAGGTTATATTTCGGCTTTTTTTGTTTCGAGATCGGTTTCGAAACCCTTACGTTTTTTTTGTGTTCCCTTAATTATTTAATCGTATTATTTATCTATCTTTAATACAATGTGAAATGTAAATTGACATTACCAAGTGTGTATTGTGCTCCAACGGCGAATAAATATATAAGTATTGTCTCGCTCTTTCTGTTTTTTTTCCTCTTTAATATCAGCAACTACCGCTGTAAAACTTGAAATAAAAAATAACACAGTTCGAGCGCCTGTACAGATTAAAAGAAAAAAAAAGACAAATGCAATAAAAAATTCAGTACAAATTGCGAGGACGAAATTTTGTAAGATCTACAAGGTCCAGTGGAGGAGTATCAAATGAATGAGAAAAGAAACAGTTATAATTTCTGTAGGTTTAATATATATTTTTGAAAATTTAGAAAAGACTATTTGCAACGCTTTAGTTATATGATCCGCGAGTAAAGCCGAATGCAGCTGGGTTACCTAGAACTTTAGAGATTGACTACTAAGTATATTGACTTTTATCTAGATATTTTTAAATCAGTTTTTCCTCTCTTTGTAACTATTTTCCTGCTCATAGGTTAACATTTTCTGCCTGCGGCTTCGCCCGTGTTGTTTCTCTAGAAACGTTTAACTGTTATTTATATCCCGTGGGAATTGATTTATGGGATAAAAAGTAGCCTTTTTCAGGTCGAGACCTATCTATGCGAAAGTTCAGCGCGATCCGTTCCTTAGTTTTGGCGTGAAGAAGTAACAATCATGCAGACATCTATACATCCACTCTTTCGCATTTATAATTAACTAGCTGCGCCCCGTGGCTTCGCAGAAGTTGTTCCTGTGGAAACGTTTAAAGGTTTTGTTTTCTCTTATTTATGGAATAAAAAGCCTATGTTTTATTCCAGGATAAGAACAACCTGTATGCAAAATATCAGCCCGATCCGTCCAGTAGTTTTGGCGTAAGAGGTACCAAACATCCATCCATCCAAACTTTCGCATTTATAATATTAGTGTGATCAGGGTGATGTAAAGTGCGATATTTTTATAATGTCTCGTCAAACTTCCTCAGGGACATTGTAATTTGTCCTAGTACCAATCTATTATTAGAACGCGGTTTATTATTCTCCAGTATTTCTTTAGAAAACCCTAGATTAGGAACTCCCCCAGCCTAATTTGCAAGAAAATCCACAGGTCTTTTTAACTTTAATTAATTTAGTTTTGTTAGAAAAATGGCTAACCGGACACATCTTGTCATTAGAAAGAAGTCAAGTCTAATCCAGCAACCTGATCGCCTTTGAGGAAGTATCACACACTTAGGGATTTAACTATTTTAGTAACTGTAATAATAATAAAAATAATAAATAAATTCCATGATTAGATTTAACTGTATGCAAAATTTCGCGTGAAAAGGTAACAACCATCCATCCATCGATCCATCTAAACTATCGCATTTATAATATATGTGTGATTCTGCGAATTTCGAAAAAAACAAATTTGCTTTCGAAACATTATATTTATCATAACACTCAGAATTTGGGGATTTGCATCAGAACTTGTAATCTTGATAATATATCTGGATTGTCCACTTGTAGCTAGCACTATCACACTATACACAAGCAAAGCTACGGGCAAAACCACTAGCAAAATATGTAACTAAAAAAGCATTTATTCAAGTTCCAAAATCACGCTTAAACATAACACCATCAAAACCATAAACTTTTAAGTAAACCACAGCGATTATAAAAACGAACCCCCTTATTAATAATAGTCTGCTAACTTAGCACACTGCTAAATTTTGCTCTTTCTTCTTCTATTGACATAAGTCAGACTGAGAAATAACACTAATTAGCAGCTCGTTTATGTTAGCAGACCATTATGAAAGGGGGTAAATCTCTATCAAAATTCACGAAAACTGCATATCTACAATTAAATCATTATCAAAATTCACTGCAACCAATGACTAAAATTCGACTGAACAAACGTATCAAAACAAACAAATCCTTACGTAATCCGTACGTAAATACGTCCAGCTCCATTCACAACTGTTCGGAAATGCATCAACCGAAATACCTATCACAATGGGAAGTGATAAGACGTCATCGCCAATATAGAACATAGTAAACAGTATATCTATTATGGGGTTGCCAGCGCATAGTCTAAGTAAGTTGTGAGTACGGATGCACTGAGATTAGTAGTCTGTTCAAAAAGAGAAGAGTCGTGGGAACTGAGGGCGCTAGTGTGCCAATCGAAAACTTTTGTTGCGTTGACAACACTGCTCTGTCATTACAGTACGACTAAAAGTGTTAGTTCACCGTAAAGCCGCGACTCTTCTCTTACTAAAGCGTTTGTAGCTTGCTGGACCAAAATACGGCACAGAACTGCCAATGTTGGAGAATTTGGAATAGTAGATAAACTACAGGGGTACCCCTGTAGTTTATTACGCTCATTTAATTGACTATTACAGTCGACAGCACTGAGATGGTAATATCATGTCATACTAAACAGCGCTTCGTGACAAAGGAAACGTCGATGTAATTTCCATGAACCGGACTCTGGCTGAAAAGTGGCAAACCACTACCCAGATACAAAAAAGTCAAGTGAAGGGAGTAGGCATTTGCGGGCCGGGTACTGCACTGACCGGCGCGACCGGCTGACCGGCGGCGGCGTTACGGGGCGTAACGTAACGGTAACGGTAAAGAGTTGGGGTGGTGCAAATTCTGAGCCAGCACCACACAGCTAACAAAACAAATGGTAAGAGTAGACCGAAGTACAAAGGCGGCTTTAACGCTATAAGCACCCTATTCCACTCGCCTTGGTCAACTTCCAAAAAAACCACGAAAAATGGACCAAATCAGGAGTCCTAACAGTGGAAATAAGAGAACATTTAATGTACCTACATACTATTAAGGGAAGTTAAAGAGTAAAAGGGTATTTGGTGGCCAAGGATGTCTGGAAGAGATATGCACAACATGCAATTCTGTAATCTATTTTCCTGTACTTTTGTATATTCTTGGTGTACAATAAACTACGCAATAAAGTTAACCAATATTATAAACGCGACAGTTTGTGTGACAATGTTTGTTACCAGTTACCACGTAACTACTTCACCGATTTAGATGACAATAGGGTATATTTTTTTTATTGTTTTAATCGATTCTTTAGGTCATTATTTAACCGAGAAATGATAAGACGCTCACTGAATTTCGCATAAACAAGGTAAAAAAACAAATCAAAACTACAATCATTTTCGGGTGATAATAACGCGCTGCCATATTGGCGCCATGTTTATTTGACGTCGACGTTCACACTTGATTAAAACCTTTTGTGACGACCTCGGTAGTGATCATCTCAGAAAAGAGGTTTTCCGAAAAAACTGAAAATAATCGACAAAACGAAATGTCAAGTGGGCAAAATAGTGTCAAATCATGGTGCAGCAAGCAGAATAAAAAAAGAAGAAATGTGTACAGTGATGTCACGTCCATATCAATTTTTCAATGTTTAAATTCTACAATAAAACCATCTCAAAATGCAAAAATAAATATGTAGATATGTTTCTATATCAATACGTATGTATTTTTTTAGCCATTTTTAAATCATATGCATATACCCTATTGGTGTGTAGATAGTTTTATGTTATAGAATAATTAGGTTTGTTTTAAAAAAACTATAAACCGACTTCATTTTTATGGTTTTCTCATGGATGCTATTGTCAGAACTGAACCAAATTGAAATGGGACCACACAAGAAGCACAAGCTTTCATATAAAAAAAAAAACAATCATCAAAATCGGATAACCCAGTCAAAAGTTCTGAGGTAAAAAGGATTTTAAAAAATACAGTCAAATGAGGAACCTCCTCCTTCTTTTGAAGTCGGTTAAAAACACAATCTAATTTTCAAAAAATTACCAGTCTCTCCTTGTATAAAATGGCGGTAAATTTCTACGGAAAATTATTATTCCTTTCGATTCACTCAAAACCCGGTATAAATAAATAAAAAAGTACATAATTGAAGTACGTTTTTTTTTACAAACTACCTCTGTGCAATTATTTTCTGATATTTGTATAATTTCGACGCGGGCGAAACCGCGGTCTAATAACATGATAAGACGTCATCAGTCACGTAGTAGGTAAACGTCACATACCCTAGTTACTATCGCAGTAGGTATACAAAGGTAAGTGAAGTAGGTTGTGGTTAGTAGTGCGCAATTTTGTCATTGAAGGAGAATGAGTTTTTAATGACAATCAGGTTTTTCTAACAGGCTAAAAATTGGCTTACTCTTAGAAGGACATTGGAGTCGGTGGATGCGCTTAACCTAGCCAATGTGGAGCCACCAACTATTTTATCATTTTATTAAGTTTAACACAGCAAATTTTAATAATCCATCGTAACGTTTGTGATACCACTTATACGCTATTCTTTAATACCTTTGTAATAGTTTTATCTTGTATAGTTTAGGCGAAAATAGAGTTTGGTGGCCACAAAGGGCAACTACATATCTCTGCCTAAGCCTATGTTTGATTATAGGATTAATTACATTTTAGAATCACCTGTATGCAAAATTCCAGCCCCATCCGTTCAGTAGTTTTTGCGTGAAGTGGTAACAAACATCCATCCATCCAAACTTTCGCATTTATAATATTAGTGTGAAGTGTGTAAGTGTGATGTGATTGTAAATAACAATAATAAATAAAGTTGGACAATTCACATAGCATTATCTAGCCCCAAGCTAAGCAAAGCTTGTGTTATGGGTACTAAATAACTCTATAATGTAGTGTATATCTACATAATACAATACACTACATTATATAGTTTTTTTTTTATTATAGAAAACATCAGGAACGCTCTGAACAAATATGTGCAGACCGTACACACATTTGTCCTGCGGCGAGAATCGAACCCGCAACCTTCTTCACAGGCGGACCTTCGCCCATCGTGCAACAGAGGTCGTCAAAGATTGTTTTGTAAAAACTAAAATGGCGACTTTGATACCCTTACTTTTGAAAGCATTTAAAGACCAAGACAATTTCCGCAGTCTATAAACGCACTATTGTATACCAAAAGAGATAACAAGGTCAAATCTTGGATGAACCGAGCGCAGTAGTACAAAACCAAATTACGCCTCGGGCTTGCAAACACTTCGGAGTCAATTTTTCAATCCTGGGGCAATTTTTCAATTGAGTTTTGTTGTTGTGTATATCTGGGTAGGATTGGGAGAATGCATCGGCCTAGTGAGAATATCTCTAGCTTTTAATTCAATGGTCGTAGGTTCGATGATTGAATATTTTTTATTGAATGAAGAATTAATAGGATTAATAGGACAGAAATGAGAAAGGAAATAAGGAAACTATATAATTGTATTATTTGTTTCTATTATGTGATTATTATATTTTTAGTTTAAAATTATTTAATTTTTTAATTAATAATAAAAATAATAAGTACCTACATAAAAATTGCTGGATAACCCTCAACCTTAACAGCCTGTATTGATCAACAGCTGGACACAGGCCTCCCCCTGATAAGCGCCATTGGCGTTTATCCCATGGGGGGGGGGGGGTAATGCCCATAATCCCCACGCTGGGCGTACGGGTTGGGGATCGCAGTTCGGAGGTAGAATTGTTCTGCAGCCTGCAGGGGGCGCTGCCCGCCCCGGTGGATATCCCTTAGTCACTTCTTACGACACTCACGGAAAGAGTTGGGGTGGTGCAAATTCTAAGCCAGCACCACACAGCTGGACAACCCACACAGCATCATCTAGCTCCAAGCTAAGCAGAGCTTGTGATTAACATAACTGTTTTAAACACTTTCCTTCTTATCTATAAAGTAATTAATTATTCCGTTTAGATTAAATTTTATTATATTATGCATACAATTTTATCGTGTGCATAATAAAGTGTTTATGAAATAAGGTATCAAGAAAGTGTTTTACAAGATTATAGATATTCCAAGCACACGCGAATTTGATCTGTCCCAAAATATTAGGATACATTTTAATATAAATTATTACGCGAAAACCTTTCCGATAAAATTGAAAAAAAAAATGAAACTCGTAACGCAAATTGCAATGGATTTCTGCAAAGTAACGCCTTATTCTATTATTTAATTATTGCTCCCCACAAAAAAATTGTCATTATTAGACCTTCATTTGACCACAATCGCACCCAAGCAAGTTTTGCTTATTATTCTGAGATCTCACCTGATAATTTTCTAGGTATACTCAGATTCAGAATTCAAGATATTGAATGAAAAATGTTCAAATTAGAATTAGTAAACGGAAGAGGTCAATTTAATGATGAATGAAAGCTTTCCAATCAAAAAATTATTTCGTGCTTCTGTGCTTAGCTTCGATGATACCAGTTAAATATTTTCTTCCAAAAATCCTTAGGTTTTATAATCTTCGAATCCAAAAAAATCTAGGTTTTTGAATCGGAGTTTGGGTATCTGAAGTTTCTTAATTCCTGCCGATAAACGTATGATGTAAGAAAATTCCTCAATCATGAGAAGGCGACGAAGGTCACCACTTTGTCTCCTAATGAGTTATTAACAAGATTAGGTTTCATTACACGGTAGGTAACTAGGTAACGCATTATGTTGACAGATCACTGTTCAAGTATTTTGTAAACATCTTTTTGTATCTTGTCAACTATACTTAATAAATAAAATTGAAGTGTCTGGTTGAAATGTCAAAGTCACAGCTTTTAAAATAGTTTTGAAATAAATTAAAAACCACTCAAAAAATCTTTCAAATCTCATAGTTTTAAACTGTTTTTCATTTTTGCGGAATAAATACTAATCTACTGTTAAATAAAAAATTGAGGGAGCTTAAAATCATTCTATAGTATAAAGTGTTAATAAACTACAAAATGAAATGTAATCGTAAAATTTACGCAAGCGAAACCGCGGGACCAGAAATTTCATCTTTTATTGAAATAAAATTTGAGATAGATTCGTAAGTTTGCTTGTAATGCCTTATCTACAGGTTTTTGTATGAAATATTACCTCACTAATAGATTCATTATTCTCTGACATGGGTAATAGAGGATATTTTACCAAGGTAACCAAGTGAGCGTCAGTTTGAAAGCACCTTCATGTATCTCGTAAACAAGTGTTAATTGACCCTTCACCTTGAAATGTCTCGTGCCATCTCTCCTTAAGGGATGAAACGTGATCTTCTAACACAAACAACTCTTTATATTAGAGTTAAAGGGTATAAGAATATTTTTTGGTAAATAAAAAAGTGATTAAATGCTCAAAAACATATTTACCAGAAGCTATTAGGACATTACCCTAATCATACAACAAAATAAGACTCACAAAAAATCATTATAATGTCAACAAAATAAGTTTTAAACCCTGGATTATTCCTAATGAATCTACGTTTACAAAAAAAAAACAAAAAGGGTGATGTGGCGAGACTGCATTGGATTTAATTATATTTTTTAGCTGATTACTTGACAATATAGTTGAAAGCGAGAAGGACAAGACCTTCTGCTTTCTGACTCTATCTGAGAGTCTGGCAAAAGCAGGTCTAAAAATAAATAAATAAAAAATAAAAGAAGGATGCTTATACCCAGCGGTTGGTAATCCCAGGCTAAAATGATTATGATAAAGAGCTACATTCTTCGAACTCTCGCAAAGATGATCCTCACTCCTCCTCACTAATAATCTTAAAGACCAATTATATACCAAAAAACCGCGACTATGTTTTTTTAAGTTCAGTGTAACCAAATCCACATTCTCACACATTACACAGTCAGTCACTTTCCAACAGTTGAGATTGTGATTATACGAAAGTCAATTTATTATTATTATAAAATAAGTTTAAGAAAACCTACAATAGACAAGTAAATCATCACACTAATATTATAAATATATAGATAAAAATCATCTTTATACGTTTCCATAGGAACAACGCGTGCGAAGCCGCGGGACGCATCTAGTTACAAAGTAGTAGGGGTACTTGGTCTTCTTAAGTAGAGTTTGTTTTTAAAAACTACAAACCGACTTTATTTATACGGTTTCTTTCATGGATACCATGGTCAGAACTGGACCAAATTGAAATGAGACCACACGGGAAGCACTAGCTTTCAAATAAAAATAGAATCATCAAAATCGGATCACCCAGTGGAAAGTACTGAGATTCTCTATTTTTTTATGTTTATGAAAAACAGTCGAATTGAGAACCTCCTTTTTTTAAAAAAAACTTAACAGCACTAAGGTAATCTGTTTTTTGTTTGGCTCTCAGATGTCAACAAACAACGCGTAAGCTACCTACTCTTAAAGGATTCTGAGGAATATTCCAGTGTAAATATAAAGAGATAAGCCTAAAACAAGACAATATGGACAGCTCCTTAAAATACATGCATCTTAATGCATCCGTCTGTACTTAAAACTTCCTTACCCAGTGATGAATAAAAATCAGCGACTCGTATATTTGTCTAACACAAAATATATCACAAAAACAACACGAAATATTACTACATGTTATTTTCACCATAACTGTAACTTTTCACTTCAGGTCCAGAAATCTTTGATGCTATATTTTCGAAATGCACGCGTAAAAATCAGCATAATATTCCAAAAACTTGGAACCAAAATAATCTACTGGCCTTTTACAAGATAATGGAAAACGATAACAAAATAATCTAAATACTTCTTATTCCACGTGTTCGTTTATATTTCAATAATATATTTTCACTTATTTGTACGGTATTTCTGTAGGTCCTATCTCTACAGGCGTCAATTTGAAACTGACATTATTTAAAGGACATCTAGAGCTTATAGGTGACTAATATGTTCCTAGTACAAGTGTTTACATTGTTACCGATGGGTTCAGGTATTGGATAAATAATCTAGGTTAGTACTTATCTATTATGCCTAAAGCTGTACCTATATTATGTAGATAACTTAAGGTAATTGCGTCATGTATTAGGAAAAGATTTTTTTAATAAGATTTCTACGTAATTGGCCATAGGTATGGACTGATATATCAATCGGACTCGTCGACAATCGTGCAATCGGATATCGGTCATTTTTCAACGTGTGGTGTGCGTAATTATTTCATATTTGGTTTATAATATAATTTTTGGCGACATTATTGCAGCGGTCGCGGGGAGTCGATAGACGAAGGCGGCTTAGGACCGCTATTCGTGCCGTCGTTTGCCGGGAGGCCTTTGTTCAGCAGTGGACGTCGGACTGATGATTATAATATAAAGTTATAGATAACATCGTAAGGAAATCCGGGGATTTCTAGGTGCAATTCAACATATTCTACATCAGGTGGTGAATGGTAAGATCGTCCAACCGCATGCACGCATGAGTAAGTGTGAGTAAAGTGTGTATGTGACTAAAGCAAGGTGCGTATGTGACGAATGGGATAATTATGTGGACGCCTAATAATCTTAGTAAATACTTTTTGTGTATTGTTAGTATTAGTGCCTTTTCATACGTCCCAGTTACCGGGTAGTCGTAGCACGATAGCTTTCACTCGTACCTGCATAATTTGCATACAATTCGGCGCCGGGTTCCCGGCAAAGAAATTTCTTTCACTACAAACAACTACAAAAGATTATCCATACGATTCAATAAAAAAATGATTTTCTAAAGTCGGGTGCCAAGTTCACAAAGCTCGGCACCGGCTACCGGCTAACAAGAGAGGAGACACTAAGGCATTCGTAAGGACATAACAGGATGTAATAGAGTATAGGACTTTTATTGAAATAATATTAATTAAGTACTTTTTGTTTTTGTGGATTAAGACAAATTTTAAGGCGATAATCATAAGGGGAGGCCTGCGTCCATCGGACCAAAAGAGGCAGTTGAGGTGAGGTGAGAAGAGACTATTTCAAAATACGTGGATATTTAGGCAAGTAGTCAGTCGTAGAAATATTGGGCAATGGGACAAGTTCAGAAGTAGAAGGGAGTAATTTATATATTTACCTACTCAAAAATAAAATACTTTATGAGCATCAGCCCAAAATAAAATAGGACAATCTTACACAAGCTTTCGAAGATTCGTAAATGATAATGATGATTTGTTTTAAATATTGGTATGAATAAATAAAAATTAAAGTAAAAGATTTTATGTCAGATCAGGCAAAAATAAAATAGGACAGTCACACAAGCTTTCGAAGAATCCCCAATGATAATGATGATTTAAATCCTAAGTTTGCACATTAAAAACAAATATTGTTGAAGTTGTGATGTTTGATGACACGAATCGTTTGAACTACGCGAGCTTGCAAAGTTTAACTTGAGCAACTCGCGCGAAATCTATAGTGTTTGTTCTTAGTTCTTAGAACATATTGGCGAGGATAAGTAGATCCATATCCGGGTAACTTCTTCACAGAAGATAGGTATGTATAACAAACATTTAGGGCTATTCAGAAACTGCATTACCGTGATATCAACATGGAGTCTGACACATCCTCGCGCGAAATTCAAATATTTCTTAGATTTTTTATATTTTCAACACATGAGATAGAAATAGAAACCAAATAATACCTAACCCAAAAACTTTCGACAGGACCCAAAAATAATTGATTCTGTTAGCCGACTTCAATTATATGGATCCCATTTTAAGAACTGGACCAAATTAAAATGGGGCTAAACGGAAAGCACCAGCTTTCAAATAAAAAAGAATCACGAAAATCGAAACACCCAGTCAAAAGTTCTGAGGTAACAAAGATTAATAATTAATATTGTTTTAAAAAAATACAGTCGAATTGAGAACCTCCTCCTTTTTTTGAAGTCGGTTAAAATAGTTCAACACAGTTGCGCATTGCGCGTGTATGTGCGGAGACACGACTTTTGTATGGTAAAAAATGTCGGGGTGTGACATAGGCCCCCTGATAAGCATTTTAATAGCTCTTGATAAGAACTTAGGGATTAATGCCATAATCCCACGCTGGCCATGTGGGTTGGAGATCGCTTTTCTAATAAATAGCCATAATCCTAAATGCTGTAGTTTTTATGACTTTTTTACCAACTTCAAAAAAGGAGGAGGTTCTCAATTCCGACTGTATTTTCTTTTTATTTATTTATTTAAACTAGCTTACAGTAACCTTAATTGAAAACATTTATGTTTGTTACTTCAGAGCTTTAGACTGGGTGGCCTGATTTTTATGATTATTTTTTTATATGAAAACTATTATATGGTACCTCCCGTGTGGGACAATGGGATCCATGAAAATCCATAAAAAAACTATAAAAATTGAAGTCGGTTATAGTTTTTTAAAACAAAATTAATTATTTAATAATTATAAATAAACTAACTATAAGCCTCCTCCTTTTTTGAAGTCGGTTAAAAACAAAATTAATAATTATTAGCCACCAGGTTTATTCATGACAAGGTTGATGCGCGTGACATTCAAGCAACAAGAACTTTTTAATTTGCCGCAAAGTCAACAATGCAATTTTGTGATGTAAGCACCTAATATTTTGATTGCACGTCCATCCGAGTGTTTGAAAATATTGACTTTCGTAATAAAACTGTCATCATCGCATGTGCTTGCTAAACATAGAGTTTTTCTTAAATTAGCGGAATCTCACGTTTAAGATGAAGCTCGTGTTGCGTAAAATGTTTTTGTTTCATATCACGTTGGAATATAGGAAATAGGTCAAAAAAGTTACAGATATATTCAGAATTTCTTCAGGTTTTACTACTTAGCTACATCCAAAATATTTCTCAAGTTTCTTCGAAAAACGGGGATACTTTCGTAAGTCTAGAAATTTGTTGGCAAAGGAGAGAAAATGCGTGAATATGAATCTTGAAACTTTGTCTAGAATTACACACCAAATTCTTTTCTATTGTGACAATTGACCTCTTAAAGGTATCACATTACCTAGGTAATGGTACATATGGGTCACTCTTTAAGGCGAGATGGTCAGTAGGTCAGTCTAAAAAATATTTAGTAGGACACAGCTGTAGCTTACTACAGCAGCATGCTTAGATATAATTACCTTTAATTTTTTTTTATATTGCCATGTTTTGAATTTTTATGCATTTAAAATTCAATCTTTGTTGTATCCACCGAATTTGTTTTGTGTATGTCATGTGTGTCTTTTTATTTGCAAAATCCCTGAAAGTGTTTCCTTTTCTAAAAGCGTGCGTTTATTCTTGTCAACCGCTAGATCTCGACTTTCCATAATGTAAATTTTAATTAATAATTCAAATTAACTAAGTAATTGACATAAGCACCAAAGCGGCCCTTGCCGCAGCCAGCCGCTTTTCACAGATAGTCGAGCCACCTGGCCACAGAGCGAATTACAGGACGTACACCCGGGCCATATAATAATAATAATAATGCTGGACAATTCACACAACATTATCTAGCCCAAAGTTAAGCAGAGCTTGTGTTATGGGTACTAGATAACTGATATACTTAATATACAATACACTACATAGATAGATATTTTTTATTATACATAGAAAACATCCAGAACGCCCTGAACAAATATCTGCAGATCGTACAAATATTTGTCCCGAGGCGGGAATCGAACCCGCAACCTCCTGCGTCGCAGGCGGACCTTCGCCCACCGCGCCACAGAGGTCGTATAATACATAATAATATAATATAATATAATAATACTGGATAATTCACTAAGCATATGCTCCGCCATTTGTGCCATCCATACTCATATTATGAATTTGAATGTTTATAATATCTTATACCTTTAAATGAGCAATTCTTGTATATATATATATCAATAGACTCTTCCTGACATAGATCTATTGGCGAATAGTAATACTATTTTATTCGTGTTTTCAATAATCAACCTTATCCTAATTAATTTAAGAATTAAACTGAAAAACATGACTCTTCCTGCCATCTATGTATTGCCGAATAGTACTACTATAATTTCTAAATAAGCACAATTTACCAAAAAAAAATGCCTAAATCCATACTCATATTAGGTCCTTACATATGAAATTGGCGTTTTGTATGGGAGGAACAAAAAGTCGAATATTTTTTAATATAATATATTTAATTAATCAAAGTATGAACCATTATTTTCTATGCACTTTTGCCATCTTATAGGTAGTTCATTGATCCCTTTACTAAAAAAACCAGTCGGACGGGAATCAATAAAATCTTTGAAGGCGATTTGGACTGCCCCATCGGAGTTGAATTTTTTCCCTTGCAAGAAGTTATCCAAATTTCGAAAAAAATGGTAATCTGTTGGAGCAAGGTCCGGGGAGTACGGAGGATGTCTTAGACTTTCCAATTGAAGCTCTTCTAATTTATTAGCCGTCTGTTGCGCAGTGTGTGGTATAGCGTTGTCGTGAAGCAGCAGTGGCGTGGAGCGATTGACCAGCCTAGGTTGTTTAGCCGCTAGCTTTTCCATCATGGTTTGCAATTGCTGACAATAGACATCAGCCGTAATAGTCTGGCCAGATTTGAGAAAACTGTAATGAACAATACCGGCACTAGTCCACCAAACGCTTACAAGTAACTTTTTTGGGGTTAATTTTCGCTTGGGGCAGGATTTGGCTGGCTGGCCAGGATCCAACCATTGCGCTGAGCGCTTCCGATTATCGTAAAGAACCCATTTTTCATCACAGGTAATGATTCGGTTTAAAATACCTTCATTATTGTGCCGGTTTAGTAATGTAACGCAGCAGTCGACGCGCGTTTGCCGGTTTGCTTCAGTCAATTCGTGAGGTACCGACCTTTCAAGCTTTTTAATCTTCCCAATTTGCTTCAAGTGAATTAAAACAGTTTTATCACTAACATCGCAGCCTGCAGCTAACTCGGACGTGGTTTGCGATGGATCCGCTTCCACAATAGCCTTCAACTCTTCATTATCAACTTGAGTCTCAGGCCGTCCACGGGGCTTGTTCTGCAGGTCGAAATTTCCAGAACGAAAACGTTGGAACCAAAAACGAACTGTGTTTTCTTTTGCAACACGACCGCCATACACATCATTCACCCTTCGAGTTGTTTCCGCAGCACTAGTGCCACGGCGGAACTCGTACTCGTAAATAATGCGATATTTTAAGTTTTCCATTTTGTAAAATGAGTGACGCAAACAGAAAAAAACAGAAGAAAAAAAACAAATGAATGACGATCATCGAAGCACAAATACATGAGTCTATAGCTGTACAAATTTGAATTTGGAATTCCTTACCAAAGAGGAGAAATTTGTGATTAAAGTGGCCAGTACGAAAAACGCCAATTTCATATGTAAGGACCTAATATTAATAATTTGAATGTATCTGTCAGTCTGCTGACCGGATTGAATTGATGAAATAGGGGTGACGTCCAAGGATGGACATAGGCAACTTTTTATCCCGGAAAAGCACGTGCGAAGCCGGAAGCGGAAGTACGATCATACACGCGTAAGTACAATCTGATCATAAGTGACAAACTGTAGTGAACTTTTTTGAAAAAAGGCACTATGATATAGACATACCAGCTTTCAGCTGCTCGTATATTATCCAATAATAATAATAAAGATAGTAAGTTATAAATAAATAAATAACTCACCTGTCCATATCGAGACGAAGCTAAATGCACATTCCGGTTCTTGAGTGAAAAGTCCGGCCGCTTCCCGAGTCCATAGTTGCCTTTACTCTGCGAGATAAATTTCTTTGGTCTATCCAGTCTTTCCGTTGAGCCGGTGTCCTCATCATCAGTTCTCTTGGAAGTAGATGGAACTGCTCTGTAGGCCCCCCTGGTGCCCCGGATGGTCTTCTCCGGTGACTTGTCCTGCTTCCTGGTAATGAGGTTTTCTTTCCTCTTGCTTCGTAACGATACATTAGAAGACATATTGTCCATATTTCTGATCAATATCTTACATTAAAATTCATTATATTCATGACTAAATAAATAGCAATTCCTAAGCTTTTAAAACTTCATTAGATGTATAAGATAATAAAAAATTAAATATGAATTAGTTTAGGATTAAATAATAAATAGCTAGTTCCGTCTTTTATTTCTCTCTCTAGTTGGCATCCTTCTCTGGTTTCTGCCTAAACAATCTTTTATGCTAAGTTGAAAAATGTTATATTTTAAACTAAAAAAAATTAAACAGTCTTCAGGAAGATTTTGGAAAGTTTTCTTGCAGATTTATAATGTTATCTGAAACAATGGAAATATCACTTTATATAAAATTGAGTTTGTTTTAAAGAACTATGAACCAACTTTAATCATATGGTTATCTCATGCCATTGTCAGAACTGGACCACACAAGAACCACCAGCTTTCAAATAAAGAATGGATCATCAAAATCGGATCATCCAGTCAAAAGTTCTGAGTTGTTCAGACCTCAGAACTTTTGACTGGATGATCCGATTTTGATGATCCATTTTTTATTTCAATAGAATATTAACAGTTGAATTGAGAACCTCCAACTTAATGACAAATAAACAGATTTAATTTAAATTATCTTTATTCAAAGAGAAAATTCAATCAAATAACAGAAAAAAATTAAAACTAGTACCTATTTACAATGGAAACAATTGACCTAACTGCAGACTGTTGCAAAAAAGCTACAGGTAGCTCAATCCATATCAATACCGCCCTGGCTGCATTACCCTAATGATGATGTTAATCATCTTACGGGCAATGCAGACTATAAATTCCACACACATGGCGAAAAAATTATAGTGATATTTATACAACCTCAAATGAATGAGAATCAAAACAATTACCTCTACTCAGTGCTTATTTACAAATGCATAATCTAAAAAGATCTTTATCAAGAAATCAGTGTCAAGTGAGATTACTATCAATGAGTAATGGTGTGGCAGCTGGCACTTATTTCTGACTGCACATTATCCATCTAGTACATAATTTGTATCTTCAAGACTGAATACTGTAGTGAAGCTATTATCACACCAAATCTACTGAACGGATGGGGCTAAAATTATGCATACAGGTAATTCTAATCATGGAATCAAACATAGGCTACTTTTTATCCATATATCAGTTCCCGTGGGATAGACATCACCTTTGAACGATATAATAGTTTGTGCAAGGTGGAGAAACACTGGGCATTTAAATTATATGCTGCTGGAAACAGCCAACACAGAGCCAACCTGACAGATGCAGCTGGTCTACAAAACAAACAGTGCTGCACTAATAAACACACAGTACAAACACAGGATCAAAATCAATTGTAGAATCAAAATGTAGAATGCCATAACACTCTACAAGATCTTTTTCAGCACAGCAAAGTCTGCATAGAACGGACAGAGAGTCCAACCTGCCCAGGCAACATAAATTCAGACAGACTAGCAAGGGAAGGAGGGAGATTAACTCCGAAACATCAAGATGTAGTCTCTTGAACCCACCCACAGAGGAAGTCAAAAACAGACTAAAAGGTAACTGTCAGACAAAGGCTTCCTTTGTCTGACCCTATCAAACATTCTAAGACTATCAAATACATTTCAATCCTTGATTATTAGATATTAGCAGGTATTGTCTTTTACTTAACTCTGAATGGAATTAAAACTAACTATTTAACAACATAACTCTTTCATTATGAATGTTAGCAGGTTGACTATGAACCTTATTTGGGTTGGAAGAACACCAACTAGGATAGTTTCAAATTAAACCATAACTCATCTCAAAAGTTTTGCTGCACTCTTAGGTTTTTATGAACAATTACCATGACCATATTGTTAAGATTTATATGGTACACTTGAATACAATAAATAATCTTGAATTAACTATATAAGAATAGCTATAAATGCATTTCATATCTGCTTGAATCAATTTCACAAGATCTTTCAACTAAACCCCTGAAAGTTCAAGGTCAGAGTCAAAAGCAAAACAATAGCTATAAATTGATATTAAACTGATTTGAGGAGAAAATTCAGCCCCCACATAAGGGTCAATACGTTTAACACATACCTCACACATGGTGGCGAAAAAATGACAGTGATATTTACAATTCTGGACACGAACATGTTGCATTGTTTATCATAGGCTGATTACATGATTGCCCATTCACAGTACAATGACACAGAACTGTCAAGTATCAGCTA
Organism: Eupithecia tripunctaria; assembly: GCA_955876795.1. Taxonomy (NCBI): domain Eukaryota; kingdom Metazoa; phylum Arthropoda; class Insecta; order Lepidoptera; family Geometridae; genus Eupithecia; species Eupithecia tripunctaria. The sequence goes on along the minus strand of OY041624.1, from coordinate 2,327,829 downwards.
TATCTTCATTACATGGCCTGACGCTCTGGACTACTCAGCGACGTACTCGCCAACTAGTAAACTACATAACCCGCACTAAAATCGTTAAAATACGAGCCGGCATGAGACTTTTCACGACACACCGCGATCTCATTCACGTAGAAACATCGCACTTTCAATCAAATCACTGCAGCTGAACTCAACTGAACGGCGCTCTATAGATTTGCAACTCACACTAATAAGTCTGAAAATCTGCAGACACTTTAATCTATTGCAGTAAATGGCGCATAGATGAATCAAGCTGAATAAATACGAGTAAAAACTGAGATGACAGCAAGTCAATTTGAGAAGAAATTTTACTAATGCAAATCACGGGTTTTATGCCTCGTTATCGCCATTGACGGGTGCGTGAACCTTTCCATCGACCCGCAAACGTTATTTTCGCTTATTTGATATCGGATTCTATAAATACTTACAAATAAAAATCTGGACTGGAATCACACCATTGTTTTTTCTTCTGCACAGTACAATCAGTAATTGATGTTGCCACATTGGAATAAATTGTCACCAGCGCAGCGAGCGAGCAGGAAATGTAGGTCAACATTCAAGTCATGAAGCATTGTTTTTTTTTCTAAACAAATTAGGTAATTATCAGATCATTTCCTACTTAGCAAAAACTATTTCACTGTTATATTACACTAATTAGAATCTCAGTATAGTACATTATTTCGAAACTCAGTATGTAAAACCGCTATTGTCCTTATAAAAGGAAGGTCAAAATCAATAAATACATTATATACAGGCTACATAATTATTCATAATAATTAGGTATGTAGCCTATAGTGTTTTTTTAATAGTTAGGTAGGTACATAGGTAGCAATTTAAGTAGACCTACATTCATAAGTTCCATAAATTTAGTTTCTCACAAACCAGAAACTATTTTCCTTAAACTACTGCTCGCTGTCAATTTGACCCCCATATCTTTCAAGCAAATAGCTTAACTAAGCAGGAACTAGACCGTATCCTCATTGAATGTAGCATGTTAATAACAAAATCTCACTTGCTTGGCGCCGAATTTCAGATATAATTCTAAGCAATTTTTATTGAAGGGAGGATCTAAAATCGACAAGTTATGTAATTACGTAGTATAAAAGGACGCGCCAACAAAGTGAATTTTAGGTTAAGGATAGGTGGTTCGTTTACTAATGGTTTACTACTCAAAATGGACACGGTATAGATTTAATTTACTTTTTTCTAAAATTTTATATAAGCACTTTCAACAAAAGTCGAGAGACTCTTGTTGAAAACAACAAGAGTCTTGTTGAAAACAACTCAAATAACTATTTTACATAATTCACTTGAGAGCAAACATCGATTTGCTTTCTGTCTGTCGAGCCATCCTCGTCAGCGAGAGCAGTAAAATGATTTAAGGTGGCTTGAGGTGACCTAATTGGAATTATAGAAGACCAATATTTAAATCGCAGTTTGGAAGATTTGTTCTGCGGGGGCCGCTGCTGCCCGCCCCCCAGAAGATAACCCCAAACTGCGATCCCCAACCCGCATGCCCAGCGTGGGGATTATGGGCACTACCCCCCCATGAGTTAAACGCCAATAAGGCGTTTATCAGGGGGAAGCCTGCGTCCAGCAGTGGGCCGATACAGGCTGTGGATGGATGGATGGAATATTTATATTATCTAAATTTTGAAAAAAATCTTGATAATCTGGATAATGAAACAGTGATATTAAGCCTTATTTTTATAATCAGACAGTTATATTTTAAGTTAGTACTGTAAACGCCTAATTCCGTTGATAGATTAATTTTACCGACATATGAGGAGAACATTGATTAATGGCAATGTTTGTCAAAATTACGTTCCGTCGTCTAATAGCTTTCATTCCAGGGATTTCATGACATAAACTCTAATAAACTATTGTTGCGTATTAGAACCATGCTCAATATCATTATTTGTGATGTTTTTTGTATTTTGTTTTGATTAAAAGAACCTATAGTAACAAAGAAAATTTAGTTCACGCTAAGAAAGAAAAATCTGTGGTCAATGATTAATGTAAAAAGATTAATAAGTAAAACGCAGAAAGGAATGTATATTACGCGTTCGTTCAAAAACTGCTATTGTAATTACAAAGTAGGTAGAAATACCTATTTTATTCGAATGGTTATTATTATAGTGTATTTTAATGATTTTAAATTAAGTTAAAGATTTATTTGTAAAAGTGCCTTTCCTCAAAATACACTAGAAAAACACTACAAATAGAAAATGAAACGATATCCATTACACCCATCTGTCAAATTGTTTATGAACGAACTTTTTGAGCAGGTATTGATGTCATGTGTCATGTCAGTCATGCATGTCAGTCAGTTCAACTTCAACTTCTTGTGTGTGGCTTCTGCGTCTGGGATGTCAGTCAGTTAATCTTTATGTCATGTCAGTGATGTGATGATTGTGTACATGGCATAAAATTAAATTAACTTTGAATTTCTATTGTAAAAGAAGAAAGAAATGAATATTTAAATTAAAGAATTACAAACATGGCATTCGTTAGTGCTGTTACTGGCGATGACTCCACGAAGAAATTCATGGAAGTCTTGCAAAGCGACTTCAAGACACTCAGCTTAGAAACCAAAAAGAAATATCCTCAGATAAGAGAGGTTTTTATCTTATATTATTTATTGATCAATTAAAAATAGCTAAATTCCACATATAAATCATGTAAACTACCCACACAAGCCCATCAACATATTTTAGTATGAGAAAATAAATGCAAACAATAGGACTTGAAATGCATTTAAGTTTCACAATTTCCTTGTTAGCTTACCCAAGTAGTGTGAAAGTAGTTTATCCTGCTAGTTAAGATCAACCATTTATGCTTGTTTTATCAAATAAGGTTCTCATTTAAGCAGTTTTCTGCAGTGAATCCTTGTAATGGAGCACTTAAATAGCTGTAATGGATAATTATTTCCAGGCATGTGATGAAGCTATCGAAAAGCTATCCCTCGCTGCAAACAACCCCCAGGCATCTCTCTATGGAGTGGTCAACCAGATCCTCTATCCATTGGTACAAGGGTGCGAGTCTAAAGACTTGAAAATAATAAAGGTTGGTCCATTATTAAATAAACAAATATTAATACTTGGCTTTACTAGTCTGACACAATAATCTGAAATATTATACAGGCAACATTTATTTCTTAAATAACGAACTTGTAAATGGAGGCAACCATGCCAAAAGCATGTGAAAATGCCAAATATTTTAGTAGCTATGAAGCCAATAGAAAACAATATGTAAACTTATAAAATCCTTCCAGTTTTGCCTAGGCACAATACAGCGGCTGATTGCCCAGCAAGGCATAGATGCAAAGGGAGCCCGACATGTTGTTGACTGCCTGTATAACCTGGGCCAGGGTTCTGTGCTAGAATTGAAGCTTCTGCAGACTGCTGCTCTGTTGATGACCACTTCAGATCTCGTGCATGGAGACACTTTAGCTAGGGTAAGTTATTTTCGACACTGACTGATTTGAAGTTACCTTTGTCTCATAGATCTAGCTTCTTGAAAGAAAATATGGGGGGCTTTACTACTCCCGTAGGTGTTTACCCTCAGTGACCCTACACATGTCCCCTGGGTGGTGCTAAAAGAGTAGTTCTGGTGGTAGGCTTCGGCCGCGGCTTGTCACCACCCACCGTACTAAGCCGTGCCGCCAAACGACCTCGCGGTCGTGTTCCGGTGCGTGGTTCGGTGTAGCCATGAACCAACCTAGTGAGTACGGGTCAGGGCAGTTATGCACATCTTGGTCGGTGAAAATATTTGTCTGACGACGTTGCACCTGCACCAGGCGATCAGTCGTGGAGGGTAGCGGGATCCGAAGCACGGTTCTCCGCTGGCCGACCGCAGGTTGTAGGGGGCCCAAGTAGCGTGCCAGCCACACGTGAAAGGCTGCCCCGCCGCCTCGCGAAAAATCCCGGAGTGCTCCATCGTGCCGGTTGGCGACCGGACGAGAGGACCAGGTGGCCACTTCCGGGGGGGTTCGGGCGTCCCCGCAGTCTCCACGACTGATATCCTGTACTGTGTGGGCTGCTATCTTAAGACTGCGTCACCGTAAAGTAGTGCCTCGCCCTACTGCCGTACTCCTAATCAAACCCCTCTCTCCTCATGACCAAGATAAGAAATAGCAGAAACGTTAAACAGCGGAAGCACGTCCTCTCACTTCAAGTGCACCTCATTAACATCCGAGGATTGCACTCTAATATTGTTGCAGTCCACCACCACCTCGAAACTGCTAAACCACATCTGCTATTCCTCACGGAGACTCAAATCAGATGTCCTGCTGACGCGACTTACCTTACTTACCCCGGTTATGTGCTTGAACATAAGTTTAAGCAAAAAGCGGGCGTGTGCTTGTTTGCTCGCGAAGACATCTGTTTTCGACGTCTAAGATATCTTGAGGACTCCAAATATTCCACTCTCTGGATTATGGTTGACACTGGCACTGAGAAGATTGTTTACGCTATTGTATATCGATCTCACACCAAAGACTCGGAGACAACATCCTTTTTTCAACACCTTAGCGCTGGCACTGATAAGGCCCTGCAAAAGGTCCCTGGAGCCCAACTGGTGTTCTTGGGAGACTTCAATGCCCACCACCAGGATTGGCTACACCCGTCTAAGGGCATTGACCATGCTGGGAGAGAAGCTCGGAGTTTTGCGCTGACTTTTAACCTCTCTCAGCTGGTTAATGATGCAACTAGGGTACCTGACGTTAGTGGCCAAGCAGCAAATTGCCTAGACCTCCTTTTGACTACGGACCCTGACAGATACAATGTGTCGGTATCATCACCCCTTGGTAGTTCCGACCATTGCCTTGTTAAGTCCGTCTCATCCCATTCTCCGCCCGATTCTAGCCCCATAGGCAGCCGGCGAGTGTGGAGATATAGGTCCGCTAATTGGGATGAAATGCGCCACTTTTTTGCATCTTTTCCCTGGCAGCCTCTTTGTTTTTCTTCAGGTGACTCTTCATCTTGTGCGAATGCCATTGTTGATGTGGTGCGTCAGGGTATGGAGTTCTACATACCGTTCTCCGACAAACCACTATCTACTAGAGTAGACTCCTGGTTCGATGTTGACTGCCGACGTGCTGACGCGCTAAAGCATGAAGCCTATCTTGCCTGGGTGTCTGCTCGTAAGAACAAGACTGCAGATTTAGAGTCTAAGAAGAAGGCCTACAACAGTGCTGCCAGGTCATGCAAAAAGGTATTGATGAGGGCAAGGTTCAACCATATCAGCAAGATTGGAACTAAGCTAGCTGCGCACCCACCTGGCAGTAAAGCGTTTTGGTCCCTAGCTAAAGCAGTTGAATCCAACTTCTGTCGACCTTCTCTACCTCCGATGCAGAAACCCGACGGATCGCTGGCCCACACCGCTGAAGAGAAAGCAAACTTGTTTGCTACTCTCTTTGCCGAGTCTTCGCGTCTAGATACTACAAATGAGATACCTCCAACCATACCCAGATGTGGTTCATTGATGCCTGAAGTTCGCATCAGGCAGAAGGAGGTACTTAAAGTATTGCTCTCACTAGACGTGAATAAAGCCAGTGGTCCTGACGGGATCCCGGCGATTGTGCTGAAGAGGTGCGCACCCGAACTGTCTCCGATTCTCACACGCCTGTTCCGCCTTTCTCTTGATACTGGTACGGTGCCAACATCATGGAAGCTTGCTAATGTTCAACCTGTTCCCAAAAAAGGTAGTAGGTCTGACCCCACCAACTACCGGCCAATCTCTATCACCTCCATCCTCTGTAAGACCATGGAGCGTGTTCTCAACTCCAAACTCCTAGCATACCTAGAGAATAATGATCTCCTAAGTGATAGTCAATACGGCTTTCGCCGTAAACGATCCACGGGTGATCTTCTAGCGTATGCTACTCACATCTGGAGTGAAGCCATGGAAAAACACGGCGAGGCTCTTGCGGTTTCTCTGGACATTTCCAAGGCTTTCGATAGAGTTTGGCATAAAGGTCTTATAAGCAAGCTTTCCTCTTATGGTCTACCGTCCAATCTAATCAAGTGGATTTCTGACTTCTTGAGGGAACGATCGCTTCGGGTCGTCGTAAATGGCTGCTCCTCCGATCTAATGGCTATAAATGCTGGGGTACCTCAAGGGTCAGTTCTATCGGCAACCCTATTCTTGCTGCACATCAACGACCTGCTGAAACCCGGTATTTTTGGGTATGCAGATGATAGCACAGTTGCTGATAGATATTTTGCCAGTCCACGTGATAGTGCGGACAAAATTCAAAAACTCCGTAGCGAGATGGTGGAGCGTTTGAACAGCAAACTGAAGTTGGTGTCTGAATGGGGTGACGCCAACCTTGTGCGGTTCAACGCATCCAAAACCCAGGCGTGTGTGTTCACAGCTAAGAAGACTCAATTCATTCCTGTGCCTAGTTTCTGTGATGCTGCGCTTCAGCTCACCGACAGTCTGAACCTTTTGGGCGTTGAGCTTAGCTCGAATTTAAACTTTGGCCACCATATCGAGTCGAAGGCCAAATTTGCTGCGATGAAGCTGGGCATCCTGGCTAAGGTTCGGCGGTACTTCACACCGGGACAGCTCCTCTGTTTATATAAGGCGCAGGTCCGAACCTGCATGGAGTATTGCTGCCACCTTTGGGACGGCTCGGCTAAATACCAACTTGAAGCTCTCGACTCGATTGAAAGACGCGCTGTTAGACTTGTTGATGATGTCTCGCTTACAGAGTCTGGCTTACAAAGCCTTGATCACAGGCGGCGCGTTGCCAGACTGTCAGTGTTCTACAAGTACCACTTTGGTGATTGTGCGCAAGCATTGCACGACCTTATCCCGTCTTCTCCCTTCTATCATAGGACCAGCAGACGCACAAATTCATACCACCCATTCCAGGTCGACATACCACAGTGTCGAACCAAAAAATTCTGCTCTACTTTCATAATATCCACAGCCAAAGAGTGGAATGACCTTCCTGCATCTGTCTTCCCATTAGAGTACAATCTTGGAGTCTTCAAATCTAGGGTAAATAAGTTCCTTCTGGAAAAGCGTGTTCCATCTTAGGCTACATCTTCGCTTTCTTAAAGTAAGTTGGTAGCCAAACGCTAACCCATCAGCAATAAAAAAAAAAAAAAAAAAAAAAAATAAGTTTACCTGTTCTCATCCAAAAGTTGACTATCATTGGCCTTTTGCGTCTATGGAATAATCTAAAAATCAGTTGGTATGTACCCTGGGCTTCACACATGCTGTTTCTATGGAGATGTTTGAAGGTTGATTCTATCCCATGGGAACTGGTGTATGGGATAAAAAGTATCCTTTTTTATTCAAGGCATAGAACTACCAGTATTGTTTACACAATCAACCCAACCCATTCAGTAGTTTTGTCATGAAGAGGTAACGAACATGCATCCAAACTTTCACATTTATAATATTAGTGTGATGCTCTTAGTGGCGTCAGTTCGGCTGGGAGTCAGCCAAGCAATTTTGTGTATGGCTGAAGACACCTATTTACGAGCGGCAGCATTGGCAATATCTTATCAATATCCATATATACCTTGACCAAGCTAAGTTTGCAACATGCGTCAATGATGCCTCACTGACACTGAAGTTTGGTTTTCAAAAAAGGATTTGCTATGATTTTAAAATAGTAAACAAATGTTTGTTCGATTTTACTTTGCATTTATTGTTTTTAAAATATATTATTCATAGGTAAATTAAAATATATACAAAAAAGCGCGGTGCTTACTAAGCTTGGTCAAGTAATATTGTTGCTTGCTTATCAATCAAATTATACAACATAAAAATAATCAATGAGCACTGGCCTGTACAGACACAAAACAGGGCTGAAGTGCCTCATTGAGGAATCAACCCCTTCCACACCCACAGAAAAGCTGAAACGAAGCTGTCAGTCACCCAAAGTCCTGCTCCGATACTTCAAGGAGCTGGACTGGATAGGGCCTGCTTAGGCAGGGAGATAATGCACAATATACTCCTATGCGAGACGTCCGTGCAGATCTTAGTTCCCCCACTTAGAATTAGAATTAAACTGGCCTGTATTCTGTTACAGACGATGGTAATGTGCATGAAGATGGTGACCCCCAGTGAGACGCGAGACGTGAGCACGAGCCACGCCGCCGCCGCCACCGTGAGGCAGCTGGTAGCGCTGGTGTTTGAACGGGCACTGGCGGAAGCTGAAGGTAGGTTTATTGCCGACGATGGTGAATGTGCTTGAAGATGGTAACCCCTAGGATAAATCTATCTCTCCCGGTAATTTCCGGAGTTCTTTCTTATGCCATTGGCATATACAGAAAGAACTCCGGAAATTACCAAAACAGTAGTATAGGCTACAGTATTCCTTTAAGGTTCTCCCTACTCTTCTCTCTGTAAAGCATCTTTAAAAGACTCAAATCTAACATAGTGCAACTGCTATGGCGCTCATTAGGGGAGGCCTAATGAGCGCCATAGCTAGCTGTTATTATAATATGGACGATTTTTTCAATGATAAACTGTAGTAAATCCGCGCGGGCCGCGAGTCTTGGCCGTATACAGAAAGAAAGCTGGAAACTAATAAGCGCTTACCGGCGCTTGACAACGCTGGTCCGTTCTACACTAAGGAAGCTGGTTGTCGCAGTTGTTTATTTGCACGTCGTCCTATCTCCAAATTTTTGCATACCGATTAACGGTCAACCATGTTGATCTTTATAATGTACTAGCTGCACCCCGCGGCCTCGCACGCGTTGTTCCTATGGAAACATTAAAAGGTGATTTTCATCCTACGTGAACTGATTTATGGGATAAAAAGTAGCCATGTTTGATTCCGGGATTAGAATTACCTGTATGCAAAATTTAGCCAGATACGTCCAGTAGTTTTGGCGTGAAGAAGTAACAAACATCCATACATACATCAATACAAACTTTCGCCTTTATAATATTATTATTATATCTTTACTTTATAATGTATTTATTTGTTACCCAACATAACACATGCTTTATGGCAAAATAAAAAATCTGTATCGTTATCATAGTAAGTAGCGCCCTGCCCTGCCTTATGGCTTCATCAGCTTGCCGCATCCAGCATCTGCCTGCTGTCTTTTACAGCACATCCCACCCGGCCGGAGGCCGGAGGGCGTCCTACATTACGTTTTCCTTGCTCATATACATACAAATAATAACATTCTGTTTTGCAGGCACATTGAAAGTGAATCCAGCGGACATCAGACCACAGAATAACAGCAAAGCGCCCAAAGACCTCAAGCCTTGCGCTGTCGATGCCTACCTAATACTGCAAGTAAGTTCCAAAGAGCTGTTAGAACTTATTCACACTGCATCCGATCTGAATCCGTGAAGATACGAATATAAAAAAACTAGGATAGTCGGAGAAGTCGAATTACTTTTCACCATATCCATTCCGAATTCATGGTTTTACGTATCTAAGCTTTGAAAAGAGAAGACCAGCCAGTTCCCGAAGCTAGAAAGCCTAAGGCCCGTATTATGAAAGCTTGCTCAGTCATCATTCTATGCTTGGGCAACTCTTTTATATGGCATAAACGTCACTCAAGAATAGCTCTATGACTGAGCAAGCTTTCATAATACGGGCTTAAGAGACCTCGAGCCTGCTCCCAAGATTTTTTTAAAGGTTTTAAACGAACATCAACAATTAATAATTTTTGGTACTAGCATGTGCGTCGTTGCTTATTTATTCCCATTTTCTTTTATTACATACATAATGTATGTGTTACATGCATCTATAAGTTGAGGGCCCGATTCTGTCTGCACGCACCGATGCCCTTAGTCATCTCTATCATTATCAATCGAGCATGAAGAGAATGTTAGTAAACAAACAGCCCATACTTAACCTAAAATTCACTCGTCTTTTATACGTAATTTAATTTAAGATTTGAGATCCTTCCTTCAATAAATATTGCTTACAATTACATCTGAAACTCGACGACAAGCAAGTGATTTGTTATTTATGTCGTGGTTTGTTTACTAACAATCTACATACTCGATGGATACAGTGTAGCTACGCCACTGTCAGTGCTCCGGACTCTTCTAGGAGGTTCCTGTAGGTGTAGAAATATAATTTTATTTGTATTTTTCAGGACATTATCCAACTGGTAAACGGCGACGCTGCGAACTGGCTTGTTGGACTAACAGACGTGCCAAAGACTTTCGGCTTGGAGTTACTGGATACAGTGCTTACTGACTTCTCGCCAATATTCTTCAGGGTAATTTAGATTTAATTCTACTAATTATAAACGCGTATGTTTGTAAACATGTATGTTTGTTGCCCTTTCACGCAAAAACTACTGAACGGATCGGGCTAAAATTGCATACAGGTAGTTCTAGGCCTGGAATAATACATAGGCTACTTGTTATCCCATAAATCCGTTCCCGTGGGATAGGCGTGCGAAGCCGCGGGGCGCAGTTAGTTTAGATACTTACATAATCTATACCGAAATCTGAATTAACACCATTAAGTAGTTCAAAGTTTCGCGATCACTTGAAATAATTACCTCATTGTTGATGAATATTTGTGTTTATTTGCAGATTTCAGAGTTCAAATTCCTTTTGAAGGAGCATGTCTGCGCGCTGATTATAAGACTGTTTTCGCCAAATGTTAAATACAGGTAAATTTTAGCAAGGTTATTTATTTATTTCGTTTGTAAACTGACAGAAGTTCGTGTACGGTTTGCATAGCTTGCTGGCATACCTTTACGGAATTTTCGCGCGTTTCTGAGTAAAAAAGTACGTGTAAATGTAAATTTCGACATACAAAAAAAAACGTTTCTGTCTATTTATAATTATTAGCTGTTTTAGCTACTAATTATAAATAGACAGAATAGATTAAAAAAAATTAAAACGATTTCGCCGTGGTGAAAAATAGATTTTTACAAAACAATTAAATAGAACTGCGGCTTGGATTTTCCTATTAAATAATAATTAGCAATAGGAAAATCCAAGCTGTTCCGTTCCCTGATACGGACCGGACCGTAATCAAACAAACACATGCTTCAAAAATCAATACTCGTCTTCCGTTTGTTGCTGATTAGTCGATTCGACTCTGCTCTGTTCATAGATTCGGCGTTTTAACTACATATGTAGGACTTAAATATAAGAATTAAAAATATTTAGTAACAATTCCGCGAAAAAACCTTCTGCGATAAAATCTTACAAATTATACAAAAATATAATTTTATTTATACAAAATGAAAGAACATTTATCAAAGCAAGTCGTCAACTAGTTTCGTCTCTCCACGAGACACGCGGAGCTCGAAGTGGCAACATCTCTGGTGGGACTCTGCCGTTGTTGTTTGGCGCTCTCAGAGCTCAAGATCGAGTGGTGAGGTGTCCTGATGATGTCTCGTGGAGAGACGAAACTAGTTGACGAATTTTAATATATAATTTTGTATAATTTGTTAGATTTTATCGCAGAAGGTTTTTTCGCGGAATTGTTACTTAATATTTTTCATTCTTACATTTACAATGGATTTCCGCAAAGTAACGCCTGAATCTATTATTTATATGTAGGACTTGCCGACTTGACTCGGGAGGCCCTTATCCAGCTGTGGGTAAATTCTGCCGATAAAAATGATGAGCTACATCATCAGCATCACTAATAATATAAATACGAAAGTTTGGATTCAAATTCAAAAAATGCTTTATTTCCATAAATACAATAAATGGTGTCGATTCTGTTTTTTAGGATTCCTAACCTAAATTTTTCTAAATTTTCTATGCTAGGTAGACCTAAAAATTATTGTATTCTCTATAGAGGTTCTAAAAATACCTATATTAGCTCGTTTATCAAAATCGCAAAACCTCTCTGAGTTGAGTGGTTGGGATTTTGCTGCGAGCAAAATATGTTTTTTTTCTAAAATGTTATTTTAAAATACTTCTTTACATGGGTCAAACAGTTCATCCATTATTTGAGAAATCGTTTAGAAATTCAAATCGATACTAGTTTAAAATCGATAAATTTTAATCATGACCCAATTAGATGCCTTCTAAAATTAGGTAGACGTTTTTAACCATAGGTAAAATGTAATACAAATAGGGTTAAAGCTACTTATAACTAAGTTAAGCTGTTTTAGATCTATCAATCTAATTTTAGAGCTGTCATCCTAATTTTAAACCCGTTTGTTTAATTTTTCAAGGAATATGGTTGTAGCCATTTTAACTAAATTGAGTTGTTTTAGGTCCGTCAGCTTCATGTTAGAGCTGTCATCCTAATTTTAAACGTGTCAGTCAAATTTTACAACCATAGAATCGTTTTTATCTATTTGAAATTCCGAAATCCTAATTTTAGCTAATCCTAAAACAACAGAATCGACACCAATGTACACTTAAAAAAGGACAAATCATATTAAAAAAATACACTGACACGGATATAAAGTGGTATTTTTTATTTCGGCCGCTTCGGTATGTAGACTAAAGTAAAGAAACGATGTACCTATGTATAGATAGATGTTTGTTCCTCTGTAAGACAAAACTAATGAAAATTCAGTCAAAAGTTCTGAGGAACTATCGAATTGTGAACCTCCTTTTTTGGTAACAAACATAAAAAAATAGAGTTGAATTGAGAACCTCTTCCATTCTTTGAAGTCGGTTATAAGTTTCCTTCTTCTATAGGGCTGCGTTCACATCCCCCCACATCCCCGGCGCCGCCCCGGGTGCCAACGCGGCGCCGGCGGAGCGACCACACTTCCCGGTCACTATGCGCCTGCTGCGTCTAGTCTCCGTTATACTGCACAAGTACCATGCAGCGCTGGTAAGAGACACATCACACTACTTCAACTTTAACAGCCTATACGACCTCTGTGGCGCGGTGGGCGAAGGTCCGCCTGCGACGCAGGAGGTTGCGGGTTCGATTCCCGCCTCGGAACAAATGTTTGTACGATCTGCAGCTATTTGTTCAGGGCGTTCTGGATGTTTTCCATGTATAATAAAAAATGCGTGAGGGCGTTATGACGCATTCTTTCACAGTTTTGTCGATTAATTTTTCCTAGACCTATATCGTATCCATTTTGAATGGAGCATAAACGTAAACTAACCGCCCATACTTAACCTAAAATTCACTTTGTTGGCGCGTCCTTTTATACGTAATTTACATTACTTGTTACATTTACAATTATATCTGAAACTCGACGCCAAGAAAGTGAGATTTTGTTATTTGTGTCTTTGTGCCGTACTTTATTTACTAACATGCTTCATTCAAAATGGATAAACCATAGGAAGATCTAATATATTTGGATTCTCTATAAAATTTCCTACAAACTAGCTAGTAAATACTCTGAAGTTGTCTAAAAAAATCGAAATGGAAAGTACGAGGAAAGGTAAAAAAGGGATTGAAATAGTCCACTGCTGGACGCAGGCCTCCCCCTGATAAGCAGCTTTATTGGCTGTCATCTCATGGGGGTAATGCCCATAATCCCCACGCGGGTTGTAGATCGCAGTTCGGTGGTAGAATGGTTCAGGCAGGTGGCGCTGCTGCCCGCCCCGGTGGATATCTCTTAGTCGCCTCTTACGACACCCGCGTGAAAATATGGGATGGTGCATATTCTAGCCAGTACCACACAGCAACTACCTACCTATAATATATTTACTAATAATAACTTTCCCTGCAGGTGACAGAGTGCGAAATCTTCCTTTCTCTGACCATAAAGTTCCTGGACCCTGACAAACCGCTCTGGCAGAGAGCCTTGGCTTTGGAGGTGCTGCATAAAATGACTATACAACCAGGTATGTGTAACCTATAAAGCTTATAGGGTTCCGTGGGCAACATTTGGATACTATAGATACATTTTTAAAAGTTTACACGATACCATCGATCAAAGTTTTCGCCGGCCCTCCTTAGATTCACAATGCTGTATCGAAATATTTTCTATTTGGCATGTCTACATACCAAGTTATAGGCGTACCGAAATAAAATAATTTCATTTATTTTATTATTATTTGGAAGGAATCAAATAAATTTGAATATGATAGGTAGTAAGTAGTGCTATAACCTATATTGTTTCTGTAAAACAGTGTTTATTTATATTCAGTTACTTACAAAATAAAATTAATTTGACTCCATTAAGCTGTTGTTCCGTAACCACAAAACTTGTCAGGCTCACAATTTTGAGTGTTCATCTATCTAGGGTTCTAGGTATCTAATATACGGGGGAGTCCGCGAAATACCTGATCGAAGCATGATACCCTTTTCTTTTGTTTTCCATATAATTGAGGGCTGGCTTTGTGACGTCAGCGTGGATGATGACGTCACTAGCCCCCACTTTCCAAACTTTGGCGCGCTTTATTTTTGTCATTTATTGTTTGATTGACAAAAGAAAACATACGCGTTCAATAATTTCTGATAGTCTCTTCTTGAGTCGTCAGGCCTATTGTATGAAAAAACAAAAGACAATCGTACCAACTTTAAAAAAATACCTATACAACCTTAAACTAGGCTAAAGTAACACAGAATAACAACCCTTATCCCCTCCTACAGAACTGCTAAAATCCTTCTGCTCATGCTACGACATGAAGCCTCATGCGACGAAGATATTCCAGCACATTGTGAACGCTCTCGGCGCTTACGTGCAAAGTCTCTTCGTGGCTGCCAACGTGAACACCCCGCCAGGTATGTCTAGGATATAAGATAACAAATGAAATGTTTCGGTGAAAGAAGAGGCTCAAACCGCACTCACCCTGAAGATGTCATTGTGACGATCCAAAAAAATAGGTTATTACCAAAGATTTAAATCGTTAGATAAGTCCTTTCAGTAGTGAGAGCACCGTCTTGTTGCCAAGCGATATGCTGCTCCTCAACAGCCTGTATTAGTCCACTTCTGGACGCAGGCCTCCTGATAAGCGCCTTACTGGCGTTTATCTAATGGGGCCCATAATCCCCACGCTAGGCATGTGGGTTGGGGATCGCAGTTCGGTGGTAGAATTTTTCTGCAGGGGACGCTGATGCCTGCCCCCTAGTGGATAAATTAAGGAATCAGTTTATTGTTTGTGTACAATATGATTGTACATTTAAATTAAATGGTAAGGTACCTAATAATATCAGTTAGATTTATTGGCAAAAGCATTATATTAAACTACTATAGTGAAAATAATATTTTAGTTAACGCACGCATTCAAAAACAACACACAGTTTTTGGAGTTCAGGGTGTATTTACCGATTTAAATCTTTGGAATTTTACTATTTTTTAGGTTTTACAAGTAATTTAAAAAGCAGAAAAGTAGTAACACAAATGTAAAATAAGTTTAATTTAGTCGTTACTCGTTAGTTATTCCATGATAAATATATAATTTACTAAATTACTAAACTCTACATTATGTAGATGAAAGACTCCAAAACAACAACTGATTCAAAGTTTCTTTTAGCTAAGATTCATAGAAAATTGCTTACCATGTGCGCAAAACTTCTTATTTGCATCTATACTACTTGGGTCACCTTAAAAGATAGTAAAATCCGCCATTTTTGATCCACTATCCACTAAAATATAAATCATTGAGCATTCACACGTGAAATGGACCTTATGGACCTATCAGTAGACATTGACCGTTACGCGGAACAAACGAACGAACGAATGCGTAAGAACCAGCGTGGATGTCTTGCGAATAGCAAGCGAACTCAAACAAGGGCCTTTGTTCGCCTTCGGCCATGCTCCGGCGGCTGTCGCTACATAAAAGATAATTAATTTTGTTTTAAAAACTATAAACCGACTATTTTTTTTGTTTTCGTGGATTTTCATGGATCCCATTGTCAGAACGGAACCAAAATAAAATGGGACCACAGGGAAAAAACTAGCTTTCAAATAATAAAATAATTATGAAAATCGGACCATCCAATCATCCAAGGGTGGTCCGATTTTCATGATTCTTTTTTAACCGACTTTAAAAAAAGAGGAGGTTCTCAATTACACTGTTTTTTATGTTTGTTACCTGATAACTTTTCACTGCGTGGTCCGATTTTCATGATTTTTTTTGGTGCTTCCAGTTCACAAATTTATTAAGTTCACAATACACCCGCCTCTAATTTTAAAGTCGGTTAAAAATGAAACGAACGTAGCTATCGTCGAATCCCAGTCGTTGGTATTCGCTTCGTTTGTACTTTGTTTGTACCACCATTAGTGTCAAGTTAGTGGAGCCGCGACCTCGAGTTAGTTATTCATTAAATACAAAGTCTCTTCTCTTCGTGGCTGCCACGTGAATACTCCAACCAGGTATGTTTAGGATATAAGAATAATTGATTTTGTTTTAAAAAACTAAAAACCGACTTCAATTGTAGTTTTTTCATGGATCTTATTGTCAGAACTGTCAGTGTCAGATCTGGACCAAATTAAAACGGGACCACACGGGAAGCACTACCTTTCAAATAAAAAATCTATCTGAAAATCGGACCACCCAGTCAAAAATTCTGAGGTAACAAACATGAAAAAAATGTCAGTATTGAGTGAACAAACAGTCGATTGAAAAAACTATATAATAGGGTATATGCATGTGATTTCAAAATGGCTAAAAAAATATATACGTATTCTCTATTGATATAGAAACATATCTACATATTTAAATCTCAATCGCAAAATTTCAAAACGCTACGCTATTGACTAGAGCGGACGTGACATCACTGTACTCATTTCTTCTTTTTTTATTCTGCTTGCTGCACCTTGATTTGACACTATTCTGCCCACTTGACATTTCGTATTGTCGATTATTTTCAGTTTTTTCGGAAAACCTCTTTCCTGAGATGATCACTACCGAGGTCGTCACCAAAGGTTTTAATCAAGTGTGTACGTCGACTACCTTTCAAATAAAAAATCTATCTGAAAATCGGACCACCCAGTCAAAAGTTCTGAGGTAACAAACATGAAAAAAATGTCAGTATTGAGTGAACAAACAGTCGATTGAAAAAACTATATAATAGGGTATATGCATGTGATTTCAAAATGGCTAAAAAAATATATACGTATTCTCTATTGATATAGAAACATATCTACATATTTAAATCTCAATCGCAAAATTTCAAAACGCTACGCTATTGACTAGAGCGGACGTGACATCACTGTACTCATTTCTTCTTTTTTTATTCTGCTTGCTGCACCTTGATTTGACACTATTCTGCCCACTTGACATTTCGTATTGTCGATTATTTTCAGTTTTTTCGGAAAACCTCTTTCCTGAGATGATCACTACCGAGGTCGTCACCAAAGGTTTTAATCAAGTGTGTACGTCGACGTCACATAAACATGGCGCCAATATGGCAGCGTTTTTATCACCCGAAAATGATTGTAGTTTTGATTTGTTTTTTTTTACCTTGTTAATGCGAAATTCAGTGAGCGTCTTATCATTCCTCGGTTAAATAATGACCTAAAGAATCGATTAAAACAATAAAAAAAAATCGATGCATATACCCTATTGAAGTCGGTTTGTAGTTTTTTTAAACAAAATCAATTATATACACCAAACAGGATCTAAATAAACCGCCGCGCCGGCTACTTTTAAATCGCTGTGATGTCTAATTTCTTTCAACTTTGTGTACTGTTTTCTTCTGTTGACATAAGTCAGACTGAGAAATAATACTACTTAGCAGCTGTTCTATGTTAGCAGACCATTATGAATAAAGGGGTCAGACTTAACATTATTCATTTATTAATTTAGGGCATAAGGAAAACAGCAGCAGTTGGTCAAATATATGATTTTATTTTTTCATACATCAAGATACAAGGAAACGGTCTTAGGAAAGAAGCTTTTTTTACGAAAATAATTTCAAAATTTCGACTTAGTCAGTTTTTTGGGCAAGGTTGAATTGTCCATAAAACTGAATAATGTAACATAATAATTTAAAAAACATTGTTGTGATACCTGCCGTGGATAAAGCTATAATATAATATAACTCGTACATAAATGCATAAAACAAACATACATTATTGTATAAAAAAAACGAAAAATATATGTTCCGTATATCAGCACTTTTAAACTACACCAAACAGTATACTACAGCTTTACATTACAACAGTAAGTGCGCCCTAAAAGGCAGAAACATCCTTTAGTCTATGTCTAATGGTTTCTACCTTTAAACGCTGATATTTTAAAATGCCTTTATATTATCATTATTTAAATTTAATAAGAGATTAAATAGACACGAATTTTACCCTCCTAACAAACTAGCCAAATTATTGCTGCATGCAATTAAAATTAAATGAACATAATGTTTATTGCCTTTCATTATAATTGTGTGGTGAGCGGCAAAAACAGGCCAATATTAATTTAACCAATAACGTAGATTTAGCAACTTTTAGTCACTTAGGAGCCGAATTTGAATTTGGTTGGCACTGAGGCTGGCACTGTGAAACTGTAACCTGAAACAAACACGGAATTTTGATTAAACTATGCCACAAAAATAAAAATCTAAATAGATAAAGGTTATATCGATCATGAACCTTGGCTCGAAACTCTTCAAAACATGCTTGGCTTAAAGAATCTACAAATTTTATGGCGAGATGTTAGTGGTTTTTTTCGATACAATACAATTTATTGATCCCGTCGTATGCCACTGTTGAACAAAGTCTCCTTTCCTTACAATCGCGTTTCCACCCGTCAGTTTTATGTTTTGATAAATCTATCCATTTTAACAGGAAATGAAGAGATAACTCTACTCTCATTTTTTTCCAAGAATCAAGTGCTCTTAATTTTCTTTTATACAGTATGTACACATTATATATCATATCATCATCATCATCACACATTTAGACACTTAAAAAAGTTCAAATTCTTAAAATTAAAAAAAAAAAAATTCCTCGGCATGTAAACTAAAATATTACAAGTTTGGTCAATGTATTATATATATATTATATATAGACATTTATTTGCAGCTCAAAAACAGACAAAAACTAATGTGAATAAGTAAACAATAATTGTTTTAAAACACTCCGACAAAAACCCCAAAATAGAGACTGTTATAACAGCAAAAAGGTCGCAGTAATGTAGATAATACTAACCTCCTTGCTGTTCGATCATCTTGCTGTCCTGTTGAGCCTTGCGTTGGTCGGCGAGTACGAACACAGCGCTCAGCTTCTTCATCTGTTGCTCGTTGAGATGAGCTGTTAGGGCGGCGTAGAGGGCCGGCTCGTTCGCCGATAGTCCTGTAACAGTCATGAGGTTAAATTACAAGGTCCTAAGTCTTATAAGCTAAGGCACCACACTCTAATTTTGCTACACGTTTATTTGAAATTCGATTAGTCTTGATGTTTTTTTGTTTCGTTCTACTTGAAGCTCGTTTTTTGTGTTTGTTAATCAGGGCCATCTGTATCAGGATAAATATACTGTTTTTTACAAAATTACAAAAAAAACGGTCCTGCATAGACTAGTCGTAACTACCTGGTATTCAAAACATCATTACTGCAAAATACTATGCACAAGACAAGAAGACACGATCAGATTTTTAAACACTTTAGTTTTGTAAGTAGTTTGTTACCTAGAATGGTATTCTTGAATTTGACGTATTCGTCGATAGGACAGTCCTTCTCCTCGAGAGGTGTCGTGTAGCACTCGATTGACGTTTCATCCGGATCGTATTCATCCTGAAAAATTACACAATTCACTTACTATTTTCTAATTAATTCACAGAAACTACATTTACACTTATATCGATTTCTTAAAACTAAAGTTTTCTTATAAATACATCGTCTACTAGCAAGCCAAGCTGTTTTCGGCGAATGCCTATGATATTTACTCTTCTTCATGCTCATTTGAATAAGCATAATACACGTACTTCCAGCTGTAGTTCCTTTCATCAAAGTAAGAATGCCAAAACGTGTCCAAGGTGACAAAACTGCGACGATACCATTGTCACAGTAAAGCGATTAGTGTACCACAACTTCCACTTAAAAAATATTTGGTACGTCCTGCCTAAACTAAACCTCGACCTCAACAGCCTGGATTGGTCACCATACTTACGTCATCATCATCGCTGTCATCGACGTGGTCTATTTGCGCGGACATTGTTACGCCTTGGTCGCCGCCCTTGAACACCGCCATGCGCGCCAGATTCTCAAGGTACTGGTTTGACATCTCGTCTAGATCGTCTTCGTCGCTGGATAGGACTTCTGAAATTGAAATGACACGGTTAGAGTTTCAAAGCACTGAATTAAATAGCTGCAAAACCACCGTCATGTTAGATTCAGGTTGCAAGAAATAAAGTATATTTTCATGATCACGCAACAACAACCACCTTTGTTTATTATTTTGTGACATATTATGTAGAATAATTACTTTTTACTTTATTTTTACTTTCTAGTCTGAAATAAAGGGCAACGCATATGTGCCAAATTGTAAAAAAAACGCCAAAGTTACGGTACCAAAAATCTAGGCAAATATAAGTGCTTTTGGTATACTCGAGTTCAAAAAAACACATACCAGGATCTTCCTCTTCCTCTTCCTCGGAAGATGAGTCGGACTCCTCTTCCGCTTGCGCCTCGTAAGCGCGCTTCAACCCGTCGAAGATGACCAGACAGGACGGCAGCAGTTTCGGCAGGATGTCGTCGATGGGGGGTCGGGCTGCCCCCATCTCGAGTAGGGTGCAAATCCCGAGGATGCTCAGCTTCCGATCGTGGATTCTGTAACTCAGATGCGGAAATCTTCGATCATGAAAGTGGCGAATGCTTTGGCCGGTGCGGTGGCGAGAATTATTGACTTCTAAAGATGTTAATTAAATATAAGATTAGTAGTGAGAGATTTTATATTTCCAAGTGTGTTTATGTATATGGTGTGGCCTTATTATATTAGAATAAAGATTTTCCAATTTAATTGATTTATTATTAACTACTATTTTTATTATTGCTTGATTTCTACACAAATAAATGGAATAGTGTTGTGATAATGTGGCTTTAATGGGAATAAAGATTATTTAATTTATTGGATTTCTTATTTCAAAACCAAAAGTTAAGAAGTTAATATTAAATAGTTATAGACACCAATTTTTTGAAAATTTAATAGAAAATATCTTTAGGAAAAAAAATCCCGTATTTTGTCATTTTGTATGACGATGCAACCGAACTTCGCAGACGCTCTATTGCGTGTCTCTATAAAACAATATTTCACCTATACATTTAACAAATTATCACTATAAGCCTACTTGTAATGTATATGTGTTTTATTAATCTGTTCTTACCCCATAAAGCAGTCCATATCATGTATCCACTGCTTGATGAAGTGTTGGACGATGGACGCGTTCGGGACAGAGTCTTGCAGGTTGTTCAGGATCGTGAACAGCATGTGAGGGTTGCAATACAAGATTGCAATCAGGACCTGTTCAGAGATTATAGTTTTGTACACACTAATGGTTGAAGCCTTAAAATGGTACATAGGCGACCCTAATGCTCTAGCATCATGTTAGATACCAGCTCACCTATAATGGTGTCAATTATAGGCGGCATAAAAAATTTACTGATTTAACAGCACTAAAAATTATGCCAGCTTTGTTATGTTTTTGTGGCTTCTAGATCCAATATTTTTTAAAATATTAGCTTAATTGGTAACGATTGAATTCATACATTTATTAGTAACGCCTCGTTGTTTCACCCGAATAGTTCCCGTTCCCGTGAGAATTCCGGGATAAAATAAAGACTATGTCACTCCCAGAAAAGTAAGCTTTTTAATGGTGAAATATTTTTTTATATAGGTCCATACATACAACCTATTCAATACAAACAAACAAACAATCAAATCTTTCCTCTATAATATTAGTATGGATAAGGACACTACAATTTTTAGATGAAGAGGGCCAAACTGATGATAGTATCAGGCTATCATTAAACAGATCCTCTATTTAACTTATCATCATCAACATCAGCCGTTTCCTGCCCACAAATGGTAATTAAAATAAACTTTGTTTATGTCATTCGGTTTGTGAATTTTAGGAAGCATAACTTTAGGACATACACCTACTGTTTTAAGATTAAATAAAAAAAATATGCAACATACCTGCAGCAGCATGACTCGTAACTCAGAAGTCTTGACCTTCTTAGTGAGTCGGTTGAGCACCAGCTCCACTATCGACGGCAGGCAGTTGTCGATCTTTCCAGAACACTGCAGCACTATCACCTCGAGTAGTTTGGCAGCGTACAACTCTGCTTCGTCCTCGTGCTCTAAGCTTAACACCTGCAAGTGAAGGTGGTGTAAGAACAAGACAACATAACACACATTGCCACAACACAACAGCCTTTTTTAGTCCACAGCTGGACAAAAACTTCTCTTTAATAAGCGCCTTCAAAGTATGAAAGAAAACGGTTCTTATTTAGCTAGTGATAGGTTAAAACTCTCTGAACCAATCTCTACACATGAGTCATTTCTTTTTTTGATATAAGATAAAATAAGAGAAACACTGCTCACGTTTACTGGTTGTCATAAATTCAGTTTTGAGCTCTTTTTATGGGGGCAAGTATAGATAGATTTTCAAAAGTCGTTTCTTGTTTACGATCTGGATTTGTGACGGATAATTGTATGAGGAAACAAAAAACAATGCTTTTAAAAATTTACCTATATTCGCATCTAGTATTAGGGCAACATATCACTGCATATTACAAAAATAATTCTTCCTCCGTCTGTCCATTTCAACGCGACACTCTAGGACTTAGTTAGATATCTAGGTAAGTAAATGCAAAGACAAGAATTACGAATCTATAAATACTCACAGCTTTAATCATATTGAAGATAGCCAAGATATGATTTTCGTTGGACAAAAACGCGTTGGTGTCAACGGTTATGTAGTTGTGGAGCACCGCCATCATATCGGTGAAGTAATCGAATCCTTCCTTCTCGAACACTTGGTAGAGCAGTTCTAGGACCTTCCACATATCTTCGGAGACGGTCTTTGCAGTCAATATGCAGAGTAGAGACATAGCTTCTTCGAAATATTCTGGAAAAAAATTATTACATAAATTAGGATGTTCATTACTTTTTTACACTTCAAATCTCAGAAATACTAAATGGATAATGATAAATTAATTTATTGCTGTGAAACTAGGTGGTAATGTCTACATTGGTCTTATGTCTAATAATAAAAGTATATCTAGTCTACCAGTGGATCCGCTTGATATTTTGCAGAGATATAGTTTCAGACCTAGAATAACATTTAGGGTGTTTTTTATCCACAAAAAGCCAGGCCGAAGCCGCAGGCAGAATATAGTGAAATCTATTCTAATATAACAAAAGGTTGAGTTTGTAGTTGCTACATTATCCCTGAGAGGCGTGCGTTTTATCCACGTGAGCGAAGCAGCGAACGAAGCTTAGTCAAATTATAAATGATCCACACTCACCAATAATACTATGATGCAGGATATGACCCACTACACGTAGCACAGTCTTCTCGATCTGGGCCATAATCTCAGGATTATCCTCCATAGCATCCAGAATGGTTTCCAAGGTGTTCAGCAGACCCATAACAGTTATAGCCTTCTCATCAGTACCAGCATCGGTTTCAATCACCTTGCTGAAGGTCGTAGCTAAGTGGTCCGTGATCTCGTAAGCCATTGGTAGCAACTGAGCAGTGAAAGACGGTACAATCTTCTGTATAACATTAGCTATGTTATCGTTTTCCGTCTCGCGGATGATTTCCAATAACGCGGTCGTGACCTCTTTGACCTGAGGCTCTAGGAATCCATGGGCTTTCTCCTGCGAAGACAGCAGCATTTGGATAGCGATGGCAGCTTCCACTTTGACGGGTAAATCTGCGTCGTGCAACAACGCATGTGTTGTTAGCTGGATCGCTTGGAGTAAGAGACCCTCGGTTTTGAAGCGGATGGAGGAGAAACATTGGATTACCCAGCAGACTCTTGCTCGGATATGTCCTAATGGGTTCTGGAATTCGGGGTAAACGTACTGGTGTAGTAAAGAGCTGATTTCTTCCCGGTAGTTCTTCTTCTTCATGAGTATGACGCTGAGTGTTCCGACCATGTGGAAGGCGCCGTCGCGTTGTCGCGGGTCGGATTTGTTGGGAGAAGTTAACACTTGCATGCAGAGCTGCATGGTGCTTTCTAGCATGTCCTTCCTCTTTTTGCAAGAGGAGGTTAGTAGCGTCTGAGCTGCTATTACGGGAGAGACGAAGTCTTCGAAGATATCTGTGGAATAATAGCTGTTTGAGTACAAAGTTTTAGGCCTAAAAAAGTGGAAGTATTCGATTTTAAATTATTTTGTCAGCCGTTGTGATATTTTCGTTGAAAACTGTCAAAAGTCGGCTCCCACGCACTTAGTGTCTGTTTGTCAGTAAACTCGTCGCTCAGAAAATATTTTCGTTGTTCTTAACGCATTGACAAGACCAATGATGATAATGATGAGCCCATTGTAGGTAATTTTGTTGTTGTCTCTTTTTTTACGTTTGGTATAAGGTCTTCTGTTCGCTATTTGGTGTGTAATAAAGCTGCAGCGTTCTTAGTTCGCCACCATCACTTGCAGCTGCTAGGAAGTGGATTTTTTAGTTATGTCTTAGTAGGTGCTTACCGAACTTGATCCTAATGTACTCGTGAGGATCCATGTTCCAGAGCTCCTCATCAGCTTGTGTGTAGGACAGCATAGGGAAGACTACATCCTTGATGATGGCGAACATGTGTGGCTTGAGCAGCTTCCAAGAGTGTGCGTGGCTTACGCTGAGGAATGCAAACTATGTTGGAATCTTGCTACATTTATGGACAATGGGCTTAATGATGGGTGGAAATAAACCTTTTGGAATAGGTACAAGAGAGCTTCAAGGATAGAATTAATATTTATTACAGGACAATTCGTTTAAACAAACGACTTATTTATGAACATTTCAAAGACAATGTGTACTATCATAAAATATAGGTAAAACATTCGAAAACGAAAAAATAATAATTCTATGACTCTAGCTAACCTACTATAACAAAACTGAAATACATACCAAATAAATAATTGTACATTTCCTACTTCATAAAGGTTGTCTTGGAATCATTTATTAGCCAATGTACTTTCTGATATAAAATGTACAACCAAACAGCATGAAAATAGTTCTGGAGAATAACTTGGAAAAAACACAAAACCGAAACGTTTTCTTGGAAATTCCACTCTTATGTCACTCACATAAAATTTGCACAAAAACAGGGAACCTTCTCGTAAAAGGAAAATCGAAGTTTCGTTGTTGTGCAGAACCAACTCTTTGTCGCTTGCATAAGATTAGTGTTTGCATAAAAACGAATCAGAAACTTCGATAAGGGGACAGGCCTTTATCGGAAATTTCGATTTTCGATATAAGTATAGGCCCAGTAGGATGCAAGTAGTTTACAATTATGTGGCACAAATAACTCACCAATGCTCAATATAGCTAAGTGTCAGCTGCAGTACCCTCGGCGACACATAAACTTTGTTTCGATACTGGTCCAGGATACGGAAAAGAACCTCTAGCATTCCTCCGGTGAAGGTAGTCAGGTACCACTCAGCGAACTGTGTGTACTCCTCCCGGGCATTCATTGGGCTGCCGTATCTGAAAGGCATTCAATAAATAACAGGGATATCTTTGCAATATCATCGGCCTAACAAACCAAACTTTGTATTGGTAAATGATAGTCTAAAAAGGAGAATAGCCATGCGCAGGACAAAATATTGGGCATTGTGCACTCTCCATTCCGTACTTTTATAATGAGATGGGAGAGATGGATTTGCATGTATTATTGGTACCAGATTACTGTTAAAATAATGGAAGGTAGAAATGTCGGCAGATGATGCACTATTTATTATTGCAATTTGCTGAAATGGGAAGATGCAGAGTATTATTTGTTGCTAAAAAATACATGGTTTAGGCTCTTTTATGAAACCTTTCCATGTTAGTCTATGCTGCACCTTAAAGTAATTTTTGAATTTCTGTGCAGTCTTTACTGATCAGGTCATTTTATATTTTGTTTAATAATGTATGATACCTTTCAAAATGTGCCAGCAGTCTAAATATCTGAGTATTGATTCAAATGTATAAAAAATAATCTTTCTTACCTTTCAAAAAGCCTATGAATGATATGTATTGACCATTTCTTTATCTTCCACCATGGCAATTCCATCCTCTCATCTTCATCAACCTGCAGTGTGTGCTCCGGGATGGGATGTTCTAGAATAATCCGGAATATTTCCATCCATTTTGTGAATGCTTCCTTGGAATGGAGCTCTAGGTTGAGAGAGTTCTAAAACAAAATAGATGAGGCTGTATACTACAAAATGACTAAAAAACAAGAATATTATACCATTCATACATTTCTTCACAAAATGATTGATATAAGATAGGTAATTAACTTTTTATATTTTATCTGAAAATGTGGGCCAATTTAGTCTAATTGATTAAGTTCAGTTACGTATTTTTTTTTCTATGATAAAATCCAATTTAATCACTTTATTTAAAAGGATTTTCAATTAGAACATGAATTTCAAATTATGCAAGTAAATTAACTATTTACATGACACAAGTCATCTACAAACTATTGTTATCTTGGAAGTGTATGGTTAATCTTGTTATGTAGACCTTTAAAACAAACCTTTGTTAGAGTAAAGAAGCACTTCAAGATCTGTTTTTGAATAAGTACAGACTCGGCAGACTGGTCATTCTGGAGGGTGATCATTATATTGTAGAGAATCGGCAGCAGCAGGTTCATAGCCTCTGTCAGCGGAGCTCTTTTCTCCGCCGCATGGTATTCATAGTTCTTGATTAGATTATACAAACATAGAAGAGCACCCATCCAGTTCGATGGATCAGGATTTTGCAAGAAAATATGTATTTTATCAACAACTTGAGTCCATCGGGTTGGAAAATCAGATTTGGTTATGATTTTGAGAGCGAGACACAACTGCACTCTGAGCATATCAGGAGCTTGGACAACGGCTTCTACAATGTTGTCTCGGATCATGGCTCTGTCTTGTTCATGAATGCTGAAGCGTGGGATTTCTCCCTCTTCTGGTTCTTTGTCGTGCCATCCTTTGGAAATCATGTTCTTAAGGTAAACAGCGCCAGCTTGACGGACCGGTATAGGAACATCATTTAGCATTACAACTTGCAGTAATGTTGGTGCAAAGCCTATAATTTTGTGAATCTGAAATAATTAAATACATTTATTTTGCACCATGATTGTTAGACATACAGGACTGATATTGTCATTTTAGTATGGACTTGTTCATAGTGTAACATAAAAAAACATGAAAAATTCGAGCACAAGTTACAAAAAAAAAGTAAAACTCTTAGATAACAACAAATTTTGCCCTAAACATTAGTTTTTTTGCCAAAATATCTATTCCAAAGAGGTTAACGAACACAACTTTGGAAGATAACCTAAAACTCTTGGAAACTTTGGCATAACTTTACAATGCAAAAATGGTTATTGGAGCAAGACCCTCATATGAAAAGATAAAAATTGCAGGCTACAATTATGTATGGAAGCTAAATACAACGGTAACAATTGATGTTTCAATTAGCAAGTATCTTGTCAAACCAGCGCGGGATCATGTGGAGGTTTCACAAATTACCTGCTCTAGCTGTTCTTCAGCTTGATGTCGCTGATTCGGATCGATCGTTGCTCGTAAAATCTCGGTGAGCTTTACGTGGTCCATGATTAGACGATTTCAACTATGAATTTCGGACATAAATTCACTTTTTTATTAAAATAAACCACACGTCTGCACCGCAATCAAAACAAAACAGAAAACAGATGATTGTAAAATGAAACGAATGATTGATGGTGTGACCATTTCTTCAATCAGAAATTCTACCAGAAATACTGCTAAAATCTTTCAAAAACTACTAAGCTCTCCAAAAATGTTTTTTTATTTGGTTGCGTGACGGTGGTCGCTTTCAATCGCGATAAATAATTATAAATAAAAAATTTCATCAACATCATGGATTTTTCTTTGTTGATTAAAATAATAATAGTGTTAAATTTATCAGGAAGAAAACTACTAAATAGACTAAATTCTACCAAAGTTCTTATAAAGCAGCCCATACATAACAGTGACTTTTTAGCGGGTTGTATCGCATGAACCGTGCGTGAGTAGACAGTTAAAATTTTGACGGATACCTAGTGTTTGTTGTTTATAAAACTTGATGTAATTTTTAAGTATCTATCCTTTGTGCCTGGCTGGCACTTAGCCGATTTATTCTCTTAAAACAATGGCATACTTATTTCTGAAGTCAAGCGTGA
This sequence comes from Eupithecia tripunctaria, assembly GCA_955876795.1. Lineage (NCBI taxonomy): Eukaryota > Metazoa > Arthropoda > Insecta > Lepidoptera > Geometridae > Eupithecia > Eupithecia tripunctaria. The sequence goes on along the minus strand of OY041624.1, from coordinate 2,299,642 downwards.
TTTGTCCCTGAAATGAGTAGAATGGTGTTATTTGCCGATCGACTGATGCGATGTAACCTTATCATTTTATCGTATTGTATGGAAAAAATACGGGGAAGCAAAAGAAGATTTATTTAAAAAAAATCCTCATTATTGTTGTGTTTTATGAGTAGATTGGTTAGCTACTGTATTAATGAATGTTTAGACAAAACAAATCATAGGATGACAATTTTAATCATTGTCACAAAACCAATACAATGTAAGTGAGTGATAAGAAATATCAACATTAAAACGGATTTTTTTACTAACAAACTTTTATTTATTTATTTATTAAGCTATTGCATAGCTTCTATCGCGGGCCTTGAGCGCGGGGACCGAATCCAGAAATTCCGTAACGAAAAAACCTTGACGTTTGTCTCTTTAGTTCAGCAACTCGCCTCTAGATGGCATTGCAATAGCTTTACCGCGGCAGTCCCCGAGTGCCACACGTCTTTTTTTTTATTTATTAAAAAGGAACGCCAACAGCGTGTACATAAAGCATTTTGTTTTAACTTACTATCTAGGCAGGTTCTAATATATAACTTTCGTAGTTTGACGAATTCATTATGAATACATAAAGCATTTTGTTTTAACTTACTATCCAGGCAGGTTCTAATATATAACTTTCGTAGTTTGACGAATTCATTATGAATGTAAGCGGGTTAGCTGCGTACCTTGTTTGTGTTGGAAAAACACGCTTACATTCATAATGATTTAAAACTGATAACTAACACAAAAACCTGAAACCTTACGTTTTTTTGTCATTCTAATAATGGTGCAAACCACCAAGGAAAAACACACCATTATTTATGTCAGTAAATAAATATTATATATAATTGTTTGTTTAAAAAATATCTTAATTGCCACAAAAACAATTCCAGACGGCTATAGATTAAATAATATCTTGCAATAAAAACCAAGATAACGCAAATTTAAAATGCAGGTACACCTACACTACACACACAGTACTTGTAGTAGGTCAATGACATCGAAAATTTAGACGTGTATGGCTAGCTTTATTTGTTAAATCTGGTGTTGCCACATTGGACATCGAGCCTGAAGTAGTAGAATATTTCGTGCAAAAACCGATCAAGTAAGGTACAGACAAAGCGAGCGGAAATTGATTCGAGTGTAGTAGGAGGTAGGATAGGAACCTCCTACCACTGAACCAGTCTATAGTGACAGTTAGGGAGCTTATGATTATCGAAGACTTAAGGTGGATCGTTTCGTGTTCTCGTGTGATATATTTTTTTTGTAGTTAAGCTATTGCATAGCTTCTATCGCGGGCCTTGAGCGCGGGGACCGAATCCAGAAATTCCGTAACGAAAAAACCTTGACGTTTGTCTCTTTAGTTCAGCAACTCGCCTCTAGATGGCATTGCAATAGCTGTACCGCGGCAGTCCCCGAGTGCCACACGTCTTTTTTTTTAAGCTATTGCATAGCTTCTATCGCGGGCCTTGAGCGCGGGGACCGAATCCAGAAATTCCGTAACGAAAAAACCTTGACGTTTGTCTCTTTAGTTCAGCAACTCGCCTCTAGATGGCATTGCAATAGCTTTACCGCGGCAGTCCCCGAGTGCCACACGTCTTTTTTTTCTGTTCGGATCATGATGGTACGGTAGCTTTATTTTCTTCCAGTGTTGCCAGATTTTGTATTATGAATTTTATAGCACGGTATTAAACTTGCGGACAAAAGCTATAAAAAGTTATGATGGCTTACGATTATAGACGTGATGGTATTATTGATTACCATAGAGTTTATATAGTATGTTGATCACCTAAATGATAAATGAAATTAAAAAAAAACACGAAATACAATGTAATCTTTATTTTCTATATCTACACTAGAAAAATATTATATTAAAAATATCTAGAAAAATATTATTAAATATTATATAAATAGATATTCATTACAAAAATACAAAAAAAATGTATTCATTGATGAAATAGAAAATAATCATCGCTTGGCATCATTACACTTTCAACACCCTTCGTGTCATCATCATCATCATCATCACCGTACATCCACTTCAGGTTTAGTATCTCATCGCCTGACGCCTCGTCGATGTAATCATCTTGTTGGTAGGTCTGTGCGAAGACGCGTCTCGCTGTGTTCTCATCATTGGGTTGGTCTTTGGCCTGGCCATTGGTCTGGTCTTTAGCTTGGGCATTGGTTTGGTTATTGGGCTTATTGGCTTGGTCGGAGTTGATTAGGAGGTCGTGATCTGTGGAAATTCACAGTCACTATAATGCATTTATAAAGGTGAGCCGTGCAGGGTGGATTTTTGAGATAGGTGTTGATGGCGAAATCCGCAACCATGAGATTTATAGAAAAGTCGTGAAAGAAGTTATGGCATAGGTACCTACTGAGTTATGGGCTCAAATAAAAAATATAAAATAAACTGCATACATACTTACCAAATACTTACCTATTTTTTTTTACTGGACGTTTTATTCAAGTTTACGAAATTCATAACCTGGGGATACCTATCGGTATGTTTGATTGAGGATAAACCCCATTAAAATACAGACTAAGTACAGTACATTGTTAACTACTAGTTAACATGGTATCTTGATCTCCTCTCCCATCAAGCCTCGTCTCGTAGTCCAATATCTGCGCGTAGAGACGCACCAGCGACTGGCAGCGTCGCATGCAGGAGCGGTGGCTCTTGAAGCGGTTGGTGTGCCAAGGTCTAACTACAACAGTGAGATGGTACCTTGAACTCCTCGCGCATCAAGAATTGTCTCGTAGTCCAATATCTGCGCGTACAGACGCACCAGCGACTGGCAGCGTCGCATGCAGGAGCGGTGGCTCTTGAAGCGGTTGGTGCGACGCGATTGAGGGCAGCCGAGTCTTTCTCTGCATCGTAATTAGTTGGCCTTACTGCTTATTGCATCGCGGTTGCCGCTCGAAAGCCTTTACTCCCCAACAGTTATCGGTTCTGCGAGATATATGGCCATCGCCACTTCCGCTTGCTAACTCTGGTAGCTATGTCAGTTGCTTTGGTTGTTCTACGGATTTCCGTTGGGTGTTAAGGTTCTCGGATGGCGAACGCGTTGCAATATTTATTATTTATATAAAATTTACTGAGATTCCCTAATCGTCAAGGAAATTCGCAGCGTAGTATAAAAAGCTACCCTAGTCAGCATTATCTTACGCTAGTGAGCGCTGCATTAGACAGGTATAGATTACGAAAGGTAGGGAAATCATTTGTGGGCAATTGCGTAAGATTCTATAATAAGCTTCCATCTGAAGCAACTGAGCTCCCTATTCGTAAATTTAAACTGTACATAAAACGAAATCTTATCAAGAAAGCCTATTACTCCGTAGATGACTACGTCAATGATGTTAATGCTTGGCCGGATGTAGCCCAGTTCCACACAGACAATAGTATGTAAGACCAGTTAGACTTAGTTATCCTAAGATTGTATTAGTTGATAAGCGATAAACTTGCTAGTGGTTTCTTTTCACTTCTTCCGCTAGTGGACAAAAAATTGAAGTGAATTAGAGTCGAGTGCACCTTATTTCTTGTTTGATAGTAATAACTATTTATCAAGCTGTTTATATAGTAAAAATTTGACTTGTCTAAGTACTTATTTTGTAAGTCTAAAGTAATAAACGATTTGACTCTCTGACTCGATAGTAAATAAATAAATAAATAATGTTGGACAATTCACACGGCATAATCAAGCCCCAAGCTAAGCAGAGCTTTTGTGTTATAGGTTACTAGATAAATGATGTAGGTACACAACATAGATATATTTTTTTTTCATACATAGAAAACATCCAGAACGCCATGAAATATCTCAGATCAAAAAAATATCAATATATATCGTACACACATTTGTCCCGAGGCGGGAATTGCACCCACAACCTCCTGCGTCGCAGACATAGGTAATGTTTACAAACGTGCAGTTCTGCACCTGGAAGTCGAAGGTCCACACGCTGGCGACCTGTGCCGTGCAGACTCCTGGCGTGAAGCGACGAGTGCATCTTATCTTGTACGCTTCCAGCTTCTCATCCATTCGGACCTGCTCTTCATCTGGACAATAAGAACTATAGCTATGTCAACAATGAGAAGGGAAGTTTACCAACACCATCCCATGGGCGTAGCAAACTTACCTACTGCCATAAGAATATAGACACTTAGCGGACTTCAAAAATGAGGAGGTTCTCAAATCGACTGTTTTTATATGTTTGTTAACTCAGAACTTTCCACTGGGTGAATAGATTTTGATGATTATTTTTTTATTTGAAAGCTGGTGCTTCCCGTGTGGTCCCGTTTCAATTAATTTGGTCCAGTTCTGACAATGGCATCCATGAGAAAACCATATAATTGAAGTCGGTTTAGGTATAGTTTTTTAAAACAAACCCAATTATTTTTTATAACCTTGATTTTTTGTAATGTTTAGATATATTTAAACCTAACATACTTTCTTTTTTAAACAATATTTTTTGTAAAACATCTGACAAAACAAACGGTTTCTTTAGTCAGACCTAAGTACGTGTGCGGTAATTGCGGTATTCGCTACCCAGAGCGGTACCAAAAGCCGAGTGAAAAATTGTTGCAATCCATATCGTTACCCTATAGTAAGAAAACTACAGGACTATTTTGGGAACATTTAGAGCAACTCTGACAAAAGTTATTTTCGCCTCGACGCACATGTTTTGAATTCCTCGCTCAGTTTATGGGTTTCATTGAAATCTCTCGCAATCTTTTATAGTTAATCGTTAATTGTCTTATCAACGTGTTTGACACCTACAAAGTGATGCTCTGTTACTCTGTTGCATTTGAAACTTAGTTATCTCCTATCTGAATAATCATTTCTTGAAAATGAAAGTTACAAACTCGTTGCAAAATTACCACAGACTGTTGCAAACAATCTAACGTATTATAGCTCAACTGATCCATATCATATACCAGTCGGAAGCGTACCCAAGACGCCTGCTGCATTGCCCAGCTGTATGGCAATGCTGATGCGCTGCGTCAGATATTCACCAGCTCTCGGGTCACGCGTCGCTTTGACCAGGTGCTCAGTGAGGTGCTCAGATAATTTTAAAACCCAAAGAACCTCGGTAGCCCACAGACCTAGGGTCTCGATTCCAAGGGGAGCAAATGTGTAGGCTGCATGTCTCTTTTATTTTGGTAATGTATTTGAAAATTATCATGTTTATTCTATCACAACACAATGATGTTTATATGTATTATGTATATTTGCGTAATTGCTACTCATCCTATTTTATATTTAACCGACTTCAAAAAAGGAACGACTGTATTTGTTTTTTTACATCAAAACGTTCGACGGGGTGCCCGATTTTGATGATTCTTTTTTTATTTTCAATTTAGTCCAGTTCTGACAGTGGCATCCATGAGAAAACAATGGGTTTGGGTTAATGGTAATAAGCCTTATCCTTATACCTTCTTTAGAATAACATTTTCCCTCATGTAACTGACATTAGGTACCCGTCTTTTCGAGGATAAATTTACACCGACTTACAAGTGATCTCATCATCTTCTTCAGTACCATCGTCGACTGCAGAGTCTTGACGGCCCCCTTGAGTTCTTGCGAAAATTACGCAAAGTAAAAGTAATTTTATCAACTGGATGTTCATATTCTCTCGGCATTAGCATGGCCATCTCGTTTACATGATCTATGTAGATTGATAAACATTTCTGATGTGTGATTACGAGAGAGAAAGAAAGAGATTGTAAAAATAAACCGGCTGCTTTTCTAGCTTTCGAAAAATATCGTTGATTTCGGCTCATACCGTCTGAGACAAAGACAAAAGATTTATTGTTCTTTCTTGATCATTACATTTATCCATTGATGTTTTTTATAAGGTATAATTATTTTGCTGGACAATTCACACAACTCGCTCTCTGCCTCTGTTATTCCGGCTAATTACCACCTGGGTGTCTTCAAGACAAGGTTGAAGATACCTAATCTTCTAGACTAGACCTTCGTGATACACTTCGTGATACGTCGGCCTCATCTTGGCTTTTCATCAGGTGAATCTTCTAGACAAGACCTTCGTGTCGTGATACACCGTCGGCCACATCTTGGCTTTCCATCAGGTGAGATTGCGGTCAAAAGAAGGTCTATATGAAGGCGGTACCCCGACTCACAGATAATATAATACTATATCCCGACTCAAACTAGCGCCGTCAACTATTTTATCTTATTATTACATTGAAGAAAGGAATTTACAATAAATGATAGGCTAGTTTATGATACCTATCATAAGCTTTCTTTTAATAACTCTGTAATAGTTTTTTTTTTGTATAGTTTAGGAGGAGATGCGAAGTTGCACTTGGTGGCCACCAAACTGTTTTCGCAGATCGTCATACCACCTTGCTGGAGGAGGGCGTCTTCACTACGTTTGCTGATTCGTAGTCTCCACCCAAGAACACGTTTACCCTAGCGGTTGTCGGTTCTTCGCGAGATATGGCCGGCCCACTTCAGCTTGCTAATTCTTCGAGCTATGTCGATAGCTTGGTTCCTGTAGTGTAGGGCGTACCAAAGAGCCTGGGCAGTAAATGCGCTAACAATAATAATTGTTGTTGTTCTCAGGTCAATCTGGTCTGCCGCAGCAGGAAGGGTTCTACTGGAAGGGCGTGTGGCTTCCACTATGTGTCACCTTCGAGCCGGGAACTGCCAAATCTATTTAGTAAGTTTTTCTACACCTTCGATACAATAAAACTAGGTCCATTGTACGTAATGTACGTACGTAACTTATACGTTCGTACGAACTATACCTACCTGGCTCAAGATCAAAACGCATGGTGGGATCAGTGTGTCTGTCTACCATGAGTTTTCACAATCTATACTCGCTAACGTCTAGTTCAAAAAATATATGGAAACTTTAAAGCGCCTCTAGCGGATGGTTGGGTTCTAAAATGAGCAGTATGAGTCGCGTAGATCTGCGTATTTACATAACTACTGTAGTAACGTTAGGCAACTTAACTGTGACAACTCATGGTAGTCACTACCAGTATTCAACAGATTAACATGTCTAGCCAGTTATAAATTGTGATAAAATTAAAGAAAATAATTAATTTTGAATCTAAACTCTATGTGAGAGAGCACAAGACAGATTCACCACCAATCTAATTAGCCCGCTGCCGCACATAGAACTCCCCTATTGAGCCTGCTACGTCTACAGCTTGTTGCACCCAGCATCTGCCAGCAGTCTTTGGCAGGTTGCAGGTTGCAGATTTGGCAGGCACCACCTGCCGGCCTAGCATGGGGATTGTTGTCTAGCATCGAGTTAATTCTAACTCGATGTTCTCTAGAGTAGAATAAAGATAAATAATTTTGTGTCAGATGTTTCTATAGTGTAAATGAATTATATTAATTTTAAGTAGAATAATTTATTCGATATTGACTATTATTGTAAATTTTAATTATCTAATTGTTAACTATTTATTTTATTCGAGATTGTAGGTAGTACCCACAGGTATTGATTATTGTATAACCCTTGATTATTATTGAAAATTAAACTAATGGAATCGACGATATTTAATATTTGAACACCTGCTTGCGGGTTGAATACATTTGACTGTCTCGTTGGTCTAGCGGTCAGCTTGTTCAACCGTTGATTATGAGGTTCCTGGGTTCGAATACCGGGTCGGGCCAATAGTTGATATTGTGGTTTTTCTAGCAGGAAAAATTCGCTTTCAGTGCCTGGAGGTCAGAAAGTTGGCGGTGTTATACCCCCGTGCATCAGAAAGCACGTAAGCCGCTGGCCCTGCGCCTGATATCTCCCAGGTCGTGCCGATCTGTCGTCCTATCGGATTATGAGAGCCTGTGTTTGTGCGCACACTTAGGCACTATAATAAAGTCCTGCGCATCTGATGCTATTATACCTATTTCATGCGACTCCGATGTGACTGGCCGCCGTGGTCGAAGAAGGACATTATCATTACATTTGATATTACTCTAGGCACTCGTATAAGCTCTAACAGGCACCTTTAATAATGTATTCATCAAATAAATGATTGATTGGTTGAATTAGTTCTTTTGCTTATGTTACCTTGTGATTTCGCTTTACAGCATAGAAATGCTGGACCGCACAGAAGCGCCGACCATACAAGACGGGTACGGCATATCCGTGGCCTACGCCTGTCTGATGGAGATCATCCGATCCATAGCTATTACCATCGAAGGATCGGAGTATTTCAGGTGAGGTTATTGTAGCATTTAACAATCTTTATTATTTACAAAAGGAAACAAACGAGATCTGGTTTAACAATTTTGTATTTGTATATTTTTAACCGACTACAAAAAAGGAGGAGGTTCTCAATTCGACTGATTTTTTTAATTGTCAATTTTTTATGTTTGTTATCTCTGAATATTTGACTGGGTGGTCCAATTTTCATGATTCTTTTTTTATGTGAACTCTGGTGCTTCCCGTGTGGTCCCATTTTAATGTGATCCAGTTCTGACAATGGGATCCCTGAAAATCCGTGAATGAACTTACAAAAATTGAAGTCGGTTTATAGTTTTTTTAAAACAAAATTAATTATCTCTATAAATCTAAACGTATATTAATCTTATTACTACGACAATATAAAACATTATAATGTTTGTCTAGTGTTGACAGTTAGATGTCACTGTCACACATATGGCATGAAATTATAGGATAACATTAATAACTTAAACAGTTGAGTTGAGTTAACTGCAGACGGTTGCAAATAATCTAGAGGTAGCTCAACTGATCCAATCAACCGATCGGAGACACTGGCTACATTGATCCGCTGAAAGGCTTGAATACGGTTGAAACGTCAGAACATACTCATACTCATACTCATTTATTCGCCGTAGGAGCACAAGGCACACTTGGAGACATAAAAACAAAATGGCATGCGACATAATACCTAGAGGTCATATAACTTTATTTTAAAGGCCCATCAGTTAAGTGCGACTAGGTAGGCTAAACAAAAAACTAATTTAAAATATATATTTTATTTTTTCCCAGATTGCAAGAGTCATACGAACAAATCGAAACACAGAACGAGAATGACGAAAAGGAGGTCAATTCTAATAAGACTGCTAGTATAAAAGGTCAGTTTTTCAAATTTTAAATAATTATGACTAAAAAGGTAAGCCCATTGCGTATTTTTAGAATCATACGGGGTAATGTAATTCTTAAACCAGTGGTGTTCCTCTAGCTAGACTAGACTATGGTTTATCCATTTTGAATGAAGCATGTTAGTAAACAAAGTACGACACAAATAAAAAAATTGCACTTGCTTGGCGTCGAGTTTCAGATATAATTGTTAGCAATATTTATTGAAGGGAGGATCTAAAATCGACAAGTAATGTAAATTACGTATAAAAGGACGCGCCAGTACAGTGAATTTTAGGTTAAGTATGGGCGGTTTGTTTACGTTTATGCTCCATTCAAAATGGATACGATATAGATAAGACTACTATTACCTTATTTTTTTAATTGTATGTTTATTGTATTTATGGAAATAAAGAATTATTGATTCGATTTGATTTGAAAATTTCGGTCATAAATCGGGTCACAATATCTACATAAATTTTCTTTATTATCAATCAGAAAATATGATACCTTTTACAATAAAAATCTATCTATCTATAATTTTAATAATTATTGTTTACGCTTCAAGACACAGAGAACAAAACTATTGAAATAACCAACAACGGCCACAACGGCGAATCTGACCAGAATTCCAACGTCGTACAGAAGATTGAAAACGTCGAGGATAAAGAGTTCCAGTTGAAGTTAGAAGTGAGTGTTCACATTACTATTAAATAAGAGAAACAAAACCAAACTGCGTTCCCCAATCCGCATGCCCAGCTTAGGGATTATGGGCATTACCCACCATGAGTAGCTGTGTGGTTCTGGCTTAGAATTCGCACCACCCCAATTCTTCCCGTGGGTGTCGTAAGAGGCGACTAAGGGATATCCATCGGGGGTGCGGGCAGCAGCGCCCCCTGCAGAACAAATCTTCCACCAAACTGCAATCAATTGCACCTTATTTCTTGTTTGATAGTAATAACTGTTTATCAAGCTGTTTATATAGTAAAAATTTGACTTGTCTAAGTATTTATTTTGTAAGTCTAAAGAAATAAACGATTTGACTCTGACTCTGACTCTGACTCTGACTCTGACTCTGAATCCCCAATCCGCATGCCCAGTAGTGTGGGGATTATAGGCAATACCCCTCATGAGTTAAAAGCCAATAACGCGTTTATCAGGAGGAGCCCTGCGCCCAGCAGTGGACCGATACAGGCTGTTGAGGTTGAGGTAAAAGAAACAAATAAGAACTACTAATTGAATCAGTTAAACTGCAGACTGTTGCAAGCAACCTGGGTCTCTTCAAGACAAGGGTGAATAGGTATCTTCTAGACCTTCGTGAAACACCATCGGCCGCATCTTCGCTTTCCATCAGGTGAGATTGCGGTCAAACAAAGGTCTATTTACCGTAAAAAGTCTACAGATAGCTCAACTGATCCATATCTATACCAGTCGCTCGTCCCCGCTACGCTGGCTGCATTGCCCTGCTGTATGGCAATGCTGATGCGCTGCGACAAATACTTACCAGCTCTTGGGTCATTATTATATAATGTTCGAAAACTTATAGAGCCTCTACTACTCAGACTTAAAAGTATCGATTCCAAGGGAAGCAGATAAAATAAATATAAATAAATAAATAATGCTGGACAATTCACACAGCATTATCTAGCCCCAAGCTAAGCAGAGCTTGTGTTATGGGTACTAGATAACTGATATACATAATACAATACACTACATAGATAGATATTTTTTTTATTATACATAGAAAACATCCAGAACGCCCTGAACAAATATCTGCAGATCGTACAAATATTTGTCCCGAGGCGGGAATCGAACCCGCAACCTCCTGCGTCGCAGGCGGACCTTCGCCCACCGCGCCACAGAGGTCGTCATATGATGCATATAAGCTCTGTGTTTATTTATTTATTCTCACAAGTTTTTAGAAGAATAATGAATGAAAAATACACGTTGTGTCTATATTATCTCAAAAAGGACATAGACCCAAATATCACTTTGTTTTGACATTCATCATTATATTAGAGCACTGCTGAACATAGGCCTCCCCTGATCAACGCCATAATGGCCTTTAACTTGCCGCATCTAACATCTGCCTGAAGCCTTTCGCAGTTTTACATTACTTCACTCAAATTTATAGCTCTGAATTTAATTAACAGCAAAATCCGGGCTATTGTCACAAAAAGGTTTGTTATTTTTTGAAGTCAAGCTTTCAGTAAAAGCATTTTTCATAGGTGGATAAAAAGTTACACACCTTTGGGGGCGTCCATAAATTTCGTGAGGTGAAGGGGGGGAGGGGGTCGAGTCAAATCTCATCTAATCTTACGTTGGAGAGATCATCGAGAATCTCGGCAAATATCACGCAATTTTATTCTGATTGAAACAAAAAAATATTTATTTATTTATTGTTTATTTAATTAACACGCTTAATAAAAACCAATAACATTTATTAAAATGAAATATTTACATTATTCAATACAATTTAAGGTAGGTATGTCAACAAAATAAATTAATTTATACAAAGAGAAGTAATAGTAATGACGTTCACAAAATAAAAAAAAGACGTGTGGCACTCGGGGACTGCCGCGGTAAAGCTATTGCAATGCCATCTAGAGGCGAGTTGCTGAACTAAAGAGACAAACGTCATATTTCAAAAAGTCATTAAAAGTTCTACTATTCATCGATAGATGGCAAAACTAAAAAGTATCACCGCTGTTCCGGTCGGATTGGGGAGCGTGAGGTTTTTTCGTTACGGAATTTCTGGATTCTATGCAATAGCTTAAAAACATTCTCGTAGTAGTTTAGTCCAGCCGTCAGCGAACAAGTCAACGTCGGGGCTGTCATCCAATATGTACTATTTGGTCTATTTAATCCAGATTGTACATGCTTAAAATTTAATCTTAAGCGCAGGTAATCGTAATATGAGTAAGATCATTCACTAATTCGTTCGAAAGAAAATATTTCATTCATACTTCGACGTTATACATGTCATCTACAGACTGTCAAACCACCGTATTTGTTTCATACCAAATAGCTCAATTTAATCTGAACTTACGGTACAGTGTTAATAAAAGCACGAAGCAAATTTTTTTTTACAATAACAATCCAACGCGTTTACATAAGAAACCCACATTTTGAAAAATCTCACGTGAGATTGGGGGATGGGGGAGGGGGTTGAATAAAATCTCACGACATCTCAACAGGGAGGGAGGGATTGAAAATTAAAAAAAAACACCTAACGTAATTTATGGACGCCTTACTTTACACTATAAAGTCATTTGTTTTTTTTTTTTTTGTTTGTTACCTCAGAACTTTTGACTGGGTAGTCCGATTTGCATGATTCTTTTTTATATGAAAGCTGGTGCTTCCTCTGTGGTCCCATTTTAATTTGGTTCAGTTCTGACATCGGGATCCATGAAAATTCATGAGAAAGCTATAAAAATTTAAGTCGGCTTATAGCTTTTTTTTATTATTTAATTAATTATTTATTGTTCATTAATTATATCCTCTATATTTCAGCTTCTTAAATCGTCGTGGTGCGGCCTGGTGTGGGGGCTGTCGGTGTTAGCGGAAGCGAGCGTGGGGGAACTTGAGAATATACTGCGAGCTATACAAACGCTGGCCAGAGTTAGTGGGAAGGTAAGTTATACATATGTATTTAACTATGGTTTGTCCACGTTGAATGGAGCATGTTAGTAAACAAAATACGACACAAATAACAAAATCTCACTTGCTTGGCGTCGAGTTTCAGATATAATTGTAAGCAATTTTTATTGAAGGGAGGATCTAAAATCGACAAGTAATGTAAATTACGTATAAAAGGACGCGCCAACAAAGTGAATTTTAGGTTAAGTATGGGCGGTTTGTTTACGTTTATGCTCCATTCAAAATGGATACGATATACAGTGTAATACACTTTGTTCTCTAGATGGGTCACGCCGCGGGGCGTGACGCCTGCATAGCGGCTCTGTGCCGCTGCGCGCTGCCCGCCGCGTACTGCGTCGCAGCCCTGGGCGCCTGGCCGTGTCCGTGGCGCCGCGACCAGCCCGCGCCGGAGCCCGAGCTGAGACACCAGGTCGTCTGGGTAGGCACGCCTCTACCCACAGCCACGCCCCCGCAAGGTACTTAACTTACTTAACAATTATCAGTCGAAGATACTTCCCGCCACTTACCAAGTTACCACCGGCAAATAAAACTTATACTAAACTCTCTAAAGTCGCCGCCGCGCCCCCGCAAGGTACTTAAGAGTACACTGTTTGTCATCAGTGAGCGCGGCCTTAATGCATGCTATCTCACTTGTCATTATAGACATACCCGCGCGATAGAATGAAATGCCTCCGAACAGACTTTAGCACAAGGGTTATCATCATAGAAAAACTATTAAATGTATCTCTCCAAAATAATTTAACCTATTAATAACTAAACTATGTCGGTAAACCTTTCATGTTAGAGTGTTCTTGCCCCGTGTATTATTTATTTTCGCCCAAAGTTAAGCTAAAATTCGTGTTGAAATACAATTATAGTAGGTATAATTATAAGCTTGTATTTTTTAAAAGAGATATTGACGATATTAATGATATTATCCTTAGTTTGGGATGGTCTACATCAAACAGCGTAGCAGTTACCCTTCCACATTTCAATGAAAAGATGAGCGGCTAGTTTAACCTTAATGATTGTAAACTAAGATACTAGCTCCTTTGTGTCCGGCCCTGTCCGTGGCGACGGTCAGCCTTAATTCTCAAGAGATACTAGCCAGCCCTCTGACAAATATCTTACAAAAACTATTCGCTAGAGTCTCTTCAGAAAGAGAAGAGTCGTGGCGTTGGCACACGGAGCGCCCTCAATTCCCACGACTCTTCTCTTTTTGAACAGACTACTCACCTACCGGTAAAAGGCTTACTAGCTCTCTATAGTGATATTAGTTGGTGGTCTCATCAAACGAACTAAATGTAACTTTAGTCATTGAACAGAATTGGATAAACTTCAATGTTTCCCCTGTAGGTGGAGTTAACGGCACTAGAGTCCAATGTTTTCGACTCCTACGTCACTTGACTACGTGATGTAGTTAGTTAGCACATTCTCTACTGAGGGAATGATGCGGGTTCAGTTCCCGTCGAAGTTAAAAAAAATTGGGATATTATTAGTCTTTTCTCTACATCTGTCAGTGACCTGTCACGTCACCCTCCCAAAAGATACTTCCCGTGACTTACCAAGTTACCACAAAGAATTGCTACAAATTGTTACAAATTAAAGTGAATTAGAGTCAATTGCACCCTATTTCTTATTTGATAGTAATTACTATTTATCAAGCTGTTTATATAGTAAAAATTTGACTTGTCTGAGTGCTTATTTTGTAAGTCTAAATAAATAAACGATTTGACTCTGACCGACGACAAATCAACCTTATACTACTCTCTAAAGTTAATCTAAAGTTCTTCACAGGTCAACAGCAATCGTTCGTGATGGTGACCTCTCGCCACGTGACAGCAATGCGAGCGTTGCTGTGCGCTGCACAGCGTGATGGCGACACCATACAGCAAGGGTGGCTGCCCGTGCTGACAACCCTGCAGCATCTTGTAAGTTTCACTTAGGGCTCTTGAAACTCTGTATTAGTTGATAAGCGATAAACTTCCTAGTGGTTTCTTTTTCACTTCTTCTGCTAGTGGACAAAAAATGTTTTACAGGCATGTTAGAAGCACACATTCATAAAATAATGTTAAAATTGAGTTTATTGTTAATTTTTTATGATGTGTATTGTTGGCAATGCCTTATACACAAATACTGCGTTCATGATATTACAAAAAAGTTGTCATACTTGATTTCGATTAGGTGATTTTGGTGATCGATGACGAAACGGCGAGTTTTTATTTCATTTATTTATAAAAACTTATTCTAATACATACAACATTTTAGGATTCTCTAAACCTGTTAGGATTTGTGCAGAATGTTACATTCCTCGGGTTAGGTACAATGTCGTGACTCCCCCAAGTGTCGATTTCTTAAAATGCATCTACTTTCACTAACAATAAGGTCCATTTCAGGTATGGATCTTAGGCTTGAAGCCATCTACCGGTGGCAGTATGAAGGCAAGTCGCGCCAGCGCAGACGCGAATGCGGTTATGAGCACTTCTGCAGTGATGGCGGATTTACCCGGTAAGTACCACATAAAAATCTAACAACAATCGATTTAGTATTATTTTTCCCTCAAAACCAACTTTATCTTAATTTTTCAAGTGCGCACATTTTCAAGTGTTTATGAAACACAGTTTTTAAACTATTTTAGGAGCCTGTGGACTCATACTGGTTTCGATTTTGTTGTTTTAGAATTACATAAAATTTGCTAAAATTAGGATTTACGAATGTCAATTATACGATAGCTTTTAAAATTGAATAGTTATCTTCTATTTGACATCAAAACTACCTAAAATAAGGATTAAGGAATCGTTGGGAATCGATAAAGGAATCAAAATGTATCGTTTGACATTCCTAAATCCTAATTTTAGCAAAAATACTAGGTATGTCAATAAATAATTTTTTTACTTAACTTTACTTTTACCGTCTCTCTTAAAAATGTATTTAACAAATACGAGTACTAATTTCATCTGATATAGACATTTCAATTAAAAATTGTTTAAATGCGAGACGGTATATCTGAAATTTGCTGTAAATAAATCGCTTACTCGACATTTCAGGTCAGCAAGTACCTGTCGCCGAGTCGTTAGGACATATGAGTGGTATACATTTTTTAGTGTTAAAGCCTTAAAGGTGCTTTGGTCTGTCACACGCACTGGGGCTGGATGCTTGTTGGCCTTCATTTGGGCTAGAAAAATAAAGGCCAGCAAGATTTTCCATGAATTTTCTGAAGCTTTTTGACCGCTCTGGGTGTATTATATTATCTCTGGCTCTGGTAGAAGTTGGTATTTATCTTCAGAGAGGTCAGAAAGTTTAGTTGTGAATTTGTTTCGTTCACGTAAATGTGTAAGTTTATTCACGTAAATGTGTTTGTGTTTGGTCACTTTTTGTTTGTCATTATCATACAACCACTTTATTAGTGAGTACCTTTATAAGTACAGGTTTTAAATATGTACGTTAATATTATTACGTCACCGCAGAACACCGATTATTCGCTTTGTATTAAATATCATTATGGAAACCAATTCTACTGTGAAAAAAGGAATGAATGAATGAATGAACACTTTTATTGTACATACAAAATAAAGTAACTTGTATCTAAATAGAACAAATGAAAAAAAAAAAAGCGTACAATAGGCGGCCATATTGCTTAAAGCAATTTATTCCAAGGACCTTATAGAACAATATACATATAATGTACATAAATAGTACTAAAGAGTTGGTAGCACAGGAGCAAACAGTATAAAAGTTTTATCATTAAAATACGGGATGTGTTAAAAATAAAAAGGGATATGTTAAAAAAACTCAGTGACTAAGATATCCATCCAAGACATAAAATTCTTTTTGTCTGTCCTTCTTGCTTTTGTTTGTCTTGTATTCACATAATGCGCATCACTGGATTATATCAATCAAGCGAAAAAACAAAGATTCCATGCCATCCTTCTCAAAATAATACCCCCCTTCAAAGCCATATCTTAAACTGACATTTCAAAGCCCTTTGAATGACCTTGAAAGCCATTATAATGGCCTCTGTTACTAATAACGCAGGCTATTCAAAGGGCTTTCAAATTTCAACATAGGGTGGATAGTTTTAACGGTATTTCACATTTTATGTTAACTTTTAAATTATATAATGTGACTAAAATATAAGGTACTCTATTGCATTGGGTGTGCCCGTAAAGACAGATGTACATGTTTTTGAATAAATAAATAAATGTTAAAAGGGGTTGGGATATTTACAAACCCTGTAATTACATAAGCCGTGGGTGTTAGGGAATTCATGACAAAAAAGACTTATTTGTCATTCTCGTGTTATCTTTTCAGCGTTATCAGCAATGCTCTCCCGAGTTTTCGAATCATCAAAGAACCTGGATGACGTGGCGCTGCATCACCTCATCGATGCGCTTTGCAAGCTGTCCAACGAGGCTATGGAGCTCGCTTATTCTAATAGGGTAAGAGAAATCACAAAAAATGCTAAATTATCGGCAGTTGCCATAGTGCTCCTATGGCTCAGTGGCAGGACCACGGAGGCTGGGCAGTGATTGCTTTATTAATCCTGATGTTTTTGTAATTTAATTTGGGTGATAATAAGAAAACTGCAAAGTCAAACGAAAAAGGTTATATGGTAATAATAATGGGGTTTGTTTTAAAAAAAACGTCAATTTCACGGTTTTCTCATGGAAGTTATTGTCAGAACTGGACCAAATTTAAATAGGACCACACGGGAAATACTAAGTTTTAAATATAAAAAAACATCTAAATCGGATTACCTAGTCAAAATATCTGAGATAACAAAATAAAAGAACGTCGAATTGAGAAGCTTCCGTCCCTTTTTTTAGTAATGTATTATTTACAGGAACCATCGCTATTCGCAGTCGCAAAACTACTGGAGACTGGCTTAGCGAATATGCGCAGAATAGAGGTCATGTGGAGGCCGATCACAAACCATCTTCTAGAAGTAAGTACACCAACCAAAACCTTCATTGTCTATGATTAGATTATTTTGTGTATTCCGATTGAAGCAGCCAGAAATTCGTATAACATTTTCATCAATGAATTACTGTTTTTTAAGTTATTATATCGGAGGTCAAATGAGTCTTGTTATCATGACTTTATAAAAAGTTCCCAAAAACCGTAAACAAGCCTAGTACATCACACTATATGATAAATGCGAAAGTTTTAATGTATAGATGAATGGATATTTGTTACCGGTTTACGCTAAACCGACTGAACGAATCGGGCTGAAATTTTGCATACAGGTAATTCAAATCCTGGAATCAAATATAGGCTAGACTTTGTATCCCATAAACCGTTCGCATTATAGATATATGTACATTCAAACGTTTCCATAAAGAAAACGCATGCGAAGTTGCGGGCACTGGTCTTTATTACATTAGAACACCATACATAACGTTACCCATCTTTGATTTATAAAAAAATTATAGTTTCTGCTAACGCTTTTGACATTGATTCTCTTTTACCAGGTATGCCAACACCCACACATAAGGATGCGGGAGTGGGGTGTGGAAGCCATCACTTACTTAGTTCAAGCGGCTTTCCAGTATCATCACAACAATCCAGCGTTAGTCAACGAGGTCAGTAACTTAAATCATGGTAAATAACCCGCTAATGACCATGATGGATTTAAAAGTTGTAACTCCTCTAATCTATGTATTTACTCATACTTATATATTTATTCGCTGTAGGAGCACAAGGCACAATTGGTTATGTCAATTTACATTTCACATTATAATATTAGGAATAATTTATTAAAGTTTTATTTGAAATTTTTTGTAAATAACTATAGTTATTATTAAGCTTGTTTGATTCAAAGTTAAGGGGAGTTATATTTGGTCCTCTTTCATTAAAAGTGTGAAACACTGGTTTTACTCCTCTTTTATGTTAAATCATCTTCACAGCCAATATTAAATACTTATTTTTTATTTAAATTTTAGGAAAACTAACATCTAATTATTTATAATAACATAAATAGCTAATTATTAGTTTCCACAAAGAAAACTAAGTGAAATTAAACTTTAACAGTAGGCTATCCGAAACATAAATTACTCAACAATCGTTTATGATCATCGTTTACAGGCCCGTGAAAGACTTCTCCTAGAACCGCTATCAGAGCTATGCGCGGTCCGTCACTGCGACGTTCGTGCGCGCCAGTTGGAGTGCGCCGCGCGATTACTGCACTCCAGGGGGGAACAGCTGGGGGCAGCCTGGCCGCTGATGATGGAGATCATCTCCGCTATATCCTCACACCACAGGTAGGTCAATGAAAATTTTAAGTCATTGATGCACAATCGCAAGCTGGCAACTCTCGCCAAAGAACAATAACAAAGATAAACCTCTGTGATTTTTAATTCATTATAATTATAATACACAAATATCAGTACCTTCAGCAAGTGAATCGTGTCAGCGGACGTCTAAGCCACGGAATAACAACAATTCAAGAGGACGGTGAGCACCATTTTCCCACCAAAAACTCACAAACACAACATCTAATCCACCTAGAAACAGTGACTCATCCCACATTTTACCAACTAACGGCTGAAAACACTCGAAATCTCCCAAAAAATCAACAATTTGCCGGTGATTGTGTAAATTGGTAAAAAATAATCAGATCACTGACATTTATATAACAACAAAACAACATCAACTTCTTGAAAATGGCTCTGCACAACAATGTCAAAGTAGTATGACATTGACATTTCCGTGATCTAACATTCTTGTAACATTGTCTCAAAAGTCGACGGAACGTTCAATAAGCTGAAAGCACGAATGGAAAATTAATATTAGGGTTGACATCTAAAGGTGATTATGGAATTAGAAATGGACAATATTACGTTTAGGCACTACAGAGAAACAAATACACAAGACACATCAAGCGACACATTTGAAAGCCCTAGGATGAGCACACCAAATGAACGTTTAGACAAAAGCATAACTCTAACAAGTCTACAACATCAAATAGAGCTATTGAGCGAAAAACTCATAGAAACAACAAATGACATCCAAACATTAAAAGCAGAAAACATGTTACTAAAAAAAGTGATAGAGAAGGGAAAAAAACACAAACATGAACAATTCTGCGATAGTCCGCAAACCTTACTTAAGCCTAAAAAACGTAAACGAATAGCACCAGTACACAATAAAACCAACTGTACACCAGAACAGAATGTCACACCCACTCAAACACACACACAAATAGCGGAAACAGTAGACACCAAATACACTCAAGAAACGATTGAGATCCAAACCAACAAATACAAACAAAATGAAAAAACAATAAACACCGAGGACAAACAGATATTGTATAAGAATATGGAGTTAGATAAATCAAATTCTGACAACGCTTCTGATCAGAATGAGGAACACAACACAAGTACACTACACGAATCAGATAAAAGTGCACAACATAACAACACAGTTATAGGAGAAATAGAAACTCAAGACAATCAATCAGAAACAGGACACGAAATAACCACACCAAACATAAAAACTATTGCCAAAAACAAAACACATGAAGAAACTAAATCTAAACACAACAAACAAAGCATAGACGTCAGTATGACAAGAAATAAATCTACATCTACCACTAAAACGCAAGAAAGTCTAAACATACAACACCCCCACAATGAACAACCAAAAAAGATTCTTATACTAGCAGATGACCAGGGTAAGAATATGAGAAATATGCTGCAAACCCAACTAGGGGCCGATTTTTCTGTTAGTTCGTTCTGGAAGCCTGGTGGTAAGCTCAGTGACATCCTGGAAACTGCGACGACTGAAGCGAAACGATTAACTAAAAACGACTGCATTATTATTCTAGGAGGTGTAAATGACAATGATCCATATGATTTTCACTTTTCTATTAACTTGTGGCTCAAAGCGGTCCAAAACACAAATGTTTACGTTATTGAAGTTCCATTCAACAGATACCTAAATGAGAAAAAGCTTAACTATGTACTTAAGTTCACTTGTGAAAAATTTCATAACGCTAACTTCGTAGACATGGACTATAGTCGCAACCGACCTCATCGGAAATATTTTACTGTTGCTTTGACTAGAATGTTGACTAGAATTATACTACGTCTCAAATACAAAAATGACAGCGAACAATACAAAGAATATATGAACAGTGTGTTAAAGATAAGACAGTGTAGAAAAATTTTTATAAGCAGGAGCACTCAAACAACCGATGAAATTGTTATAATTGGTAAAAATAGCAAGGCTACTCAAACAACCACAGAGTTTAACGCGATTATAAATTTAGAAGACGTACCCTCTACTTCAAAAGGAGACGATGAACAAAACAATTTTTTTCGTGTTTAATTATATTTATTTAATGCACCAAAATATCAATGGACTAATTAACAAAACTGACGAATTGATGGTTCATATAGAGAAAATGTATGACGTAGGTAAAACCATGGATCTTCTCTGCATTACTGAGCATAATATGACCACAGATGATTGCAACCGCCTATCACTATTAAATTATAAGCTCGCTTCATATTTCTGCAGGGATGGACGATATGGAGGTTCATGCATATTAGTTAGGAATCACCTTGAGTTTGAGAATATACAGGAGATAGTCGCTTTGTCTATACCAAACATAATTGAATGTTCAGCCATCAAACTGGTCTCTCTTAAATTACTTGTCGTGTGTATATACAGGCCACCGAAAGATAACCCTCAATTATACAATCTATTTTTGGAAAAATTAGAAAGAATACTTTTGCATCTTAGTGCTAAAAAGAACTTCAAGATACTTGTTTGTGGTGATTTTAACATAGACATATTGAAAACAAATAAACGAGTAAGTGACTATCAGATGCTTGTATGGCGACACAATCTAAGGTTTCAATTTAAAAAAGCAACAAGGCTAAAGTCAAATACGTGTATTGATAATATAATACATAATATACGTGGTAGCACAGGAGAAATAATTGAATTTGCACTTTCTGACCATACAGCACAAGTTCTTAAAATACCTACAAAAAAGATATACAATATCAAACACTGGTTCATCAAAAGGCGTGACTACAGTATAGATAATATAAATCAATTCAAAATTCATCTGAGTAAACTGACATTTTCTGACTCTTTTCAATGTCAAGACCCAAACAAAGCCTACAACGCGTTTAGTGAGATGTTTCTACTATTTTACAACTTATGCTTTCCTGTTGTAAAGATTAAGATAAACTACCAAAAACGGCCAAAGTGGATATCAAAAGGCATAAAAAAGTGTAGCATCAACAAAAGAAAGTTACTTTGGAATTATCGTCACACTCCTAACGTTGAAAATAAACAAAAATTTAAGTCCTACGCGAAACGGTTGAAGAAAATTATAAAACTTACACAAAAATCCCAAAATGACTACAAAATTAAAACGTCTTCAAATAAATCGAAAGCTGCATGGGAAATAATAAATAGTCATACAAAAAATCAACCAAAAGAAAGTATTTCGAAATTGACCATTAACAATGACATAATTACAAATCCTACAGAATTAGCGAACACGTTTAATGATTATTTTATTGACATCGTAACTAATACTAATACAACTAATCTAATTAATAATACTGACATGAATCCGAATAAAATCAGTAATAATAACAATTCAATATACCTAGTACCTACAGATCCCTTTGACATACTTAAAACAATAATTTCTTTGAAAAACACCAGCAGCGTCGGGTACGATGGTATATCCACACATATTATAAAAGAGGTAGCAATAATAATAGCACCAATAATCTGTCACATTGTTAATTTATCTTTGGAGAATGGTATTTTTCCAGATAGTCTTAAAGTCACCATAATCAAGCCTCTATTTAAAAAAGGTGTAAAAGATGACATAAATAACTATCGCCCTGTAGCGCTAATACCAGTTTTTTCAAAAATCGATTATATATAAATGTCATATTTAGACAACAGAAGACAGTTAACACACATCGAAAAACTCTGCCCCAAGACGTACACTGACATGACATACGCATCAAACACCAGAATCGTACGTTACGGAGTGCCTCAGGGCAGCGTACTAGGCCCTTTGCTTTTTATTGTTTATATAAATGACATGCCTAGTGTTACAAATCATTCAATGACATTATTTGCAGATGACAGTACAGTATTATTTACTAACAACTCATTGACTAATCTGGGAATTGAAATAAATAACACACTGACATTAATTATCAATTGGATGACATATAATAATTTAAAAATAAATTTAGCTAAGACATTTCTTATGATTTTTAAACGACATAAATTACCTATAAATCTTGACATTGAACATCTTAATACAAAAATTCAACAAATAAAATCCACACGATTCCTAGGACTAGAAATAGATAATCAACTTAATTGGAAAAACCACACTGACAATGTATGTAAAAGACTTAATCAATTTTCTTATGCTCTATATAAACTAAGCAAAATAGTAAGCACTCAAACGTTGATCACTGCATACTATGGTCATGTTGCCTCTATCCTTCGATATGGACTTATTTTTTGGGGTAATTCCACAGACAAGTTGCAGGTTTTTATAGCCCAGAAACGATGTATTCGGTCTATGTTTGGTATGGGACAAATAGACTCTTGTAAAGATGTTTTCAGAAAATATAGAATTCTTACATTACCAGCTCTGTACATTTTAGAAACGGCGGTTTTTGTAAGGAAAAACCCACATCTGTTCAGTTTCTACCCTGCAGAGAGCCGACGCGCGGGTACCCTACACCGTAATACTGCAAGGACGAGGGTTCTACGTGTAGGTGTGTTCTGCATGGCACCAATAATTTTTAATAAAATCCCATCTTCTATTCGAGCCATCAATAATTTAAATATTTTTAAAAGTACTTTGACGAAGTTATTAACTGAAAAATCCTATTACACAGTGAATGAATTTCTAGATGATAAACTACAATAATTTAATCATACTATTTCTTTCTAATTATTGACATTCTAAATATGACATCTTTTTTATTTTCTTCGACATTGAATCTTTGACATCTCTAATAATTCATGCACGAGTTTATTCAATTGACTAATAAAATAAGAAGTTGAAATTATTCCATTGACATTATTTTTATACGGTGAAATAGCCATCTCCAATTGTTTATTTTTGTGTGAACTCTGTTGGTTTTTGTTGCTCGTAAACTGTTCTGTTGTTTATCGAATTTTATGTGTAAGCTTGTGTTAAATATGTAAAACCTTTTTTCTATATTCATTTTTACCTACCTTTGTGATATTTGCACGCACTTTGTGGCAGAATGTAGTAGAGCCAACTATAGATATAAGACCTACTGTACCTACATTTATGCAAATAAAGTATTGATTTGATTTGATTTGATTTGACAATAAAAACAAAATAAGAGCAGGGGCTGCCCCTGGGGTACCCCAAAACGGGCGGTGTATGATCAATCACAGTAGTCAGTTACTGATTATGATTATTAGATATTATGGCGATAGATATATGATTATTAGATATTATGGCGATAGATATGTACTATCGCCTGCTCCACTTTTGAGAAGAACAGCTAAGGGCTGGCTGGCCTCTCATGATGGAGATCATCTACTCGATATCCTTATATGTCACCTCTTGTGTCCGTAGTTCGTGTTAGGTCTTTCATCTTTCTAGCACCACGCTTTAACTCTGCTAGCTATATAACAGCAATCGATGTGTCATCTGCGTCGCAAACATTCTCAGCCTGTTCAAGGTCATACAGAGGTCTTGTCATTAATAGACACCAACAACAAAACAGGACCAATGTTGCTGCCCTGAGACGCCCCATTTTATAATTCTGCTACGGAAAGTCTCATAATTATCTAAATACTTTAAAAACTTACAAATTTATGAATGGTCCTGCAATAACTCTCAAAAAGTTTCCACAAATTGACTCACAGAACCCCTTATTTCTGTCCCCAGCGAACAACTAATTCGCTCAGCCTTCCAATGCGCCCAAGTGGTCGGAGGCGACCTCCTGGGTAGTGCCGGACCACGGTGCTTGCGCCGCGTGCTGACAGCCGCCGCCGCCTTCGCGCATCAGACCAAGGAGCTCAACATCAGCCTCACTGCGGTTGGACTTATGGTAATGATAGAGATATCTACTGTCTATGGAGACATCCTTCAGTGCCGGGCCACGGTGCCTGCACCGCATGCTGACAGTTCGAGTTTACTCAAGAGTTTTATTTATGGTTATTAAAAGACCCAGAATACAGAAGCTTTTGGTAGCTGTAGCTTGTAATTCCAGAACCAGAACACCTATGCTATACGCATGGTTTTTTGCTCATTTTTTAAATAGAGGTCTATATTTTTCAGAGTTTAGATACCTATATTTACTTAAATTTACTTCCCATATGTATGTATTCCAGTATGTATTTCAAAAACTCTATTTCTTTGGTTGGTTTATGGTTTACGAAATAAGCCCTTAAAAATACAAACAGAACATGATGACCGAGGAGATTATTTTCAAGAGCAATCACAAATTAATTTCATCAGTCATTGTTGCATATAAAAATTTACGAGCAACCCTCTCTCTCAGACCAGATTCTAACCATAAATATCTATTTCCAGTGGAACATCTCCGACTATCTGTACCACAATCGAGACAAACTCGTGGTGGCACTAGCTAACGACACGGCAGTGTGTCCTGAAGTGCCGAATCACGCGGAGCTACCGCCATTAGACAAGCTGTGGATGTGCCTTTATATTAGACTGAGTAAGTAGACTTGGGGGGAAGGGGGGCTGAACCCCTTACTATGTGTGTACAAGCTCGTCGTAGCAATCGACACGGCCGTGTATATTAAAGTGCTGAATCACGCGGGTAGACCGCGTTAGTAGATTGGGGGGCTCAACCCCCTAATTCTAATATGCATGGATTTTTTTATTGTTTTAATCGATTTTTTAAATCATTATTTAACCAAAAATGATAAGACGCTCACTGAATTTAGCAATAATAAGGTAAAAAAAACAAATCAAAACTACAATCATTTTCGGGTGATAAAAACGCTGTCATATTAGCGCCATGTTTATTTGACGTCGACGTTCACACTCGATTAAAACCTTTTGTGACGACCTCGGTAGTGATCATCTCAGGAAAGAGGTTTTCCGAAAAAGCTGAAAATAACCGACAATACGAAATGTGAAGTGGGCAGAATAGTGTCAAATCATGGTGCAGCAAGCAGAATAAAAAAAGAAAAAATGTGTACAGTGATGTCACGTCCGCAATGGCGTAGTGTTTTGAAATATTGCGATTGAGATTTAAAATATCAATTTTTCAATGGTTAAATTCTACAATAAAAACATCTCAAAATGCTAAAATAAATATGTAGATATGTTTCTATCTCAATAGAGAATACGTATATAATTTTTTAGCCATTTTGAAATCACATGCATATACCCTATTCTAAGTGGGGGAACTAAGATCTGCACGGACGTCTCGCATAGTAGTGTATTGTGCATTATCTCCCTGCCTAAACAGGACCAGCCAGCTCCTTGAAGTATCGGAGCATGACTTTTGCTGACTGACAGCTTCTTTTCAGCTTTTCTGTGGTTGTGGCTGTCTCATTGAGGAATCAACCCCATGGTTGACTCCTTAATGAGACATGCTCAACCCCCTACTTTTCCGTAAAATAAAATAGCTCGTTGTGGATTAACGAACACTTCTTTTATAATAAGCTATTTAAGTGATCCGTTTAGAGAGCTGACTGATGAGGGTCTGAGCCCCCTTCATATCTTCTTTTACCAGAATACAGGGTTTTTCTTGGATTCTAACTTCATCAACAAAGTGTTATGTTTACCGTCATTACATGGTGCTTGTGCGATGCACATTTCTTGAAATTTGATTGAAAGAGGAGGTAAAACTGTTTAATACAAAACATAAAATTAGTATAAAATAGAAGAAATTACTAGTATTTTAAGGTTTTGTAATAGCAATACTAGAATTAGTTTTTTTTATATTGACCACTTCCGGTGGCCATATTTTTGTCCTTACATTCTTTCGTCTATGCTATGAGCAGACACACACTTGTTTCTATAAAACTAAAATAAATTACTTAAAATTTCTTAAGCCTTTTACTCAACAAAAAGTATAATATTTTTCTTAGGTGAACTATGCACAGAGCCCCGGGCTCCCGTCCGCCGCGCCGCCAGCCAGACTCTGTTCAGCTGCATCGGCGCGCACGGAGCCCTACTGGGCGCCCCGGCTTGGCGCGCCCTACTCTCCGTTCTCTTCCCCATGTTAGATCAGGTGAGCTTTATCTATTTCCATATTCCAGACGACCTCTGTGGCGCAGTGGGCGAAGGTCTGCCTGCGACGCAGGAGGTTGCGGGTTCGATTCCCGCCTCGGGACAAATGTGTGTACGATCTGCAGACATTTGTTCAGGGCGTTCTGGATGTTACTCTATGTATAATAAAAAATATCTATCTATGTAGTGTATTGTATTATGTATATCAGTTATCTAGTACCCATAGCACAAGCTCTGCTTAGCTTGGGGCTAGATAATGCTGTGTGAATTGTCCAGCATTATTTTTTTATTTATTATTTATTCCATGTTCTGAATCTTTGTGCTCTGAACAACTGTCTGTTGGTTACGGGAAAAATTGGTTAATAGACGCGATAAATACCCGTGAATATTTATAATTAGCTCCGCCCCGTAGCTTCGCACGTGTTCATTACGTATGTAAGCCACGAACCTTATTTGTGTTGGAAGAAGTTCGCACGTGTTGTTCCTATGGAAATATTTCAATGTGATTTCTATCCCATGGGAACTGATTTAAGGCGAGGCACTTCGAATTCCTAGTTTATTTAACAACTGTATCTCTGAAATAAAAAAATGCAATTTCCGTTTTTCATGAATATTAAAATTGAACATTTACTTTAGGATATTTACTTTTGGATAAAAATAAATAAAGTGTTTGATTCAAAGATTAGAATTACCTGTATGGATAAATTCAGCCCGATCCGATCCATCCATTGCAAACTTTCGCATTTATAATATTAATGTGATATTCACGGGTATTTAGGTCTGTTCTTTTTATCTAGTACCCATAATCATCCCTCTGATAAACGCCAATAAGTCGCTTATCAGAGGGATGCCTGCGTCCAGCAGTGGACCTATACAGGCTGTTGAGGCAGAGGCGGATCCATAGATAGTTAGTAGTTTCTTATATTAAACGTTAGTAACTAAGGTGCTTAGCTACGAGTATTACTAGCAGCGCATCGTGGTTTCACCCGCGTAGTTCCCGTTCCCGTGGGAATACCGGGATAAAATATAGCCTATGTCACTCCCTGAAAAGTAGGCTTTCTAAAATAGAAAAAAAAAATTATATCGGTACAGTAAGCTTCGGTGCCTATTCAATACAAACAATCAAATCTTTCCTTAAAAGGAGGTTCCGAGCATGGATCATGAACTTTGTAAAAATGTTTGTTAATGAAATAAACATTTTGTATTTGTATTGTATTTCCTCTTTAGGTATAATATTAGTATAGATAAAAATTAACCTTAGTGTTGTATCTACTAAATTTTATTAAAATGCCATAGGTTCAGAAACAATCCAACATAGCGAGTTCTGAGAAGGTGGACACGGGAGAGCATATCCTGATCCACCACACCAGAAACACTGCGCAGAAGCAATGGGCCGAGACGCAGGTAAGAACTGCACTGTTTAGATAATTCGTCGATGACCACTGGCGTAACGGACAAAGGTCCGCGACGCAGTAGGTTGAGGGTTCGATTCCCGCCTAGGGTCAAATATTTCTCGCCGGCTAAGTATGGGAGGAAAAGGGGACGCCAGTCGGATCGCGGATGTTATATGTTCCCGTGGTTCGGCGAAAACGGCGAAAGAGGGACACCGGAGAGGTTTTTGTTTGGGTATTACGCCCTTCTCAGGGCGTCGAGTCCCACATAATTCTGGTTTTCCCCAGACCAGTCTATTCGTAAACGAATTTTCCTCGCCGAAGAAAAAAAAAGGGTCAAATATTTGTATGATCAGCACATCGTGTTGGATGTCTTCTATATAAAATTAAATATAAGAAACTTTGTTATAAACATTATGGCTTCACGCTCAGCATAGGGGTGAGTAGAAAAAAACACATATAGTGTGTTTTCAACACTTAAAGTGGAGACCGGTGTTGTCGCAACAACCAAACACAACACACTCACCACAGTGATACACTACCTACACACACACACACACTCCCTTCATCTTGGTAGCTCCTGTTGCCCGGACTCTTATGAGAAAAGCGTTACCGAGACTATCAAATTGAACACAGTTTTTAAACACGTACTAACAAACATCAGAATTAAATTTTATTATGTAAGTGGGTTAACTACGAACCTAGTTTGTGTTGGAAAAACACCAACGCCAACCAAATTCCAACATTTAACACGCTTCATTCATAATGAATTCGTCAAACTAAGATTTTTTTTATAGAATTAAATTTTTATTGTATTTCTCTTAAATAATTTCTGTAACGAACCAATCCATAAGGAAGAGCGGATTTTGTATTTAAGTGAATTAAAGTCATTTGCACCTTATTTCTTATTTGATATTAATAACTATTTATCAAGCTCTTTATATGTATAGTAAAAAAAATGACTTGTCTGAGTGCTTATTTTGTAAGTCGAAAGAAAAAAACGATTTGACTCTGACTCTGACTCTTTCTCTAACACATGCATATATTATATGCATAAAAGAGAAGCCCATGATATCGTAACTTACCTATGCCCGGAAATAAACATTTTTCTTTCTCAATGATTATATTTCGAGTGAAGTGTACCTATAAATATAATGTAGGTAGAACTGTCTTTGTATAGCGAAAGTGACAGAAGATACTTTATCTGTCAAAAAACCTAAAATTGACAGGTGTGATTAGATTAGTGAGATATAAAAAAAACCGAAGGCGTTTTCTTTCAAAAGTGTTAAAGGTATTAAGAAAAACCTGTGCCAATTATATTGTAAAATGTTATTATCGTCCCTACAGGTTCTTACCCTATCAGGAGTCTCCCGAGTCTTCCACTCCAGGTTCCAGCTCCTCATGACAGTGGGAGACTTCAACCGTTCCTGGACAGCCCTGCTGGATTACATCACTGACTTCTCGCTGAGGAGGAGTCATGAGGTAAGCCTGTATGACTCACACTTGACGGAAATCCTATCAGGTGTCTCCATACCCTTCCAATCCAAGCTTTTTATATACTCCGCCTATCTTGCGGTACTCCGTACATCTTTCAATAAATATAAATTAATTAAAACAAGTATTTACAATTGAAACAATTGAGCTAAATGCAGAGTCTATTTCTGTCATATTTATATACATATAAACGAATCAACTTTTGCATACAGGTGTCAGTAGCAGCACTGAAGTCCTTCCAAGAAGTGGTATCAGCAGCGGGCAGGGTTTGCAATGGAACCACTGAGGGGAACAATGAACCACCTAAGCGGGTGTGGCTGGCCGCCTGGGCGGCTTGGACTAATATAGCGTCCGCGCTTAGTGTACATACTAATACTTGTGAGTATACATTCAATTTATACATTACTTTACATTAAAAGTGGAGGAATAATGAACTAGCCAACATAGAGTCCGCGCTTAGCGAATATACGTTCCTGTGAGTACACATTAGATCGAATGGGAAAATGCACCCACACCACACATACCTACACACATCATCAGCCTTTATAGTCCACTGCTGGACATAGGCCGCCTTTCATAAGCACTTTTTTGTAGTGGTACCCACATGGCGATTATGGTATCACCCTTAATCGCCATGTGGGTATGAGGATTGCAGTGGAGGTGTTAAAATACACTAAAGGTTACTGCGCAAGGTATTGTGCAGTCGTAAAAGGCGACTATGAGAACATATCATAATAAGTTCTCATAGTCGCCTTTTACGACTACGAACAGAGTAGGAGCTTAGGGAACAAGAAATTAGTCGAGTCGAATTAACTTTATTTTATTTAAAATAAAATAAGATTAATTCGATTCGATAAATGCTGTTTTTATAGGTTTCTCTTTTTATAAAGACAGTGTCACGGTGCACATTGTCAATATATCGCTAGCTCTTCCCCGGATGCTGATGTTAAAGTAAAGTCGAGTATACGGAGTAATAGCTGTATTGTGTAAAACTACATTAACAATTTTGAAAATTTTAAAACTATAATTAGGTAAGTGTTTCTTTGAAAGCCATGCATTCTATAGCATCAACGAATTTGTGAGTACCAACTTATTACAATCTCTTTCTCATAATAATATTGAATTATGTCATTGAATTTTATGATCTGGAATGAATTGATATTTGATTGTTTTGAGGTTTTTTTTGATTATGTAAAGTGAATTGTGTGTTTTTAATTTTCTATAATGAATTGTGTTACAGCGTTTTACTGTACAAATTGTAAAATTTCTAACATGCCTTGTATAACGACCTATGTTATAAATGGTAAATAAATAAATACAAATACAAATACTAACTGCGACTAATTATGATGTAAATGAGTGCGGTTT
The DNA here is from genome assembly GCA_955876795.1 of Eupithecia tripunctaria. Lineage (NCBI taxonomy): Eukaryota > Metazoa > Arthropoda > Insecta > Lepidoptera > Geometridae > Eupithecia > Eupithecia tripunctaria. The sequence goes on along the minus strand of OY041624.1, from coordinate 2,268,415 downwards.
GGGTGATTGCTGCTGATGCACTGACGTCCGTAGGCACCCGGTCCGCGCTCGCGGCACGAGTTAAACTTACTTAACTTACTTAGGCCAAACTGCTGATGATTATAAATACCTACGTGATCGATGTATCGGACATAACCACTTGGTTATAACCTGTGTTTTTGTTCCAGTGGTAGACGACAGTAAAACAGCGGATATGTACGTGCCATCGCAGAACTTCCTGACTACTCTAGTGCAAATCTTCCCGCTGATATTCCAACACATACGACCCACGTAAGTTTCTTTTACACAACTTTTAGAAGACACTCTTATAGACACTAATAGTACGTCTGCTGTCTTTCTGGTTCTGTAATCTCGCTCAGTTTGCATAGTATAAATAAATAAATAATGCTGGACAATAGGGTATATGCATCGATTTTTTTTATTGTTTTAATCGATTCTTTAGGTCATTATTTAACCGAAAAATTATAAGACGCACACTGAATTTCGCAATAATAAGGTAAAAAAAACAAATCAAAACTACAATCATTTTCGGGTGATAAAAACGCTGCCATATTAGCGCCATGTTTATTTGACGTCGACGTTCACACTCGATTAAAACCTTTGGTTACGACCTCAGTAGTAATCATCTCAGAAAAGAGGTTTTCCGAAAAATCTGAAAATAACCGACAATACGAAATGTGAAGTGGGCCGAATATTGTCAAATCATGGTGCAGCAAGCAGAATAAAAAAAGAAGAAATGTGAACAGAGATGTCACGTCCGCTCTAGTCAATCGCGTAGCGTTTTGAAATTTTGCGATTGAGATTGAAAATATCAATTTTTCAATGGTTAAATTCTACAATAAAAACATCTCAAAATTCTAAAATAAATATGTAGATATGTTTCTATATCAATAGAGAATACGTATATTTTTTTTGCCATTTTGAAATCACATGCATATACCCTATTCACACTGCATCATCAAGCCCCAAGATAAGTAGAGTGTGTTATAGGTACCTACTAATGGTAATAATGCCTTCCTAGCTGAATTTCGGCAATTAATGCACTCTCATAATCCGATGGGACGGCAGACTAAACACGGTAGTGAAGAAGACGAAATCACAACGACAACGCGATTTCTCTTATGTGCAACTCAACTGAGCAAATTCAGCAATGGGACCCTACCTCAACCTCAATCTCAACAGCCTGTATCGGTCCACTGCTGGACGCAAGCCTCCTGATAAACGCCTTATTGGCGTTTAACTCATAATGGGTAATGCCCATAATCCCTACACTGGGCGTGCAGATTGGGGATCGCAGTTTGGTGGAAGATTTGTTCTGCAGGGGGCGCTGCTGTCCGCCCCCCGATGGATATCCCTTAGTCGCCTCTTACGACACCCACATGAAGAGTTGGGATGGTGCAAATTCTAAGCCAGCATCACACAACCTAGGGACCCTACCTACTCGAACTTATTTTCTTCCGCATTGTCTGCATCAAGCAATCTCAAAAATGCAAAAAGAAATCTAACTGGTCGTTTCAGCTTCACCCCCGCCGACGTGCAAAAGCTAGGAGAATGCCTCTCCCTCATGTGTAGCGTCCCAGTGGTGGGCGCCACGGAGTCGCTGGCCGGCTCGCTGGGCGGCCCGCCAGCAGCCGGCGTCAGCGCACACGCACTGCGCTGTCTCGACACTGTGCACAAGGTAACTTTACCGAGGCTTTACTCTAAACTTAGATAGATAGATAGATTAATGGATTATTAAAAAATTGTTTAGAATATACTTTAATGTTTAGCTGTACGTAATATGTATTATGTATAACTTTTGTGTTCTCATATAAGTGAATACCTATGTAATTCTTTTGAGAATAAAGTTTCTATAAACCTAATTATAACTTTATTGCACCATCAATACATAACAAAAACAAACAGAGAATTACTGCTAACTAATCTAGAGAGGCACAATCGGCGGCCTTATCGCTAACAGCGATCTCTTTCAGGCAACTTTTGGATGGATAGGATCTGTACGTTTAGAAGCTGACGTTGACGGTGACGGTGACGGTGTAAACTGTAAGGTGGAACTAGTCGCTCATTTTTTCATACAAACGTGGAAGGTAATAACTACAAGGCTGTTTGATGTTGACCATCCAGAACTAAGGATGAAATAAATTTATACCGTCATAAACTATGTTTGTATACAACTAAAACAGTAAAAAAAGTATACGTTTGAAAAATACAAGCTTCTAAACTTTCGTATTTCAACACGAATTTTAGCCTAACTTTGGGCGAAAATAAATAACACGGGGAAAGAACACTCTAAAATGAAGGGTTTACCGACATAGCTTAGTTATTAATAAGTCAAATAAATAATTATTTTGAAGAGATACAATCAATAGTTTTTCTATGATAACCCTTGTGCTAAAATCTGTTCGGCGGCATAAATCATTGTGCATTTCAGTCTATCGCGCGGGTATGTCTATAATGACAGGTGAGATAGCATTCATTGATGACAAACAGTTTACTCTTAAGGCGCTAAACTCTAGGCTATTAACTCTAGACTTCTTAGGTTGGGATTCTGTTGAATGGATGCATTACCCTTGTGACTGTAGGTATAGTTTTATTTTTATTTTTTATTTATAGTTTAACTTTGTGTTCAGTCTTAATTTATGTAATGTTTTAATATGTATGCTCTGTAACTGATGGACATTGGTGTCTTTTCAGATGTTGCCAAAACTAGACTAAACTAATCTGACTGGACTAAAAATAATGCCATCCTTATTATTTTGAATTGGTTTAGTTTCGTTTTAGCGACATCTGAATAGACACCATTATCTGAAAAAAAAAACTTCTTATTTTTAATTTATTTATCATGGATGCGAGTGCGGGAAACTTCTGGGGCGTGCAAGAGTGAAGTACACACGGGTTTCACGTGTGCCAAAGAGTGCGGCTCGCTTTTCTCGTTACCCTATGTGAGGGTGTGTGGCTTGCTTCGCTCGCTGCACTGGGAAAACGAATCTGCTACCCTTTCTCTGATTCCCTTAGTTAGCGACCTTACGCCACAACTCCAAAATTGCTGAGTAATCATAAAATAAACACAGCTAAGACAATTACAGTGAAAACATTATTAACCTGTATTGAATCAACCTCTTCGATTGTATTCCAGGAAGCCCTGATCCGGCACGAGCTGCTACCTTCCATGTTCTCTGCTCTGATCAGCCTGGCGCGCGCCTGCTCTGTGACGTCACACAGTGTGACGTCACACGGCGCGGCGCGCTGCCTGCACGCCGCGCTCGCTCTGTACGAGGCACAGCCGGCGGCCAGCCAGCCCGCATTACCGGACTTACTGAAGGTATGTTTATAACGAGCTCCTACCTTCCATGTTCTCTGTGACGTCATACAGTGTGACGTCACACGGCGCCGCGCGCTGCCTACACGCCGCGCTCGCTCTGTACGAGGCACAGCCGGCGGCCAGCCAGCCCGCATTACCGGACTTACTGAAGGTATGTTTATAACGAGCTGCTACCATCCATTTTCTCTGTGACGTCACACAGCGTACTCCTCGATCCTTCCCCTTTTTCTCTACCTCCTCGATTTTGTATTTTCGTCTGACTTCCACCTATGGGAACAGCCGCGAGGAAACTGAGAACAGATAGACCAAAGCTTGCGCAAATCTCGGGCTCATACAAATAGGCTAGTCCTATAAAAATTGGGGCTAGTGTCGCACCATGCTAAAAGTGCCGCAAGGCGTGACGTCACGTGGAACTTTTTACTGGCTAGATAATTATTGTCTTTTATATTTTTTAATTTATATTTGTTTCCTCAGAACTTGTGAACCCAGTCACAAGTTCTGAGGAAACAAATATAAATATGTCCGATTTTCACGATTCTTTTTTTATTTCAAAGCTGGTGCTTCCCGCGTGACCCTATTTTAATTTGGTCCAGATCTAACAATAGGGTCCATATAATTGAAGTCGGTTTATAGATTTTTTAAAACAAAATCAATTTTATTGTTTAATCAAGATATAATAAGTGAAATAAGTGTTCAGAAATAGGTGCCCAATATTTTCTAATAACCTAACTGACGGACCAAATAGAATAATAATAATAATAAATATATATTCACAGAGATGGGTTTACAAAGAAGGTACTTACAACAACAATCTGTTTCATTTTTATGAATAGACAATAAATGTCATTTAAACAGATATCATTTGAAACAAAAATATAGTAATGAAAACACGAACATTTAACAAAAGAATTAGAACTAGTAGATTTTAGCAGTTGAGCTGATTGCACACTATTGTAAACAATGTAGCTCTACTCCTTTATTGTTAACGGCCATTCATGAAAATCTTGATGAACAGATTTTGTAGATTGTAATAAGAATTTCTCTGACTTTTTGTGAGACGATAAGGATAGGCGTAAACGTCTCACGTGAGAGGTTGGAAACAACTCTTCTATTCTGATATACTTCCGTGGTACCCAATCTGAATCCTATTAAAATATATCTTGTTCGTTGGTTGTAGGCCTTACACTCATCAGTGCTGGACTGCGCTCAGGACAAGCGGCGGAGATCGACTGAGGTGCAAGAAGAGGCTGCACAGCTCTCCGGGCTGTTATTGCAAGTGAGTGTACATAACAACTGTGTGCTAGAATGTGTGTTAAAATTTGCACCACCCCAACTCTTCCCGCGGGTTTCGTAAGCGAGGCGGAGAGCGCGGCGCGTCGGTTAATAATTTCGTCATGTTGGCAGTGGTTGGATTTGTTTACGGCTGGTGCCTTTGCCCTGGAGCTGCCAGCTCCCTTACCCGATATATTTTTAGAACAAACACTCACACAGCTGGCCAGAGCAATACAAAGGGTTTAATTTTTAACCGACTTCAAAAAAGGAGGAGGTTCTCAATTCGACTGTTCTTTTTATGTTTGTTACTTCAGAACTTTCGACTGGTTGGTAAAAAATAATCATAAAGATCGGATCTTTATGATTATTTTTTATATGAAAGCTGGTGCTTCACGCTTGTGTACCAGCTTCATGGCGCATGATGATGATGAGTTTCAGTCCGGCCCTGGTGGGGGCACAGAGAGGGGCCTAAAGGCTCGGCCACGTTACCCCGGCGTAAACTCAAGGGGCGACAACCCCTCGGTTTTTTGTGCTGGTTTAATTTTTTTTGGGCTGCGTTTAGTTTTTTAATGCTGCATGAAGCTCTTTGAAAATATTGAAAAGCTCAAAATTCAAATCATTGTAAATATCCACATAGTGTTCATAACCATGGTGGAATTAAAAGTTGTATGTATTTTTAACTCTAGTGCAAGAATTATGACAGTCAAAGGTTTACATGGTTTATTTAGAAAATAAAGAAATTACAATCCAGTCACATACGAACAGCCGGGATTCTATATATGTATATGACAAAAGAAATAAACTAGATAGCTCACAGTTTCCGAGTCTCCACAAACCACACCCGGGATCAGTCCAAGTTTTCACGAGAAGTCCTTCAAGAATGTCAGCGACGCCACCTGTCAACATTTTCTTTCTAATTCGAACCGAGCAGCCAAGGAGTTTGGTTTATAGTAAATACATAATAGCCATTACTTTCCGTAAATCCATTGTAAATATATTTTAAAGTTGTATTCTTATATTTTAAAGTTGTATATATACATATATATGTGAAAATCTGAGTCTAAGTTTGTTCTTTATTCATCAGGTGTTACAAACGAGTCTTCCCCTGGCGAGAGAAGACCCCGAGGCCTACCAGGAGTTCTGGGACACCCTGCCCAAAGTGCTGGAGACGTTCCTGTTTGAACCACCGTAAGTTGATCTATCAAACAAGTTTTGAGTTGATGAAGATAACGTAGGTCACGTTATGATAAGGACATTGGACGTTGCCGCGAACAAAAGACATCAAGTAGGTTAATTGTTTTCTATTTGTCTTCAAAATATAAACTCGTAGTTTATCTACAAACAAAACCTTCTATGAATAACTACAAAAGAATAATTGATTTTGTTTTAAACAACTATAAACCGACTTCAATTATATAATTTTTTCATGGATCTCATTGTCCAAATTAAAATGGGACCACACGGGAAGTAGCTCTTTCGAATAAAAAATAATATTGAAAATCGGACCAACCAGTCAAAAGTTCTGATTACAAACAAAAAAAACAGTCGAATTAAGAACCTCCTCCTTTTTTGAAGTCGGTTAAAAAGCTCCTCAATACGGTGACATTTCACCCCACACAGAATCGCGAAATGGATTTATGATGGGTTTGATTAATATCATGTTTATATGGCCACTGTTCCGGGGTTCAAACAATATTCCGTGGATTTAACCAAAATTCCGTGGAATTGACCTACATTCCGTTGGTTTGACCAATATTCCGTGGGTATGACCAATATTCCGTGGGTTTGACCTACATTCCGTGGGTTTGACCTACATTCTGTGGGTTCTCAATTACTACTTCGCATAAACAATTCGCATTGACCCTTCGTTAACCCTCACCTCCCCCCCACAGTGTAGGCTGGGGGCGCAACGCCCGGGCTCTAGTAGAAGGCGTGAGGGAACTAGCGCTCCGCTCCCGGCCGCGCCTGCCTGCCGCGCGCCGCGCGCCGCTGCTGGCGCTGCTGAGGACAGCGGCCGCGCACCAACACACCAGCCAGCCTTACAGTTAGTATACAGATCCTTTTTTTTATTGCTGATGGACTAGCTTTTGGCTACCAACTTACTTTAAGAAAGTGAAGATGTAGCCTAAGATAGAGCACGCTTTTCCAGAAGGAACTTATTTACCCTACATGTGAAAACTCCAAGATTGTACTCTAATGGCATATGCAGGAAGGTCATTCCACTCTTTGGCTGTGGATATTATGAAAGTAGAGCAGAATCTTTTGGTTTGACACTGTGGTATGTCGACCAGGAATGGGTGGTATGAATTTGTGCGTCTGCTGATCCTATGATGGAAGGGAGAAAACGGGATAAGTTCGTGCAATGCTTGCGCACAATCACCAAAGTGGTACTTGTAGAACACTGACAGTCTGGCAACGCGCCGCCTGTGATCGAGGCTTTGTAGGCTAGACTCTGTAAGCGAGACATCATCAACAAGTCTAACAGCGCGTCTTTAAATCGAGTCGTAGTCTTCTAGTTGGTATTTATTTAGCCGAGCCGTCCCAAAGATGGCTGCAATACTCCATGCAAGTTCAGACCTGCGCCTTATATAAACTGAGGAGCTGTCCCGGTGTGAAGTACCGCCGAACCTCAACCAGTATATCCGTTTCAGAAAATGAGCAAGAACTGAAAGAGAGAGAAGATTTCGCGCGGACGTGCTTTGAGACGCTGCTACAGTTCTCCATGCTTGAAGACATTCAATCGCTGACTGGCGTTGAAGGTAAGTTACATATTAAGAATTTTCTTAACTAAAGGTCGTCATATCATTTAAGATAATTTAAGTTTCCGACACAATGTATATTGTTATTATGGAATAAATAAATATGGCCTAACTAATTCTTCGATGACTTGTTATGGTAGAATAACAAAAGCAAATCTTTCCCGTCGCACAGTGATTGTATTTTTAACCGACTTCAAAAAATGACCTCTTGCTTCTTTTGAAGTCGGTTAAAAATTCGTTTTTGTTTTTTTTTTGTTAATTCAGAACTTTTGACTGGGTGATCTGATTTTGATGATTCTTTTTTTGTTTGAAAGCTAGTGCTTCTTCTATGCGTAGTTATAACAACGCCATCCATGAGAAAACCATATAATTAAAGTCGGTTTATAGTTTTTTTAAAACAAACTCAATTATTTTATTGATTTACCTGTCACTTTAGAGGGTACAGTCAGTACCTTTTCTCTTAAATCATATCAGTAAGATATGATTAAAGAGAAACATTGCTGATCATCTGCAATTTCCAAATAACTACACGTTTACTTCTCGTGCATCGAAAAGAGCTTCAAAATGATTGGCCCTGTTCAGCGGTTTTTGTCGTGAACTCGAGTAATTTTATTTTAAGCTATTGCATAGCTTTTATCGCGGGCCTTGAGCGCGGGGACCGAATCCAGAAATTCCGTAACGAAAAAACCTTGACGTTTGTCTCTTTAGTTCAGCAACTCGCCTCTAGATGGCATTGCAATAGCTTTACCGCGGCAGTCCCCGAGTGCCACACGTCTTTTTTTTTTACAAAGTTCATCAAACTTTTTTATTTTATAGCTGTTGATATGCAACTTGCAATCTATTTATCAATCAAGATGTTGATTTGCAAATCGTTTAAAATTATTTTTAAAAAATAATTCTCTAATTCTAAAAACATGTTCTAGTTTGTTGTTTTTTAAATGAAATAATTGTTTATTTTATTATTAATTTTATTATCTGTCCGTGAAATGGCTTGGACCAGCATTGATTGTATTGTAACGTGTTTACAACCAGCTCATGCTGAGACAGAGACCGTTTAGTGACTCTAATCGTCATGCTTTGTCTTCTATTTTAAGTCATGTTTGTTTTTGTTGATAAAGTTGCAAATAAAATAATATTCTATTCTGTTATATATTAGGTCCTTACATATGAAATTGGCGTTTTGTATGGGAGGAACAAAAAGTCGAATATTTTTTAATATAATATATTTAATTAATCAAAGTATGAACCATTATTTTCTATGCACTTTTGCCATCTTATAGGTAGTTCATTGATCCCTTTACTAAAAAAACCAGTCGGACGGGAATCAATAAAATCTTTGAAGGCGATTTTGACTGCCCCATCGGAGTTGAATTTTTTCCCTTGCAAGAAGTTATCCAAATTTCGAAAAAAATGGTAATCTGTTGGAGCAAGGTCCGGGGAGTACGGAGGATGTCTTAGACTTTCCAATTGAAGCTCTTCTAATTTAGTAGCCGTCTGTTGCGCAGTGTGTGGTCTAGCGTTGTCGTGAAGCAGCAGTGGCGTGGAGCGATTGACCAGCCTAGGTTGTTTAGCCGCTAGCTTTTCCATCATGGTTTGCAATTGCTGACAATAGACATCAGCCGTAATAGTCTGGCCAGATTTGAGAAAACTGTAATGAACAATACCGGCACTAGTCCACCAAACGCTTACAAGTAACTTTTTTGGGGTTAATTTTCGCTTGGGGCAGGATTTGGCTGGCTGGCCAGGATCCAACCATTGCGCTGAGCGCTTCCGATTATCGTAAAGAACCCATTTTTCATCACAGGTAATGATTCAGTTTAAAATACCTTCATTATTGTGCCGGTTTAGTAATGTAACGCAGCAGTCGACGCGCGTTTGCCGGTTTGCTTCAGTCAATTCGTGAGGTACCCACCTTTCAAGCTTTTTAATCTTCCCAATTTGCTTCAAGTGAATTAAAACAGTTTTATCACTAACATTGCAGCCTGCAGCTAACTCGGACGTGGTTTGCGATGGATCCGCTTCCACAATAGCCTTCAACTCTTCATTATCAACTTGAGTCTCAGGCCGTCCACGGGGCTTGTTCTGCAGGTCGAAATTTCCAGAACGAAAACGTTGGAACCAAAAACGAACTGTGTTTTCTTTTGCAACACGACCGCCATACACATCATTCACCCTTCGAGTTGTTTCCGCAGCACTAGTGCCACGGCGGAACTCGTACTCGTAAATAATGCGATATTTTAAGTTTTCCATTTTGTAAAATGAGTGACGCAAACAGAAAAAAACAGAAGAAAAAAAACAAATGAATGACGATCATCGAAGCACAAATACATGAGTCTATAAGCTGTACAAATTTGAATTTGGAATTCCTTACCAAAGAGGAGAAATTTGTGATTAAAGTGGCCAGTACGAAAAACGCCAATATCATTTGTAAGGACCTAATATTATAAATTTGTTTGTTTTAGTGTAAATGTAGTAGGTAGTCTAAGATAATTTTAATATTAGCGATAAGTATGTACCTTAGTGACTAACATTTAATTTAAGAAACTACCTACTAACGAAATATGGATTATGCTATCTGTACAATTCTGCCTACTACGGGATTTGCACTATGCCACCGACCAATAGGAGAAAGCAGTGACGTTTTTCACAAATTGCCCGCGCGCCGATTAGGAAGAACCTCTTCCTACTTCGAAACTGAAATTAACGTTGTCAAGAGATTTTGATAGACGTTCTATCGACAAACTACATGAACTTCTCCTGTGTGCTGTAGACTTACCTAGTGCTGTGATTGGGACCTAACCATCTAGCTAGATCCGAGGATCCTCACATTGTGGTGGTGTGTTGGAAGCAGCGAGTATCTAACATGTTAGTGGTACACGTGTTCATCTCAAAACGGCAGAATTGTTCGACCATCCATCAATCTTTTAATTCCTCAAAATTTAAAACCTATTCCGCCAGTAAGATATCTAAAATTCAAAAAAAGATTGTAATTATCGCACGCTATCTGAAATAAAAGAATTATTATTATTATTATTATTATTATTATATTTCAGATGACACGGACCCCCTAGCAATCGTGGCCCTGGTAGACCGCTACCACGAGGTGATCTCCCGCTACACGCACGAGGAGGCAGAGCCGCTGCAGAGGCACCAGGTCTCGGAGATATCCTTCGTGCTGAAGGCCATCGCCACCCTCATCGACAGCATGAAGAAGGCTCCAGCGGGGAAGGTGGATCCTGTCGCCTGGCAGAAGCTGATAGGTATGTGATACTAGCTGTTCCCTGGTAATAGGTCTCGGAGATGTCCTTCGTAAAGAAGGTAGTTAAGGTTAACTCCTTAACCTCAACCTCAACAGCCTATGTTGGTCCACTGCTGGACACAGGCCTCCCCTGATAAGTGCCTTATTCGTTTATCTCATGGAGGGTAATGCCCCAGTGTCAGAACTGGATCAAATTTAAATGGGACCACACGGGAAGCACCAGCTTTCAAAAAAAAAAGAATCATGAAAATCTGACTTCCCAGTCAAAAGTTCTGAGGTTACAACCATAAAATACAGTCGAATTGAGAACCTCCTCCTTTTTTGAAGTCTGTTAAAAACCATCTACTTTCTCGCTCCCACTGGCCAATGAAAACACAGCCTACATGCATGCTTCTTTCAATAAATTAATATTGCATTTATTTATTGACGACCACTGTGGCGCGGTGGGCGAAGGTCCTCCTGCGACGCAGGAGGTTGCGGTTTCGATTCCCGCCTCGGGACAAATATTTGTACGATCTGCAGTGTGTCTACCATGAGTTTTCACAATCTATACTCGCTAGCGACTGTAGTTAAAAAATGTATGGACACTTTTAAAGCGACTCTAGCGGATAGTTGGGTACTAAAATGCGCAGTATGAGTCGCGTAGATAACTATATGCGTATTTACGTAACTACAGTAATGTCAGGCGATTTAGTTGTGACAACTCATGCTAGACGCACAGATATTTGTTCAGGGCGTTCTGGATGTTTTCTATGTATAATAAAAAAAATATCTATCTATGTAGTGTATTGTATTATGTATATCAGTTATCTAGTACCCATAACACAAGCTCTGCTTAGCTTGGGGCTAGATAATGCTGTGTGAATTGTCCAGCATTATTTATTTATATATTATGTTTAACCATACAGGTCTATATCCGTCCCTGGTGCAGCTAGCCGGCTGCGCGCGCCTCGGGCCTGCCGGTGCGGCGCTGCGCGAGGCCCTCCTGCAGTACGCGTCGTTGCTGCAGGCGGCGCAGCCCTAGCGACGCCCCCTCCACAGAGGGGGTGGCTCGCTACGGTATAGTGTCTATACCATGGATGTATAGACTGAAGGTAAGTTTCTTACTTTGGTCTGGAGACATTTTTATGTATAAACCATCGTCGTTAGAGCGAACATGGCTAGGGAGATAAGCCTTCAAAATTAGCCTACCAACTTAAAAAGTAAAGATACGAGTTTAAATTAAGAACCATTGAATGAGTGACATTGTTGTTTTTACTTAGGTACTCGTTTATTTTTCATAGAAAATGTATGGGAATTGTTTTTTTTTAATTATTGCCAAAACTTACTATTTCATTTGGTACCTATGTTACTTTGGGAAAAGTGTTCCTGGTTGGAAATAGAGTCGATTAAGACCAACTTGTTTTTTTTGACAACTGTAATTTTTTGGACGAACCGTACTTTTTTCAAAAAACTAAAAATGGCAATTTTTTTTCTGTAAAATAAAATAGAAGGTTTCTAAGAACAAAACCTTCTAACTAAAAAAGAAACGGTACCTACCATTAAGGGGCCAAAAATTTGCTCCAACCTGTATATGCCAAAGTTATCGATATAGCTCAAAGAATTAGCAAGCTGAAGTGGCAGTTGGCCGGTCATATCTCGCGAAGAACCGACAACCGGGGTAAACGAGTTCTTGAGAGACCGCGACTCGGTAACGTAGTGTAGGGCGCCCTCTGGCCAGGTTGGATGACGAACTGCGAAACACTGCAGGCAGATGCTGGATGCATCAGGCTGAAGACAGGTACGCGTCGTATAGCGCTCATTAGGGTAGGCCTATGTCCAGCAGTGGACTAATATGGGCTGATTGATGACGATGATGATATGTAGGAGCCATCCTCAGGGCTCTACCCGTCCTGGTGTAAGTAGCAGGGTGCGATTATGTTGCTGGCGGAGCAGCCCTAGCGACCCCCGATTTGCCGTTTCTTTACTTACTAAAAGTCTACATCTCTCGCAACAGTTTACATTCCATTATAAAAATTAATTTTGTTTTAAAAAACTATAAACCGACTTCAATTTTTATAGCTTTTTCATGAATTTTCATGGATCCCATTGTCAGAACTGAACCAAAATAAAATGGGACCACACGGGAAGCACCAGCTTTCATATAAATAAAGAATCAGGAGAATCGGACCACTCAGTGAAAAGTTCTGAGGTCACAAACATTAAAAAAAAAACAGTCGAATTGAGAACCTCCTCCTATTTTGAAGTCGGTTAAAAACTATCGTAGTTAATTCGTAATTCATTATGATTTTAAGCGGGTTAACTACAATCAGCTAAATGTTAACATGTGTTTTATTTTATTCCAGGCTACCCATCCGCCCTGAGAGGCGAAATCCTGTGTAATATAGACTTAAGTGATCATGAAGGAGATGAGCTAGAGAAATGCAATACATTAGAATTATAATTTATTTTGTACAGAAACAACCGACAACATTTAGGTAATAGTCTTACCTGTAAGCCGTAGCTTTTGCATTACATTTGAATAAGGGCCAGCTTTCTTCAACAAAAATTTCAATCGTTAGATACGGCCTGATACCAAAAACTTGCATTGTTTTTGAATGCGTGTGTTACCAATATGCCAACGCACGCACACGACTTGGTATGAAGACTAAACAATTGTGTTTTGCCAATAAACGATTGTTATTACCATTTATTGTGTAATTAATTGCAATGTTGCACGATTTTTTGTGAAAAAACACTACCAAATGCGAAGCGAGCTATCTCTTTTCGCTTTTCTTCGCAACAACACGGCGCGGTAAGGGCCTTTCTAATTATTCAATGGAATTTTTCAAATTACCTAGTTATATTTTAAAAATTTCATTAAATCAAAGAAAATAAATACATGAACGAAGAATGGTCGATTTAGAGCAAGCTCGCCTTATCGATTTTTGTGAAAACTGGCCTTTACCTTGCTCAATTTGTGATTCCATAGTAGATAACACTCTGTCATTTTTAAACCAGCTTCCCTAATGTATTACTGATAGGCATTCTTTTTTCTATGATATTTTTATCCAAAAATTATATAAAATCATTCCTAATTTGTTTGTACTTAGTGTATGAAAATTAAAATGTAGCTATATTAATTAATTATAACATTTTGAGAATGTGGTAATTTGGACCTGCAGTTATTTTGGCCTCCTTTAATATTTTTTTAATAAAACAGCTTCTTGTCTTAGAAGGTCGGTCCAGTAGTTTCGAAGCCTATTCAATAGAAACAAACAATCAAAAATATTTCCTTATTATAATATTAGTAAAGATTTTATAGTCCTATTATATAAAATGTTATAAAATAAAAACAAAATGGGGGGCCAGATTACCACCTTCTATACTATATTATCTCACACTGGCTGTTTGATTATCTAGTACCTATGTATTTAACTTTTAAAACCCAGCGCTAGATTATAATTATAGGTTTTTATTTAGAAATAGTTAACCATAAATATAGTAACTCATAAAAAAGAATAGTATAAAGGCCTTTTTAGAATTGCTAGTCATAGGAAACGTCTCACGTAAGACGTTCTGAATAACTCAAAATTTCTAGCAGCTATAAAATCACGATTAGGAATCATTAAAATAGATCACATGCTAATTTTGTTACTGTTTATGTACATTTTGATACTTAACTCTTCCTACTAAAAGTAGCCAAAAGATCAATGATAACATCTTAGATGACAAGAAGTTTTTGAAAAAATAAATGTTTGTGCAGCCATTGTGTCATCTATTTAATTTTGTTATACATATAATTAATAGTAATAATGTGGGTAACTTCACACAGTTTTATCTAGCCCCAAGCTAAGCAGCTTGGGGCTATATAAGATTTACATGTAACTAGCCCAATAAAACGTAGGTACGCATTATTTGTGTGAATTTTCCAGCATAATACATAATATTTATTTACCTACAAATTATATCGCCGCCGAATCGTAAAATCGGCTCGTTTGTAGAATGGCTTGACCGATCACAAAACGAACGCTGATTGTTGGGAATTTATTTATTTAGGTACCTACATATTTATGTTAATTGGGTGAAAAGAACACATAACAAGTAATAATAATGTAACACAACAAATTCAAAGAATTTACGAGCTGGCTTGAGGCGTGTGACTTGCACACGTCTAAAGTGTGTCGTGTGTCTGTCACAAAAATAATTAATTTTGTTTTAAAAAACTACAAACCGACTTCAAATTTTACAGTTCTCTCATGAAATTTCATGGATCCCATTGTCAGAACTGAACAAAATTAAAATACACACACACAAACACATGAAGCACCAGCTTTCATATAAAAAATAATCATGCAAATCGGACCACGCAGTCAAAAGTTCTGAAATCGAGAGAAGTTCTGAATCTGGTAACAAACATAAAAAAACAGACGAATTGAGAACCTCCTGCTTTTTTTGAAGTCTAACCACTTCTGGTTCGAGTTTTCATTCGGCGAGATGGCTAAGTGAGTTGCAGCCGTATTGTTATTGGTGAAAGTCGATCAACGTCAATCCTTCAACAATCGGCCTAGCCATTCTTAGCTGGGGCCTGATTCCACTAACACAATCGCTTCACTATGATAATATTCGCCAACGCCGTAACCTGCATATTCTGTCTTCGCTTTTCTCCATTCTTTTCAATCCCCTTTCCCCTTCCTATCTTAAGGAGAGATTTCAGTTTCTCCATTCTTCTCACGGTCTCTCTCTAAGGTCTTCGGATATCCTGCTCCTCGCATCTCCAGTACAGAGAACATCTTTTTATAGCAACTCTTTCACTGCTCAAGCTGTCAGACTATGGAACGTTTTGCCAGTGGATATTAAGAAGTCCACATCACATCGCACGCTTTTAAGAGGAAAGTTTTTCATTATTATTTAAATGTCTTGTTTAGGTACTAGGTTAGTTACTTAGCATGTCCATTATAGTTGATAAGTATAACTTTATTTTGTTGTATATATTTAGTGTAATAGTTTAGTAGGTATTATGTGTATTAGTATTTATATTTCAGATTTATGTAAAGAATCACCGCCATCCTTTATTTTGTCACAATCGTTTTGGTTGCCTGGAAGAAATCGCTTTAAGCGATAAGGCCGCCAGTTCTATTGCTGTTCTTGTCCCTTTATCTAATAACGTAAATTTATGTTTTATTAAGGTGATGAATAAAGAATTATCTATCTATCTATCTATCTAATATTATCGCTTCATTATCGCATTACAATCACCGCCATTGACACCTTTTGGTATTCTACTAACACGGTCTATTTTGTTTATGCCATATCTATGACTATTACGATTATGATTATATGCCTCACCACATTATTGACACGATATTATAAGTCATAGAGATTGTAATCTTATGGTATTGGAATATCAAATAAATTTACGAGTAAATCTCTATCTTAATCGTATGGCGCCATTATGGCATTTTGTTTAAAACCACCCCTGATTCTACGATTCGGCGGTGAAATCTACACCTCAAGTCCTAAAAAAATTTTAGGAACTTGTGAAAATTGACCTTAGTTTTTACTAGTGCCTAGCTAATCATACAGAAACATAGTTGAAATAGCTAATTAAGCTTCTATGGATGTAAAATAATGATAACCACACCCAAATGTTGAATGTTTTACCATCACGCTTTGGTGCGTAATGTTCAGTATTTATTTTAAAGGCTGGGACACACGGAATGACATCGAATTAATTTAATGGACTGGATGTGTCGTGTGTACGCAGCCTTATTATTTAGATAGGCCATAGCCAACGGCAATTTATGTTGTATTTAAGTGAATATTATATTTGAAGTTGTATTGTGTTGTTTAATAAACAATTATTTGATATAACAAAGCGTTTAATTTTGCACTGCGTAGATCTATAGTTAGGTACCTAGGTATCAGACTTTGTTTTATTTGTCATTGCGACTCTATAGAGTAAAATCGTAGCTGTCATTAAATTATAATTGTATTTTCATTGGAATAAAAAGAATACAATCGAATTGAGAATCTTCTCCTTTTTCTGAAGTCGGTTAATAATTATTTCGTCTCTCAATGCCCACACGGACGCTAATCGTGATGTATTTGCGGACGTTTGGTTGGGCCTGATGATGAGGAAATGCTGACTCTGTCAGAGTTAGATGCTAAATTGACATACTTTTCTAATTAACTGATGATACTACTTACATGTATGTATACCACTTAATTGTATTTTCTTATTTGTAATTCAATTACTACACTATGTTCCACAAAAGCACGTATATAACGGCTATCAAAGTATATAATAATTTGCCATTAGAAATAAAACAGCTCCATGGAAATATGTTCAAAAGTAGATTAAGGAAATGGCTTGTAAATAGTGTACACTATAACCTTAAGGAGTTTTTTGATAATACTAGTTAATAACTATCCTAGATCTATTCTAGACTAGGTACCCATTGCTATGTACCTACCTACCCAAACAATTTCGTACAATTGAATTGTATAATATTGTATGTCCGAAATGGATAAGATTGTTGATACCTACTTTAATTTGATTTAAGACCCTTACTTATGTATGATGTACACAATTTTTACAATAAAAATATTCTTATTCTTATTCTTATAATTGAATCTTATACCTAACTGAAATTTCTTTATGAATAATTGCAAAAACTTGTTGATATAAGTATTCAGTGCTCAGTATCTTTATTGCATACCAAAACATTACAAAAAATATGACAGTTTTGTAAGTATTAATTGTACCTACTCTGTTATTATGGTATGGCAAAAGATCTTAATCTAAGACATAGGAACTTAATTTCGTATTTCATACAAAATTACAGAGATCTTTTAGGCACTTATTTATAATATTTATGTAGGTTGTTCAATTCAATTCAATTCATTTCATTTATTCATACTATAGATTCACAGGGAACACTTAGTCAAGTCAAATAGAAACACATTAAAACACAAAATAAAAACTCAAAATAGGTATACAGATTAAATACAATCATGGCTGCAATAGCATTGTCAAAAATGTAAAATAAGATAAACTACAATAAAAATAAAATTGTCAAATTTCAAATTTTAAATGTCTATGCACATTAATCAATTTCAGTGAATGTAAAAATATTTTTATCAGCAAAAGCTTCGTCCAATCGATAATAGCTTTTATCTATTAATCTGTTTTTGATAAAACATTTAAATTTAATAGCAGACATAGACCTTACATTGGTAACATATTATATAATTTTATTGAATTGCAAATGAAACTTTTTGAAATTTTAGTTAGCCTCGTTTTTGGGACAACTACGTTATTTTTATGTCTTGTATTATATAATAAATAATATTTGGTTATTATTAAGAAATTCCGATAGTTCTTCTTCCAAATATTTTTCGAAAATTTTGCTGAAACTGGGCAGGCAATATAGAAACTGGTCTATAGTTGTTACAGTTGGATGTCTGGAGCCCTTTTTTATGTATCGGTACTACTTTAGCCACCTTCATATCATCCGGAAAGACTCCTTTTGAGATGGAGTCGTTAATTATGCTCATAATTGGTATTGCTATTTCTGTATCTATTTTTTTCATAAGATTTGGCGTGATATACCAATAGTCGTTTGAATTTTTTGGCTTGAGGGATCTTATTATCTTAATTCGTTGAGCTGTAATGGGAGCTAAATTAAAATTATCATCGACCTTACGCTTAAATCTATCTAAATAGGTACTTTAGTGATTCATTCAGAGAACACGTCAGTGGTTGCGTCAGGTTTACAGATACATTTGCAAAATAATTATAAAAATGATTACAGATTATAATTGTATTATCATTGTCATTAATTATTTTATCACAGGTCATTATATCACAGTTAGATTTTCCAGATTCACTTTTAATTATTTGCCAGGAACATTTTATTTTATTTTGAGATGCCATAAGTTTATTTGTATAGTAAATATGTTTAGCGTTCGAACAAACTCGCTTAAAAATTTTGCTATAATTTGTCACATATTCCTTTTTTATATTGCTGTTTGGTTCTCTTAGTAGTCCATAAAGGTCAAAAAGCCTTATCCGAGAAATAAGTATGCCTTTTGTGGCCCAAACATTAAAGTTAGCCTGACCTCCTATTTTATATTGACTGACAGGGACGTGTTCGTCAAGTTTTTCCAAAAGGCATTTAAAATATGTCGGATAATCTTTATAAAATTCAGGTTGCTGTACAACTTGTCGCAAACTTTGTTTTAGCAATACAAGATTTGGAGGAGTCACCTTTCTTAATAAAAGCTTAGGAGGATCCCTCAAGTCTATGTTGGTTTAATTTTGAGGCTTGCTGACATCTCGGTCACAAATTTTTCGGATATTTTCTCCGAAATGACACTTTTTAATTTTAATGTTTTCTTACTGGCATTTCGGACACAAACATAATATTGAAGCTGTTTTGTACAATCAGTTACAAAAGTTTTAAAATATATTATATTGCTTCGTAATAATAAATAGAGCGTTACCAAAATTGAGAATTTAAAGATACTTATAGCGCCATTTTTATATTCATATTTATTTATTGCAATCATGGTGTACATTTGCAGGTCTTAGTATCTAAGTAATGTATACCTAAGAGACACAATGGTAGGTACTTACCCAAGCAGGGCGTAGCAAAAGAATAAGATGTAAATATTTCTGGTCAATGCTTTAAGAAGACAAAAAATGGAACCAGTAGCCTCTTACGAAAAATAATGTTATATTATATTAAATAGTTGTAAGTATGGCAAAAACGACCTCCATTATGAAAGACATTTAAATCTCATAACACCACAATAAGTACTATTTAGAGTGTTAGCCTAAAACCGTGATATAAAAAGAAAAATAGACTCTACTATTATTACTAATCTAATATTATATTAATAGATAAGGGCTAAAATATAGAAAAGACTAAAACAATAAAAATAGTTGTCTAAATCTACTGATTAGACTTAACTATTAAGTTCTACATAACTTAATTAAAAATCACTTGAATATTATTTAAAAACTCTCCAAAAAACATAAAAAAAACAATAAAAACTTCCACATAATCCTTTTTTCACTGAACTTGTATTGCACTTGCACTAACCTTGACTAGTGACGACTAAGTAACGAATGGCAGCAATAGGGTATATGCATGTGATTTTAAAATGGCTAAAAAAATATATACGTATTCTCTATTGATATAGAAACATATCTACATATTTATTTTTGCATTTTGAGATGTTTTTATTGTAGAATTTAACCATTGAAAAATTTATATTTTAAATCTCAATCGCAAAATTTCAAAACGCTACGCCATTGACTAGAGCGGACGTGACATCACTGTACACATTTCTTCTTTTTTTATTCTGCTTGCTGCACCATGATTTGACACTATTCTACCCACTTGACATTTCGTATTGTCGATTATTTTCAGTTTTTTCGGAAAACCTCTTTCCTGAGATGATCACTACCGAGGTCGTCACAAAAGGTTTTAATCAAGTGTGAACGTCGACGTCAAATAAACATGGCGGCAGCGTTTTTATCACCCGAAATAGATTGTAGTTTTGATTTGTTTTTTAACCTTGTTAATGCGAAATTCAGTGAGCGTCTTATCATTTCTCGGTTAAATAATGACCGAATCGATTAAAACAATAAAAAAAAACGATGCATATACCCTATTGTTCATCGGCCGTGCGTTTGAACAAAACGAGCGAGAGAGCCCTATACGAATAAAAGAGAAAGAAAGGGCCACTTATCTATTCATTGAGATCCAGTTTATGCATTAGCTCTGACTCTCGCTCGTTGATGTAGGTACCTGAGCAAACCTTTAATTTTATTTTTATTACTTATCTGCCAAGATGCGTATTTAGGTGGGTTTGTAATCTTCTATAAGTATTACCTCGTATCGGCGAAACGGCTAGACTCGTCTTGGCACTTTAAGTTTTGTATCTGACTGTACAAAATAGCTTTTATCAAAAGTATCCCAAATGTCAGTAAATAAATCGTTAAAATTGAAATTGTCATTTCGGTGAAAGTATCCGAAAATTTTGTGTCCGAAATGTCAGCAAGCCAATTTTGATGACCTGGCAGTAATGATCGGATTTTACACCTTGCAGAACATTTACGCTGACGACGTTTTCAGAATCGTTGAACACGTTATCAATACAAGACCTAGAAATAACGCCATTTGCAACAACTACACGTGTGTACTCAAATACTTGCTGTTTTAATAGAAAAGAATTCAAAACATCAGACAACGGGTTAGGAGTGTTTTCCACTAGGGAGAAATGGACGTTAAAGTCGCCGCAAAGGATTACAGTTTTATTACTGTACCTTGTAACTTTATCTAGACATTGTTCTAGATTGGACATGAACATCTCAAAATCGGCTGATGGCGATCTATACACTACAAGTATATAAATGTCTTTTAACTCTATACAATTTACTTCAAATTCCTTCTCTACAGACAATTTATCGATATCGTCCCGTTTTTTAAAACATATACTATTTTTTACTAATATTAGACAGCCTCCTTGAGTACATTTAGTTGTTAAAAATAATAATGAATTTACTTAACTTAGTTGGGTAGGTACATATCACTTCTTTAGCTTATATAAAGTACTATGTAGGTAGCTGCAAATAACAAAATACTATGTTAAAGTTCTCTACTAAAACGCTTTTGTAAAGACCTTGGTGAGCGATTCATACCTATATAATAGATATATTAGGTCCTTACATTTGAAATTTGCGTTTTGTATGGGAGGAACAAAAAGTCGAATATTTTTTAATATAATATATTTAATTAATCAAAGTATGAACCATTATTTTCTATGCACTTTTGCCATCTTATAGGTAGTTCATTGATCCCTTTACTAAAAAAACCAGTCGGACGGGAATCAATAAAATCTTTGAAGGCGATTTGGACTGCCCCATCGGAGTTGAATTTTTTCCCTTGCAAGAAGTTATCCAAATTTCGAAAAAAATGGTAATCTGTTGGAGCAAGGTCCGGGGAGTACGGAGGATGTCTTAGACTTTCCAATTGAAGCTCTTCTAATTTAGTAGCCGTCTGTTGCGCAGTGTGTGGTCTAGCGTTGTCGTGAAGCAGCAGTGGCGTGGAGCGATTGACCAGCCTAGGTTGTTTAGCCGCTAGCTTTTCCATCATGGTTTGCAATTGCTGACAATAGACATCAGCCGTAATAGTCTGGCCAGATTTGAGAAAACTGTAATGAACAATACCGGCACTAGTCCACCAAACGCTTACAAGTAACTTTTTTGGGGTTAATTTTCGCTTGGGGCAGGATTTGGCTGGCTGGCCAGGATCCAACCATTGCGCTGTGCGCTTCCGATTATCGTAAAGAACCCA
Source organism: Eupithecia tripunctaria (assembly GCA_955876795.1). NCBI lineage: Eukaryota > Metazoa > Arthropoda > Insecta > Lepidoptera > Geometridae > Eupithecia > Eupithecia tripunctaria. The sequence continues at coordinate 2,246,455 of OY041624.1, read as the reverse complement.
TTTTTCATCACAGGTAATGATTCGGTTTAAAATACCTTCATTATTGTGCCGGTTTAGTAATGTAACGCAGCAGTCGACGCGCGTTTGCCGGTTTGCTTCAGTCAATTCGTGAGGTACCCACCTTTCAAGCTTTTTAATCTTCCCAATTTGCTTCAAGTGAATTAAAACAGTTTTATCACTAACATCGCAGCCTGCAGCTAACTCGGACGTGGTTTGCGATGGATCCGCTTCCACAATAGCCTTCAACTCTTCATTATCAACTTGAGTCTCAGGCCGTCCACGGGGCTTGTTCTGCAGGTCGAAATTTCCAGAACGAAAACGTTGGAACCAAAAACGAACTGTGTTTTCTTTTGCAACACGACCGCCATACACATCATTCACCCTTCGAGTTGTTTCCGCAGCACTAGTGCCACGGCGGAACTCGTACTCGTAAATAATGCGATATTTTAAGTTTTCCATTTTGTAAAATGAGTGACGCAAACAGAAAAAAACAGAAGAAAAAAAACAAATGAATGACGATCATCGAAGCACAAATACATGAGTCTATAGCTGTACAAATTTGAATTTGGAATTCCTTACCAAAGAGGAGAAATTTGTGATTAAAGTGGCCAGTACGAAAAACGCCAATTTCATATGTAAGGACCTAATATTTCGTCAGACGAAAATGTGAGTCTAAGGCGATGGCGGGTTCTATCTAAGCCTTAGATAGAACTGGCTATCGCGCTTTTTCAACCCTTAGTTTCTAAGGGTTGAAAAAGTCAGGCGCACACCCGAGCCAGTTATAACAGCCGCCACCTATTTTATCATTATTATTACGTTTAACCATAGATATAAATCGTTAGATACGCCCCGACCACCAAAAACTGTAGCAATGTACACAAACAAAACAAGCGTACTGAGAAAATAGTGTCATCTCTTTTTCTCACACGTTAGGTGCAAGCACAACTTTCTCTTTCGTGCACTCGCCATTTAAATTTGTTTTTGTAGTCATTTTTGACAATGCGGACGATAAAATAAAAGTTATTTCATTAACTCGCAATACCTACGAGTGAAATGTTACACCTCTGGCTTTGTTTGTGTTTCTAGAATTGTTGTTGCGCTTGCGAAAGGCACACGTCATTTTGTGACGCTATAAACTGCCCGCAAACGTCCTTCACAACACGTCCGGCTAATACTGTGCTTAGATGTACACTGAGTGCAGGTTTAAGCAGGCGTAAGGTTCGACTTTGACACAAAACGGCGCGGTCTCACTGAGGTAAGGGCATTTCTAACGATTTATATCTATGCGTTTAACATAGAACATTTTAAAAATCCGTCGTACAATTTCTGGTATCTGTAATTATAAGCTATTTAATAATACTTACCTCTGTAATAGTTTTATCTTATATAGTTTAGGAAGAGATGTGAAAATAGAGTTTGTTGACAAAAAAGCGCAACTTCGTATCTCTGCCTAAGCTTTATTTATTTATTTATTTATTTATTTATTCAGGGCAACCTGAATAAATGAATAAATATTTACAAAATGAAATTATTACAGATGCATATAAAAGATACCACAAACTGTACGATGGATTTTTAAAACTCCCTGTGTAAAATTAATAATAAGATATAATAGGTGGGGGCGCCACTTTCACTGGTGTAATAATAAACACCAAGGGTGAACGCAGTATTCGGGTTTGAGTTTATTTTGCTTTGTCGTTGTTGTACCGACTACTTGGGTAAGTTGGTGTTTTATTTAAAGACCCGCGGATAAGAAAAGTATTTAGGTCACAAACACAAGACCAGTTTCTCCGAACCCCGCAAAACCACGACCATCTGTTCGCGGCGCCAATTACGGCATCTCGCACGACTGCGGCCGTGACCAAATAAGGTAAACTGAAATGATGTCATATACACCTACACAGTTACCAAGCAGTCTTTCATATCTGTCATTCATAGGTAGGTACAATTTTTAAGGCTGACTTACATTGGTATTATAATATCTGTGCATGTATCGGTAAACGATTTTATTTCGTTTGAGAAGCTAAATCGATATCGTATCCATTTTGAATGGAGCATAAACGTAAACAAACCGCCCATACTTAACCTGAAATTCACTTTGTTGGGGCGTCCTTTTATACGTAATTTACATTACTTGTCAATTTTAGATCCTCCCTTCAATAAAAATTGCTGTCAATTATATCTGAAAGTCGACGCCAAGCAAGTGAGATTTTGTTATTTGTCCTACTTTGTTTACTAACATGCTTCATTAAAAATGGATAAACCAGGGGTATTTTACTGAGCCGCTGAGTCTAGCGAGCTATGGAAAGAGCTATGCTCCGAGTCTCTTTGAAAAATAGGATTCGGCGAATACATCAGAGAACAAAAGTTATCGACATATTTGGGTACGGAACCCTAAAAACGGTAGTCCTACCTGCCTGGCTGACCCAATTAGGTAGGTAGGAAGATTATCTATCACAATCAATTTTGTTAAACCTTGTAATGGGCCAATATTGTTATTGGGTTATATCCATCCATCACCAACAGCAGTGGACTACCCACTATAGGCTGGTAATGATGATGAACCTACTTTTACATTGGCAATGTCTAGGATGTAGGTATATTGTCTCCGTGGGCTGAATGAATGTGGGTAGTTGTCTACCCACAGTACCGTCTACCTACCACGTATCCTGTCTGTTGTAAATTGATTTAATAAAATACTTGATTGATAACTGCATGCATATCATCATAAATAGGTACCTACCTTACCTACACAAGTCTAGGATATCATAAGATAGAGGATATACCCTACCTATATCGTATCCATGCGACGCCAAGCAAGTAACTGATACCCTACACGTGTCCTCTGGGTGGTGCTAAGAGCGATACCCTCTGGTGGTAGGCTTCGGCCGTGGCTTGTCACCACCCTCCGGACTGGGCCAGTCCGTGAAGCAACTCAGTTGTGTTTCGGAATGTGGTCCGGAGTAGCCATCTTCTAGACCTTCGTGATACATCGTCGGCCGCATCTTCGCTTTCCATCATGTGAGAATTGTGAGATTGCGGTCAAACGGAGGACTATTTCTGATAAAAAAAAAAAAAAGTGAGATTTTGTTATTGTTTACTACGTACTTTGTTTACTAACATGCTTCATTCAAAATGGTTATACCATAAGTTTAGATTCGCATGGTTTATTATTAGGTCGCACAGAAAATGTGTATCATTGTAGGTATCATTCTATGTGGTACCTACCTATATAGGCAATGAGGTATAGGGTGATAGTACGATGAGATAGGTAAACATTTCGGTAGGTACCTAGTAATTTTCGGGTACTAATCTGATGATGACCTCTACTACTATGGATCGCAGCATGCCACCAGCCTCGGTGTTTTGTTGCACAGATATTTGTTCAGGGTGGTTCGGTATTTTATGTTAGCCATACTACCTAATTAGAATTACCTATATCAGAGCTAGTACCTACGCCAAGATAACACGACTTATTGTGATTGTGTTCTATCAGAATATTGATGAAGTCAATTATTTTATTGTAATACTCTACGAAGACCCCTGCCTAACTTGAAGAAAAAGATTTAATCAAAACAAAAAAATTCCATCATAATTTTCATTTATTCATGTCACCGGAATGTACGGTTTATATGAGCATCTAGTACTCCTCGGCGCCTTCGCCCTCGCCCTCGGCGGAGTCCATGCCGACCTCTTCGTAGTCCTTCTCGAGCGCTGCCAGGTCCTCGCGGGCCTCGGAGAACTCTCCCTCCTCCATACCCTCGCCGACGTACCAGTGCACGAACGCGCGCTTGGCGTACATGAGGTCGAACTTGTGGTCCAGGCGGGCCCAGGCCTCGGCGATCGCGGTCGTGTTGGACAACATGCACACAGCACGCTGCACCTTGGCCAGATCACCACCGGGCACCACGGTCGGGGGCTGGTAGTTGATGCCCACCTTGAAACCGGTCGGGCACCAGTCCACGAACTGGATGGTACGCTTGGTCTTGATCGTCGCGATGGCGGCGTTCACGTCCTTGGGCACAACGTCTCCACGGTACAGCATGCAGCAAGCCATGTACTTTCCGTGGCGAGGGTCGCACTTCACCATCTGGTTGGCTGGCTCGAAGCAAGCGTTGGTGATCTCGGCGACGGACAGCTGCTCGTGGTAGGCCTTCTCGGCGGAGATGACCGGAGCGTAGGTGACCAGGGGGAAGTGGATACGCGGGTATGGCACCAAGTTGGTCTGGAACTCTGTTAGGTCGACGTTGAGAGCGCCGTCGAAACGGAGGGACGCCGTGATGGAGGAGACGATCTGGCCGATGAGTCTGTTCAGGTTGGTGTAGGTGGGGCGCTCGATATCCAGGTTACGTCTGCAGATGTCGTAGATAGCCTCGTTGTCGACCATGAAGGCGCAGTCGGAGTGCTCCAGGGTGGTGTGGGTGGTGAGGATGGAGTTGTAGGGCTCCACGACGGCGGTGGACACCTGGGGAGCGGGGTAGATAGCGAACTCCAGTTTGGACTTCTTGCCGTAGTCAACGGAGAGTCGCTCCATGAGGAGGGAGGTGAAGCCTGAGCCGGTGCCTCCTCCGAAAGAGTGGAAGATGAGGAAACCCTGGAGCCCTGTGCACTGGTCGGCCAGCTTGCGGATGCGGTCCAGTACTAGGTCTACGATTTCCTTGCCGATGGTGTAGTGACCGCGGGCATAGTTGTTGGCGGCATCTTCCTTACCAGTGATAAGTTGTTCTGGATGAAATAACTGTCTGTATGTGCCAGTGCGGACCTCATCTGTTGACAAAACATACAACTGTTAATACATTTTTAATTATTTACTCAGATATATTTTTCAGTAGAACACTTCAGTCTGCTGGAGTTATGATTGCATCAAAAAATATGTGAGTAATAGAATTCTTCAAGGAAAAAACTATAGGGCTAAGTAAAAATTTAAATTTTTCGCTGATGCTTACCTACTACTGTAGGCTCCAAGTCCACAAACACAGCACGGGGCACGTGCTTGCCTGCTCCGGTCTCGCTGAAGAAGGTGTTGAAGGAGTCATCTCCACCTCCGAGGGTCTTGTCTGTGGGCATCTGGCCATCGGGCTGGATGCCATGCTCCAAGCAGTAAAGCTCCCAGCAGGCATTTCCGATCTGGACTCCGGCTTGGCCAACATGTACTGAGATGCACTCACGCTAAGAGAAAAACAAAAGTGTATTTGTTAGAAGTTGCTTTTGAAGGAAAGTACCTCAACTCCTACAAAATAAGTTCCAAGTTGCCAAAACATTTCTAACATAAAGAGTCTAAATAATCCGAGACAGTAACAAACTGAGACAAGCAAGAACCAAATTAGTTCATCTCAGAATCTAAGAATAGCAAGTGCAATGACCTATCATGGGTGGGCTTAGCCGGTAGTGCAGTGACCCCGCATCTAGAGCGCAAAGTAGAACGAAAGTCTACGTTCATCAATGCGCGAAGCATGGGAATTTACCGAGAGAAAGGGGAAAGTGCTTCGATCGATACCAGACCTACCTATTGTAAGTAGAGGTCAATACTTACAGAAGGTACCTTCTGTAAGTATTGAGAGAAAGTAGCATGGCTAGTCTTCTGGTCTAGCCATCAGGAAGTAGACGATCAATCACCATAGCGTAGGTATGTTATGGATAGATGGTAACTTATGCAGGTTGATACCTATTTCTATCAACCCGCGATAGCTTATCTTGGCTGCGAGTAGGTAGGTAAATTAATTCAAAGAAACTTGAATATCGATCAGACAAACAACTGTGAATAAGGTGACATGCATGACATCATATTTCATACATGGTCGATTAACATGAAGTGAGGTCACCGAGAGACACGTCATCGAATTATTCTAAAATCTATCATTTTCCTGTGATATTAGAGTTAATTGAAAGGTAAATGAGCTGAATTTCATTTCAAAATCGATGGAGAAACATGAATTTGTGAAATCGATGAGGGCGTGGCGGCCGGCGACCGATAACCTTGAATCGTGTCAAGAACAAAAACGACACGGTTTGATCGATCCGTCAGAACTACAACTAAATGAAACAATATCGAGAGAACAAAGAAGAAAACGTTCGAAAGTTGAAAATCACAAGGGAAACGATTTCATTTGTTTTACTTTGCAAGGGGTCTTGAAACTTGGTCGGCGGCACTCGGCATGGTGCGACAAAATGGTGGCGTGGCCACCCGGAATTTTATGATTGAAAATCACGGGAATAACAAGAGATCTCACGAAATAAACACACAGAAAACAAGAAAATAGGGTAACTTACCATTTTGATAGGAGTTTGTTGAACTTATCGTAGAAAATTTAAATAAATTAAATCAGTCGTCGTTCAGCGCGACCGGTAAAGAGGCTTGCCAAACGAATGTGAACGCCAAAATTACCGTTACGTGGGCTTTTATAGTGCCGGCGTGAGAGGGGAACGACGCTACCGGCGCGGCGTTCTGATTGGTCGATTCAAATGCCGCATGGGCGTCTAACCAATAAGGTCAAAGCGGCATTATATCACCATTGCGGGAATGTGTGGGTTGGTGAATCAGCGTCTTCCGTAGTGATGTACGTAGAAACACCACCGCCGCTGCGCCGTTTATAAGTTATCGATAACTCATGTTCTCTGTTTTGTTTAAATAATACCCTTATTTATACATTTAGTTCAATCAAATGATCACATAAGGATATTTATATATTTCCACAATTTCATTTTGAAAGTCATGATGCATTTGACTACCGATGTGACGCGGCGGGCGATGGGTCGCCCGCCGCCTGCGTCGTAGTAGGAGGTAGCAGGTTCGATTCCTTGTATGTAGAATCTGTAAATATTTGTTATGGGTGTTTTAGGTATTTTCTTATAGTAAGATATTTATCGATGTAATGTATTGTATTATGTATATTAGTCATCTTGTATATAAATAAATGACCAACATACTCAAGTGCCGCTTAGCTTGGAGCTTAGCATGATGATGTTGTGTGGACGTTCTAGCATTTTTTAAATATTTTATCATTGTGTCTTAGGTATTTCAATGGTGAACTCCTATTTCCTACTGTTTTATCTACTACGAATCTGAAAAAAATTATGAAATATTTTTGTTATTGAACACAAACGAAATAATATTTCGGTACCTACCTGCGTTCAAATTAAATAATGTGAAGGTTAAAGCGCATATTTTTTTCAAATAGCTTTAATAGATGATAATACTTAGGTACGCTAAAAATATTCACAACGTGTACGTACCTACTTTATTTAAAGATTTTCCCAATATTTTTTGCATTATAAAAATGAATACTGTTTGATGGTCAATTCGAAGATTGTACAACACTATTCCCTCCCTGCTTGTGCGTGTGGCGCTTTCCTCCCTGTAGAATTCTATTTTAGGACTACGTACCTACATACATTGCCTCTGCGACAATCGATTTTTCAGAACTTTCCACTGTCAGGATAATAAGTCTAGAACATTCTGTTGGATGGAGTAAGTGGCGATAGTAGGTATATAGAACGAATGAAAAATCGGTTTTTGAATGCATCGTTATACATCGGTTGAATACATTGATTAAAATTAATCAATGGTTGAATGCATATTTTTTTTTATAGATAGGTAGGTAGGCTAACTTAATAATTATCTAAGTTACCTACCTACTTAGCTTTAAGATAGATAATTATCTCGGACTTATTTAAGGTTTTAGTAAGTTTAGTTGCACTTGCAGGTGCTCAATACAATTAGCATTATTCTGTTTGTTTACTCAGACAAAGGAATATAAAGACAGCTTACGGTGAAATAAAAAATGAAGCCGTAGAAAACCGTGCTCACCTTGTAAACACACGCGCTCACGCACACAAATATCAACCAAACCGTGCGCAGTGCTCGTCAGTACCCGTCGAGGCGCGAGCCAGGACACTTCGACGTGTAAATAGATAACTATGGTTTCCTGTGCAGTGAAGAACTGTCAAAATAGCAGCAGAAAGGTCAAGAAGTGGGAAGGAATAACGTTTCACTTGTAAGTACTGAAATAACACCGTAAAACTTTCTAATAAACACTTGTTTTTGTTTTACTTGGAACACAAAACCTCAACACTATGTTGATATCAAAGACAATGACAATGACAGTGACATATAGCACGAATGTTACCAGCGTATGATTTCAGATTTCCCCAAGCTTTTGTTATTTTTCGCTTCAAGGGTTCACATAATTGGTAGCTATTTAGACTAATCGAGGATTTCGATTATTGGACCGAGACTACGATATAGCTAGATTACCACGGACTCACTGACTCACTGACATAATTGTTCTCCCGGATGGTGGAGGGTGAGGTATTGTTTTTTTTGCGATAGTGTATTTCTCATGTTGGACCGAGGGAAAATTCCTCGGTCCCCCTCGGTTTTTGAGATTTGCTCCCCCTCCCGGAGCCCCCCCGCTCTAACCTTCTTGCACACGGACCAACTTGGATCGAAACGTTTATGGCGTTTGTATAGAGGGGGACAAGTGATTTAAACTGATTTTTTAAACCCCCCCTTGTCCCAGACCCCCTCCCTCTTTGTAAGTGCTACCAGATAGCGACGTGATAAAAGAAATTTGATTGCAGGGTCGTATAGAGGGTATCTTCTTGAATCAAAGGAAAAAATTAATTACCCCCCCTCCCCCTCTCGCCCCTTTTTTAGCCCCCGTTGTATATCTCCCAAACGGAGTGACTTGAATTAAAAAAAAATAACAGCCGTGTAGACGAATACAAGTCACTTTTTTAAGACAATTTTTTTACCCCCTATGCCCCCCAAACGCCTTCCCCTTTTTTGAGTACTACCAAATAGAGGAGATATCGAGGGGTTCTGATTGCAGGATCGTATAAAGGGTATCTTCTTGAATCTAAAGAAAATACACCCCACCCTACCCCCATTTTTAGCCCCCGTTGAGATCTCCCAAACGGAGTGACTTTACAGAATTTTTTTTTCACAGTCATGTAGAGGAGGATAAATAATTCTAAATGCAGAAAAATGTGTCCTCCTTTGGACCCTAGACCCCCTTTTTAATTAAAAAACATAAAAAACCGAAAATTGGCCAGTTGTTAGCCTTTTTATTCGGGTGGAGCATTAGCGACTACGGGGCACAGAGAAGCGAGCCATGCCGTCACCCTTCACACCCCCAGCCAACAACCCACTCCCCGGGTTCCGGGGGGGCTGGGGCGTGAAGATCCAAGAATTTTATATGGGTATCAAGTTCGAGTAATATGGGAATAAGGATTACGAATTTGATGACGGCTGGCGTGGTTCGCAATCCGACACACTCACACTGCAAGGCGAGCGCAGCGAGTCTTGCTGTGCCTAGCCTCTCCTGAACCCCCTCCTTATCCAAGAATATGATATGGGTATCGTTTTCGACTAACATTGGGGTGGAGATTACGAATTTGATGACGGCAGGCGTGGGTCGGATCGTTTTTGACTCAAACTTGGACAGTACGATGAAAAGATGTCCATTTCAAAATCCAATTTGGCTGACATTTTTAAATCGTGGTCTCCTCTCTTGGTTATCGATTTCGATCAAATCGAGGGTGTAGGTTAGGTAAAAGGGGAACACAATTAAATAATAAACAACATACACAATTATTATTACATAACCACCAGGTAGCCCTAGTTAGTAATATTAAAATTCAAGATGGTGGACATTCTTTTTATTTGCAGTTTTACATTATGAGTAAGTATCGATCGTCTCCAACTGAATCGAAGGTGTAGATTTCGAAAATGAGTTTGCTTTAGAATTCAAGATGGCTGAATTTTTTTACCTAATGAGTATCGTTTTATGCAAAAATTTAATCGAGAGTGCTAATCACGAATATTTTTTTATTATTATAATTTCGTCTCTCATTTCATTCCTTAAAATAAACAAATCCACACATCATTTATTATACCATTTGTTTATAAACATACCCGACTTCTCCTGATCGCCATCTATCTTTAACCTATCCAATAATACTACTTCCCAAATTATAGGGAGTTTTGCTTTCAGATGGAAACACTTTCACGCACTCAATTATAAAAAAGTGGCTTCATTTTTTAGTTCACCGTAAGATGTCTTTATATTCCTTTGTCTGAGTTTGTTTATGGATATTTTCTGGTCTAACCTTACAAAGAAAAACCACAAGTTAATCATCATTACCTATACCTACATTATACATAGACATCTAGGACCTACTTAGGTAGGTCAGTAGGTACTTCCATTTATTAGGTCCCTATTATTTAGTTATCTTGCTCACATGTAAAGAGTATACCTACAGCTTAGGTCTTAACATAATGTATGCTTAGGTCAATAGTGGGTGCAATTCAATTCAATTCGTTTATTAAAACCAGACCTAACATTGCAGAGTTATCTTCCCTACCTGTAAGCTGTAACTTGCAAAAGATTTTAGACATTTAAAGCTCAGACGAAGTAAAAAAACACGACAGAGTGACGCCGGCCGACAAACTGATGCCGGTTTCGTAAACATGTGCGCGTTTGATGAGTGTTGCCGTGTAGTAAAAACGAATTACCCCTAATATTTTATTGTATTAGCAGAATGAATGGATAAGTAAATAGTAGATAAGATGACATATTTTCAAATTGTATATTTACCTAACTTAGAGGTAGTATATAAGTAGGTATGTTTATTCCGACTAGAAAGGGGGACAATAAAACAACAGTAATATCAAACATTGGTTTTAATGGCCTTTATATTGCGTAAGTTTTCTGTAGAACTGTCATTTACTGTCCACCGTTCTGGAAATTGTTTCCAATTTCGAAATATGGTGGAAACGTATTAGGTACATAAATATTTTTCGATGATGCATCGCTTATTTTATGCTCTTGGCCAGCATAACTGTGCTCAGTCTCCAAGTTAGAGAAAACGTTGTCTTTGCCAATAAATCGCTTTAAAATCTTTTTATCAACTGATTTATATTGCTTTTCACTAACTATCACTATGCATTATTTACGCACAACAGTTTCACAATTTTTAGGCCAATTTTTGGTATTTTTACATAAAAGGAGTATACGACGGTAAGGGAGGCAACCTTTGTTTTGAATTTAATATTATTTTTCCTCTTTAGCAATATCTTTCAAGTCACTGCGTTCGGGAGATCTCAACGGAGGCTAAGAAAAAGGGGGTGAGAGGAAAGTGGTTTTTTTTTATTTCGATGCAAAATAAGCCTCTAGTTCCCTGCAATTGAAAACCCTCAGTAGCACTTACAAAAGGGGAAGGAGGGCTGGGGGCAAGGTAATAAGGTAATACCTTTTTTGCAATAAAAAATATCCCTTTCTATATGAACGCAACGCCATAAATGTTGTTATCCAAATTAGTCTGTGGGCAAGATTTGTTCCGGGAGGGGGGGGGGGGGGCATTTTCCTTAAGCCTGAGATATTATTATTATGATTTAAGACGAAATAAACATTTTATATCTTTTTATATCTTTATATAAATTTTCCTAAAAATGTCCTTGTCTCTGCATGTCCATAATGATATCCCTTAGTCGAGATATTTACTAACATTTAACTTTTAGACCCACTTAGACCACGATATCTCGTTAGACCCGAATTTCGGCATCAAGACGAATCATTAGACTCCTCATTTATTGAAATCGGACTTATAGTTTCAGCGCTACGTGAGAAAATAAAATCGGCTACTTACAAACATACAAACGAAGCCAACCTTATTTATCCATGCTCCGTTGGTAGTCGGGTAAAAAAAAATAGGTACATAAGTAAATTAATACATAACATTACGTTTCACGTCACATTAATAACTTCCTCAACAAACGGGAACTTTTGTGACGCTTAGTGTTGGCAGCACTTGTGGCGGTTTTGTGTTCCAAGTTGTCATGATAATTTATAAAGTTGATTTAAAATATATGTTTTTAAGTTTACTTAAGTATGAAATGTGATTCCATCCTACTTCTTGTGTATTGAAGATTGGTTTTTACACAATTTGACATTGTTTCTGTAAAAATACGAAATATTATATCGTGACACTCCGCGCGCCGGCATAGCTCGACTGACAAGGTATGGCTTAGTTTCGTTTTATGTCTGTGCGTGTAACTGTGTATGTACACGGCTAGGCTTAGTTTTGCCGCCATCGGTGAGTCGGCCGGCGAAACTCTATCTTGCTTTTTTATTCATCTGAGATTTAAAGTGGGAAAATTAAAAAAGATTGTATGAAATGAAATACAGTAGTGTAGTAATACAGTAGTATAATGTAGTTATTTTATGGCTCAGATCAACAAAAATATTTTTGTTGGTCTGAGTTTCATGGTCAGGTAATTTAAATCAGAATGTCAAACCGTAAATTCAATTTATTAAGGCGTCAGATGGGCGTCAGGGTAATTAAAATCGCAATTCGCAATGGTAAGGTAGGTAGGTAATACTATACCTGTACCTAGGTAGGTAGGTATAGTATTATTTGCTTCAGTTAAGTAATGTCTTTTCTTTAGGTAGGGTGTAGACGTATGTAACCATTACCCCGTTAAGTATTTTAATAAATTATATGATTCCCTATTATTATGTATCTTTACTTAACCTACCATAAAACACTATACTCAGGCACATTAGTTATAAAATAATTTCTGTAATCTATGTTGTATTGTATGGCCAAATCAGAACGCCACCCTGTCTTTGCAGATATTTACTTCTGTTAGGCTCACACCAAGTAAAAAATCATATATTTATTTGGTCTGAGGTGTTAGGTAGTTTAGTACCTACCTACCTATAGGAAATTAATTCTTTATTGCGACCATATTAGTAGCCCTCAGACACACAATACACACAAACATTTACCCCCACACATGCATAAATAAACATACACACATCACACCCACTCAACATAAATCCAAAATAATATCAGTGCTATCACACCAGGCAAGATAATTTAGATAAAAATAATTATATTTTTATTTAAGAAATGTATTTGCATCTAAATCATAATTTTAACTTAGTTCATTTGTCAATACATTATAATACTCTCTCATACTCTTGTTCATCTAAGTACATAGTTTATTTGTTATTTGCATAATTAACCAGTAATAATAATTAATTTAGTTTATATGATAATAATATCCTTGTAAATAAATGGAAGAGCAGGACATCCTGGCACAAGTATATTTCATACTTAAAAGGATGTCCTAAACACTGTTTAGCATGTAGTGTAACATATTATTATTCAAATAAACAATTTTCAATTTTTCAATATTGTACTCAATTATGGACCCGTCTAGAGCACAGCAAGATAGTGTACAAGGTAAGGTACAGATAAAATAGCTTACCACGGAAATAATTATCAAATGTGTCTTGGTACAACTCGTTCAATAAACGCGATTTGCTCACATTCATTAACTACGATTCAATACGGAAAAGAAAGTCGATAATGCAATGGATCTTATCCCATCACTATGCATTCATTCTTGCTCATGCATTGCATTCATTTCATTCATGCATGATGCAGCTGCAGGCAGAGCAAGCAGCTGGTGATGAAGTGATGATCAATGAGGTTCCTCTTTATAAGATTATAACATCATTGCTGGTGATTGCTTGCTCTGCTCGCAACCTACATCATCAAATGAAAAATAATACCTACTACGTATCAAATATTAATTCATTATTTTCAAGATCATGTTGATAGCGTTGATAGAATGTTGGAGTAAAAGTTATTTCCCTACTGTCTGTCTGAGTGACTGCGATGAGTTTTTGAATTCAGTTGTAGCATGGTATTATTATTTATTACCTATTATTAATTATTATTAACGATTTATTACACATTTTAATTTTATTACCTTGAGTTGAAATACTATGAACGCCATCTAGTTTTCAGCTCATGAATTAAATTAACAGGTAGCATCGCATGAACAGCGAGAAAAGCAAAACCATTCGTGAACTGGCGTTTTGATCAACGCCATCTGTGGACTTATTATAAAATTAAATTCGTAGCTAATGAGAGGAAAGGTTCCTTGTGTTCTTTTCTCTAGAACACAAGGAACACAGTATAATGTATCCCAAATTTTTTTTCTACTTGTGTATAATGTAACCCAATTTTTTATCCGGGTAAATTTTTCAACTGAACATCTGAACTTTATTTCCTACCCGAAAAGCTATGCAAAGCCTTCAATTTATTCTGTTTAAAATGTGCTTTAACGCACAGTGTTAAAGTTGATATTAATCTTACGTCTTCAAACTTATCTGATTGGCTAACAGCATCCAAGGCAACTTCCGTTTCATTTCATTCGCGCGCGCAACTTCAGTCTGCGCGCGAGTGCTATGCGGGATTCGAACGTTCGAATATCGAAACCCAACTCGTAAAATATATTTATAAATAATATAAAAAGTAATGTTTTTGTGATTGTGTACCAGTGTTGTGTGAACAATAATTATCGGAACTCTCTGGATTTTACATTGAACTGGTAAGCTAATTTCTTATTTACCTAAAATGCGTGAAAACATTCGACCTTGTGTTTTATTGGTGGTAAAAATTATTTGCTATGTTTACTTTGACTACCTATTTATATTCTTGGCCACCTACGTGTCTTCTGAACAGTTTTTTTCTAGGAAAGTAGCGCGAGGGCTAGTTTTCCGTACAAGGTACAAATATGGTCCGTCCTAGGGTAGGGTGCTTATATAGGTAGGTAAGGATAAGGAAGAAGGTCCGTTTAGTTAGGCATTAGACAAAGATGTAAAAAGTAACATCGATAACGTCGATCGGAGTAGGTAATTACCTACCCTAGGTAACTAGGTACGTACCTAGGGTCTAAACTGGCTTGCGGCTATGTGGAAAGTGAGTTTAGAACAGTAGGTATTCGTTAGAATTTGAATCGGGTAGATTCGACACCACCTACCTACCTAGGTACCTACTTTATATAAAGCGATAGTTAGTCCACGGGGTCTGTTCTGTCTGTGCTCATAAAAACTAAATCGAAGTTTCTAAATCGTTTTAGTGCAGACAGACGCTAGTGCAACCGACCGGAGTTGGTTACGCACGTCAACGAAAACGAAATTTCAATTTTCCTTTTCCAAGTAGGCTTACGAGACCTTTTAAATATAGGCTGAACTTACCTATGTAAGTTCAGCCTATATGTAGGTACCTGCTGGCAGAATATTCTGAATAGTGTATGTTATGTAGGTACCTATAGCTCGTTTCTTCAAGGGAAATAAATAAATAATTCTGGAAAATTCGGCGGACAAAAAGGGGATCCTATAAGGCTCTAAAGGTTCCTGTTGTCCCCAAATTTACTACCCCCATGGAGGTAGTTTTGTAAAAATAAAGAAAACGAGCTTCAATAATTACTTTATAGTTTATTTAGACCGAGTTTAGAATATAATTAAATAAAATGAATATTAAAAATAATAATTTACCATAGAAACACCACTGTTTGGTCGTTCCGAATGTTATCTGACTGAATTGCAAAAGTGGCTCCACGAGAATGATTTCGAGCGGGATGACAAGATATGGTTTACTTGCGATGCGATGCGAGTGAGAAGTACAGAGACACAAATATTCGTACCTGTTTATAATATTTTTAGGATAAAACTGCATTCACATTACGGTAAGTACTTAGAACCTAAATACTCACTGATATTTTTTTCGAAAATTATGTACCTATATTTTTTTTTTTAATTTAAATAATTTTGGACTATTCACAGTCACACAGCCTTATCTAGCCACAAGCTAAGCAGAGCTTGTGTTATGGACTAGATAACTGTTTTACTTAATACAATACACTACATAGATAGATATTTTTTTTTACACATAGAAAACATCCAGAACGCCCTGAACAAATATCTGCAGATCGTAGGTACACACATTTGTCCCGACCCCGAGGCAACATACCGCGCCACAGAGGTCGTCGGTCGTCTAGTTTAAATAATTAATACAACAATATTACAACTGTACATACTATCGTTAAGAAACTCGGCCTTTGGCCCACGTAGCTCTTGCAAGTAAACACTATTTTGTGGTTTACCCCCACCGGTGGTCCACGCGTGGGCGTAGAAAAGGTCTGCGCGTGGGCAGGTTGAGAAACTATGCGCTCTCTTCGCAATAAGTGGACCTATACCGTATCAATCGAGGATGTGAATGTTAGTAAACAAACCACGAGACCACAACTCAAATAAGTATAAATGGGTTTGTTTGTTAAAAAAAAAAACTAGAAACCGACTTCAATTTTATGGTTTTCTCATGGATGCCATTGTCAGAACTGGGCCATTTAAATGAAGTTTCTTCATTAAGATGGTCAAAGAATTTTAAATGAAAAAAGAATCATCAAAATCGGATCACCCAGTCAAAAGTTCCGAGGTAGCAAAGATTGTATTCGTTGATAAGCGATAACTGCTAGTGGTTTCTTTTTTACTTCTTCCGCTAGTGGACAAAAAAATTAAGTGAATTAGAGTCAATTGCACCTTATTTCTTATTTGATAGTAATTAAATTACTATAATATTTATCAAGCTGTTTAAATAGTAAAAAATTTACTTGTGTAAGTGCTTCGTTTGTTAGTCTAAAGAAATAAACGATTTGACTCTGACTCTGACTCAGGCAGAGTCAGAGTATGACAAATTTCAGCAAGATCCGTTCAGTAGTTTTGGCGTGAAGAGGTAACCAACATCCATCCATCCAAACTAACCTTAGGTATCCATATTTACATTTTAATTATCAAACTAGTGAGTGATGCGAAAGTTTGGATAAATTATTATATTTTATGCTGTGAATACTCCAGCGTTATTTCTATGACTCAAAATCTCCTAAACGTCGACCTCAACAGCCTGTATTGGTCCACTGCTGGACGCAGGCCTCCCCTGACAAGCGCTTTATTGGCGTTTATCTCATGGGGAGTAAAGGTCCATAATCCGCATGAGCGTGGATGCGGGTTGGGGCTCGCAGTTCTGCCCACCCCTTGGATATCCCTTGGTAGCCTGAACGGAACGGATACCTTAGCCCCCATACAAACGTACTTTTCGCTTCATTTGGAAACTACGTTTCCGATCGTATTGAAACTTTCCATACATAATCGGATGACAAATAGCTATGTTTGTAGTGTATTAGTTTTTTAAAAAACATTATGATCTTTGAATGAGAGTGAAACTAATTTGCCATATTTTGACCACCAAAACGAGTCATTTTCAAGCTATTTTTATGCATGTTAGACACCTATATTCGAAAATCTGTCACATTGCAAACATCCTAAATATTTCACCATTAGAACTAAATAAAAATATTTCTGAAATCAGTCGTTTATTCAAAATGAATCGCGAAGTACGAAAAAATATTAAAAATTGAGAAATTCCTTCAAATTTCTGCAACCGCTCGCTCAAACTCGGGGGGCGATGCGACACAGGGAGCACAATTCCAAAATAAGGCGAATGCCGCGGAATGGCCAACACGATGCGATTCTACGTGAAACAACAACAAATTTGCTCGGGCCGGCCGCTGAGATTTGGGAGAGGTTCGTAGCCTTCTTAAGGCCCGTATTATGAAAGCTTCCCCAAGCATTACATAAGCAGTCATCACGTGAATTCTACTCAAGCTTAGAATTTCTGCTCAAGTAAATCTTTATTTTAGAACGTAACTCTGACGCTACTTAGCTAGTTGCACTAGCAACAATAATGCGATGTTCAATGATGCGTAAAAACGTAGCAAGAACGCATCGTTACTTGAGGGTTACATGAGTGAGTGTAGATTTTGACTTTAGTTCTTAAGCATTGTTTTAAAATTAGTCTTTACTCAAAACTATACATAAGCAACACTCAAGCATAGGTCGATGACTGAGCATGCTTTCATAATACGGGCCTAAATCTTGTCTACTCCACCAAGGTCACGCATGCCTCTGCATTTGCAAAAGTGACTAAACATTTCTTATTAATTCCTATAACCGATTGCTGCGTAAGATTGAATGCAATGCGATGCTGTGACGCATCCCATAATGTTTTCACACTCAGAAATAGCCGTGAGCTTACAAAGAGAACAAGGTCTTCTTGAAAAATTGATTCATATTTGTTCTTGAAGCAACAATACACTGAATCTTGAAAGGTCGGTTTCGTTTTGCGCTGTGTTCTTTTTGAGTAGGTAATCCTACTTTGAGATTTTTTCGACAGAAAAGACCCTCAACAAATTTGTGTAGTATATATTTTTTTACATTTTAGGTTTGTAGTGTTTTTACAATCTAACATCATCATCATCGTCAGCCTATATTAGTCCGCAGATGGACATAAGCCTCCCCCTGATAAGCGCCTTATTGGCGTTTATATCATGGAGGGCCATGCCCATAATCCCCACGCTGGGCATGCAGGTTGGGGATCGCAGATCGGTGAATTGTTCTGCCGGGGGCGCTGCTGCCCGCCCCCCGGTGGATATCCCTAAGTCGCCTATAACGACACGCAAGAGCAATTTGGCTGATGCGATTTCTCACCACACAGCTAGGTACATTGTTTATACATGCTACATTGCCACATTGGTCATTATCATTAGGTACATAGTTTCTGTAATACAGAAAAATCCATAATATTCCGCTTCCACTCCCCATCGAAAACGCACCCAAGAAATGAATCTTTATGTGATTGTTTACTTATTATATATATTATTAACTTCCTAGAAAAAGTGCGTCATTTTAGTTTAAGCACGTGTCAATTTAATAACAACGGCCCTAAATGGTCTCCTTGAGGGAGTCAGCTAATTTGTCGTTGTTATTATTCTGAGTGAGATCATAACGTGCCTACAGTTTTTCTAATAAACAATGAAACCCTTTCAATTACATTTGCTAAACGTAAACTCCATCAGCCTATTGGTCTACTGCTAAACGCAGGCCTCCTCTGATAAGCTCCTTTATCTTTATATCAGAGGGTAACGAACGCCCATTTCCTCATGCCTGGCATGCGGGTTGTAGATTGCAGTTTGAGGGGTGCTGCTGCTTGCTATGTACCTTTACAAACATAAAATATAACCTCAGTCAAATCTGTAAAAATCTAAGACAATTTAACCCGCTTAGCCTTAACCATTCGAAAACTACAATGGATTAAATAATTGGATAGTTAGAGTTAGTTCCTCTCTATCCGGTAGACGCATTGGAAGGTGCCAAACGGAAAGAAATCTTTGTTCGTCCTCGTAAACTAATTCATATCTCAAGCCGGCTTTTGACCACCAAGTACCATATTTTTCAGTAGAGTTTAAGTGAGTACAATTTTTGTAGAAAATTAGGTTATTTTGAGTTTTTGTGAGGTTTGATGCACTTCATCGAACCCAAGACCACTCAAAATAACTTTAAAATAAATAACATTTGCAATTTTTCTTGGAGATAATTTGAGTTGTTCTAGTATTGTTGATTAGCTGACAAGGTTTAATATATATTTTTAATATATAAATAGCTATAATCTTTTCAATTTTATAAATTTAGGCAAAATTCACTAGAATGTTTTTCGTTTTATAGTTTTAGTGTTAAAAGCTGAATTTAAACGTTTTTTTAGTCTACTGAAAAATATGATATTTTGATTAGTCCTAGTTTTGATTTAGGTGTGCGGTATATCATAGAGTCTGTTCAAAAAGAGTAGAGTCGTGGCGTTACGGTGAACTAACACTTTTAGTCGTTCTGCAAGACAGAGCAGAGTTGTCAATGCAACAACAGCTGTCAAGCTGCAATTCCCACGACTCTTCTCTTTTTGAACAGACTCTAGTCAAAAGCCGGCTTTAGCCTAAATCAATAAACAGTCTTTGGATAATATGTTGCTTGACAAATTATGACTGAAAGCAAAACTAAACAGGGATCAGTCTAACCAGGTCTCCCATTAGGGACTCAGATATTTAGATCGCTCGAATATGATTTCCAAACCGCGTTAAACTGCGAACACTCAAACGATTGTTGAAGTAAACAGAAGGATGACATCACAACGCTAATATTACTGAGGAGCGTTTGGCAGCGCTCCACAACTCCACGAGGCATCGACATGGATAGCATTGGAGCAATCATGGAGGCAAATATCGAGGATTTTTACGAGATATCTCAGATAGATCTTGTTTCTATTCTATCAGTTTGCCCTAGTTTGGCATAAGCCTCTTCAAGTTCTTCCACTCGGTCTATCTCTCTCGTCATAATGTTTTTCCATGTAACACCTATAATTAGTTGAGCACAAGCGCTCTAAACCAATCTTACTCTATGTGGTTTAAATAAATAAAAAAAACTGTCTCTCACGTCACTAACTCATAACTCGTAGATTTACTAGTTACGAGTAAATTTAGCAGGTATGCATAACATAAGGTCTGCTAAGTTACTTAGGGTCTAGCTAGATGAAGCCGTGTGTTTATCCAACATAATTCATTAGTTATTCATTACTTTGTCATTTGCATTAGATAACTAGGTAGATGATGACGTTAATACAATTGAATACAATAATGGCGATTGTTTGATAATTTATTTAAATTGTATTTGTCTTCATGCCTGCCCTGTCTGACAACGATGCTACCCCACTGGTGTACCTTTCTGGTTTTACTTACTTACCTTATTCCATTTGTTTACAGAAAATTAAAGTGAAGAAAAAATCAATTAAAACTTTTCTATTGGTTAATGAATTTATAATTTAAAATCTGAGTTCCTTTCTGAGTTCATTTGGTTTGGTTGAAGTAGTTTCTACGTCCTAACCTTTATTCAAAGTTGCTTAAATGGTTGAAAACGGATTAAATTCTGGTTTCTCTATACCCGTACCTACGTCTGCCGTTATTTTGGCAGAAACATGCAAATTAGAGGCGCCAGCTATTTTTATTACACTCTGAAAATGTTCCAACTAAGAATAATAAGCGCTAAAACTGGATCCAGTTGGTTTGGCTTTGGTAGACTTTGCCAATAGTAGACATTTTGTATTTTAACCACCTAGAATGTATAACATAACAATCTCCTAGTTGTTGACAGTGTGTCATGCATATACATATTTCTGTGGTATCATGTCAGCCTGCCTATCAAACAAACCTAACCCCAAAAATTGGCACTTAACCTAAAATTCACTTCGTTGGCGAGTTCTTTTTTAAAGGTAAATTTACACTACTTTTTGAGATCCTTCATTCAATTAATATTTTTGTCTCATAATTACATCTGAAACTCGACGCCAAGCAAGTGAGTTTTTAACCGACTTCAAAAAAAGGAGGAGCTGTTTTAATGTTTGTTACCTCGACTTTTGACTGGGTGGTCCGATTGTCCTTATTCTTTTTTTATATGAAAGCTGGTAATTTTGTTTAGTTCTGACAAGAGGATCCATGAAAATCCATGAAAAAACTATAAAAATTGAATTATGTTTAAAGTTTTTTAAAACAAAATTAATAATGTTACTTTTGTGTTGGCTTTACTCTAACAGCAACAAACATTTATCGATATTAAGATTCCTAATCACATTTTAGCCTTGCGATTCGGTTTTCCTCGTCACATAAGGTCATTGTTTCTGCCAATACGTGGAATACATTAAATTAGTCACATCCACATGACATCTGACTTGCTTCTTGATCACGCTTTTAGCTTTAATGTGCCAGGGTCCTCTGAACATACAGATGACCATTCATTCCTCTACATTATATCGATCTATACTTAATTCGTCGACGCATTTCGACGCATTTAAAGAGTACGCGACGTACCTTATTTCCCAATCTATCTACTGGTCGTAATTCAGAATGGAAGACCATGGGAATGGGCACACCTTAAAACCAATTTTTGTCCTAACTCCGTAAATTCTCGTTTAAAATGCTTTCCACCAAGTAATTTGATTTGATTATTTCAACAAATGGTATCAAATTAATAAACTAATCCTCAATTTCTTTCGACACCTACTTTGGGCTGGTTGATTTGATCAAATAAAATTGCTTGTATTTTCCAGACAAGATTTTAACTTGGATACTTTGGCTACGTACGTACATGCTGGATACATATTTTAACTTTCACTTTACTATAATAATATTATACGAATCTAAAGGTATTATTTTATTTAGGTACATACATGACAATGTGGGGATCGCTTTCTGCGGAAAAGCATCTTGTAACTCTTTCCATCTTCCTCGGTCTCTATCTCTAACTACTCTGCTCCAAGTTTTATCTGCAATTCTCATTTCATCCCAACATTTTGCATGTTTTCCTTTTCTTAGTACTGACCTCCTTGTTCTTTGTTTTAGTTTTGTATGTTTTTATTTATCTTTGTACGAAATAATAGATATTATATTCTATTCTATTATTCTATTCTTAGTTTTCGATGTATAATCATCATCATCATCAGCCTATATTAGTCCACTGCTGGACATGGCCTCCCTATAGGGTAGTCGTCTTCAGTTTGTTTCATTCTGCCTGCAGCCTGTTTTCTGTGTATTGGGTACCTCACCTACCAATTCTATTGATTTGATCCTCTTTGACTAACACAGGCTGATGATCAGCCTGTGTTAGTCCACTGTTGAACATAGCCTTTTCTAATGAGCACAGCAGCGCCCTGTTTTCAGCTTGCCGTATTCATCTACATGCAGCAAATTTTCTGTGTATCGGGTACGAATTCTGTTGATTAGATACCGAGTCGAAAATAAAACATTTTCATTCATTATTAAGCTCCCATCGTATTGAGTCATAATCATTCAACTTTCCAGTTATTATTTCAATCTTGGCAAATGTCCCATTCTCTTGACTAATCCATATTGTCACCCACACGGTGAGACTGTTGACTTATTGATGGAGGAAGGTGACATGGATTCAGGATATTTGAGACCAAATTATTCTGTATTCGTTTAATTAAGTCATCGTCAGCCCGTATACGTTCACTGCTGAACATCGGCGTCCCCCTCACGACGACGCCACGAATAGCGGCCCTGAGCCACCTTCGTCCATCGTCCCTGCGACCGCTACAATGTCGTCGGTCCATCGAGTGGGAGGTCTTCCCACTTTTCTAACTTAAGAATACTTGATCCTATAATTCATTTTGGGATACCGTTCTTCTCCGACTTCCTTTATTTCGTAGTATTCTGTATTTAAAAATGTGGCTTTCTTGACTTGACTCCTAGACTAATTCTAATAAGGCCCGTCTTATAAAAGCTTGCTCAGTCATGAATATCTGCTTGAGTGTCGCTTTTCTAAGGCATAAACGTCACTCAAGTATACATCTATGACTGAGTAAGTTTTCATAATACGAGCCTAAGTGTAACTTGTGTTCTAAGTGTAAATAAGTAACTATTCTGCTCGGACGTCTCGCATAGGATTGTATGTTGTGCATTATCCTCCCTGCCTAAAAAGGCCCTAACCAACCCAGCTCCTTGAAGTATAGGAGTAGGACTTTACGCGATTGACAGCTTCAGCTCAGCGAGCTATGGAATGAGCTATGCTCTGAGTCTCTCTCAGTCTCTCTGAAGCATAGAATTCGTAACGAACACATCCAACAGAGAACCAAAGTTATCAACATAGCTCAAAGAATTAGCAAACTGAAGTGGCAGTGGGCCGGCCATATCTAACGGTAAACGAGTTCTTGAGAGGAGACCGCGTCTCGACAAACGTAGTGTAGGGCGCCCTCCGGCCAGGTGGGATGACGATCTGCGAAAGACTGCAAGCGATGCTGGATGGGTCAAGCTGAAGACAGATCGCCATGGCGCTCATTAGGGGAGCCCTATGTCCAGCAGTGGGTGGGCTAGTATAAGCTGATGATGATGAAAATAATTTTAATGTCGAAAACCGTTAGGCGTATATTGATGCACCTTAGTACCTTATTAAAATGAAGTGTCTCTACTTTTTGTTTTTACTTTGTTTAAATTGTCACTTTGTAACAAGCACTAAACCAATTGTACGTGTGTGTTTTATGTGAAAAACAATTGGTTTACTTATCTTACTATTATTTGACGGTAATTTGATGACTGACCTGCCAGATCTAGCGATGATTCAAGATGACCCTAGCATAGCACCCTGTCATCTCGTTCCGCGAAATGACGCTGCCCTATAATTAGCTCTACCAATACAAACCTGTCCCTATTTCCGTCCTGCCCTGCGCCAGCGCTGCCAACTAGGCTTCCGTCTACGTCTCATCAGGAAGTTGCATCACAGCCACAGGTGTCGTATCGTGTCTGCTTCTGCTGTATCACAGATTGTACTATTCTCGCTAATGAGGTCAGGGATTTGTAGGATTTGGAGCGGTTACTATTACTAATGTTACTGTAGTCCGAACAAAAGGTATAGTGTTAAATCGTAAGTATTATGTATAGATTGTAGTAGGTATACAATACATATACAGGGTGCCAGGAAAAGAGAGTACTAAGCCGAAAGGGTGATTCTGGACTCCGAAGGGACCAATTTGTGAATAGATTTTATGAGATTCTACAAAAAATAGAGTTTTTCTTTCCGTGGTACCTTGTATAGCGCCTATTCACGACATGTTAAGTTATATTTATATTTATTATACCTCTCAATTAACGTTCAATAAATAATGAGTACAATGTACTTATAATTATTTCACTTTTTATAAGAGTGTCAAACTGTCACTCCAGTATTAATGTCCTAAAACGAAACGGCTGGACCAATTTTGACAGGACTTTCAATAGCAAAATGTTATGTTAAAAAACCCGATGTTTAAGCAATTTCGGCAACTATTAATTTAGAAAAATAATTTGGCTAGCAAATTAGGGTTCCACATCCACACACTGCACATAAAAATGAAAATGTGAGATTGACCATGACCCTAAATATTTACATCTGTATTGACTAACAGGAGATTCAAATCATCATCAGCCTATTACTCGTCCACTGCTGGACATGCCTCCCATAACGAGCGCCATAGCGATTTAAATGTTTATGACAAAACCACAAATAAGAGACTTAAACACAAACCTAAGCAATAAATTTAACGAGTGGTACGAGAATAGCTTGGAACTCGTTTTGCGTGCACTAAATTTTAGTTTTCGTTAGTCAGATAACCTTCGTGGAAACTGGAATTCGTTAATTTTTATCGTCCTGTTATTTTAATTTAAATTTGCGTTGATGAGTCCTGTTTTTATAAACTAAACATAATACCTACCTATCCGAGCCGAACGTATAACTGAAAACTAGCTCAGTATTGGGCAAATGCCTTATTTATACTGCAAAATGCTGAGCTAAGGTACCTTTTTACCCAATATAAGTATTGTTAGATTTAAGTATTTAATTTATCGATGTACTTATTAGTTTTATATATCCTATTAATTATTGTATGTACCACTCCTTTTGTAATGTATTGGGAAAAAAATAGATACAAATTATGTAGTTTATTTTATTTAAAAAAAACTCGACATTAAATTACTACTACTAGGTATGTATTAGGTACGTCTGACGATTCGACCGAATGCCGAGAAAAACCGAAATGTTATGTTAAAAAACCCGATGTTTAAGCAATTTCGGCAACTATTAATTTAGAAAAATAATTTGGCTAGCAAATTAGGGTTCCACATCCACACACTGCACATAAAAATGAAAATGTGAGATTGACCATGACCCTAAATATTTACATCTGTATTGACTAACAGGAGATTCAAATCATCATCAGCCTATTACTCGTCCACTGCTGGACATGCCTCCCATAACGAGCGCCATAGCGATTTAAATGTTTATGACAAAACCACAAATAAGAGACTTAAACACAAACCTAAGCAATAAATTTAACGAGTGGTACGAGAATAGCTTGGAACTCGTTTTGCGTGCACTAAATTTTAGTTTTCGTTAGTCAGATAACCTTCGTGGAAACTGGAATTCGTTAATTTTTATCGTCCTGCGGGCCTAGACAATGTAACAATCGATTAGCGAAAGCGTTAGTAGAAAAGTCCAAAAATGTATGGGTTTGACATATGCCTCAGATATGTCACGTGATCTATCTATAGCGTATAGAATAATGGTAGACAATGTACACACATGACGATTCCACCAAACGAATCGACAACATCGAACGATTACTTTCATACAAATGCCTAGCCAAGATGCACTTTTGACAATCGACTACGCCTATAGTCGATCGTCTTGATGGAAACGCTGGCGAACGCCGAGACCCTGTAGATATCGACACAAAATGGTGATTTCATAAACAGCTGTAGGAAGGAATCATTGGATGGATGTGTTTATCGCGTTGTTTGTTTTGTGATTTTAAAATAATTAGTGCAAGATGCATACGCTGCGTTTGCTGTGGTCAGCTCAAAATGAAAATGTTTGGCTCAGACGCCACTTATGTAACTTTCTCGGCAGCAATTGGAAAGTATTGATGAAATGCCAGAAACATTAAATAAAGAGCACTTTAGACTCAGCAAAGCCACATAGATAGATATTTTTTATTATACGTAGAAAAACATCCAGAACGCCCTGAAGATCTTACACACATTTGTCCCGAGGCGGGAATCGAACCCGCAACCTCCTGCGTCGCAGGCAGACCTTCGCCCACCGCGCCACAGAGGTCGTCGAATATATTATATATATATATAAATATATAAATATATGTATATATAAATATATATACATATTTAGTTATCATTTATATCTATTTTATTCAACATGTACCTACACGTTTTGCGAATTAAATGTATGGTATGGTCGGTTTGGTACTTAATAAGAATCCCCAAATTTTCTCCAAACCCAGTTTTCCCTCCGAAAATCCCCCCAACAAACCTTTCGCCTCCCCTGAATCTCCGTCCAAAGTTCAAAAAACTCCGAATTTGCAGGGAATACCCCCGTCTGGCAACACTGGCGTTTCATTTCAATTGACTACGATCTTTCAATAAGTTAGTTCGAAAATGCAAATAATTTTTGATTCCATTTCAACCTATTAATTATGCTGTAGAATTTAAGTACGCTACTCAATGTATGAAAAACTTATTATAATAAGCCTCCACACGCAATAAAAAACAGAAAACCATTCATAAATAAAATCCAAGATATATAAGTTTTGCGTAGACCGGAACGTAAAACAGACGAGCAAAATAGGCGAATGACACTTTTGACGTTTGACTACGACAACCATAGACTAAGCGCGGTATTGAGCGATCAGACGAATAGACACGGCGATCGCCACGCGAAGGTTACTTTGTCTACCAAACGTACTTCGCCATCGTTTAGGCGATGACGATTGTAGAAATCGAAACGCTTCTAAGCGCATGCCGGTTGGCTAGGCCTGCTGTTATTTTAATTTAAATTTGCGTTGATGAGTCCTGTTTTTATAAACTAAACATAATACCTACCTATCCGAGCCGAACGTATAACTGAAAACCAGCTCAGTATTGGGCAAATGCCTTATTTATACTGCAAAATGCTGAGCTAAGGTACCTTTTTACCCAATATAAGTATTGTTAGATTTAAGTATTTAATTTATCGATGTACTTATTAGTTTTATATATCCTATTAATTATTGTATGTACCACTCCTTTTGTAATGTATTGGGAAAAAAATAGATACAAATTATGTAGTTTATTTTATTTAAAAAAAACTCGACATTAAATTACTACTACTAGGTATGTATTAGGTACGTCTGACGATTCGACCGAATCGGCGAGCTTTGAAATTTTTACAATTCGATTTATTTCTTCTACCTCTTTAAGAGGATAGAGGAGAGAGATTTTGTTTCAGAAATAGACGGATGCGATGAAGTGAGGCACGGGGATTTTTGTCTAGGATAAAATAGAGAAAAATTGAGTCACATCGTCATCTAATGCGTAAAATGGTTGAAATTCATTCCTTCAACTCATTGATTAATTAAAAAGGGAAGATAGGTTATGTTAATAAAAAAAAAGTCCAAGGAGGTTGGCATAGGTAATCAAGCCAAAGGAGGCGCCAATGGTCAGCGCACATTGATCCAACACCATTTTTTAAAAACCCTTTTTGAACCACATTTTTGTTCTATGTGGTAGCGGCGCGTCTGTAATCTCAACCTCAACAGCCTGTATTGGTCCACTGCTGGACGCATGCCTCTCCCTGATAAGCGCTTTATTAGCGTTTATGTAATGATTTGCCCATAATCCCCACGCTGGACATGCGGGTTGCGACCTTGCGACCACCTATATGCGCGACTACCCGGGTTCCGCCGCGGAGCGGAGCGGACTGGACCCATTTTTAACCGAGGAGGAAAAAGGAGGAGGTTCTCTATTCGACTGTATTTCTTTTTATGTTCAGAAATTTTGACTGGGTGGTCCGATTTTCATGGTTCTTTTTATATATGGAAAGCTAGTGCTTCTTGTATGATCCCATTTTAATTTTGTTCAGTTCTGACAATAGGATCCATAAAAATCCATGAATAAACTATAAAAATTGCAGTCGGTTTATAGTTTTTTAAAACAAAATTAATTATAACCCGCAAGATTAAACTGCATGCCTATGTAATTCCATCGACAAAATAGTCGAGTGGAAAGGAAGGACGGGTCGAACAGAAAGTGCTGAAATTAAGCCCGCTTATATCTCATTTCCCGCTCATTACCCTTTCGCGGATCTGCTGTAAATGATAAATAAATCAATAATTAATGCATGAAATACATAATATATGTTATAAAGTTGTTATAATATAATGAAATATTACAATGTTTTCTACCCTATGGGTGTGCAATGTTTAAAATTTTACCGACTTCAAAAAAAGAGGAGGTTCACAATTCGACAATTCTTTATTTTTTTCATTTTTTTAAATGTTTGTTACCTCAGGGGCCTGATTCCACTAACACAATCGCCTCACTATGACACCATTTTCGCTTCATTATAGCGTAACAATCACCGCCAATGACACCTTTTGGTATCTACTCTACTAACACGATCTTTTCTTGTTTATGCCATATCTAGGACTATTACGACTATGATTATATGCCCCACCACATTATTGACACGCTATTATAAGTCATAGAGATTGTAATTTTATGGTAAGCGAATACCAAATAAATTTACGACTCAATCTCTATCTCAATCGTATGGCGCCATTATGGCATTTTGTTTGAAAAATAGTGGAATTAGGCCCCTGAACTTTTGACTGGGTGGTCCGATTTTCGTCATTTTTTTGTTATTTGAATGGTGGTGCGTCCCGTGTAGTCCCACCCAATACTCATACAAACACTAGTTTTTTAAAACATACTCAATTACAGCTTACAGCCCAAAGTAGTGAGCTAGCGAGCGAGTCGGTCGCCCATTATTTATTCTTAGGATCGGCCCCATGAGTAGTCAGTACCTCCTCACTACTTCACACCTACAATAACGTCCATTAGCACCTCAAG
Organism: Eupithecia tripunctaria; assembly: GCA_955876795.1. Taxonomy (NCBI): domain Eukaryota; kingdom Metazoa; phylum Arthropoda; class Insecta; order Lepidoptera; family Geometridae; genus Eupithecia; species Eupithecia tripunctaria. The sequence continues at coordinate 2,217,270 of OY041624.1, read as the reverse complement.
GTTCACATCATAAAATTTATGATAAAACGTACACTATTCTGTCCAGTTGGTGAATGTTACGTATTATGCAACTTTTTAAATTAATTCACCCACCTACATAGATATAGAGTACATATTCAATCTACATGCCAGTTGAGTTCATCATCATAATTTTGTATTTTATGGATTATTTCCTTTATTTTCAAAAACTATAAATCGACTTCAATTATATGGATCCCATTGTTAGAACTACTAGACCAAATTAAAATGGGACCACAAGGGAAGCGCCTGCTTTTATACAAAAAAAAATCATGAAAATCGGACCACCCAGTAGTAGATGTAACAAACATAAAAAAAAACAGTTGAATTGAGAACCTTCTTCTTTTTTGAGGTCGATTAAAAATTCATCTTAATGTTATTGTAAAGCCCATAGTTGAATGCACATTTTTGTGCAGTGCGGCGGTGGTCAGGTGTGCGACAAGCTTAAAGTTGCTAATAGAAAGGTGCGTTATGAAATCTGACATTTGAGCTGTCTGGGCAACCTGTCTGTGTCTAGTGACTTTAATTATTATTATGTAAAGTGGCATTTCGATTCACCATCATCACATCATCATCAGCCCATTAGTCCACTGCTGCACATAGGCCTCCCCTCATGAGGGCCGTAGCGTCCTGTCTTCAGCTTGCCGCATCCAGCATCTGCCTGCAGTGTGGCCGGAGGACGTCTTGACCCACGTTTGCCGAGTCGCGGACTCCACTCAATAATCACGTTTACCCCAGAAATTGTCTTATTTTGGTTCCTATCCTAATTAAAAGCAAAAGAACGAAGAATATTAAAAAATGAACTTTCATTTTTTCAAAGTTTTGGGTCGAATATCGCAAAATACCTATTGGGTTGAAAAATTTTGTGTTGAACGGGGTAAGCACTCCATATTATTTATATATAAAAATAATTATAACTAAGTAGTTACCTATATCGTATCCATCGAGCACGTAGAATGTTAGTAAACAAAGCGCGACACAAATAACTAAAACTTACTTGCTTGGCGTCTAGTATCAAATGTTACTAAGCAATATTTATTGAAGGAAGGATCTCAAATCGACAAGTAATGTAAATTACGTATAAAAGGTCGCGCCAATAAAGTGAATTTTATGTTAAGTATGGGCGATTTGTTGTGTGTGACATTCTACATCCTCGATGGATACGTTATAGTTATAATTATTTTTAAGTCTCAATGGTCTCATTATTTATGGGTCCGGTTTGTCCCAAGATAAGCTTATCCAAGTACATAAACATAAAGTTATTTGACACAAACTTGACCCAACGCGATGACATCCACGGTCGTATATGCGAGCTTGTTGCAGATGATGTCATATTCAGAACTGTTGTTGACAATTGTCATTGAAGTTCACTTTACGCAGTAATTATAATTTGCGGTTCAATTGAGTTATATCTCTCAATAATTTCAATTGAATTTGACTGAGTAGGCTGCCATTTTTAGTCAGCTGTTTACACGACATTCGTGTACCCACGTCTTTATAGATATTAGTTGCAAGGTTAATTGGTAACAATAAATAAATAATAACACAACTAAGAAATTATAACTCTACTTGCGTATGTAAATGTGGCTTAGACTTTTCATTGTTACTAAAATATATTTTTTTTATCATAAAACTACCAGCATATTTCGCAAACCAGAGAGATATTAATGATATAATTGTATTGTATATCTTATTAGTTGCAAGGTTAACTATAATAACTCTATTACTAAAACTATATATTACTAGCATAATAAGCCGTTATTTATTGGAAGCTGTACTAAATTCATCCTCGTTCGCGTATTCATAACATAGGTTTTATAGGTAGCAAGAAGAACCAAATATAATTATATTCTATTCGAAAGCTGCAGGCAGAAGTATCTGTATAGTTCACCCAACGTTTTATTTTGTATAGCTAGCCTTCTTGGCAAACCGGTCTTGTCCTCAGTCTCCGAATAGGAAATCGTTTATCACTGCTTATCTCTAGGCTAGACTAGTATTTTCCTTGCAAATAGTTGCCTTTGCCTAGTGAGAGAGGAAGTTGTTTTTTATTACGTAAACCTCTGTAGCTCGTTCATATTTTTGCTCATTAAGTCATTAGTTTATGGAAATATTAAAATTGTTATTCATTCGTTCATTCAATGCGTTTATTTCCGACAACAATACGCTCAATTGTTTCAAGTAATTTTCTTTGACTATAAATTAAAAATACCTAAAATAAATAATTTACAAAAGGGAGACATTATATCTAAGTACTTTTTTGTATAAAATGTCCACCGTGTGCGTATGTGTAATGTTTAAACTTATGTTATTTATGATAGAGAAGTCCAAAGCAGAATAACTGATTGTCATGTGGATTCGTGAATAAGTTGCTACAGAAACTTGGAAATTAGATTAATCATTATTCCATTTGGACGTAGGTTACATGAGATACGACAAAACGATAAATATTACAAAACTTTCAATTTTATTCACGGGGACTGGGTTTTTTTAACTTGGACTGAGAAGATTGAATCACTTTTTATTGAATCACTTTTTAACAAAAAAAAAATACCGGCGAAATTTATATAGGACCAATGTGTCGGGGCGGGGAACCTCCTTAATTTTTTCTTCGGTTAAAAAATCGTATATATTTTCGGTACCTACGAGTATAACACAAATATAACGCTTCAGATGAGTAATTCATTAGCCACTAGCCTCTAAAAGCCGATTCATCAGCTTCCATACCACTAATTGCGACCGTTGCTCTTGCGCTTCTTCGATATGAATCGTTATTATGGTCTCTTATGCTAGTATAATATTATTAAGCAATAACAAAAAAAAACTCCTATTCCACTCACGAATTCTTTTCTCAAACCACTATCGTTTAATCTCACAAGAAGACGTTCTAAGAAACCATTCATTCTTAAGTTTAGTATTTTAATTAAATAACTGAAACAGCTATACTGAAAGTGGATGAGTGAAAGAGAGAGTTGTGCAAAAATAAAAGGCAACAGGATGATGTCATTGATGCGAGTCGAATAGCGGTCAAGGGTACATCTTGGTTCGCGCGAACCGTGAGATAAGTCGAGCCATAATTTTTCGGGAATATGATATTTACAGAATTGTGTTCTTGACTTGATTTTCCAAGAGGTCCCCAATAGACTTGTGGCTTAACATTGGTTAAGCATAGTATTATCTTATCCATAATACCTAACTTTATAAATTATTTGCTATATTTTTAATTTATTTTCCTGTTTTAAGTACCAAAAGTTAGCATAGCAAGCATCGAAAAAAGAGTCTTTTGTTATTTTGGTTATAAAACTTCATCGTTTTTATGCATAAAATATTATCGAACAATAAAAACCTTTTCGAATTCCCTTATTCGGAGAGAAACCGTGGAAGAATATTTTAACTTTCATTGATCTATAATTAAAATTAATGGAATTGAGAGACAACTGGATTTATATTTTATTTGTTCTTACTTGCCTACACAATTGTGTTTGTATAACATCAGACGGTTTTCTTTTTGTTTTTAATTAAATGTTGATAAAGTAAACCAACGAATTCAAAGATAGAAATTAGTAAAGTAAATCGCTAAAATTATTGTAATCTCGCAAAAACACCTGCGAGTTTACAGGACTTACGACACCACCAAATACTTTATTTAAAAAAATCTTAGTATCAAGTTATTTATCGTTCCCGTTTTGGTATTTTTTCTCCGAACGTACTTTTAACTTAGCATGACATCATAATACCATACCAGCCAAGATCTCTCTTTACGGCCATAAACTCCACTTATGTCATAACAAATATCGAATCCCCTGCAAGTGGGCGTCAAAGACGTTATACTACAAATAATCGGACTTCATGTCATCGAACAAAAATGTCTCGAAGGCTTCGGCGCAGGCGCAGCGTGGGTGCATTGCGTCACCCATTCACTAAACGCCTACGTGCTTTACTTTACTACTGACTTATCTCGTGGGGTAACTGGCTATTTACCATTTGCAGGGCCATTGCAGCTCGTTACCTAACCACTTTGACTTGCCTTGGTTGTTTACCTTATTACCATTCATACATGTAATTTTAATAACTTTACATCTGTTATGGAGGTACCTGCTCATTTGGGATTGAAGTTTACACTGACATTAAGAAACATGTAAAGCAATATAATATGGTTTGTTTGAAAGAACGCTTAAATTATTTCCGTTCTGTAAATAAATCGGACGGCTCAAACGTTAAATGAGACCACAACTATATAACTCTAAAATTAAACAAAATTAGGGCATTCTCGTCGTAGGTAACATAAACGTAAAACCCTTTGATGCGGTTCTGTGAGGCCCCAAACGGTGCTATTTTTAGGAGCGGGCGCTTGTATTAACTGAGATATTACGTCATGAGAACGTTCTGTTTTTGAAAATAGCTGCTATTGGCAGGTGGGTTTATTTTATTGATGTCATTCGATCTTCAAATTACCAAATACTTAGGTCCACTTTCACCGTTGCGCTCTATAAAGTCGTTTACAACGGGATATTTACCATGATTTTAGAATTTCATTAATTTATTTTTGTTCCATTTTATGAATTTGGTTAGCATAGTCAAACCAATGACGTGCCAATGACTCAAAATAACACAAAATAAATTTCGAACAAAAAACACGATTCTTTGGTTTAAAATCATGACGAATTGTTGCTTGTTGTAAACATCGATGCGATCCTTGAAATTACGATTTCAATTTAATTGCCTCGTCTCATATCCCTGAGTCATTTTCCCAAGTTTATGGTCAAAGTTACCCAGTAGGTGCTTTACTAGACTGGGACCACAAAACATTGCGTTAGTATGAGTTATGCTCTAGCATTGAAGACAGTTTCATCAGTTGACGGAAAAAGTGACTGTGAAAACAAAACAAAAGTTTGGAGCTGTTCTGGACCTTAGTAAAGGTGGCTGTACACTAAACACAGGGTACTTGTAGAGTAGTGTATATACCTACTACTGGATTAGGTATGTCTTAAGTATATTTGTACTGTATAGAGTTGTTAATTTTTTTTAATATAAAACCTTTTGTAGTTTGACGAATTCATTATGAATATAAGCGCATGGGTTAACTACGAACATTGTTTGTGTTAGAAGAACGCGCTCGTCTAGAACCGCACTCGCCCTGAAGACGTTGGTGTTCTTCCAACACAAACAAGGTTCGTAGTTAACCCGCTTACATTCATAGGTACATAATGAATTTGTTAAAATTTCAATTGGATTTCCCGCATTTAGACTTGCATCTCCATGGTTTTCTATCCGTGCCAGTTTTCTTTAGTACCTGCAGGAGAATTTTAATTCATTCGAATCGTATACAAAGCGAAAACGTTAGATTCGAATTTGAATTCTATTCCCATGAAGTATTAGAACGCTATTTTGATTGGTAAAAGCTTCCAATATACGACGATTCGGACGAATTAAAATACCCCAAGTACCTGCCTACTACCTATAATCTGGCGACACTCAAGATACAATATTTGTAAACTTAGGTACAATACTTACATAACCAAAAAAACACTTACCCCCTTCCCCTTATTCATAATAGTCGCTAACTTAAGCACACTGCTAAATCTAGTCTTTCTCTATTCACATAAGTCAGACTGAGAAATAACACTACTTATACTTAGCAGCTCGTTTATGTTAGCAGACCATTATGATTATGATTAAGCAAGCAATTTTTGTGAATTATTGACAGAAGTACTACCTACAGTACCTACCTACCACCTACCTGTCGATTACAGATATTTCCTACAAAACTCGGGCTTCCTCAAACTCGACGAGAATTTTAAATTGTTACGTCGCGAGTTGTTTACAAACATTGTACCTTGAGAATGGCTTGAGTATAGAGTACAGTAAAACCAGTTGGCATTTGTCTCGCCATGACACAGTCGTCAGATTTGGCCTGGCAAGGGCGACACCTGTTCAAATTGTACATAACTCTAACTTGTTTGACCATATTGTTTAAAACTCATTAATTATGGCACAGGACGGGAATCGAACCAGTGACCTTCAAGTAAAATTCATTAGCCTGCTTCAAGTATCTGGGCCATTGGGTCACCGAGTCTCTCACGGATGACCAGGATATAGAAAGGGAACGTAGGGCATTGTCCATTAGAGCAAACATTTTGGCCCGTAGGTTTGCGCGTTGCACGTTGCAGGTAAAAACGACGCTTTTTAGTGCTTATTGCCAGTCGTTTTATACGTGCAGCCTCTGGGTCAAGCACACCAAAAAGTCTTAGAATGCCCTGCGGATCCAATACAACAACTCGTTTAGGGTGCTGTTGGGGCTGCCGCGCTTCTGCAGCGCATCAGGGATGTTTGCTGACGCACGAGTAGACGGGTTCGCGGCGATAATGCGCAAAAGATCTGCGTCCCTGATGCGCCGGGTGCGCGACAGCTCCAACAGCTACCTACAGCTCATTGCTGATAGGCTGGACACCGACTGTCTCTTTATGAAGCACTGGACAGGAGCGTATATTGTGCTCTCTTGACCTGTGCGATGATTATTTTGGTTTTAATATTTATTTTTAATTTATATTTAATTGTATTATGTACGACTCGAATTATGGACACTTTAACTTATATTTTTGTATTAATTTTATTGTTGTCTGAAATAAACGAATTTAATTGAATTAGAAAAATAGCATGTACTTCGAGAAAATCAGTAATGTTTTTAATCTACTTCAAAAAAAGAAGGATGTTCTATTCTATGTTACGCTGTATTGTATGTTTTTTTATGTACCTAGGTACCTATAATACCTATGTTCGTCGATTGCTCCATCTCTGTCGTAAATAAGAACCGATGTGGATAATTATTTTGCAGCTGCCAACATCCCTTTCTTGAAGTCGGTTAAAATGATTCAGACGGCGGAAAAAAAACCGCTTCGTTATAGAAAATTCATTAAAATATTTTGATTAACTTACCGATTAACCTAAATATTTCTGTTTGCCCACAGACAATAAAGCAAGATGGCGACTAAGTCGTACAGCAAACATAAAGAGTACAAGGAGTATTCTACCTCGGGTTCTACTGTGCCTTACACGGATGAGCAGTTCGGTGAGTAACCCAGCATTAACGCATCCACTGCCCAGCTTTGGTGCGACCCGCAGGAAACCACCAAATGTGCGTTGTGTGTGGTGTGGGTCATTTCATTAATCATTATCATCACATCAAATCACGTCCCGCGGCTTCGCACGCTATGTTCCTATGGAAACGTTTAAACGTGATTTTTATCTCACGGGAACTGATTTATGGGATAAAAAGTAGCCTATGTTTATTCCAGGATTAGAATTACCTGTAGTACATATGCCTAATTTCAGCTAGATCCGTTTAGTAGTTTTGGCGTGAAAAGGTAACAAACATCCATCCATCCATACAAACTTTTGCATTTATGATATTAATGTGATGATGATGAGTCAAATATCAATTGTTAGCTATGGCCTTTCCTTGGTGAGTCCACGCCGTGTTTTTGTCAAGCAAATTGAGATAGCTCGCTCATTTGAGTATTGTGTGTTTTTTCACATAAGTTCGTGCAATATGATTGCACAATAAATAAGATTACTTTAAAAATAATTATAAGACTAATTGCCAAAAGCACAATTTTTGAGTACTTGTAGTGTAGGTACGTTGCGTTCGTTTTTTTTCTTTTGGGCATTTTGTTACGCACTCATTCAAAGACAATGCCACAGTTTTTGGTATCAGGGCGTATTAAACGTTTTAAATCTTTGGTATTAGTGCGTTGCTGTGTAGCGTGTTCGAGAGTTGCAGACGTTGCAGTGAACGTTGCACTAAGACAAGGCTCTTAGAGATTAAAATGTATGAGCGTAGCCTCTCCATGCGCAACGGTGGGCCAGCGGCTTTAAACTGAGAGAGAGTGAAAGAAAAAATTGACGTAGGTAACATTGACCATTATAATTAGCTACTCGAATTATAATAATCATGATGCTTCCTGTTCCTGACACGTGTCACACACATCACAGATTCTATTGCTGCGCCCTCTAGGTGTCGCATAAAACCAGCGCATGTGAGCATTATTATGCTGAGCTACGACCTTTTTTAACCGACTTCAAAAAAAGGAGGAGGTTCTCAATTAGACTGTATTTTTTATGTTTCTTACCTCTGAAGTTTTGACAGGGTGGTCCGATGTTCATGATTATTTTTTTATATGAAAGCTGGTGCTTCCCGTGTGGTCCTATTTTAATTTGGTTCAGTTCTGACAGTTGGATCCATGAAAATTCACTCAAATTCAAATTCAAATTCAAATTATTTATTATTAAAAAAAGACGATAACATTACAGTTGTCTCCAAATCGTTATGTCTAGTACACTAAATAATTAATTAAACAATCTTAAAACTAAAAAAAAAAAAAAAAAAAAACAATTATAAATTTATACAACAGATAAAATAATTATGGAATTTCAAAAATGTATAGGAATATTATGGAATATAAAGTAAAATATATCTAGTTAAATTAAAAAGTAAAATATAACTATGTTAGTTAGCTACCTACATACAAGTACAAGAAGACATTAAATTAAACGCTCTCACAATATTGCAAGCACACTCTTTCGATCATCTCCCAGCCATCCGCAAACACATCTAACTGAGGGTGGTTGGTGATGAGTGCGTTGAGATTGCGCTGAGCACGGGAGACGGGAGACTGCTGGCGATGCAGAGTGCGGGCCCGGATTGGCTCAAATAGACGTACACGGCCTGGGGGGAATCGCGCGCGATTTTGTGGGACGCAGAGTCTGCTTCCATCATGAAAAACTTATAAAAATTGAAGTCGGTTTATCGTTTTTTAAAACAAAATTAATTATTGATTTATTTGTTTGTACCAACTGTACTTACTTGTTATTTTTTGACACAGAATAAATACTTGTTACTTTACTTTCCATGTGTACAAACCATCGCCTATGTTCATAATAATTATTACCAACACGAACTCAAATGGCTCATCTGTAAAGACTAAAGACGTGTATTTCTGATATGAAAATTGTTTAACGAAAGACCATGCAATGCAGTATGGCCTTATGGCTTTAGCTTAATTTGTCCAAAGCGACAAATTAAATTAAAATAATAATCATCTCGTAAGTCACACACCTAATGTTAGAGCACATGTACGTATGCAACGTGTTAGATAGAACATAACACGTATGCAATACTAAATGCGAACGGACAGATATCCATGTCAGTCTGTCAAGTCAATTGAGCCCTTACATGAAAGAATTATGTGATTGAGCCTTGCCTTAGTAGGTTCAAATGATTTGTTAGCCTATGCAAATAAATATTCTATGATATGGGTAAAGAAATAATGATATAGTTGGTCGTAAAGATACAATGTGTCAAAGAAGGCAGTAGTAGTATTTATTTATCTTTAGGTTTTACAAAACAATACTTCGACGCGTTACATTTTAAACTAAGGATATCTTCTGCCCGCGGCTTCGCACGTGCTGATTAAAGCCAAATTTCATTAATTTCAGTTCAGCCGTTTTATCGTGAAAAGGTGTGAGTGTGACAGATAGATTATCAAGTAGGTAGGTACTAATAAGGTGTTGTTAATTTGCTCTTTAATGTTTTGTTCACTTGAGGAAGATGTGAAAGAGAAACCACTGGCACAACTCCATACTCTACTATTCAATAACACGAATGTCGCCGCCCCGAATCGCCACAACAGCCTGTTGAAAACAAACATAAAGGCTCTTTCCTTAGTGAGACCGCGCCGTTTTGTTTCCAAGCGAAGTGAGATAGCTCGCTCATTTCGAATCAGTGATTTTTGTGGTGTGCCTGTTCACAAAATTTAGTGCAATGTGATTGCACAATAAATGGTAACAGTTACTACTCATAGGCCCGTATTATGAACGCTTGCTCTGTCATTGAGCTATGCTTGAGTGACGTTTATGACATAAAAAAGCGTTGCTCAAGCATAGATCGATCACTGAGCAAGCTTTCATAATACGGGCCTACGTGTGTGCGTGTGTCGGCATTTTGTTAAAGGACGTATTCAAAAACAATCCCACAATTTTTGTTGTCAAGGCGTATCTAACGATTTAAATTCTAATCTGGTCGTGATGTCACCTTTTTAGTTCAGCAAATTATAACTAGGTGGCGTTACTAAAATGGACCGAGCTCTAGATCGCGCTAGCGAGAACGCACGGTCGGTGCTTATATTGTTAACTTTGAAATTAATAAATTCAGTCTATTCCGAGGAGAGTTCAAGGTCTTTTATTCGATAAAATTCCCCAATTAGTACAGTCAGTCGGATGGGCTCAAACACCTTGGTTGGTTGTGAACAGATATGCAGCTAGAATGTTATGTTAGCTAAGCTGTTAGAAGAATTACGATAAATAATAGGGTATATGCATGTGATTTCAAAATGGCTATAAAAATATATACGTATTCTCTATTGATATAGAAACATATCTACATATTTATTTTTGCGTTTTGAGATGTTTTTATTGTAGAATTTAACCATTGAAAAATTGATATTTTAAATCTCAATCGCAAAATTTCGAAACGCTACTCCATTGACTAGAGCGGACGTGACATCACTGTACGCATTTCTTCTTTTTTTATTCTGCTTGCTGCACCTTGATTTGACACTATTCTGCCCACTTGACATTTCGTATTGTCGATTATTTTCAGTTTTTTCGGAAAACCTCTTTCCTGAGATGATCACTACCGAGGTCGTCACCAAAGGTTTTAATCAAGTGTGTACGTCGACGTCACATAAACATGGCGCCAATATGGCAGCGTTTTTATCACCCGAAAATGATTGTAGTTTTGATTTGTTTTTTTTACCTTGTTAATGCGAAATTCAGTGAGCGTCTTATCATTCCTCGGTTAAATAATGACCTGAAGAATCGATTAAAACAATAAAAAAAATCGATGCATATACCCTATTGAGCCCTTACATGAAATAATTATGTGATTGAGCCTTGCCTTAGTAGGTTCAGATGATTTGTTAGCATATGCAAATAAATATTCTATGATATGGGTAGAGAAATAAGGATACAGTTGGTCGTAAAGATACAATGTGTCAAAGAAGTCAGAAGTAAATATCTTTATTTATCATTAGGTTTAACAAAACAATACTTCGACGCGTCACATTTTAAACTAAGCATATCTTCTGCCAGAGGCTTCGCACGCGCTGATTAGCCTATATCAGTCACCGGGATACCATTGATGTCCCTGCCAAATTTCATTAAGATCCGGTCAGCCGTTTTGGCCTGAAAAAGTAACAGACAAACATATCGATAGACAGACTGACAGACGAAGTACTTTCGAAGCATATGATAAGCACAGCAGCTAGAATGTTATGTTAGCTAAGCAGTTCGAAAAAATATTATAAATAATTCCTTATTCCATTACAGACATGATAAAATCAGACCTTCTGCCCAAAGGCAGCAAGCTGAACTCTCTGGGCCGCAACGGCGTCGGCAGCGGCGCCGGCGCTCGCGAGTACCACTACGAGTACTCGGAGGAGAAGCATCCTTCGGGGAAGTACGATCGGAAGGACATGAGGACTGTTGAGGTGAGCTGAGTCTTACTATCTGTCTGGAATTTCAATTTCATTTTTGTACTGATGGAATAGCGCTGGGAGAAGTACGCTTCCTTGAGGAACTCTGATCTGTTTTCTAGATGACTGTTCGAGAAATCTTCTTTGTAGGTCTACAAAGAAGATTTCTCGAAAATAAATAATATAACATTACAGACAGTAAGAGACCTCTCATTTATTTACACGGGGAATAACGTTAACCAGAACGCTTCCTTGAGGAACTGCGATCAGTTTTCTAGATGACTGTTCGAGAAATCTTCTTTGAAGACCTTTTGTTGTCTGGAATTTTATATCATTTATTTATACGAGGAATAACGTTAACTAGAACGCTTCCTTGAAGAACTGCGATCAGTTTTCTAGATAACTGTTTGAGAGACTTCTTTTGACGTCCTTTGTGGCGCGGTGAGCAAAGGATCGCAACGCAGGAGGTGACACGTTCGATTCGTGTATAGCAAGAATAACGCTGATCCCAGAATTATCCTGAAAAACTCGCTGAGATACCTGCTCATCTAGCTCACGCTTTGCAAAAGCATTTTCCTCGAGGCTTAAAACGAGGCATATATGAACTTATTATGTATTAGTATAACACATAACTTTTTCTTTATACCTACTTTATTTGACTCGAAGGTACCTAATAAGAATTGTGAATATTCGAAGTTATTTAAATAACTTTTGAAGTAGCTTTGCCCGAAATGTAGGCTAAACATAAGCTGATACTACAAAATGTTCTCATATCTTCCAGTAGCTTTCTCAAACAAACCATTCTATGTATTTCCAGGAGTTCACAATCCCCCCGAAGACGACCCCCAAGTCTTCAGAAAGCAGCAGCTACTACTTCGAGCGCGAAGAACGAGACCTGCCGGCCATCAACGCTGGCACTAGGACTTATAACTATGAGAGCAGCATCTCTTCTACGCCTGGTACGTTTACTGTTTACTACTCCTCTACTCCTGGCAGGTATACTGTCTAGTTTTCTTCTACTCCTGGTCGTTTACTGTCGTCGTAAACAGTAATTATACCTACCAAGGTATAATGTCTACTTCTTTTCTACTCCTGGCAGGTATACTGTCTAGTTTTCTTCTACTCCTGGTCGTTTACTGTCGTCGTAAACAGTAATTATACCTACCAAGGTATAATGTCTACTTCTTTTCTACTCCTGGTAGGTCTACTGTTTACTTCTCTTCTACTCCTGGTGGGATTCATGTCTTATCTATTTTACTCCTGGCAGGTCTACACCTTCCACACTTATATCTTTTCTACTGAATGAACCTTGAAATAAACATACAGAATTCTAATGAAAGAATATTGACTAAATAATTACAGTTGTTTAATTGGAATTTGTACTTGGTAAAAGTCATTTCTTCATTGTGTACATCACACATCATTTTGGAAGGGTAAGGGTAATCCGATTGACTGACTGATTGTCACACGTCCAACTGGGCTTTTGAACGTTACAATCAGCTGTATTGATAGTCCAGTAAAAAAAGGATCCTGGAATTGCTAGGTACCTTCTCCATGCAACACACATTTATATTGACTGGACTAATAAGGACTACTGATTTTCTCTGATTTCGTCCGTTACGGTCTACGAATAAGACTATATATATAATACTATACATACGACTATATATATATAAGACTATTCTTATTCGTAGGTTATGGTGTTTAAAAGTTAAAACCGATACTGGTTTTGTTTGCGATGATTTACCATTTCATAAGAACATACTTCCGAAACAGCTGTTTTACAACTAATATTTCACTCTGATGTCCCTATACCAATCTATCGGAGTGGTAACACAAAGCTCTTTTTACAATTCCAGGTTACTCCAAAGTGAAGACCTCAAAAGCGACCAAGGACCTCTCTCACAATGTCGAAGAACTGGATTCTCTGCTCGACGATCTACAGAAGGACCAAGAGAGACAGCTGTACAAGAGTGGATATACCTCCGATACGGCTGAGAGCTCGTCCTTTGATTATAGGAAGGCGTAAGTAAAGGGAAAACTCCAATAGTATAGTAAAACAGGTTTCTTTAGACTTACAAAATAAGTACTTAGACAAGTCAAATTTTTACTATACATATAAACAGCTTGATAAATAGTTATTACTATCAAACAAGAAATAAGGTGCAATTGACTCTAATTCACTTCAATTTGTCCACTAGCGGAAGAAGTGAAAAAGAAACCACTAGCAAGTTTATCGCTTATCAACTAATACAATCTTAGGATAACTAAGTCTAACTGTTCTTACATACTATTGTCTGTGTGGAACTGGGCGACATCCGGCCAAGCATTAACATCATTGACGTAGTCATCTACGGTGTAATATGCTTTCTTGATAAGATTTCGTTTTATGGACAGTTTACGAATAGGGAGCTCAGTTGCTTCAGATGGAAGCTTATTATAGAATCTTACGCAATTGCCCACAAATTATTTCCCTACCTGAGAGACTGGGTTCTCTGATCGAAGACCTACAGAAGAAGTACCTCCGATACGTCTGTGAGCTCGTTCTTTGATTATGGGAAGGCCTGAGGTGAAACTCCAGTAGTACCTACTTAGGTTACCCCAAGGAACTCCAAAACAACTTTAAAGACGTTTCTCATAACGTGGAAAATCTGATGGATCCTGTATGACATTCAGGGAGTGAGTCGGTTATTTTTCTGTGAGGTGTATAGAATACAATGCGGCTATAAGCGTAAAAAGTAAGACCCATTGACCCATCCTCCGAATGGTGTAGGTAGATGACAAAGATGCAACGGCTGTCACGATAATTAACGGCATTTCTCGCTAGTGTGGCCCCGACATTAGTTTTATTTAGCTAAACGCCACATTTGATTTCAGAACACCAAAAGCGCCCTCTAGCGGCTACTCGACCCTGAAGCGTGAGGAACGTCTAGAAAGCTCGTCATGGGGCTCCAGCCCTCCGCCGCCACCGGTGGCGCGCTCCGAGATACGACAGGAGCTATTTAGGGAGGAGAAGACAGGTATGTGCTACCTATACCATATGGTATCGCCCGATCCGCAGTTTTTGCGTAAAAGATCAACAAGCATACATACAGGGGCCTAATTCCACTATTTTTTAAAGAAAATGCCATAATGGCGCCATAATGGTGCCATACGATTAAGATAGAGACTTAGTCGTAAATTTATTTGGTATTCCAATACCACAAGATTACAATCTCTATGACTTATATTATAATACCGTGTCAATAATGTGGTGGGGCACATAATCATAATCGTAATAGTCATAGATATGGCATAAACAAAAAATCGTGTTAGTAGAATACCAAAAGGTGTCATTGGCGGTGATTGTAACGCGATAATGAAGCGATAATATTTGTCATAGTAAAGCGATTGTGTTAGTGGAATCAGGCCCCTGATATGTTTACAAACTTTCGCGTTTATAATATTAGTAGTGGGATTAATGTTGAAATATAAGTAAGCGCAACATAAACTTTTCAAATTCCCCTAGAAGCATTTAGATAAAAATGGTCAAAAAAAAAGTAACCGTGAGGAATGCTTTTCTTACTAAGACTAGATGGCGCTAGTGCTAGTATGAATAATGCAGCTTATTTTAAGTTTATGTTGCGGTTACATTATACTTCAACATTAATCCTACTAGCTAATATTATAAACATGTCTGTATGTTTGTATGTATGTTTGATGATCTTGCACGCAAAAACTACTGAACGGATCGGGTTGAAATTTTGCATACATGTAGTTCTAGGCCTGGAATAACACACAGGCTTTTATCTCATAAATCCGTTCACTTGGGGTAGGCCTGCGAACCCGCGGGGCGCAGCTAGTATTGCTATATTTGCCATAATATAAGCAATCAACATTGTGATCGCACAGACTTTGATCCTTTTATACACACTCACTGAGGGAGATAGAGATATAACATTCGAATGCGTTCTTTCTAATGGACAGTAATATTAGAACATTGGATTCGATGGGGATTGGATATAATGATTTATAATTGAAGTGTGTTTAAATTGCAATTTTGCATAGATGAGCGCCATCTCTTACCAAGCAACAGCAACTTAGGGTCTGTTCAAAAAGAGAAGAGTCATGGCGTTACGGTGAACTAACACTTTTAGTAGTACTGCAATGACAGAGCAGTGTTGTCAACGCAATAAAAGTTGTAAAATTAGCACACGAGCGCCCTCACTTCCCACGACTCTTTTTATTTTGAACAGACTCTACAATACAACATCTTGACGACCTCTGTGGCGCGGTGGGCGAAGGTCTGTCTGCGACGCAGGAGGTAGCGGGTTCGATTCCCGCCTCGGGACAAATTTGTGTACGATCTGCAGACATTTGTTCAGGGCATTCTGGATGTTTTCTATGTATAATAAAAAATATCTATCTATGTAGTGTATTGTATTATGTATATCAATTATCAGTACCCATAACACAAGCTCTGCTTAGTTTGGGGCTAGATAATGCTGTGTGAATTGTCCAGCATTATTTATTTATTGTCTCCAGAGATGGTCAACCTTTTCCCAACTCGTATTATTGTTCGCAGAATCTCGCGTGGTTCCGTCCCAGGTGTCGCCAGCGGTGCCGATCGCGGTCCCAGCTCCGGTTTGCAACCACTGCCACCATGTCACTTCTAATACTTCTACGGTGAGTGACAGAGGGATTTTAGGGGATTTTTTAAGCTGTCTACACCTAAAAAATCCCCCTCTAGCGACACTCTTACTAGTATTATAAAGAGGAAAGATTTGATTGGTCTGATTTTCATTATTATTTTTTTATATGCTTCCCGTGTGGTCCCATTTTTCTATGATAACCCTTGTGCTAAAGTCTGTTCTCTCGCTACTAAATCTTTGTTTCTAATGAATAGACTCCGAAACTACTAGACATACCAATATACCAAGTTTTTAAATCTATTGTTAATATAAGTACCTGGGACATTGACTTTTTTTGGTAAATTGGGCTTATTAGAAACTATAGTAGTACTATTCGCCAATAGATGGCAGGGAGAGTCAATTGATTACGATAAAGTTAATTATTGAAAACATAATTAAACTAATAAAACGACATTTTCTGAAAATGAATCCTAGCTAGATCGATTTATCGCCCCCGAAACCCCCTGTATACAATTTTTTTTTAAGATCGTTGGAGCCGTTTCCGAGATTCTGATTATATTATATACAATACAAATACAATACAAAAATACTTTATTGTACCCCATAAAAATTACATTAGGTAGGTACATGGATACATTACATAAAACGAGTACAATGGGCGGCCTTATCGCTTAGGAGGATATCTCTTCCAGGCTTATATTATTATTTATTTTATGCACCACATACAAAAAAATCTAAATTAAAAAGATAGAAACAGAAGGCTATTAAGAGGACATATATACAAGTATTGCTCGTTTAAAGGTATAAGACATACGGTTCCGCATTCTCCATGTTATTTTAACTAAGTTTTTATATCTATAATAAAAAATATCTATCTATGTAGTGTATTAAGTATATCAGTCATCTAGTAGTACCCATAACACAAGCTCTGCTTAGCTTGGGGATAGATGATGCTGTGTGAATTGTCCAGCATTATTTATTTATTTTTATTTATCTCCAGCTCTCTCGAAGCAGTACCCCGATGAACAAAGTGACGACCACAGTGAAAACGTACACGTACGAGGTACCAGCCGATCAGGACCCGACCACGGTGCCGCTGCCGCCGCTCTCCGACCAGGAGCGATTCGTCTCCACCACTGAGAATATACGGACGTAAGTTACGTTGCTTCTTATCTGCACCTTATTTATTTACTAGCTGCGCCCCGCGGCTTCGCACGCGTTGATTTTCTCACCTTTTAAACCTTTCTTAGACCTCCACGAACATTTCAAGACCAAGATAAGATAAATCCGTTCAATCGTTCTCGAGTTTTAACGAGACCAACGAACAGCAATTCATTTTTATATATATAGATAGATTAAGGAATAGCTTAACGACTCTCTCACCTCACCTAAACAGCCACTGTTTCACTGCTGGACGCAGGCTTCGCTCCTCACGGGGGTTATGCCTATAATCCCCATGCTGGGCATGCGGGTTGGGGATCGCAGTTCGGTAGATATTGGTCTGTAGGAGGCGCTGCTGCCCACCCCCTGAAATATATCCATTAGTCTCCTCTTACGACAACCCCAACTAAGAGTTGGGGTTTTGCAAATTCCAAGCCAGCACCACACAAGAAATTAACTGTATTTCACTTCAATTTTTTGTCTACTAGCGGAAAAAGAAGGATGGGCAGTTAATACGTTAAAAGATAATCTTGAATTCTCCCTCCAGATCTACAAACTCTACAAAGCTGCCTGCGACCCTGCCGGTCCCTTCACCCGGGGGCTGTCAGTACTGCACCCACTGCACCCACACCCTCACGAGGGACGGCCGCGACACCAGCACCGTGTCGCGCGACATCAGCACTGTGTCGCGCGACATCCGCGACACTCGCGAGTATAGGACGCATGTTACAAAGGATGGTGAGTAAACAAGTATGCCAGAGAGCGACTCTGTCGACTCTACTAAAAAGCGGAGATTGCATTTTTTAACCGACTTCAAATAATTACAAACAGCATCAATTAAAAAAAAAAAAACTATAAACCGACTTCAATTTTTTAAGTTTTTTCATGGATCCCAATGTCAGAACTGAACCAAATTTATATGGGACCACACGGGAAGCACCAGTTTTTATATAAAAAAAAGAATCAGGACAATCGGACCACCCAGTCAAAAGTTCTGAGGTAACAAACATAAAAGAAAGGCTGCCGACCACCAGTACTGTAAACTGATGATGATGACGATGATTTACCTTACCTTACCTCAACAACCTATATTGATCGAGTGCTGGACGCAAGTCTTCTGCTAGGTGCTTTATTGGTGTCTTATGGGAGTCATCATCCGGCTATATTAGTCCACTGCTGGACATATGCCTCCCCTAATGAGCGCCATAGCGCCCTGTCTTCAGCTTGACGCATCCAGCATCTGCCTGCAGTTTTTCGCAGATCGTCATCCCACCTGGCCGGAGGGCGCCCTACACTACGTTTGCCTAGTCGCGGTCTCCACTCAAGAACTCATTTACCCCAGCGGTTGTCGGTTCTTCGCGAGATATGGCCGACCCCTGCAACTTCAGCTTGCTAATTCTTTGAGCTATGTCGATAACTTTGGTTCTCTGTCGGATGTATTCGTTACGAATCCTATCCTTCAGAGAGACTCCGAGCATAGCTCTTTCCATAGCTCGCTGAGCGACTTTAAACTGGTGGACCAGCCCTATCGTGAGTGTCCACGTCTCAGCTCCGTAGGTCATAACGGGTAGGACGCAATGCTTCAAAACTTTCGTTTTCAAGCATTGCGGTGTGGATGACGAGAAGACCCGACGTAGTAATGCTATGGGAGTAATGCTCATAATCCCTGGGAATAAATGCGAGTTGGGGATCACAGTTCGGTGGTAGAGTTGTTCTGCAGGGGACGCTGCTGCCCGCTTCCGGTGATCCCTTAATCGCTTCTTACGATACCCGCGGGAAAAGTCGGGGTGGTTTAAACACTAGCCGGCAACACATAGCTGATTAGATTTAACTTATTTTACTATATTATTTTCAGTGACAGACCACAGCAGTGAGCGAATGCTCTACCCCGCTCCAGTCAATGAGATCAAGCTGCACCCTTCTGAGCCGCATAATGGACATGGCCCTTACGTAAGTCGAAATTCACTAATTTATGATGAGAAGAAACTCAACACAGGGGTTTTACATACAAACAAACAAACAAAAACTACATATGGACCAAAATATAGACACCAACAGAATCACATTAATAATATAAATGCGAAAGTTTGGATGGATGTATGGATGTATGGATGTTTGTTACCTCTTCACGCTAAAACTACTGAACAGATCGGGCTGAAATTTTGGTTACAGGTAATTCTAATACTGGAATAAAACATAGGCTACTTTTTATCCCGTAAATCTGTTCCCGTGGGATAAAAATCACCTTTAAACGTTACCATAGGAACAACGCGTGCGAAGCCGCGGGGCGCAGCTAGTAACTTATATTTACACGTTAATGTATGACTGTATAGTGTAGCTCTGGATGTAGAGTAAGTTCTCAAATCCTCTTACTCAGAATAAATCTTGCTAAGAATAAATCTTGTATGAAAATACGAGGGATCCCAACTTCGGTTTTTAGGTACCAGTTAGGTACAAATTATTTTTTTAAATATATTATTCGTTAATTCGTCTTGTAATGTAAAGTTACAAGTATAGTCAGCCAGAAATATATGTTGTGTGTTTTTTGAATATAATGTGTGATAGTGAATATAAGTATGTGTTTGATGTGCTGAGGACACCGTCTCATAAGCTTAACGTGACTGAAATGATAATGTTTCTCTCTGTGGCATCATCGAAAGCAAACGTGTGAATCGATGCTGGAACTTATTTAATATTTAGTTTGAATCCACTTTGAATCACACCTTCAACTTCTTGTGAGATAGCTTCTCCGAATCACACACATGATTATTTTCACGTACTTGGTTGATGAACATATCGGGGCAGCTTTGCTAAACCTAGGGTTGAATTCGTAAAACTTATCATCGTATTCTAAAAGCAGTTTTAAAGTAAGTAAAATATGTAGGACTTTAGCTAAACACAGATTAGAAATTTAAACTGTACATAAAACGAAATCTTATCAAGAAAGCCTATTAGTCCATAGATGATTACATTAATGATGTTAATGCTTGGCCGGATGTCGCCCAGTTCCACACAGACATGTAAGAACATAAATTAGTTGTGTTAGACTTAAATATGCAAAGATTGTATTAGTTGATAAGCGATGAACTTGCTAGTGGTTTCTTTTTCACTTCTTCCGCTAGTGGACAAAAAATTGAAGTGAAAGAAGTGAAGAAGTGACTATCAAATAATAAATAAGGTGCAATTGTCTCTAATTAGAGTATCGAAAGATAGAAGAAGAAGTATATATATATATATAGACTCGGATAGTAATTACTATTCATCAAGCTGTTTATACCTAATTACCTATAGTAAAAATTTGACTAGTCTAAGTGCTTATTTTGTAAGTCTAAAGATATAAAAGATTTGACACTGAACCTGTTATAATCAAAAACCACGGTACATATTGTGTAATAAAGACAATATCTCTTCGCAGGCCCCGACCTCGTACAAGTACTCGGAGACGACCTACTCCTCCCAGAACACGTCCCGGCCCTCCGCGTCCCCCGGCCCCTTCCCGCGCCCCTCCACCCCCTCCCCCGGCACGCAGCAGACGCCGAAGAGGTTGGACGATCTGCTGGCGGACTTCCCTGAAGCTGTGAGTATTAAACTTTCGCTATTTGATAACATATTAGAGGGTAATCGTGGAACTGCCATCGATTCTCGGCTGTAATTCCAAGTATATCCAGTCCAAGGAACATAAATACTCTAAGGATCCTTCCAGACGCCCCGTGACCACGATACACTGTAACGCGGTAGAAACGCAGGGGGAATAAAAACAAAAAGGTTTGCTTTAAATAAATCTTTGATTATTTACTATCATGTTTGGTAAAAAATCGGGTAGGTTGTCAGTATACACCTATCCCACATGGTGTAGTACCAACATTAGCAATAACTAGAACCTATAGTACCAACATTAGCAGTAACTCATACTCATGAATAAAAAAACCGCGGCTCGCTTCTCTCGCCATGCCACGTGTGAAAAGGTGCACAACTCACAACACATTTCTGGATTGCGCCGCTGTGTTTACAGTATACAATCGTCGATTCGAGCCGAAAAATTCACATAACATATTCACATAATAAGCTAAAATTATCGAATTATTCGTATTTCGTAGGGAATTAAATTGCAAGCACCTGTAGGTATTATTTAAGTAAACTAGTTTAGTGTAAACAGTTATTATTTTACAGTACACACCATACCTTGTATAATTAGTAAGTTCTGCCTGATTAATTTATTTGTTGCTAGCACTCTTTTTGGCCAATAAACAGATTTTTAGCTAGTTCAGGCACACGCAATTTTTTATTTATTTATTTATTTATTGGTACACAAAACAGAACACAATCGGATCATGGCACGTAAAACATATAATATGTTTTTATCAGTATAACTATGGTTTTTAAACTAGATTGGGTTCCAAAAACATGCATACACAACATGATTTTATAATAGTAGAGCAGCGAGGTGTAAGTATAGGTACATTATCAAATTAATAGAAATACAGCTAAAAAGTTGGCTACATACTTAATACTAATAATGTAACTAATGTGGAAATTTATACAATAAGGAAGTTATTAAATTATAAATAGTAAAGTTAATGTTTAATATCATCAGAATTTAAGATATCCTTCTAGCCCTAAGTTATTTTGAATGAATTATTTTATTTTATTTAAATTTCCAGCGTTTCCCAACCCAACCGGACGGCATCACCCGCCGTAAAGTGGAGGTGACACACGAGAGCTCGCGCGCCGACGTCACGCCGCTCGGACGCGAGGCGCCCGTCAGCGCGGTCAAGCCTACGCCTATCGGAGGCAGCCGTAATGTCGCAGGTACGTTCTAAGTACCTTCATAGTAACATTAATCAATAAATCTTTCATCTCATTAGGCCAATTTTAAGGTCTTGAGTCTTGAGTAAAAAGAGTTGTTGACATCAAGCTGAGGCTGGACCTGAGGGCCTAGACATTGTACCAATCGATGTCGAAAGCGATAGTAGAAAAGTTCAAAAATGTATGGGTTTGACATATGCCGTAGATATGTCACGTGATCTGTTTCGAATTTTTCCCTACGAATCTTCCAATTGTTTTCGATTCGCTTCATAGCGAATGCCGGTTGGTTACAGCCTCTGATTAGCCGCGCACATAGATAGGGAATTAAACCATTTATTTATATCCATGAGACTCGACTACTTTACACGCTTGGAATATGTTAAATCCAAAGGTTTATATTTTTCTTAGTTACGTATATTTTGAACAGCACTAAAAACGAAACTTTATATTAAATATTAATTTTATTTCGTTTGCGTTTGGACATAAGGCTCACACGGACTGCAACTCAACTGCCAGTCGGTGACTACCCCCGTCGTCGCCTGCTGTCGACTGCACTCAACTGCAGTCGACGGCTGTCGTCGCCTGTATACACATAATGAGACTTTCAGTCTGTGTATAAGAGGCATAAGATTTGATTATTTACACGAAAACGAAACTTAGATTTTTGGTTTGCGGAGTAGGCTTGCTGTCTCTAATAATATATATTGTTATTGTCAGGTCCCGCAGTGTACTACCCGCCCGGACACGTGCCGTTCGAGAAGAAGGACAGTCCAGCTGTCGTCGGCGGCGGGTACGAGGCGAGCAGTGTAAGTTATCCCAATATCAAATAAACAGAGAAACCTTAAATTAAGGAAATTTAACGCTGTAGTGTAATTGTCGTGATTTCGTTAATATTATCTTGTAAAAGTTAAATTTGAATTTGTTTTCACAGATACTCTCAATTTATCCATACGACATAAAAAATGAAATTAAAAATTATATACAAATTAGTAATTAAATAACCTGCCCCTGACCATTCCTGGTGCAAAGGTGTCCATTATGCTTGCTGCATTACTTCGTTGAATAGCTATATCGTTATTCAACGGTTTTAGGATTGGGATTGCCTTGCCAATTCACAATTTTTTTTTCTTCAAATAATAGATTTAATTCAGGAAATTAAAAACCTTCTAATTTTGATACTAAAGTTTTTTAAAAGACTAATATTAATTGGCATGATGGTTTTATAAGTTTTATCTTGTAATTTTTCTTAGGTATTTTATCACACCCATTATAGCGCATATAATAACTGAAAGCATTTGTAATAAAAAAAAGGATGCAAAGAAAAAAAAATACTGCGAAATTCAGTTATATCGGAGTAGTCCGTAATCTATTGCCCTTGGAAACAAAGGCAAGGTTAAAATGTTGAGAACCACTGAACTTATCAATGCTGCCACTTATTGACAATAGTAAGATGTGGTTTTATAGTTTTAGGTTTTTAACGGAGGGTCTCATCACCCGAACCACAGATAACATAATACTATCCCGAAGGCGGTCCCCAACTCGAATGCCCAGCGTGGATATTATGAGATAAACCCTGGGGTGCCTGTGTCCAGCAGACCAGCAGTGGACCGACAGATATGGGCTGAGAACCTATCTTGTTGCGATATTTATGTAAATTCCTCTTATTTCCAGGCGATGCAAGCTGGGGGCGGGCGCTACGCCCACGGACGCGGCATGTACGAATACGAGTCCGGATCTAAAAGCAAGGAGAAACACTCTGAGACGAAGACAGCTGTTCCCATTTGTCTGCCGCTGTGCTGCGCCATGCCTTGCACTATCATGTAAACGAAGGTGCTTCTTAACTTACGAACTTAATAATAGCCTACGTAAAAAAAGCGTTTATTGTTAGCTGACCAGTGAGCGAGTCTTAGGCCCGTATTATGAAAGCTTGCTTAGTCACCGGTCAATACTTGAGTGGCGTTTGTGCCATAGAAAAGCGTTCCTCAAGCATAGTTCGATAACCGAGTAGACTTTCATAATACGGGTCTTAGACTAGTGAGCGAGTCTTTGTCGTTAACGAGACGTAATCGTGACGTGTCCATTTTTGATGGGTATTTACCATCTTGTTCCACAAGGTAAAAATAAACTTAAACCAGATTACGGAATTCACCGATTGTGTTTATTGTTGTAACAATGTAATTTTCGATCCTTACTTAGATCCCCGACATCTCGTTAGACGTCTTATAACCATCCCTTTAACCACCGGGGGGGTATTGAGATAAACCAATCCATACCTTATTTGTTGAAGTCGAAAAAACTGATAGCGCTATGTGGGACCTCATAACTCTCCTCTGTTGGTAGTCGGGTAAAAAGGAGACGTCCCAATCTTAACATCAAAAAAATTATACTCTGTTGTAAACTCACTTGATTTACAATTTTGAACAACTCTTCTAAATAGAAAACACAAAAAGCAAAGAGCCCAGTGTGTGAAAACTTCAGTACATAAGATTAAAATCTAAATAATAATTGCTATCTATTGATGTGACGTTATAACGTTAACAAAGCCTTTTTTCGACGCGTTTACATAAAACGTAGCGTAAAAAACGCTGAACATTAATATAAGATTATATTTATTTGTAAATTAATATGATTAACATGTACAACGAAGTTAATTGCAATTTTTGAGAAAATTGGCATTTTTGCAACGAAAATTTTTCATCCGAAGAATCTCATTGTATTGTAAGATCCTTTGCATTTTCGAGACTACCTAGAGTCCTGAAAATTAAAAGGATTATTAGTATTCTTTAGAAAAATATAATAAAAGCTGATCTAACAAAGTGCCATTAATGATATTAGCGCCTCGCGCGCGTTTTCTAGTGCCTTATTGTGTATAAATTGTTTTATAATATCTGATATTAATAAATTTTAATAACAGTAAACTTCGTTTTTTTTTCTTAGATCCCCTCCCCCTTAGACTTTACTTATTAGTTATTATATTACCGTAGCAGCTGCCACATAAATACCTACCTCGATGGGGTTTATCAAGTGTATTCAAAATAAAAACAGTAAATTCGTAATAAAAACACATATATTTTGCTTTTATATTTTACCAAAAGTTTTTGGATCTCGTCCAACAAGGCGACCGTACGTCGACCTTACAAGCTCGCCTTACGTAGGGCCTTTTTGTACTGCGCACGCGTGGATCTGTCATGTCCAACTGATTAGGAACATAACAATTTAATATAGATTGAATGGTGTATAGAAATACTTTTTTCTTCCGAATATTATAGCATACAAATAGCTGTACTTATTTGTAGCAAACTCATAGGGTTATACAAAATGCAAGGGTAAATGAAACAGATCATTATGTTCTTCCTTTGATCTGTATCTTATGTTTGATATTACTTATGATAACCATAGAGCTGCAAAAGTATACTATTCGGATGCAAACACAATGAGTGAGTAACAGAAAATCAACTTATAAAAACAGAAATAGCATAACAATTTGGTGAGCTATAAATAACACGATTTCAACTAATACCGCCAAATAACAAAAAGTTCAGTGTTTCACACATGTAAATTTTAACAAAATAATTTGAATTTGCTAGGGATAAGCTCTTTCATTATTTTTTATACAGAATTAATTCAAACGTTTACAACTAAAGAAACATGATATATGGGTTCCGTTTTTACAATGTAGGATCTGAACAATACAGACAGACAATTAGCAAGAAACTTTACACACAGACAGATCCACAATTAGCGCGGCTGCCAAACAAACAACGCTCAAATTAACTTCGAACATTGTTGTCTGCAGCATCGGTTAATCCATTCCAAAGGCAACCTCAACTTGCATCCAACATTGGAAATTTCGTAGGCAGAGATTTCCAAACGTTTTCTAAGTATAAGAATTCAAGCAAGCTAGTATATCCAGGACATTAAGTTGCAGTTAGGATTGTTAATCATCTTTGGTCAGCCAAATTGAGCATCAGTCCACCTCGAAAATGGATCAACCTAGCATCGGGTGCCCTACATTTCTTCATCATAAAACAACCAACAAAAACAAAACAAAATAATAACGTAGGCCATAAGAGGCGACATTACAAGGAATTCAATGCATTTTGATGCTCTTATTGAAAAATAATTTGTATATTATGATTTTTAGTCTGAAATTCTAGTTACCGGCCGGTATTTGTAAACTGTTGTTTATACAAAAATAATGGATGCTCTCAATCCCCTTTTTGGGCTTCAGTCTTAACTCGAAACGGTCCCTTGTGCTTAATGCACCACAACTTCACAAAATAACCATCTGCATCCTATTTTATTAGTTTATAAATACCGGCATTCTTGGCTGAGCATGAGAATTGAATAAAGTCCTAGGTTTAAGCTAAACAATCAGGATAACTTTGAAATGTATGGCGCTACAAGAAAATATTGATTTATAAGACTAAAAGTTACATCAACAGCTATTATTGGCAATAAATGGCAATATTATTTACCTTGCTTTTAGAAAATGCTATTCTCACACTATTTTTATAAAAAACTTAGTGATTGGTACTATATACAAAGACGCAAATGTACTCATAAATAAGGCAAAGGAGCATAATTAATATCTTCCAACTATAACTAAACGAGAAACAAAAGTGAAGAATTACTAAGCGAAAACACATATCAAAATATATTTTTTATACAAAATCAAAGGCACAACTTTGGTGGTTCTTTGTATATTTTCATGTTATAAAAGCGACTTGAGAATAAAGACCTAGTCCAAGAAATACTTGAAGTTGGTTAAGGCCTAATAGGCTGAAACCGAGCAATATTCAACACTCATATTCACCTTTTGATATTTTGACAGTTAGAAATGCTTTTTTACGAACATACAATTAGAAATGTTGAACACGAGGTTTCCTAACATAGAATTTTTTTGTCATGACTTATATTTTTTTAAATAAACTATTTGTTTAACAATTTAACCGTAAAATTAGAAGTAAACTCGGCAAACAGATAACAGTGCAAAATCATTCAAAAATTTCGCTCTTTAGCACATCTAATTATAAGTTCGCAACATTCTAAATTTGATATAACTTTGCCAGGACAACATTTAGTGATATATTAGCATGATATAATTAGATACAATATGTATAATACGCAATTGGAAATCCTATTATTATTAATTACTTAATTTTTTATATCTTCAATCACAATAGGTAACAAGAAATTAGACAGTCCCTCTTCGTTTTTGGAAATTTGTTTTGTTTTGATAAAATGCGAGGATCGACAATGTTTTTTATGAAAACTGATGTAACCAAAGGGACTTACTCAAAACTGGACACTTAATGGGTTCTAACTTAAGCAGTGCTATTGAAGTTGAGTATTAATGCAGTTTTTTATCTAAGTGATAATTTCAGTACGTCTTCTTGGTTATTTAAATGGCAGTCTTCTTGTTACAAGAATAATACTTTGGTTTGAGTTTCCAGCTATTTAATTTGGTTTGAGTCAATTTAATTGATATCAAACCCAAAGAAAGATGAGGGATAGACCTCCCTTGAATTTATATGAAATGCAGAAATTAAAATCAAATAAAAATATCAGAACCTACAAAATTAGGAATGGCGAGCATGTTATACATATTAGAATATTTAGGTGTTCTTAATTTTTATATAATATTTGAGTTGCATCTGTGTAGGATCTTCGTTGTTTATTTTAGTTATATTTAGCGTAGTATTTAGCGTATAAATGTACACGTCGATCCAGCGCATCCAAAAAATTTGCAAACTGAAAACGAAATAAATATGTGACTAAAACGTGGACACTGACTTATTAATACTAAATAAACTTTGTAACTAAAAATAATCGAAAATCGTCCGGAATCTCGCTGGCTTTAGCGCGCGAGCGGTTTTTAGGTCGAATCTCGTGTGTCAGATGATGTCACCCCGCTACACCGGAAGTCGCCAAAATTCTATAGCATTAGCGATTAGTCCTCGGAGTATTTTGGACTTTATCGCCGAGACGTCGAGGAGATACGCTCATTGAGTAGGAGAATCAAGACGACGAAACTATAGCCGGCGAGATTCTCGCTCGTAGAGCAGGAACTTAACGCTAAATCGAGTAGCTAGAGAGGAATGCGATATAATGAAATAGAATATCACAGCTACTTTTTATCCAGTATAAAACAAAGAAGTCTATGACCGTCCCTGGGATTATCACCTTTCCATAGACAGACAGTTGCTTTTAAATTTATAATATTAGTATGGATGGTATCGCAATTTGAAAAATCGGCTTCGAAGGTAATTTGAGCCATCTACTATGTACTATAAGGAACCAAATTGAGATGCAAAATCCAACACACAAGATATCAGTTCAAACACTTGTCCACTCTGAAGTTAGCAACACAAAATTGACTGCACAAAGTGACGCTAAGTTCAGACCATTCAAGCAAAACAGACCTAGGTTATTTGTTACCTAACTACATTAACTAACTTACAACTGTATGTACATATTCGAGCATCACACTCCTATATACAAAGGGTACACTTAACAACTAATATAAGGGCACTTGGAACGACACGGTGATCATGAGACGTTTTGGCACTACACAGAACAGTTTGACTTAACCGATTCCACGAGAACACAACTTAACACTCACTGTCAACGGCATAAGGTGCTGTTTCCCCTTCTGCTGGAAATCTTAAGGTTCAAAATTCCATGTCAGGCTCAGGAACCAACTCCTCACAAGCTATATGGCCTGCCATATAGTCAATACCGCAAGCAGCCTTGTATGGTGACTCCGACCATATTCCAAAGCTGTGGCAAACTTGTGGTAATTTAATTTGTGCCAATAAGAACCATATTCCTTGTACAAAAAGCTGTATTCTGCGGACCGGCGTATTTATCACAGGATCTCAGTCTATCACCACATAAGGTAAAGCTATAAGTTCGCCTAGTTTCGCGCATTCGTGCCACTCGGCGAAGTTATCCGGTCTGGGAGGCCGGTCGAAAGTTAACCTCTCCGTCGCTTCGGACCGCGTCAGCGCTTCCTCTAGGGCTGAACCTGCTTCAACTGGCTCCTCGGGCAGGGTTATCACAGGAGCTATGGCTGTCTGCGTGTAATCGTACGGTATGGCGTCTTTAGTCCAAGTAACCATATCATACAACGCCTGTCCGTTGAATTCTTCTTTCGTCCTCTCAACCGTTCTGTGGTCCTCGTGTTTCACCTCGAAATCATCCACAACCTCCATTTTCTCTGGAACCGCAATCTCTTTATTGAATTGCGTTTCTTCATCCATTAATATAGGCGCTTTTAATCTCTCGCTAGGTTCTAGATTAGGTATGCTGACCATCTCCGCTTCGATGACTGTTTCTATATCCTGGATATCTGAGCAGTTGGTCGCTTCGCTGTCTCTTGAGTCCTCGGATTTAACCGTCGGTTCTTCTTTCACCTCGTCGATAGGATATGGTCTTATAGGAGGGGGGGACGCGGGCGGGGGAGGAGAAGGTGGGTGAGGCGCGAACTCCGTCCAAGGAAGATGCGAACAAAGAGGCACCCGCGACATGTTTTTAACGCAGCAATCATCCGCGTAGTCTGAGTATTTGTACAATGGCACCACGCTGGTGAATAAGTCCGGTCGTTCTGTATCTGTGAGTTTTCTGACGGCGTATTGGTGCGGGTGGATAGGTGCTCGAGTTCCGTTGATGCCGGGGAGGTATGTGTTGTGGAGCGCCCGTATGTGGTACGGATGGACGTCCAGCCGTCTGGCTGCAGGACAGGAGTCATCAGCCTCGCTCTCTCCGCAGGTACACTCGTGGTAGCGCCGTGGGTCCTCGAGGGGGGGCATGGGGACCACGGGGGGCGGTGGTGGCGAGGGTGGGCGCGGAGAGGGGCCGCCGTTGCGGAGGGGGGAGTCTACTTTGATGGTCGGGGCTGGAATTAATGATTTCTGATTAGTTTGAGTTACACAAATTAGTACAGAAAAGTCTAGAAGAAGCTTTTTGCTACAATATCAGAAATAGGTTTCGTTATTAAATAATCATCGTTTATTTTTTAAGGACGTCCTTTAAAAATAAATGAAGACTCACTCAATTATCTACCTTTAATTTGGGATATTTCACGAGTTTGTAAAACCTCAGTATAGGGCCTCACTAAGTCAGACAAGCACAAGTTGATTCATCCTAAAAGAATCTAAATCCCAAACGAAAAATATTTACTTTTACTGGACTTGAGCCCGCGTCATTTCCGCAGTAGACATTTTATTTGATTATTTGACATTTTATTTTATTATTCGACATTTGTATATTACCTAATTGAAATTTGCTAATCATTTTGTTATTTTGTATGGACCAATGTTTTTCATATTTTTTTGTTGTTTTAATAGTTTGTACATTATTTTTAATAAATTTTCCGATCTGCATGTCCATTAGCCACTGTAATATATTTGTACACCAAAGCTGTCTAGCTGGTAAGCCATCGCAAGGGATATCACACTATCACATCACACTGTCACACTAATATTATAAAGGCGAAAGTTTGGATGGATGTATGGATGGATGTTTGTAACCTCTTCACGCCAAAACTACTGAACGGATCTGGCTGAAATTTTGCATACAGGTAATTCTAATACTGTAATAAAACATAGGCTACTTTTTATCCCATCAATCTGTTCCCGTGGGATAAAACACCTTTTAATGTTTTCATAGGAACAACGCGTGCGAAGCCGCGGGGCGCACCTAGTTTTAAAATAATCATACCAACCATGAAACCCGTTGTCTGCAAATAAATGATTTGATTTGATTTGAGTACGTGAATGTGTTAACTAACTACACCACGGCCAAGTACTTTAAGATTTCCCTTAGACTCTAGCGAGTTTTACCCACTTTGCTAACAAAAAACCGTAATATAGCCGGCTGGATCTCTTCTAGCAGCTTCTCGGTTTTTTTTTAACCATTATTTATTTTTAACAGTATAAGTACATATTTAAGTAAGTTTTGCACTACTAAACCAGTGTTGGTTTGTATTGGTGCTCACACTCGTTTTGTACTTATATTTTTCTTATAATAGTTATATATATATTTTCTAATATATATTTGGATAAAGATCACTATTTTAAAAACAAAACAAAACTCAATTAAAAAGTTCCGTAAACATGTAACATGTATGTATATTTTAAGACGCATACAGGAGTGAAATTGGCCCCCCTAACTATTTTATCTTATGATAACGTTAAAAATAGGAAGTTTTAAAAATCCATCGTACAGTTTGTGATATTTATTATAAGTTATTTATGTCTGTGTAATTTTTTCATTTTGCTCAGGTAGAGATACGAAGTTGGCAATCAAACTCTAAATTCGCATTTCTTCCTAAACTATATAAGATAAAACTATTAAAGAGATATAATAATAGCTTATAATAGATACCACCACAAACTGTACGATGGATTTTTAAAATTTCCTATGTTAAACGTAAATAATACGATAAAATAGCTAGCGCTGTCATATTGGCTCGGGTATGCGCCGAGACCGTTCATACTTTCTTACCAGAAACAACGCCCGTAAGCAAATATTATGAAATTTGTTGTTTTTATATATAGTAACTAGCTGTGTCCCTCGGCTTCGCACGCGTTGTTCCTGTGGTAACGTTTAAAGGTGTTTTCCCAACAATTATTCGAATTTTTCTCACCTTTTAAACCTCGACGACACCTTTAAGACCTCCACCAACATTTCAAGACCAAGATAAGATAAATCCGTTCACCCGTTCTCGAGTTTTAGCGAGACTTACGAACAGCAATTCATTATATATATTGATGTACAGTAATACTCACTGTCTTCAATGAGCATGACATCAGGTGAGCCGGGCGAGGCAATCGGCTTACTGCCTCGCGACTGTATCTCCTCTAGGAGCTCCTTTGTTGTTTTTACCTGAGGGCAACAGATTATGTAAGTTAAACTAATTACATTTGGGGTTATGAGGATTACTGATTCTATCACCACCTCAACAGCCTGTATTGGTCCACTGATGGATGCAGGCCTCAATAAGAGCCATGGGGGTAATGCCTATAATCCCCACCCTGGGCATGTGGATTGGGGTAGTATTAGAAATAGAAATAACTTTATTAAGCCATCTTAAAAATAATGTATACTTAAAACTATACAAATGGTACTTAAACATCAAAAAGAACAAATACCTTATTTTTAACAAAGAGGTGAATAACAGAATATAGGTACGTTTAAATTTTTTTTCGCAGTTTTTGCGGTAGGACAGATATTTTTAAGCATACAAGTTAGAGTCTTTACCACCCGCGCTAGTGAAGTAGTATTATAGTATTGTTCTGCGGGAGGCGCTCCTGCCCGCTCGGTGGATATCTCTTAGTAGGCTCTTGCGACACCATGCATATAAAGAGACAGACAGACAGCGGAAGGCGCCTTTGTTTTATACCATATAGTGATAGTGACAACACTGACCTTCTTCGCGCCAGCAGTCGGCATCCGGTTCACCATCGCCGTATAAGGATCCAGCTTGTTCTTCTTCCCGTTCCGGCGACGCTCCGTCCCGTTGCGGTCCCGCCAGACGGCCACGGGCGGCGGCGGCGGCGGGACGCGCGGGGGGGACGCCGGGATGGTGGTGCCCCCCATGTTGACGGGGGACGTCGCTGTCGCCTCCGTCCCGGTCCCGGCGCGGCTGTGACCCCTGGAAGGATGGAGGATGTTCTTATTTCTCGATGAAGGATTTGATTGATGAGGTAACTTCTGAGTGTACGGACGTATCATACATACCCGATCGGACGACGGTGGCAGCCTAAACTATATTTATAATTTAATTGATTTTTTTGGATAATATGTAACATGTAATTCTGCTTTTCTATTATATATATATATATATATATAAGTACAGGAGTACTTATTCATATAGGTATATTTATTGAGGTATAAGTACTACCCCAGACGGTCGTGACGTAACAAGCCTATGGCCTTCACTGAAAACCAGCGCTGGGTAGACACACAGTGTTCATCCAGCACAACGCTGAGTGGAGGCCATATTTGCCTTAGAAAGTTTATAGATTTAGCATAAGTTTTTTCTTTTGTGTGTATTTTTTCTTTATATGGTGAATAAAAATATTTTTCTTTCTTTCTTTCTATACATTAGAAGTAAGTTAGTTAAGTAGGTTGAGTGCTAAGTTACTGATCACTTTTCGAAGGTTTATTGAAATAAGTAGTCACGTAAAAACACATACAAAGTAGGTAAGTAAACGATCCTTCGTAGGTTTGTATCGCGTCGCGGTCAGTGTCGCACTGGTTAGTTAGGGCGTAAATATGCCGATTCAGTCCAAATGGACAAGTACACACACAAGTATCTACCAAGTACGTCTTCTTACAGAGAGTGTACAGTGTTTGTTGCTCGTAAACTGTTTTATTCATTATGTATTGGATACCTAATTATGTGTAAGTCTGTGTTAAATCTTTGTAACCTATTATTATAATATTGTATATTTTATTTCGTATTTTTTGTTAAATTTGTTCGCACTTGAGGTAGAATGTAGTGAGATAATCTATACTAATATAAGAAAGAGATTTGTTTGTTTGTATTGAACAGGCTCCGAAACTACTGGACCGATTTAAAAAATTCTTTCATCATTAAAAAGCTTACTTTTCAGGGAGTGACATAGGCTATATTTTACCCGGAATTCCGACGGGAACGGGAACTACGCGGGTGAAACTGCGAGGCGCTGCTAGTTAATAATATAAGACCTATAATGTACCAACATTTCAGAACATAAAGTATTAAATATGATTATTATGATTACAATGGTTAACGTTATAGGATACGCGTGAATATCAAATTGCTTTTTTTCATTAATGATGATGTTCTCCTAGCCGAGTTTCGACCACGGCGGCCAGTCTCATCTGAGGTAAATGCGCGGGACATATTAGTGTACAAGTGTGCGCAAAATGTGTCGGTGTCGGTCTAGCGTCCCGGATTATGAGTGTGCCTGTGTTAGACATTACAGGAATTGCTGGACATGTCCTAAAGTCAAGCGACACAGGCTTGTGCGTTTCACTGAATATTAAGTTGTGGCGAAAGTGGGTTCGCCACAACTTCTTCACTCTAAAATTAGTCATCTTCTTAGCTGCTATTCTTACCCCATACTGTGGAGTTTGGGGTAAGAATAACAAGAAGATGACTTTAAGTGTTCCTCTTTGAAATGTGGTCCTAAATATGATCGATCAGCGATAAACTTGCTAGTGGTTTCTTTTTCACTGAACTGTGAATTAGAGTCAATTGCACCTTAAGTGCTAAGTTAAGTGCTTATTTATTTATTTGTTGTTTATTTAATTAACACGGTTAATAAAAGCCAATTACATTAATTAAAATATATAAAATATACTTATATTGTAAGTCTGAAATAAACGATTTGACTCTGACTCGCTTCATGTGTAACTGTAATCAATCTTTGTATTGCTTGATGATTGAGTTATTTCAAAAAACCAAGGCAAAAGAGAGCTTTTTCTCGCGAGTTCGTACGCGTTTTTCCTGGGCTACAACTGGTAATTTGTCCGGAAACTAAAACACTTCTAGATAGATAGAGTTTACTAACCTTCTTTTCTTAGGTTTTTTATCTCGTTTCGCTTTCTTCTCATCGTACAGTGGTTGTGGGGAGGGCGGCCTTTTCACAGCTGGAAACATCAGGTTACTTATCACTGCGGTCGCGGCGTAAGAATCTACCCCCACAACTCGCCCCGTGGATGTCGTACAAGCCGACTAAAAGAACCTACCAGAGGATAAGTAGCAGCTTTCTGTGAATTTATATCTTATCTCACCTCAACAGCCTTGAATGGTCCACTGCTGGACGCAGGCCTTCCCCTAATAAGCACCTTATTGGCTGTTATCAATGCCCATAAACCCCACACTGGGCATGCTGGTTGGTGATCGCAGTTCGGTGGTACAATTGCTCTGCAGAAGGCGCTGTTGCCCGCCTTAGGTGGATATCCCTTAGTCGCCTCTCACGGCACTTGCGGGAAGAGTTGGGGTGGTGCAAATTCTAAACCAGCACCACTCGGCGGTCTACGGCGGTCTGATGATGGGGAGGAAACTTTATCGAATACATAGGTGGTCGGTTACAAATAACAGATCGCGTCATTCACACTTACCTGTCCTACCTCAACCCCAGCAGCCTGTATTTGTCCACTGCTGGACGCAGGCCTCCCCCTGATGAGCGCTTTAATAGCGTTTATCCTATAGGGGGTTATACTCAGAATCCCCACTGATGGGTATTAAAAGACGTAGTATCAGAGAATTTTGGGTTATGTCTTACAAACTTGTAAAACCTATTGTTAACTTGTAATTATACACTACAGTTCGTGGAACTTATCGAACTGTAATCTCGGAGGTGGGCGTTGCGATCTGCGACACAGTATTATACTTCTGCAGGTGGCATCGCTGCCTATTTCTGTTATTGTACCTCGATTATGTTCCTAAACAAAGACTTTTTATGTTTATGTTTTTATGTATGGGCAGTTTGGTTTGTTTAAAACAATCTACATCGAGTTTGACCTGTCTCTTACATCATGTAAGTTCAAAGTTCAAAATAATTTATTGCAAATATGTACATTGATAGGTAGCTTATAGGTTCTAGTTAAAGCTGAAGTTGGTACATACACCATGTTAGATTGGTATAGCAATTTGTCATCTGACACCATAGCTTAAAGTACATATAGCAGTTTATTTTTTCTATGAACAATTTTAACAGTTTTAGAGATAATCAGTCAATACTACTTAATTCTAATTTATTTTCAGTCTCTAACTGTAATTTCCTACATCTATCATAATATCCATTTCTACATCTAGGTTTACTAGAGCCCTTGATTCGGTTAGGCATGTCCAGCTGTGGAGGTGTGTTGGTGGTACTTACGTGGAGTGATAGGTTTGAGTACCGCCGCGAGCGGGGAGGGCGCGGGCGGCGGGAGGGGGTCGTCATCTACTAAGATCACGTCTTGAGAATCGGATTCGTATCCACCCCATGCTGGAAACAAAACGTTTATGTATTATAAGTTAAAAGTAAAAGTAAAAAGGTGTTTATTTTGCAACCATTACGACCTGACGATTGCCGACCTCTGTGGCGCGGTGGGCGAAGGTCCGTCTGCGACGCAGGAGGTTGCGGGTTCGATTCCCGCCTCCGGACAAATATTTTTACAATCTGCAGATATTTGTTCGGGGCGTTCTGGGTGTTTACTATGTATATTAAAAAATATCTATCTATGTAGTGTATTGTTTTATGTATACCTAGTACTCATAACACAAGCTCTGCTTAGCTTGGGGCTAGTAAATGTTGTGTGAATTGTCTAACATAATATAATATAAATATTACACATAAGTAATTAAGACATACAAAATACATGGGTACACAAGATAAAGGTTACAAAAATTAACACAATAGGGTAGTAAAATGTTATTTTAAACTACCTGCGCCCCGCGGCTTCGCACGTGTTGTTATTCCTATGGAAATGTTTAGAGGTGATTTATATCCCACAGGAACTGATTTATGGGATAAAAAGTATGCCTGTTTTTGATTCCAGGATCAGAATTACCTGTATGCAAAATCAGCCCTATCCGTTCAGTAGTTTTAGCGTGAAGAAATAACAAACATCCATCTTTTACAGCAATACACCTAGTGATTTGCAAAAATCACACTAATATTATAAATGCGAAAGTTTGTATGGATGTATGGATGGATGGATGTTTGTTACCTCTTCACGCCAAAACTACTGAACGGATCTGGCTGAAATTTTGCATACAGGTAATTCTAATACTGGAATAAAACATAGGCTACTTTTTATCCCGTTAATCTGTTCCCGTGGGATAAAAATCACCTTTAAACGTTTCGCGGGGCGCAGCTAGTTATCAATAAATAAGTTTAAACAAATTGTCAAAACCTTAAATTGCTGTGCAAAAAGACGTACTATGAAATATCAGATTATCTAGCTAGAGGATAAAAAAGGTTGGGATGGGTTTTGCTCCAACTCGAAAACTAACTACTAACTGTTTTGGGTTGTCTGGTAGAGGTCGCTCTTGAGCGATAAGACCGCTACTTGTCACTTAGTTTTTAAGCTGTTCTATTGTATTGTTTCATTCAATAACTGTGCAATAGAGAATTTTCTATCTTTTTATCTATCTAACTAAAGGTTTTTCGTAGCTTCTTTATTCCACGTACCGAAGCGACAGAAATAAAAAATACCACTTTATTCCCGTGTCAGTGTAATTTTATTACATAATTTGACCTTTTTTATGTGTAAATTTGTTGTTTTTATGGAAATAAATAAATTTTGATGTTCGATAAGAGTAGGTATTACTTACTCAAAAGTAACATTGTAAGAAACATTGAGGTTCGTAGGTACTGTAGAATCAATTAGTATGTGTACGTTCTGTGTAGATAAGGAAATGTATGTGTCGCAGCCGGAACGTAAAATTAGCCCGTTTGTAAAACGGCTAGGCCGTTTACAAAACGGCGCCATTCAGCTAAATGCCTAGGCCAATCGTTGAACGATCGGTGAAATTAACGTTCTACGATATGGCTGATCGTCTGAATTAGCCCGTTTATAAAATGGCTAGGCACCGTTCACCGTGCCCAGGCCGATCGTCAAATGAAGACAACTGTTTTTGTGTACGAGGCACCGCCTGCGCAGAATCTACAATTACTACCTATATTACCCGCTATGATATCAATTAGGTATCTGCCAAGGAAAGTGGCTTCGAAATTGGGTTCGGAGTACCAAAGAGACAGAGATACCTAGCTAAAGTAGAACAAAATTTTAAAAGTTGGTCGTTTGTTACCGTGGATACTATATCATCCATTTAAACTGTTGCTGCTGTTATTTTATCTTTACTACATTCTCAAACTCAACAGGCTGTACTGCTAGACGCAGACCTCCCCCTGATTAGCTCCTTATTGGCGTTTCTACTTATAATCTAAGGCACTGGACACTACTGAATTTTTTATGGGATTTTATGGGTTATACTTTCATCCCATAAAATAAGTTTTTTGGTACCTAAATTTCAGCGTTCTGAAGTTTGGTTAGGAAATATTTAAGCAGGTATTTCTCGCACAAGCAAAACCGCGCTCCATAACTTACTACTAATTAGTGATCCATGGTGAAAAATGACATTCTACCCCTGACTTGTCCTTATGATAGTGACTTATCATGACATTTCTTTGTTTACAAAAAATATCCAGGTTTCTGAATCTCTCTGTTTTACAATCGGGCTAGTTTTGAGTCAGCCAAATCGTTGAACGTTGAGCGTTCTACAATCGGCCTAGGCGTTTAGCTGAATGGCGCCGTTTTGTAAACGGCCTAGCCGTTTTACAAACGGGCTAATTCTACGTTCCGGCTGCGACATATGCATTGCTGAATGTTGCTGAAACTTGATAACTAGTGCTAAGGCCATTTTACCGTGAAGTTGCCAAGGAAACTGCTATAGAAACTTATGAATTTTAACTGTGAATTATTTTGAAAGAAGAGGTTTTTACATTTTTGACCGAAGTCGGGGATTAGATATATTATTATTTGTTAGATATTTTGTTGTTAGTTATCACACTAATATTATAAATGCGAGAGTTTGGAATGGATGTATGGATGGATGGATGTTTGTTACCTCTTCACGCCAAAACTACTGAACGGATCGGGCTGAAATTTTACATACAGGTAATTCTAAACCTGGAATTGATTCCAAGATCGAATT
Organism: Eupithecia tripunctaria; assembly: GCA_955876795.1. Lineage (NCBI taxonomy): Eukaryota > Metazoa > Arthropoda > Insecta > Lepidoptera > Geometridae > Eupithecia > Eupithecia tripunctaria. The sequence goes on along the minus strand of OY041624.1, from coordinate 2,178,421 downwards.
GAGGCTACTTTTTATCCCATAAATAGTTCGCGTGTGATAAAAATCACCTTTAAACGTGAAAAAAACTGTGAGCGTGCAACATTGAAACAATTGTTCAAAGTTTTTATTTAACCGTGTAATTGGTTGTAGTTTAAATATTTTTCCTTTTCTTTTTAACCAACTTCTAAAAGGAGGAGGTTCTCAATTCGACTGTATTTTAATGTTGGTTACCTCAGAACTTATGAGAGGGTGGTCCGATTTTCATGATTCTTTTTTTATTATGAAAGCTGGTGCTTCCCGCGTGTTCCTATTTTAATTTGGTTCAGTTCTGTTCTGACAGTGGAATCCATGAAAAAACTATAAAAATTTAAGTCGGTTTACAGTATTTAAAAATAATATTAATTACCTTAAGTTCTAATTTTTTTCTATCATTTGATAGTAAATTTCTTTGTTTATAAATCTATTATAAATAATACACGACGTTATCTGTAGTCGTGGACAATGAATGGGCCTTATTGTGACTGCAGTATAGAAGTGAGCATGTGAACTACACCGACAAAGCTGTCAAAGACCAACTGTGTGGAATAGCATTACATTACAGTATATCAGCATTTTTGACGCAAGTTTGTGAGGAATTTTTATTATTATTAGGTAGGATATGTTTTACATAGTTGCATTTATTTGGACTTCCGTTGCGTGTATTGAATGAAAGCCATAACTAAAAAGAATCGTAACAGGTTATAACTTTACCTGTTACGATTCTCTATAGTTACGATTCAATGAATTAATAACGTATTTTCTATTTTTTTTTATTAAGTACCTTTAAGAGAGATTTTTTTTTCCATGCGGGCGCAGCCGAGCGGAACACAGAAAACAAAACATAACATTAACATGTATAAGTTATGTTTTGGGAACTTCCTTAGTGATTAAACCAGATTTTACTTGAGTGATCGTTAGGCTCCCCTAACGATCACTTGGACATAGGCCTCCGCCTATGTCCAGCAGTGGACTAATATAGGCTGATGATGATGATGATGATCATTAAGAGTTTGCCATAAGTAATTAACTTCAAAATCGTTATTTATCTCAGAATCTACCACCTTCAAATTTATTGAAATGTTACTTAGATCTTTTATCTTGAATTGCGTGTTTTAAAAACACGATAGATTTACTATAGAAACTTTCGTAGTTAACCCGCTTACATTCATAATGAACACGATAGATGTTTTGCACACATTTTGCTATTTATCTCATGAACAGCACACTTTTTTTCTTCGGCTTTTGTTTTACTGAGAAACCTAGAAGTATTTCTTTAATTATGTCTTTTAATTTTTCGATTGGTTGTCATTAACTTGTAATTAGGTAAAAACAGTTTTGCCGGATAGAAAATTCGGTGCACGTCTCTGCTCTGTACTTCTCACTCGCGAGAAAACCATATCTTGTCATCCCGCTCGAAATTAGTCTCGAAGTCGCGTTATTGCACACTCTTAAACTGTACTAAAAATAATAAAATGAGTAAGAGACTCACCTGGCCTTGAGTTAGGTCTCGGACTTGGCACCGCCGGACTCACAACTTGCTGCAAAATAATTTAACCAGTTACAAATTTATTACATAGATATAAAAGTAAATACACAACAAGTTGTTTATTTGTGTTAATAACCGACTTCAAAATAAATGATAAGACTGTAAACCGACTTCAATTATATGGATCCCATTGTCAGAACTGGACCAAATTGAAATGGGACCACACAACAGAAAAATTTATACGGGTAGCACCAGCTTTCAAATAAAAAAAGAATGATCAAAATCGGATAGATAACCCAGTTATAAGTTCTGAGGTAACAAATATAAAAAAAATACATTCGAATTGAGAACCTCCACCTTTTTAACCGACCTAAAAAATGAGGAGGTTCTCAATTCGACTATTTTTTAATTTGAAAGCTTCCCGTGCCCCATTTAAATTTGGTCCAGTTCTGACAGTATTCATGAGAAAACCATAAAATTGAAGTAGGTTTATAGTTTTTTTTTAACAAACCCAATTATTCTTATTTTGTATGTGCTAAAAATGTTAAATACTATTTTAAATTAGCATTCACCGTTAATGAACTGAAGCCTAACCTGTCCAAAGTTAGGCTTCAGTCAGAATCACCAACTTTCTGATAGAGGTCGACGATACAATAACTACATTAATAATTTAATAATGCTGGATAATTCACAGTTCACATGGGACCACACAATAAAAATAGCAATAGAGTTAATCATCCATGAGTGATGTGTAATTTGGGGCATTCAGGATGTTTTGTCAAATGTCACTTTAGACTGTACCGGTCCACTGATGGACATATGCTCCTCATAAGTGCCTTATTGGATTATCATTTCATGGAGTAATGCCCATAATCCTCACGCTGGGCATGCGGGTTAGAGATCGCAGATCGGTGGTCGAATTGTTCTGCAGGAGTCACTGCCCGCCACGGTGGATATCCCTTAGTCGCCTCTTACGACACCCGCGGGAAGAGTAGGTGGTGGAAATTCTGGCATGGGTGGCACTTACCCTAGATAGTGCAGGTGAGGTGAGCGGAGTTCCACCCAGCCTTCTGACCTGTCTCTCTGCTGAAGATCTGTTCGACCCTGGCAAGGCTGCAAGATAAAACAACTGTTACCATATAGTAGGAATAAATGGGTGGGTAATATATAGGTGATGTTGGATAATTCAGTATCATCTAGCCCCAAGCGAAGCAGAGCTTGTGTTATGGGTACTAGATAACTGATATACATAATACAATACTTAAATAGATATTTTTTATTGTACATAGAAAACATCCTGAACGCCCTGAATCAATATCTACAGATCGTACACTCATTTGTTCCGAGGTGGGAATCGAACCTCCTGCGTCGTAGGCGGACCTTCGCCCACCGCGCCACAGAGGTCGTCGAAGTAATAATTTGTATGGTAATACAGTATCATCACAAGGAATAACGATCGTTTGTATCTAGGTTTTAAGAATTAGTAAGCGATTTAAGATCTGCATTAAAATAAGGTGAAACGTAGTTAGATAGTCAGATAGTCATTTTATTGGTAAAATCATTTACAAGGCACAGCATTGGTACATGATAAAAGACAAATTAAATAAAAAAATTACATACTAAAATAATAATTAAATTGTCATTGTACCTAATATAGAAAATAAATTACAAAGTAAAATAATAATTACCTAGTACAGTAAATAAATTGATATTGATAATAGATAATTTAATTATGTATAAAATGATAATTAAAAAAATAAAATAATACATTTTGTCACTTCACAGGGTCACGTAGGGCTTCAACCAATATCTGCAGATCGTACACACATTTGTTCTAAGGCGGGATTCGAACCTCCTGCGTCGCAGGCGGACCTTCGCCCGCTGCGCCACTGAGGACTTCGATTTATTGACAAAGAGTTAGATTAGAAAACTGCCTAAAATGTATAACCACCACAAAAAGTCTCAGAACTATGTCAAGAGCATTGCCCAACCGCGTGATCGATCGATTTACGCACTTGCACCGGCGTAGGAGCAGCTTTTTATAATGCATTTGTAAACATATTTCACAAGTGTTCCACACCGGGTCGCAAGAGGTTATGTAAACAATGTAGACTTAAGTATAATTGAATAGGTAAATTGTTATTTTATTTGTTGGTTTTAGGAATCTATTAGTTTATGCTATTTGAAATTTCCCCTTCTCGCCCTGTAAGGTAAGTATACACTTCAGAGTTTTAGGCTTTACAGGAAATAAAGCCATATAGTTGGTGAATTGTTATTTTATTTATTGGTTTAAGGCGCATGCCCGAGCCAAAAAGACAGTTTTATACAATAAGCAGTATTTTATCATTTATTATTACGTTTAACACAGACAATTTTAAAAATCCATCGTACAGTTTGTGGTATCTATTATAAGCTATTTTTTAATACCGCTGTAATAGTTTTATCTTATATACATACATAGTTTAGGAAGAGATGCGAAAATAGAGTTTGGTGGCCAAAAAGCGCAACTTCGTATCTTTGCCTAAGCTTTACAAAATGGAACTAATAATTATTAAATAACTTATAATAGATACCACAAACTGTACGATGGATTTTTAAAACTTCCTGTGTTTAACGTAATCACACTAATATTATAAATGCGAAAGTTTGTATGGATGTATGGATGGATGGATGGCCGTCTAGTCCCGGCTTAGAATTAGCGCTACCCCAACTATTCCCGCGGGTGTCGTAAGTGGCGACTAAGGGATATCTACCGGGGGCGGGCAGCAGCACCTTCTGCGGAGGCGTCTCTCGCCAACTTTATCCAAACTTTCCGCCAATCTCCCTCTTTTACGTTTGTTATATTTTAGAAACCAGTCCATGGCATTATCTAATATATATATAATCAACGACCTCTGTGGCGCGGTGGGCGAAGGTCCGTCTGCGACGCAGGAGGTTGCGGGTTCGATTCCCGCCTAGGGACAAATGTGTGTACGATCTGCAGATATTTGTTCAGGGCGTTCTGGATGTTTACTGTGTATAATAAAAAATATCTATCTAGGTATGTAGTGTATTGTATTATGTATATCAGTTATCTAGTACCCATAACACAAGCTCTGCTTAGCTTGGGGCTAGATAATGCTGTGTGAATTGTCCAGCATTATTTATTTATTATTATTTAATATTTTAAAGAGGATAGATTGATTGTTTTTTTTTTGTTTGTATTGAATAGGCTCCGAAACTACTGGACTGATTTAAAAAATAATTCATCATTAAAAAGCTTACTTTTCAGGGAGTGAGAGAAATAGCAGCGCCCCCTGCAGAACAATTATACTACCAAACTGCGATCCCCAACATTCCCAGCGTGGGTAATATGGGCATTACCCCCCATGAGATAAACGCCAATAAGGCGCTTATCAGGGGGACGCCTGCGTCTAGCAGTGGACCAATACAGGCTGTTGAGTACTTCATCCCGGAATTCCCACGGGAACGGGAACTGCTGCTAGTAAATGTATAAAAAGGTGTCTCATACCATTATGCCCTGGCGAGGCCACCGAGGGTATCACGAGGTCCCGCCATCGCTTCACAAGCACCTTGGCGCGCCTCGCGAGCTGAGGGTCCGAAGTCTTACGTCGCAGCTCGTTCACGTGCTTTCCCAGTCTGGTGGTCTGGAAGGGGACGAATTTATAATAATAATGATTAATTTTGTTTTAAAAAACTATAAACCGACTTCAATTTTAACAGTTTTTTTCATGAATTTTCATGGATCCCATTGTCAGAACTGAATAAAAATGGGACCACACGGGAAGCACCAGCTTTCATATAAAAAAAGAATCATGCAAATCGGACCACGCAGTCATAAGTTCTGAGGTAACTAACATTAAAAAAAAAACAGACGAATTGAGAACCTCCTCCTTCTTTGAAGTCGGTTAAAAAGATAAAAAGTATTGGTCAAATGCTGGACGCAGGTCTCCCCTGATAAGCGCGTTATTGGCGTTTATCTCATTGGGAATTATGGGCATTGCCCCCCATGAAATAAACGCCAATAAGGCGCTGATCAGGAGGTCTGCGTCCAGCAGTGGACCGATACAGGCTGTTCAGGTGAGGTAGTCTAGTACAGGATGTAAAATACATAAAAACTACGGCCCATCCCACACTAATATTATAAAGGGGAAATATTTGCTTGTTTGTTTGTGTGGAGAAAACTCCGAAACTACTGGACCCATAGATTTAAATCTATGATTTCATCATTAAAAAGCTTACATTTCAGAGACTGACATAGGCTATATATTATACCGCAATTCCTACGGGAACGGGAACTACGCGGGTGGAACCACGAGGCGCGGCTATTATAAAGAAAATTAATGATGAAACATTTTGCACTATAGGTACACTAGGCATGTGAAATCAAAAACCGACCATCACCATCAGCCCGTTTACGTCCACTGCTGAACACAGGCCTTCCCCTCACGACGAGACGCCATGAACAGCCTGAGCCGCCTCCATCCATCGACTCCCTGCGACCGCTACAATGTCGTCGATCCATCGAGCGGACCGACGATACTTAACCTAAAAACTGGCCAAGAGCAAGTTGCGCACGAAGGTAGTTAACTTGGCGGGATATCCTTTTTAATAGACTTAAAAAAAGGAGGAGGTTCTCAATACAACTGCTGCATTTATTTTTACTTCAGATCTTTTGACTGAGTCCGATCCGATTTTGCTAATTCTTTTTAATTTTTTAAGCTTCCAGTGTGATCCCATTTAAATTTGGTCTAGTTCTGACACCAACTTATGGTTTCCATGAGAAAACCATAAGTCGGTTTATAGTATTTTTAAACAAACCCAATTATGTTTTTCGTATCGCGCTTTTAAAAATTTAAGTCAGACTCTAGACTTACCTCCAACAGCTCCTTTGTAATATTGAACTTCTCCAATATGGATATGATTTCGTTGACGGTATGCATATCGACAACCTGCAACAGAAAAACATTATTAACTATCAAAGCTTCTGTTAACATTGCTTTTAGATAAATTAATGCCATTCGCCTAGGTCCTGCGCTATTCTAGGCCAGCGGACCGACTCGTAAAATTCTGATTCACTCTCTCGCAATCGAAGTTTCTGATTCACTATTGTGCAAACGCTAATCGGAAAAGAAACTTCGGTATGCCTTTATTTTCCGATTAGGTCCCCTGGTAAAGCCGCAGTTTTTCGGATGTCGTCGACCCATCGCGCCAGTGCAGGACTGTCATGTGAATGGCTAATTTATAACATTAAATTAAAATATAAAATTTTGAGATTGCACATAGTGGAACTAACTGGAGATAATGAAGTGATCCAAAATTAAGATGGTACTTTCACTGGAATGGCCACCAAATATTCCACCAAAGACCACATCTAATCATGGCAGAACAGCTGATTGTACATTCAAAGGAAAAGAGAAAAGAAATCATGCCTACCATTGTAGTACCAAATGTAGGCCCGTAGAGAAAGTACCTACTTCATTTATATTGTAGAAATAAACCTCACCAAAAATCTATTTCCAAAAACAACTAAACTGAATGGTAACAAAAATAAACCAGCAACATTATGCAACACAATTCCTTGAACGCTTTACATCAGTTTTATGTTCTTTCATAATCAGCGTTCAGGTAGAATTGGCAAAAAAAATTCAATGCCTAATCTGCTATTGCAATGTATGTTTCATTGTTAAGATTCGGTGAATCATACATACCTAATGCTAAAAGGGTGGGATATTTGAGAATTTAACTCCTAACCTGTGAACCATGTGACCCCACAATACAGGTAATCCTGCCCTAGTACAGGGAACAGTCTTTCTTAAGGTATAGGTAGGTACCTATCTCAGTCATTACACTAGACCAATTGTATGCGTCAAAATTTTAGTTAATGTACCTATGTACGCTTACTGAAATAAAGATTTTTGTATTCAGATTTTTTTTACTTTTTGTTACATGCTTTCAGATAATTACTAAGAAATAAAATATTAGTCATTAATTTGTTCTGGTATTCAATTGATAGTGCAATCTTATTGTGAGTGACATCACTTCGTCAATAAGTTTTGAGCGAAAACCTATTTATAGGTAGTAGTAATTTGAATAACAAGGCCAAATCCATATCCTTTAAAAAGGACTAGAAATCACCATTATGAAATAATCCCACACTTTAGTACTGGAGTTCTAAGTTTATATTTTGGTCTTACAGATCAAACCACTTCAGAACTGATAAAATACAGTCAGAAATATAAAATCGTATGCTGATCAACTGTTAGGAACCCAGGTAACCATCAGAACAATTTGGTTAGCTTCCACAATAGATTCTTGAACCTATCTGCATCCACATGTCTGCATCAACACACTATGCTATCCACACTCACGTTAGACTGTTGAACACAAAAATAATCATTCTCATCCCATTCTGCGATAAAACCGACATTATACGGGAGAGGTCACGCGTGGCACAGTTCCACACTTTCACATTGCAAAATTTTTGGCACTGAAGACGGCGCGCGAGGTACGGGGGGCCGCGGTGGCGACGTCAGTGCCCCGCCGAGCTTCGACGCTTGCGTTCCAGGCACAGCATAATCTCCCTTCGTATCGCGCACTCTACTCCCAACTTTCTTATAAATAAGGTTTAGGTGGAACTCCTCTGTGATATCGCCGCAAGGGCACCTCCGGAGACAACCTCCCAAGAGGCCAAATCGTAACTTCCAATCGGGTGTCATGGGCTCGTGGACCGTATTGGTATCTCATCTCATTTATCCAACTTACGACCATCAATGGTCGAAAACTTACATTGTAATTGTTATCCAACGCATTCAGAAGTCGATTACTTAGTTCATGAGCGTTATTACTCATTTATAAACGAAAATATTGAACTAAATACGACGAACGTGTCTTCGGCTGCGTCGTAATGGCGGACCGACGACTACGTATGCCCGTGCCAGGGCATTTTAGCCGAATAATTCAGCTGATATCTACTGAGGCGACGCAAGTTCGTGTTTTTCCGTTTCTTTTGACGAAACAACTTTATTTTTTCTCATTTGCCTCACAGATGGCGGTAGTGATTTACAAATAGAAAATTGTTGAGTCCTCTGTTTTTTAAATTTTCATATAGTTTCAATGCGTCTTTATTAATTATATCAAAATTATTGCATTATATATTGTTTATTGTCGTGTTTGCATAGATATTCGATAATAAAATATACTTAAGATGGCAGTATTAGAAGAAGTTGTTATTTAGGCTGGCAATGTAACACATGAGAGGTTTGACATCACTTTCAGTAGGTGGCGCTCATGGAAATCTGTCCGAAAGAGACAGACCATATCGAGTGTCTCACTCTTGTTAAAAGAATACCAGTGCAAAAATAAATCTACCATTTAGAAATATTTGGGATCATTATAGGCAGCTTTCCTCGATCAGCTTGTATTTGTTATCTGCAATATCTTTTAACAAGTTTATCAAACGTACGATAAATGATTTTAATTTCGATTCACTAGATTCACGTTAAAATCTGATAGAAAGTTTATTCTGGCATTTAATTTGCACAAATGCATCAAGTAACAATCATGCCCCAAATCGTTAAAATCTTTCACTGGAATGGAACCTGGAACACACAATTATAATGTTTCCCGCGTCAGAACGTAAGTCCCCATATAATAGCAAATTAATAACTATCAATAACGGCTTTAGCATAAAAATGTTTTGTTTCAAATGTTTATTGTTTTCTCCTAGATACGAACCTACGGGAGCGAATCTAGGGATCAACTTACTTATTCCTATACATTTGAGCATATAAATATGTTTTTTTCTGGTCGTTCATATTAATTATACATAGGTACCAACAGCAATTTGCAATGATATTACCTAACAATGGCAAAAATCGAAAGGCATAAACAAAGAGAGGCCTATGTATATCGAGAGGAAGATCGAAACGGCCTGATAATGATGATGATGTGTGTAATGTTCTCAGTTTCAGCTCTCAGTTTTCTTTTTCGATATGGATTGTTTGATGATGATATTTTATTGGCAATGAAAGAACCGCAAAGAACGAACTTTTTACAACTACATTTATATTTTTTTTGTGAACCTGTTTCCGTTCCTATGAAAAATTTGCGTGTCTACGAAGAAACTGTTAGTTAGGTTCCTATGTATGTGTTCGCGCAAAAAAGTAGTGTTATATAGATTACACCGTTAGAATTAATGGTTTTAATTCACAAAATTCATATAATATGATATGACAATGTCAATTGACAATAACAAAAGTTTCATAGCAACGAATAAAGGACAATAGAGTTACTTCACCACAAGTAGGTATCTGAAGACGAGAATTTGTCTGTTTATGATGAAATACGACGTGTCGTATTTTACGTCGCAACGTAAATAATAAAAATAAAAATTAATACACAACAACAAATCATGAACATGTAATGTAAAAACTAAATAAAACAAAGATTTCGATATTGTATAGCTAGGGTAGAGTAGAGATCTCTACGGTATGCTATTCTACTGACATAAAACGAACTCTTGCCCACAATTTATGATAGAATGGTGTTAATTTAGCGGGTCGCTATAATGCACGACAATTTATTGCACGGGTGAAAAATTTACACTTTGATAATCCGTGCCGAAACGGGGTTCTCATTGTCGGATTGTACAATATAGGGCCGCGTATTATCAGGTTGTGATAGCTTGGCACGTGTAAATAATGCACGACCAGTATTGTACTGCCTGATATTGTTCACCTAAAATTAGAAGATACGCACTCCCCCCACGTAGTAGGGGACGCCTAGAGGTCGTTCAGTGTTGGGTCGTACAAAATTGGTTTTGTAAGCTCGTCAAGTGTCAATAAAGTTTAGCCTAAAATTGTACGGTCATTATAATGTATACCACGATATTCGGAAGCCATGTAGGTACTTGAATTATTAGGCTGTACAAATTTTATTACCAATTATTGTGCCATACAATATTTTGTCGTACATTATCGCCTCCTAATTTGGCCGCCAAAGAAATGAAACTCAACATATTTGACAGCACAATGTTATCGTTCTTTTCTTAGGGGCTCTTCAATTTTTATATTTTTTCTGTGTTTTACAACTACGACTGTAAAAAATGATTCGCAATTTGCAGTAAGTTACCTTATTCCATTAGAATTTTGATCCTTGTTGAAGGCAGAAAATACCAAACAAAAAAAAAGACGTGTGGCACTCGGAGACTGCCACGGTAAAGCTATTGCAATGCCATCTAGAGGCGAGTTGCTGAACTAAAGAGACAAACGTCATATTTCAAAAAGTAATTAAAAGTTCTACTATTCATCGATAGATGGCAAAACTAAAAAGTATCACCGCTGTTCCGGTCGGAGTGGGGAGCGTGAGGTCTTTTTGTTACGGAATTTCTGGATTCGGTCCCCGCGCTCAAGGCCCGCGATAGAAGCTATGCAATAGCTTAAAAAAATATCTCGCGCTAACACGAAACGATTTACCCCAACCACCGATCGAAATATAAACGATTTCATAATTTATCGTGCTTAGTTAGTTTAGTTCTGGCAACGACATCTTCATAATTTGACACTACTGTTCCCAAAAATAAAAATAAACTTTTGGGGTAAATGATTATCCGATGTGGCAACATAAATCTACCATAGAAAAAAAACCATGCGATGCGAAGTGTCATTGGATTGGATTCGATTTGTGTTGCGCTGTGCGAAAGAAAGCGAAGTCGTGTCGTGCAATTCCGCGCTCTATTTACCATGTATTTACCTACAATGGCATAGCAATCGTTCGAATTATACGCATAGCCGTGTGAAAACTGCAATAATTATCGCTATTAAAATTCGGTGATATCGGAATTGCGATGATTGCTAGCAAAATGGGTCAGTGATCGCACTTGTATCTTAGATGGGGGATAGAGGAGATAAAATAGTGGTTTTGTGGTAGTGAGAGTGACTATGGATCGTCGGTGTTCTCAGTCCGTAAGGACGCTGGTATTCGATGATTCTGACTCGGATTTGCCGAAGACAGTTCCGAAGAAGGACCTGTGTTCGACGGGGGCTCCTCCGTCGTTGAATCAGAGCGCTGAAGGTCAGTAAAGTTTACGAAATCGCTATTATTTTGATCGGTAAAGACACAATTTCTACGCAAGGTTTCAAGGTTCTGCTGAATAAGCAATTTGAAGGCGTGAACATGCAGCGGTTTGCCAAAACGGATGCCAATATAATTAATTTATGGCTAGTCTTTTTTGAATCTACCCACATTGAGAACTCATAAATAATAACGTACTGGAAGATACTACATTGTTTTGTTATCTCTACACTATTCCTATCATTCTAACTATCTCTGAAATCTCAACAATATGTAAATATTTTGATTTCACTAACTACTTGAACCTGAAAGACTTTAACTAAACTTTACTTTTTAAAGAAGTTTTGTAGGCTTATCTTATAATTACATTTAGACAGTTTAACTTATGTTGTAGTTGTGTTTGATACCATAATTTTATACCCAAGACCTTTGTGATGAAATGAAAGACATGAAACAACCAAATACTTCATATTTCCCTCTTCTTGGCTGCCTTCTCGCTTTAAGCAATAGCTAGTTCCATTATTTTGTTCTCTATTGCTTTTGTTTAAGTATGTAAATTTAATAAGTTGCTGTCAAGGTGATGATTAAAGAATTATCTATCTCATACTTAAATGTTTTAACTTTCTGCCAACTTTCTAACAGTGACTTGATGCGTCTTGGCATCATCTGATGTTGATGGCACATCAGTAAACTTATATAGGGCTGATGATGATGATGAAGTAGGTAGTTTATTCAAATTGTTTATTATACATTTTATCATGAATTTCTTTTGTTTAATCAACTTGTAACTCAATCAGCAGTACATGATATTTTCTAGGTCAAACTAAAACAAGTAGCTGAAGCATTATTTTATGAATTACTTAAGCAACATTACAGGGTGGGGCAAATTCTTGGCCCCTTAAGGGTAGCTAATATGCCTTCAAAATTAGCCTACTAACTTAAAAAAGTAGTTACATACGAGTTTAAATTAAGAACCATTGAATGAGTGACATTGATGTTTTCACTTACTCGTTGTTTCATAGAAAATGTATGGGAATTGTATTTTTTTATTATTGCCCAAACTTACGATTTGATTTGGTATGTTACTTTGGGAAAAGTGTTCCTGGTTGGAAATAGAGTCGAATAAGACCAACTTTTTTTTTTTGACAAATGTCATTTTTTGTGCGACCTGTACATTTTTTCAAAAAACTAAAAATGGCAATATTTTTTTCTTCAAAATAAAACAGAAGGTTCCTAAGAACAAAACCTTCTAACTACAAAAAAAACGGTAGCTACCCTTAAGGGGCCAAGAATTTGCCCCACCCTGTATACCTACTCTTGTTTTATTATTTTGTAAAATTTTTTGCTACATTACAGTACAGAATGTGTAGCAAAATAATGACTAGCTTTACCAGTACATAAAGATTTAAATAGTTAGATTGGCCCTTTCCATAGTGAGACTGCGCTGTGTTTGTTACCGAATAAAGTTTGTCTCTTCTTTTCTATGTATAATAAAAAATATCTATCTATGTAGTGTATTGTATTATATATATCAGTTATCTAGTACCCATAACACAAGTTCTGCTTAGCTTGGGACTAGATAGTGCTGTGTAATTTGTCTCACATTATTTATTTATTCTTGTGAAAGAGCTTGTATGGGGCAGTACCACCATACTTTTTCCAGCCGCAAAGCAGCAATTGCTGTGTTCTGTTTGCTGGGTATGGTGGCCGGTGAAATACAGTCACATTCGGCGAGCTATGTCTCGGGTTGACAAATGCAGAGTAGTGCAAGGCCTAGCGGCATGGCCTACAAGCTGATGCTCTGTTTTTTGTTTTTGTTTCTATATCTTAGGGATAACAAACAACCATACTTAAATATTAACAGTTAATAGTAAAGTAACTAAATACTAAAAGTATACCAGCCCCCTTATCCTTAAGTTACAGAAGAGAGTGGTGTTAGTAAGTTAACATAGTAGTATAGGTAAACAAGAATTATATTAAGTAAGTTAGTAATATAAAGTAGAATAAAATCTGTTATATAGGTACTTTGGTATACCACATAACATCAGATGGGTCATTTTTTTGTTCCCTCAATTAGTAGTACTAAAATAAAAAAATAAAGAAAATATGGATCAAAGGCAAATACAATACAAATGTTTAATGATAGGAGAACATCAATATTATTTCTTCTAACAAGAATAATATTATCTCAATGAAGACTAGTTGGTTGATAGTGATAACAATATGTCATTAAACCTTTTATTGTGTCCATGACTGCTTACATTTACTGTGTCTCATATATTTATGTATATTTAATTCATAAACTGTCTCAATCAAAATATACTTGAGTAGGTTACATAAAACTAAACTTACATTACCTAGATAGAGCAGACAAAAACCAAGAAAACTACCATTGAAATGTGTCTTATCTGCTTTTTCTATAAAACCAAATAACAATACAACACACAAATACTTTTTAAAGTACACCAAAAAAATACAATACAAATAAATTACATAGGATAAAAGTATAATGGGCAGCCTTATCGCTAAGGGATCTCTTTCAGGCAACCTTTGGATAGAATGAATTATGTGAATTTAAGAGAGGCAGGCATGTACCAAATATAAGCAATCTTAGATAAATATTGACAACAATAAATACCTTAAAACAAGAGAAACAGAAATTATTACTAGTTTACATATTTTATTATTACTTACTTACCCATTTGTGTAAAAACAACTGGCTATGGACAGAGGAACAAACAAATATTATCCATACTCATCATCCACAGCCCGACTTCACCCACAGCTGGGTGTAGGCCTCCAAACTTTTGTGCCACTCCACACTGTCCTTTTCACGCTTAAACAGCTGAACAGATCTTAATTAAATTTAGCAGAGAGGTAGACGGTTTCTTGGGGACTGATGCTTAAAAACCGCGTGCGAAGCCGCGGGCATAAGCTAGTAAATATAAAATTTCTGAAGCCTCTAACTGACTGAACGTATGACTAAATGAATATATTCCATTGTTCCAATTAATTTGATGTTGTAAAAGTACCCGTGCATTTACTGTAATTTCCCAAGGTGCTGTGAATCGTGAATTAGGACAGTTTGTTTCTAACGAAATGCCACAGACTGAGGAAAATGGCGCGGACATTGACTTGTTTTATCTTTTACGGCGCATACCCGAGCCAATCTGACAGCAATTCCTATTTTATCATATTTTTACGTTTATCATACGAAATTATTATTATAAGCTATTTTTTAATAAGTACCTCTTTTATAATTTTATCTCATAATATAGTTTAGGAGGAGATGCAAAAATAGAGTTTGGTGGCCAAAATGCGCAACTTCGTATCTCTTCCTAAGCTTTACAAAATGAAACTATTACAGAGGCATTAATAAATAGCTTATAATAGATACCACAAACTGAACGTAGGATTTTAAAAAATTCCTGCGTTAAACGTAATAATAAGATATAATAGTTGGGGGCGCCACTTTCGCTGGTGTATGGGCCTTAAGTGACGTGGTCTCAGCCTTCAATTGGTCCACTGGTGGACGCAGGTCTCCTGATAAGACCCTTATTGCCGTTTATCTGTTGGAGGGTAATGGTCATAATCCCGGGTTGGGGATCGCAGTTTATTGGTATAATTGTTCTGCAGGGGATGCTCCTGCCCGCCCCTCGGTAGATATCTCTTAGTCGCCTCTTACGACACCCGCAGGAAGAGTTGGGGTGGTAAAAATTCTATGCCAGTAACGCACAGCTTTACGTTGTCCAGTCTACTGTTAAGCTGTGTGCTAGGACTCTTTGTTCATGACAGACGTTGTACAGGAAAGGACTGTGCGTGTCTAAATAGGAATTTCTGTTTAGGGTCATTCCACCGTTTCGGGTGTTACATTTGAACTCATAAAATAAGGTTTTTCAGATATTGTTTCAAGTCACTAGGTTATGATAACTATTAAATCATCTACTTATTGGGTCATACTTCCTTTTTCTTAACTCCCATTATTAAAATATGGTAGCAATAGTGAGAAAATTACAAATAAGTAGCCGTTTCGGGTGTTACACTAATTTGCCTATACCTTCTCACAGTCAGTCTTAAAATGCAAAATTCAGCGAATTTTCTGAAGTAACCTCCAGATTATTATATAAATAATAAAATAAGGTTAAGTAGGTTACCTAAAGACGAAATCTAAAACTTAGAAACGCTTTTCCATTAATTTTAATC
This sequence comes from Eupithecia tripunctaria, assembly GCA_955876795.1. Taxonomy (NCBI): domain Eukaryota; kingdom Metazoa; phylum Arthropoda; class Insecta; order Lepidoptera; family Geometridae; genus Eupithecia; species Eupithecia tripunctaria. Next base: position 2,162,640 of record OY041624.1, on the reverse strand, counting down.
GACAAAATTACTTGTTTCGGGTGTTACCAATGGTTCGTTTCGGGTGTTACGAGTACGAAATTAAAACACATTTATACGAAATGAAGGGTCATTTTAATGAAATTAATCATTTCCAGTAATTTCTTATGGTTTTCTGGTAAAGGCAGATATTTTTTCAAAGACTCTAACAGATTTATGTAATTTGCGTGTAGCGTACAAACGCATACGTTGTGGGGCGTGTCAGCTATCGGAAGAACCTCGGTCGGCCTTAGTTTGTAAAAGAATGACTTTCCAATATCAATTTCAGGGTTGATGTCTTTGAAATATTCAAATGCTTCGCGAATAGTCAAGACCATAGTACGTTTCTGCTTCTTAATCTTCACACCAGTTTCAGGGTCTCTTACAGTTTTACAATCTTTCATCCCAGGAGCTTGACGACTAACATCATCTCTGTAAAAAAAGTCCTTCGCTGCTTTCTGGGCTTCCATTGTAAGTCTTGGACCTTTGTTTTTGAAAAACTCTACCGACTTTATTTCATGATCCTCTCCTAATACATCAGTTATTACTTTTTTGACAACTGCAGCCTTTTTTAATGGTGAATCTGGGAGCGATTGCTTTACCTTTCTGACAGCTTTCGAAAAGGTTTGTACGCATTTGTAAGATCCTATTGGAGAATCACAAACAACCGCACTGTTTTTTTTCTTAGCCCTGTGCGCTCGCACTCTGTTACGCACTTTTAAACGATTTTCCAATTTAAGATCTTCTGTACATAGCTCTTCTTTCTTCTTTTTCCTTCTAATAGCATCCCTTTCCCTCTCTTTGCGCAAATGTTCTGCATATTTCTCAGGATCATTCTTTCTGTTTCCTCTCAGCTTAGCTAACCGTTCTTTTGTTGATGATGGCATGTCATAAGTACCTAAAAATACCAGCACCATTATACAACACACCCATGCATTATGAATAAGACGCTGCGGCGCCAAATAAGCACGTAAAATCAGTTGGTTTGTCTTTTCAACAACGTAACACCCGAAACGTTTCGGGTGTTACACAAATTCAAACGTTAAATAAACAATTAATACACACATTTAAGCAATAATTGATATTTGTTTGGTAAGATTAACACCATAACCTCACTTTGGCAAAAAATTATAGCTAAAACATAATTAGGCAAATAAATAAACAAACAATTACCTCTTTTTTCGTTTCGGGCGTTACTCTGATACCACAGTATAGAATACTCCTCTAAAACCGCAAAATCCAGGCTTTTTCAATATTTTAACACGCATTAAAGAAAAACAATAATCTAACCTCAGTTATAACGGAAAAATTGTGACAGTTGACAGTTATTTTCGAATTTTCTAGAGTTGCCAGATATTGGTGCATAAATTGTCCATCATGGCCTATCCTTATAATGTCGCTATCAAATACGGTAAAACGAGAAAAATAGTGTTTCTTTATTTTTATTTTTTTACCACATGAAAGTTGGGAATGTTTTCTGTGAAGTAACGTTAGAGTTGACTTCTTGAGCCGCTTTTTTTTCTGAGCTCTTAGTAACGTTTACAATGGAATGACCCTTTAGCTTGGGGCTAGAATGCCAAATGCTCCATTAAAATCCGAATTGTGTTGCAGTAGAATTTACATTTTCCGAAACTACACTTCCGCTAGTTTTATTTCTTGATGAAGACGGCAGGAGATATATAAGCGCTAAAATAATTGATACTATCAGCGCCTCGCGGTTACACCCCCGTAGTTCCCGTTCCCATGGAAATTCCGGGATAAAATATAGCCTATGTCACTCCCTAAAGAGTAAGCTTTTTAATGGTGAAATAATTTTTAAATTGGTCCTGTAGTTTCGGAGCCTATTCAATAACAAACAAACAAATAAAAAAATCTTTTCTCTTTATAATATTAATATAGACACGCGCAGATCCAATAAGAATAGCCTTGGTGGATACGATTCACAGAAATCGTAAAAAGGTACATTATTACAAGTTCTGTGATGACAAAAACAAAACTTTGACAAAAACTTGAAATACCTATCCAGACACAACCCGGAAAACCAATGTCGTAAAATCTGGTACAAATTGAACTGGCTTCTTTAATCTGTGTAATCTTACCTACATGAATGTTGCCATAACCATAATTTACGCGCACTAAAACGGAAATTAAATAATTGCTCCACTTGTTCCTAGTTTGGAAAGCATTCATTATATATATTTGTAACCTGCAATCAATCTGCTTAAGCGAGTTGTCATGGGAAACTAGTATTTTCTAGGTCAATCGTGTATTTTGCCTAGAAAGGAAGTGAGCGGGGTCTAAAAACACGTTTGCGGTTGTTATGTCTATATTGGACATGTAGATATATTATGAGGATGTCCACATGTCCTTATGAAGATCTGACCAAGAATCGTTGATGTTAATTCAATGGTTTAATTTCTAACTCGGTTCGTACAGCCGCACTCACAAATGTTAATGATTACTCTAAAGTATCACTCAGTAAAGATTTCAATATAAAAACCTTTACTTAGTGACGGTTTAAGTACCTAAGCATTAACGTAAAAACTATCGTAGTTTGACGAATTCATGACGGATTAACTACATACCTTATCTGTGTTGGAAGAACACCAACGCGCGTTTAGAACCGAACTCACCCTGAAGATGTCCCTTGTTAAGGGATGAATTTTCTTAACGAGGGTTCGTAGTTAACCCGCTTACGTCCGTAATAAAGCATTAACGTATCTGAATGTGGCGCTAAGTGATTAGTGCTGAATATTTTTGTGGTGTCGGTTCATAAGCACTATCCCTAAATTATTTGAGAAAATTGTTTACGATACCATGTATCCGATAATTAGACCCCTTATAATACAGGAACAGCATGGTTTTGTAGATAAGAAATCCACTGAGTCAAACTTATGTGAGTTTGCTGATATCTTGTTTCAGTCTATGGATTCAGGTCTTCAGGTAGACGCCGTGTATACTGACTATTCTAAGGCTTTTGACAAAATATCTCATAATATTTTGATACAAAAGCTTTTATCAATCGGAGTACACGGTGACTTGCTTCGGTGGCTTGAATCATATTTACGTGATCGTAGTCAGGCTGTCGCAATCAAGGGCTTCTGTTCGTCATTTGTTCCCGTTACTTCAGGCGTACCCCAAGGATCCCATCTTGGGCCGATACTTTTCAATATTTTTATTAATGATGTTATTAGTTGTTTTAAATTTTCTAAAGTTTTGCTTTACGCAGATGATAAAAAGATTTTTAAGGTAATAACGTCTCTAAAGGATTGCGAAGATCTACAAAGTGATTTGCTTAGACTAAGTACATACTGCAACGACAATTTATTATTTCTAAATGTAACCAAATGTAGCTGCATAACTTTTACCCGCAATAAATCAATTATAACTTTTAACTATAGCTTAAACGATGTTCCACTTGAAAGAGTAACTGTAGTTAGAGATTTAGGAGTTCTCATGGACAATAAGCTCTCATTTAAATCCCACATTCAAAATGTAACAGATCGCGCATATCGTTTATTAGGCTTTGTGCTTAGAGTAAGTAAAGATTTTAGTAATTGGAAAACCATGGTAGTTCTTTTTAATTCCCTGATCAGACCCATTTTAGAATATGGTTCTAGTGTCTGGAATCCTCGTTATCTAGTTTATGTTAATAGTCTTGAGCGAATTCAGTCAAAGTTCATTAAACATCTTAAATTTAAAATCAATAACTCAAATCAGTCTGTAATAATTAACACTGATTCACTTCAAAGCCGACGCACGATTAGAGATCAAATATTTTTGTTCAAAATCTTAAGGAACTCAACCGACTCACCGTATTTGTTAAATCAATTATGTTTAAAATGTCCACGTGTAAACGCTCGTAAAACAAATAACCTTTTTATGCTAAATAATCATAAAACGAATTATGCATGCAATTCTTTTATTTCTAGAGTAAGTAAATTGCACAATGATCAATTTTCTAAATGTGATATATTTCTGCTCTCTAAGAATAACTTTAAGAAACAAGCGTCACTCTTAAGTTAATTTTGTGTAGTATTTATGTTTGATTTGTCTTTGTTTGTATAAGCTCCAGATTAGCATCTGTAACGTTGTTATTATTTTATTCTAAATAATGTTTCTATTAGTGGCATCTTGATTGGTGTATACCTAGCTATATATACTGTTAATTTTAAGAAAATTGTATACTGTTTGTGCCTTAATAAACGAAAAATAAAATAAAATAAATAAAAATAATTTCCACCACCCCAACTCTTCCCGCGGGTGTCGTAAGAGGCGACGATGGGATATCCGCCGGGGGCAGTGCCTCCAATTCCAACAATTCTACCACCGAACTGTGATTCTCAACCCGCATAACTAGCGTGGGGATTATGGGCACTAACCCCATGAGATAAAGCCAATAAGGCACTTATAAAGGTGAAGATTGAGTCCAGCTGTGGACCAATATAGGATGTTGAGGCTGAGGAATATTTTGGTGCATAGAGTGGAATACTTGGAAAATCCTCCACAACGCAGTCGTGTAGCGTGAACTTACTTGCTCTAGTAAATCTGGATTGTAGAAATGATGCAGGAGGCGTTTATTACAGGTAATGCAATGACGCGATCTGTTATTTGTGGCCATTTTCAATCTTACGATCTTCTTTTTAAAATATATTTTTTATTTTAGTGGGAAAAATACTAATACCTCGGAAATAAAAGTTGAGTTTGGTTCGTATAAAGTGGGATAACTTAACAAAATATATTATAAATAATAATAATACTAAAGTTTAGATGAACGTCTGTGTAACTTGATTATTTTAATGTACCATCAAAAAAAAAATATAAAGGTATCTTTCAGGCAGACATATATACAGTGTACAGTTTTAACAGCGTATTTTTAATAGATATACAATAACTTTTGTAATGTTAGTATAGATAGATGATACTAACTGAGAAACTATCAATAAATTTAACTGGAAAATAAATATGTATATTCAAACAAACCACGATCAAGTTACAAACCAGAGATTAACTATCTGTCGACCTAGGTCAGCTTGTGGTCAGCAAATCCACGATCGCGACGGCTAGGTTACAAGAACAGTGTCTAGACCGGTCTAGGCACAATGCCTTTTTCGTAACACTATGATGTCATGCCTAGGCTCAGAAGTATATAGCTAGAGGTAGAATGTCTGTAAAGGTTAGTATTGCGAAGTAGTGTAGTAGATAGGTAGAAGTATGTAGATAGGTAGAAGTAGGTAGGTACTAGGTAGGTGGTACTAATCAAGTTAGCCTTTGAGAGTGATCTGTATCCAGGCTGCTAAGTTAGGTCCTCTAGATCTTGTTAGGTAAATCAAGTTCTATATACTTTGATTATTTTGAAAAATCAAAAATTCGGAGTCGAGCCCTTAATTTTACACTGTTATTCAGTTTTGTGGAACAAATTATGGACCCACCTCTTTTTAATAGTGTAAGAATTTTCAAAATCGGTACACAAAAAAACTTGATTTTATTCGATATTGTCGGTTATAAATCACATAGGGTATATGTATTTATCTGCAACAAGAAGTTTGCTGAGATTTGAACGACCATCAGATATTTGTTTTTAACTACATACTTATGTAGGTAAATAACAAAATGTCGTTTAGGATATCACGAACTTCTGTAAGATGTTATGGCGCACACCCGAGACAATATGACAGCGCCACCTATTTTATCATATTATTACGTTTAACACAGGAAATTTAAAAAATCCATCGTACAGTTTGTGATATCTATAATGCTATTTTTTAATACCTCTGTAATAGTTTTATTTTGTATGGCAGAGATGCGAAAATAGAGTTTGGTGGTCAAAAAGGGCAACGTATCTGCCTAAGCTCCTAACCACCTCAGATTTTAACGTCCAATAACCTCCGAAGATTAACTTCCATGACATCCACTCTAGAATTTAGGAAGCAATAAAATAGTCTCGGCCCTGAAGCTTGACCGTAAATTGTACGTCTATAAATCGTTCAAGTAGAAGTAGGGGTGTGCCTGCCCGGCTTTTACTAGATCTTACCTCTCGAGAGCTGTGTGGTGCTGGTTTAGAATTTGCACCATTCCATCTCTTCCCGTGAGTGTTGTAAGAGGCGACTAAGGGATATCGGCCGGGGAGCTAGCAGAGCCTTCTACTGAACAGTTCTACGACCGAACTGCGATCCCCAACCCGCATGCCCATTATGGGCATTGCAGCCATTAGATAAACGCCAATTAGGCTCTTATCCGGGGAGGCCTGCGTCCAGCAGTGGACCAATACAGGTTGTTGATCTTGAGGTTGCGGTTACCTCTCGAAGATGAACCAAAATCAGTTCCCATGGGATAATTCAAATTCAAATATGCTTTATTTTCATAAATACAATAAATGTACACTTATAAAAGGTCAAATCATAGGAAAAAAATACACTGACAAGGAAACAAAGTGGTATTTTTTATTCCGGCCGCTTCGGTATGTAGACTAAAGTAAAGAAACGACGAAGAAACCTTTATCTGTTAGTTGTTATTTTTCGAGTTGGAGCAAAATCCGCCCCAAGCTTTTTTATCCCTACATAATCTGATATTTTATAGTAAGCTTTTTGCACAGTAAAGTTTTGACAGTTTGTTTGAATTTATTTACCTACGTTTGATAATTTTTTGCAGATCGAAATACCTATAAACATTTCCATAGGAACAACGCGTGCGAAGACGCGAGGCGCAACTAGTGGGTACATATTTGCCGTGTGGTACCAGCTTAGTATTTGCAGCACCAAGTCACCAACTCTTCCAAACTTCGCACTAGTTCGATCGATCGAACAAACGTCCCGATCTAGGGGAAGTTTCGTCACTTAAGACGTGCTTAAATGTAACTTACTTTTCAGTAGATAATCAGGTGTCTCTTATAAAAAAAACAGTCGAATTGAGAACATCCTTCTTTTTTGAAGTCGGTTAAAAATAGATGGTTAGCAATATTGGTCGTTGGCCACCATTACATTTTTACGTTCAATGTGAACATGAAAATGATAAGATAACGTAAACCACTAAAAAGATATACCTAACCCTCAATGCCTAACCCTATAAAAAGTCCATACTTATTCGCAATATTGCCATCCGGTCTTTTTCAATAGACCTTTCCCTACAAAGACCCTACCAATATCAATAAATCGAAACGTTTCCTTTTATATCTTCCGTGAAAGAGCCTGAAGGTCGTATAGATGTCTCCGTCGGTCTTTTGTCACTTAGAGTCCCTTTATCGAGGGCAGGTGGTACCGTGTGGTTCATACGATACTGCCGTTTGAGAGATCCGTGCTCTATGGTTTTACACTAAAGCCCGTGTACACGACAATGTCCATTTACAGCAGATCTATTTAAGTAAATACAAATTTTTATGTTTTGTGTTGTGAATAACTTTTATTAGTATAATGTAAAATGTAAATTGACCAATTGAACCAAGTGTGCCTTGTGGTATGAGTATGAGTGAGTATGAAAGCGTGCTCAGTCATCGATCTATGCCTAAGATATAGTCATGTATAGTTTTGAGTAAATAATAATTTTAAAACAATACTTGGGAACTCATGTCAAAATCTAGACTCACTCATGTAAATCTCAAGTAAAGTAACGATACGTTCTTTTATTACCACGTTATTACGTATTATTGAACGGTTACGGTTACCAAGCATTACTGGAGTAGGTAGTTGCCTATTTGAGAACGGTTTCAAACATTCATATCTCTAGTGATTCTTTAAAGTTCATCTTTACCTTTAAGGCTTGGAAAGGATATCTACGCGCCAACGTTTTTTTTTAAATAAAGTCTCAAAATTTTATATTTTTAGCTACAAATAAAGCATTTCTTATCTTATCTTATCAAAAATGTTTGAAATCATTGCGTTTCGTTTCACAAAAACCATCAAAACAACAAAAATCTCTTAAAATAAATTGTGATGGTCAGGTTGATAACTTTGATAAGAAAAAGGAGCGTTTTTCGCCTAGATAAATGTGTAGGCCATAGACGCAACCCTACTCACTCAAGTAATATACAGATTTTGCTAGTGCAACTAGCTAAGTAAAGCAGCGTCAGTGTTACGTTATATAATAAAGATTCACTTGAGCAGTGATTCTAAGCTTGAGTATAACTCACGTAATGACTGCTTAAGTAATGGGATAGCTTTCAAAATAAGGGCCTAAGAGTCGGTTCAGATTTGACAGAAGATGCGTCGCGTATTTTCGGTCGCGTAACCCCAAAACAGACAATTATATTATGAGAAAAACTTCAATCTATCACACATAACCGATGATGCGTTAGTGCGTCGAGCGTACAGCGTCTGTTCCGTTTCCGTCAACGCACTATCGGTGTGCTCTGTAGATGCTGAATGCAGAAACTGAATAGCCGCGTAATAGATAGATAGATATATAAATAGACTCTTTATTGGGTACACACACAAACACCACAGCAAAAGTTACAAAAAAGAACAGTAACAAATATCAAAGGCACACATAATTAAGTACATACAGGTAAGCAGGTAGGTAGGTACCTAGTGAACATGAGGTAAAAGAAGAAAGTGAAAAACAAAACCAAGAGCTAATATAGGCACCTACCTACTAACAGTGCACGCGCCTTATCGTAATAATGTGGCAAAACGAAGTTACGCCCGACGCATCTTCCGCCAGATATGAAAACACCCTATTTGACCGAATAGACGCGACCGATGATACGCTCGACGCATCTTCCCTCAGATGTGAACCGACCCTAATAGGGAAATATAAAGGCCCTTCCGTTAATGCCATCTTTTAATGGTTGAGATGAGATATGACAGCGATCAGCTGCTCGATGCTGTCTCTTTGTGATCACGTGCTATTGAAAGAAGAAGTATAAAACGAGTAGTTTTTGGCATAACTAACACTGATAAAAAAGGAGATTTGTGAATAGACCCTACCTTATCCAGGTAGGTATATGTTCCGCGTTTTAAGAATCATAAATTAGAGCTGATTTTGTTTACGATTTTATAACAATTTGGTTCAATTTTTAACCGACTTATAAAAAGAAGGAGGTTCTCAATTCGACTGTATATTTTTTTTGTTTGTTATCTCAGTACATTTGACTGGGTAGTCTGATTTTCATGATCTTTTTTTATTTGAAAGCTGGTGCTTCCCGTGCGGTCCCATTTTAATTTGGTCTAGTTCTGACAATGGGATCTATATAATTGAAGTCTATTTATAGTTATTTTTAAAACAAATCACTTATCAAAGGCGAACTTACTCTAATAAGTCGGTATGTTAAGATATATCCACCATCCAAATCAGTTAGTTACGTTACTTTTACCACCAAGTGCTAAGAAATAGTAAACATTCGTAGTTTGACGAATTCATTATGAATGTAGTTATACCGTAGTTAACCCGCTTACATTCAAAATGAACTGGTAAACATCAAGTCTCTCTAGCATTTACCTAAAATGGTAAACCAATCGATTGATAATAAAATTATCCATGTTTATATTTAGGCACATGGCCGTATCGCTTGCATGTTATCGACCGTTTGTATCGAGCCGATAAAGTTTATGCACTGATGAACCCAAACAAACATTCAAACAAGACGTTTGTTTAGTAAGCGGACATGTTTTTTTAACCGCGAGAATGTACAATGGTTTTTCGCGCTAATAATTGATTTTGTATAAAAAACTATAAACCTACATCAATTAGATCGTTTTTTCATGGATCTGATTGTCGGAACTGGACCAAATTAAAATGGGACCACACGTAAAGCACCAGCTTTCAATTAATAAAAAAGAACCATGAAAATCGGACCACCCAGTCTAAAGTTTAAAAGTTTTGAGCCAACAAACAAAAAAAAACAAACAAACAGTCGACTTGAGAAACTCCTCCTTTTTTGAAGTCGGTTAATAATAGTAAAAAGCAGGAAACGAGCCGGGGTGTTTTAATAGTTTAATTAATAAACTGTTATATTAGAAAACGTTCAAGAGTTTTTAATTCATTGAAATAGAAACAGAGAGGCCTGCTATGTATTGTTTCCTTTAAAAAATACGTTGACCAACTTCGATCATAACAAAACAATGTCATAAAAGTAATTAAAGAAAAGTAATGTATGCCACAGTTGCATGCAAGTTACTAAAACCTGTCGCCGCCCACACATTAATTACCATTTAATTTATTACGCTTACACAATGTTATGAAGCGTTTTTTTTAACCGACTTCATAAAAGGAGGTTCTTAATTCGACTGTATTTATTTATGTTTGTTACCTCAGAACTTTTGGGTGGTCCTATTTTTATGATTCTTTTTTTTTATATAAAAGCTGGTGCTTCCCGTGAGGTCCCATTTTAATTTGGTCCGGTTCTGACGATGGAATCTAAGAAAAATCCATGAAAAAAACTATAAAAATTTAAGTCGGTTTATAGTTTTTTAAAACAACATTAATTATTTTGAAGTCTGCTAAAAATCAGGACTAACAAAGTGTTCATATTCATCACCAAAAAGGTAATCCATATTTGCAAATTAAAGAAATTATAATTGATGACACGAGGCCGGCCAAAACCAAAAATGAAAATTTAATGTTTTTGACACGCGACACAAGCGCCTCTGGTGGCAAATTCACACGCGATAGCCCCCATGATCTGACTCATATAGCTAATTATTGTTCTTCCTCTATCTAGTCTTCCTTGTACTACAGGCACCAGTTTTACACACAAAACATAGCAATTTTTACAAAAATATAGAAAAAATATCATAAATATTTTTTTTATGTTTTTTAAAATAAAGGAATATATATTTAAATATGGCCAAATATACCTAGATGCTTAACACAAATAAAACTGGTGTCTTTTATATAAAAAAATAATATTTTTATTATTATTTCAATGGTGATGATGTTACTTATGAAGATGTCAGTCATGTCGTAGATGTGTAATTCAATTTAATAACCTACTAATATTATAAACGCGAAAGTTTGTAAACATTTTTGTTTGTTGATCTGTCACGCAAAAACTACTGAACGGATCGCGCTGAAATTTTGCATACAGGCCTGCATCTAGGCCTGAAATAACACATAGGTTTTTTATCCCATAAATCAGTTCCCGTGGGATAGGCGTGCGAAGCCGCGGGGCGCAGCTAGTATACAATAAATTACGCATAAAAAAGGAAAAAGTGTCTTCTCAGGGACATGCCTACCTATTTGAAATGGACTATAAGCTCTGTAAGGGCAGAAACCTAATTAGAAATAGGCGAGTGCGTGTTCCAAGTTAGTTTTAGAGCTTTCTAGGTCTAGGCCATTTTTAGGGTTCCGTACCCATAGGGCAAAACGGGACCCTATTACTAAGTCTCCGCTGTGTCTGTGTTTATGTCTCCAGGTTGTATCTCATAAACCGTGATAGTTAGATGGTTGAAATTTTCACAGATTATGTATTTCTGTTGCCGCTTTAACAACAAATAATAAAAATAAATAATTTAAATAATTAAGGGGGCCAACGTCCTTATCACCTTTAAAACCAATCACCGAGGATAAGCAACGTCGGGCGCGATACTTGGATGGGTGACCGCGTCACGTTGACGTTTTTTTACGAGGAAAGATTTGTATTTTTTTATACTTATTTATAGATAATGGTACGGTACCCTTTGTGCGCGAACCGACTCGCACTTGACCGGTTTTTTTTCTAACTTACAAATAATCGTGAGAGGAAAGTAACCGTGAAACTTCGCAAAATGAAAGTAGTTTTTACGGTGGATACTTTTCAACGAGCTATTCTAGGTCGCGTACAATCAAACCAACATTGGTACCTATTTAGTCACGTTTGAAACATTTTTCGAGCTAAGTGGTGCTGGGCCCGCCCCCGGTGAATATCCCGTAGTCGCCTGTTACGACACCCGCGGGAAGGGCTGGGGTGGCAAGTTCTAAGCCGGCACCCACTCCAAACTTTCTTATTATAATTATTAGTGTGATTATTATTTTAATAGTGATCTACTTCACGCTAATATTATAAAGGCGAAAGTTTGTATGGATGTATGGATGTATGTTTGTTACTTCTTCATACCAAAACTACTGGACGGATCTGGCTGAAATTTTGCATACAGGTAACTCTAATCCTGGAATAAAACATAGGCTATTTTTTATCCCATAAATCTGTTCCCGTGGGATGAAAATCACCTCTTAATGTTTCCATAGGAACAACGCGTGCGAAGCCGCGGGGCGCAGCTAGTATATTATAAACGCGAAAGTTTGTAAACATGTCTGTATGTGTGTCTGTTGCTCTTTCACGCAAAAACTACTGAACGGATCGGGCTGATGCAAACAGGTAGCTCTAGGCCTGGAATAACACATTAGGCTACTTTTTATCCCATAAATCTGTTCCTGTGGGATAGGCGTGCGAAGCCGCGGGACGCAGCTAGTTTATAAAATGAGTGTAGAAATTTTCTATACTTATCACACTAATATTACAAATGCGAAAGTTTGTATGGATGGATGGATGTTTGTTACCTCTTCACGCCAAAACTACTGGACGGATCGGGCTGAAATTTTGCATACAGGTAATTCTAAACCTGGAATCAAACATAGGCTACTTTTTAATCCATACATCAGTTTCAGTGGGATAGAAATCATCTTTAAACGTCTCCATAGGATCAACGCGTGTAAAGCCGCGGGGCGCAGCTAGTGCTTTATTAATGTGGTTTTATAATACTTATGTCTATATAACATAACATAAAGCTCTGCCACCTTCGCCTAGCCTAGACAAGTAGACAGGTCATCGAATTGACCCTGTTTCTAACAACTAGTTTGGCACCGGTATGTAAGTTCATTTTCATTCATTTGTCGGCACTATAATAGACACGATCTATTTAGTACAAGACAACCAGCTTTGAGTTTTAATAATTAAGGTACAGTCATCGACAAGTGAGATTAAAAACCTTCTAAAAAAATATAACTAGGAGCCGCCCAAATTAATTAATATATTTTTCTATTTACAGAGACAATATTCTCGAAATTCTGAATTTGTTTCGTTGTCTTTACAACCTATAAACCAGCTGAACTCGATCTAGAATGTTTGTAAACACACCAACTATACGATATCTAACTAAAACACACTTCGAGTCTAGTTTCATATATAATTTACGCAATATTATTGATGGGATTATCTCAAACCGACAAGTAAATGTTAATCTATACTTCTATACTAATACTATAAAGAAGAAAGATTTGTTTGTTTGTATTGAATAGGCTCCGAAACTACTAAATAATTTAAAAAGACGTGTGGCACTCGGGGACTGCCGCGGTAAAGCTATTGCATAGCATTTTGTATCAACTTATGCAATTATAATTTTATTTATTTATTTTATTCATGCAGTATTGCTTTTTCTTTGATATTAATTCAAGTTACACTTTTTGAGCGTGGACCGATAAGAATTTTACAAGTACAGCTATTCACTGTTGTACATAAATACCTATACACCTATATACTTTCTCATAAACAGCTGCTTATGTATTCGTCCGATTTCGGAGCAGCTCGTCTCAATTCGTGCGAGTTTCGTAGAGTCGTACAATACGTCTAATCGCACGCACACAACGCCGTGTCGAAGACTGCCGAACTGAAACGACGTTAGACGATGCACGGCCTTCAAGCCACACCTCCTTGCCCGGCGGAGTGGGGAGCGTAAGGTTTTTTCGTTACGGAATTTCTGGATTCGGTCCCCGCGCTCAAGGCCCGCGATAGAAGCTATGCAATAGCTTAAAAATTGTTTCATCATTAAAAAGCTTACGTTTCAAGGAGTGACATAGGCTATATTTATCCCGGAATATCCACGGGAACGGGTACTATGCGGGTGAAACCGCGAGGCGCTGCTAGTTGCGTATAAAAAGACGTGGCAACGCCGACAACAGAGTGACTTGTAGGTAGGTTGGCTAAGTATGGGCGGTTTATTTACAAAAATACCACGTAGGTAGAGTATAGCTTGTGTAGACGACCTCTGTGGCGCGGTGGGCGAAGGTCTGCCTGCGACGTAGGAGGTTGCGGGTTCGATTCCCGCCTCGGGACAAATGTGTGTACGATCTGCAGACATTTGTTCAGGGCGTTCTGGATGTTTTTCTATGTATAATAAAAAATATCTATCTATGTAGTGTATTGTATTATGTATATCAGTTATCTAGCACCCATAACACAAGCTCTGCTTAGCTTGGGGCTAGATAATGCTGTGTGAATTGTCCAGCATTATTTATTTTATTTTTTTTTATTTTATATATAGTGGGTCGTTTAATAAATATTGTCATTTGCCATTCATAATATTGATAAAGAACATCACACAAGATGAATTCGTGTAACCCACCGCCTATAAAACTTTAAATCGTGTAATAAAACAGAACTTATTTATAAAAGTAATTCACTATGAAGAAACAATTTCAGCATAGCAATTATTTTCACAAACCGAACCTACGTTTAATGGTCCAAAAACTAATTGAACTTGAAAAAATAAAACAAGAGGAGACTGGGCTGAGACCACCCTTAAAAATCCTTGTAAAGTCGATTTCGCTTAAGAATTTAAATTGGAAATCAAAATTTAAGAAGTGCCTCGTAGTAGCAACCTGCAATGCTTGATTATAGTAGAGTAAAGTATTCACAAGCATGCGTGACCTAGTTTGGTTACGTTGCTGATATGTAAACATTGTAAACCTGAAGCAGCAAGCCTCTTTTCACAATAAGCGTGAGGTCGGCATATTATATGAAAAGAGGTGTATAAAGAAAAAAACCTTTAGAATTCAACCATTGTGTTTTTATTTACGCCTTTATTCGATACCTTAACGAATGTGAAGAATGCAATCTAAAACGTTTGATAGCTCCTACAGGCTATACTTAAAAACCAGATGTCTGGTCAGCGGTGTCAGAGAATTTAAGTGGGCGATATACAGTAAATTTTATCGGAAACGCTAGAATAAATCAAAACTTCTTCACAATCTTAATTGTCTACTTAATTGTATTAATTTTGTACATTAATAGCTATAGAATAAGACCTCATTCGTCTATCTAGGACCTCGACATGGTTGGTTAGCTATGGCTTAATCAGTCAGGCAGAGGCAAAAATAGAAACCCATTTTACACATTTTATTATGGAGAGAAAAACAATGAGGCGAGTGATTTGTCGATTAAGTTTACTGTATTTAACCACCCAAAGTCTCCGACACCAGTGACCAAACGCCCTGTATATTAAACTCGTAAAAGTTCCTTTATAAGACGCGGCTATAGCGTGAGGCATTGCAGAAGCAATTAGATACAGCTTTAAAACGTGTTCCTAAACAACAATGAACGATGGTAATAAAATAAACAAAAAGCGACGACGGTGGAAATCATGGCAATTTCCACGTTGAAAGCTCTTTGTGCCTTTAAAATCTTTGAATTAATGACTTGTCGTGTTTCGGCTGTAAAGAATGACCTTACATTTTGTAAGTCACGGTTCCTCACGGTTTAGGAAGACCAGAAAAAAGGTAGAAAAACCACTGAAGGAAGACAAACAATTTGCGCATCGCTTTGTTAGGTTTTATGATACAATTCCTTCTACAGCCATGATTTCGTATTTATTTAATTTCTTTGTGTCTAGATTCTTTCTACGCACTTTGAAATCTGCAAAAATGGATCGAATTGATCATCATTGTGGCCGTTTGTTGTTAGATGTATACAATTTCTAAAAATCTCAACCAAGTACATTTTTCTCTGAAGTTTTTAAAAAAGCCTGCTACTTTTTTATTCGCTTTTAATCATTAATTAACCTAGAATCGTTTAGAAACAAATTATAGTCCTAGAGATGATAACAATCAGTGGTACAAACTATCCGTTCGCCGCCGCCCGCCTATTGGCACAGAATTCAATGTCGGCCTGACGTATCATTTGCGTAACCTCTTACGAAATTTGTTTTGGTTTTAGTGCGCATACATCAAACCTACGATGGCTACGATGTTTGATATATGAGCTCGCTTTCGGAAGCAGTTTTTTTTAATATATCCAAATAGGTCGTTCGTATCTTGTGGTTCACCTTGGTTATGATTCATGTGTGGCCCCACGCAGTAAAATCGTTGATATTATCGATCTTTTCTTTTGTGTCAGGTATCGTTTAGGAAGTAATTGTGCCTGGCCGTTCCTTTGTTTGTTATGATTGTTATTTGACTTAGAGACGCCCATGTGTAATTGTATTTTATAGCTTATGTTAGCTACAAATATTTATTCAATTATTTACCTTCATGAAAAATACTACGCTTTGAAACACTGACCTTTTATAATTGTCAACAAATTAGAGATAGCCGCAACCGCTTTTGGAAATAAATTTACTCGGCCTTGTCTTAAGTCTATTACCTCTTTAGGGTGTTTAATTTAAATTAAAAAAGGATACCTTTCTAAACAGCCTTTAGTGTTAATTCGTTTTGTGTATTCTCGAATCTCCGTCAACACCTTTGGTGACAAATTTCAAGATGTCTTGCTCATTTCCTGTGTCATATCCATCAATAGCTCAGTACTTGTTGTTTAGATACGACCCCTTACTTTGGAAGTTGTTGGTTCACCATTAAGTTCGGAAATAGATAAAGTGAAGGTTGTTACTCCAAGCTCTTTTGCCTTGTTGCTAAAGTCCTTTTCAATCTCATGAAGGTTATGTACATTTTGATAAGACTAAATATTTTGACAAAAAACGATGTTTCTTTTATGAAAAGTGTTTATTATCTTATTGCTTTTCTACTGACTCTGTATAAACAACATTTAACATTTCATAGCGCATAAAACGTGGAATATTTGATGCCTTCGCGTTCCCAACTGGCATTTTCTCCGAGTTCTCCGACATCCGACGTAAACAATGAGAATTATTTAGTACAGCTTTTATTTCTGTCTTGATTGGTTTGGGTCGTGCACCACATTTTCTAGTCTACTTATCATCATCACCATCATTATCAAATTATATTAGTCCACCGCTAGACAAAGGCCTTCTCTAATGAGCGCCATAGAGCCCTGTCTTCAGCTTGCCGCATCCAGCATCTGCCTGCAGCCTTCCGCAGCCCACCTGGCCTGACTGGCAAGAATTATATTAATTTTAACATAACTGTCCCCTAACTCCCGATTTCAACACATACGCCAGTCTATAAAACCGGAGCGGGCACACAATTTTTTAATCAAACCAATAGAATCTACAATACATGTGATGATAAAGTGACGTTATTTTGACAGTACCGACCATAAACGTCTCCTCCGGAACAGTGGAAACAAACCCTTACGATTTGAACAGACTAAAATGCCAATAAATTGACATTTAAGACCTCCTACGCAAATCGAAGTGGGTGTCCACGAGGAACTCAGCTGCAGAGGCGTCTTTTGCCTTCGCCCTTTGATCCCTCGATTCATCACACTTGATCACGACCCTTGTTATGGAATTTGCTTTTTGTTTGAAACACAAAGTTCAGCTTACAAAATGCTTTCTAAAACATTTTTACTCAAAACACGATTTCTGTCAACATGCCGCTATCGCATCAGTTGCGTAACGTTTATACAACTGTATCGAAATGTGCTGCTAAAGTTGACATAATGAATTGGGGACTTTCGAAAAATACTTTGCCATGCCAGTATCAGTTTTTTTAGTAGTGTATAGTTTCTTGGATGTCTTTTGAATTTTTCTGTTCCTTAGCTACCAACATTTTCTTTAAGTATTGAACCGATTTCCGAGATTTTCCGCAGACACCAATTATAATTTCACAAATTTACAAACTTTTGTAGATTACGGTTACACGTCTTACGTCCAGCATACACAATATATATTTTTTTAAACTTCGTAAGAATATCTAAGTACTTACTTAGTTTGAGGCTGGATGGATAACTAGCTACGCCCCGCGGCTTCGGACGCCTATCCCACGGGAACTGATTTATGGGATAAAAAGTAGCCTATGTGTTATTCCAGGCCTAGAACTACCTGTATGCAAAATTTCAGCCCGATCCGTTCAGTAGTTTTTGCGTGAAAGAGCAACAAACATACGTACATACATGTTTACAGTCGTACGTTTATAATTTTAGTAGGATACTGTGTTAATTTATCAAAATTATTTATTTATTATAGCTTTTAACTTTCAAGAAAAAAAAAACAGTAAAACCTCCGAGGAAGTAGCGAAGCAACAAACACTCAGCTGAACAGTCTACAGTATCTGACTAAATAAATAAACATTTGGAAGCGAGCCCACGGAGCAGCCCACGTGTTTATAGTATTTCGATATTTGCTGGAATGCGTGCATTTTGTCATTGGGGACAGTCGGGTTAAGCGGACACTCGAGAATAACAAGAATAAAACAATAATTTCTTCCAAAATCCAGATAATATTCAAAGCAAAAGCTAAAAAAGCGGTAAATTCTTCCATAATTATGAAAGGGTTTATTTATAGCTTTGTGAGCAGGTGCAATCCTGCGATTTAATCATGGAGAGGTTTGAATATTATCTCGATGACGGAAGAAATTTTGCATTTTATTTTTGCAGAGCTGACAAAAACTTAATGATGCTATAAATTGGCGCAAAATATTTGTTTATAACCTGTAAACCGTCTTTTATCCTGAAAAACACCCTATTGAGGTCACGGACATTCAATTTGATGTTAACTCCTTACTTTTGGAGTGAAAACCAATTACCCGTAATAAAATCAAATACTTTATTTCCGTAAATACAATAGATGTCATATTCTTGAAATTAATGTTGTACCTATTGGTCTGAATTTGAATAATGGCTAAACCGCAACGTCTACATTTTAGTAAATCCAAAAAGACAGACGTCGCGGATATTATGAGAGATTTTAATATCAACTATCGTAATAATCACCATTCAATGCGATCGAGTTTTCTCAGCAATCGCTCATTACACCCGGCACCCATGTTATGATTAAACGAACTTAACAAGTGTAGTTCGATTACAATTTTACGGACGGCTTTATTAAATGATTAATATGATTATCAAGGCGTGCCTACTTGAAAGTTCTTGAAAGTTTGTTGTAGAAAGATTGGTTTATTCTAGATGTGAACGTTTGGATGTTAAGATGTTAGGATGGATGGTAGTTATCTCGCAAGAACTACTTAATGGATCGGGCTGAATTTTTTTTCGGATTTTTTGTTTTACTACAGGTACCTATCGTATATTGTGTAAATAAAGTCGTGATGTGGTTTTGTTCATCACAAAAAAACTTGAGGACTAAAAAAACCTGCTAAGCAATAAGCCCATTTTTTAATAGTGTCTCAATAAGAGGAAAATTTCATTTGCAAAAAAAACAGCGAATTTCGCACGTTAATTTGTTTTTTGACACAGTGGGCGCCGGTAGTGTTAAAAAACTGTTCTACAACTGTGAAATAATAGTACACTGAAAGCTTTGAATTGAATTTAAAAATGCATTCTGTTGTTCTAAGTACTATAACTTATATTTTCCGACTAATATTTTGCGTCTATCTCAATAATATATTTGTAGATATTTCTTAGTTGGAGTAAAATACCCCATTGCACTTTGCACCTGGTTCCACCTACCCCCTTTCACCCTATGGCGCATATCATGCCGAACACCCTGCAAATATATTTCAGGCTTTTCTGGTTTTTATCATCAGTTAGTCACGCAACATTTCCGTATACATACCATTAACTCCATTACTACATAATATGTAGTACATGTTTCGAACTCATTAACGTAGCCGAAGTTGTTGGTAGATGACTAACTACGAAAATATTATCTAAGAGCATAAATATGTAAACAACCGCTCAAAATAAACTGCTCTGCTCTTAATATATCATTTTTATTTAGCTTACGTAAATAACCGAGAGCTCATGATCACGCTAAGAAATAACTCTTTATTGCGTGTATAAGACGCGTTTCTGGTAATTTTTCTGTCCTGAGAGACGATGATCATCATCATGCCAGTATTAGTCCACTGCTGGACATAGGCCTCTCCTAATGAGCGCCATAGCGCCCTGTCTTCAGCTTGGCGCATCCAGCATCTGCCTGCAGTCTTTCGCAGATCGTCATCCCACCTGGCCGGAGGGCGTTCTACACTACGTTTGCCAAGTCGCGGTCTCCACTCAAGAACTCGTTTACCCCAGCGGTTATCGGTTCTTCGCGAGATATGACCGGCCAACTGCCACTTCAGCTTGCTAATTCCTTGAGCTACGTCGATAACTTTGGTTCTCTGTCGGATGTATTCGTTACGAATCCTATCCTTCAGAGAGACTTCGAGCATAGCTCTTTCCATAGCTCGCTGAGCGACGTTGAACACGTGGAGCCCTACCGTGACCGTCCACGTCTCAGCTCCGTAGGTCATGACGGGTAGGACGCACTGATTGAAGACTAGTTTTCAAGCATTGCGGTATGGATGACGAGATGACCTGTGTCCTGTGTAGACCTGAGAGATGCGAGTTCCTGACGATGTTTTTAGGGTTCCGTACCCAAAGGGTAAAACGGGACCCTATTATTAGGTAAGCTTCCGCTGTCCGTCTGTCACCAAGCTGTATCTCATGAACCGTGATAGATAGACAGTTGAAATTTTTACAGATGATGTATTTCTGTTGCCGATATAACAACATAATGTCATCTTCTAGGACCAAGGATAATGATTGGGAAGTGGTGGAACAAATTTAACGAACCCGCAACCTCCTGCGACGCAGGCGGACCTTCGCCCACTGCGCCACAAAGGTCGTCACGTTCATAGTGTTATCTCAATACAGGCCTAATAAGAAAGGCTTAAACTGAAAAAACCCTTTTGAGTTCAATAAATTAATATTAGTGAAATGTAGTGTAAACAGACTAAAGAATACAAGAACAAAGTGTCTTCCTATAAATTGTACATAGAGACAATAAGAAAAGGTGTTAGTGTTCGTGATAGCATTCTTAGCTTAAGCTAATGCTAGCAATTTAATATAAATTTAGATTACTCATTAGCCCACGTTGTGGTTAGATTAAAGTCATACTAGTGTTCATTCTTTAGAAGTAACTTATTAATTTGCACTGTATATAGAAAAAAAAAACAAAAATAGTGTTATTTCAGAGAATTATAGCATTTATTGTGATCGCCATGCTTATTTATATCGTTCTTGAGTCACTAACATACTTGATATGATAGCTTCGATAATGATCATTTCACTTTAAAGTGAGGAGTATGATGTCATACACTCTACACTGCAGACAAGTGTTTATTGTGTATATCTGTTAGCGTCTACAGGCCGACCATTTTCCTTGCATCAACACGTTCATTTTGAACTTTTTACGGAGAAAATTGTAACAATTTCCGCAGGAGCTCTTGATTGTAGGTAGGACGCTACATAGGTGATTGGCTAAGTAGGTAGCTATCTAGATAGGTACCTGCTATCAAATTCTGATTCATTAATTAATTGTACATTAATAGCTTACCACCGAATACTCAAATACAAACGGATTTAAAGCACATCTGTATGCAGCCCCAACAGGGTGTATGAATATATTGTAGTAACTTAGCTATAATTATAGTTAGGCTGGACAGCGTTTGGAAAACTACGTCTTCTCGTCATCCATGCCGCAATGCTTGAAAACGAAAGTTTTCAATCAGTGCCTCCTACCCGTCATGATCTATGGAGCTGAGACGTGGACACTCACGATAGGTCTGGTCCACCAGTTTAAAGTCGCTCAGCGAGCTATGGAAAGAGCTATGCTCGGAGTCCCTCTGAAGTATAGAATTCGTAACGAATACATCCGACAGAGAACCAAAGTTATCGACATAGCTCAAAGAATTAGAAAGCTGAAGTGGCAGTGGGCCGGCCTAATTTCGCGAAGAACCGATAACCGCTGGGGTAAACGAGTTCTTGAGTGGAGACCGCGACTCGGCAAACGCAGTGTAGGACGCCCTCCGGCCAGGTGGGATGACGATCTGCGAATGACTGCAGGCAGATGCTGGATGCGTCAAGTTGAAGACAGGGCGCTATGGCGCTCATTAGGGAAGGCCTATGTCCAGCAGTGGACTAGTATAGTATAGGCTGATGATGATGATGATGAAATTCGAACTCAACTTTACAGTGCCCCTTCCAGGTTGCATGTACCCAATTACAACTAACCATTCACTTAGACATAAGAATTAATTGTATATGTAAGGAAAATAAATGAAATAGTATGCAACATTCAGCCGAATACTGACTACTGAAACATCAGACGAACAGGCCGAATACTGAATTATACAATATCGGCCGAATTGACCGAATACCCAATAGTAGTCGAACATCCGAGGCATCTCTAATAGGTATTCCACAAGCGAGTAAAAAACACGAATGCAATTTCCTTTTCCAACAAGCATTCCTGTTGAAAGCCGTACTATGATTGAAGTCGCTCTATTGAAATTCTCCTCGCCCTGTACTCTGTTCTAGAATCCAAGATCTATTATGTCGACATAGAGATTTATGAATGAAAACTTGATAATGACTGAAAACAACAAATTAACAGGAACAGCAGGTTAATCATAAAAAAAAATGAAAATAGCAACAAGTCATAATAGCCTGGGGCTAGATGATGCATGGATTGTAAAGCATTAAGTATTTATTTATTTACTTTGTTTTTTTATATATTTATTTACTTACTTTTGCAATTTACTCCTATGATAACATCAGGATTATTCAGGATAACATTGTAAAATATTTTCTACCAATATTTCTTCAGTTTTCTAACATCTATGTTTACAAACAATATCTTGGACTCTAGAACTCAGCGTAGCTTTCGAACTGCAATATCGCGTCGGCGCCAATAAATGTAATTAATAGCTTATAGCACAACGTATTGGAATTTAGAACCTTTGTTATTGGCTATAAAGATGAAAACGGGATTTCTCCTGTCTTGTAAGAGTTACAACAGCCTACTACTCGTGTATCGAGACTGACATAAAATCGGACATAAGTTTTTATATGAAAATCGGAAATAGGATTTTATATGAAAATCGGACATTATGTTACAGATTTTAAAATCAAGTGTAATCATAATCATATTATAAATGCGAAAGTTTGGATGGATGTATGAATGGACAGATCTGGCTGAAATTTTGCACACAGGTAATTCTAATCCCGGAATCAAACATACTTTTTATATATATCATAAATCAGTTCCCGTGGGATAAAAATCCCCTTTAAACATTTCCATAGGAACAACGCGTGCGAAGACGCGGGGCTCAGCTGGTAGCTTCATAAGATGCTCTGCCACTGGAACATCAGATAACCTCCGGGCCGGACATCCGATGAGTGGGATGGGAACGGATTTAGAGATTTGATTGTGACTGATCGACTCGACTGACTTAATTGACACAATGAATAAAAATGGTCACTAGCGGAAAAGTAAATACTATTAAGTACTATTATATTAACAAGTTTCTTTGAGAACTCGTATGTTTTTAAATACAATATGTACTGTATGCTAAACTCGTTACTGACTCCGCGCCTCGTGCGGCGACTCCGTTGCGGAAACCATCTGAGTACACATGTTGATGTGACTGTTTGTATGATTCACGTTCTCTTGGGGCTTTCGAAATAGAATGTTGTATCAGCTGGGGGTTACGCGGAATGAAACCGGCAAGGGCGCGCCCACGTGTTCCATTTCATTTTTAGGGTTCCGTACCCAAAGGGTAAAACGGGACCCTATTACTAAAACTTCGCTGTCCGTCTATCCTCAACTTCAACAGCCTGTATCGGTCCTCCCCCTCATAAGCGCCTTGTTGGCGTTTATGTAATGGGGGGTAGTGCCCATAATCCCCACTCTGGGTATGCGGATTGGGGATCGTAGTTCGATGGTAGAATTGTTCTGCAAGCGACGCTGCTGCCCGCCCAGTGGATATCCCGTAGTCGCCTCTTACGACACCCACGGGAAGAGATGGGGTGGTGCCACACAGCTGGTCAGCACCCCACGGCTTCCGTCTATCACCAGGCTGTATCTCATCTCATTAACCGTGATAGGTAGAGAGTTGAGTTTTCCACAGATGATGTATTTCTGTTGCCGCTAAAACAAAAATACGGAAAAGCAGATTAAATAAATAATTGAGGGGGCTCTCAAGTAGCTATGTCCGTCCCCGGGATACCGTTTACCTCCCTGCCAAATTTCATCAAGATTTGTTCAGCCAGGATCGAAATAAAAACTATCCTATGTCCGTCTCCTGATTCTAAGCTACCTCGCTACCAATTTTCAGCCGAATCGGTTCAGCCGTTCTTGAGTTATAAATAGTGTAACTAACACAACTTTCTTTTATATATATAGATTATATATATAGATATATACAGAACCCTTCGTGCGCGAGTGCGACTTGCTCTTTGCCGGTTTTTTATTTATTTTTTGTGTGCAATTAATATTTTTCCGACAATACGTTCTAGTTTTCATAATAGTGACGAAACGTAAATGCGACGAACCGACAACCGCTGGAGTAACGTGATCCTGAGTGAAGATCACGACTAGTCAAACGTAGTGTATGTTATAATAATGACTATCAGAATGTTAGTATGGACCGAGTTAACTCTTATAGACACTTCGAGCAAATTGACTGTAATAAAATCCGCCATAGATACTTAATGATGCCTTGTTCTTACAGTGTATGTATGTACATATGTGTTCATACAATGTGTGTGTTCATACAACATCATAACAAGCCCAATGAGTCAGTGGTGTGGAGAGTATATTAGTACACATATATACGTACAACCACACTTGACACTATCATGAATGCATACAAACTTTTGATTGTGTAAATACCCTCTTCATCATCATCAGTATAAAGGTGTACCTATTAGGTAATACCGTATCCATCGAGCATGTAGAATATTAGTAAACAAACCGCCAATACTTAACTCAAAATTCACTTTGTTGGCGCGTCCTTTTGTACGTGATTTACATTACTTGTCGATTTGAGATCTTTAATTAAATATATCATCATCAGCCTATACTTGTCCACTGCTGGACATAGGCCTCCCCTAATGAGCGCGCCATAGCGCCCGGTCTTCAGCAGCTTAAATATATATTGCTTACAATTATTACATCTAAAACTCGACGCTAAGCAAGTGAGTTTTTGTTAATTGTGTCGTGGTTTGTTTACTAACATTCTACATGTTCAATGGATACAGTAAAGTCCACAACTGGACATAAGTAGGCCTCCAATATTTTTTTTTTTTTTTTTTAATAAAAAAACCTACCAAATCCACGCATTTCAAAGTAAATATACTAAATAATAAATAAATAATGCTGGACAATTCACGCATTATCTAGCTCCAAGCTAAGCAGAGCTTGTGTTGTGGGTACTAGATAACTGATATACATAATGCAATACATCACATAGATATATATTTTTTATACATAGAAACCATCCAGAACGCCCTGAACAAATGTCTGCGGATCGTATCGTACACACATTTGTCCCGGGGCGAGATCGAACCCGCAACCTCCTGCGTCGCAGGCGGACCTTCGCCCACCGCGTTACAGAGGTCATCAAAAACACGATTAAAATACTGTTAATTAACAGTAAATATTGCATTATTGGTCCATTATTTGCGGTATGTGTCTTGGCAGATGATAGTGTGTACTCTCTCGCTTCGCATACCATCCGCCAGGTGATTTAGATGGTAGGAAACTGCTGTCTCAATATATCTCACAGACTTGCGTCAGAAGCACAAATAGAGGATACGTCAATTAAATCGAGAGAATATTAATTATGATTATGAATGTGTCTTGATTTGACATCTCGAGACGACATTGAAAAAAGATAAAAATTATTTATTTTAAGGAAAACCAGCAGCACATACATAAATCATTTAAATATACTTATTTGTAAGTTAAAGAAAGAAAAGAAAGAAATATATTTATTTATAACAACAATAGAAACAAAATATAGAGCCAGACACTTATAGTATAAAGGTGTCATAATAATTAATTTTGTTTTAAAAAACTATAAAGACTTCAATTTTTATAGTGTTTCATGGATTTTCATTTTGGATTCCATTGTCAGAACTGAACCAAATTAAATGGGACCACAGGGGAAGCAACAGCTTTCAAATAAAAAAAGAGTCATCAAAATAGGATGTTTTTATATTTGTTACCTCAGAACTTTTGACTGGATAGTCAAAAGTTCTGAGGTAACAAATATAAAAACAAAAAAAATATGTACAGTCGAATTGAGAACGTCCTCCTTTTTTGAAGTCGCTAATAAACCCTCTTGCGCAGTCAAGTAATATAATTTTAGACCCTGCTGCTGAATGCTGACTGTATCATTCAAATGCTCAAAGGAAAGTCCGATTTAAATTCGAAACGGACGAACTTCCCACACTTTGATCCGGTAGCAATTCGAAACCTCATTTACAACTCTAATAAATCTGCGAACCACAAGAAAAGCTATCTACAGAGAAATGTAATTACAGAGAGCGAGCAAAGTTCCTTCCATTTCCTTCACAGGTTTCTATCAGAAGTTCTTCGATAAGCGAAGAACCGACTTATCTACTTATTCCTTGAAGGAAAACCGACTTATTTACTGTTCCCAATGGATTTAAGGGGAGTTGCAGAAGTCTATATTGGAAAGCGAATGGATCTTGCTTATTGCTTGGTATTGAAATGTAAATGTACGATAACAAGGTTCTATCTATTGGCTCATGGTGCCGGGTTTCGATTGCGACATTTTGTCCGGTTTTGTGTCACTTAAGTCTACTCTCTCCCTTCTTTATTGACGATGCCCTCTATAACAGTGATTTTGAATAAGAAAATATTAAAAAAGGGTAAAAATCATATTAATGGTTACCTCAATTTTGTTATATTCGGACATTTGAAATTCGAAGGAACTTATCTTCAAACCCAACTGTATTCTTTGATCGATCAATAGTGGAATAAATAAATAAATAAATAATGGACAGTTCACACAGCATTATCTAGCCCCAAGCTAAGCAGACCTTGTGTTATGATGATGGATACTAGACGACTGATATAATGATGAGCATTCCCGGTGCAAAGGTGCCCATAATGCTACATTTGCACTAAGAACGACCTGGAGCGGGAGTCTCCTATCACTAGAGCCTTAGTTCTGCAACATATGCAGTCAAAAAAATCCGTGATCTCACAGACGTGGACACATCTAGACTAGTTTATTTCAGCTACTTCCATAGTATTATGTCTTATGGTATACTGCTTTGGGGGAACGCTGCAGATATTAACACCATATTTGTGCTGCAGAAGCGGGCTGTTCGTGCCATCTATAAAATGGGTCCCAGAGAATCCCTACGTGATAAATTCAAAGAAATAAATATAATGACAGTACCAAGTCAATATATTTATGAAAACTTGTTGTATACTCATAAAAATATCAATAGTTTCCCAAAAAATAGCGATATACATAATGTAAATACTAGAAATAAACATAAACTCGCTGTACCCACAACTAGGCTGCATAAAATTAAACGCTTCTACAACAAAACCCCTACTGAGCTGCAAAAATTATCAGTAAATAAATTCAAACAAACGTCAAAACTTTACTATGCAAAAAGACTTACTATAAAATATCAGATTATCTAGAGGATAAAAAAAGCTTGGGTCGGATTTTGCTCCAACTCGAAAAATAACAACTAACAGGCTAAAGGTTTCTTCGTCGTTTCTTTACTTTAGTCTACATACCGAAGCGATCGAAATCAAAAATACCACTTTATTTCCGTGTCAGTGTATTTTTTAAACTGATTTGACCTTTTCTAAGTGTACATTTATTGTATTTATGGAAATAAAGCATTTTTGAGTTTGAGTTTGAGTTTGACTTCGTTAATGGAAAAATTTGATTGTTTGTTTGTATTGAAGAGGCTCGTACTAACTACTGGACCTATAAAAAAAAAATTTCACCGTTAAAAAGCTTATTTTTCAGGGAGTGACATAGGCTATATTTTATCCCGGAATTCGCGGGTGAAACCGCGAGGCACTGCTAGTATTTTGTAGAACGCTATTTCGATTTGTCAAAAGCTTCCGATATCGTGTCCGACGGCCTTTCCGTCGAATTATAATTGATTTTGTTTTAAAAAACTATAAACCGACTTCAATTTTTATAGTTTTTACATGAATTTTCATAGATTGAATTGTAAGAACTGAACAAAATTAAAATGGGACCACACGGGAAGTACCAGCTTTCATGTAAAAAAAGAATCATAAAAATCGGACCACCCAGTCAAAAGTTCTGAGGTAACCAAATTGAGACCTCCTCCTGTTTTTGAAGTCGGTTAAAAATATCGCTGCTGATCCCGCATTGTCTTTCTGTAATAACTCCTGTGTTTTGCTCAACATCTTGACGTGTAGTTTGTTTTACAAGGTGCATATTATTTGTTCTGAAAATAATTCAGCTTGAAGTTGTTTATATTTACAATACCTTGTGTGATTGTTCACAGATGCGGGTAAAAGCGCGAGATCGAGCCTCGTGCGCATGCGCAGGTCAGCGCTCGGGAAGTCGGCGCCCACACTCTCCATCCACGCTGTAAGTATCCCAGGAGTTAGTTCAGATAGCCTCTGATATTCCAGGACGTAAAGTTGTGGAATATCCTGGATTTGTTTTATTTCTATGTGCCTGAAAAATATGTGTGCGACCTTCCGGCCTAGCGCAAGGATTGCTGTCTTGGGTAGAATCACAGAAATCGTAAAAATAAGCTACTGTTACGATTTCTGTTGGTAGAATAAATAAAAATGAGATCGCATCCATACATTGCGTAAATTATTGAAGTTGAAGGAATGAATTTCAAACATTTTACGCATTCGATGACAAAGCGACGTAATTTTTTTCTACGGCCTACTGGGGCTTGAAACCCCAACGGTTGCCACCATCGAATCATTTAATTAGGTCCTAATCGCATTATAATCACATCACACTAATTAAATTTATCAATCTCCTACGAGGATACTGAAGAAATCTTAAAACATCAAAGATGACCTCATGAAATTCTACGCATTCCCTCTCACATAAACAGGCATACTGTGGTAACTCCACTCTCACACTCACCACCTACACACTGTACTCATTCATCACTCGCTTACGTACAGCGGTAACTCTTGTTGCCCGACTCTTATGAGTCCGGTGTCCTCAGGAGCACCGCACCACTACATACGTACACAAACACCACTCACACATCCACACACACACACACACACACACATACAGGTAACCTTGTTATTTATATATTAGTTGTTTTTTGTTTTATGTCTTAAGATGGAACATAATTTTGTTCGCGGAGGAGGGCGCTGACTCTGCTACACAGTTTTTAACTTTTGCGGCAGTCAGCCCACAATTGTACTGTATACTTAATGTTTGGTTCCAAATAAAGACTTTTGTATTTGTATTTGTATATGTAGTCACCTGTTTTGGTCATATAAATGTATCTTTACCTTTATCCTGTATCTTATCTTAAAATAAATAATTTACTATTAAAAAAATATGCGAAAGTTTGGATGGATGGATGTGTTTGTTACCTCTTCACGCCATAACTTACGTAACGGATTGGGCTGAAATTTTGCTTTAGGCTAATTTTAATCCTGAAATCAAACAATTTACTACTTTTTATCTCATAAATCTTGAAATGTTTTCCATGGGATAGAAAACGTTTCAAGAAAAACAACGCGTGCGAAGCCGCGGGCAAAAACTAGTAGTTTTATAAAAATCACGCCAATTTTTTTGAAAAATGAGCTCAATTTCCTGCAAGTCTACTATGATTCAGAACCACGATAATTATGCTGTTTGAAAGTTTGTGCACCTCCTACGCTCAAGCTTTCTTTTTCCAATATCTTGTACATAGGCTGACCATCGTCAAAGCAATTCAAACTCATCAACTTTCCTTCCAAGAAGTTCCAATTTCCACAACAGTAAAGGAGTGATCTCTACAATTAAATAGAAATGAGTGAATCACGATTCCTTTAGTATAAAACATTAATATAAAACAATGTCCTCACTGTCTGTTTGAAAGCATTAAACTTAATATTTATACGGTATTAACTAGTTAACGACTTACTTTGATAAATAAAATGTTCTTTCATTTTGTTTAAATGTATAATTTGTTAGATTTTATCGCAGAAGGTTGTTTTCGCGGTCATTGTACTTTACAAAAGAATGCCTAAAAAGTCGCGGGCACGAGCTAGTAGAGGACTAGAGATAATTGTATGCAAACCATGTATTACGGAATTATTCCTCTTAAAAAGATAAATAAAATCGTACGGCCAGTAACTTCTAAGACCTCTTATACTCGGACTGCACGTTTCAAATACACGGACAGCAAGTTGCTCGTCGACTGCTGTCGTCTGCAGTCGATGGGTGTAGTTACCTTGCTTGCAGTCGTCAACTTACCATCCGTGTATTTGAGACGTGCAGACCGTGTATAAGAGTCCTAAAGCCTTGTTTAGACACGGAGCGTGCAGCGGCGCGTGTGGCGTTTTGCACTGTTTACGGAGGCGTACAGCGGCCCCGTTTCACGCGTACCAAACAACATATCGCAATAAACGTTGATGTTTATGGATAGGCGGGGCCTGAAGGCGGTGCACGCCGCCGCGACGCGCCAAATCAAGCAAACGCGCGTAAAAACTCTTCTACGTAAACACACTCTACCAATGCCATATGTTTGAATTTAGTGCGAGCCGCGCCACTGCACGCGCCGCTGCACGCTTTGATTCGATAAACAAGACCTAAGTCTAACCAGTAATCGTTCCAACAGAAAGAGGCATGCTCCGTGTCGCGTCGACCGTCGCGGCTGCCCCCGCCGCCCCCGCACCACAGGCTTTCACTCGTGGTAAGTGCTTTTTCACATTTTCTTCTCCACAGGATTGTATGGAAGTGATTGCTTTTAGACTTTTTTACTATCCACGGCTAACCTAAGCTGTATACTCGTACGTGCTAGCGCGCGACCGTGGCTCCTTGCTCCCGTAGGACTTTGCTGGATATCATCGATTGTTCGTTTTCAAATAGAAAAATATGATACTTCTGAACAAGTCACGTCTCCAATTTTTACCGACATCATCAGGTTCTATTTTTCGTGTGTGTGTGTTTTCTTTGTACCTATGTATTGTCACCGATTTCTCCGTCAATCATACTATTGAACAGCGAAATAATTAAGAATTATTTCGCTGTTCATACTATGGTGGGATAATTTTAAATAGCAATCAAGATAATGGTTCCGAATTGATCACATAATAATTGGTATTTTTCCCGTCAAGCTTAAAAACAACAAAATACTCCAAAAAAACACGACTAGTTACAACAATTTTGGTGATATCTTCGCCAATTCTCATCGAATTTTGATGATTCTTTAACTGTCTAACCCCCGGTTTCTCGAAGCTTATTATTTTGACAGATTGTTGACAATTTGTCAGGCTGTACACGCACTGCTTTTATTACTCGCGTGGTTTTTTTGCAGAATTCTGTAACTTAATGGAAGTTCACTAGCGGAAAAATATTAATGTTTGGAGCACTATAAAGTTGTAGGTAGCTAAAAGAGCAAGGAATTTTATTCGTCGTACGTGTAAGTTACGTTAAGCACGCAGGTTATATTCCGCGAGATTAAAATTCACGCTGTCAGATTCCGCAGTGCGTATATAACAAGCCGTTGACTATCCATTCAATGTGACAAGCGTTCGAGAAACCGGGGGTAAAGGTTGAATTTGAGGTGGTACAATAAAAGTAAGATTCTCGAGAAATTTACAAGTGCGTTCATGATAATTCCACTCATTATAATTTATCTCTAGCGGTTCCCATGGCAACGGACATAAACAAGAGGCTTACCGGGTTAATGCATGGAGGAAATCCAAAAAGTTGATACAAATACTTTTTGGATTTCCTCCATGCATTAAGTCTGAAGTGATGAAGAAGGATAGAGTCTGTTCAAAAACAGAAGAGTCGTGGCGTTATGTGTGTAGAAGATTTACATATAAAATGCTCCATGTTGATTGCTACGATTGATGGTTAAGATAAAAGTCTATTTATGAGCAATAACATCTGAGATTGTGTTAGTAGGTCTTGGGTTTGTTTGTTTCTCACGGCATTTTTTTTAATTTAGTTCATTGAGAACATGCCTGTGTCGGTTGTTTTAAAATAGCCCCTTTCCGTTATGTGATTAAAATTAACTTTTATTAGTCACATTAAAAACATATTCGTAAGGTCTCCCTTCATACTATAATATCAATATTTCTAAAGTAACGTCTGTTACCATTGCGCGTATTTATTTCTACATTTGAGTTTACAATTTGAATTAACTAGAGCCATTTTTAAGATTCCATAACAATGATTGTCCTCAAAGGTAATAATAATAAAGATCATTTATTTTTCTTTACAAAGGTTCTCAATACAAATATACGAGTAGCTGTCTTATTTGGTAAAAGTGTGATGTGAACCTGTATTGTGAAGACTGGTGCCTGATGTAGGTTTAATAAAACCTGTATTACGGTGTACTTAATTATAAAGCATTATGTATCACTCGGGAGAAAGTGCGATTCCAACCTCGAGTGTTTTAAGCCTCAAATGACACATTTGAAAGGAATTAGGCTCTTTCTCGCCTAGATATATAATGTACCATTATTGTCTGAACTTAGAAATGATTATCCTTATTGTTCAAGACTGAAGATATACATCTACCAGAGAGAACAAGACATCTATGCAGTCTATAATCTAGATTAGCTATCAGGCAGGGCGTTCTAGGAATTATATTATGATCATTATGAGAAACGGGCAACCTTACCACTTAAAACATAGATGTAGAAAAAGGGGAAAGGAGGCACTGGCTTCTCGAAAGTGGCAGCCTCAAATCATGTCCAGTTGTGTCCTCCCACCACAGTCATAGTCGGAACGGGTCCGCCGGCGGCGGCGGCGGCGGTCGTTTTTCGCGTGCTAATTGCTGTCTCTTTCACGCTTCGGTCTAGGTGCGCCTTCTCATCTATGTTGTTCATAAGTAACATATATGGCAAAAGAATAGAAAAAAGCCTTTCTATGGGTTTCGTTGTAACACAACACAGGCCATTTATTGAGTTAGCACTGAACGTACGTCACATATCTACAGAATTTTACTTAAATCTATGACATAAACATTAGTCTCTATCAGCACAGCAGCCCATTATTCTTTTTACTTCTTTTTTAATTCTTCTGATATTCTATTCTGAATCCAGACTGCGATTGAAGTGTCAGTCAATCAAATGAGTCAGTCAGATAGTAAAATCATTCCTGCTATATTTTTCCTGCATATTAATAATTGATCTGAAAATAGCGCTAAATAGAAACTTTTTAAATCAAGAGTTCGTAGAAAATCTTTTATTATTTATGAAAGACTACTCTTCTAGTGTTTCTCGCAAAACTGGAAAATAATTAATAAAATCGGCCAAGAGGGACTCGAACCAGCGTAGGAAGAAAAAAAGCATGTCTGTTGTATGGGAGCCCCCTTAAATATTTATTTTATTCTGTTGTTTCATATTTTGTTATAAGACTGGCAACAGAAATAAAAAATTTCTACTGTCTGACTATCATGAGATACAGCCTGGTGACAGACGGACAGAGGAGTCTTAGTAATAGGGTCCCGTTTTACCCTTTTGGGTCGGAACCTGTGGTCGGAACCCTAAAAACCGCTAAAATATTTAAATTTTGCGCGCATCTGTACCAGTTTGCGTGTCTAAATAAATATCCCTAGTTACTTGTTCAACAAGTGAGCAAAACGGTTTTTTCTCTATAGTAGACTGCTGTGCGAGGGATTAAAAAGGCACGAAACAAAAAACATTTGCTTTCGAGTTTCACCTCCATGATAAATTTACTAGGTCCATGTCCCTTTTTTAGTTGTACATGTACAGTGCAGCAATGAAAATAATCTTAACCAGAAACGAGCAAAACCACTGGTAGAATCTAGTTTACCCGCATTCTAGAGTTTTCTGTAACAAGATGACATTTTCAGCGTCCTTGGCGGGGCAGTAACATAATATCGTTTGCGTAATAGTGGTAATATTAATATCTGTGTTGCGGTTTCAGTATTATGCTTGTTATGCTCTAATCTGAACTAAGGGCTTATTAGGGCTTTTGATTTACAACTACGGTTTGTATTGTAAATTACACTTACTCACTTATTAAGGTTTGTTGGGTTCACAAACAAACGCTTCTCCGTAAACACACTCTACCAACGTCATATGTTTGAATTTAGTGTAGCCTATCCATAAACATCACAATACATTGCGATATGTTTGTGTCTCCGTAACCAAGGCCTAAAACTTTTATGGGACCACCCTGTGATCATTTCTGTATGGGTACTATACAATAGCAAAGGAATTATCAAGACAGGTCCGCGAATAACATAGAAACATAACATAAAATTCTTCCTTTTTCGAAGTCGGTTATAAAGGAAGTAAATGCATTCAATTTGTTAATCCATTCCCGCTGGGCAATTAATGTTTGCTAACAATTGTTCCGGTATTAGGTCCAAAAAAAAAATTTACAGTGTGTTGAGTACATCTCACACAAGCTATGTTATCTTAATCCATCATGGTTACTTACGTGGGCCCAAAACTACGCAGCATTTACACCTCTACCACCCGACAACAAAGAACAAAACTGCAAAGCAATAAACAACTCTTAAATCGACAATCGCCTGTCTACAGCTGTCCTTATCAATAATCGGTGACTCTGTCATTACATTACCGGTACAGTCGGCTACACTAAAATGTCATTCATCCTCAACAGCCTATAATGACCCTTTGCGCGCTTTGCATAAGCGCGTTATTGGTTGTTATATCATGGGAGGTAATGCCTATAATCCCCATGCTGGGCATGCAGGTTGGGGATTGCAGTTTAGTGGTAGAATTTCTCTCCAGGAAGCGCTGCTAGCTCCTGGTAGATATCCTTTAGTCGCCTCTTACGGCACTCGCGGGAAGAGTTGGATTGGTGCAAATTCTAAGCTGGCACGGCATACATGCAGCATTTTCACCTCTACTACCCTGACAACAATGAACAAAACAGCAAAGCAATAAACAACTATTAAATCGACAGTCGCCTGTATACAGCTGTCCTTATCAATAATCGGTGACTTGGTCACTGTTGGTACAGTTGATTTGCAATAGGACGTACTTAATTATAAATGTAAGCGGGTCACCTATGAACCTTTATTGTGTTAGACCATCGTTTATCCCTCAACGAGAGACTTCAGGGTCGAACTCCGAAAATTTAAAAGTAAAAAAGAAAAAAAAATACTAATATACGTCATAGTTAGGGTACATAATACATTTTAACTTATCTACTGTAACATTTGCATGCTAGTCTTAGTAGAACATAATTGAAACTTGTATACTATTAACATCTGTGTAACCTACATTGTGTTCAAGCAAATAAACTATCTTTATCTTTATCTTTATCTAACTCTCTTATTCATTATAGTCTGCTAACTTAGCACACTGCTAAATCTCGCTCTGTCTTCTTCTAATGACATAAGTTAGACTGAGAAATAACACTACTAATCAGCTGTTTTATGTTAGCAGACCATTATGAATAAGGGGGTAAAAGTATGACCAGCCCCGTTATCAAGTTACAGTAGAGAGGGACTTCACATCTTAGAGCAACTGACTGTACATGCAGTACCATTGAAGCTGTCAGCCAGAGTTATGTAACAGCCTTGGACATGTCACGATGTTAATAAATTGTAGGTACAACTACGTTTGTTCACCTTCGCTGACTCGGAAGATTAGGGGTTATTTTCTACTCTATGGTTGGGTAGAGTCATCTGTGCAATGGCCGTTTTTCTACCCACCGGCACGGCGGCGGATGCACGGCGCCGTCGCCGCGCCGTCGGCGTCGCCGCGCCGCCGCCGCCGGCCGGGCCGTCGCCGGTGGCGTCTAATACAATAATTAATTTTGTATTTAAAAAACTATACACTGACTTCAATTTTTCTAGTTTTTACATGGATTTTCATGAATCCCATTGTCCAAACGGCACCAAATTAAAATGGAACCACACGGGAACACCAGGTTTCATAAAAAAAAGAATCATGAAAATCGAACCTCCCAGTAAAAAGTTCTGAGGTAACAAACATAAAAAAGTACAGTCGAATTGAGAAACTCCTTCTTTTTTTTTGAAGTTGGTTAAAAAGAGTCAGAATCAGAGTCAAATCGTTCATTTCTTTAGACTTACAAAATAAGCACTCAGACAAGTCAAATTTTTACTATACGTATATAAACAGCTTCATGAATAGTAATTACTATCAAATAAGGTGCAATTGACTCTAATTCACTTAAATTTTTTGAAGCCGCTAGCAAGTTTATCGCGTAACAACTAATACAATCTTTGCATATTTAAGTCTAACACAACTTATTTATGTTCTTACATACTATTGTCGGTGTGGAACTGGGCGACATCCGGCCATAACGGACATTGCAATTTTCTGGATCTGTATGGAATGATTATAAACATGAACATTTATTTATAAAGGGTTCTTATACACAGACTGCACGTCTTAGGCCCGTATTATGAAAGCTTGCTCAGTCATAGATCTATTCTCTAGTGACGTTTATTCCATAGAAAACCGTTGCTCAAACATAGATCGATGACTGCGCTAGCTTTCATAATACGGGCCTTAAATACACAGACGGCAAATTGCGGAATGCAAGCCAACTGTGAGCAACGGTAGTCGATGGCAGCCGTCGACGACTACCTACCGTCGGACGACCACACCACCTCGACTGTTCTCTCGGAGTCGTGAGAGGCGACTAAGGCATATCCACCGGGGTGGGCAGCAGCGCCCCCTGCAGAACAATTCTACCATCGAACTGCGATATAAATGCCGTTAAGGCGTTTCTTATCAGGGGGAGGCCTGCGTCCAGCTGTGGACCAATACAGGCTGTCGAGGTGAGGTGATGTAAATGGACAAAGGGGAATATGACGAAATAGACAGATTGGACATTGATGGTTTTAAATTTGTTGTTCAAAGTACAATATTAGAAATGTGTTATGCAGTGAGGGATCTGCGATATTAAATTTTTAATAAGTATATGATAGAGTTAAAATGTTTTGAAGACTTGTTGGTGGAACCAAACCTGCTTAAATTTGCAAAGCAAGGGCGCGCAATGTTGGAAAATCTTCACTAGAAACTTTAAAGAAAATTCACCGGGCAAGCGTGCCTGGGTTTTACCGGCCTTGTAATAGACCGAACCCGTTTCAACCTTGAGTTTTTTTTAAACAATGGTAAAATGTCAAAAATGTGTAATTCAAAGACGATACCATCAATATGGTGCAGCGATTAATTTAATATAATTCAACTCATGTTGATGCTATAGAGACAGGTGGGCCGCATATTCCACCAATAAATATATTAAAAAGAAACTAGAAATGGAGATGTTATGGCTTTATTAAGAAGAATCACATGTTTCGATTAGGAGCCGGTTTTCTATGCAAATGTCATGGAAAGTATGTTAATCTTCTTACATCTTCTAACACAACAAAGTTACGTAATTTAACTAATGGCTAAGCAAAGCGAAAGTTATCCTATTAATCATACCTTATTTATCAAAGGCAAACATAAAAATATACAACACTGGAGATTTTTCACACATTATTATCATCGTAACCTTAAGGGTACACTGTTTGTCGCGGCGAACTAATCAGTGGACGCGGCCTAAATATTAGGTCCTTACATAATATGAAATTGGCGTTTTTCGTACTGGCCACTTTAATCACAAATTTCTCCTCTTTGGTAAGGAATTCCAAATTCAAATTTGTACAGCTATAGACTCATGTATTTGTGCTTCGATGATCGTCATTCATTTGTTTTTTTTCTTCTGTTTTTTTCTGTTTGCGTCACTCATTTTACAAAATGGAAAACTTAAAATATCGCATTATTTACGAGTACGAGTTCCGCCGTGGCACTAGTGCTGCGGAAACAACTCGAAGGGTGAATGATGTGTATGGCGGTCGTGTTGCAAAAGAAAACACAGTTCGTTTTTGGTTCCAACGTTTTCGTTCTGGAAATTTCGACCTGCAGAACAAGCCCCGTGGACGGCCTGAGACTCAAGTTGATAATGAAGAGTTGAAGGCCATTGTGGAAGCGGATCCATCGCAAACCACGTCCGAGTTAGCTGCAGGCTGCGATGTTAGTGATAAAACTGTTTTAATTCACTTGAAGCAAATTGGGAAGATTAAAAAGCTTGAAAGGTGGGTACCTCACGAATTGACTGCGAGCAAACCGGCAAACGCGCGTCGACTGCTGCGTTACATTACTAAACCGGCACAATAATGAAGGTATTTTAAACCGAATCATTACCTGTGATGAAAAATGGGTTCTTTACGATAATCGGAAGCGCTCAGCGCAATGGTTGGATCCTGGCCAGCCAGCCAAATCCTGCCCCAAGCGAAAATTAACCCCAAAAAAGTTACTTGTAAGCGTTTGGTGGACTAGTGCCGGTATTGTTCATTACAGTTTTCTCAAATCTGGCCAGACTATTACGGCTGATGTCTATTGTCAGCAATTGCAAACCATGATGGAAAAGCTAGCGGCTAAACAACCTAGGCTGGTCAATCGCTCCACGCCACTGCTGCTTCACGACAACGCTAGACCACACACTGCGCAACAGACGGCTACTAAATTAGAAGAGCTTCAATTGGAAAGTCTAAGACATCCTCCGTACTCCCCGGACCTTGCTCCAACAGATTACCATTTTTTTCGAAATTTGGATAACTTCTTGCAAGGGAAAAAATTCAACTCCGATGGGGCAGTCCAAATCGCCTTCAAAGATTTTATTGATTCCCGTCCGACTGGTTTTTTTAGTAAAGGGATCAATGAACTACCTATAAGATGACAAAAGTGCATAGAAAATAATGGTTCATACTTTGATTAATTAAATATATTATATTAAAAAATATTCGACTTTTTGTTCCTCCCATACAAAACGCCAATTTCATATGTAAGGACCTAATATATCCATCTCACCTGTCATAATAGACATAGCGTGCACGCTAGAATGAAATGCAGTATGATTTATTAGTAGAACGGCTGCCTAAAAAATTGGAACAGACTCCACTCAAAAACTATTGAAAATAACTGCAAAATAAATTTGTAATTTATTTATTCAAATTTGTAACTAACACGATTTTTGTAAAACCCATTACATCAGTTACTTAAGATTAATCTTAATTTAAAAATTCGAAGTAAATTATCTTAAATTATCTAAATAATTATTTTACAAAATATATGATATGAATTAATATAGAATTTTAAAAATTAAACAGTTTTAGATATAAGGCAAACAAATTCATTGAATTAATAAATAAAATTGACATATTAACTAAAATAATATTCAAGAAACAAACAAACATCCTTTAATTCATCGCTCTCGCAAAACCTCAGGCATACATTAAACACTTCCATTCATCTGTGAAGATATTACAGTCTGGATTGTGGTCTAGAAGTCTGTTAAGGGCGGCCAGGGTGAGAGGGTGCGATGATAAATTTATATTAACTTTGTATTAACTAAACTTACTGTCGGTAAGGGTATTTTAGAGTTTTCTTTCGCTGCATGTTATTTACGTTTGCCCAAAGTTGGCTTAAATTCGTGTTGAAATAAAAAACTGACACAAAATACTTTTTTTACGGTTTTGGTTGTATACAAACATAGATAAATGACCACAGAATTTTAAATAATGTGGAGACTAATATTGTTGTCACAGTCTCACTTCGGTCTTAGGTACTCACGTAGATAGATAGATACATAGGTGTCAGACTTTTTACTTAGTCGTGACGTGACGTGACGCGGAACTTTAACTGACTACATCTTCATCATTTTTTGTTTAATTGACAAAAGAAAAATACGTGTCTATATCTTCTGATAATCTAACTTAGGACTAATTTAAAATTTTTAGTCATGAGGCCCTTAGGCCGTCAGGTCGTAATCCCGTTTTACTTTTATCAAAGTGCATAATATAGTAAGTTCTTTTAACAGCTTTCTGATTTAAAAGTCGCACGTCAATGACTGGTTTGAACTTGATTCCAGAGCTGAACAAATCAATACATTCACTGCGATCAAAAACTTGTTCTAGAGTACTAAAGCACGTGCCAAACGCTTTAAATATTGCTCTAACTTTCAATTTGAAGGACGGTGGTCAGGCTGTCGATATGCGCATATTTTTGTATGAGAACACATGAGAAATCTTATAAATATGAAACTCAATATGAGTCTTTAATATTATAAATGTGAAACATCGAAACGGACACGATTGTATGGATGCTGGTTACTTCTTCACGCCAAACTACTGAAAGGAACCTGCTGAAATTTTGCAAACAAGTAGCTAGTTTTTAACCTAAAACACATGCATAAAGAACAATTATTATCTCAAAAATCAGTTCCCCTGGGATAGAAATTACCTTTAAACATTTCCATAGAAACATCGCATGCGAAGCTGCGGGTTTAAACTCTAGTAATAAATAGTGGTCACAAGTGATGAAAGTACGTTACCGTATTAATTAAGGTTAAATAAATACCTAAATTTGAAGTTGCTTTGAATTGAAATTGTCCAACTACATATATATATAGCGCAATAACTGCGGCAAAGTGGCCGCTGACTAGCTCATCTGAAACGCAGAATGAATTCTTATCCTCATCAATTAGGTACTTCCAGTTTTCTCTGACTCCTAACATAACAAGATAAAATAAACTCAAATCCCGACTACGGCCTTCACCGACTGTCCTTATTATTTTAACAATGAATTCTTCGACCCTTACTTAGACCTTGCTATTTCTCACTCCTAATATCGTCAAACGTCATATACCCTAAAACCACCGGTAAATGAGACAAATCAATCGATACCTCATTTGTTGAAATCGGACGAGTAGTTTTGGCTCCATACATAGGTACAAACAAATATGGGGTGCCAGCCAACCTCATAACATAACCCTCCTTTATACCAAGTCAATAAAAATAACCTACCTATCTAGCTAAGAACTACATGCTAAGCCTGCCTAGCTATAAAAACAAGGTCTATTACCAGGGAGGTCGTCACACCCATGCCGAATTCATAGCCCATGCACGACCAGAAGCACAAAAAACCTAATCGATAGAACCAATCCCTCGCTATGACTGGTTTCTGGAGCCACAGATTAAGTGATATCTTTCAGGTCTTCGTCATAGATCAGAAGAGTGGATAGGTCTTCTACCTTGGTGCGTGATATATCCTGGGATCGTAACGTGAGATTGTGGTCTAAAGGAATTCCTTTCTTTAAAAATCGTGTATTGTTGTGACGTACCACAGTTTCTCACCACGGATTTAAAATTTGTTTATAAATAGGGATATATAGGATCTTCTTTCATTGGTAGTCGGGTAAAAATTACAAAGTTTTCAACCCCTCTTTCGTCTACACTTGCGATTGCGGATAGAGTCTGTTCAAAAAGAGAAGAGTCGTGGCATTACAGTGAACTAACACTTTTAGTCGTACTGCAATGACAGAGCAGCGTTGTCAACGCAACAAATGTTGTCAAATGGCACACGAGCGACCTCAATTCCCACGACTCTTCTCTTTTTGAACAGACTCTACTGTACCTGACTTTTATAACAAGTTGAGTACACCCATAAAAAGCATACTCTTCGCTTATCAGATCGAGTTGGACGAGTTAGGCTAATCTCACTTCGCTATTAGACATCACCTTGACGCGGATCTTTGACATTGTGAGTCATGAGTCATCGCACCATATACCGCTAGGTTATAGGGTTGAACGTAACTTTGTTTATTAGAAAGCTAAACTCTGATCTCTCTCAGATTTTTTGCAAAAAGATGCATACTGTAGTCTTAACAGCGTGGCTTACAGCTTTTTGGCAAAATGTAAATTTCTATGGATTCAAATAATATCCTAAAAATAATTGAGTTTGTTTTAAAAAACTCTAAACCGACTTCAATTATATAGTTTTCTCATGGATGCTATTGTCAGAACTGGAGCAAATTGAAATGGGACCACACGGGAAGCACCAGTTTTCAAATAAAAAATAATCATCAAAATCGGATCACCCAGTCAAAAGTTCTAAGGTAACAAACATAATAAAAATACAGGTCAAATTAAACCTTAGTGATCCAGGGTATGACTGCATCCCATAGTAAGAATCAGATCAGTCCACCTGTCAATCGTGGCAAATCACTCAAACCTAAAAGGATAATCGAGAATCGATTTGAGTTTGAGTTTGAGTTTGAATCATGTAATTTTTTTAATGGGTACACGCTTTTGATCAGGCTATGTGGTGTAGGCTAGCCAGCAGAATTTGCACCACCCCAATTCCTCCCGTCGGTGTCGTAAGAGGCGACTAAGCGATATCCACCCGGGGGGCGGACAGCAGCGCCCCCTGCAGAACAAATCTTCCACCAAACTGCGATTCCCAACCCGTATACCCAGCGTGGGGATTATGGGCACTATCCCCCATGAGTTAAACGCAAATAAATCGTTTATCATGGGGAGACCTGCGTCCAGCAGTGGACCGATACAGGCTTTTGAGGCTTTTGATGATGGTAAATTACGCTAAAGTACTATGTCAACTCTGACTTGGATTAGTTGAAATAAAATAATTTATTCACACTTCCACAGTACGAAGTAAAACTAAGTAAAATTCTTTTTTCTCATATTTTTTCAAAAAATACAAATAACCAACCAATACAAAATTCGAGTAAATAACGTGTCACTTTTAAACTTCAATATGTCTGCGCTTTCAGAATTTATTAAACGCGTGGCAACCATAAACTCATGGACTCGGCATGCCGTATTTGTTATTGTTTTTATGGGAACGCTTTTAATCCAGTTCTTATGAACAGGGTTTTCTAACGTCAGTTTATGTTCTCATTGTGATTCTGACGATATACGGCTTGGGAAACTAGGTCTCGGATGATCTACATGGCTTGTAAAGTTGTCCGGGCAGCTCTCCCCGAGTTTTGGAGCGAGTTGTCTTTATACTAGTGTAGTGATGCGAGGTTCGGTTTTGTTCTACTCAGGGCTTGGTACCGGTACTATTTCGGTAATTTCGAGTAACGGTACTTTGCTTAAAAATACCGGTATTGAGTTAGTTGATACCGGTATTCTACGTGCATAATACCACCGGTAAATATACCAGTACTTATTGAAAACTGTACTTATTCAATAAGTATGGTACCAGTACTTCTACGTACTACTTCATGGTCATTGGTACCGGTATTCCAAGCCGTGGTTCTAGGTAGGTACAGATCGTTACGCGCTTTGCAGCGCCATAGTGCCCTGTCGTCATGAAATCTTCTCATTATATCTAAATTACGCGTTTTTTCCAGGTGGGATCGGGG
This sequence comes from Eupithecia tripunctaria, assembly GCA_955876795.1. NCBI lineage: Eukaryota > Metazoa > Arthropoda > Insecta > Lepidoptera > Geometridae > Eupithecia > Eupithecia tripunctaria. The sequence continues at coordinate 2,119,395 of OY041624.1, read as the reverse complement.
CGGTGCAGTTCCCCCGGCACGGGCCCCCTGTCCCCCGCAGAGGGCCCCCGCTGGCCGCACGCGCACCACGCGCACCCCTTGCACCACGCGCTTCTGTCTTCCAGCGTGAAGCGTGGCAAAGAACTGTGAGTAACTAATGTATAAGGTAAGGTTCTGGTGTACTTGGTTTATTGGGCACCTCGGCACGGGGCCCCTGTCCCCCGTAGTGAACCAGCTGGCCGCACGCGCACCATGCACTTCTGTCCTTCCGCGTAACCAAGAACATTAAGTAACTAAACTTAGATCTAAGATGGTTGGTTTAGTATGGATATAATTATGAAAATATTTAGTCACAATTCCGCTAAAAAACCTTCTGCGATAAAATCTAACAAATTATACAAAATGAAAGAACATTTATCAAAGTAAGTCGTCAACTAGTTTCGTCTCTCCACGAGACATCATCAGGACACCAATCCAAGTCTTGGCACGCGGAGCTCGGAGTAGCAACATCTTTGGTGGGACCCCGCCGTTGTTCTTCCGCTAGTGGACAAAAAAATAAAGTGAACTAGAGTCAATTGCACCTCATTTCTTATTTAATAGTAATTTTTTACTATTTATCAAGCTGTTTATATAGTAAAAATGTTACTTGTCTAAGTGCTTATTTTGTAAGTCTAAAGAAATAAACGATTTGACTCTGACTCTGACTCTGTTGTTTGGCGCTCATAATGTCAAGATCGACTGTTGTGCTGTCCCGATGATGTCTCGAGGAGAGAAGAAACTAGTTGACGACTTGCTTTGATAAATTTTCCTTTATTTTATATAAATGTAACTGTTCGTTTTTATCATAGGTTTTTTTCGCGGAATTGCAACTTAATATTTTTATCCTTATTTACAATAGATTTCCGCATAGTAACTCTTGAATCTATTATGTAATGTATGGATGTAATAGTTTGGCAGGCCCATAGACCCACCCATATGACTTAGAGGACCTAGCTTCCTGTTGTCTAGATAAAATGGCTTGAGTTGGCAAGCCAGGGTCCCCAGTACTCCTAGATCGGCTGGCCTGGGCCCCCAACCTTCACCTCAACTTCACAGCCTGTATTTGTCTACTGCTGGACGCATGCCTCCCCATGATAAGCGTATCATTGGCGTTTATCTCATGGGGGGGTAAATCCCATAATTACCACGCTGGAAATGCGGGTTAGGGATCGAAGTTCGGTGGTTGAATTGTTGTGCAGTTTGCTTCGAAAGAACCATTAGTACTTTTTTAAGCGACTACCTAATTGGTACTTTCTTTGAAACAAATTAGGAATCGGATGAGTTGCCGCACGAAAATCATATTAAAGATTCAAGGGCTCAACTTATCCAAAGTGGATGAGATTTGCTCGGATGAGATCACCACCTACTCATAAAATCGTTGACAAACAAAATCGGTTCGGTTTAAAGAAGTTAATACAAAAAAGGTACAATGGTGTCTATTCAGATATTGGCAAAACTAGACTAAACGAATCTGACATAGTCTTTATTATTTTTATCGTTATGACAGGGACAGCGACATTTTTAGTACTGTCAAATTAGTTTAGTTTAGTTTTGGCGTCATATGAATAGACATCATTGTCACTTATGAGAAAAAGGTTATTCTAAAGTAAGTACTACTATAAAACCCGTGAAATACTCTAAATAAAAAAATATTAAATACAATCACTTTTATGCAAGGAATAACTCAATTCAATTCGGAATTAAATATAAATATACCTGATTGTGGTTTTCCGTATTAGTTATATTTTTACTTACTTTTATGTGTTTACATGTCTCACCGTAGGAAAACTAAGGATGTGTAAGTATTTTATCATAAAAACTATCGTAGTTTGACGAATTCATTACGTATGTAAGCGGGTTAACTACGAACCTTATGTGAGACTGCTCGAAGGGATGCGGTACGCGCGCGTCTAGAACCGAACTCGCCCTGAAGATGTCCCTCGTTAAGGGATGAGACGTTGGTGTTCTTCCGACACATATAAGGTTCGTAGTTAACCCGCTTACATTCCTCATGAATGTGTAAGTATCGTATTTATACGCTTGATTCGCAGAAATTGCATTATAAAGTGGGTTCAACCACAGGATATATAAAAAAAATGCTGGAAAATTCACACAGCATATAACTAGCAGGATTATCGTCGGAGTGGGGACCTCAGTACCTATCGATTTAACCTCCTCATATACCCATGTGCTGCGATATTCAGCGGTTCAAAAGTATATAAATATGTTGTGGGTATTAGATGACACATAATACAATACATTACATAGATAGATATATTTTATTATAGATAGAAAACGTCCAGAACACCCTGAACAAATATCTGCAGATCGTACAAACATTTGTCCCGAGGCGGGAATCGAACCCGCAACCTCCTGCGTCGCAGGCGGACCTTCGCCCACCGCGCCACAGAGGTCGTTGATTATATATATATTCTAATGTATACTAATATTATAAAGAGTAAAGATTTGATTGTTTGTTTGCATTGAATATGCTCCTATATCTATTTAAATATATATCCTACTATTTTATCACATCACATCACAATATTATAAATGCGAAACACAATATTTGGATGGATGTATGGATGTATGGATGTTTGTTACCTCTTCACGCTAAAACTACTGAACAGATCGGGCTGAAATTTTGGTTACAGGTAATTCTAATACTAGAATAAAACATAGGCTACTTTTTATCCTGTAAATCTGTTCCTGTGGGATAAAAATCACCTTTAAACGTTTCCATAGGAACAACGCGTGCGAAGCCGCGGGGCGCAGCTAGTAAAATATTATATTTGAGTAGTGTATTATATTATGTATATCAGTTATCTAGTACTCATAACATGCTTAGCTTAGGGCTGTTACTTAGTTCTACTGTTGATTTATTTATGGTAGAAAAAGCGTACCTAAATCGTAAGTACCTAATAGGTCTCATTCTTCGTTGCAGCGATGGTCGCAGGTGGTCCGTGGCGTCTCTACCATCATCCGGCTATGGCACTACACCGGGCAGTTCCAGCTTGTCAGTAAGTATCTATTTTAATCCTCTTTATATGAAACTAAAAGAATATTTACTAGAAAAATGCTATTACAACCTTCAAGAATATTATGAAATAAAAAAAAAAGACGTGTGGCACTCGGGGACTGCCGCGGTAAAGCTATTGCAATGCCATCTAGAGGCGAGTTGCTGAACTAAAGAGACAAACGTCAAGGTTTTTTCGTTACGGAATTTCTGGATTCGGTCCCCGCGCTCAAGGCCCGCGATAGAAGCTATGCAATAGCTTAATAAATAAATAAACAACTATAGGGAAGGAAGTTTTTTGAAGCTAATTTAATTTAAAATTAGTTTTTTAATTAGTATTAAGTTATTTTGTAGCGCCCCAATGGGGTACATGTTTGAGACTATTACTTAACTGCTAAGACCTATGTAACATAACAACATGTAAACAAGTTGATAAATGATTCAAATGATGATTCTTTAGTAACACTTTCATGGTCCCAGAAGCGCATGCATTTGTCAAGTGCTGTGAGGCGGCGGTGGCGGGGCGGCGCAAGAATTGAATCCTCTAACTCAAATTCAAATTAAAAAATGCTTTTTTCCATAAATACAAGTACCTGGGTGACCGTTTATTAGAAATTATAGTAGTTCCTACTATTCGCCAATAGATGGCACAAAAAGTCATATTTTTCACTTTAAGTGATTGGGATGAAGTTCATTATTGAAAACACCAATAAAATAGTACTACTATTCGCCAATAGATGTCAGGAAGAGTCAATTGAATACGATAAATACAATTATTAAACACATAATTAAACTAATAAAACGACATTTTCTGAAAATGAATCCTAGCTAGATCGATTTATCGCCACCAAAACCCCCTGTATCCTAAATCTAAATTTCATGAAAATCGTTGGAGCCGTTTCCGAGATCCGGATTATATACACATATACAAATACGAGTATACAAGAATTGCTCGTTTAAAGGTATAAGATAAGATAATATAAATCAAACATCTGCAATGTTATGGTCTTGATTAATAAATAATTTAAATAACGATAACGAGGGACTTCATCGAGGTGAGTGCGGTACACGTTCAACACAAACTAGGTTCGTACAACACAAACTAGGTTCGTAGTTAACACGCATAGTGAATTCGTCGAATTACGAAAGTTTTAACAATTAAGATTATACCGTAGCTTCTTGCCAGACCGATTGGTATTCAATCGAATTGCACGAATAACAAGGTAGAGATAATCTGGGAAAGTTTATAGTAATTTGAAAACAGTAAGGTTATCGGATAGGTTATGCAGTGCAGCCGTCTGTTGATTTGCAGTTGATTCATCGTTTTATATAATCTTTATCCGCGACGGAACGGAGACGGTATATGCGTTTAGGGTGTGATGATGTTTGTATGTATGTATATATGTATGTATGTATATATGTATATATGTATGTATGTATATATGTATGTATGTGCAATTTGCACATCAATGTTCCCAATTATCTTCAAAACGGTTTGACCGATTAAGGTGCGATTTTCAGTTTCGGGTTCGAAATTTGGTAGCGATGGTTCTTAACTAGTCGTTATTGTCTTCGCAAACCGGGGGCGCTGTTATATGTATTTTGTGAAAACCAATGTTGCCATTTATCTCTAGAATGGATCTATTTGGCTTTGTAGTAATGGGTAGATGAAACAATTTAGGAAGCTATAATTGTAACTATAATTTATTTGTCTTTTCCAATTCCATTTAGTCGGGGGTTTTGCAAACAATATATTTTGTTCCTTTTTCGATTACTAACTATTATATCCGTCGTGGGTCTTATAAAAATATATTTTTGTTTTATTAGTCAGAGGTTTTTTGTACACCTCTGACGACCTCTGTGGAGCATTGGCGGAGCGTCCGTTTGGGATGCAGGAGGTAGCGACTTCAAATTATGAGGGACTCGACGCTCTGAGAAGGACATAATAGGTATAGGTTATTAGGTGATGATGATGAATCAACGAAGTTATAAAGTCACTGGCGCAGGACGTCATTGGTTTTTTTTGATAGGCAAGCCTTTGCTAATTAATACACATTTCCTAGTAAATTGCATGAGTGTCATATATTATTTCCTTATTGCAGTTTACCTCCCATAAGAATATTGTATATCCAGTTATCATGTATTTTTATTATGGTGGATTGTTTCGTTTTGGAGCACGATTAAAAATGATTTATGTTTTTTTTCTGTGTTTTACAAGAATAAAACTAGCAGGAGAGTAATTTGTCTCAAATAATAAACCTCAACCCCAACCTGACATTTTTGGCAAAAAAAAACAATAAATTCTCAAATGCTCACAAGATACAATTGAATAGAATTGGGTGGTTATTTCATAGTAAATAGTTTTCCAGCAAATAACTTTCGTTAGACATTCTTTGTAGAAAGCAACCAAATATATATATTTTTTTATATCAGAAATATACTTTCGTTTGACCGCAATCTCAGCTGTTGGAAAGCGAAGAATTAAAAACCTTGAACAATTTAATCTCGTATGATCATAAAGCTACCAGCTGCAATTATAACCGAAATCAAGAAATATATAAACACATGGTACTTAACGGTTGTAAAAAGTTATGACTTATGAGTTTTTAATTTGACAGATTTTTACTGTTTTTTTTTAAGATTATATTGCCATGTTTTGTCATATTTGTTTTGACAATTAATTCTAATTGGCTGTAAAATTTTAAGGTCAATTGGTACCGTTTATTGACATACCTGTTTTACTTGACCGACCTAAGAATATTTAGTAGTTATGAGTTTGTACCTGTGAGTACTCTGTGTTGTCGTATGAGTACCTGTAGTCTGTGTTAACGCTTATGTATCCATTCAGACTGCCTCGTTAAAATATAACCTTATGTCACTACCTGAAAAGCAAGTTTTTTTATAATGAAATATTTTTTTAATCGGTTCATTAGTTTCGGAGCCTATTCCATACAAACAAATCTTTGCTCTTTTTAACTGACTTTAAAACAGGAGGAGGTTCTCAATTCGATTGTTTTTTATGTTTGTTACCTCAGAACTTTTGACTGAGTGGTCCGATTTTGATGGTAATTTTTTTATTTGAAAGCAGGTGCTTCCCGTGTGGTCCCATTTTAATTTGGTTCAGTTCTGACAATGTGATTCATGTAAACTTGAAAAATCTTTATAATTGAAGTCGGGTTATAGTTTTCTAAAACAAAATTAAATATTAATATAAGTATAGACAAAAATCTTTATTAGGTTTACAATAAACTTAATAAAAAAAAATTGTAACTCCCGAGTCGCTTTGTACCTACCACAAGCCGTTCCTCAGACGCGTCTCAGAAACATGTCCGAAAAAAGAGAGATTGCTACCTTGGACGATGGAGGAAAGACGCTGCTTATAATATTGTCTGTCCGAAATGGATAAAATTGTTGTAAATCATAATTTGAAGAAGATTTTACCACAAATACAAATCAAATCAAGTCAGACAAGCTTAGACATAGTTTAAACGAGACTTTAACTCTTGTTAAGCCCATGTCTAATTGCTTAGACACTGTTTAGTTAAACGCTTGTTAGACCAGTGTTAACGTTGCAATGGTATTTGTACCACTATGGATGTTTTACACAATTTACGGAAAATATTTTCTCATTCCTATTCTCAACTACAAGGAAATGCAAGAAAAACGAACAACCTACTCAAATTACATCAAATACTCAATAATGACTCAGAAACTCACTCAATTATAAACACACGACGACGCGACGGGATCACATAATTTCAAATTTTACACAATTTTACGCAAAATATTATCTCCTTCCTATTCTCAACTATAGTACAAGGAAATGCAATAAAAACGAACAACCTACTCAAATTACATCAAATACTCAACAATGACTCAGAAACCTACTCAAAAATAAACACACTACGACGGGATCACATAATTCCTGGCAATTTCAAATTTTACACAATTTTACGCAAAATATTATCTCATTCCTATTCTCAACTATAGTACAAGGAAATGCAAGAAAAACGAACAACCTACTCAAATTACATCAAATACTCAACAATGACTCAGAAACCCACTCAAAAATAAACACACTACGACGGGATCACATAATTCCTGGCAATTTCAAATTGCAGTAAACCTCTCAACGAACAAAATACACTTTGTTTTCAGACCACTAAGGCGGGTTTCACCTTGATCTGATCTTATCTCTTGAATGCCGTCCAAGAAATCCACTATCATACAACGTTGATAAAATAAAACTGCTGTTTTCATCTTTACAATGAAATTTGATATGATTATGCATTCAATGAATTTGGGGAATCATGATTATGACGTAGGTAGAGATAAACCATTCTTAAAATGCACGCCGATTGTATGAAGTTTAGTGGAAAGCGGGTGCATTTTTAGAATGGTATCTCTACCTACTTATGTTAAATTCACCGAAAGTGTGATTATCCAGCGTTATTTTAATTATGGTATAATGATATTTAAATGTCAATACCGGACACAGTTTGTTAAAGTTCTAAGAATATGACGAAGAAGAAACCTAAGGGCTCTTATACACGGACTGCACGTATAAAATACACGGACGGCAAGTTGTCAACTGCAAGGCTATACCTGTCGACTGCCGTCGTCTGCAGTTGACGAGCAACTTGAGTTAACTTATTTTAAACAACAATTCAAAGTTCTCAGTATCTTTAATCGGTTTTCTAACACCATAAAACAATAACCGCCATGTTATTACGTCATAAGGCTGTGTAAAAAAAGGGTCATATATCATACATACAGCCAGCGCATTTGTTTACACAGCCATCTGACGTCATGATCACGGAGTAATAATGGCGTCCCCTGCGTCTAGCGTTTTCGTCAAAAATTACGCGCAAAATTTGTATATGTAAAATTTAATTGCATTTTATGGCACTTATCGATTTAATAAAAAAGTTCTTAATTTTTTAAAGTGGGTTTTTTTGCCCAATAATATCTGATTGAGACACTTTAAAAAATAGGTGCAATACCCTATTGTTAATTTAAAATCTTACGTGTCCCGCTTCACTCTGCGGTTTCCTTGGCTTAGCAGTTCCCTGATCATCATGCTGTATGATAATCTGACACTCGTACTTGTTGCAGTCGCAGTGCTCGTCACAGGAGCGTCTCCTCGCGGCCGCGTGCGACCCCGCGCCGCGCGCGCCTTGCCCGCACTGCCACCAACACCAGAACTCACTTAAGTAAGTATCACTATCAGGGCCCATGTATCATATGGTTCTAGCACTGCTTGCAGCCGCGACGCTCATCTACAGGTCGTAGCGCAGAAACTGGCCATTAAAATCGATACTATAGTTCGACCGAAACCTCTGTACCGCTCCTTAGGAAAGTGCGACGAGGTGGCCGGGGAAAAATGAGCAAGAGTACACATTAGATCGATATTGTCGGTTCGATCTTAGGATATCGTAGGTAAACGAAATGTTTATTTTATGTAACGATTATACTTTTTTATACTAAATTATCTACAGATATTCTGACATAGATTCTGCTTCAACTTCATCTTCCGTTTCGCCATTGGAACTTGAATCGGAGTCGTTCTGCAAATTTATTATTAATGGATATTTTATGTGTTAGGTTATGTTTATCTGTCCTTATTTTGTATTATTTTAAATATGTTTTACTTACTATACTTACATAGTATTCTTGTAAACTTACAGCAGTTCACAAGGCAGCGGCATGAACAACTGGGCGTCCCTATCTGACAGCGGCGGCAGCGGTAACGCAGCGACCTCGCAGAGCCCTGCCAGACGAGTGCGGTCTAGGAGCCTAAGGTAAATAGGCTAGTTGACAAAATTTCAATCGATAACGCTCAAGACTGTCATGGCGTCTTGAATGACGTCACTTCTTTCGAAACATTACTCTGTGTATAGGGAGATTTAGTTGAAACCAGCGTGCGGATCTTTTTGGTGAGATCCACACGTTGCGATATTGATATCGCAACGTGTGGATCGTTTTCGAACGCTACACCTTCTGATTCTGAATAGTGTTCAGTATCACGTGACTAAATGTATATTTTTTTTAACTTATTTCCTAAAAATAACAATAATGTGGAATCTTTTCGAATAATTCTTTTGTTAGCTATTTCTGAAGGCACAAGCCCATTTTTGAGCGAGCGCTTTGAGCAAGACTGACTAGTTTATGTGTTATAATTTCATAATTCATAATCATTTATTTCAAGAACAAACATAAAATTGTGTTTTAAAATGGAACAATTAATTATCATGCAATATGAATAAGGAGAACATTATAAAATTGTTACTAAAGTTATTTACAACGGGATATTTACCATGATTTGAATTTTGAGCTTTCCAATATTTCGGCACAGTTTAATGCGCCATGATCACGGAATAACTGAATGTCTTGCGAGTGAGTTATTATTGGCAGATATATCGATCTACCCTCATTTTTAGTCTCTTGCCACGAACGTTACCACTACCTCAAAATTCAAATCATGGTAAATATCCCGTTGTAAATAACTTTAGTATTAATAACCATGATGGATTTAAAAGTTTGATCATAAAATTGTTAGTTTTAAAAAGTTACACTTGTCCTTGTAAGACTCATAAGATGACGTTCTTTCAGTTCACCATCAAGATCGGGTGGGGGCTCAGGATCGGGTGGGTCGGGGGGCTCACGAGACGACGCCGTCACCGCCATGTCCTCACTATTCGCATCGAGGTTCCCGGCGGCACAGCGCGCTATGGACGACAAGTGAGTTATTTGGGGGGCACACTTATATAACAACCCATCTACTTGCATACAGTCGTCCGACGAAGGCGTTTTGACAGGATAATCCCGCGGGTCCAAGGAACAGGTTGCGGAGATGCTCCCGAATTACTAATCCGCACTGACATCCAAACTCTAATAAATCACACGATCACCACTAGGAGCATCACACATAAAATGTTAACAAAACCTAGATATAGTAACATCTACGGCCAAAGAACTTCCCAGTATTTAATTCCCCATCTCATAAACGAACTACCAATAGATATTAAAATAAGATAAACGAGAAAAACATTAAAACTATTTTAATTAAATATTTTTTAGCAAAACCTACTACCTGAATTGGAGTACCCTGTACTGTACTGTATAGTTGCTATGTGCGGCGATAAGCGGCTAGCTTCACGCCGAACGAACGAACCTGTTATTAGCATCATTCCGGTCGCTGATATGATTAGTTAATGCACATACAAGTGTGTTTATATTTTATGAGTTTTTGTTTGTGATTTAGATTTATTAAATAATTAAGTGTTTTAGTTTTAAATTATTGGACAAAGTTATATGTAAATTAGATGAGAACCCAGTGCCTAGATAAACCTAACATAGGCTTTAAGGCATTGCTAACCAACATATGTAACAAAGTTTTAATGAATAAATTATCTATCTATCTACTAAGGCGGTGATGTATGCAACTCGACGGGGGTGTGTCCCTCCCCCGTTCTGTCCCTTGCCCTCGGTACGATTACCTCGTCAAAAACCAGGACAATATACATTCGTCGAACAACTATATGCATTTAATTGTCACTGCCATGGACGACAAGTGAGTTGTTTGGGGTGCTCACTTATACCATGGGGGCTTGGAGTTTGCTTGGGGTCTTACTAAACGACGCCCTCACCGCCATGTCTTCACTATTCGCATCGAGGTTTCTGGCGGCACAGCGCGCTATGGACGACAGGTGAGTTATTTGGGGGCACACTTATACTATGGGGGCTTGGTGATTGCTCGGGGGACTCACGAGACGACGCTCTCACAGTCATGTCTTCACTATTCGCATCGAGTTTCCCGGTGGCACAGCGCGCTATGAACGACAAGTGAGTTGTTTGGGGGGCGCTTGATGATTGCTCAGGGGAATCACGAGACGACGCCCTTACAGTCATGTTTTCACTATTCAAATCAAGATTTCCGGTGGCACTGTGGCACATGTGGCTCCTTCAGAAAAAGTCATGTTTTCACTATTCAAATCAAGATTTCCGGTGGCACTGTGGCACATGTGGCTCCTTCAGAAAATATTAAGCACGTGTTTGTTTGAGGGCTCACGATACGCACTGCACAGTACTGTGGGGCCTTATTCCACTAACACAATCGCCTCACTATGATAATATTATCGCTTCATTATCGCGTAACAATCACCGCCATTGACACCTTTTGGTATTCTATTAACACGATCTTTTTTTTGTTTATGCCATATCTGTGACTATTACGATTATGATTATATGCCCCACCACATTATTGACACGATATTATAAGTCATAGAGATTGTAATTTATTTGGTATTGGAATACCAAATAAACTACGACTAAATCTCTATCTTAATCGTATGGCGCCATTATAGCATTTTGTTTAAAAATAGTGGAATTAGGCCCAAGTTTGATCACATAATCTCTTTTTTGGCTCTTCCACGGACGAAAAGTGTGCTACACACATATCTCCATTCTGTTTGCAGTTTCTGGATTGTGTATTTGTAGTTGTACTTAATGTTATTATGTTTTTCAGATTGAGGGCGCTGATCGACGAACTGACTGAATTAGATAAGAAACCAGATCGGCCGCCCATCGAAAGATTCGTACAAAGACAGGTAAAGTACCTAACTTAAGGCATCTTTCAAAAATGATTGTAAGTAATTGTCAGCATTATGCTTTGTTAGTCAGAACTCTAATCGTAGTGTAAAATACGTCAAAATATTAACAACTACAAATGATTTTTGGTTAAGTATGGTTTAGGCCGTGTTTACAAACATTGTATTTTGAGCTAGGCCGGATCATAACTATGGTTTGCCTTTCCGTAAAAATCTAATTGAATTATTACATTCTGAACCTTTACTTCTGAAAATTAAAGTGTGATTTTCTCTACAGGTGTTGGAAATGGCTCGGGACTGCTTACACAAATCGGAGTCGAAACAAGTGACTAGCAGCTATTTCTATGATATGGCGGACAGCTTGGACAGATTATTGGCTGAGGTAAGTTTCTACTTTAGAAAGTCTTCATATAATTATTTTAGAGTCTTTGTAATCTGTTAACAATAGAGTTATGGGCATAGTCGTAGATTTTGTAGTGGCAAAGAGTTTGGTATTAGTATGTCTTGTGCGTCGTTTTGGAGCCCATATACGGAGAATCCTAGCTGTTAGTTCGAGGTTGTCTATGTACCCGTTACTTAGACCATGTAGGAATGACATGTCCATTAAAGTGCGTCGGTCTTGAAGGCTTGTAAGGGAATGAAAGTCACATGAGTCCTTATAGCTTACAGGGTAATAATGTTACAATAATGTTCTATAATTAATATGCTTAACAAATTTATGTTGTATTCTTTACACTTGGAATTATAGCCATTTCCCCACATATAATAAAACTCTATAAGGCGCTAATAAGCAGGTGGCCTGCGTCCAGCAGTGGACCAGTATAGATTGTAGATAGTCTTGCCCTGATATAAATACCATTCAAATTCAACCTAAAATCTCACCACGGCATCTAAGTATTTGTCAGGATGAATTAACTATCTGTCGTGTCTGACTTGTCAATAACGTGAAATCTTGGTTTTACGGAAATTAAAGCACATTGGATATGCAACCAGAGTACAAATACATTGTATAATACATATTATATAATACGTGCTATATTCTGTGACACTGACCCTCTGTTTTAAACTGTACATAAAACGAAATCTGATCAAGAAAGCCTATTACTCCATAGCTGATTACATTAATGCTGCTAACGCTTGGCCGAATGTCGCCCAGTTCTACACCGACAATAGTAAGAACATGAATTAGTTGTGTTAGACTTAAATATGCAAAGATTGTATTAGTTGATGAGCGATAAACTTGCTAGTGGTTTCTTTTTCACTTTTTCTGCTAGTGGACAAAAAGTTTAAGTAAATTAGAGTCAATTGCACCTTATTTCTAATTTGATAGTAATTACTATTTATCAATCTGTTTATATAGTAAAAAATTTACTAGTCTAAGTGCTTATTTTGTCTAAAGAAAAAGAAATATGTCTGCAGATCGGACACACATTTGTCCCGAGGCGGGAATCGAACCCGCAACCTCCTGCGTCGCAGGCAGACCAGTAAGTTATGTATTCTCAATAAAATTGTCATCTACCCTCAGACGCGAGAGAAATCAACGGATGCCGGCAACCAAGTGGCCCCGCTGGTGACGCGGCTCATCCTGGCCATGGCGCGGCCCGCGCGCCTTCTCGAATGCCTGGAGTTTGATCCGGAGAGGTTCTACCGCCTGCTGGAGGCCGCCGAGGGACATGCCAGGCATTTACAGGCAAGTGTTTGGACAAATCCTCACAAAGGGGACCTCCACTAGGTTTTCAGATCCAGGGGTCTGTCAACCTCTGGGATCTGTTCATTTGGGGTAGTTCTGACAATATCTAGGTAAACTAAGACTGTAGACAGTTGCAGTGGGTCCACCACCACACCTCGTATCAGTATCAAAGTATTTCTATTGTTCCCTAATACAGCTATATCTCTTACTTAAAAAGGGAATCTCAAACACTGTTATATTCATACTGTTATATTAACTTTGTCTCAGGCGGCGGGCGAAGAGACTACGCCGCAGTTTTTAACTTTTGTGGTCTCTTCGTTCGCATGTAATCTATTTTAACCTTGTACTTGACCAAATAAATGATTTTGTATTTCAAAAAAGAAACTGTTATTTTCATGTACATTAAGTTAAAGAAATAAATATTTTGTATTGTTACCGTTGCTATGTCTTATTTTCTCTAACGAAATTACCATGATACGCGTGTAAGGTTATAATCGAATGTAAACTTTATTTCTAGGGTATTACGACAGACATCCCACAGTACATTATACACAAGCTAGGACTATCGAGGGATCCACTCGCCGAGTTGAATGCGCCGCCCGCGCCGCCGCCCCCGCCTCAGAACGCCTCGCCTTCTAAGTAAGACTCTATTGTTAGACGCATAAGGTTGCAATTTTTGAAACAAAAGAGTGGTTGCGAATTTCTGGAAAAAGAACGCAATAAATTCCATATATTTTTTAAAGAATTTACTATAAAATATTATTGAACTTAGACACAAGATAGATCATATGATACTTACCAAAAATCGACCGGCCCTTCAGAGTCATCGGTTCAATAATTTGATATCGGGTGTAAATAACCTTATAAGTAAAATAGTGCCGCTTTGTACATATATCATGTATAATTTGACAAGTCAAAGATAATAATTTTTAAAACAATCTTAATGACGGCTGACAGCCACAACCCGCCATATTGAATTCTCTAACTCTTTTATCCGTTTTAAGATAAAATAAACCTTATCATCTTATTAATAAAGTGTAAATTCTGCAGACTACGCGGCCGGCAGTCCCCACCGGGCGCCCCCGGGTCCATCAACGGAGCCCCACCGTCTGAAAACGACTACCATGTGATAAAACTGATCTCAAACGGAGCGTACGGCGCTGTCTACTTGGTTAAACATAAGCAGACTCGACAGAGGTGAGAATGAACTCTATTGTGTAGTGTATAGAGTCTGTAAACGACTACCATGTGGTAAAACTGATCTCAAACGGAGCTACGGCGCTGTCTACTTGGTTAAACATAAGCAGACTCGACAGAGGTGAGAATGAACTCTATTGTGTAGTGTATAGAGTCTATAAACGACTACCATGTGATAAAACTGATCTCAAACGGAGCTTACGTCGCTGTCTTCTTAGTTAAACATAAGGAAGACGGAAATAAACTCTGTGAAAGAGGATATTTTTGAATGGAGTCGAAGTAGTTATTAAAGCCTCTTTTGTGTGTTTCTTAATTATTTTATTTTGCTTGCATGCTGTGGAATAAAGCACTTTTTTTATTGAAATGATATGAAATATTTATTTATATAAACTTACAGACTTAGGTAACTAGTAACTTACATTATTAACCTTATTTAAAATTAACCTATATTATTTTATTTCTATGTGTTCACAGGTACGCCATGAAGAAAGTAAGCAAAAACAACCTGATTCTTCGCAACCAGGTGGAACAAGCCTTTGCAGAGCGAGACATACTGAGCTTTGCCGATAATCCTTTTGTGGTGAGTTCTCAAGCAAGATTACTTAGTTTGATTTATAAAGTAAAAAAAAAACAAAAACGAAACACCTTTTTTTCTCGTAATTGGAGCTAAGACTTGTTAAATATATCAATACAATGACTGGCGAATGGCAATGACAGCGCCCGAAGTGGGACCGCCTGGTACGTAAAAGGTTACGGGCTCGATTCCCGCTTTAGGTCAAATGTTTGTACTGGGCGTTCAAGGTGATTTTAAAATGCATTTTTATGTATAAAAAGTATAGAGTCTGTTCAAAAAGAGAAGAGTCGTGGCGTTACGGATAACTAACACTTTTAGTCGTACTCTTTACTACTTACTTTTTTGATAGTAATTATTATTTATCTGGCTAGTGATCGTGATGTCTGGAGAGAGTGGGGGGAGGCCTTTGCCCAGCAGTGGGATGAAAAAGGCTAATAATAATAATAATAATATTATTTATCAAGCTGTTTATATAGTAAAAAAATTACTTGCCTAAGTGCTTATTTTGTCTTAAGAAATAAACGATTTGTCTCTGACTCTGACTCTACTGCAATGACAGAGCAGTGTTTTCAACGCAACAAAAATTGTCAATTGGCACACGACCGCCCTCAATTCCCACGAATCCTCTCTTTTTGAACAGATTTTTATCAGTCATCCCATCGAGTAGTACCCATAACACAAGATCTGCTTAGCTTGGAGCTTTTGCTGCGTGATTTGTCCAGGATTATTTATTTATCATCATAGTTTTTCCATATTGTCTCTAACCGACTTCAAAAAAAGGAAGAGGTTCTCAATTCGACTGTTTTTTATGTTTGTTACCACAGAACTTTTGACTGGGTGGTCTGATTTTCTATATGAAAGCTGGTGCTTCCCGTGTGGCCATTTCAATTTGGTTCAATTCTGTTAATAAGATCCATGAAGATCCATGAAAAAACTATAAAAATTGAAGTCAGTATAATTAAAAAAAAAAAATGTTTATAATAAACCTTGTTTCTCCAGGTAACAATGTACTGTTCATTCGAAAGCAAACGCCACCTCTGTCTAATCCTCGAGTTCGTGGAGGGCGGAGATTGCGCCACGTTACTGCTAGCCGGGCCGCTGCCCCACGACATGGCGCGGCATTACTTCGCCGAGGCGGTGCTCGCAGTGGAATATTTACATTCCTATGGCATCGTGCATAGGGACCTTAAGCCTGACAAGTAAGTGCCTTTTTTATTGGTTAAACAAAGTCCACCGCCAACCAAATAAGTATATATCTCCCTGCCTCTGTTTTCCCGGCCAATTACAACCTGGGTCTCTTCAAGACAAGGGTGAATAGGTATCTTCTAGAGTCTAGATCTAGAATCTAGACCTTTGTGATACACCGTCGGCCGCATCTTCGCTTTCCACCAGGTGAGATTGCGGTCAAACAAAGTTCTATTTACCGTAAAAAAAAAATATCGCAAATATGCAATAATGGTGTCTATACAGATGTTGCCAAAACTAGACTAAACTAATCTGACAGGACTAAAACTGATGCCATCCTTATTATTTTGATCGTTATGACAGGGACAGCGACATTTTTAGTACTGCCAAATTAGTTTAGTTTTGGCAACATCTGAATAGACACCAATATGTCATGGTAAAAAAAGCGTTAAAATTTTAATACAGTGACTTAAATAAATCTGCATTGAAATTCCCTAGCTAAGATGAAAACGTCCGACTAACACTGAGGTTGGTGCAAGACTGAGCTGTGACGGTGCGCCTGCGCGCTGTCGTCGTTTGAATGTTCGCTTCGGGATTTGTTGGCTCCCTTCGGCGCTTGTCGGCTTTCCTCAAGGCTTATCGACTCGGCTGATACCTTTCTTTGTTAGTTAGGTTAGGATGAATGATGGAAAGCGAAGATGAGGCTGACGCTTCGTTTATCGCGAAGGTCCAGAAGACATATTCACCCTTGTCTAAAAGAGACCCAGGTTGTGGCCAGGAAAAACAGAAGCTGGAAGCGAGTTCCATTCATTAGCAGTGCGAATAATGAAGGTAGAGGAAGACAGCTTATTGCGAGGGAAAAGTATAAATCCTCACCCTCAACCTCAACAGCCTGTATTGGTCCACTGGACCATGGAGGGTAATGGCCATAATCCCCACGCTGGGCACGCGGGTTGGGATCGCATTTCAGTGGTAGAGTTGTTCTGAAGGAGGTGCTGCTGTCTTCCCCCCGGTATATCCCTTAGTCGCCTCCTGCGACACCTGTGGGATTAATTGGGGTGGTACAAATTCTAAGCCAGCACCACACAGCTCCACTAAGCCATATCACCAAGAAGCGATAGTCGATATGGCCGGCCCACTGTCACATTAGCTCGCTAAATCTTTGAGTTTTAGTTCTATACCGTGTCCATTTTGAATGAGGCATAAACGTATTCAAACCGCCCATACTTAACCTAAAATTCACTTTGTTGGCGCGTCCTTTTATACGTAATTTACATTATTGTCGATTTTAGATCCTCCCTTCAATAAAAATTGCTTACAATTATATCTGAAACTCGACGCCAAGCAAGTGAGTTTTTTATCGTGGTTTATTTACTAACATGCTCCATGCTGGATGGATAAACCATAGTATTATGTACTTTCTATAGGCATGTTGAAGTAATAATATTCCGTTTGTTCCAGTTTACTAATCACAGCGACTGGCCACATAAAACTGACTGATTTTGGTCTGAGCAAGATGGGTTTGATGTCATGTGAGTACCATAGTTTTCTTTACAAGATTCTTGCTACCTCAACCTCAACAGTCTGTATTGGTCCACTGCTGGACGCAGGCCTCCCCTTGATAAGCGCCTCATTGGCGTTTATTTCATGGGAGGTAATAGCCATAATCCCCATGCTGGGCATGTGGTTTGAGAGTCTGTTCAAAAAGAGAAGTCGTGGCGTTACGGTGAACTAACACTTTTAGTCGTACTGCAATGACAGAGCAGTGTTGTCAACTCGACAAAAGTTGTCATTTGGTACACGCGCGCCCTCCATTCCCAAGACTCATCTCTTTTTGAACAGACTCTACTAAGATCAATGATCTCAACAAACTTGACGAGAAAGAGACGAAACTCGTTGACGACTTACTTTGATAAATGTTCTTTCATCACATCACACTATCACACTAATAATATTATAAAGGCGAAAGTTTGTATGGATGTATGGATGTATGGATGTTTGTTACCTCTTCACGCCAACCTGCTGAACGGATCTGGCTGAAATTTTGCATACAGGTAATTATAATACTGGAATAAAACATAGGCTACTTTTTATCCCATAAATCTGTTCCCGTGGGATGAAAAACACCTTCTAATGTTTTATAGGAACAACGCGTGCGAAGCCGCGGGGCGCAGCTAGTTTTGTATAAATGTGTTATTTTGTATAATTTGTTGGATTTTATCGCAGAAGGTTTTTTCGTGGAATTGTTACTAAATATTTTTATTCTTATATAATATTTACAATGGATATCCGAAAAGTAACGCCTGAATCTATTATGCATCTCAGACTCTACCTACATATTAGTTCTAATTTTATACTACTATTCCGCCTCTTATAATACTATTTTTCATGTAATAAAGTGATTATTACTATGATTTACTTTTTAGATAAACTGACATGATAAAAATGACTAAAATTTATTTGAGCAGGTACCTATTGACATTTTTAATTATTTTTAACAAAACTTGCGTACCTACATAACTAACCATAATTCTTAACGTGTCGTCTTACTGCTTTACTTACCAACTTTAAAATTGTTTATTAACTGTAACTAGATAAGTAGGTACTGCTTACCTAAATAATATTACCAAAAACAACCTCGATCTGCCTTCCACTTGTTGATACGCCCAACAGGGTACACATTGTGATACTTAGATATATATATATATAACAATTTCCTGCCTACCAATATGATGACAACAATAAATATATTTGATTTAATTTCAGTGGCAACAAACTTATATGAAGAATACGCCGACAGAGAAGCGAGGCAGTTCTCAGACAAGCAGGTTTGCGGGACGCCGGAGTATATCGCACCGGAAGTTATATTAAGACAGGTATTATATTATATTATAGTATTATATAATAGTATTCAGTGGTTATACAAAAACCACTGAACAACTGAAAAGAGCTCGTCTCGGTTCCTGGTGTCACCAAGACCGAAAACCAGGATAAAGCTGAGACTGATCCGTTTTTCCTTTTCTTTTGTTGATAAAACATAAAATTATGGTATCTTCATAATTTTATGTTTTATCAACAAAAGTAAAGGAAAAACGGATCAGTCTCCGCTTTATCCAGTTAAAGTTCATCCGTTATTTTTTTATGTTTGTTACTTAAGAACTTTTGACTGGGTGATCCGATTTATATTATTCTTTTTTTTATATGAAAGCTGGTGCTTCCCTTGTCGTATCATTTTAATTTGGTTCAGTTCTGACAATGGGATCCATGAAAATCCATGAAAAAACTATAAAAATTTAAGTCGGTTATAGTTTTACAAAATAAAATTAATTATATAATTTTTGTTAGATTGAAAAAAAAAGTGAAGACAACAATGACAACTAAAAAGAAAAATAGGATATTTACTCAGCCTATATTCTAGTAATGCTTTGTTCCCAGGGTTACGGCAAGCCAGTAGATTGGTGGTCGATGGGCATCATACTATACGAGTTCCTGGTCGGCTGTGTGCCCTTCTTCGGAGACACTCCTGAGGAGCTCTTCGCGCATACTGTCAACGGTGAGTTTGTCTGATCGGCACTGTGATATACTTACAGTAAGAATGTGGTCAATGAACTGGTAGCGGACCAGGAACTGGTACAGTATAACGCCCATAATGTACCAGTCCCTGGTCCGCTGTGGTCCCTTCTTCGGAGACACCCTGAGGAACTCTTCGCGCATATGATGATCGCGATAATGTTAGATACCTCGTCACGCCAAAATTTCTGAACGGATCAGGCTGAAATCCTGTGTACAGGTAATTCTAATCATGGTATCTAACTAACACATTTATATCCCATACATCAATTCCAGAGGATAGAAATCACCTCTAAAGTCTAGTTTCCATAGAAACAACGCGTGCGAAGCCGAGAAGAAGTTTTATTTATTGTCCAATAAATAGTTTTTATTATTATATATTTACTATTTATAAAAACTACACGACTTTTACAGGGACCCCTAATGCAATAGGTACCTACTAATTCTTATAATATAATTATCATAAAAAAGTTATAAAAAGATAATCGAACTGTCCAGCCCTAGTTAAAAAATTCAAAACTTATTTATTACTTATAAGAACATTTTAAATTCTACAGCAAAATATAACTTAAGATTGTGCTGATTATGTTAAAACAAAAACTTCGCTTCGTAGATGACATCGAATGGCCTTCGGAAGAAGACTTCCCGATCGCAGTAGAAGCGCGAACCATCATAACCGAGCTACTGGCGCGAAACCCCAGGGACAGGCTGGGTACCGGCGGCACTCATCAAGTCAAGGTATAAGAAACTGGTAGTATGTGTGTAAAGTCTTACCCCCGTATTTAGAACGACTTTTGTACAATAAACTGGCAAAAATTGTCTCATCCTGATTTCAAGCTGGAATTATTAATACATTGCAAGGTAATACATGACTATAACATGTTTAATGTGTTAGCTTATTTCATAACGATTCCAACAATATAAGATAGACGTATAGCTCCCTAAAAAACTTTAGAGATATCGTCATTTTAATCACACTCGACGATACCGCGCGGACCACCCAGAAAGGTCCCCGACACTCGTGCCATTTGCGCAAAATGGTCGCGACAACTGAAAGGTTATTATCATAATGGTCCGCTAAGATAAAACAGCTGCTTAGTAGTGTTGTTTCTCAATCTGTCATATGTTAATAGAAGAAGACAAAGCGAGATTTAGCAGTGTGCTAAGTTAGCAGATTATTATGAATAAGGGGGTTATTTTATCGGTTTAAAGAATTTATTGGGGTTATTTTATAAAGTTGTATGCTATAAAATTTAAGCCCTATTATTTGTGTACTTAATATTATTAAGATCTAGGATAACATCAAAAAGATAACATCATTGACCTGTTTTGTGAGAGGCTGGTGCTAGAGGTAGGTTTATAAAACCTGTATTACAAGTTACTAGTGCCCCCACTCCGCGGGTGTAATAATGGTGATAGGAAAGAATGAGTAAGCGACTTTAATAAACAGTTAATAGTCTTAATTCGTAGGTATAAATAAGACCATATCACAGAGATCCTTTGCTAAAAAAGGGAGATCATTTACATATACTAAAAATAGAAAAAGGCCCAAAATTTATCCTTGCGGGACTCCTAAATCAATTTTAGGTCCCCTAGATCTTTCTTTACCAATATCTACTTTTTGGACTCTATCAGATAAATATGATTGCACGGTCCTTCCAGTGCCTTGTTTTGAATTCCATATTGTTTCAGTTTATTTTTTAATGTACCATGATTTACGCAATCAAAAGCCTTATAAAGGTAAATAATAGATTCAGGCGTTACTTTGCGGAAATCCATTGTAAATATAAGAATGAAAAATATTTAGTAACAATTCCGCGAAAAAACCTTCTGCGATAAAATCTAACAAAATGTACATTCATACAAAATGAAAGAACATTTATCAAAGCAAGTCGTCAACTAGTTTCGTCTCTCCACGAGACATCATCAGGACACCACACCACTCGATCTTGACACTGAGAGCGCCGAACAACAACGGCAGAGTCCCACCAGAGATGTTGTCACTTCGAGCTCCGCGTCGTCACTTGGCACGCGGAGCTCGAAGTGACAACATCTCTGGTGGGACTCTGCCGTTGTTGTTCGGCGCTCTCAGTGTCAAGATCGAGTGGTGTGGTGTCCTGATGATGTCTCGTGGAGAGACGAAACTAGTTGACGACTTGCTTTGATAAATGTTCTTTCATTTTGTATGAATGTACATTTTGTTAGATTTTATCGCAGAAGGTTTTTTCGCGGAATTGTTACTAAATATTTTTCATTCTTATATTTGCCTTATAAAGGTCACAAAATATACTAATAGCGTTTTTCGCTTTATGCCATGCATCCAGCATGTGTTTTAATAGAACTCAAAAACAGGCATTTCGCTGTGTTTACAGACTTTTTAAATGTTTTTGAGTAGTTTGTTAAATACAAAAGAAACGCAGGATCATATAACATAGCTTCTCTAGCACCATAAAGATCACATAGTCTATTCCTACTTCTATAAATGCCGGGAGTGGCCCAATCAGTAAATCTGACCCTGTCCCTAGCATGTTTTAAGCTAGTTCCACTGGACTTGAAAATTCTAAATACGGCTCTCTGTAATAGGCCTGTAGGTATATTTCTCAACTTTATGGTAACAATAGTATGATTTCACAGGAACATATTTACTTCTGCGGGTTGGATTGGAACAATCTGCTCAGACGGAAGGCTGAATTCATACCGCAGCTTGAAAATGATGAAGACACCAGCTATTTTGACAGTGAGTACCAAAAATGAGTAGCTATACGGCGTTGTAAGCCTTCTAAAAACATCGCGAGGAAAAAGGGCAAAGGGTGCAACGGAGTTTTAACGGTTTTGCTGCTTTCCGTTCCCATTCGCTCCTTGATTGATAGAAAATTATTTATTTCAAAATTGTATAAAACTGTTTGTAACTATGCTTAATCTGATTGATTGTAGTTTTGTGGTGACCGTGAATGTATGTACATGCGTTTCTTTTACAATATCTATAGGTAGTTGGGAAAAGTGCGTACAACCGACCTAGGCCCGTATTATTAGAGCTAGCTCAGTCATTGATCTTTACTTGAGTAACGCTTTTCTATGGCATAAGCGTAATTAGGCATAGATCTATGACTTAGGTATTATTAAGTGGAGACCGCTCCATTTTGTCTAAGATGCCCTGTGACTAGGTGGGATGACAAAGATCGTTGCCATTTGCCTCATATTTTTAACAGACTTAAAAAAAAGAGGAAGTTCTAAATTTGACTGTAGGTTCTAAATTTGACAGTATCTCTTAGCACCACCCAGAGGACACGTGTAGGGTATCAGAGGGTCAACACCTACGGACGTGAGCGATACTGTCCCCCTATGTCAATTCAAAGTCAAAACTTCATGCCCATAAAAATGTTCCAGTATGACGTCTCGGTTCGGGTGCCAATAGCGTTGCGTTTAGAAATTTTAAAATATCTACTTTTCAATGTTTAAATTTCACAATAAATTTCGCAAAAAAAAAAAATACAAAAATATACAGATATATTTCTATATCAATGTAGAATATAAGGTATGAAAAAAATATTAGCATTATTGAAGTCACATGCTTATACCCTATTCTTCATTCCATAGTCTTACAAACAGTAGATGATGGCGAACTAATACTGTACCACTATAGTCCGCGCCATTTAAATTGAGAATAAAGTTCATTGACCTCAATTTGGCATTAAAACAGAAGAGGTCTAACCCAAAAATTATCAATTTTGAGGAAAAATTCATAAATTTAGACGTATTTTTTAACTATATTTTAACCATATTTTAGTTCATAAAGAGATTCAATATGCTTAGTTCTTTCATTTTCTAACTTTTGTAAAGGAAACAACTGTATCAAATGCACATTATAGAGCAATTCATATGATTTTTTTGCCAATTTTTGACTTTATAAGAATGATTTTTGATTTTTCAAAGTTCTATTTCAAATAGATGTGCTTAAAACATATCATAGCAATTCATTTCACACTTTCAAATTAAGTTCGTAAAAACGAACAAAACTTGGGTTACACCTACATTCTTACACAGCTTTCTTACTTGACACTAGTTGACACGCCAGGGGCTCGCCATCTTTGGATTGCCATTTTGTCGCTTGTTCAATAATTCGTGTTCGGATAGCGCTTGCGTGTATACGTCTTCGAGTATTCCATAAAACTTGATAACATTTTTGTCGAACTTTTGTTGTTAGATCTGTTACGTTTTTTGTTATTAGTATATCTGTTTTTTTTATTATTGATTTGTGGCTATTTATAAGAAAGGGAGATATTGGTTACGGAACACAACACTATGGATTCGGAACAAGCTGGTCCGTCGTCAAGTTACCGTGGGCGCACGCGCCGCTGCCGTCATAATTTACTACCTACCCTACCCGCGGCTGTGGCAGGTAAGTCACAGATTTATACAAAAATTCAGTACGTTTAATTTATATAGAGAACTTGATTATATGTATATTATATCTATTTCAGTTCGTAAAAGAAGATTATTCCGGGTTAACATTTCCAGAATTATTAAAAAAAATAATGCTATAATGCAATATTGCTCTCCGTACATACGGGATACTACATATATTGTGATAATGAATTTTAGGTTTCTCTGTCGAAGCACCACCGCTTACATCTCCGAGAAAGAACAGAAGACCCCACCAACCTAAAGGTTGGGGAATAAGAAATAATTATAAATAATATAATTATAAGGATAATTTTGTCTTCTATTTAAGGTATTATGTATCTGTACATTTTATGAAATTAAATAAAAATTTCATAACCGGAATTCAGATTTTATTTTTTAGATTGTTAGCAAATATAGAACAAAATTAATGTATTAAATTCGATTCCAAATGTTTGTCACCTCTGACTGAACGGACAAAAGGTCAACGAACTATATTCTCAATTTAACTGGCGCGGACTATAACTTCTCTATTTATTCCACCAGGCCGCTGCGACAGGTACAACCACAGCGAGGTAGAAACTGACGAGGCAGCTGAGAGTGCAGAGCCCGGCGCCGACGAGAGCGGCCTCTTCGCTGCCTTCTCTTCCACCTCCCCGCAGTGGAGGCGCCACGCGCACGACCGGCAGGATCATGACTCCAGGGTAAGAGACAGAACAGACCTCAACCTCAACCACAACAGCCTTTATTGGTCCACTGCTGGACGCAGGCCTCCTCCTGATAACTCCTGGTAACAAACTGCTCTTCTGTCGCCAAGTTGCCGTCCGTAACGTAAACTAATAGTAAGGTCCTTGGCTGAAAAACAGCGCTGAGCATATGTTCAGCACACGCTGAGCCAACCTCTTTTTCGGCACATTGACGTGGAGGCAGACCTATATATTTAATGTAAACTAATACACCCTTTCATGTCACTTACCTCCATGTTATACTGTTTTTGTTTGTCATTTGTTTATCTTTGAAACTCTTTTGGTACCTGTGTCCAAATAAATGTTTTTTCTATTCTATTCTGATAAGCGCCTTGTTGGCGTTTATTTATGCTGGATGAGCAAGCATGCGGATTGGGGATCGCAGTTCGGTGGTAGAATTCTGTAGGTGGCGCTGCTGCCCGCCCCCCGTGGATATCTCTTAGTCGCCTCTTACGACACCCACGGGAAGAGGTGTGGTGGTGTAAATTCTAAGCTAGCGCCACACAGCATTAACACTGACCGACTAGGATTTGGTTAAGGTGTCCACCTGAACCTTATCCCTTCACCATTGACCATTTTAATGATCGGATTGAGCCCTTTGTACTTCGTTGATTCTCTATATTTTCTTTTGTATTGTATTGTATATTCGTGTGGTACAATAACGAGTTATCTATATACATATATATCTTATCACTAGGACTTCCGTCAAAACTCCCGATATCCTTGATCGACCGATCAAGAATCGAGGGTAACTCAATTTAGTTGACTCGATCAACCTTTTGCTCGAATAAGGTTCAATCGAGGTTAATAAAAAGGTTTAAGAATATGGATGACCGTAATAAATACTTTTCTTTTGGACCTTATCCCAAACCCTACTAGCTGGAATTCGCAGAATATAATTTTTTTAACACTATTCAATCAAAAGCCTTCAGCTCAATATAATTCTTTATTCCACAGAGTACGGACAGCTGGCCCGGAACCCCCGACAGCGCTGGCCCGCCCACTACGCCGACAGCGCCTTTGCATCATCATCCTAAATGTCCTGTAAGTTACCTTCACCACCGTTATTTACACCTCATATCTTCTTTTAAGGCTTTACACGTGTTTGTGATTTAAAAACGGCTTATTTGCAAAAAGGAGTCATCAGTTTTGATGTGAATACACGACAAAGGCTCATCCTAACTATCTTATGTTTAAAATTACCCGTTTTACAAGATATACATGATAAAAACTGGTCATGTTACTACCGGAATAGTAAGCATATTGGAATGATTGAAGTTACATAGACAGCGGTCTGTAATTTAAAATAATTCGCATCCACGCCCCTGTATCGATCGGCGGCGCCTCGCTACCCTATATGGACATGCGGCTCAGAGACAGACGTTGCCAAACCAAACACGACCCTAGTTCTAGGTACTATAGGTACACGTATGACCTAGCTTAACTTATTCAACTTACTGTGAAAACATTTCAGAACAGAATCAAGATGATCTCTTTATAAGTATGTCCCAATACCAAAGGACCGGGTCACTATAGGCCAGATATTTCGGCGCAAAAATCATTAAAATGAGAAACAATTACGTTACAGATCATGGGCGGAAGTGTATCCACCGCCGAATCGTCCCAAACGGACAGTGATGACGTATCTCCCATGGCTAGACGTCGCCCGTTACGGCCGTTACCGCCGTTACAGCCATCGTTACTGGCTCACCCCCACCCACATCCGAGACATAAGCCGTAAGTGCAAAGCAATAAAGCCATGGCGGTGTAGCGGCTAATATCCGCCCTTTTACTATTTGCATGCCTAATTTTAAGGTAGAACATATGTAATTGATACATTTATTATTATTTAAGATCTACAACTGTAACCGGCATTATGTTGAAGCAAATAAATAAATCTTTATCTTTATCTTTATCTTTCTGCCACAGCCCGTGGATCCTAATAATTGTAAAATAATTACTTCTCTAAGCGCTTATTTTCTAAGACCTAAAGAAAAAAACTTACAGAAATCTGATCTCATGAGAAAGGCTGAGATGACTTATTAGTTAGAGGATGGGCAACTTTATTCTGCGTATTTAACCACTCCTTCTGCGATCACCTCTTACCAAACGTTGTGATTATGACTAGCCAGACTTTAGCTAGGGGAACCTAGTTACGAATGACGATTATTCCCGTCTCTGAAACGCTTTCAAAAACCAAGCAAAAACATTTCCAAACCGAACCCTGAAGAACCTTTAAAATTAATTTAACGTTTGTACAGCTGGCATTTTCATCATCCAACTAATGTTTAACAACTATAACTGAATTAAATACTGAATATTGAACCTTATTCCTTTACAGAAGCGACCTCGCCTCCCGAGACGACTCTCCCAAGATGATAGAGCTACACAAGAGCTTGGACCGGCCAGATAGAACCGACAAGCCTGACAAGAGCAAACCTACCATCATAGCCAAATCTATGAGACGGTCTGCCAGCACCTCGGGACTCTCGCTGGTTATACATCCTGGTAACGAACATTCTAGTAGTTTTAGTTAAAGATGATAGAACTACACAAGAGGTTAAACCGACGGGATTGAACCAACAAGTCTGATAAAAACAAACCTACCATCATAGCCAAGTCTATGAGACGGTCTGCCAGCAAGTAGGAGTCTCGCTGGTTATACATACATCCAGGTGACGAACATTCTAGTAGCTTGGACCAGCCGGATTTAATTTTTTGGTAATATTTTTAATATTTTGGTAATGGTCAAGTGTTCGGCAACCATCTCACTTAACCGCTCGCTTGCCCAAGGGGAGTCCGCGCGCAACGCGCCTTTGCCCCGGGCCCTCAGCGCGTGCCTACCTCAAATGTCCCACGAAAAAAACTTGACGACCCTACTTTGGCCCGCCATTTATAGCGCCGTCAGCGCGCGGGTCGGGTTTCACAAAATCGTTTCTTGTGACTCAATTTGTTTAAAAAAGCGTCAAGTGTTATATATATTTATTTTTATTATGAAACTAGCTAACCAATGTTATCTTTTGTTTATCAAATTACGACTTTGGTGCAGAGTAATGCTGTGCTGAACTTAGAAGTAGGACGTTTTGTAGCTCGTCTTGTATTCAAAAGCTCATATCTCAAAAATAAAAGCGATGACATATGGTTTTTATTCTTTGATTACGTTCTACATATAATAAATAAAATAAAAAGAAAAAAAAATATCACTTGTTCATGGATATTTATTATTTAAAAGGCCTTTGTTTCGATAGCGGGCCGAGTCATTTTTGCGCGCGCTTTCAAGGTTATTTACAAATCGAAATTATTGCGATGTAGACATCGAAATTATTGCCTTTGTATTTGTAATTTGTTCACGAAGAAACGGGACAAATAATACAAATTAGGCCCTGGAGTGATAGAGACGGGTAGAATCAGCTTTTTCGACGGCGGGAGCGATGTTAACCACAGGTTGACATGGTCATAGCTGAGTGAAATGCAATGTCAACTACCAGTTAACACGGGCAAAGCTGACCTCAAGGTTATGTTAACTACTACTTAACATGGTCAATTCTAAATTCTCGATTTGTTAACTAATATTTAACACGGGCAAGCAAGCGGTTAAGTAAGTGAAGATGTGGCCTAAGATTAAGCACGCTTTTTCTTTTATTCCACCAAAGAAGCATGCGGTCCGCCTGATGAAAATGATTGCCAAAGCCTATGGACGCAACAGCAGGGACCTTACAAACGCGTTGCCGATCCTTTATATGTCTTAGACGACCCTATGTGAAGAACCCCATGTTACTTTCTTAGATACCATCATAAATTAAAATTAAATTAAATTCACACAGCATTATCTAGCCCCAAACTCTGCTTAGCTGATATACTTAATACACTGCCTAGATATATATTTTTTATTATTCATAGAAAAGATCCCGAATGCCCTGAACAAAGATCTGCATCATAGTCATTATTGTATAAAAAGTAAATCGTTTTTTTTAACCAATAAATAAATAACCAAATCTATGAGACGATCTGCCAGCTTTGATTAACAGCTATGCTATGTTATTCTAGCGGATGACAGCACACTCAGCGCCGGCGCAAGATCCCCCTGCGCGGGCAACACCTCCTCCACTAACTCATCGCGGGACTCATCACCGTGCCGCGACCCACCGTCGCCCTTCGCGCTACCTAACCACTCGTGAGTATAGTAGATCATCATTTGTTTGTGTATTTATATATTTTAATACATAATATGTATATATAAATATTATGTTATGTTAGGTTTATCTATTTATATATTATTTCTTTTTATATATTTAATATGGTATATTTAATCTATTTTACAGTCTTTGGTACACCCATGCCTAAATTCGCATAATGCTATCCATTCAAAGATTTCCTGGAAGAAATCGCTTCTAAGCGATATGGCCGCCCATTGTACTAGTTTTATCCATGTACCTCATGTTATTTTTATGGTGTACAATAAAGAGTTATTGTATTCTATTGTATTGTATCATCACAACACGTGGCGCATGTTATGAGACGCGTTGTAAAACTCGACCCTTCTAACATCCATGAATATTGTTTTATGAATTTGTATCTGGTAGTTTTTTTAAATACTGAATTGAAAAAGGAAAATGCAATCAAATAATAGAAATAAATTTAAAATAGTGTTTACTGTAGTAATTAGTAGCTCAGCTGATCCATATCAATACCAGTCGACGCATCCCCGCTTTGTGTTCAAATCGAGAAGAATCGTGGGAATTGAGAGCCCTCGTGTGCCAATAGACAACTTTTGTTATGTTGACTACAGTACTCTGTCATTTCAGTACAACTAAAAGTGTTAGTTCACCGTCTGTACTGACCCAGCTCACCAGCTCTCAAAACAAGCAAAATAAATTATGAAATAACTCAGCCCGTGGTTACCATGGCAACTCGATATGTTCTGGCTTGAAAATGCTTTTTTGTTTCAGTCTGATCCAAACGTCAAAACCACCGATCGTGGTCCGCCGCGGGCCGGCCGGTTTTGGTTTCACAATCCACACAGTTCGCGTCTACTATGGTGACACTGATTACTACACGATGCATCATTTGGTCTCGGTAAGTCCCTTTGTTCTGATACATGCGTCAAAACTACTGATCATAACGTCACAATCATGAACCACCAATCGCAAAAACGACTGGGTTCTGTATGAAATCAATTCACATGAGGCTAATTATGGTGGGTTGTGTTTACCAATTTTCGAATACCATTTTTGATGCACTAAAGTGATTAAAATTATGCTACGCCACCAAATGCAGTTGTGGCACGGAGCTTTACCGACCTCCGTCCTTTATTTGGTCCAACATCATCGGCGAAGTGGTTTCATTACCCCACTACACTACACTATTATAAATGCGAAAGTTTGCATGGATGGATGGATGTTTGTGACCTTTTCACGCCAAATCTACTGAACGGATCGAGCTGAAATTTTGCATACAGGTAGTTCTTATTCTGGAATCAAACATAGGCTACTTTTTATCCCATAAATCAGTTCCCGTGGGATATAAATGACCACTAAACGTTTCTTTATTGTTTCTCAGGCTGTGAGCGAGCAAGGCGCGGCCTGGGCTGCCGGATTACGCGCGGGAGACCTCATCACTCAACTGAACGGAGAGTCTGTGCAAGGACTGTTGCATACACAAGTTTGTTCCTCTCTTTTCTCTTTTTAACCGACTTCAAAAAAAGGAGGCGGTTCTCAATTCGACTGTATTTTTTTATGTTTGTTACTTCAGAACTTTTGACTGGGTGGTCCGATTTTCATGATTCATTTTTTATATGAAAGCTGGTGTGTTTGGTCCCAGTTCAATTTGGTTCAGTTCTGGCAATGGGATCCATGAAAATACATGAAAAAACTATAAAAATTGAAGTCTGTTTTTAGTTTTTTTTATTAATTATTGAAATTGACGAATGATTAAATTAAATATTTTGTCCTATATAATTAAGAACAAAATGATGCACAATAGGCAGCCTTGCTATAGGCATAGCGTGCATAATAGTAGATTATTCACCCCTACAATAGGGGTGGATAATCTATACCTATTTTGTATTTTGACAGTGTAATTTTAACAAAGCAATGACTGATTAAAAACTTTCACATTCAGATTAAGATGTTTATGGAAACTGTGAAACTGATCTTAAAAAAAACATTTGAGGTCTTACATTAAACATTTATTTTGATATTAAGTTGTCAATATTTAATTTCACCTTATCTTAATAAAAATGCTCCTTCAACTTTCGTATTTTGAGTAATAAAATCGAGAATCAATAATTATATTTCTAGATGCTTTTTGTATCCATCATTAACGAATAGTTAATGACAATGATGATTGAAACGACTTAATTGTTGTAGGTTTTGAGGTTGTTGCTGGCAGCACCGCATGCGACGCTTCGGGCAACACCATTGGATCAAACCACTATCCAGGTATGTATATCAAAATTAGTCCTCTTCTATTAAAGTCTTTGAAACTGTTTAAACATTGTTTTTAGGCCTTATATTGACCTTTCCGTTTCTAAGAAATCAAATAATATACCAAAATATTATCCGTGTGTGGTTATCACATCTCCGTACTGATGGCAGAACGCGGGTTCGAGTCCGGCGAAGTCGACTTTTTTGGCTTATTATTTGAATTTCATAAATTAATAGTAGTAAAACATAGTGTAAAATTATATATTACCTATTTGCCACTGATACACACACGTATTTCTGTTTAATTCACAACAGTGCTTCGTGCTTCTCATATAGCTATATAATTAAAAGGAACCTAGCGGCTACAGTTAGTACATTGGTATGAGAGGCGCATCAACTGTTGTTTTTATTATAAGTTTTTATATATACGTTATTCTTAAACTCTGCCACTTTTAAATTATGTAACCAATTGTATGTGTGTGTTTTATGTGACAAATAAATGATTTACTTACTTACTTACTTACTTACTTACTATATAATAAATAACCAAAAGTTTCCGTTTCTATTTATAACAAAAAGCCATGTATTATAAAGATGTGAATAAGTTGACCAGTTGCCATTATGTATTTCTGTTTCCATACATCCATCCAAACTTTCGCATTTATAATATTAGTGTGATTATTTGGATTTCTTAGAAATTACCCAAAATGCAAACTATACATTTTTATTGTCGTGCACCACAAAACCGAAAACTTTAATGCCCAGCATGGGGATTATGGAGAATACCCCCATTACATAAACGCCAACAAGGCACTTATCAGGGGAAGGCTTGCGTCCAGCAGTGGACCAATACAGACTGTTGAGGTCGAGGTAATCATTTTATGGTTTTTTAGGCTGGCGGCAGACGGAGGGTTGGCTGCGGTCGCCGAGCGTCCGCCCCTCCCAGACCTAGACCCAGGAGGAGATGTTCCCTCTTCAGGAGGATATCCACCAAGCGAGCGTCTCAGGAGATGCACCAGGTAAGCCTTGTGCCAAATGCACCAGTAATTGAAGTCGGTTTATAGAGTCAGAGTCAGAGTCAAATCGTTTATTTCTTTAGACTTACAAAAGAAGCACTTAGACAAGTCAATTTTTTAATATATAAACAGCTTGATAAATAGTTATTACTATCAAACAAGAAATAAGGTGCAATTGACTCTAATTCACTAAAAATTTTTGTCCACTAGCGGAAGAAAAAGAAACCACTAGCAAGTTTATCGCTTATCAACTAATACAATCTTAGCATAACTAAGTCTATCTGTTCTTACATACAATTGTCGGTGTGGAACTGGGCGACATCCGGCCAAGCATTAACATCATTAACGTAATCATCTAAGGAGTAATAGGCTTTCTTGATAAGATTTCGTTTTATATACAGTTTAAATTTACGAATAGGGAGCTCAGTTGCTTCAGATGGAAGCTTATTATAGAATCTCACGCAATTGCCCACAAATGATTTCCCTACCTTAGTTTTTCAAAAAAAATTAATTATTATTTGCTACACAGATGGTGTCAATGGGAGAATGTACCTCGTCCCCCTCGCCCGCCGCGTCCCCCGCAGCCGACAGTCCTGCCCACACTACGACGCATTACCAGAGGTGAGACTGGACTAGTGCCTTTTAAAAAATAAATAAATAAATAAAGCCTTTATTTCCAATTTCTACATTTTTAACATATTTGCACTTTACGATTCTCACATTATATCATCTATTTATAGTATTAAATTTCTTTATATAAATATTTAATCGGACACCCAGGATTGGGTGTAGGCCTCCTCCATGTATTTCCACCCATTGCGATCTTTCGCCAGACGGGTCCATGTTGTTGTAGCAACCTGTACTAAGTCGTCGCACCATCTTCTACGTGCCTTTTAGTTTCCATTATTCAAACGAGTTATCATTATGACGCTGCTTTGGCTTGCTTCTGTTCATCTGTTTGACGACCTCTGAGACGCGGGAGGTTGCGGGTTCGATTCCCGCCTCGGGAGAAATGTTTGTAAGATCTGCAGACATTTGTTCAGGGCGTTCTGGATATATAATAAAAAGTATATATCTATGTAGTGTATTGTATTATGCATATCAGGTTATCTAGTACCCATAACACAAGCTCTGCTTAGCTTGGAGCTAGATAATGCTGATTTGCCTCCAAAAAAAAAACTGAAGGACTAATCCGATTTTGTAACGACACCTTATCTTACCGGCTTAACACCTTCATAGCCCAAGACGCAGGTGCCAGTCTCTGCCCCCGGGTAGCGACGGTGCGACACGCAGGGTTGCACCGCTGAGACTGGGCAGTGAATGCGTTAAGTTAATTTAGTCAAACAATTCGTAGACCATCATCCCTACACGGTCTGAAACACAAGCTATGCGGCGCAGCAGGCGGCGAGGTGCGCCGTGCGTCGTTGCAGCACATGCCGCTATCTCCGCTCGCCCGCACGCCGTCGCCCTCACCGCAACCGCAGCCGCAGTCTCCCACCAGGTAGCTACTTTTAATACTATTTAGAATCACATCACACTAATATTATAAAGGCGAAATTTTGTATGGATTGTTTGTTACTTCTTCACGCCAAAACTACTGGACGGATCTGGCTGAAATTTTGCATACAGGTAATTCTAATTCTGGAATAAAACATAGGCTACTTTTTATCCCATAAATCTGTTCCCGTGGGATGAAAATCACCTTTTAATGTTTCCATAGGAACAACGCGTGCGAAGCCATTATAAATGTAAGCGGGTTTACTACGAACCTTGTTTGTGTTGGACGAAGGGATGTGCCCGAAGGGATGCGAAACGCACGCGTTTAGAACCGCACTCGCCCTGAAAATGTCCCTCGTTGAGGGATGAAACGTTGGTGATCTTCCAACACAAACGAGGTTCGTAGTTAACCCGCTTACAATCACAATGAATTTGTCAAATTACGACAGTTTCTATAGTAAAACTATTTCTAATCTTAAAATTTTTGGTTATTATAGTTTTACACTTATGCGTTATTTCTTAAGAAATAAAATAAAGTCCCAACATTTTTCGCGTTTCTATTTAGTCTCCCACTAGGTAGGTACTTTTAATACTATTTAGAGTCCAAAGATTTTTGGTTATTATAGTTTTACACTATGGGTAATTTCTTAAGAAATCAAATAAAGTCCCAAATTTTTTCGGCATCCACGGGAATCGTACTAATTAGAAGGCCCAGACTATACCGTATCCATCGAGCATGTAGAATGTTAGTAAAAAGACCACGGCACAATTATCAAAAATTCACTTGCTTGGCGTCGAGTTTCAGATGCAATTGTAAGCAATATTTATTGAAGGAAGGATCTCAAATCTACTAGTTAATGTAAATTACGTATAAAAAGACGCGCGAACAAAGTGAATTTTAGGTTAATACGACATGCTCGATGGATAGGGTATAGATTCTATAGTCTATAGACACTGCACTGAAACATAAAGGACCATAGACAACCGGCGACTTCTGGTGTCGGAGGAAAGTGATGTGATATTCTCCTAGCCGAAAACGACCACGGTGGAGCCACCGTCAAAACAGACTAGCGCAGGACATAATATAATGTTAAAAATTCTTTATTTCCATAAACACAGTAAATGTACACTTATAAATGTTCAAATTATATTAGAAAATTACACTGACACGGAAATAAAGTGTTTTTTTTTATTTCGGTCGCTTCGGTAAGTAGATTAAAGTAAAGAAACGACGAAGAAACCTAAAGCTTGTTAGTTGTTAATTTTGTGAAGTGTGTCCGCAAACACAGGTGTTCTCTCGTAATTCATGCCATGGATAACGTGTTTTCCGAGGTACGGCGGTGAAACGCCGCTACTCTTTGACTCCGGGTTATGACTGTAAATATCTCTCAAGGATAAATGGTCTCTCAAAGAATCTCTAAGGCCCGTATTATGAAAGCTTGCTCAGTCACATGTCTATGCTTGAGTGACGTTTGTGCCATAGAAAAGAGTTACCCAAGCATAGTTCGATAATCGAGCGGACTTTCATAATACGGGCGTAAGATTGCAGTTCGCGCCAACACAGATAACGAGGACAAAAATTTGGTCTTTGTATTATGTTTGCGTGTAAGACCGAGACTAGAGACTCTTGGGTCTCGGGAATAAATTTAGGTTGTAGTAAAAAGAGTGCTATCAAAATACATAATTTGTAATGTTTATTCATGCATTTGTCTCTTAAACCACCATACGCTTTGTGTTAACAACCTCATCTGTCTCTTTCTAATTTGTTCTGTACGTTTCGTTAGTACAACGAAACTGGTATTTGGTCTCTCTTTCACACTCTTAAATTACCCCTGTGTAAAGGTAAGAAACATAGTAATGAAGTGAATTTTAACTACCTAGATGCCTAACAAATCTTGTACCAACCGAGATCTATTTTGGGTCGCTGAACCATACTAAACCCATACATGGTTTTTTGGCTTAGCGAAACTCAATGGTTTTTCGAACGCTTAATTTTGGTACTGACTAATAATTTGACAAGCTCTTGTCCAGAGAAAAACTCTTATATAGCGTTTGAAAAATGAAAATTTTGCTATTTATTATCAATGATTTGACCCAATTAAATTTTTTTCAAGATCAGTCCAAAAAGCATTTACAAGAGGTTGAACCATTTGACCTGTATTCTAGAAATCAGCGACGGTATTTGTGAGAAAGTCCAAAGAGACCAAATTAGCTAGTTTCTTTCTACCAACCAACAGTCTGACGTCATTCATCGTCTTAATAGGGTATATGCATGTGACTTCAAAAAAGCTAATATTTTTTTTACGTATTCTCTATTGATATAGAAATATATCTGTATATTTATTTTTGTATTTTATGATGTTTTTATTGTGAAATTTAATCATTGAAAAGTAGATATTTTAAGTCTCAACAGCAAAATGTCTAAACGCAACGCTATTGGCATGTGAAGCGTGACGTCATACTTGAACATTTTTGTATGGGCATGAAGTTTTGACTTTGAGTTTACATTATGGGACTCGATGATCCGTGACGTCATAAAATGCAATGTCTAACATGGCAGCGTTTTTATCACCCGAAACTGAGTGTAGTTTTACTTTTAGTTTTTTACCTCAATAATTTAATTTTTTTTGGGTGTTATATATTTTTTTGTGTTATATATTTTTTGTATTAACCTAAATAATCGATTAAAAAAATAAAAAAAATCCATGCATATACCCTATTCAACTACGACTGCGACCCGCCTCCTGTCTCTAACCACCGTCTATACGCTCTGTGTTAACGCCTCATTCCCCCTATAGTCGCGTGGAGGCCCGCAGTCCGTCGCCGCTGGCGGGCCGCGAGTGCCGCCGCGCCTGGCCTCGTCGCGACCCCGCCTCGCCTCTGCTGAGACGAGCCCTGTCCCCTGACAGGTAAGTTACCGACATGCTTTCAATGTGCAGTTTGATTATAGCTTTTGCGTGTGAACTAGTCACGGTATGCGAGCGGTGAGGGCAGAACATAAAAAAAGTTGGGCAATTCACAATGCTGTGTCAATTGTCCAACTTTTTTTTTCTGGTCTATCAAGCCCAACTAGCTAAGATAAAATTCTGGCTCCTAACAAAAACTAATCGGTTAAACATTATTTTACCAATAATTCGAAGTTACCTTGGTTCGAATTCCCAATGGAAATGTAACAGCGCTATAATGTTTTATAAACTTGCCGCTTAGAGCGCTGACAGATTTTCTTAGAATATAGAAAACAAATATTTTAGCAAACAGTATAACAGTCGATGGCACACTCAGCTTACTGTTCCATGAGTCCTGAAGGTCTAGAAGAAAAATAAAGCTCTTTTAGTAACATTAAACGGCATTGATACAAACTTTAAAATCTTTGAAAATTAGCTATTTTAAGCCCCAAAACGTAATTCAAAGCGGACGAATACGATGCTATACATTTTTCATTTGATGTGGCTGAATTCAAAGTCAAAGTCAAAGTCAAAGTCAAATCGTTTATTTCTTTAGACTTACAAAATAAGTACTTAGACAAGTCAAATTTTTACTATATAAACAGCTTGATAAATAGTTATTACTATCAACAAGAAATAAGGTGCAATTGACTTTAATTCACTTCAATTTTTTGTCCACTAGCGGAAGAAGTGAAAAAGAAACCACTAGCAAGTCCATCGCTTATCAACTAATACAATCTTAGGATAACTAAGTCTAACTGGTCTTACATACTATTGTCTGTATGGAACTGGGCGACATCCGGCCAAGCGTTAACATCATTTACGTAGGTAGTCATCTACGGAGTAATAGGCTTTCTTGATAAGATTTCGTTTTATGTACAGTTTAAATTTACGAATAGGGAGCTCAGTTGCTTCAGATGGAAGCTTATTATAGAATCTTACGCAATTGCCCACAAATGATTTCCCTACCTTTCGTAATCTATATGATGGGATGTGTAATTTGTTCTTGTTTCTTGTATTTTTATTGTGAACATCACACCTTTTCATAAAGTTATCTCTGTTTTTGTGTGTATACATTAGATTTTCATAGATGTATTGCGATATTACTGTTAAAATATTTATTTCTTTAAATAATTCCCTTAACGAGTCTCGTGGATTTAATTTATAAATAGCGCGTACCGCCCTTTTCTGAATAACAAAGATAGTCTGGATGTCAGCTGCCTGTCCCCAAAGCAAAATACCATAAGACATAACACTATGGAAGTAACTGAAGTAAACTAACCTAGCTGTATCTTCATCGGTAATGTATCTAATTGTTCGAACCGCATACGCTGCTGAACTAAGTCTGTTTGCCAGAGCATCAATTTGCGGTCTCCATTGAAGAGAGGAATCAATATGTAACCCTAGGAAAACAGTTGAGTCTACAAGGTGAACAATCTCATCCTTTAGCATTATCTTAGTTGGGAGCTCTCTTACATTTGGTAACATGAATTTTATGCATTTGGTTTTTGAAGCATTGAGTAAGAGGTTATTGGCGGTGAACCAATCTAGTATTTGTGAAAGAGAATTATTTACATCGTCATAATTATGTTTATTTCTGTCAACTTTAAAAATCAATGAAGTATCATCAGCAAATAAGACTATATCACAGAGATCTTTTGCTAGAAATGGGAGATCATTTACATATACTAAAAATAGAAAAGGACCCAATATTGATCCTTGCGGGACTCCTAAATCGATTTTTGATCCCCTAGATCTTTCTTTACCAATATCTACTTTTTGGACTCTATCAGATAAATATGATTGCATAAGGTCCAGTGCCTTGTTTTGAATTCCATAATGTCTTAGTTTATTTATTAATGTACCATGATCAACGCAATCAAAAGCTTTAGAAAGGTCACAAAATACACCAATAGCGTTTTTCGCTTTATCCCATGCATCCAATATGTGCTTTAATAAAACTGTACCAGCATCAGTTGTCGATCTACCCTTGGTGAAGCCAAATTGATTTTTATGTAACAACCTATTGAGGTTGAAGTGAGAGGACAACTGTGTGAGAATAATTTTTTCAAAAACTTTACTCATTGCAGGAAGTATTGAAATTGGCCTATAATTGGCCGGATCAGTGTGGCTACCAGATTTATAAAGAGGAACCAGTTTACTATATTTCATGAGATCAGGGAAAACTCCTGCATCAATACAACTATTAAAAATGTAAGCCAAGTATGGAGCAACTTCCTTAATAATAGAACTCAGTACTTTGGTTGAAATACCCCAAAGATCCTCAGTATTTTTGATGTTAATAGACTTAAATGTTTTCACAATATAATTAGCGTTTACATGACTAAATATAAAAACCTCGGTACATTTATCTACAGATGATTCTAATAATTTAACCGCGATTGAAGGTGAGGAGTTTAGAGACCGGGTAACAACTTTAGGAATATCAGAAAAGAATGAATCAAAAGCATCGGCAATATCTTTATCGTTTATAAGTATTGAATTATTAATTTTTAACCTTATTTCTCTTTTTTGTGACTTAGATTTACCAGTTTCGTTATTTATAAGTCTCCATGTTGCTTTGATTTTATCAGATGAGTTTACAATTTTTTTCCTCAAAAACAGGCATTTCGCTGTGTTACAGACTTTTTTAAATGTTTTTGAGTAGTTTGTTAAATACAAAAGAAACGCAGGATCATTTAACATAGCTTCTCTAGCACCATAAAGATCATATAGTCTATTCCTACTTCTATAAATACCGGGAGTGGCCCAATCGGTAAATCCGACCCTGTCCCTAACTGTGCATGTTTTATATTTAAATACTTCGCTGTGTTCTTTGTTTATAACACTTAAAAGTTTGGCAAAAAGATCATTAGGGTTATCGGAACAAGTTATATTAGCTACTGCTAGTTCCACTTGACTTTGAAAATTCTTAATACGGCTCTCTGTAATAGGCCTATAGGTATATTTCTCAACTTTGTTTTTATCGTTAAGATTATAACTAAAATTAACACTCTGACCATAGTGGTCTGATTTGAAATGTTTGATTACTGCTTTGTTGGTTGGAGATAGACTGCAATAAATATTATCTAAACAAGTGGCAGATGTTAGGGTTACCCTAGTAGGATCATGAAAAAGATGTCGTAAACTAAAGCATTTGAATAAATTAAGCAGCCTATCGGCGAGGGGATTCGCTAAAATATCTATACTAAAGTCGCCACAAACAATGAGATCCTTTCTACATGAAAATAATTTCAGCAAAACCTCTTCCATAGTACATTCAAAAGCTACTTGATTTGCGTCAGGAGGGCGGTACACGCACACTATGATGTGTCGCTCCAGTTCCACACAAGAAAGTTCAATAGTCCTAATTAAAAGATACAACTTCCGAATGAGTTCCGAATGTGCAATTGTTTTTTGTAAGGTTTAAAATCATTATTTTCTTCCGCCTCTAAACCTTTTCGCGTCTTACGCGTAACTTTTCGCCGCTTCAAAACCTTTTTTTCCGCTAGTGGACAAAAAATTGAAGTGAATCAGAGTCAATTGCACCTTATTTCTTGTTTGATAGTAATAACTATTTATC
Source organism: Eupithecia tripunctaria (assembly GCA_955876795.1). Taxonomy (NCBI): domain Eukaryota; kingdom Metazoa; phylum Arthropoda; class Insecta; order Lepidoptera; family Geometridae; genus Eupithecia; species Eupithecia tripunctaria. Next base: position 2,078,923 of record OY041624.1, on the reverse strand, counting down.
AAGCTGTTTATATAGTAAAAATTTGACTTGTCTAAGTACTTATTTTGTAAGTCTAAAGAAATAAACGATTTGACTTTGACTTTGACTTTGACTTTTCGCATGAGGTGGCTTGCTCTCGTGTGAATGCTAGGGAATAGTGGTAACTGAGAAGTATTTTATACAGCCATAAAATGCTTTTGCTTTGCATGCAAGTGTTTCATTTAGTTTTCGTTTGTGTTACATTTTTTGTTTCATTTCATTTATAACTATTTTATTACTATATCTCCTGTGGCTATTGGTTGGATAATGGTTTTTAATTAATGAAATTTGTACGTATTTTAACTGTTTGTTTATGATCGATTTAACTATGCAACTTTTTAAGTTGTTTTATCCATAGCAACCATCTCAGCTTTCTAATTTTAATTACTTGACCTTGTGCGTGAAATAATTATCTAATATCTACATAATCCTATCTAATATTATTCTGTCATTTTAAATGTTTACATTCTTTTGCAATGCCTCTTTACAGCAGCAAATATTAGGTCCTTACATATGAAATTGGCGTTTTTCGTACTGGCCACTTTAATCACAAATTTCTCCTCTTTGGTAAGGAATTCCAAATTCAAATTTGTACAGCTATAGACTCATGTATTTGTGCTTCGATGATCGTCATTCATTTGTTTTTTTTCTTCTGTTTTTTTCTGTTTGCGTCACTCATTTTACAAAATGGAAAACTTAAAATATCGCATTATTTACGAGTACGAGTTCCGCCGTGGCACTAGTGCTGCGGAAACAACTCGAAGGGTGAATGATGTGTATGGCGGTCGTGTTGCAAAAGAAAACACAGTTAGTTTTTGGTTCCAACGTTTTCGTTCTGGAAATTTCGACCTGCAGAACAAGCCCCGTGGACGGCCTGAGACTCAAGTTGATAATGAAGAGTTGAAGGCTATTGTGGAAGCGGATCCATCGCAAACCACGTCCGAGTTAGCTGCAGGCTGCGATGTTAGTGATAAAACTGTTTTAATTCACTTGAAGCAAATTGGGAAGATTAAAAAGCTTGAAAGGTGGGTACCTCACGAATTGACTGAAGCAAACCGGCAAACGCGCGTCGACTGCTGCGTTACATTACTAAACCGGCACAATAATGAAGGTATTTTAAACCGAATCATTACCTGTGATGAAAAATGGGTTCTTTACGATAATCGGAAGCGCTCAGCGCAATGGTTGGATCCTGGCCAGCCAGCCAAATCCTGCCCCAAGCGAAAATTAACCCCAAAAAAGTTACTTGTAAGCGCTTGGTGGACTAGTGCCGGTATTGTTCATTACAGTTTTCTCAAATCTGGCCAGACTATTACGGCTGATGTCTATTGTCAGCAATTGCAAACCATGATGGAAAAGCTAGTGGCTAAACAACCTAGGCTGGTCAATCGCTCCACGCCACTGCTGCTTCACGACAACGCTAGACCACACACTGCGCAACAGACGGCTACTAAATTAGAAGAGCTTCAATTGGAAAGTCTAAGACATCCTCCGTACTCCCCGGACCTTGCTCCAACAGATTACCATTTTTTTCGAAATTTGGATAACTTCTTGCAAGGGAAAAAATTCAACTCCGATGGGGCAGTCCAAATCGCCTTCAAAGATTTTATTGATTCCCGTCCGACTGGTTTTTTTTTTAGTAAAGGGATCAATGAACTACCTATAAGATGGCAAAAGTGCATAGAAAATAATGGTTCATACTTTGATTAATTAAATATATTATATTAAAAAATATTCGACTTTTTGTTCCTCCCATACAAAACGCCAATTTCATATGTAAGGACCTAATATTTTAATATCATATTTTATTTTAGTTTACTTTGACAAAGCCCATATACAGCTGCTCTTTTGACATTTTGTTGACATTAATCTTATTCTTATTAATAACTTAATTTTGATTATTGTTTAAGTGACATTATTATTATTATTTTAGGCCCTTTTGCAGCCAACCATTTGTAATTTATAATTAGATAGGAGTATGTGTTTATGCTTACCGTCTGTCTGTTTTTATTATTATTTAATTTTTTTTTTTTATCTTTCCTGCGTAAAATCCCTTATGGTGTTTCCTTAAAAAAATCTTGTTTGGTTTGTATTCTTACAATATAATAATATTTATTAATTATGTTTAAAATTAGATTACAACGATTAGATTACAACGATGTATGTATAAATGTACCAAGTGTATGTATAAATGTACCTATGGTGGAATAAATGCAATGAAAATGAAATGAAAGTGCCCTACAGGGTACATGTACTATCGACCTAAGCATACAGACCTTAGCTGTAATACCATGTACATGTGAGCAAAAATAAATAAATAAATAACATTGACATGAAGACAAAGCGAAAACTTTGATTTTCGTTTTTACAAGTACGGTACTCAGTTTAACCAACTTGAGATGGATTGTGTTTGTGTGTTGTGTTGATTTTAAATTCAATTGACGTTGACGAACAGCAGAGTTGGCGCAGAAGAGTGATTATGTGATTAATGATTTATTTGCACTTTGGCATAGGGAATTCAATTATTTGAGTTTGTTCAAAATCGACCCAATAAGGACAAGATTTGACCTTTGTTAAGATAGACGTAGTAGGCATGTATTGATTTGCTACTCACATGGTAAAAAAGACATGAAATATACAATAATTCACCTGGGGAAAAGTTAACTAGTATTGGTTATAAATAAATATATAAAATTCATTTATTTCAGACAATACAGAAAACAAATTTAGGTCTTATGTCAGTCAAAAATGTCCTTAGTCTATGTAGGTGGTATTCATGAGAAACTTCGATTTCCGTTTTTAAGAAATAAGAATTTATTCGTAGAACTAATAATAAAGGAAATACAAAATATACGTAACTAAGAAAAATAGAAACCTTTGGATTTTAATGTTGAAACATATTCTAAGCGTGCATAGTAGTCGAGTCCCAAGGGTATAAATAATTGGTCTTTCCCTATCTATGTGCGCGGCTAATCAGGTCCAGCCTCAGCTTGATGTCATTATCCATCGAGGTAGATAACGAAGCTGGTTTCCAGTCAGGACCTAAAGTGGGTGACGTCGCATCACGAGTAACAGTCCACACTAGTGAGGGCTCTGACTATAACAACTTTCCAATTCCAACCTTACAGACTACACCCGCGCTCAGCAGAATCCAAATGCTCGATCTCCCCTCTCTGCTGCGGGGGAGTCTCTGCAGTCACGACCAGCGCGGGGGCGGGGGTGCCGCGGAGGGGGGTGGTGTGGCGCGCGCCCCCGCCCGCGCCCCCCACACCTCCCCCCCAGGACAAGGAGGAGCCCTCCCTGCCGAGGATAGCGGAGGAGAAGGACTCTCCGACGCATCATGCAAGGAGTATGCCTAATAGGTGCGAATACTAACTAGTTATTAGTCGTCAAGTCTATTCTATATAGGACTGACGACTAAAAAAAATTAGTTTTCCAGTTAGATTATCAGAAAATATGACGTGGTCCGATCATATGCCGATACTTATGATAACCATTATGATTAAACCAATAATAATTGATTTTATTTAAAAAAAACTATAAACCGACTTCAATTATACAGTTTTTCATGAATCATTGTCAGAATTAGAACAAATTAAAATAGGACCACACTGGAAGCACTAACTTTCAAATAAAAAGAATCATGATAATCGGACCACCCAGTCAAAAGTTCCAAAAACAGTCGAATTGAGAACATCCTTACTTTTGAAGTCGGTTAAAAACTTAACAATTTAACAAATTAACAATTCTCTTCCAGGACCCCACCAAAGCAAGCAACCCCCAGCATTTTCACATCATCGCCGAAACCATCTCTAGACAAGTCCGCGTCCTCGCTAACGTTCGAGGCAAGCGCGTCGTTCGCTTCGCTCTCTCTGTCGGACGAGTCGTTTGTCGACACCTCGGCCACTGTGTCTGTGCTGGACGCTTCTAGGGAACTGTTTATTGGTAAGAAGACTATACAATTAACCTTAGAATTAACCTTCAGGTCCTGGTCTTAAAGTCATCTACTGCCTACTAACCCGCGTCGCTACCTTTGGGCCGTCATATAAATCTATGCAATTAAACGCGCCGCCGCCCCGTGCTTGCTGTCTTCGTGTCCGTAGCCTATGGCTTTGTTTACGGAGACGTGGATCGTTTAGCGGGGCGTGCTGCGGCGGGCCCGCACAAGATTCAAACATATGACGTTGGTAGAGTGTGCTTACGGAGAAGCGATTTTACACGCGTTGGTTTGAATTGACGCGTCACACGCCCCGGCCACCGTCACTCTGCACGCCCGCCTCTCCATAAACATCACCTTACTTCGTGATATGTTTGTGTTTACGCGTGCAATGACGGGGTCGCTGCACGCGCCGCGTCTCTGTAAACAGTGCAAAACGCCCAACGCGCCACAGAGTCCCATTGCATGAAGAATATAACCAACATTGGGTAAAATCCGACTACTTATAAATGCGAAAGTTTGGGTGGATGGGGTGGATTGATATTTGGTTACCTCTTCCCGCCAAAACAACTGAACGGATCGGACTGAATCTTTGCATACAAGTAGTTCTCGGTGCTCGGATAAAACTATTTTTATTCCATAAATCAGTGGACATTTTTAACATGTTTATGTATTAGCAATATTTGTGCCAGCCAATTTTAAATTATCCATATATAAAAAATAGTGTAAGTTTTTAACGTATAACTAAAAATTTAACTTGTTGCAGACGACAGCCGATCCAGCCTAGAAGCCAGCCTCGATGAAAAGCAAAAAGCCCCAGAAGTAAAGAAACTTCCAGATATAAAGAAACTTCCAGAAATAAAGAAAGCAGAGGATAAACCCAAGAAACCGGAGCCAGAACAGCCCAAAGCCAGGAAGAAGTCGGACTCCAGCCTTAAAGAGGAACCGCAGAAGAAAACAGAAGATAAAAAGAAGCCAGAGTTAAAGAAGCAGGATTCTGTGAAGAGGATTGAGAAGGAAAAAGATAAGACTGAAGAGGTCAAACAAGAGGCTAAACTGGAGGAAAAATCTAAGGTAAGTTCTTGATTAGTAACTAGTGCTTGCTAGATTACAACAATTACAGAAGAACAGAAAAATAATAATAAATTTTACATTATTTTTCTTCAAAACAGGTGGAGAAAGTATTCGAACGCGCGGGATCAGTGAAGAAATCCAACAAAGATGACAAAGAGGCCAAGAAACAAGAGAAGGCCGAAAAGAAACAAGAGAAACTGGAGGCCAAGAGAACAGAGTCTGTGAAGAAGATTGAACTGAAAAGGCAGGAGTCTGTTGACGCTTTAAAGGTACATTGCAACTTTAATTTATGTGGTTACATTTTGCTCAGGGCTTTGCTCAGACGGTACCTGGAGATAGCAAAGTCTTTATCACTTAGTCATGACACAACCCCCCTAGGTATTGTCGTTTCCCGGTAGTGTGGCCCCAGCATCAGATTTTTTTTTCAATTCTTAAGACAAACACAAAATGAAACTTTTTTTAGTTATTATTATTTTAATCTATGTATGTTTATTATAAGCATATTATGAACATTATTATTCTATTTGTAATTTGTACACTTCCTCTACCTATTCCATAGCCTCTCCTATAACTAAGGTTTCGCTGGAATAAAACTCTTTGTCAGGGTTAAGCTCGCCTTTGTACATATCTTTTAAAATAAGTTCTTACTGTGTATTATTTGTGTACAATAAAGAATTACAGAAACTTATTTGACGGACAAAATCTAAAGCTGCACCAAACTACCCGCCAACCAAAGCACCTACCTATTCCTTAGTAGTCAGTCCCTTATCTTCCCTCAGATGAAAACCTCTGTGGCGCGGTGGGCAAAGGTCTGCCTGCGACGCAGGAGGTTGTGGGATCGGTTCTCGCTCGGGACAAATGCGTGTACGATCGGCAGATATTTGTTCAGGGCGTTCTGGATGTATTCCATGTTTAATAAAAAATATGTATCTATGTAGTGTATTAAGTATATTTATTAGTTATCTAGTACCCATAACACAAGCTTTGCTTAGCTTGGGGGTAGTTAAAGCTGTTTGAATTGTCCAACATCACACTAATATTATAATAATATTATAAAGGCGAAAGTTTGTATGGATGTATGGATGGATGGATGGATGTTAGTTACTTCTTCACGCCAAAACTACTGGACGGATCTGGCTGAAATTTTTCAGACAGGTAATTCTAATCCTGGAATAAAACATAGGCTCCTTTTTATCCCATAAATGTGATCCCGTGGGATGAAAATCACCTTTTAATGTTTCCATAAGAACAACGCGTGCGAAGCCGCGGGGCACAGCTAGTTATTTATAATTTATTCCTTGTAAGGTTTTCCACCTGCACCTTTAGATGATATTGTTAGGATATGTAGGAGTGATAGAGAGATTAACTGATATCTTGATTTATTGCTAATTGATAAATGATGTGAATACACGGGACTGCGGTCGAACGCGTACTGACTGCTTTAGCTTATATAGGTAAATAAATAATCCAAGACAATTCATACAGCATTATCTAGCCCCAAGATAAGCAGAGCTTGTGTTATGGGTACTAGATAACTGATGTAATACATAATAAATAGATAGAATAGATAGATATTTTTTATTATACATAGAAAACATCCAGAACGCCCTGAACAAATATCTGCAGATCGTACAAATACTTGTCCCGAGGCGGGAATCGAACCCGCAACCTCCTGCGTCGCAGGCAGACTTTCGCCCACCGCGCCACAGTGGTCGTCAGGTAAAAATGCACCGCTTGCTAAAGTGCAATTTGTGTTCCAGTCGCCAGAAGAACCGGACAGCCGCAGGAACAGTAGCATGGTCAGCAAGCTGCTGGGGGTGATGACCCGCAAGAGGGACGAGGACGAGCACCGCGGCCGCAGACACGACAAACACGCGAGGAAAAAGGTAAACAACACTAAATATGCACTTGGAGGACGCGTCGTAAGAATCGAACCCTACAACTCAGCCTGTAGTCCGTCCGCGGGATACCATGTACCAACCAGTGTCCCGCCTTAAAAAACTGCTGTCCGGTCTTAGGTAAGTGTCCGGTTTAGAAACTGTCCGGTCTTAGGGAACCTTTCGGTTTTAGGGACTCTGGAAGCTACGGACTACTAAACCTACCAGAATTAAAATTAAAGACACGTTTAAATAAGTTAAAATTTAATTAATAAAGATCAAGTATCGAGCCGGAGGGGCTATGATGCTTATTAAATTAAGTTATACTAACTCGCCAGAGGGGCTAGAAAGTGGGTTCGTTAATTTCCTACAGAACGCGCAGTAATCACACAAACTTTTGAGTACACATTATTAAGTAACCTGATTATTTTTCTGTCTTGTCTGTTTTAAAATTCAAATTTTAAATTATAATTATAGCAGCATTATATTGTATAATTGACGTCTCCAAGTGTGCCTTGTGCTCCTACGGCGAATAAATGAGTATGAGTATGATGGTTCTATATTAATTTATATCACATATTTTGTAAAAAAAGTATTTATTGGATAATTTAAATCGAATTTTTAAATTAAGATTAATCTTAAGTAACTGATGTAATTGGTTTTACAAAAATCGTGTTAGTTACTGAATAAATAAATTAAAATTACATGAGTAACTCTCAGTCTAATCTCATAAAGATCCATTCAGACGTTTAGGCGTAAAAAGGTAACAGACAGATAGACAAACTTTCGAATTTAGAATATTAGTTTGGATTCTTTTAGTTATGTGGACCTTAAAATTCATATTTAATCAATAAAACTCTTAAATCAATCATGTTATGAATACTGAAGTTTCATTTGTATTCTTCCATCAGAGCGGTAACCAGTCCCTCCCGCCGCCCGCCAAACCAGAGGAAAAGCCACAAGAGAAGGAAACAGAAGAAAAGAGAAAAAAAGGACGCGGCCGAGTCTCTTCCTCATCTTCCGGAGAGAAGTGAGTCTGAGACCTTCTCTGCTACATCTAGAACCGTCTATCTTCTAAGGGATACACATGTCTTCTAAGAGAAACGTCAATCTTCTAAACTAAAAGATACACACATGTCTTCTAAGAGAAAAGTCAATCTTCTAAGAGATACACACTTGTCTTCTAAGTGAAACGTTAGTTTTCTAAGGGATAAACATGTCTTTTAAGAGAAACAACATCTTCTAAGTGAACATCATAACCATCTTCAGGGAAAAGTGACTCTTGCATCTTCTTCACTAGATCTAGAAACTTATATTTTCTAAGAGAAACAACTATATTCTAAGGGAAACTTAATATTCTCAGTAAATATTATAACCAACTTCCGGAGAGAAGTGACAAGAGTCTTTTCTGATATTCTCTATTTTCTAAGTTGATGTTATAGACTTATTATTATATTCTAAATTTGTCTATAATTATTTACAATGACTTAGGGGCGCAATTTTAGCTATCAAAATAAAATAAAAATATTGCCTTTGTTGATTTTAAAAGTATCAATTTGATTATAAAAGTATCAATTAATTTCAATCATCAATTTCAATTATTTGCAAAAATAAAAACCTTTGTTCTTGGCAGCACAGTCTTTCAGTTAGAGTTAGGCCTAATTGTCACTCGTAAGCAACATTTATAGCCTGTCTTTTTAATAATTAAAAAAGACTAAGCCAAATAATTCCTACTTAAGGCTGACTTAGAAGACCTGATTTTCTAAGAACCTAATTGGCAAAATTAAGTAAAGCCTCAGTGAGCTCTTAAATTGTATTGTACCTTTCGTAATTAGAGGTATGTTTTTAGAAGGCCAAGATTCGTAATTTTGATTGTAAATTAAAATCGAAAATTTGATGATTGGTATAAAAGACTAAAGTATGAATATCTGTATGTTATTATAGTCAACGTGCGTGCGGTACGCTTACAGCGCTGTGCTATTTTCAACAAAATAACAATAGAAATAAAACAGTTCTTAAAACTCTGTAAAGTTGAATTAGCTAGAGCGTCACTCGAATCAGCGACCCAATACTCAGATCCAACAAATATGGTCAAAATATGATCAATATATTTTCAAACATTAAAATATCTGGAGGGAGTGGGGGGAGGCCTTTGCCCAGCAGTGGGATGAAAAAGGCTAATAATAATAATAAGACAAGTATGGTAAAAATACGTGCGAGTCGAGTTTAGTCACATCTTAGGCTATTTTAGCTTTTGCTGTATCGCAAAAACATCGAACGTATAATTTCGTGCGATTTCAAGCCCTAACGGTCCTTTCCAACGACTGTCCAGTTCCACCACCCCAGTAGTTTGCATCCACTTTGCATCTAAATAAAAAAACCGAATGACAAATTAGAACGGATCGGGTTTTTGCAGGTTACCCTAAACAGGATATTCGTGTGAATCCTAGTATTAAAACATTTATAAATACTACTAAACGGGATCCTGCAAAAAACGGGATGTTCTCGTGGGAAAGGGGTTGTAGGATCTAGAGTAAGCATGAATTCTGGATATTGCTGAATACTTTTGAACGTCATTATCATATCATATAGTCATAAGCACAGCTTTTTAGTCTCTGGAGTATTTAAATTGATTATATATCTCGTGTTCAGTAGTGGAAAATATAGGAAGGAGATAGGTGTAGAGGGATGAAATGGCTATATTTTAGTCGACACGACTTTCGCGTTCTTGGAATAATCTAAGGTAAACAAAACCTTACGTATATGTAATAAACACCAACGAAAATGCGCGTTTGCATATTCGCTAATCAAAAATCGACCGTATTTTCCCCGAAACTGGGGATAAATTCGAGTTGTAGGTATAAAATATTTGTAAAGACAATACATTTTAACTATTTTTTCTCTAAGATATCATACAACAACCCTTCGGGTTTATTCAAATATCTGAATATTTAGGAGATAAGATATATCGCATAGGCCCTTCATTTTTAGAAGTTCCTCTAAAGTTTATCAACTGATCGACTCAACCGAGGTATCTCGATTTGAAATGCCTACATTTTTGAAACAAATAAATTACTAAAAATATCATAGAGTTGAAGAAATGAGGAAGGTCTTAAAATTAGAAAATGAAGGAATAAAGTTAGACTGCCAGATAAAATGTTTCATTAGGTTGAAAACTTTTGCAAGGCTAAAGTATTTTATATGCTTTCTTGCAAATTATTTCCTAGGAACTACTACTCGTAGGACAATTTATTTGGCGGTCTAGTTATGCGTTAGGTAAAGTTTCTATATCGGTGTTCGGTGTTGTGACGTAATATTGCTGTAAGCTTAATTCTAGACTGTTATTTTAGTCAGTGTGTGTATTGATAGCTTAAAAAAAACGCTGATAGTCTTTTATCCAGTAGGAATACAGCCACACCCTAAAAAGCTTTTTCAGTATTAAAAAGTTGAGGCGTCAAATTTTTTCTCTTTAAGCACGCAAATGTATTTACTAAAATTGTTTTAAATCTCATTTAAGTATAGGTTAAGTTAAGTATCTTTTTTACACCTTCTGTTAAGTGTATAGAAGTTGTTTTGTGATAAAAGTTTTACTTTATTTTTATAGTTTGTTCAAATCTGAAACATATTTTGCGCGGCGCGCTTTGCTTTAAGAATATTATTGCTTTGCAAGAAAGTTGTTGTTTTACGTAGGTTTTCGACTAACCTCCTACATAATTGTTTTAAATATTAATCCATTTTTGTGAGTTATTACTTTACCCCTGAATAATCAAACAGAACTCAGCTTTAAACAAGTCACTTGGCAGTTTTCAATGAAAATGTGTCAAAAATTCGTCACTTGTGACGTGATTTAAATCTAATCGTTTTAAATACCATTTTAAATATCATTTCATCATATCGTTTTAAATATCCAACTGACGAAGACACGATATTCTAAGCCTAGGTAGATTAAGGTTTGTTCTAGTATCTATTTTCTATTTGTTATCAGAGCCAAATTAGGCTGAAACGAATGTTTCTTCCGATAGATTCAAACTAACTTAATTTCGAGTCGAGTTAATCTACTTTTATTTTTAACTGTATATTTTTGAGAGTGTAAAATCAATAGTAAAACAGAATTTAGGTTTATTTCACGAACTGTTGTTAATTTTAAAGGTTTTTAATGTCTTCCTGTTTTATTCTGTTATCATTTCATTGTTATCTGGCTTGTATCACACATTTGCTTATTTAGTTTTTTAACTTTTAATTCTTAGATTCCCGATAAGTTAATCTAATGTGAAATTAATCAACATTATCTGTCAATTTATAAATATATTTTTTTATAAATTATTATAAATTGCAGCTATAATTTTATGAAAACAGCTACATTCCATATTCAACCCTATTTACCCATGTGTTGATGTTAAATTAGGTTTAATCTTTTCACTGGCATCTTGTGTAATTGCAAGAAATACACGTGAATACGAAATGTTATTAAAAAAACTATTACATGAAGTATTGTAATGCTTCAGCTGCTTTCTGTTCAAGGTTATTGGTAATTCACTGAAATATAAATAACTACATGAACTGTAGTTCCGGCAATCATCACGAAGACGTTTTTGAAGACGCCAATATAATATTATATAATATTGGATAGGTACGTATTTTTTCTTTTGTCGATGAAATAAAAAAATATGAAGATGTAGCCAGTTAAAGTTCTGCGTGACGGAGGCGTGACGTCACGGTTCAGTAAAAAGTGTCACACTTTTTGCCGTGACGTCACTAGCCGACTCCCAAACTTTGACGCGCTTTATTTTTGTCATTTTATGTTTGATTGACAAAAGAAAGAATACGTGTCCAACCAATATGTAACTGGCTGAATAATTAGAATTTTTGAGTCATCAGGCCTATTCTGTCCAAGTGATTTACCAATGACCCGGTACCGCATATCAATGAACGTTCCGTTGTACACATTTAATAAAAAAAAATAACACTTCGTATTTTCGTATCCATAAATGAAATGTATACTGTAGTGAGTTATTTGTTATTTTCTACTGTTCTGACAATACAACAACAACTACACCAAAGCTTTTTGACCGCTATCAATACTCAACAAACACCTATTTTCAATTGTAAATTATTTTTATGCATGGTAACACAGGGTAGTCACAAATTACCCATGTTTTGAATGTATATTGTTTGATTAATATATTTTATCGACCAAAAAGGTACAATGAATTTTGTGTAGATTGTTTTTGAGCATAATAAATTAATGATGATGGCATGAACAACTGTATCCTTAAAAATGTGTGTTCAGGTTTAAAAAGTATAAAAAATTATAAGAGTTGTTCAAGGCATCCTAACTACCTAGTAACTGATGTTTGAAATTGTTTTTGGGACCATGACTGCGTAAAATTTAATGTTGATTTGCTGGTCCATTGTGGGCAAAAAAAAATTGTATTGAGCTGTTTGTAACTCATATAATTCATATAATTAATCACTTTCGCGACCTTAAATTAAATAAAAAGGATATTGAATGATCATGGTAGTAAATTGTTAAGAAATGAAATCAATATTTAAATCAAAATTACTTATTTCCATGGAAACAGTAGCAGCAGAAAACGCTGCTGCCCGTCCCCGGTAGATATCCCTTAGTCGTCTCTTACGACACCTGGTGGAAGAGTTGGGGTGGAGCTGTAGAACAATTCTTCCACCGAACTGCGATCCCCAACCTAATAACGCTGGACACTGACGGGATTCTGGGCATTAAACCCCATGAGATAAAAGCCATTTGGATACGATGATAGATCTAAAATTTCTGTAACTAATAAACCCATGATCAAATAATCGCCTTGTTTAAATGGCAAACTTGAGTCGCAAGAAAATGAGCTTGATCGAAACATTTTTCTTACGCTGAAGTGCTGCCACCTACAATTTGATGACGCGATATCTGTATTTTCTCATAATAGTTATATACTTTTAAAATCTCGGTGTTTCGTGTAGCCTGCCATAATGTAATGCGGTTAAAACAAAAACAAATAAATAACAATACTGGCATATAGAAGTGACACTCCCGGTCTAGCGTTGATCGTCTGACTTCGCTGCAGATTTTTCCAGCCAAATTAAGGAGGTTAAAGTTCTATTAGCTAGTTTTATTATATATTTGCAGTGTAAAAAATTAGCGCTAAACTATTCAATGTGATTTAATTATTTAACGTAAGATAGTGAGCAAGGGAGTTATTTTCCCTAGATTGTGTACGAATTGATATAGATATGAAATAAAGTCATGAATTACGTAAAAACTTATATTTTTATTTTTTCTAGGTGTTTAAGATACCTTTAGTACCTACCTAACTAGGATATTATTATATGTTCCTACTATATTTATAAATTACATATTAGCAGTGGGAAGGTTTACTAAATCAAATGCAAATAGGTTTTTTCATATTTTATTTAGGTGTCCATTTTGATGTAACAGAAAATCAACACACGCTATTATAAACCCGTAGCAAAGCTAAAAATCTCGTAATTATCAGCTATGGAGGATTAACTACATCAATTTTAACGGTAAGGTTATTTCGTTTGTGCGCAGAAAAGTAAATTTAGGAACTCATTTATACAAACTTATTCCATGTTCTGTAAATGTGTGAAAAATGGCATTGAAATCGGAAATTAAAGTTAACCATCATTTTTACCACTCCTAATACACAGTTATAAGTTCAAAGTACACTCCTAAGATACAAGATAGACAGCGCCCGAAGTAAAGACCAAGTTCCGTCAATGGCTACCTACAGGATGGAATTCGTGTAAAAAACTTTTCACTACGAATCTAGTTTGTAGAAATCTAACCTCTATTACGTTACCATATTAGGCATATTTTAGACGGACTCATTCAGGCAAATGCTGTCCAAAACTTGGCTTCACTACGGACAGGTAAAAGCTTAAAAAATAACAGAAGTTTCAAACCATTCTAAACATTATGGAAGGATGTTAGATGGACTTGATAGGAACTAAAATAATTATAAATACACTACACAATCATTTTGCTATGAGATTCTTACAAAAGGATCGTAGTACACATTTAACATTTATTCCTACACATTCCATACAGATTATTATTTATAATTATGTAGGTCTTTTTATAAATTGAAATGCTTGATTTTAGACTGTCAAGGCATCGGCAAAGATGAGACGAGGCAAATAAAGAAGGCACTTGCTTGCCACGTCCCTACTTCCACCTATTTAGTTCGCGTTAAAAATCTAAAATAGCTTAAAATTAGCAGAAAAGATGAAAAAAATTGATACACACCCAGTTTCACATCTATTACAAATAATTTTTAATTATTACCCTGTCTCTACAGATAAAAACAGTATGTAATCAACATTCATAAATTAAATAAACTTAACAGGAATAATGTCTATCTATCAATTTAAGCTAGAAATTAAAAAATCATAAGTTCAGAATCACCACTCGCATCAAGAACAAGATAAAACTCCGCAAATTAATAATCTGACCGCCCAAAACACTTGTTCCTGACCCGTTTGAGGATATTGTCATCTGGGGTCAGTTTCCAGTCCAAGGACCTTGGCTCCTCATCGACGTCCTGAGACTGGGAATCGAACAAGTCTCTAGAAAGATGCCGGGAGTTCTCCGGCTTACACGGCCTTTTCATATTACCTTTTCGAACCTCCTCTTTTTGGAGCGTTCGCGGCGTTTTCCACACATGCTCCTCAGATTTCATGACTGGTGGAGAGAAATAGGAAAAGAACGGACTAGAAGGAATGTTAGTCGGCTTTGGTTCTTTCTTTTCCTCTGTGTCGAGAAAAGAGAACGTAAAGTCTGCGTCTATGACTTGTTCTCTTACGTACGAGGTCATCCTTCGATTCAGAGACTCGACAGGCCGCGGCTTGGCCAATTTAGTCTGGGATTTTTTTACGAACATGATAAAATTGTAGTAGCTTTCGATGTTTTCGGCGCATTTGTAGCAAATTGTGTCCAAAACGTCTGTTTCTTCGATTACGATTTTGAGACAAACTAGGATTTTGTCGATCATATTCGATCGTCGGCAGTAGTTTCCGAATAGCGAGGCATTAAATTCACTTTCGTTCAGGCAGATTCGGCAAGATTTACGAGATATTTCCATTTTATTTTCCTTTTACTGATTATTTTTTAACACGGTTCACTTCCGAAAAATACTAGGGTGTTTTGGTTAGGAAGGAATTCATTTGAAAAAAGAAAAGTTTCCCGCTAAAATGTCATGTTCAAATTTTGACATAAAGTGTGTTCAGAAACAAATTCAGAATTTGGTCTTACGAAATGTCGTTTGGTAAATGGCTTTCTGGAACATCATTCAGGTTTCACTTGAATGTTTTCATTTCTGACATTAAGCGAGATATTAGTTGAGTTTGGACGGCTTGTATTATTGTATACTTTTGTTATCAATTTAGAGTCTGTTCAAAAAGAGAAGCGTCGTGGGAATTGAGGGCGCTCGTGTTACAATTGACAACTTTTGTTGCGTTGACAACACTGCTCTGTCATTGCAGTACGACTACAAGTGTTAGTTCAACGAAACGCCACGACTCTTCTCTTTTTGAACAGACTCTACACGTAGGTATGAAAAAATACTTTGTTAGAGCACTATTTGCTTTTTTGCATGTTTTGGTTTAATTTTCAGTGAAGTGGAAGTGGGAATCCGTAGTTTCGTTTTTCATGTTGGTACCTACTTTCAGATACTCGAGAAGTATCCAAGTTCGTTTGATTCCATTCCGTCATCAAATACACCTAGGTCGATTTAAAAAAAAAAATGTTTATTTATATTTCAAAATTTAAAGAGATATTATTATTGAAAATGTACAAAACTAGGTACACAGTTAAACTTCCATCAATACTCATTACTATCACAAGCCACCATTCCTATTCAATAGATAGTGATCATAATTTTAATAAAAATGTTTTATAAATCATTGTTATAAATAAATTTAATACAGTCGTCTTTATAAAGCGAAGCTTCTCTTATTTATCAGTTTAAACATTGCTCATACTCTACTTTTACAACTTTACTGTTAATTGCGACAAGATTTTTGTAAGTTATTCAAGGTTTTTGTGATTAAATCTTAAATTTATAAATGCACGAAGCATCAGCTCATTTGCAGGTGATGATGTCTCAATTGACAGTAAAATCTGTCTAGATTCAGTTCTAAACGTTGTCCTCATCTTTCTTTCCCCAGAATTTGTCGAACCTCGTGCGAGCGCGGTCTAGAACCTCCGCCGCAGTCAGGCTTCCACCAGATTCATTGACAACCGTAGTATCTACCACACCTGGAGCAACTTGAGTCGCCTCCGTCGACTTTTTGACAACCTCTTTGAGGTCCTGAGTGGGAGTTTCGGGGGTAATATCTTGGCTGGCAACACCGTTGGTTCCGTTGGTGTTTCCGTTCATGCCGTTTATTTTGTTCATGTCTAGAGCCTTAGTCTCGTCGATGGGGGTCAGGCTGATGGGTGTGGTGGGGGTCTTGTCGGTACGCTTGCTCAGGCTGGTCGGGGACTCGCTCTTGTTCTTCAGCGAGCGGATCGGAGACATTTGCTGATGGTGAATCGGAGCAATTTCTGGAAAGTTATTGCTGGTTTAGCGCGGATTGGCGAGCTAAGCGTTCCTTGAAGATCTCGAATTACTTTTGTATCTGTCTTTTACTAGAATAATTGTCTAATTTTAATAAAAAAATAAAATAATTGGCCAGTCATAGAGTACACAGTAGGTAAAACAGGCAGATATGAAAGTTTTTGGGAAAAAATACATTGGTAGTAATTCGAAATGTTCAATAATTTGATTAAACATTTATAAGCACACATATAATAATTTTAAGTAAATACATTTAGAACAAACTATCATAATTATGTAACAGCTAAAGAAGTTCCCACTATTGAGAAAGGAGCAATAGATTCAGAAAGAACAAGATAACCTAGATGCTAACTTGTTTAGATACAAACTTCGAGAGAATACTTACCTACACATCAAAAGAAAATCTACTTTTTGAAAAATTGCTGATAAATTTTGAACTTTATAACCACCTAAACATGCTACCCGCTCCAGAACCATGCTTCTTCAAAAGACCAAGTTATTGAAGGAAACATGCAACTCATGAGAATGGAAAGTCGCAATGAGTAGCCTACAGTCTAGCCTAGCGATTACTTAGAAAAGATGCTGAGAGTTCCTAAGAAAACTTGGAAATTATTTCAGACAATAGATATTTAAAAAAAAAACGATAATTTTTGGCCTCTAACCAACAACGGCGCGGTTTTACCTTGGTGCCCGACGTGACCCAACTATGTTGATTTCTAATTTTGCCCCCAAAAAAGGGGCAAAATTAGAAAGGTCGCTGATTCTACGATATAGCATTGATAATATTGCCAATTCACTCTATGTCCGGCCTAACAGCATCTTGTCCAAGACAGAGAGACAGGCAGCATGCAAGTGAACGGAATGAGATGGAACTAACAAGTGCCAAAGTGACAGTGTACGCAAACATCGAAACAGACACACACAGACGAATAAATACATACGTGTTCGACGCCTCAGCGGAGTACGGTCAAAATAAAAAAGCATCTCAATTATTGGAATAACACAATTTAATCATGAACTATTCGTATAATATAAAACAGGTTATATAATTTGTCGATCGTGTGTATGTGGCAGTGATCTTTACTCTGTTATTGGTAGAGTTCACTGTCGCATGGCTGTCTGTCACACTGGTGTGTGTATGGTCGATGGACTAGGCAGTGGCAGTCGTCGTACCTGCGGGCTTCACGGTGGCGCCTTCTTCGGCCACAGAGCCGCCCTTAAACTCTGAGCTAGGGCGCTTAATGCTCTCATCTGAAAATGAGCGACTTGTATGGATGACGTGCTTTTTACATTCTATGTCCACAGACGTTTTATTGCGAAAAAGCAACGCGCATAAGTCATTCTACCAGTAAGTTTTAATTGGTTTTATAATGTTGGCATAAAAAGTGTGTTTTTTTTCATTTCAATGTTGTTACGTTGGTGCAATGAAACCCGTGTAAAATGTTTGTCGACTCGATTGTAAATTGTTTGTTTTTATTGAGCAAGGAGGTAATAATTTTTTGTATTGTGCCAGTTTTATTTTTTCCTGGGAGACATTATTTCTGTGGGCATAGAATACTTATGATCACAACACAACACAAGAAATGGAATGTGGGATGGTCTGTGAATTTTTATCTAAAGTTTTCAACTCCAAAAACTACGCGTATGATTTTGTGTCCCTGTGTCAGAGTTGCAAGCTCTAAAAACATTGGGGTGGTAGAGTGTTCTACTGTGTTGTCGTATGGTATGATTGTGTATGACTTTGGACCTTATAGTACCTATCACAAAACTTATTTCTACTTATCAATAACAAATTTCAAAGAGCATCTCATCTCATTCATACATTGCCAGATTAAAAAAGCGTTTTTACATTTTGCTCCATCACCAAAAAGTATAGATAGTGCAATGGAAATAAAGTGTTGACAAAAGAAAAATATACTCCTTAAATAATTAGGCTTACACATTTTTCACAAAGAATCAAAACCACTAATGTTACGATTGCAATTGATGGCTTTAGGAAGTGCCCATTAGTCCATCATCAAAAATCTAAACAGGACCAACATGACATATCCCAGATGACCCCAGGAATACAAAATACAAAGTCTACCCTTAACATTTTCTTTAAATACAAAACAACTTCATAAGAACTAAAGGTCCGTTTACATTGCCCGCGAAATCAAATTTTATGCGAGTTTAATATTTAACTTAATAAGAGATTTTGGACTTAAAATTAACAATACCAAACGCTCAAAAAGTATTATTTAATCAAAGATAATTTTATCACGGACACGGTTTTAGATTCGCAAAATCATTACTTTTCCGCTAGTATTATATAAAATATAATAAAAGAAAAGAAAAATAAGCTTCCGTAGGCAATGTAATAATACCGTTCTTATCAGTAAAATTATAATTTAAGTCTGACAAACCTAACTACTTAAAACTAACCATTTTATAATACTCACCGCTCTTGACGTTCTGCGTCACAGTAAAAGTCTTGCCAGTATCGAGTGGAACGGTCCAATTCACCGGATCGGGAGAACGCATGTTCAGCTGTTCGGGAGACTTTACCCGGGTCGGTTCCGGGGGAGACTTAACCACGGGAGAGTCGTCGAAGAAGTGATCCTTGGCTACCGACGCGCTGCGGTGCGATGGAATTATCTCATCGTCTGAAATGTTTTGGGTTTTTACGTTAGGATTGTGGCAGACAAGGAATATTAATGACATAAATATTTGGGTATTTTATATAGTAAAAGGTAGGTAATTAGCTTTGTTCGTTGGATAAGTTTATAGTATAAATGTTTTATTTAATTTTCAGAGAACAAAGCAGCAACCTGTAGGTACTGGTTGGATAAGATGTGAAAATATTTACCAATGGGATTATCAAGAATATATTTGTGAAATTCAATATGCCTACCATGCCAAATAAGTTTCACTAAAACATACACATGAAACGCAAAAGACAATAACATCAGCAAACATTTAAAAACAACATCAACTAGTCCAGTACAATCAATCACATTACATGCAGCTACGAAATCTAATTTCGTGTGCTATGTCTAAAACACAGAATACCAAGTCTAAACTAAATTATTTATTTTCTAGGGACATCTATTTATTCTTTAAGTAGTAGATACCTACTTTCTTAAACACACAGATCTAAGATCTTAACATATTTTTAGGTGCCGAGTGCTTACTTTGTGATCACACCGTTGGGTGTCCATAAAATACAACTAAATTGAAACGTGTTTTATCTCCCTACTATACAAGATCTGTGTTTATAAATGCTCAAAGCTTGAAATAGCTCACGTCAGATGAAGATAGAATCAGGACCGGTAAACCTAAATGTTAACAAATCCCTATATTTATTGTGTGTGTTCATTGACCCAATAACGTAGGCTCACCTTATCAGGCCGTCCATCGTCATAAAATGTCTGCTGTCTTTTAGTCTCACCTAAATGTACTCACTCACCCACCCTATAAAAATATTTTATACCTATCCTGACCCAAATTCATAGGTCTACGCAACCGTAGTTGCGTGTACTTTTTTGTAACAAATAAGTTTTGGCGGTGGTGGGTACGGCTCGAGTAACGATCCCTCCAAGTCAGCTCGTAAAATGCGAATAAAAGAGCAAGGCCAGTAACACCCTGCTGTATACCTAGCTGGTAGGTACTTTTTAATACATCTGCGATCACCAATCCGCCTGCCCAGCATGCTGTTGATCGATCCCACACTTCAGCCTCACATTTGGGGACGAGAATATCAGCAGTGGACCTATGTGTGCTGATGAAGAACTCAGTGACTCACAGAGTTCTATACAATCTACGAGTGGTTCAGTGCAGGGTGGACACGGACGAACATTCACATTTCCACACGTGTCGTGTCGCGTAAGCCATACCCGTCGTGTCGGTGCCAACCAATGCCTGTGGCGTTGCGTTGACGCGCTGAAGACATGTTTTTGTATCAAGAAAGCGCACAACACAAAAAGCCAATCAGAGTTCTTAAAATTTTGGAAGATTTGACAAGTTAAAACAATATTTGGAAAGGAAAAACTGCTCTCCTTTTTGATAGTGTCTCTAGAACTCGACTCAAAAAAAAATCATGAAGCTGTATTTAAAAAAATGAATAGTAATGTAATTGTATAAAGGTATTAACTCCAAATAGATCGTATAGATGACCTTGGCAATGCATACGTCATATTAAAACAAAACAAACTTCAAAAAATAAATTCGCGAGTTCAAGTTTTCATAATTTTGTTTTCACTCAAATTGAACGTTTAACTTGGTTTTCTTATAATTTGACATTGGCAATACGATGCCATCTATCGATGTATGTGGAACCATTTTTTTTTATCTTTAGTGAAAATGTAAATCCGTTATTTGCAGTTATGAGTTACCAAAAAGGAGAGCATTTAATAAACAGGGCAGAAGATATATATTTTACAGGCTTCACCCACAAAAGCGTCTAGAAGCCGGCCAAATCGGTAAAATGCCAGAGCGTCGACGCAACTGCCACCTTTACGCACCCAATTTTATCCCGACTTTCGATACGCTGCGGCTGCGGCGGCCACGCGCTGAATCAAGCCCGTTCACCATGGCCCCATTGGTCCCATTGGTCACATTCGCCCCGATCACAGTTTTCCCCGGGGCAGATGGGGACCGACCGCCTCGTGACGTCGACCTAACTCTATTACTACTTCCTCTACTTAACGCCAAACCTACAAGAAATGTTAACTACTGAAGATTTTTGGCTTTTGAGAAATGGCTCTAGATAAATAAAATTGTATAATTAACTTTGAGATAGTAAATAGGTAAGTAATTTTTTTAAATACTTTTGCCGTTAATTTGGTTGCTCTAGATATAAAATCGTATAGGTACAAGTAAATAAGGAGAAAATTAATTTAGTAAGTTCTTTTTTTAAAGCTTATGGGTATGCCATTTATTTTGTCGGAATTTGCTGACATGTATCTGGCAAGTGTAATGGAATGCAATAATTTAGATTTTATGGTAGAGCCGTAGATATTCTCAAATAGCCAATAGACACAGGGGTAAGGGAGCAAGCAACAAGCAGGAACACGACATTTATAATGTAGATTAGTTAAATATAGATACTATTTTAAACGATAAATATTTAGTAACTAGAATAAAAGGTGTAAACTGGCAATCTTTTTAGTAGCAAGTCTTACAAAATATGTAAATAGCATTTTATAAAGTTAACTAGCATTTATTAAGTTTAAAAAAAACATTGATACCATGTTATCTTTGCAGCGCTTTCGAATTTTTATAGCAAAACTCATGATATTCTAGCAAAACTTTAACTCAATTATTTACCCCAAAATTTGACTTTTAACCAAAATATTGACATTTGATTTGGTAAATACATACCTACATTATTATTATCTATTAGATAATGTATATAGATCTACATATAAGATTTACTTCAGTAAATAATACTTAGAACAAAAAATATCATAGCTGAAATTCAACGTCAAAAATACGTTTTGTTTTCGCGTTCATGGTAATACTATCACCTGGCCTAGCATTCATTCTACCTAAAAACAGCTATCTCCCTCTAGCAAACCGATTATCACTACTAGCAACACTTACCAGTCGGTTTGACAGGACGCGGCGGCTCGTGTCCATTCGGCATCATCTTGACATGCGCCGGCGCCGGGTCGGCCGAGCGAGGTCGTCGGCGGGGAGACTTGAACAGAGCGTTGTCGCCCGATTTTACACCTTGAAAGTACCAAAACTATGGTTCAAAAATGTTGTTATGAAAATTATTAAGCGCTTCATGATTTTCTTTCTCTTGTCGCTGATATTTAAAACCCATACATCAGCGAAAGTGGCGCCCCCAACTATTATATCTTATTATTACGTTGAACGCAGAAATTTTTAAAAATCCTACGTTCAGTTTGTGGTATCGTAAAGCTTAGGAAGAGATACGAAGTTGCGCTTTTTGGCCACCAAACTCTATTTTTGCATCTCCTCCTAAACTATATGAGATAAAATTATAAAAGAGGTATTAAAAAATAGCTTATAATAGATACCACAAACTGAACGTAGGATTTTTAAAAATTCCTATGATAAACGTAAAAATATGATAAAATAGGAATTGCTGTCAGATTGGCTCGTGTATGCGCCTTAATCGGGTTCGGTACTACAATGACATTTTTAACGGGGCAGTGATATCTCTGCTTAGTTCGGGGCTTGCTCTTACTGCTCTTTTTTGTAAAACAAATATTTTATTTGAGGAATTGCCCCACAAGAGAAGACCTTACGACATGAGGGAATAAAAGTAACTAATATAACAATCGAGCTGTTTTAATATCAGTAAGGTCTCTTATCTTGCATATATCTGCATATCTTGTATGCATATCTATAGTAGCAGAATTTAATTTACTATTTCTACACATAATAATTAATAAAATAATCGTAATTGTTGTTATATTTTACCATCATGAGCAGCCCCCTCATCAAAACTATGTCCGTGCATCTTCTTCCTCTGCTTCTGGGGCGACTTCTGCGGCGACTTCTCCAACGCCTTCGCCTCTTGCAGCTTGGCGTGGATGGACTGGTGCGGCGCTGAGCGGAACGAGCGGAACTTCTTTGGAGAGTGACCCTTGGAGTCTTTTCCGTCTTTCTCATCTCGTGGAATGGCCCTGAAAACGGTAAATTGATGTTATTATCCTCTATGTTTTTTGGGATTTCTTGCGATACCAAGATATTGAATAATGGATTTAATAAATTACAAATACTTTTGGGTCATCTCGGGGAAAGTTTATGCCAATCAAGATGGCGGCTAGCACCATTTTGAAAATAGATTTTAAACATAATTATATCATCATGTCGCTTAAAAAGCTCAAAAAACGGGGATCATCTGTCAAAATGCAATTTTAGAAGCGTTTTACATACTTACTTACTAAGGCTGATGATTTATAACTACGCAGCTATTTTTACATACCTACGCAATGGCCGTATCTTGCCGTTCAAGCCATTCTAGCATCAGCCTTATTGCCACTAATACTTATGATTAGACTATAAAAGCGCATGTGGTTCGAAGGACCAAAACCTTTCAAAAACTGTCAATTTTCGACGGTTAACGGTCAACGGTGACGATGTTGTGGCCATTACGAAAATCAATATAAAAAGACTTGTAAAGGTAACCATTGGATTCAAATAACACAAAATTTCATGCCAAACGAAGGTTTCGGAGATAAACGCTGAGTGGAATGATAACATTTTTGGATAATTCCTGAGCTATCCGGGGCTGTTTGTCTTAAACAATCAAACAAATTTCGAGCTAAATTGGTCCTTCGAGCCGGGCGCTAGTGCATCACTTACTTGTGATTGGTGGAAGCGAGTGATAAGGCCGACAGCGAGGACCGACGTGACACCTGGTACCAGAGCTCGATTTGCTTATTGTAAAGCTGTGTGATGTGCTCTGGAGCTAGCTCTGTGCCCCAGCCACGGTACTGTCAAAAATGGCACTCTTGATTATGAAGCATGATCATGAGGCGATGATGATGCTTGAAATAGCTTATCTATGACGCCCAGAAGGTCATGTCACCAGTCCTTAAAAATGTAATCCGTCCTACTTAAGCCGGGTATTTATATCAGGAAATCAATCGTCTATAGTACTCTCTTTTGTGCGAGAAATTGCACTGGACAGACCAAAGTGGTGATATATCTTTTAATTGAGGTTAAGAAGACGAACTTCAAGCCGGAAAAATAACCCGAGCCCCTTACGTATTCACTATCTAACCTTCAAACGGAGTTTATTATCGTACGTCGCACATCAATTTGGAAATTCATAGAACAAAGAAACCTGATTCAGTTTACGGCAAAATATTTGCGTTTTCATGACCATTGTCCCTTATTTATGATTTTACTAGCTGCGCCCCACGGCTTTGCACGTGTTGTTCCTATGGAAACGTTTAAAGGTGATTTATAGATTTAGCTTATGTTTGATTCCGGGATTAGAATTACCTGTATGCAAATTTCAGCCCGATCCGTTCAGGAGTTTTGTCGTGAAGAGGTAACAAACATCCATCCATCCATACATGAGAGCTTAAAACAAATACAAAATCATGTATTTGTTTACCTACTCATTTATCACAGAACCCCGTAGGTACAATTAGGTACTTGATACCAAACACTAAATCAAGTCAACGGCAAAATATTTACGTTTCATGACCATTGTCCCTTATTTATGGCTTTATTATTGACGAGAGCTTGATTAAAACAAATACAAAATTCTGTAGCCTTTGGTAACCTATTAATTTATCTCAGAGCCGGGTAGGTACAATTACTTGGTACCAAACACTAAATCAATCAGTTACCTTAATATATCATAGGACCTGTAACTTTGTTGCCAACAAAGAGTCTGAATCTATCTACCATTACTCTGAATATGAGATTGTTCTCTCTCATTGACCTAATCCACTTCATTCTGTTAATCATTCTTATAATTACTCCATTCATTAATCATTATCAGCTGTTGATCATCTTGGAAAGTTAATTTAACCATCGCCCCGACGGATGTTAAGTCAAATTAGTCGACTCTCTCATTCGTATCGATCTTACAACGATTATGTTAATTGATGTTTATAGTCTACTGCCTTCCTCGCTTTATCTTTCATTTGGACCATTAATTTCTTCACTAATTGGATTATCGGTATTGTCATCAGGTTTTTTATTGACAGTAGTTTTAATGTCGTAGTTTTAAAGACTATAATTGCGCGGAGCGCTGTATTAGCTTTCTTTGTTCTATAATATTTTTGCCTATAGAGTTCTCAACAAAGAAATGGTAGAGAAAGAGTTATTATGCGTACGTTCGTTCGGACTGGGCTAGGCCAAACGACGAGTTGTAGGATAGCTGCTAAGTTTGAGGACTCAATAGGACTCGTTTATGAGATAGTTAAGACTAAACCTAGTACTAATAAGATTGCCTTATTGGTTCGGTTAGTAGTGTCTTAGTATAAGTTAGTGGCGTTTAGACTAGCGCAGACCTTGTATTCTCCGGCACGTTTGCGCAGGTCGATGGCCTCGCGGTACCAGGATTCTCCCTGCGCCAGCCCCAGCGGCTGGAGGCCGGCGGCGCGCAGCGTGTGCGCACTGTCCTGCTCCGGCCCTGCCGCAGCCCCCGGCGTCGGCACCGCGCCCGCACTCGGCTCCCCCCCTCCCCCCACGCCCGCGTCACCCAGCATCCTCTCGCTAGCTTCGTCTTTCACCTTCCCTTTCCCCCTGCATTTCGTAAACGTCCCTTTAGACGCCTCGAACACGTATTGAGAGAACGGTCTAAATTTCTTTTTGTACTCGCTTTTGTAACGTTTTCTATTATCTTTGGAACGATCCTCCCCGTTGGATATGAGGGCCGATAGCGCGTTACGGAACGTCGATTTTCTGGAAAATTCCATTTATGTCTTAGAACGCCGTGTGTTGGTCTGCGGTGATGATGCGGCAACGCAAACGGCTCGCGCAGAGCCTTGGAGAACAGACATGCTTCAAATAATTGTCAAGCTCGCAATGGTGAGGTTAGGAGGTCGAGAGAAGAGACAAAGGACCAGAGTGAGGCGCCACCGGCCTGTGCCCTGCTACACTCAGTGTCAAAAGTGTGGTGATACATCGAAATACAGAATCTAATCAAACAATTTCAACCAACGTTCACATCGACAAAGTGCAGGACACATTGAATAATTTAAAAAAAACTATTGTTAGCTGTCATTCCGTACTAGATGTTAGTTTTGGACTAAAACTACTCGGCCTAAACACCGCCACCGTGAGGACAGTTGAAATGTAAAAGCAAATAAGTACCAAAAACGAAATTTAGACTTTGTTCTGCTTCAAAAAGTAATCTGAGTAGAGTATTGGGGCAGAACAGGGCCTTCAAGGAATACTTTACGACTCATTAATAAACATTATTTGCAAACTTTGAACACCACTAGTTAATAATTCATGATTTAGTTCTATTTTCTGCAATGCACCATTAAGTAGGTGATTGAAATGAAAAGGTATCTCGTAAAGATAAACCAATCAATGCTTCTATAAAAATTGCAATCAATTTAAAGGTTAGTGAAGAAGCTTATAAAAATCCATTCTTTGGTTATTCAAACTGAAGAATATATTCAAGTGAAGATAGGTGTGCTGATAAGTTGTCCATGTTAGATTAGAAAGAAATATTAGGTAAATAGGTGTAAAGGTTTCCTTTAAGTCCAAAAGTACAT
The DNA here is from genome assembly GCA_955876795.1 of Eupithecia tripunctaria. Taxonomy (NCBI): domain Eukaryota; kingdom Metazoa; phylum Arthropoda; class Insecta; order Lepidoptera; family Geometridae; genus Eupithecia; species Eupithecia tripunctaria. Next base: position 2,052,222 of record OY041624.1, on the reverse strand, counting down.
AAGCTATAGACACAGAATATGGAAAGCTATTAGCATTTCAATTAAAAATCTTCACCTGAAAAAGTTTAGGGGTTAATAAATTCTATGTTTACATACATAATCAAATTGAAAAAGATTTGAAAATGGTTAACTTTCTAGATGTTATTTTATGGTTATAAGTCCGGAACTTGACGGATTTGTTGATTAAAAGTGACTACGTGTGATTGTGTAATTTCTATTGATAGGTATTTTATTCGTTGGGGAAGATATTTTTATCAGCCCCTTTTGTTGAATGAGTTTGAGAAAATAAATTGCAAAGAAGCTGCTTTAGCTGAAGCACAAGCTTTTGTAAAAGCTGTTTATGTTGGTGAATATATAACAGCTGTGTTTAAATTAATTAGTAATACATGTATAGACTGTTTCGATAATATCATCGGAAATGGTTATGTGTAAAGAAAAATCAAGCATGCTCGAATTATGAATACAATTAAGGATATAAATGAAACAATCTATAATTTTGAACTAATTAAGTCGAAGTATGGTAAGCTTTTCGTGAGAAATGTGGTAAAGCTAAAGCGATTGGAAATTCAGAACGTTTTTACACGGAATAAAGAAAAAATATACACATTTCTGAAAAATAAAAAGAAATTCAATTGTAAAACTGTACAAACATTCTGAAGTAATTGGTTTCTTGGATATTCGTCTAAGGTATTTTGTCTACGTCATGATTTAATGCTTTTTGTAACACAGTCACGTATTTCATTCGTTTAAGTTCTCTCTTAAAATGTATTTGGTCACGAAACGCTTTTTAAATCATTACGTAGACAATCATCAAGTAAATGTTTTTGTGCATAGACAAAAGTACCTCACCTCTGAACGCCCGGCTTTTGTCCATTCCACAAGTAGTCTTCGATGTAACGCTTGTCGTCGTGGTCTCCGTCTATGTGGTTCATCAAAGGCTCAGCTTCTACTGAACCTGCAATAGTTGGATGATTCTCGTTAGATCCATCGACTAGATCCATGATGGATTTATCGAGAACTCTATTTCTTAGAACTATGATGAATATATTGAGATTTGTATTTCTCATTATTAGCAAGGAAAATTACAATTAAATATGAGAAACAAATTAAACTATAATTGAAACAATTTCTCACATGACCTAGTTTGATGGTGTGGAATTGTGGATCTATAGATAACTTAAGATAATGTCAAGAATAATCTTCAAGCCGATTTAAAATAGTATCTGTTATCTCTGCGAATGGTTGTTTCAATTTGAAAAGAGTCGCACAACAATTTATAGCACCTATGAATGGTTTCATTTGGCATAAATCTCTTTTATTACTCCCGTTATTAACTTTAATGTTTACCACTGCAATTCAACACTTAACATCTTATTTTCATAAAATATTTCTGCGCGTTTTCACACTGTAGAAAAGCATTCAGAATTCATAAGCCGTGCTCTAAGAGCTCTTTCATTGCCGTTGCGCTTTTCAAGTTGAAATATTCATAATACCGCCTTTTATATCTAAACCGCACCTAAAATGAAGTCTGGGCTGGAAGATTAACTAAGTAAGGTTTATAGTCGGTCAAATAAGCAAATAGCTTTGCTATGACTTTAGCAGTTTCCTTGAATCGGGTTTCGTTACCATGGTACAGCTTTAATAGAATTAAAACCATCTACTACTAACTGGGTAACTTTTCGGTCTCTTCAAGACAAGATATGATCGCGAATGTCATCTAGACGTTTGCCATGCATCGTTGCAGGTGAGATGTGATAAAAAAGGTATATACAATATAAAAAAGTAAGAGCTCATTCACGACTTACAAATTCTTTTGATGGCAACTCGGTACAATCAACGTCACTGTATCATATTTTCTAACAATCAATTAATCATCTATCTTCATACCAGATACATATAAATGAAGTCTACTATTTGTGATAGAAGTATTATACCCAATAATTTCCATAATTTTCCTACGAAGTTATTGTATTCTCTTTGATTTTCCTTTCCATAATCGCGGAATCATAAGTTATAATATAGAAACTAGTCACAAAGTTTTGTACACCGTCGCGTTGCAATCTGAATAGTCCTCTACATTATAGTTGTAAACTGTATGCATAAAATATCGGGGTACTGTCGAAGCAAAACTTCAGAAAACTGAGTTCTGGTGAGAGTTAAGTAGTCTATCATAATATCTTGTAGAATGAAAGTAAAAAATGTTGGACTTGTACTGTTATTCTACAGTCAGTATTTTAGTATATCGATTAAATATTTTAACAAGACTTTACAATCTACTTAAGTAGCTCTCAAGTTATGTTGAGACACAGATCAGTGGTTTTTGGTTCCCATGTCACAAAGAAATATACATATAATTAACAGTCAATCATTTTACGCCCCTTCAACTACAACACCTTTCTAGACTCTACTCGCCCTAGGAAAAAAGAACGGATAAAAATGTAATATTATACGATGCGCAAATAACCAATGCTGAAAGAATGAATTTTTCATGTGCTTTCGATGCTTGATGTAGCTATGAGAATTTGGTCAAGTCAAGAATAAAAAAACTAGGAATAAATTTCAAATATTTTATGCATTCGATGTGTCTGTTTTTCGGTGTACTTTGCTAGTTCCCTCATATTTGGTAGATAAGTATCTAACTACCTGAAAATAGCTTATTTCAGAAACATTGGCGCTGGAAGGGTTTCGTGGACAAAATCCCCGAATCCAAACTACATTAGAGCCTGTTGCAGACCGTACATGTATATAAAGAGAAGTAACTTTCCCCTCGGCTCAGCTACATCTGAATATTACATAAACAACTCGACACGTCGATTGTGAAAGCAGCTTCTAATTAAATGTATTGTTTTCAGATAGCAATACCTATAGTAGGTAATTCAGATTCTTCGTCAAATAATAAGCGCCCCAGTAACAGAGCTGATTTATTATGGATAGTATGTATCTATCGAGACTATGACATCGAGAAATCCCATCTTTTAATTTGATCATAGTCATATCTAGCATCCCAGAATCTTTCATTCCAGGTTCAGTATTGATACCCTAAACATATATATTTATTGAAAATAAAAGGTTTTTGCTACTGCCATGTCAACCTAGACCACTCGTTGGTCTGTGGGTAAACCAAGTCTAACTAATCACTACTTCCAATTGAAACTCCGGAATTGTGGAAGCCATTAGCCAAGCAGAAACTAAATTTGAAACTCCTGAGCCCAACTACAATATTCAGGTTGACGAAGCGTCTCGGGTCCAATTCAGGCAAATTAAACATTCTGGAATTTCTCCTGTTGACAGTAATTGCGTCCTAGTTTGGAATTTTCTAATAAACACGGTTCTTAAGAGTTTTTATGGCTGTAATTAAGTAAGTGCTTTTTAATTAGGATGATTACGCGACTAGTTGCTAGCTGTTTCTCTGAACAAACTATTCATGTCGTGATCATCAGTTGAATTAGACAGTAAACGTCCTCTACTAAACTTAGGGCTCTCGCAAACGACGCCACGAATAGCGCAAGTAGAATAGGTACCTATGTTAACTTATGTTATAATTCAGTTAATTGAAAATATGTACATTATACCGAACTGTCATTTACAACAACATAATACAATTTGTCATAGTCTGGGACCCCACTGCTGGATGGTACACTTAGTTTGCTTCAGCCTCCTTTGTCCTGTCTTCTTCGCATTGAAGTGTGCCCTATGACTTTGTTATCCTCAACTCTCGCAAGTGGTTCCGGGTATTCCGGAATTCGAAAAGATAGCTAGTAATTTTATTATAAAACCTTTCGTAGTTGGACGAATTCATTATGAACTTTGTTGTTCTTCCAACACAAATAAGGTAGTAGTAGTTGTAGTTGACATGCTTATATCCGAAAGATTAAATTAATCAATCCTTATGACCCAACTAAGATTAAGGGATATCCACCGGGGGACGGGCAGCAGCGCCCCCTGCAGAACAAATCTTCCACCAGACTGCGATCCCCAACCCGCATGCCCAGCGTGGGGATTCTGGGCAATACCCTCCATAAGGTAAACGCCAATAAGGCGTTTATCAGGGGGAGGCCTGCGTCCAGCAGTGGGCCGATACAAGCTGTTGAGGTTGAGGTTGAGGACCCAACAATAGAATATAATTATTTATTCAGGTAAAGAACAACATCACATTTAGTTTAGAAGTGCCTTAAAGCCTATGTTAGGTTTAACTAGACACAGCGTCCTGACCTGCTTCAGTAAGAGGTTATTAGTAAGTACATATATTAATTGAAGTCGGTACTTAGATAACAATCTTTTAATAAGCTATTTTAAGAATAACTACAATTACAATCTAAGACAGTCCAATGAATATCGGGCGCCTATTGAAAACATTTGACAAATAACTTATCTCATGTCGAGCCAACAATGCTCGCAAACATGTAATAATGGACACATTTTGGAGTACGCTATCACCAGGAGAACCCTTTGACTGGAAGAGTACCCTTCAGATTTCTTTATGATATAGTCAAGAGTATAATGCTATCGCGTCGCGTAAACTGAGTGATTCGAGTGACGTAATTTAACCCCTTGTGTATAATGTTGTAGACCCCGATTTTCAGAACGGTTTTAGCCGACTCAGTGTCCATAAAGTGACCTTAATGGACTAAACATATACCTATTCACTGTATCATTAGGCATCTTATAATAATCACATGGTTCCCCTTCTTCTCTGAAGACGCTAGCCAACAAACACCACGTAGAAAGTTAGATCAACAGCCAAAGCTGGTCCAATGCTAGATGCAAGCTTCCTTGCCTTATAGGTTTTTATCATATAGCCTATCTACTCCCGCTGGGTTCGCAGTTCAGCATGCCCTGCTGCCTGCCCCGGCTAGTATCTCTTAGTCACCTCTTACAGGTGTAGTAAGTTGCAATATACAATGCATTTTTCTAACATTGATGATCTTACCTTCAGCCACTGCGGCCTTCTTCAACGCTCCCATTGAGATGCTCTTCCTCGGAGTGACTTCCTCCTTGGGCCAGGCGAACTGGTTGCGGTACTCCGTGCTGACGTTCTCTGGCTCTTTGGCAGCCATTACTTCGCCCATGGCTGTTGTAGCCTGGAGGACGATTATTGATGTGAAAGTAGTAGATGGAAAGAAAACTTTTGACGAATACCAGCGGGTAATGAATTGAAGACTTGCTAGGAACAAATAAACAATGTGTTACTTGACACAGACGGTTCTTACGGCATTCACGACTTTGAGGAGATTGGAGGCGCGGATTTTTACGCCACGACCACAAAGACTAATCATCAATGTACCTATCTCTTTTACCTATATGAATCCACACAAAGATTCTACAATCATCAAGTTATCGGCCATCGCCAGAAATACCATTCCTTCCTTAGAGCCTCTTAGTTCGCGGAGTGTAAGGTCCATGAGGAATTTCCTCCCGTGAATACACGGAATGATCCCTGCCGAGGTTTTTTCTCAGGACTACACTATGGGGTTCTTCAAAAAGGTAAGACGTTTAAAGGATCGGCAATGCGCTTGTTATGTCTTTGATGTTGCAGGCGTCAATAGGCTGCGGTGACCGTGAGGTGGAATGAGAGCTTATTTGCCACCTTGATAGCATTAAGAGGTAAAAGAGACTTGTATGACGTTTGTCAGTCATATAGGTGAAATCGGTTCCAAGGGAAAAAAGCTATTGTAAAAAGACATCCAGGTCTACATATTTGCTACATCACGTTATATGGTTCAGTTCTTTCATAGGTGCCAAGAGTCGGGAATTCTTTGACAACACAGGACACATCCTTGGTTACCTTGGGTTCCACGGTGTCGGTCCATCTCGGTTGGCGAGGACCTTCAGACTTGCTGCGCCGCCCTGCACCTTCCGTGTTTCGTTGAGCACTCTGTAGAAAAACTTTGGGTGACAAATTTGTTTATAGGAAGTGATATTTATTTATTTATTTAATAAAGGTTCAACAACCGTTTACATATTTATGGCTCTTAGGGCCTCTTTCACCACCCTCAAGTAAAGTCTTGAGTAGGCTAACCACTAGATAAAGTCACCCGTAACTTCACATGCCAATTTCACCATGTTCGAGTAGCACTAATCATATGATTATCTGACCAGTAACTTACTCGTCACAACATCTGCCAATTAGCGTATTTACTTTACAGTTCATAGCTGTAAGTTTTCATTTTGTGTCGATACTTATCAGATAATATCCAACGATTATTTAAAATATATTAATAAAAACGGATTTATTTGACCTAATTGATCATAGAAGATTCTACGACGCAACGAGTACCTAGGATTCGTGTATTTAAATTCCGTGTTGATTATTTTACGGACCTAGATGAAACTGATTTTTTTGCAATTTTCGCCTATCAAAATATGCAGTAAACAAAGTGCTTATCTTAATAAAACACAAAATAAACTATAAATAATAAAATCACAAAATAATAAAATGTGTTATGTATGTGATTTAAAAATTTTAAATCAATGACGTGTTATTCAAGAAATTTACAAAATAATAGATTATTGATTATTATTTCTGCACAAGATGCACTAAAATATCCCTCTCATTAATAGAAAAGTTTGAACTTCTTTCCCTTTTAACTTTATCCATGATAGAAAATAAAGAGAAATAATCATACGCACGACACAACGCTTTTTAAAAACTCCCTCCAAAACACCAAAACAAAACAAATGACAAGACATTTGACAACGGCCTATGACGTATGACGTTTATTGAACGATGATTGAACGAATGGTAGGGTATGATTTTAAACGTCATTCACTTAACCAGTAAGTTGTTACTCGAGGCTCAATTTTCGTTTGTGAAATGGACAAAAGATACTCGTGACTTTTACTTGCCAATTAACGTTATCTAAGAAGTAACTACTCAACACTTTACTTGGAGATCGTGAACGAGGCCCTTAATGTAATAAGAGATGTAACAGATATTCATGCTATCATACAATTGGATCCATAACCACATAACCACATCCTTAAAATTGTTTGGAGTAGCGGCACTCATTAGATGACGCATTCGATCTATGTCCTAGCCTATATGTATACCTTGATCTATGGCCTAGATCTAAAATCTGATGATAAGAGTGCGTTGGTAATGGGAAAACGATCTATAAATCCAATTACTTTCTTACCAAGGGTACTTGTGCACCAAAACTTGAAAAAATTGCGTAATGTTGGGAGATTTGAAGTCTGAGATTTTTAAAACAATCAAACCATTGAAACTACACCCAGACACCAGCAAGGGCACCTGTGTCTTTTCAGTTGGACCCTAACCTGACACTAACAGAGATCAGATTCAGTGGTAGGTACTTACCCTGGCTCTATCAAATCCGCCCGCCTTGTGTTGGGGGCGGATATCGTCGGCTGGCGCCGGATCGAAGAGTTCGTTGGTCTTGTAAGCTACGCCGGGGTATTTCTTGCGGCGGGGCATCGCTGGCTCGATTGGACCTGGGCAAAGACAATACTTAGAATAATTATTAAGCCTTTTGTCCAAAGATCCTGTATATACATTTTTAGGGTTTGCCTTCCATGTTTTGTTTATGCCGAAGTTATGAAACCTCGAAGACTTGTCGAATGGATCGAAAATTTTATTTATGCTTTAATTTCATTCTTTCAGGTGGCTTGGTGCGTTCGATTCGGATATGCAGTGCATTCAGGTTTGGTAAGCCGAATCAAATTTTCTCCATAGGCATATTTTCATGAATTATTCTAAAGCACTTTTCACGCAAGACCTTGGCTAACGGTTTGGCCTCCTAGCACCATACTAAATATTTCACCGACCTGGATGTGCAGATCAATACCTATGTTTTATCCATTTTGAATGAAGCATGTTAGTAAACAAAGTACGACACAAATAACAAAATCTCACTTGCTTGGCGTCGAGTTTCAGATATAATTTTAAGCAATTTTTATTGAAGGGAGGATCTAAAATCGACAAGTAATGTAAATTACGTATAAAAGGACGCGCCAACAAAGTGAATTTTAGGTTAAGTATGGGCGGTTTGTTTACGTTTATGCTCCATTCGAAATGGATACGATATAAGTATTTGGATTTAATGGTAGGTATTATTTCGCGGCATGGCATTGTTAGCTGCTTGTTTGGTATTTAGAAATTGCAGCTTGTTAGACTCGGACAATAACTCTGAGTATAAGCCCCCTTTTCAAGCACCTCATTCTTCTGGGCCACCTTACGATATCAACCGACCATCAGGCAGCAGACCAAAAGGTGCCACACCTAAAAGGTCCTATTAACCTCATTTTTCCGTCCACCCTGATGATATCGTCCGACCATCTGGCACTATACCGACTAAAAGGAACTGAACCTCTTGATATGGTGCCTAATGGTGTCTCAAAGGTAGTCTTACCCCTGGTGTGCGGCATGACATTGTTGGGAGCTGGCGCTGGCTGCTTCACGACGCCCTGCGCTGGCGCCTCCTTGAACTCGTGCCATTTGTAAGTGCTGCGGTATTCAGAGTGCAGCTGCAACAAGAAGAATAAGTTTCAAACTTTTTGTTAACATACTTAAAGATAAAGATAAAGATACATTTATTTGGCCAAAACAGGTGACTATATATGTAGGTACAATAGCTATAATGAAGGTTACAACCCAGTTACATTTACATAGATAGGTGCATACAGATGTAAAATTGGCGACTGTGCTGCCCCTGTTGGCCAAAAGGGTCAAACTTAGCTCTCTGTTGAACCACTCATGTGCGCGGATCAGCGCTGGTTTTGTTTGATCCTGATACTTATGGAAAAACAAAATAAATGTAAGTAAGGGCATACCCTATGTAATAAAATACGTTATAAGAGAGAGAGGTAAGAGCGTGCTTTTAGTTTGGTGTTGACGTAGGGAAACACCCCTTTTACTCATAGGACTTGAACAAACTCAGATTTTGTGTGAGCATTGCTGTCACGACCGCTATTACCACGGCTAAACCTATCATTGGTACTAACTTGAGATAAAAGTAGGTGAATAATAGAGCCTCCCACAGTCTATATAATTTCAAGAACAGGTAATTTATTGAAATTATGAAACAAACCTGCGTTTTGGCTTTTTCTTTTAAGATTATTTTTATTTACTAAATTAAGGGCCTTCGTTTGATACCTTACATTTCTATAAATCAATCAACATTGACCAAAATTACTTCAGCTAAAGATAATAGGAACCCCAGTTAACCACATACATAAAAAACGCGAGAAACCCTCGCGGTTCAAATGGTGTTGGGGATGTTCAAATCATTCATTTTAGCGCGTGAAGGGTATCATAGTCTGCCCTCAAAAAAAGTGATGCCTACATAAACCATTTCGAACACTATACCGTTTAAAATTCCATTACCGCGAATTTTATGCATATACCTTATAAACTGTTTACAGCATTCATAATTGGCAAAGTTATGTCATATAACTACCGTGGCGGCGGCACGCCGCCGTAGCGTAATGAAATGGTAAATAAGTTACAACTATGCTAATTTAGTTATATACTGGCTGTGCAGTCAGGTAGAACCACGGACCTAACTTAGTTAGTGGTCCGCCCGCGTTGCTTGTTGTTTGACATTGGGGTTAGATTTTGTATTTTGTAGGCATGCAGGCATCGATCAGGTATTTCGTGGGGACGGGGAAAACGTTGATCCATGCATGCAGGTAAAGGTTTGGTGAAGAAGGCCTTTTGTCTTTAGATTTCATAAAAGTCCTCTTCCTTTTTTGAAGTCGGGTAAAAACAATTATAAAATTCATTACGGATGTAAGGGGGCTCTCTATGAACCTTATTTGTGTTGGAAGAACACTAACTACGATAGTTTTATAAAATCAAATCGGGAGAATCGAAGGATTTAACGCCTCGTGTAAGAACTCAATAAACGTCATGGACGAGTTCGTTTAATTTTGAAAAATATAGGCAAAATAATAAATGGAGCCCAATGATTGCCAGGCAAAAGGTAAAATATATGATGATGATCATATAGATTAATCGTTTCATAAATAACTCTTTATCTAGGATATATGTAGCTAATCACAAAAACCTTTAAATCTGGTCCGCTATTTTTACCGTATTCGAATATTATTTATCGGCTCGATTTCCCCCCGGCACTTAGCACTTCCATTCAAATGACTTCTTTAAAAGCTTGGCATCGAAATGAACGCTATATTTAGCTGTATTTTTAATGCTGTTTTTCAGCTATTCAGGGCCACTTGCATGTAGGTATCTCGATTTAAGGCCCATACACCAGCGAAAGTGGCGCCCCCAACTATTATATCCAACTATTATATCTTATTATTACGATGAACGCAGGATTTTTTAAAAATCCTACGTTCAGTTTGTGGTATCTATTATAAGCTATTTATTAATGCCTCTGTAATAGTTTCATTTTGTAAGGCTTAGGAAGAGATACGAAGTTGCGCTTTTTGGCCACCAAACTCTAATTTTGCATCTCCTCCTAAACTATATGAGATAAAATTATAAAAGAGGTATTAAAAAATAGCTTATAATAGATACCACAAACTGAACGTAGGGTTTTTAAAAATTCCTATGATAAACGTAAACATATGATAAAATAGGAATTGCTGTCAGATTGGCTCGGGTATGCGCCTTAAGATAACTACAAACAAGAGTCCGATCACAAACAATAATTCAGATAACTACAGATAAAGTAGTTTTGAGATAGGCGTTGAGAAATCTATCGCTCTCTGTTCACCATAAATTGGGATTGATGTCATCAAACCTTAACGTACAACGTTGTAGCCCATAATTTTGTAACTTTCTTATATCTTTTTGATTAACATTTTATCGAAGAATTCACTTTCTTCTATCTTTATTACCGAACAACGTTACTTTTATTTTAGTCGAATACTACGGACATTGGCAAAACTATGTCAACCCAGACGTAGACGTCATTTTATGAAGAAGAAGAGAATTCCCAAGAGCAATCATCAAAGTATTCGACTTCGTTGTTTCTATAGAAAGGTTTAAATTATTTCCATCCCATGCGCTTTTCCTCCAGCTGAGTAACCTATATTGCAATCTACTAAATTGATTGGAGTATGTACCTACCTAGGGAGGTAGTTATCAGTGCTAGTGTAGGTAATTAGTTTTGGATCTTGCGGTGTTTGTGTTTATGTATATTTCTAGATATTTCTACACTCTCCCTTCTAAGAAATATTATTTATGTTACATATAAGGAATTATTATTTTTATCCATTCTTCCGAATAAGATTTTATAAAAATACTGTTTTTTTATAATAAATAATAGTGTTTTTTTCCACATTTGAGTCGGATCGGTTCCCAGACGAAGCATATTTTATTATAAATTGCTCCGTTTGTTAATTAAAGAATTCGTGTGATGACTTGACCAACGTAAGCCGCCAAATATTTTGATATTATAAAATTAACAGTTCAAAATACGTCAACCCTTATTTTGGTCCACTGTTGCACGCAGGCCTGCCCTAAAAAGCTCTTATTGGTTGTTATCTCTTGGTTGTTATCTCATAATCCCAACGCTGGGCATGCGGGTTGGGAATTGCAGGTGGGTGACTGATTCAGCAGGAGACCGCACCGCACCCAGTAAATATCCCTTTTGAAACAATTTTGAAGTGTCTTTTCATAAAAGAGGTAACTTTAGAAACAAGGGCTTTGTCTGGAAAGTTTCTTACTCTCGATAGAAATGGTAAATTGATCGAAAAATGTTGCCCTACGGCGATAAATGTATTGGAAAAACTGAATGAGAGGTGAATTCTTGGGAAACACCGAACCAGGGATAATAACTTTTGTGTTTTCCAAACATTGGACGTAATCGACTGTTAGCTTTGACCTTTCACCAGGAATAGAGCAAGGGTTTTGTTAGGTACCTACTCTGGAAAGGTTATCTATGTATGTGTGGACGCCATTGAAGCCTTGATTCCTTTTAATACGGTAGGTACTTTCTACAATTTCTATCGTTTACATCAGCCTTAACTTTTTTACTATTAGGTAGAATAAATCTAATACATTTCGTTTTGGTTTCGTTAAGCAAAAGATTATTGACACTAAACCAATGAACTACTTTTGAGATTGCATTATTTACATCGTCGAAATTAGTGTTTTGTCGAAAAAATATAAAGTATCGTTAGCAAACAACACAAGATGAGGCAGGACGTTACTATAAACTAAAAATAGGAAAGGACCGAGGATAGATCCCTGCGAAACACCCATTGTAACTACAGATCCCGAAGACTGTTTCCCATTTATGTCAACTCTTCGTATCTTATCACTCAAAAATACGACGTGAGGTGATCCAAGGAGGTGTTCTTTATTCCATAGTGATGTAGTTGAATTTTTCATGATGTACGCAATCGAATGCTTTTAATAATTTTTTTTTCGCAAAAAACGCCTAAGGCATTTTGCAACTACTCCCAAGCATCAAAAATATGCCATAACTCTATACCGGCATCATAGTGTACCTACCACGAGTAATTCCGAATTGCCTACCACAAAGCAGGTCATTGAAATAACTGAGCAATTGATGAAAAATAAGTTTTTCAAAAACTTTGCTCAATGTTGGCAGCACTGATATTGGTTTAAAGTTGCAAAATGAGGCCTACTACCCGATTTAAACAGTGCGGAGAGACAACCTTGACGGTAAAAAATCACAGTAACGATGGCAAACACATTATGCCCATAATACTGACTCACTCGCACGCACTACGCATCTAAACACACCCTAGGTCCGTCAGCCATGAAACTCCCAAGGTAAATACCAGCACATGGCGAGCCTTACGAGCTATCGAATCGTATAATCGATACCCAACACAAACATACGATACACTAATGTGTTCATTAATTATTCCTAGCGCGGTATCTAGGCCACGATGACCATAGCGAAGGTATTTGGATCGAGCATGGCGCCTGGTACCAACGGAAGTGTTTTTAAAGGATCGAGCATGGCGTCTGGTGACATATATTTGATACTGTATGTTTATTTATTCCATACTAGCTGACCCGACAAACACCGTACCGCTGCAAAACCAAAATTACCCAATTCAAACATCAAAACTAAAAAACCTCTAGAAAAAAGGTTCTCAACTCGACTTGTATTTTATCCTTTAGGTATGACGTCTTGACCACGCATAATTTTTTACAAAGTTGTACGATTTTTATCGATAGATTTAACAAAATTGTGTGCGGAAATTTAATGTTATTAAACTGAAACATAATCAATTTCAATTAACTTATTGAAAAATTTAACATATAAAATAAATTGTTCAATTTAGATACAAGTAAATTAAATTAATAAAAGTAAAACGACGTCTTATTAGGTTACAGATAATAAATGGAGTCCTGAAAACAAGCGCTAAAAAGTACTCATTATAATAGCATCAAATAAGTAACAATAAGAATATTAAAGAAATGTTTGGACGAATGTGGATCGAGCACGACTAGAGGATCGAGCATGGCGCCTAGCGATACCGGAAACGGTCTATAAGATAGGATTATGGCGCCTCGGAAGTGTTATGGCGCCTCGGAAGTGGCGAATAAACAGCAACAATCTGACTGAACACCTCTCAGTCGATGACTGGCACCGAATCAGTGGTACCAACATAATAATCAGCGTGTAAGACGCTCAAGGTTAAAGTGATGAAACTATCACCGTCGGCGATAGGTCGGTTCGCAGGGTGTTCTGTTTTTCCTGGATACCCTTCTCCGGTATTTTGACTTCCGTTTATCGTTTCTGTCGTTAGAGATGGATTTTTTATCTGGCAACGGGATAAAAAAACTGGGATTCGAGTTTTCGTCAGTTAGGCCATAGGTACATTTTTTTTCCGAAACGGACCTATTAGTTGTGTAGAACGGAATCAAAAGTACCCACGGCACAATTAGTTGAGCATAGTAGCTGCGCGAATGGTAATATTTATGAAAGAATAGAAAGATGCAAAAACCTTTAGAATGTGATTTTCCATTCATGAGATAATTTTACTAATTAAAATCGTAAGCTGTTCTAATAAAGTTAAATAAAATACTGGAGAAAAAACTGCTATAAAGTCTTGTTCATAAATTATTACTCCAATCAAGAAAATGCACTCCGGCCAATTATCTTAAAAGCCTCTCTCATTAAAACGAAAGGGTTATGGATGGTCGGAGAATTGCTGTTTTCAAGAAAATGCCGAGGTTCTAGAAACTATCTCGTAGAGACTTTTTTCTTTTTTCATTGCATACATTCTGAAAATACATAAGTCTGATATTTTTATTTTTATGCAGTGCGCAATAAATGTTGTCCGCTGCGAGCGTGATTTACATTAATAACTCTGTTCTGACCGCGGCTTCGCATGTGTTGCTGTGGAAACGACTACTATTACTATTTCTATCCCCTGGGAACTAATTTATGGGAGAAAAGGTAGCCTAAATTTTATTTCACGCCTAGAAATATGTATATAATTATAAGAAAAATTTCCGCTTTCACGATTGCGGTCAATCTATTCTGAGCGGTCAATCCGACTTCAACTTCTTTCATAATGGCGCCACTTACTTTTTGCTACGACTCTGCCAGTGTCTGTGTCGGAGTGTCATCACACTAAGTCAACGTAGAAATCGGAAGAAAGAACTTTAGTTCGCTTCCTGCCTGCATTCGACAACGTAGAGCAACGTTGCTCTATGGTAGAGTCGAATGTTGAAGACCTCTGATTGAATGAATGAATGAATAAGTCAACTTTTGACAGCTAGAATCTTTATAAACCCGATCAACCTATTACATTTTATCGAAGAATTCACTTCGAACAACGTTGCTTTTATTTTAATTTTACTCTAATATTACGGAAATTGGCGAAATTATGTCAACGCAGACGTAGACACCATTAAAAGAAGAAAGGAAGGTTTCTACCATTGACACTTCGCAAGCTGACACTTTTTTGTAAAAAATTAAAAGTAATGCAACCATTGTGCAATCCAGCAATCATAATTAATATTGAGGTATAACTAATAATCATTTTACGGCAAAGTACATTCACTTTGCCGTAAAATGATTATCGCATCTCGTCCATCTTGACTGGGCACAGGAGTTAGTGTCTTGCATCAATGCAATGAAATTAATTTGCAAGACTCTTTCACAGCTTTGTATTTTTACAACTTTCTAATAAATTAGATAGAGATAGAAATTCTATTTCATTTTATTTGGTGTAGAAATGTTTGTAGCTATAGTGTACCTACAGACTAGGTACGCGTATAAAATTATCAACTTTATTACAAAAGTAATATTTTTAATTAGTAATGCCATAATTGGTTCATTGGCGTTTTCTTCCTTCCACGGTTTGATTGGTATTGCAAGAAGTAGAAGGTTGCATGTAGAAACACTATTTCGGGTGTTGAGGTAAGCTTACGCCATGTGTGGAAATGATTTATTTGTGCGACTGTAGTAACAGCAAAGAGTGGACCCACAGATGTACCTACCTACTAGGGATGCTAAGTGGAATTACTATGCGATACTATTGATTCACTACCTATATGAAGTTTATAACAAAGTTGCTTCCCACTGTCTGTCTGTCCCGATGTATGCTTAGATCACTAAAACTACGCAACGGATTTTGATGTGTTTTTTAATAGAGTGAATCAAGTGGTGCGCTAGTGATAAATAAATAATGCTGGACAATCCATACAGCATCATCTATAGCCACGAGCTAATACCTAGATCTATACAATAATAATAAAGCCAAATCTTCTCTTACCC
Organism: Eupithecia tripunctaria; assembly: GCA_955876795.1. Lineage (NCBI taxonomy): Eukaryota > Metazoa > Arthropoda > Insecta > Lepidoptera > Geometridae > Eupithecia > Eupithecia tripunctaria. Next base: position 2,036,527 of record OY041624.1, on the reverse strand, counting down.
AAGTGAGATGACGGCCAAACAATCCGTCGTTATCGTCAACAGTAAAAAATGTGACAGTCTATCGCGAATTCACTACAATAACGACAGCAATCCATAGTGTATCACGATGTGACCCCTTAAAGCTGTAATAAGCCCAGGCATTTAATTAAACTTCAGGGAAATGTCACACTGGCCTGATTCAGTGGTCCGAATTACACGCCTAATTCTAATTAAGTCATTGTAGGTACATTCGTTTTACAAGAGTAGTGGAAAAGCACGAGTACCTAACCTACACAGATAGAATGAAATAGGAAATTAATGAATTGAAATAAATGAAACTCACTCTACCAAACTTTTGTTTGTTTGTATTGACTAGGCTCCGAAACTACTGGACCGATTGGAAAAATTATTTCATCACTCAAAAGGAGGAGTCTTCAGGGAGTGACATAAGCTATATTTTATCCCGGAATTCCCACGGGAACGGAAACTACGCAGGTGAAACAGCGAGGATATTTTTTTTAATTAAAAACCGTTTTGGAATTAGAAGTCAGGCAGCCTATAGGTGTACCTAGACTAGACCAACATGTTCCTCGGTGACCTAACGTCTTCTTGACAAAAACAAAGTGACATCAATTGTTACGGAATAGGCCTTCCGATCAATAAACCTAATTATTGGACCTTGCTGGAAATAATTAGCTTAGCATTAGCGAAATAATTGAAACGAAATTACGGATACAACGTATTTGGCCTGATTGCACCTGGCTTGTGGGCTCTTGTATTTACGAGTACCTATAGAGGTATACGGTCGTGTTGCATGGATATATATATATACTATTTACCTAATTCAATTTTTTTTTTTATTTTGTTTGTTTACCATAATTTGAAGTACAACTCAGGGTGTCCCTCAATGAGTAGACAATACAGGTAGACAGCCTTGAAGGCGTGCTCATGTTCAATCCTGAACATAAACAAATAATTTTGTGGTTCTATTATAATTCTAAGTGCGGGAACTAAGATCTGCAAGGACATCTCGCATAGAAGTGTATTGTGCATTATCGCCATGCCTAAGCAGGCCCTAACCAACTCAGCTCCTTGAAGCATCGGAGCAGGATTTTTTGCGATTCTACCTCTATTATTATTAGACCATTATTTTCGAAAGGCCCTTTCTTATTCTGTGCCCTTTCCACTCCAGGACAAACAGACACACAGCGCGATACCATCCCTACTTGGTGGATATACTTTCACTCGCACTAAACAGTTTTCCTCCACCTTCATGATGTATATCCTTGACCTTTATAACAACCTATTTAAACATTCTCTGTTTAAATTAGGTCTGCAGAGACACATAGAGAGGCCATTAGGTCCCCAGACACGAGGGCACTTCGCGACGCAGCGACGACGTCGTAACGTGTTAAGTGTGACCTGATTTCACAGCTTTCTTAAGTACCTATGCATTTTTCTTATTTAAGTATCTAATGCAAAGAACGTTTATGAATTGCTACTAGCTTTTGGGAATAATAAGAAGCGTTTAAATATTATTTCAGATAGAGATATTAATGTGTGCAAAATTTCAGCCGATGCATTCAGTAGTTTTGGCGTTGTCTTTGGCCAAACATGACAATGACACAAAGTTTCGTCTTTATAATGTTGGAAGGATACGATAGGCCGTTTTTCCATTAGCCGGACTGGTGCCGTCGAAGCGAAAATAAATGAAAATTTTCGATGTTCCACTCACCGGCCCGGTGACGGCCCGGTGACGGCCCGGTGACGGCCCGGTGAAGACGGCCTGGTAAAACTGCATGTGTGTGTGTCTTATGAATTGTAAACGTGTGCGTGTGTGAGTTCACTTCTCTCTTCCGACTTCAATATAATTAATTTATTAAAAAAAAAAAACTATAAACCGACTCCATTTTTTATAAAAGTCAAAGTCAAATCGTTTATTTCTTTAGACTTACAAAATAAGTACTTAGACAAGTCAAATTTTTACTATATAAACAGCTTGATAAATAGTTCCTACTATCAAACAAGAAATAAGGTGCAATTGACTCTGATTCACTTCAATTTTTTGTCCACTAGCGGAAGAAGTGAAAAAGAAACCACTAGCAAGTTTATCGCTTATCAACTAATACAATCTTAGGATAACTTAGTCTAACTGGTCTTACATACTATTGTCTGTGCGGAACTGGGCGACATCCGGCCAAGCATTAACATCATTGACGTAGTCATCTACGGAGTAATAGGCTTTCTTGTTAAGATTTAGTTTTATGTACAGTTTAAATTTACGAATAGGGAGTTCAGTTGCTTCAGATGGAAGCTTATTATAGAATCTTACGCAATTGCCCACAAATGATTTGCCTACCTTTCGTAATCTATATGATGGGATGTGTAATTTGTTCTTGTTTCTTGTATTTTTATTGTGAACATCACACCTTTTCATAAAGTTATCTCTGTTTTTGTGTGTATACATTAGATTTTCATAGATATATTGCGATATTACTGTTAAAATATTTATTTCTTTAAATAATTCCCTTTACGAGTCTCGTGGATTTAATTTATAAATAGCGCGTACCGCCCTTTTCTGAATAACAAAGATAGTCTGGATGTCAGCTGCCTGTCCCCAAAGCAAAATACCATAAGACATAACACTATGGAAGTAACTGAAGTAAACTAACCTAGCTGTATCTTCATCGGTAATATATCTAATTGTTCGAACCGCATACGCTGCTGAACTAAGTCTGTTTGCGAGAGCATCAATTTGCGGTCTCCATTGAAGAGAGGAATCAATATGTAACCCTAGGAAAACAGTTGAGTCTACAAGGTGAACAATCTCATCCCTTAGCATTATCCTAGTTGGGAGCTCTCTTACATTTGGTAACATGAATTTTATGCATTTGGTTTTTGAAGCATTGAGTAAGAGGTTATTGGCGGTGAACCAATCTAGTATTTGTGAAAGAGAATTATTTACATCGTCATAATTATGTTTATTTCTGTCAACTTTAAAAATCAATGAAGTATCATCAGCAAATAAGACTATATCACAGAGATCTTTTGCTAGAAATGGGAGATCATTTACATATACTAAAAATAGAAAAGGACCCAATATTGATCCTTGCGGGACTCCTAAATCGATTTTTGATCCCCTAGATCTTTCTTTACCAATATCTACTTTTTGGACTCTATCAGATAAATATGATTGCATAAGGTCCAGTGCCTTGTTTTTAATTCCATAATGTCTTAGTTTATTTATTAATGTACCATGATCCACGCAATCAAAAGCTTTAGAAAGGTCACAAAATACACCAATAGCGTTTTTCGCTTTATCCCATGCATCCAATATGTGCCTTAATAGAACTGTACCATCATCAGTTGTCGATCTACCCTTGGTGAAGCCAAATTGATTTTTATGTAACAACCTATTGAGGTTGAAGTGAGAGGACAACTGTGTAAGAATAATTTTTTCAAAAACTTTACTCATTGCAGGAAGTATTGAAATTGGCCTGTAATTGGCCGGATCAGTGTGGCTACCAGATTTATAAAGAGGAACCAGTTTACTATATTTCATGAGGTCAGGGAAAACTCCTGCATCAACACAACTATTGAAAATGTAGGCCAAGTATGGAGCAACTTCCTTAATAATAGAACTCAGTACTTTGGTTGAAATACCCCAAAGATCCTCAGTATTTTTGATATTAATAGACTTAATTGTTTTCACAATATAATTAGCGTTTACATGACTAAATATAAAAACCTCGGTACATTTATCTAAGAAATAAATTTAAACTACTCAGTTTATTTTAGATTGTTCTACTTTGTCTACTTATACGTACATACATTTTTGTGACGTATAGCAATTATATACCTACTGAGAGTTTTCCCAACACTTTCTATTTTTGCTCTTTCTTAACTATTGTTGCTCTCTGTAACGCAGCGGCGAAAGTCTGACGCGCAGAATGTTGCGGGTTTGATACCTGCTACTTTGCATAAATTGCGCGATTTATAATGATTATGTACCTAGTGTATGTACATACAGACTTTTAATTTAACACTTGATAAAATCTTTTCATTATCACGACACACCCAATTCATGGTAAATATCCTGTTGTAAATAAATAAATAAATTATAATTAAATAATGTGGGACAAATCACACTGACTAGGTAACTGATATACATAATAAATACACTACATAGATTTATATCATGAATAGAAAACATCCAGAACCACCTGAAGAAATATCTGCAGATCATACGAACATTTGTCCCGAGGCGGAAATCGAAAACGCAACCTCCTGAGTCGCAGGCAGACCTTTGCCCACCGCGCCACAGAGGTCGTCAAATGACTTGAGTGAAAAAATAATAAGTCGTTCAATAAAACTAGGTATTGTCAAGGCGAGGTCGCGAAACCGTTATACCTCGGTCACTTTCACTCGGCATTATTCTGAGGTCTGCACGGTCGTGCGAATCCGCAAAATTGCGTGTCATTCAAAAGTCTGAATTGCATTTGAACTGAGTGTAGGGTTGCCACCCGTACTTTATAATAAAGTAGTGTACGTTATTTCGGGCTAGAGTCTGTTCAAAAAGAGAATCATCGAGCGTCTTCGTGGGAATGGAGGGAGCGCGTGTGGCATTGACAACTTTTGTTGTGTTGACAACACTGCTCTGTCAATGCAGTACGACTACAAGTGTTAGTTCACAGTAACGCCACGACGCTTTTTTGAACAGACTCTAATATACTTTAAACCTTATAAGCATCGTAAATACTTTTTTTGCCTTTTCAATTTCTTTAACATTAAAACAACAATTTCAAAACAATTGAGCTGCCTGTAGATCGCTTGCAACAGTTTGTAGTTAGCTCAATTGTGATTTGATTCGCAGCTCTTTCAGCTTGCCCCTATCACTCATTTTTAGTTATTCTTTTACTCATTTGGCAACTACAGCTCAAAATTATATGAAAGCCATAATAATAATAGTAATTAGGTACTCTTTTTTTACATGCCGTACTTACATGAGGTACTCCCACCCCCCCAATACCAGTAATTGTAGAGTATTATTTACCTGGTAAGTTTTTTTCACACAAGAACGTTTAGGTTAGTTCAAAATAAAAAAGGAAGCAACCCTAGTTGAATGTGCTAATGTGCTGGTAACAAAGGCTGTTTCCTGCTCGAGAATTTGGCTATTAAGATAATAATATAATTACCTAGTACCAAAATCTCGCGAGCAGGATACTACAATTATGATTATTGTAAATAATAACCTACTAAGAATTAAATTTGTATTTGTTGAACGTACCAGGCAAGGTTTAATAATGAGGTATGAAAACCAAAATATTTTTTCATTAAGACACTTATTTGTAAAAAAATTAGGTTTGAATGTGGAGGGATATAAGGGGACGGGAAGACCGAGGAAAAGATGGATGGATTGTGTGAGAGAGGACATGGTAAGAAAGGTGTGAGTACAGAAATTACGGCTGATGGAGCAGAGTGGAGGAAACTGACATTTTGTGCCGACCCCACCTAGCGTGGGATAAGGACCGGATGAAGAAGAAGAATAATAATAATAATAATGCTGGACGATTCACACAGCATTATCTAATTCCAAGCTAAGCTGAGCTTGTGTTATGGGTAGGTACTAGATAACTGATATATATTTAATACAATACACTACATAGATAGATATTTTTTATTATACATAGAAAAACATCCAGAACGCCCTGAAGATTTAAGGAGATTTGTAAAAATGCCTAACGCGACAGCAGTAGGTAATAATTTGATAGTTTAGAGTTGAGTACCTACTGTTAATGTTTATCTAAATTAATATTATAACGAGGACTGATTTGATTGTTTGTTTGTATTGAATAGGCTCCGAAACTACTGGACCGATAAAAAAAAATCTTTCATCATTAAAGCTTACTTTTCAGAGAGTGACATAGGCTATGTTTTATCCCAGAATCAAGCGGGTGCGAGGCGCTAAAATTTTTCCACTTTATAATATTATATAGTTAGATATCGTTTATTTAGTACACTTTATATACTATAGATAGAGTTTATTTAGTACACTTTATATAGTATAGATATCGTTTATTGTCCAATCTAAAGAACTACAAAAAAAAATCTTTAAAATACCTATCGCGCGGCACAATACAATGGTGTCTTATGTTTACTTTACACATAAGTTCACAATTCTAAAGAAATTATAAGTAGCATAAGGCACCTAATTGCCTTTTTTGTAAAAACCTTCAATAAATTTTATTTTATGTTGATAAGCAAGAGTCAAACCGAAAATAAATTAATAAAAAAATATTTGGTCGATCTGCCAATTTTGCGGTTCCATTGGCATGACATTCGTTCTCTACTCCAGTGACGGTCCTTTTGTGTCATAATCATTAATTCATAAATTCAGGCCAAGGTCAGGCAAAGCGTCACCACCACAGACAAAGCAAACATTACTTTAGCTAAAGCCACTGTAAATATTTATACAACTCCATGTGCTGCATAAAAAACTCAGGCAAAAAGTTGATGAGCTATTATTTATTATTGCATTATTCTTTATTTGCTACAATGCTTGGGAAACTAGACGGACTTAAGAAATCATTCGTTCCATTAATCGATCGATAATTGAAGCTGGTTGATGAAAATGAGAAAAACTAAATTGCACATAAGCAGGTCGCGTTCGATAGCATTGTATTGTCCAGTATTCGAACGAGCTAAGAAAGGCGAACAAATTTAATTCTGAATATCTGATGACCTAGCTTGAACCTGAAGCAATCTATTCATAATTCTTCGAAGAGGGCTACTGAAGAAGGTATTTATTTGTTTAATTGGGTGTCTGTTTTCTTCGAAATGTTTTATTCCCTACTCGCATTTGGCCATGATCCTGTTTAACACTTTTAAATCTACACTGGTGTCGATTCTGTTGTTTTAGGATTAGCTAAAATTAGGATTTCGGAATTTCAAATAGATAAAATGATTCTATGGTTGTAAAATTTGACTGACACATTTAAAATTAGGATGACTGCTCTAACATGAAGCTGACGGACCTAAAATAACTCAATTTAGTTAAAATGGCTATAACCATATTCCTTGAAAAATTAAACAAACGGGTTTAAAATTAGGATGACAGCTCAAAAATTAGATTGATAGATCTAAAACAGCTTTACTTAGTTATAAGTAGCTTTAACCCTATTATTTGCATTACATTTTAGCTATGGTTAGAAATGTCTGCCTAATTTTAGCAGGCTTCTAATTAGGTCATGATTAAAATTTATCGATTTTAAACTAGTATCGATTTGAATTTCTAAACGATTTCTCAAATAATGGATGAACTGTTTGACCCATGTAAAGAAGTATTTTAAAATAACATTTTAGAAAAAAAACATATTTTGCTCGCAGCAAAATCCCAACCACTCAACTCAGAGGTTTTGCTATTTTGAATAATGTTATAGGTATTTTTAGGACCTTTATAGAGAATACAATAATTTTTAGGTAAATTTTTAAGATTTCTAAATTTTCTATGCTAGGTAGGCATAGAAAATTTAGAAATCTTAAAAATTTAGGTTAGGAATCCTAAAACACAGAATCGACACCAGTATCATCTGTATCATGGTTATTAATACTAAAGTCATTTACAAGAGGGCTTTAGCCATAATTTGAGTTTTTTGCTTTCCATATGCATACTCATCGGCCAATTTTTTTATGATTTCGGCATAGTTTCATGCGCCATCAATTAATAACTGGTAAATTTTATGACAGACTTTAAAAAATTTATACGGTCTAGACTAGAGGAATGAGACTGCAGACAACTGCTATGAGGCATCTCAGTGGTTTATTGAAATAATAGTTTTCTTCGTTTTTAGGGAACTGTATAAGAAACTTAACTGTCATGATTATTCCGCAATCACGGATTAGAAATGGAGTCTGCTTAGCTTTTCTGAATCAGGTATTCAGGCTACCATCACGCAGATACCCATTATCTATTTTGGGATACTGGATCACGAAGATTTTCTTGTCAGATAAGAGAGAAAAGATAGATAGATTGATAACACTTTATTATACCACACAGGACAGGAAAATAGAAAGAGAAAACTTAAAAAAAGAAGTACAAACGGTGGCTTTATCGCTGAAAGAGATCTATTCCAGGCAACCTTGGGATGGACCGGATATGTAAAAACAAAATAGACGGTGGTACTGAATAAATCTATTTATGATAATTAAAGAATCACGGTAAAGATAAAGGATTAATATTAGGTCCTTACATATGAAATTGGCGTTTTTCGTACTGGCCACTTTAATCACAAATTTCTCCTCTTTGGTAAGGAATTTCAAATTCAAATTTGTACAGCTATAGACTCATGTATTTGTGCTTCGATGATCGTCATTCATTTGTTTTTTTTCTTCTGTTTTTTTCTGTTTGCGTCTCTCATTTTACAAAATGGAAAACTTAAAATATCGCATTATTTACGAGTACGAGTTCCGCCGTGGCACTAGTGCTGCGGAAACAACTCGAAGGGTGAATGATGTGTATGGCGGTCGTGTTGCAAAAGAAAACACAGTTCGTTTTTGGTTCCAACGTTTTCGTTCTGGAAATTTCGACCTGCAGAACAAGCCCCGTGGACGGCCTGAGACTCAAGTTGATAATGAAGAGTTGAAGGCTATTGTGGAAGCGGATCCATCGCAAACCACGTCCGAGTTAGCTGCAGGCTGCGATGTTAGTGATAAAACTGTTTTAATTCACTTGAGGCAAATTGGGAAGATTAAAAAGCTTGAAAGGTGGGTACCTCACGAATTGACTGAAGCAAACCGGCAAACGCGCGTCGACTGCTGCGTTACATTACTAAACCGGCACAATAATGAAGGTATTTTAAACCGAATCATTACCTGTGATGAAAAATGGGTTCTTTACGATAATCGGAAGCGCTCAGCGCAATGGTTGGATCCTAGCCAGCCAGCCAAATCCTGCCCCAATCGAAAATTAACCCCAAAAAAGTTACTTGTAAGCGTTTGGTGGACTAGTGCCGGTATTGTTCATTACAGTTTTCTCAAATCTGGCCAGACTATTACGGCTGATGTCTATTGTCAGCAATTGCAAACCATGATGGAAAAGCTAGCGGCTAAACAACCTAGGCTGGTCAATCGCTCCACGCCACTGCTGCTTCACGACAACGCTAGACCACACACTGCGCAACAGACGGCTACTAAATTAGAAGAGCTTCAATTGGAAAGTCTAAGACATCCTCCGTACTCCCCGGACCTTGCTCCAACAGATTACCATTTTTTTCGAAATTTGGATAACTTCTTGCAAGGGAAAAAATTCAACTCCGATGGGGCAGTCCAAATCGCCTTCAAAGATTTTATTGATTCCCGTCCGACTGGGTTTTTTAGTAAAGGGATCAATGAACTACCTATAAGATGGCAAAAGTGCATAGAAAATAATGGTTCATACTTTGATTAATTAAATATATTATATTAAAAAATATTCGACTTTTTGTTCCTCCCATACAAAACGCCAATTTCATATGTAAGGACCTAATATTAGAATAAAAATAAATAAACTAGTCACTGTTCATGTTCACACCTAAATCATTGATTGTTCTAAAATACAAAAATGAAAAACAAATTATTAAGCTTACCTAATCTAACTGAAACCAGTATATTTTTTTACCTGACTGCCAAAGGAGGGGGTAGTGAGGTTGGTAAAAAATGCCGCTAGGCCTACATACATAAAAACAACAACACAGGGGTTTGTTGTTTGTATGTATGTAGCGGATTTTTTGTTCCCACGTAGCGCTGAAACTACTTGTTCGATTTCAACAAATGAGCTATCAATTGATTCGTCTCAATACCCCGGTGGTTATAGGTTTTAGTTTATTTTATCTTGTTACTAGCTGCGCCCCGCGGCTTCGCACGCGTTGTTTCTATGGAAACATTAAAAGGTCATTTTCATCCCACGGGAACAGATTTATGGGATAAAAAAATAAAAAGTAGCCTATGTTTTATTCCAGGATTAGAATTACCTGTATGCAAAATTTCAGCCTAATCCGTCCAGTAGTTTTGATGTGAAGAGGTAACAAACATCCATCCATACATCCATACAAACTTTCGCATTTATAATTTAGTGTGATGTGATGTGAAGTGTGATGTGATGTGATGTGATGTGATGTGATGTTGGTAATTCTTATTCTCCCATTTTACTGGGAGAGGCTGATGTCAATCAAAAATGAAAAATGTAGGTACCTATATCTATTGTATTGTTTCTGCCATTCTTAACATGCTTGGCATCACCAATATTATCATCATCATCATCATCAGCCTATATTAGTCCACTGCTTATAGACATAGGCCTCCCCTAATGAGCGCCATAGCGCCCTGTCTTCAGCTTGACGCATCCAGCATCTGCCTGCAGTCTTTCGCAGATCGTCATCCCACCTGGCCGGAGGGCGTCCTACACAACGTTTTCCGAGTCGCGGTCTCCACTCAAGAACTCGTTTACCCCAGCGGTTATCGGTTCTTCGCGAAATATGGCCGGCCCACTGCCACTTCAGCTTGCTAATTCTTTGAGCTATGTCGATAACTTTGGTTCTCTGTCGGATGTATTCGTTACGAATTCTATCCTTCAGAGAGACTCCGAGCATAGCTCTTTCCATAGCTCGCTGAGCGACTTTAAACTGGTGGACCAGCCCTATCGTGAGTGTCCACGTCTCAGCTCCGTAGGTCATGACAGGTAGGACGCACTGATTGAAAACTTTCGTTTTCAAGCATTGCGGTATGGATGACGAGAAGACTCGACGTAGTTTTCCAAACGCTGCCCAGCCTAGCTGGATCCTCCTCTTGGCCTCCTTCTCAAAATTGTTTTTACCCAACTGCAGAATTTGTCCAAGGTAAGTGTACTCGGAAACAATTTCGAGAGGGTGGCCATGTACGACGACCGGTCCCGGATCAATGAGGCCATTGATCATGATTTTGGTTTTATCCAAATTCATGCCGAGACCGATGCATCGCGAGGACAAAGCTAGGCCGTCCAGCATCTGGTTGAGCTCCTCCAGCGACTCCGCCATTACGACTATGTCATCAGCGAATCGAAGGTGTGAGATGTAATCGCCGTTTATGTTAATGCCCTTACCTTTCCAGTCCAGCGTCTTAAACATATCTTCCAAAGCGCTCGTGAACAGTTTCGGGGATATAACATCCCCCTGTCTCACTCCTCTGCGCAGTTGGATGGGTTTGGACTGCTGGTCCTGTACTTGGACACTCATGGTTGCGGCGTCGTAGAGACATCTCAGCACCTCGATATAACGATAGTCTACTTGGCATCGCTGTAAGGATTCCAGAACAGACCAGGTTTCGACAGAGTCAAACGCCTTCTCATAGTCCACAAATGCCAGACACAGGGGCTGATTATACTCTTCAGACTTCTGTATAATCTGCCTCACTGTGTGTATGTGGTCTATGGTGCCATATCCTCCGCGAAACCCGGCCTGTTCCGGTGGCTGGAACTCGTCGAGTCTCCTGGCGAGACGGTTCGTGATCACTCGTTTATAGACGTGGCTCAGGAGTGAGATGGGTCTGTAGTTTTTAAGGAGGGTCTTATCTCCTTTCTTAAAAAAGAGAACCACCAAACTCCCGCTCCACGCCTTTGGAGTTCTCCCACTGTGAAGGACGGCGTTGAAGAGGTTTTGTAGTTCCTGTATAACAGGGGCTCCTCCGGCTTTCAAAAGCTCTGATGTTATGCCGTCCTCACCGGGGGCTTTTCCATTTCTAAGCTGCCTCAGAGCTCGCACAATCTCGTCTTGACTGATGTCTGGCAGTTCGTCGGTATAGTGGCGTGTCAGGGTGGTTCTTGAATCGTGGTCGACTCGTTGGGGACGAGGAGCATGTGCAGCGTACAATCGGCCATAGAAATCCTCTATCTCAGCGGATATCTCCAGCTTCGACAAAACGGTCCTCCCATCGTGCGTTTTAAGCTTCGTCAGGTGGCTCCTGCCAAGCTGCTGAGTGAATACTTTGGACCCTCGGTTTCGCTCTATTGCCTCTTCAATGAGGCGTGTGTTGGAGCTCCGAAGGTCGCGCCGTACCATCTTCGCAATTCGTTTGTTCAGGTCTGACCTCTCTGACGAAGTCGCTTGGGTGGTTTCCCGTCTTTTTGCCATCAGCCCGAGAGTCGCATCTGAGAGTTTGGATTTCTTGCCAGTATGCTGCTTTTGGCAGAACCTGATGCCCTCGTTCCTCAACGTTTCGACCAGATTGTGTAGGGTCTCGTCAGCGTCATCAGTGGAATCCAAGGCAGCGAATCTATTCCCGAGAAGCTGCTGGAACTTCTCGGTGCCCGCCATGATTTGGATTGTGTTAGGTCGGAGCGTGGACTTCATCAGACGGTTTCTTTCAAGCTTCAAATTGATATTCAGAGTGCCTCGGAGCAGTCTGTGATCAGATCCGGTATTGAACCTGTTGATCACTGAGACATCTCTGAATATGTGCTTGCTATCCGTCATGATGAAGTCGATCTCATTTTTAGTCACAGTGTCGGGGCTTTGCCATGTCCACTTCCTTTGGGGCTGTTTCTTAAAGAAAGAGTTCATTAAAAATAGCCCCTCTTTCTCAAGGAAGTTGACAAGCATTTGCCCCCTGTGATTCCTAACTCCATAACCATGCGGGCCTATTCGGGATTCATTGCCAGTCCGGATTCCCACCTTGCCGTTAAAGTCCCCCATAACAACGTTGAAGTGAGCCTTAGTGGTGTTGTGTAAGGCTTTGGATATGTCTTCATACATACCCTCCACTTCATCATCCGAATGTGCCGAGGTCGGTGCGTAGACCTGAATTACCTTCATGCTATACCGCTTGGATAGCCAAAGGATCAGGTACGCTACCCTGTTCGACACACTGGAGACTTCTTGAACGTTGTTAACGAGGGACTTATTGACGAGGAAACCTACGCCACCCTGGGATGTTTTATCACCCTCGCGAAAGTAGAGTAGATGGCCCGAGTCTAGGGTTACGGTGTCCTCCCCCTCTCTACGGACTTCGCATAACCCCAGAACATGCCATTTATTGTTCTCTAACTCCACTTCCAACTGCGCTAGGTGATGGTCAAGCCTCAGAGTTCGTCCGTTATACGTTGCCAGAGTCGTTTGACGGTGGGGTCTCACCCGGGGATTCTTAGCACCCCTGACCCCAGGGCTGGCATGGCGCCCGTCAACGCCAGCACAGCCGCTAGTGTCGCCGGGCACTTGGGGCCATCTGTGTGGGCTAACAATCATAGGGGGGTTTGGACCATGACCCACCACGCTGGTCCAGTGCGTGTTGGTGGGTTGTTTTGCCATTTCCTCGTTTGTTGGTCGGCAGGGAGCACCGCGGGCAGGTGAGGTTGGCTTGGGCGCCGAAAGATGTAAGTTGGCGCCCCTTACTCCCCAATATTATAGTCATACCAATATTCATCAATTATATACTCGTAGATTGTTTTTATTTTATTTTAAGCCTTATTAAGAATTTGTTGCCTATGATAATATAAAGCCTACCTATCACAAAAGTACTTAACTTTTGTGATAGGTATTATTTGTTTTTTTTAGAAATAACCCATAGTGTAAACTATAATAAATATAAACTATTTTCTATCTATCTATTTTTGTTTCAGTTTTTACCAATCTTCCTTATGAAATATTGCTAAATATTTAGCTTATTCATGTTTATTTATTTATTACAAGGAAAACCAGATGTTTTTGTATACAGGGTTACAAATAATTATGAGTAACAATAATTGTATAGTTACATCGTTTACAGGTGATCCACGGTAAGTGGGGCATAATCACCACTTAAGGCTGTTAGTTCTAATAATAAAACAGCTTGAGTAATACACTTAGGATTTTATAGCTCGTAGTTCCGTATACTTTGAGTAAGTAAGTATACTTGTTTAGTTGAACATACAACTTTCAGTTAAATAAATGTCTATTATATTCCTTTGAATGTAAACAAAAATTGAGTTGGTTTTAAACTGACTAAAACTATAAACCGACGACGTTAACTAAATGGTTTTCTCATGGATGTCATTGTCAATACTGGACCAAATTGAAATGAGACCACACGGCCCATTTCAATTTGGTCCAGTTTAAACAGCTTTCAAATAAAAAAAGAATCATCCAAATCGGATCACTCAGTCAAAAGTTCTGATGTAACAAAGATAAAAAAAATAAAGTGGAATTGAGAACCTCCTGGACTCCTTTTTGAAATCGTTTGAAAATAAACTTAATACCTTTATTACTAGGGACATACTTATTGTCATTGCATTTTTTTATCATGCACTGGTCGATCCAGAAGGCATAACCAACCGGCATTCGCTATAAAGCGAATCTACTATCTATCAATAGGAATTGAAAGATAGGATTAAAAAGGTTTATAGTTTTTTAAAACAAAATTAATTATATTATATTATTTTATATTTATTTTATTGTCATTATACGAACTAAAGGTTAGCAAGTTATTTTTTATCAACTTTCATGATAGATCTTTATCGATATGGACTGCGAATTTTGTTTATAAATCAACGGCAATAAAGTGAATTTAAAGATTAATTATCGCAGCCGTTCACATTTTTATTGTTGAACCAGAGTAAGTAAAAAAAAAAAATAGGCAGGTATGTATTTTCTAAGTAAGTACCGAAAGTACGTAAAGTCACTAAACTAAAATCTACTAGCACAGGAGTTAATTTAGAGACTTGAGGTAGGTACTCGTAATTCAGTCAGTAGAAAATTTGTTTCTCAGAAGTATTTTATGTTATTGTTTTACTTGCAAACGTCTTAAATCTCAGCTCAATGTAATCTTACGCAGCGATCTGTCGATTGAGTGCATTGTTGCAGAGATAAAGGAATACATTATAAGCGAATCCACTTTCGTGTGTGCTAAATAAGTTGGCTTATTTCCATCAACGTCAAAAACGTACCAGCGAGCGAAGCGAGTAGCAAAACAATAGTCAAAAGTCATCAATTCTTTATTTCCATTAATACAATAAATGTACACTTAGAAAAGGTCAAATTATGTCAAAAATTACACTAACACGGAAATTAAATGGTATTTTTGATTTCGGTCGCTTCAGTATGTAGACTAAAGTAAAAAAAACTACGAAAAAACCTTTAGCATGTAAGTTGTTAATTTTTGAGTTGGAACAAAATCCGTACCAAGCATTCTTATCTATATAGTAGTTAGCCCTTTTGCATAGCAAGTTTTTGACCGTTTGTTAGAATTTATTTAATGATGTAAGTAAAATATATAATATAATAAAGATAGGTAAGTACTTAATTTGTAAGCTTTTTCTTTATAATGTTCTATCCGAATTTACAAGTACGATTTTTTTACACTTCCATCCACATTATATTTAAAATTATAGTAGTTATTTTCAGCAAGGATTGTAAGCGGGTTTACTATAAAACTTAGTATCCACATATAATTCACACCGTAGAGGCACAGATTAGATATTAGAACACCGTTGGGGACGCACTAACCGCAAGGCACGTATTACCGCAAGGAAAGGTCAAAGGTCAACGGACATCCGACCTTATGCACTGAGTGATAAAGCACTACTTCGATCGGATAAGGTTTCTATCATGCTTCGTCCGTTTGACCTTTTCAGTATCGGCAGATATAATTTATAAAAATGTAATTCTAAAAGTTTATATAAGTACCTATGTATGTTGTAAACATGTATAGTTGAGTCGCCTAAGATCGGATGTATGGAATAACTCCCAAATTAGGCAATAATTTCTACTGCTGATAACACTCTGCCTGGAAACAGGTGATTCGGCAGAAAAGAGCTGACCGGATCATTGATACCTACCTAATGTATGGAAGTAAGTCCTTTTTAAAAATAAAAAAAAATATGGCAACCTGAAATTGTGTAAAATTATGTGCTCCCACCTCAGTCACCGTCTGACCGGCGGCGGCACGGGCGTTCGTGATTCGCGTGAAATATTGTTGTCTCGGTCTCACTTCGGTCTTAGATACGTCATTCCGTCTTTGTTCTTCTTTGTATTGCACAGAACTGGAAATATAACTGTGAGCGTAGGTATGTGTTTGCGTGTAGTTGTAACACATGCCAATTTTTGAGTAAGCGCTGGGAGAACGTAACCTATCTTCCTTTTTTAATAAATCAATGACACATAAGGAAAACCCTAATGTGTACTTTATTTTTAAACGTATAGAAGTGAAGACACTACATAGTCCGATCTTTGGCCGACATGTTATTTTCTGTAGGTCGTTAAAAGTCTGCTTTTTAAGCTCTTAATTTGCTTAGAAAGAGCATCTACGCAAACCAAAAAATTTGTTGATAATTAATATTTCTTTGTCATCAATTTGCAGTAGACCGCAACGGAAAAACGACATCGAAATGTGAGAAATAAAATAAAAATGCAGTACGTCTCAAATTTTCAGCAAATGCGTTCGATCTTAGGCGACCCAACCTTAAATTATAGCACGATACATCTCATTAGGTATTATCTTTCCATAGAAATTGTCAGGAGAGCACACACGGCAGCTAGGTATAATGTATTCCTATTTTTACATGCATGATATACCTATGAAGGGATGTAATTTACTTACATTAATATACATTATAGTTGCCGTGTGTAAAGTCCTTAAGTTGTAGATATAGGACTTACATTTGAAGCCCAGTGTACGTTCCTAGGCCCAGCCAAAACACTCTTTTCCATTATAAAACTCCCAAAGGCACAAATCACACCATTTCACTTCACTATCACCAAAAACCACTTCAAAAATAGAATTCCAGTAAAAACTCCTTTACACCATATTCGAAAATAGAACTCGAGAAAAAAGTCGTTTCGTTTTCCAGACACTGGCGCTTTTGAATTTAGAAAACTGTTCGCAAAAAGTGTAATGGCCGTGCCGTCCGCAGCGCGCTTACGTCGGTGTCTGACTCAACTCAACAAAGTCTTTACGTGCGGCTATGCAAATATCCATGCATTTTTCGATCAAACACTATCTCTTTATCTGTAAAGTCCATCAGCTGATAGTAAGAAATCTATAAAACGCTCTATTGGGTTAGTATGCCAGGTGAGAGAGAAAGCAAATCCTCTGGAGTATCCCCCTCTCGCTCTATCTAGAGGGGAAAGATAACAAGCGTGATGATTTGCATTGCATCTGATAGGATACAGGATTAATAATTTCCTCTAGCAAACTATAGTTCGAAACTGTTATTTGATTGCCGTAAAGGCAAGCAATTTGTATCAGTAGGTATAAACAGACTAGAACACTCGAGCATACTTTATCGTGTTAAAAATTCGTCTGAGTATGAGTAATCCAAGAGCGTCAGCAATTACGAAAACTAACGCTGTTAAGTGAGATTATGTCAGATCCAGGGCGGTGAATCACCTAGTTACCAATTCAGTCTGATATTAACACTTTTTGCTCACAGCACTACAAATTGCACAAAAACCGCCGCAAAAACTAGAGCACCGACACGCAACAGCGCGAAAGCGCGGGGTATTTCGATTCGTTTTTTGAAATAAGTCATAGATAAACTTATTTTTTGTTTGCAGCAACACCAAACCTCTTTGGTGGTGTCTCGCGGGGCGATGGCCGACGACTAAGAAGGTTGGGAGTGGTGGTGGTGTGGTGCCGGCTGGTGGGATCGATTCTCCACGAGGCGCACGCACTGACCGGTCGCGTCTAGGCTCGCGTGTCGACCGACTCTATATTTGGACTAAGGGTGGGTTTTGTCTATGGTTATGGGATTGTCTATGAGATAAGGTTATTATTATGATTTGATGATTATGTTGTGGTGTATTATGGAGTATGTAATTGAAGCTTGTCACGATATTTTGTACACACAAATAAAATAAAAACGTAGAATCTGAACAAAAAATATTTTTATACTGGTTCCTTGGTCATATTGTTTAATATCTCACTTTAATAATAAACCAGTCTCATTCAATTTTAAATTTCAATTCGAATTCAAATTAACTTTATTAATCACAATAATAACATTACAACTAATTTTATATAATGCGTTATCAATGAAAGGCTACTGACAGAGAATAAAATGAAATTAGGAAAATTTTAACCAACAGAGGAGGTGGTTAGTTATGTACATTGTATGTATGTAGCCTATTTTTATGTTCCCACGTATGGCTGACAGTAAGGCCTCTGACTATTTAGGTATTAAAATAAAATACTAAGGACAATCGGTGACATAAGAGTTTTGCGGTCGGGTGTCATTATTTAACTATGGTTTATCCATCCAGCATAGAGCATATTAGTAAATAAACCACGATACAAATAACAAAAACTCACTTGCTTGGCGTCGAGTTTTAGATATAATTGTAAGCAATTTTTATTGAAGGAAGGATCTAAAATCGACAAGTAATGTAAATTACGTATAAAAGGACGCGCCAACAAAGTGAATTTTAGGTTAAGTATGAGCGGTTTGTATACGTTTCTGCCTCATTTAAAATGGACACGGTATAGGTATATTTGTACCTACTGACAGTCGCAATAAAAAATCCTAAACCTATATGAAATAATGTTTTCTGGTCCATTTGTTACCTTGGAACTTATAAATTATGAAGGAAAAAAGTTTATCTGCTCCGCTAGGCCGCTAGACCGAAATCTAAGCTATTGTGGTTATTACCATAACAAAAGGAATAAGCGGACAAAATATAAATATTGTGACAACGTTTGAAGAGGTTGCTCGAAATGAACATCCATAATTCAAGAGGAGAAAGAATAGTTTTCTGAATAGGTACTATCTAAACAAGACGTAAGAATTTCTGGACAGCGTTCTGCTCTATTTGGGTTTCGTACATAGTAGGTAATTGACAAAGTGATTATCTATTTATTCATTAACAATACACTACAAAATAATAATTACTTACAGGATAATTTAATAACCTACTAACCTAGAACTAGGAATTACGCTTATAACTTTTCTCACAAACCTAAGCCGCCACCACCTGAGCCGTTTCCTAATTCATAATTACAATCAACTTACTAAAACTAGTTATAAGTGCTACTTACTTCCTACTTATTATCCTATATGATTGTACCTAGTTATAAATAAAATCATTTTCTTTCTTTCTTTCCACCAGAAGGCAGAATGCCCATAGACATTTTCTTTTATCAAAGAATTTAATCATTAGATAATGATGATGCTTCCAAGCCGATTTCGGCTACGTCGACTGTATGCCAGGTCAGGCGTTTTGACTTAAGACATCAATGTTTAGGGTGTAGCTTTTCTGCTCTTTTGTGCGCTTAACAAAACCCCTACTGAGCTGCAAAAATTATCAGTAAATAAATTCAAACAAACTGTCAAAACTATGCAAAAAGGCTAACTATAAAATATCAGATTATCTAGGGGATAAAAAAGCTTGGATCGGATTTTGCTCC
Source organism: Eupithecia tripunctaria (assembly GCA_955876795.1). Classification (NCBI taxonomy): domain Eukaryota; kingdom Metazoa; phylum Arthropoda; class Insecta; order Lepidoptera; family Geometridae; genus Eupithecia; species Eupithecia tripunctaria. Next base: position 2,017,168 of record OY041624.1, on the reverse strand, counting down.
AACTCGAAAAATAACAACTAACAGGCTAAAGGTTTCTTCGTCGTTTCTTATTTTAGTCTACATAGCGAAGCGATCGAAATCAAAAATACCACTTTATTTCCGTGTCAGTGTATTTTTTTTGTCTATGACGGCGGAGAAAACATGTTGCTTTTTAGATTTCGATAGCGTCCTCACCTCATGGAAATAGATGTACTTTGTTTGAAGATTCGATTCAAGATGTCCAATAAACTATAAAACGTGCGTGCTGTGTGTTATTAAGAACCTGAACCTAATAAACTGAGTGGGCCAGCAAGGATTCCCCACACAGGGTGTTCTGGATGTTTTCTATGTATACAGTAAAAATATCTATGTATATACCTAGTGTATTGTATTAAGTATATCAGTTATCTATCTAGTAAACACAACACCCATGAATTGTCCAGCATTTTTATATTTATTTATTTATAATTTCAAGGCGAGAGAGAGTAGAATCGCTAACGAGTTAAAAGACAAACTCTTCATCACAAAGAAAGCTTTATGCAACAAACGACCTCCATTCATTGTAAATTGCCTCCAAAGAACTTCTTGGCGCCCAACTTGGGCCAAAAATCATGAAAGTTATTGCAATTCCCACCATACTGCCTCGAGTTACGATCGAAAACACTTGTACTATCAAACTATTTTCACAAAAAATACACAATCTGTCGACATTACGCCTTGTTTTTATTTATAATTTAAAGGTAAGAGAGAGTAAAATCCCAAACGAGCTGCAAGACTAACTCTTCATCACAAAGAAAACTTTGTGCAACAAACGACCTTCATTCAGCGTAAATTGCCTCCAAGGAACTTCTTGGCGTCCAATTTGGGGCAAAAATCATGAAAATTATTGCAATTTCCATCATACTGCCTCGAGTTACGATTGAAAACAGTTGTACTTACAAACTATTTTTACAAAAAACACACTATTTGTCGATATTACGCCTTGTTTGGAAATTGTAATAACTTGAGTTTCCATTGACATTATTTGATAATAATTAATAAGTTATATTTGCACCCTGTCGATAATTACTTCTAGCTTTGTTTGGGAACAGAGATGAATGCCATCAAAAGGATTAAGCGATTTTCATCAATCACAAATACCATTCAAATACCGCATCTTCACTTTCCATCAGGTTTTTTCATTGCGGTCAAACGAAGGTCTATTTCTGATTTTTAAAAAAGCTCTGGTTGCGTCGTAGTTTGAAACAAAATGTAAGACCATGCCACATCGATCACATCTACAGAACAAAAGAACCTTTTTTTTTCACTATCGTGTCCAAGAACGTACAAGAGGCTATTCTTGAACAAAAGACATTCGATTAAGGCAGTCCAGTAATGCCAACCATCCCAGCGGGCGCACATAAAGGCGGGATAAAAGACAATGGACGGCCGCTGTGTGGAATGGAGATAGGTATTAAATCGCTATACATAACCGAGGCGTCAGTATTATATAATTTTCTGACTGAGGTCAGGGAATTTCATGTTTTCTATTGTTTTTGTTGATATCTACTACTCCTACTCTGTTCTGTATTTATTTTGAATTTGATCTTAATCTTGTAGACATTTAAACTGTTTTATGTTTGTAAAATATATCAATTCAGAAGTTCAAACAGGCTTAAGATAATTCGTCAAGCTTTTGCTTAGTACTACTAGTAAATTTAAGACAAAACTCCGCAGGTGGCTCTTAGAAAAATGTTTTTATGCCATTCAAGAATTATATAATCAATAAATTACCTAGTTATAAGTTAAATATTGTACGTCCATAATTAATGGATAAACTGTTGTTTCCACCTAGCCTTAAGATCTTGTTTGTACACAGTTTCTACAATAAATTTCATTTCATTTTATTTCATTTCATTTCATTTTATAATTAGTGCGGTCATTGTACAGGAAAAATAACAATTTTCTATTCAAATTCAAATTTTTTAGAAGATTGTGGTGTGTTTTTAAACAAACTTTTTCTCTCAGTAAAACCCGGTGACTTTACTGATCAAAAACAGTTTAAAATTCTCAGTCTCCTTCAGAGGATATTACCTCAGCTCGTAGGTTTCTTTAGGTTTCTTTAGGTTTAGGTCTATTCGCTAAGGATTTAGATAGGCCTTTTTTATCAGAAGTAACTATTCTTTTACGTTTGATTTTTTGTTGATGATCTTAGGAAGCTACCAACATAATGGCTATAGAAATCTGTCTCCAAGCAGAACATTCGACTGACGGCCTCTCTGACACCCGTCTCAGTTACACAAAACACTCAGTAAAAAAACAAAAATCTGAGTGCTTAGAATAACTATGTTTGGTAGACTGGTTGATGAGGGTTGCGGGGTGGAGTCTTAAACCTCATTCGCGACGCATTTAAACCATTTTTTTATAGAATTACTAATACATCAAATATTAATAAAAAAGATTAAAAACATGTTCTAACTTTTGTGTAAATGTTTTTTTGAAATGAGGTTAATGAAATCTCAATCTGTTATCGGTACATATCGTGGGGATTTAACTTATATAGATAGCGTTGTGCAACATTATTCATTATTTATTTATTTTTATAGTTATAATTTTTTTTTTGTAATTTATTTGCAGCTCTGGTACGGCGATGACTGGGGCGAGGAGTCTATTTGACGTAACGTGATTGTCACCTCTCCAAGTTGGTTACGTCAAAGAGACTCGCCCCCCTGTTCAACTTCTATGAGTAAAATATAAATTTAAAATGGTGAGTAAAAATTGATTCAATTGATTGATTCATTGAGTCAATGAAAGAGGAATATTGCAGCGCGGGCAAACGATGTAAGAAAATAAAATCAGAGCAGTGAAAATAAAATACAAAACGGTAAATAAGATCTTCAATTATAAATTTATTTAGGAAGCTATTGTAATTGTTTTATTCTGTTCTTAATTATTAAACCATTCACACACATGTACGTTTTGGTTACAGACAGATTTCGTACCTTATTATATTATAATAAGGTACGAAAGAAATCTGTCTGTAACCAAAACCGGAGACATCAACTACCACCCATCTCAGTTTACGAAACACGAGCTCTGAGTGCTTAGAATAACAATGTTTGGTAGACTTGACGAGGGTCGCCTTCTTAATATTTAACAAGCTGACGAAAATATCGGGACAAACAAAATAATTGTATTCCGTTTGCTACGGAAAGGAAATTTTAGAACTAAACTATAAACGAGTTATTTATGAACGTTATGAACGTTTCTTTCTTTCGATGGGTTATATCTGACCCATAGATCTCCATATCACATTAGATGTAAGCACTTCAGCACTGAATCCCTATATTCCCGCCGTAGAGTAATAGAATTTTCCTTTCTGCATAAAGTATTAAATGGTAAAATCGACCGTATACTCGTATGTATAAGAATAATAAGTACCTACTGCCATTACATTAAGTTATATATAAGCTATTATATACATATATTTACTGTTGGTGAACCTTTAAATAAATAAATAAACAAACATTATGTAATAAAAAATGTTCGTTTTATGTTCACTTCACCCGGCAGCTGCGTAAGCTTTTGATTCTGCATGAAAAGGAGCTTCGGTATTTTTTTAGGATCTAAATTATAACTTCATATTTGCGGTACCGGGTGTGTATTTTCACAGTAATTTTAACTCAGTCCATCATTTATTATTATTATTATCGTAATAATGTATACATATAATTGCTTGAATAATAAAGCGAAAACTAAAGCCATGGCAAATAAAGAAGAAATCATCATTACAGTTGACAATGAGGTAATACGTCAGAGAATACTACCTAGGTCAGCAATAGTTATTTGTTATACTCGTACAAGAGTGCAAAGTTGCTTTTAAACCGCGAGTTCAATTTTGATGACCGAGCAAGCGAAGGATTTCAAAATTAGAATCCTGAGCGTTAGCGAGGGAATCAAAAGAGCACGAGGTGAAAAATCTTTCGAGTGCAACACGTAACTTTTCATTCCACCTCAGCGAGGAAATGACTAAATGCAAAAACAAACTTCAAATCACTCATTTTAGTTTTTTACACTTGTTTTCAAGTTTCTGCACGAGGTGAAAAATCTTTGCACTCGAGTGCAACACGTAACTTTTCATTCCACCTCAGCGAGGAAATGACTAAATGCAAAAACAAACTTCCTCGTCGCTAGAATCACTCATTTTAGTTTTTTCACTTGTTTTCAAGTTTCTTGTTTTTAATATAAGGTTTAGCAATGACGTGAAAAAATGCCGCGTAAAGAACCGCGTACAAAGCAAATTGAAAAAAGAACACCAAGAAGGTTCCGAGTCTGAGTTTTTAACAAATTAAAAAAAAGTTGTATGATATATTCGGCAACATAGAGATAGCAGTAAATAGATTTAATGTTTTTTTTAATTCACAAACTTAGTGCACACGATGTTCTAAATTCAATTTACTTTATCCTCTAGAGAATAAAAACGGCTTTTCCACTCAGATATTGAAGATTAAAAATACTCTTTCCGAGATGGTGGGATGAAAATATCTTTGTCAGACCAAATAGATTTAGAAATCAAAAGGAGAGTTGGAAGCACATGGAAAAGATATAGGTCCTTTGAACATACTCTATCTAGTCAACGTAACGTATGTTTGGAAGTTTAATAACTACTTCAATGTATTTAATCTTATCTACAAAACCCTTGCTCAGTCAGCAACGAGCAAATAAGCTAAGTTCACTAAAGTGAAGAACTTACCCACTACTGTTGTTTTATGTTTGCAGAAAGTTTTATGTCTCTTCGAATTTATAAGGTGGACCTTTTGTTTTATGAAAACTGATGTTATTTTTGGAGGGTGCTTAATTTTTTTTTCTACTTATAATCCACACGGATGGCTTCCATGCTATCATACACAAAAAGACAGCCCCGATGCGCAGAGCGCGGGACAGTCGTTAAGGGTCTGTGTTTATGAACAGGTGTTAAAAACAAGATTCTTTTGTTCTGCGCTTGATAAGCGTGGTGATAATATATTAGAACTTTTTGACTAATTGAGAACCTCCTCCTTTTTTTGAAGTCGTCCAAAAAGTTTGTCGAGGACACAAAATATATCAACATCCTCATCTACACATTAACTGGCATTAACGATAAGTCGCGGCTAAACGCAAATAGATGGAGTCAAATCACCACGAATACTACCCCCGCAGTCGCAGGTAGGTATAATGAAATAATTAAATGTGTGAACACAGGAATGTACTAGTAGAAACAGTCCCCAAGTTCGAGGTTAATGACCAATTGACTTATTCATATAACATTGGGTCCGCCAAAACCGGATTAAGGCTAGGATTTATAAAAGAGAAGCCGTACAAGCCGTTTAACCGATCAATATCGGCCCGGACCACCACCAGCTTTAATTGGTAAACGCCACTGATCTTTTCCTCTTGTAAAATTTTGGTGATCACCAAGAGATCATTGACTTCCTCAACAGCCTATATTGCTCCACTGCTGGTCTCTCCCTGATAAGTGCCTTGTTGGCTAAGGGTTAGTGCCCATAATCCCCACGCTAAAGCATGCGAGATGGAGATCGCAGTTCAGTGGTAGAATTGTTCTGCTGCTGCACGCCGCAAGTGGATATTCCGCCTCTTATGAGATCCGCAACTTGTTGCAAATTCTAAGCCGTCAAGGGCAGTAATGTGCAGAAGCTTACCTTATCGACGGGCATGGAAGGACACGCACGACACAGGTTCCAGAATGAGCCGATCATCTGGGGTCTGCCGCTGGGCCGGTAGAGGGTGTCACGGGCTAAATCTCACGCCCTGGTGCTCCAGGGTAGGTGCATTCGCTAACTGCAACAAGATAATATATATTACTAGCTGCGCCCCGGGGCTTCGCACGCGTTGTTCCTATGGAAACGTTAAAAGGTGATTTTCATCTCTCGGGATGTGATTTATGGAATAAAAGCAGTAGCCTATGTTTGATTCCAGGATTAGAATTACTTATATACAAATTTTTTTTTGCCAGATCGGTTTAGTAGTTTTGCCGTGAAGAGGTAGCAAACATCCTTCCATCCAAACAAACTTTCGCATTTATAATATTAGTGTGATTAGTGTGATTGATAGACAAAATTGTAGTTTGATCAGTTCAGTACATACGTTTGGTGGCAAAATGGCGCATCTTCGTATCTCTGCCTAAGCTTAACAAAATGAATCTATTACAGAGGCACTATCTCTTGGTACGAAATAAAAAAGATGTGTTACTTCTAGTTGGTTGTCCCCTTATTAAATAAATAAATAAAAGAAAGATCGGAACTGAAACATAGGTTTGTATGTTGCAAGTTGCATGGAGTAAGTAGATATAGAAATTATAATAAGCACTTTATTAATTACCTACCATTATGAATGAAAATAAAATATACTTCAGTAAAAAAAAACAAGACTATTCGTTTTAGTTTTCGGTTTTTGTGAATATAAAATGGAAAAAAGACAAAATTTTATGAAATAAATTACGCATACGTTTGCAATATTATTCCATTAAACTACTAGACCGTCACTGGAAGCTTTTATAATGAGAGAGCATATCCGTTTACGTCGAATTTGACTACTTTTTATCAGTTTGTTGGCTAGTACATCCGGTTACAGCAGCGACACCTAGCGGCCGCGCGCGATTTTTAGCTTTCACAAATTGGATAGCGCCATATTTTATCATTGGCGTTTCGTTTTCCGTCGAAGCAACTCGTGCTCAGCAGCTCTGGCTCTGTTTGAGTTGCACTACTACACCTACCTACAGAGATAAGTAATTATTCTAAGAGAATAATGGGTCGCAGAAAAAACTGTAAGTTTTTGAATTTATTATTTCTTTGTTATAAAAAATTCTTGATAATTTTTATCGACCGTGTTCGTAAAATTATCTTTTTATTTTTGGATTAAGATGACCCGTTTTTTATAAGCACGTGGTCTTTATTTTTAAACTTAACAAGTACAAATAAATGTACAACCCGTACATTTATTTTATTTTTATATAAGTAATAATGTCCCACTACAGGACAAAGGCCAACGCACGTGGTATTTATTTTTAAGCTTAATCATAACAGGTAAAATTAAACGGATTTTTCCGTTCGGATCTCGTATTTTAAAGTAAGTACCTGATCATTCATCAAGTACTTGCACATTTATTTTAATAATTCAGTTTGTGTTTGGTATATTCGGATTTGCCGGTTTGGATCTCGGTATTTTAAAAATAATTTATTTATTTTTAATTTAATAATGTAACGGATCAGCCTCCCAAAATTTTCTCAAAGCTCTAAAACGAGTACCTTTGTAATGACTAAAACCCTTGATAAATATGTCCGTGCATCCCGGACTTTCTACAACCACAAAAATGGTTATGCAAAGTTAACCATTTCGCTGCCTACGTCATCACGGACGCTTTCTGCGCCTCGAGTTTTTAGAGTTTACGTGCCTCCCTCTTGGACTAAACTGAACTCGGCAGTTAAATCCTTTTCTACTATACCGGATAAGGTGGCCCAAATACGACACCAAACTGGACTATGTAAATAAAAATATACCTAAGTACATAATATACATACCTACCTACATATCTCGACATTTCCTGTAGTAGTGCTTCGCGAGCACATAGTCTTGGTCCAAACACTTGGGTACCTACGTACCTAGGTGGGATTGTAAATATCGAGAAACTTGCTTTCAAACTGCAGAAAGACGTAATTTGTGTAGGTATATTCTGGAAAATTTCTATATTACAACTGTCGCAAAATAAATCTTACTCTAGTTGCTCAGACGATTTTAGTTTGGTTATAGGGTCAGATTCACGGAAAATAGTGTGACTTCTAAATGTCCCATGTGTTGTCGTTGCTGGCTGTTGGGGCAGGCTTAATCATAAATAGTTACCTACCTTATGTTAATGAATTTGTGACTAAAAGGTTGGTCGAAGACCTACCCACTTTCTACACCATTCGTTAAATAACCTATTTTGCGGGATCAAAACTGTAAAGATATAATTAATAATAATTTTGCACCACCGACAAAATTTCTGGTAACAGATGATTCAGACATCATGTCTGTAGGTAGTACAACAAAACGTTTCTGGCACTTGGTCACGATAAGAGTTACTCAACCTCAACCTCAACAGCCTATATCGGTCCACTGCTGGACACAGGCCTCCCCATAATACGCGCCTTATTGGCGTTTATGTGATGGGGGGGGGGGGGGGGGGGGGTAATGCCCATAACCCCCACGCTGGGCATGCGGGTTGGAGATCGCAGTTTGGAGGTAGAATTATTCTGCAAGGGGTGCTGCTACCCGGCCCGGGTGGATATCCCTTAGTCGCCTCTTACGACACCCACGGGAAGAGTTGGGCTGGTACAAATTCTAAGCCAGCACCACACAGCTAAGAGTTACTGCTCCACCGCAATCAAAAATCATCGTAAAAAATTCATAGCATTGCTGTAGCTCCTCTGCGAAGAGGGGTACGAACAAGGTCATTACCGTTGACGGAAAGAAGTATTAAAATTTTAATTTGCGCAATCAACATCAAATTCAATGCAGTTTAATTTGCGCAATCAACATCAAATTAAATGCAGTTTTTATGTAACTGGCATGTTCAACAATCACGAAAATCTTGTCTCGTTACCGTTTACTCCCAGAGTGGCATCTACCTACTGCCAGCATGTGTGAACAGTGTTTACCAAAGTAAGGAGCTTGGATATTTCGATGTTATTTATTTATTTGCCTCTAAGACCGCGCATGTTGTTTGTAATTAAGTAACTCGGGATCTGAAAGATTAAATTTCAAGACGCGTACAGTGTCACTTGGAATCGCCCAATAGCCTTGGCATTTTCATTCTAGAATAAGAACCACTTGACAGTGTGACAGTATTTATAACTATGAAATTTTATTTTGTGATGATTTGAGAGGTAGTTTGGAAACGTCATACTTCATGGTCTGATGGTGATTAATGTCTGAACAACAAACCGTAACCAAAGGTACAGGTGCATCAATCTCCGTCTTTATCAGATTTATATTATGAAACTCAAATTTATATACAATACACATCTGTTTTTTTTTTTTTTTTTTTTTTTTTTTTTTTTTTTTTTTTTTTTTTTCAACATTATGTAACGCGGACACTAGTCATTTGAGTGATCATGTTTTTGTAAGCTCAAGTGCAGTGCTCAAAGGGATGCGGTACGCGCGCGTCTAGAACCGCACTCGCCCTGAAGATGTCCCTCGTTTAGGGATGAAACGTCTGTGTCCTTCCAACACAAACAAGGTTCATTTAACCCGATTACATTCATAATTAATGTATCTGTAAACCATTTTTGAAACACTTGGTTTTTAGAAAACCTATCTTTTAGATATTAGTAAACGATTTCATTCTGAACAATAATGTATCATTTTAACTATATCTTAAAAGTATCTCGTCGTACTACTCTTACTCCGCTCAGGCAGAAGTATACACGACTTATCGTTACTAAACATAGATCCTAGACGTTGCATAAAGTCATGCATTAAGCCACGAAATGGTAGTGAATATTTTTAATTAGACTTGGTTCCAAACCTGACAGAGGTGGACTTTCAATAATTCTAAAATTCATGGTTGTACTATACTAGCTTCGTTCGAAATACATAACATTTCTATGTCTAAGAAGCTGTGTTACAATAAGAGTGGCTAAGCCATCATCACGCAATATCATTGCCGGGTGGATCAAAACCCATTTGTAACATACAATCACTCTACGATATCTTGGGACGAGGGAATCAGAGGACCGCCAACACTTTTCAAAAGTCACTTTTCTTGTTTTTTAGGCAAGCAATAATACCTATGTATATGTTACAAAATTGTTGAAATCAATTGATTTAATATCCGCTGAAATATTGATTTATTACTATGTAAGTTGCTTAGTTCAAGTTACATATTATAGGTATTTTTAAAGAAATTTAATTAAGAGTGACTCTAGTTCTCAATAATCAAGGTGTCATACAAAACAGAACATTATGTGTCCTTTCTAAACACATTATTATAAGATATTCTGTTATAAACTTATTATACATCACATTGGCGCTATTCCCTCAAAGTATACAAGCAGCGACACCAGGCGAAAACAAACAGATCTCATTATAAAAGCTTCCAGTGACGGTCTAGTAGTTTAATAGCAGCGTTTTACCTGAAATAAAACGCTTATTAAAATACTTACCTCACTGGAAGCTTTACTTTTAATTCTGCCTGGTGAAACTTAGCCAATGATAAAATATGGCACTATCCAATTTGCGAAAGCTAAAAATCGCGCGCGGCCGCTAGGTGTCGCTGCTGTAACCGGATGTACTAGCCAACAAACTGATAAAAAGTAGTCAAATTCGACGGAAACGGATATGCTCTCTCATTATAAAAGCTTCCAGTGAGTTAAGTATTTTAATATGCGTTTTATTTCAGGTAAAACGCTGCTATTATACTAGTGAAACTAGCAAATATGCGAAAAAAATCAAGGGGAGCTTTGAACGAATAATTTAAGTTCAATTGCTTGGAATCTCAAAAGAAAAGAGAACAGAATCAATAAAAAGATGTCACAATCGTTAGCCAGCTAGCAGGTTGAACTTTTTATCAAGTAAAAACCAGACTTTTCAACTGTCTGTAATTGGCACAGCAACCTTACTTCACGACGGAAAATATATGGAAAAAGCTAATAAAAATCTGGCATCCCTCCAACTCGATTGCGATGCAATAGCATTTTTACAACTTCTCCATCGCATACTGATATATTAAACCTAGGTCGGTTTCATATGTCTAGGATATCTCGGAATCTACCAATTTTTTCATCACTTGAGATAATTTACTACGAGTCGATTTTTGACATTGCCAAAATTAGGAGATAGGTGAAGCCCTATACTGCTCCTACTCATATTAAAAATGCGAAAGTTTGTGTGAATTATCGTTACCACGTATCCCCGTAACTACTTAAGAGTGTGCCATCATAAGCAATTTTGGCAATTTTGTACTTCTAAATCGTTATTTATCTCAGAATCTGTGAACCTTCATATTTAGGCTAATATTACTTCGATCTTTTATCTTGAATTACGTTTTTTAAACACGGTTGGTGAAAGTTTTCTCTATAGTTTATTGTTTGAAAAATATTTTTTTTGCACTCATTTTGGTATTTGTCTAAGGAACATCACACTTGTTTTCTTCGGTTTTTGATTTCCTAGGAAACCAAGAAGTGTTTATGTAGTTCTGTCTTTCAGTCCACTACTTCGCTACAAGATCGATTTTGAGCTTGATGACAAGATTATGGTCTGCCGTACATTACGATTGTAATTTTCATTTTAATAAGGATGTAAATTTCCATATGTAGCATATGCACTATTATAATTTAAACCTTACATATAATTAGGCATTGAAACCAACTTTCCTTTGACAAATAAGCTTAATAATGAATATCGACTTGAGAACGCCGTATCGACTTCGTGACTCACAAAGCGGGACAACGCAAAGTTTCACTAGGTAATAAAAAGTTCAAATGCCGTTGAGGTACCTACAGTCAAAGTTTGCTCACGAAGGTTTAGCACTTTTTAACTTTAATTTAGTTTACTTTTATTCCAAGTTTTACGAACATTTGTCTTCAAGAACGCAAAACTAGAATTAGGCCAAGCTAATTTATTGTCCTACATTAGTTTATCTTAATCCACTTTTATTTTGCGTATCGATTGTAAAATTAATTTACTTTTAAAATTTATGACGTTTTTCTCCTACCAAAAATCGTTACTTTGATTTGGGTATATTTTTCGAGAAAACCTTCTGTATAAAAAAAAATCTATGATTCTGTATCAATAAAAGATGTTTTGCTAAATCTGAAAAAAGGCATGACCGATTTGTTTTTGTTTTTGTATCCAGAACTCCCGGATCAAATATCTGCAGATCGTTCAAATATTTGGAATAGAATCCGTAATCTCCTCTCGTCGCAGGCGTACCTTCGCTGGCTGCGCCACAGAGGTCATAATAATAGAAAAACCATAGAGATTGTAAAGTACTAGCCAAAATTTAGATGAGAAAAACGGACGACAACCAAGAAGGTATTATTAAATTAAAATTAATAAGAGTTGGCTGTAAAAAGGAGATATTCCGAATGCGGAAAAGACCTAAGACCTTATAATGGTTTGCCAAAATCTACCAATCCTAAAACATTGCTAAATAGTGTCATTCTGATTTATGCCATCAGAAGAAGATAGTGACAAATAGCAACGTTTTAAGTTAGCAGACTAATATGAATAAGGGGCTAGTGTTTATACCTGTCTTCGCCCAGTTCCACACCGACAATAGTTTAAAAGAACATAAATAAGTTGTGTTAGATTTTAGATTTAGTTAGATTAGATTTACTTACATTTACAAATATGACAACTATCTACTTATGTCCCATTATATTTAGACTTAAATATGCAATGATTGTACTAGTTGATAAGCGATAAACTTGCTAGTGGTTCCTTTTTCACTTCTTCCGCTAGTGGACAAAAAATTGAAGTAAATTTCACCAATTTCAATTTCAAATTTCAATCAATTTCACTTTATTTTTTATTTTATAGTAATTACTGTTTATCAAGCTGTTTATATAGTAAAAAAAAATACTTGTCTAGGTGCTTATTTTGTAAGTCTCAAGAAATAAACAATTTGACTCTGACTCTGACTCGCGCGATCGACTTCATCCGTCAACTTCGTTCGTTTTCCAAAGTAGACCTTCAGACGATACTTACGATACCTTTGGATAATCTTCAGATTGCTACGGGCAAAAGTATTACATAATCAGCGTCCAAGAGGTCTGCCAAGAACCCTACTTAGCGATAAACGAGGCTGAACCCGCGTTCCCTGCATCCGATAAACTTTGCGTGTACAGGGTGTCACGGAAAGAGTGTACTAAGCCGAAAAATGGCGATTCTGATCGGAGGGGATCAACTTTTGAATAGAAATCAACTTTAAACGTTTCCATAGAAACAACACATGTTAAGCCGCGGGGCGCAGCTAGTTCTTCATAATAGTGTGTTATGTAGTGTGTTATGTGGTACACGTACTGCAAAAGTACGTGTACTGTATCTATCATTTTAAATTTTGAAAATAAATGTTTTTACTTGTTTTTTTAGCAAAACCAGTCCTGAAATAAATACAAAAATGTATGTACCATGTTCTTTAAAATTTCAAAAGAATAATGACGAAAATTTTTTTCTAATTTTTTCAAAAAAGTGTGCTAAATTAAGAAATATTGTAGACACTTTAGATGTCCAGCATCACACTCTTTCGGCTTAGTAAACCCTTTACGTGGCACCCTGTACCTACTTTGTGGAACTACGCCAAAAGACCTATCGATTCTGGCGTTCGGTTAAAGTGTACATTGTTTGTAGTGTAGCCAAGCCTTTATCGACGAGATGAAATAATGTAGAACGAGCGGAGCGGAGGTTTGTGTACTTTATCTTGTACCTGCGAAAGTCTACTTAAATGTATAAAGTCTAGTTACTTTATATATTAAGTAGACTTTCGCAGGTACAAGCGCCCCGCGGCTGTTAAACTGTGGTGATTTCTATCCGACGGGAACTCGTTTACGTTTAATTCCAGGATTAGAATTACCTGTAGGCAAAATTTCAGCCTGAAAGGTTCTGTAGTTTTGGCTTCAAGAGGTAACAAACATCCATCCATTCTAACTTTCGCATTTACAATATTAGTGTGATTACAGGTGGGCTCTATTTCCTTTTTCCATAAAATACAGTGCCTCTATCGTGTGGACAGGGAACTGCGCAAATCCCATACAAAAAGGAGATGTTCCAATCACGTCATTTGAAGTGTACCTACATTATATGTCAGGCCTTTATCGACGACATTAAATAATTTAGACCGAGCTGAGCGGAGGTTTGTGTACTTTATTGTGTACCGTTTTTTCATTTATTTATGCTGCACATTATTATTTAAAGTTGACATAAACGACACCTCAGTTTGTCCATCAGCCTCTGTCAAGGCATTACAGAAAAGTAGAAAAGGTTTCAGACGCTTTGCTTCCGAGTCATCAACTCGTAATCTGAGATTCGCGCAATATGTTAATCGGTTTTAAAAAAATTGTGCAATGAATTCAACTACCAGAAAATTAATTTCCACAAAGCGGTTGAATATCACTAAACAAAATGCTAAAATTGCATATTTTGGAATTTAAACATTGATGAATATAAAAAACTCTAGGTGAGTTTGAGTGTCAATAGAGCGAAGGTTGAAACCACTCTTTCAATCTGTCGTCATGCACTATCTATATTTATTTCATCTCTGCAAGATTCTGCGACGAAACCATTGTCATAGTAAGCACCCACTGTATTCATTGCTGTCATTTATGTCCGATCTAGAAGTAATTAATGGTTATAGGTCTATGTTCGCAACAGAATCCAGACTCCAGGTGATATATTCGCAGTTGAATGGAGAGTTTAATGATGCCTGAGGTTTTTCGAGAGTGATGAATGAAAGGATGCTTGTTTGTTTAGTTAATATCATTAATTCTTTAAATTAATTTATATGATGAACTGTTCGATTTTTAATGTTTAATATGTTACATCTATTGATTTTAATTTTAATTTGTTAGTTAATTATAATTTTTTGTCTTAATCTTAAGTAAGTAACTAATGTAATTGGTTTGGTAAAATCGTGTCAGTTACTTAATAAACAATGAACAATAGGTATTAAATGACGGTATATTTGTTCCAGTGTACTCTCGGTCTAATACTATGAACAAAGTGGACGAAGTATTTGCTCAAAGGCCGAGTAATAACGTCACAACCGAAGGATACGTACCTTACCTACAAAAGCCTGGTAAAGTAAGTTATCTCCAGTGAAAATAATAATGCAACGTGAACGTTTGAAGGTGGAACCTGATCCATTCATGGATTAGCAAGGTAGATCAAAGTGGGATAGGGCTGACTCGAGCGAATTTTTATTGTGACACTTACGTTCAGCAGGAGGGTTATGCTCCATGACCAATTCAACGTATTACACAGATACGACAAGATATCGGCGGGGAATGGGAGAAAACTAATACAGTTTTGTACCCATTCCCCGCCGATATCTGTGTAAGACTTTGGATTGGTCATAGAGCATAACCCCCCAGGTCTCAAGTTGAGATTTTGACAGCTTTCAATGGGTTTCATTAAACTGTCAACGTACCGATCCTATCCATCCAAGGGTGCCTGGAAGAGATCGCTGTTAGCGATAAGGCCGCCGATTGTGCTACTCTAGATTAGTTATCAGTAATTTTTTTGGTTTTGTTATGTATTGATGGTGCAATAAAGTTATAATCTATCTATCTATCAGCAGATAAGTGGTTTTGGTCAGTAAAAAAATTGATTTTGCAAGCAGATAATAATTTAGTTGCGGACCAAGTACGAGTGGAAGAAGTATTTTTTTCAAAAGCCGAGCAATAACGTCTTATTCAAAGCTAACACAGGCTGATATAGTAGTTATCTTCAGAGGAAATAATAATACCACGTCATCATCTGAGAGAACAATGTGGAAACTGAACCATTAATGGATTAGCAAAGGGGATCAGGGTGGAATAGGGCTGACGTATAAACCCACATCTTAGGCCCGTATTATGAAAACATACTCAGTCATAAATGTATGCTTGAGTGACGTTTATACCATAGAAAAGCGTTACTCAAGCATGGATCGATGATTGAGCAACCTTTCATAATACGGACCTTAAAGCGGCACTTACGTTGAGCACGTCTCAAGTTGCGATTTTGTCAGTTTTTAATAGGTATCATTTCAGTATTCAGTATTTATTGCATTCATACGATTAGGTCTCAGTGATTAGGTGAGATCACAGTATGTACACATTTAGGTTGTTGCTATGAAAAATAGGCAGGTATGGCGCCTTCTTTTAATAAAAAGGCCAAGTGCGAGGACTCTACCACGAAGGGTTCCTTACCAGTATCTATAAAAATAAAAAATACTAACTAATCTCTGTATCTTATGAATCATAAAATGTAGATAGTTGCAATTTTCACAGAGATTTTTAAACAAAATTCAACATAATGTAACATAACACAACCGAGGTCAGGCTAACGTAATCACAAATGCGAAAGTTTGTATGGATGTATGTATGGATGGATGGATGGATGTTTGTTACCTCTTCACGACAAAACTACTGAACGGATCGGGCTGAAATTTTGCATACAGGTAATTCTAGTCCCGGAATCAAACAAAGGCTACTTTTTATCCCATCAATCAGTTCCCGTGGGATAAAAATCACCTTAAAACTTTTCCATAGGAACAACGCGTGCGAAGCCGCGGGCGCAGCTGGTAAATAATAAAAATCTTAATGTATGTTTTCACACAAGTGCCACCACTACGTATTTGTGAACACCTAATCAAGCTTACATTAGCTTCCTTCAAAATTTAAATAAATGTTGCTCAATCTAATCTATTGAACACTAAAATAAACCTGTATTTCACCCCCACGCAATATCTAGTGCGACGAATAAACGTTTGTGATGGTGATCGAATGCGGAACCTGATGTCTAAATTAATGCTGATCATCAGCGGATGCTGATATTTGCAACAACCCAGGTCCAACCTATCTCTATTTACACCTCACTGGATCCTAACAAAATCCAGACAAATCCTGTCACATAATAACCACATATCAGCAAGGTTGGACTAATTTTTGTGAACAAGAACCATAGATTTAATACGTCAGATAGGCCCCGACATACAAAACTGTGGCAATGTTTTTGAATATGTACTGAGAATACAGTGTCATCTCTTTTTCTCCCACATTAGTTGCAAACACTACTTTGTCTTTCGTGCACTCGCTGAATTTGTTGTTTTAGTCATTTTACACACAGCGGAAGAAAAAATAAAAGTGATTTCAATAATTAACCAATATTTACGAGTGAAATGTTTAACCTCTGGCTTTATTTGTGTTTTTAAAATTGTGGTTGCACTATCGAAAGGCACACGATGTCATTTTGTGACACTATACTGCTCGCAAACGTCATTTACAACACGTCCGGCCAACACTGTGTTTAGATGTAAACTGTGTCCAGGTTTGTGAATTCACAAGGTTTAACTTGGAAACAACACGGCGTGGTCTCACTGCGGTAAGGGCCTATCTAACGATTTAAAGCTATGACAAGCACAGCATCGAATCGCCTCGCTCCACTGCCTTCAGGCTAGATTGACTTTTATCACGGGGTTTTGACCCTGGGCTGATACGAAGCCTCATCTCACGGCTCCTTTTAGATGAATTTAGGTTATCTGGTGGTTATCAGCATGCAAGCATAAACCTAGCTTCAGCCTCGCAATGCATCGGTCTTGGCATGAATTTGGATAAAACCAAAGTCATGATCAATAGCCACATTGATTCAAGACCGGTGGTCGTACATGGTCACCTTTTCGAAATCGTTTCTGAATACACCTCGGACAGATTCTGCAGTTAAGGAAAACCATTTTAAAACTGAGTCCAAAAGGAGGATCGAGTTAGGCTGGACTGCGTTTGGGAAACTACGTCGAGTCTTCTTGTCATCCATACCGCAATGCTTGAAAACTAAAGTTTTCAATCAGTGCATTCTACTCGACATAACCTACGGAGCTGAGACGTGGACACTCAAGGCTGGTCCACCAGTTCAAAGTTGCTCAGCGAGCTATGGAAATAGCTATGCTCGGAATCTCTCTGAAATATAGGATTCGTAACGAATACATCCGACAGAGAACCAAAGTTATAGACAAAGCTCAAAGACTTAGCAAGCTGAAGTGGCAGTGGGCCGGCCATATCTCGCGAAGAAACGACAACCGCTGGGGTAAACGTGTTCTTGAGTGGAGACCGCGACTCGGCAAACGTAGTGCAGGACACCCTTTAGCCAGGTGGGATGCCGATCTGCGAAAGACTGCTGGCAGATGCGTCAAGCTGAAGACAGGGTGCTATGCCGCTCATTATGGGAGGCCTATATCTAGTCGTGGACTAATTCTAATTCTAATTCTAAGTGGGGGAACTGGAATCTGCACTGGCATCGCGCATGGGAGTGTTTTGTGCATTGTGGACTGATAGAGTTTCAAGATTAAACAACATAGGAGTTGGTTTTGCACGACAACGAAAACGAAACTTCGATTTTCATTTACTTAGTAAGCCTCTTGAAGTAAAAAACCGTATTTATAATTAACTATTGCACTAAAAGTATGTTGAACGTCACAGCTAAAAACGGTACCTAGCTCTACAACTTTGCTACTAAATGACCTACGTGGTGAAAATCGATAGAACCTCATTTGAAATACCCTTGGACCGCTAGACAATTCCTCGAATGAAGCCCCCATGGACAGAAAACAGGGTTCCCCCTTTACCCACCCCACAATCTTATAATAATTAGTTAATAGTTTAAGTGATGATGAAATCAGGAATAAAACAACAATTCTACTATCAAACTGCGATCCACAACCCGCATACCCAGCGTGGGGATTATGGCCACTACCCCCTATGAAATAGAAGCCAAGAGGGGGCTTTTTAGGAGTCTGTGTCCATCCGTGGACCAATACAGGCTGTTGAAATGATGATGCCATTTTAGCTGATTTTCGCTACGGTAGCCAGTCTTATGGAGACCAGCCTTGTGTGGAGGACATTAGTTTAGTGCCTAAGTGTGTGCGCAAACTCAGGTGCCCTCTCTATTCCTTCAGTCTCATAATCTGATAGGACGACAGACCGACACGACCGGGGAGAGGTCAGGTGCAGGTGTGTGTGAAAGTTATGATGGTGCACCGGTGCATTCAGAAACCCTATTTCCAAGTAAATTATCTTTTTGCCCATACAGATATTTCCAGAATCTAACACAGTTTAGCTGTTTGCAGACTGTTGCAAACAACATTTAGGAAGCTCAATGGATCTAAACCAATATGCATCAATGTTAAGGCCCTTTTTAAAGCTTAAAATCTATGCTGGGTGGCATCTCTGCCACAATCGTCACTCAAGCATAGATGTATAACTCGGCAAACTTAGAATGATTCTGCAGAACTGAACTGAACTTTGCCGGTCTCGACAGACTTTTCATATTTTCTCCCCTTGGAGTCGAGACCCTAGGTCCACACCAAGGCTCTTCGGGTATAAAAAAATATCAGATCGTTTGGTCCAAGCGATGCGTGACCCGAGAGCTGGTGAGTATCTGGCGCAGCGCATCAGCATTGCCATACAGCGGGGCAATGCAGCCAGCGTTGCGGGGACGCGACGACTGGTATTGATATAGATCAGTTAAGCTACCTGTAGATTGTTTGCAACATTTTGCAGTTAGCTCAATTGTAGATACCAGTTTTAATTTATATCCATTAATTGATTGTAATTTTCTTTATTAATACGCATAAAAATATTAGATGTAACGAATAATGATTCTATTTAAAGCGATATTAAGCACCATCCCCACATTCCCATGCAAACTAATACCCATTATCCCTGTCACCCCACATAATTGCAAAGGATCCGTACAATGACGTCACCAGATGAAGTCATGATCCTTACACTGCTGTATCGATTAGCAGCTCTGTATGAAGATGCTCTGAGCACTAGCAATGGATTTGTATCATTGAGATAAGAACCTGTGGTGGTGATAGTGGTGTGATGAATGTTCGACATGTCGTTGGAAGGAATAAGCTTAGGGATAAATTGGTAAGTCACTTTTTTATTTAGGTTTTTACGTGTCTGTGAATAAATGGCAAACTTTCGAGGCATTCACCTGAACAGGGGTTCTCGAAACGTTATAAAGTTACCTAGAAGAAAATTGTGGTAATAAATAATGTGAATTGGTATACGTAAAATCAATTTCAATTAAATGTTTTAATGCATTTTGTATAATGAATGATAGATACTTAATCCAATTATTTAGAGAAATAAAAGGCTTTTTATGTTATATTGGGTGGGTATGTGTCTAAGTTTCTTTGTGATTTATTTTCTACAGGTGATGGTAAAATTTTCTTGTTGCCAATTTATATAAGAGCCTTCTAACACCTTGAATGGAGAAAAATAAAGGTCTTTGGAAAGATTTAGGCTATCGTTGATTGCAGTTAATTTTGGTATTTATCACACAGCAACTTTTTCTTGTTCTCAGAGTGAAAATATAAACCAGGGCAAATTGCACCTTAGCTTGATAGAAAAAACGATTAAATAGCGCTGCCATATTCCCCACCGGTAATTAGGAGGTAATTTAGATACTGGGTGTAGGATTTCATGTTCTCGATAGAAAAATAACGTAAACTAGTTATCTATATGGACTTGAAATAATGTTGTATAAATATATTATTTTCAATCAAATATTTTAACACGAGTGCTTTTAAATTATAACAAGTACTGTAAGATCACATTAACAAGAAAATCGAAGTGTTTTAAAGAAAGTCCATAAATATCAATGAATCCTGCGTCAATATGAAACGCCTTGACCGGGCGTGATCAGCTGATTGCAATTAAAAAAAGAAATATATTCGAAATCATCCAATATCTGGGTCAAATAAAGGTATGGCGCAGAGAGTATAAAGAAAACCCGCAGGAAACGTGATAAAAATGCCCCAATGTCACATAAAACTGATTAAAATGGAGCCTTGAGAAGAAAAAAGTGACAGATGAACACAGATACTCACAAAATTGGATTCCCAGCGCAAAACCGCACACTTTTTACGTTTTCGAACGTTTTTTTACGTGTTTTTGATGTAACTTGTTGTAATTTACTATTAGGAATGCAAAAAGATGTTTTTTTGTAAACGCGAGCGCGATTCGTCTGTGTTTTTCGCGCTGAGCACCGGCGTCTGGAGACTGCCGCAAACTCGGGGAAAAATCGATAGCAACCCCACCGACTTACCCGCATGCGGAACTTAGCTCAAAAAGTAACACTGCTCACCCATTTCCGTATTATGTAACCAGGATAGAGCGGGATAGATACACATCCGTCCGTTCTACACGCAAACAACCCTCGCACCAGCCAATAAGCTCCATCAAGATGGCGGACTGACGTTTGACGTTTACGCGCCAAAGGTGACGTTTCTGCGTACTAATTCGACAGCAAATCACTTTTATGTATTGATTCGATGCGATTTAATAGCTTAATTTTGGTCGTGAAGTTGATAAATAATGTCTTTCCGTGAATTTCCTGTTGTTTTTGTGGGCAGGTTCAATTCTATTGTATTATCAGATTATTTAGGACGAAGGGTGCGTGAGAGCGCGACTAAGGGCTTTAACCTGCAATCGCGTAATTTTTGACAGATTCTTAAACCACGGTTTTATTGGAGTTGAACTACTTTCGTTAGTTATTTTAATGTTTCTGTATTTGCTGGCATTGCTTGGCGCAATGCAGCGTTTAACAAGGCTTAGCTGCATTGGATTGTTATATTGGGTCAGGAAACTGAGCAAGTATTCTAACCTCAATTTCAGACAGTTGCTTTTGACAGGTGCAATTTGTGGAGGTGGCTGCCAAAATCGAGACCTGCATATTTTTTGGGAATATGGATCTTAGAAATGATACGCGGTGTTCACGTAACATTTTCGGGCTGTCTTGTGGGCATGATAATAATTACTATTTATCAAGCTGTTTATATATAAAGGGTGTAAGGCCGAAAAGTAATCATTCTGGACCCCGAAGGAACTCGTGAATAACGATTTTTTTTGCCTTAAATAAGGTGGTGCTTCTTCCTTTCTATACGTTTATGTTTTTTTACACGGAATCTTGCATAACTAAAAATAAAGCTTAATACACGTAAATGAACAAGAACACGAAGAAAAAATTACAGAGTAAACATTTTCATAATTAAAAAATATCATCATATATCATATTCTGACCTCCTTGAGGTCCAGAATCTCATTCCGTGGTATATTGTATAGTGATACTAACATATTTCAGGTATGTATATACCATAGATAGTATTGCAGGCAGGTAATTAAGTAATTGACATAAATAATAGATAGAGATAGAACTCTAAAATAACATAATCTTAGTATAATATTTGCTAGATAAGTAATAAGGGGTCCAAAAAGTAAAACTGAATAAAATCTAGGTTTCAAAAAATAAAAGAATACCATATGGATTATTGTTTGCCGATTTGAAGATTTTTAATGTAGCTCTGCAGATATACCTAAGTTTGTTTTAATATATTTTATTTTATTTATTACAAGGAAAACCGTTTCCACGCTCTTACCATTGATATCGGTACAGCAGCGAAGAGCTATCTTAGTTAGATGTAGCTACGACGTAGGTGGCTTGCAGTATGTTACTTCTATGACGTAGGAATCCATAGCTGGATGTAGCTACGACGTAGAATTGCCGTAGCAGGTTATCGCTATGACGTAGAACTATCGTAGCAGGATGTGGCTACGCCGTAGCTCTCGTAGCAGGATGTGGCTACGCCGTAGCTCTTGTAGCAGGATGTAGCTAAGCCGTAGCTCTTGTAGCAGGATGTGGCTACGAGGTAGCTCTCGTAGCAGGAAGTGGCTATGCCGTAGCTCTTGTAGCAGGATGTGGCTACGCCGTAGCTCTTGTAGCAGGATGTGGCTACGCCGTAGCTCTTGTAGCAGGATGTGGCTACGCCGTAGCTCTCGTAGCAGGATGTGGCTACGCCGTAGCTCTCGTAGCAGGATGTGGCTACGCCGTAGCTCTCGTAGCAGGTTATCGCTACGATGTAGAACTTAGAAGAAACTCGTAGAAAATTGAAGTGAGGAGAAAATCGTTAATACTTTGATAAAAAATTACAATAAGTAAATACATGAATAAATAATACTGGACAATCAACACAGCATTATCTAGCCCCAAGCTAAGCAGAGCTGGTGTAATGGGTACTAAGATAACTGATGATGCATAATACAATACACTACATAGATAGATGTTTTTATTTTACATAGAAAATATCCAGAACGCCCTGAACAAATGTCTGCAGATCGTGCACACATTTGTCCCGAGGCGGGCTTTGAACCCGCAACCTCCTGCGTCGCAGGCAGACCTGCACCGCGCCACAGAGCTCTATAGCGAGAGGTCATAAGTTTATGATTTTACTTGTCTAAATGATTTTTTATAAGACTTTCTGACTTCTGAAATAATCATCTAAGATGAGAAATCGTAGTGAAGCGAAGAATGTTCTTTTTTCTCACAAAAAATGTAAAGTGATTTAATAAAACTGTGATAGGTCACACACAGACAGTAAAATATTTATGATACAAACCTTTTAATCTCCTCGAATGATTTATGAAGACGAGTGAAGAGATGTGAATGGGTAGGAACGTACTTTATTCAGGGCAATCAATCATCTAGTTCAATGCCCTTGCCTAAACCTGAAAATATCTGAAACGAATAATAATATTAAGCTCAGAGTACGCCATCTATGATTTCATTCACAAACATCTTCAACTTTAACAGCGTGCGTGTATGTAACTTTTTTAGTAGCTAGCAAAGCGTTCTAGTAGTTTTGTTCTTCACTGCTAGGTGTCGCTAGTAGTGTTTAGTTCGGGATACTTTTCATAGACGTCGCATACTCAAATAGTTAGGGGCATGTTTTGTAGGCAGGCGCTATTTGTTTTAGTTCGCAGGGTAAACTGCAGATGGCGCGTTTCTCCATAAATACGATTCCCACACAGCACAAAGGAAGGGTTCTCAGAAGTTTGAAGGCATTTTGTGTTTGTAAGTTTGTACGTACTGCCATAGTACCTAAACTACCTACTCCTGCGTTGTTGACAATTATGATGTGTTTTGCTTTAAAAGCAATATTTTAATTATAAACAAAATTAAAATAACGGACTTACCTACATATGTAGCATAGCATCCAATGTTGGGTTAGGTATCTCATATCTTACATATTGATTCTGTTTTAAAAACCATAAACCGACTTCAATTATATACTTTTCTCATGGAACCCATTGACAGAACTGGACCAAATTAATGACACGGAAAGAACCAGTTTTTAAATAAACAAAACAGATTCACGAAAATCGGACCACCCAGTCAAAATTACTGAGATAATAAACATAAAAAACAGTTGATTTGAGAATCTCCTCCCTTTTTTAAAGTCGGTTTAAAAAACATCTATCCATTAATTGCATTGTATTATGTAGGTCATGTAGGTATATCACCCTTAGGTACCACAAGCTCTGCCTATCTTGGGGCTAGATGATACTGCGTGGATTGTCTAGCATTGTTTGTTCATTCATTTATTATATCCTCAACCTCAACAGCTCGTATTGGTCCACTACTGGACGCAAGCCTCCCCTGATAAGCGCTTTGTTGGCGCAGTTCGGTAGTAATTGTTCTGCAGGGGGCGCTGCTGCCCGCTCCCTGTGGATATCCCTTAGTCGCCTCTTACGACCCCCACACGGGAAGAGATGGGGTGGTGCAAATTCTAAGCCAGCACCACACAGCTGCAATTTATTATATGGTGGCTCTTAATTTTTTTTAGATTTCATAATGCCTACTTCATAACGAGTTTACTATTTAAGTAAATGTACCTTGTACCAATTTCTTGAAAAAGTGCCTACAGTCTACTCTAATGAAATTCGACCTTACTATAAAACCAAATTAACACCATCGATTTACCATAACACCGACGGTAAAATTAAATCCCATAACCAGATTACATTTACGCTTTGATGGAAACGGTGACGTCAACATGACGTCATCGGTTACTGGCCGAAAAGGGTGTAGAAACGCTTTGTGGTTCCACCTCCTTTGTTAGGCCTGCCTGTGTTTTGTTGGTAGAGTTTGTTCAAAAAGAGAAGCACCGTGGCGTTACGGTGAACTAACTTTTAGCCGTACTGCAATGACAGAGCAGTGTTGTCAACGCAACAAAAGTTATCAATTGGCACACGAGCGCCCTCAATTCCCACGACGCTTCTCTTTTTGAACAGACTCTAGTCATCGATGTATTATGTAAAAGGGGAGAAGAGGTACTAGCTTCTTAAAAGTGGATGGCTCATAGGGGTGGACCTACTAATTGCTCCTAATTTTCCCATTATTTCAGAAGTATCAGTTTTTGTCATAAAAATAAAACAAAAACACATGTGATTCCTTTTCAATTTCAAATTAATAATGATACTGTAGTAGGAATACACGTAAAAGAACACAAGCAAGACAAGCAAATGGAAATAAAGCATTTTTGAGTTTGAGTTCGTGTTAGTGAAAGTAACTAGGAATTCCTACATACCTACAACCTCCCTATACATACATATAACTATCGTCGCGGATGACAACGTAAGCAAGTACATAGATACCTACTATCTATAGGTAATGGCTTACATTGTCATCCACGACATTGATGAATTAGATTTAACCTTTCCCAGTCCCATTGAAACTTGGTAATGAGGCGATTTGGTATTGTTAAAAATATAGGCTAGACTGAAAAGATGGCGTTATGAGTTTGAAATTATAATGACATAGGGTTCTACCTGAAAACCATTACGTGAAGCATTGGGCTTAGCCGAATACTACATATATGCTAGGTACATACATCAAAGAGGGTCCACCTCTTTGATGTACTTATGTACTTTTCTATTGTTCTTGTATAGTTTTTATTTTAGATTGCATAGTACCTACCTAGTCTGTTATTATTGTAAATAGGGAAAAAATTATTTATTATTTTCTTTCTTTCTTCTATTCTACTTGACATAGGTTGTTATGACACTCCTCCACAATTTTATTCTTCTGCAAAAGATCCCTGCCACCTATTGAACTGTATGGTAAATATGGTTTTTCGTTATAGAAAACCCCCTCATATTTAAACATCCTGAACCAATGCGCACGCAACATTTCTTTAACTTAAAAAATAATATTATATTCTTTTGTACTGTTGTTTTTACTTGAACTGATAAGTAGGGTAGGTAGGTCGATAAAAGTATGTATTTGCCAATAAAACTCACTCGCAGTGCCATCAGTTATTCTGTGATCAACGCGCATGAAACTGTGCCGCAATATTGGAAAGCTCAATACTCAAATCATGACATAGATGGTTATTACTAAAGTCATTTACTTTAGTGATGACATTTCTACCTCACCCGCGACAGTGAACGTGTTAAGACGCCCTCCGTTCTAACCTTGGTTTATGACATTGAAGGCTTCTTCAAACACAGCCTTAATCACTCTATTATCAACTATGTTACTATCCCATAGAGTTAAAAGTACAATGAATCTCGTTAGTTTGGATTATAATAGGCGAAATCAAAGAGTTTTGATAAAATTGTTAAGTAAACATTACAATCTCGCAGAATTAAACTAATAAACAAACTCAATGATTATCTTGATATATCTACTGATTTTGATTATAATTATGAGAACTTATTATCATCATCATCGTCGACTGCTGAAGAAAAAGAGCAGTTATAGAATCCAAGATAGTTTTTTGTAAACAAATGAGTAACAAAACCAAAGTAATGTTGTCTGTTAATATTTTACAACACTAATATGAGAACAAACAGCAGAAGCCATTTTCATATTATTTCATACTTGCTACGCCCATCGGCCACTAATTTCAGCTCGATCAGTCGTTTTGGCGTGAAGAGGTAACAAACATCCATCCATCCATACATCCATACAAACTTTCGCATTTATAATATTTTATGGGATAAAAAGTAGTTTGATTCCAGGATTAGAATTACCTGCGTGCAAATTTTCAGCCCGATCCGTTTAATAGTTTTGGCGTGAAGAGGTAACAAATATCCATACATCTATACAAACTTTTTTTTTTAAATATTTATAATATTAGCGTGATGTGATATTAGTGTGCAGTGTGATAATGTAACGCGATAGTGTGATTTTGAATCAATTTTTGTTTTAGAAGTTTCATAATTTAATTCGTCTCTTGTCCGTTTACTCCATTTTGAAGATTTTCGCTGTGCATGCGCATTGGTGTTTAATATTTGTGTTTTGTTTAGCGATTATCTTATTGTCACTTTGTTATTTTATTGTCTTCAGCCTTTGTTAAGATTTCATTTATAAATATACACTAACATCGCCTCGCGGTTTCACCCGCGTAGTTCCCGTTCCCGTGGGAATACCGGGATAAAATATAGCCTCTGTCACTCCCTGAAAAGTAAGCTTTTTAACAATGAAATATTTTTTTAATTCGGCTAATTAATTTCAGAGCCTTTTCGATACAAACAAAGAATCAAATCTTTCATCTTTATCATATTAGTATAGATAAGACAAAATATCTTGGGTTATGGAACCCAGATCCATCAAAATTGTAATGTTAGGTTACCTATTCAAAATAAATGACTTGAAAAAGAAGCTAGTACCTTATCTCATTCTTTATATCATTTGGTTAAAATGTCTTTTTTTAAGATAATTAAACAAACTATCAGCTAACCGAATCGTGTCTCCTCGTTTTTCTCCACAAAAATTAAACGAATACCTAGATGGTACGTTTACAAAAAGACGTTCAGCCCCGTCGCTTCACGTGTTTGAATCACTGTCGAGCGCGTCACTATTGCATCGTACTATTGCTTCTCGATTCCTATTCACTTTCAGTTTTGTTTATTACAAACAGACACTCAGCCCCATCGCTTCACGTGTTTGAATCACTGTCGAGAGCGTCATTATTGCCCCTTACTATCGGTTCTCGATTCGTATTAGTTTACATAGCCATGAGTCGGTATGGAGTATTAGCGGAGTGTTCTCTGAATCTATAAATTTTTTCTTACTACATAATTAAATAAATAAATATTTTTTTCTCAGGACTGGAATCAAACCTTCTGCGTCGCACGCCGGTTGCAAAATTGCCAAGCCTTTGAATTCAAGTAATATGACAAGTGCCTAGGGCTGCGACAGAAATAAGTATTTTAAATCGCAAGTGCTAACTGTGTGAACGCAGGAAACTGTGCCAAAAAATCTATTACTAGCTTTCGAGTTTTCCCCCGCAAGTTCGAGTATCACCACTAGTAGGGGCGCTACAGAAATGAGTATTTTCAGTAATATTGCAAGTGCTAACTGCGTGAACGCCTGCGAGTCTGCCAGAAGACCCGTCTCTATGTGTGAACTGGCAAAGAATAACTAACAGATGGGGGTAATGTAAAACATTGATCTTGGTTAAAAAAACAAACATCAAAGTTAGGTAAACAAACCACCTTGCGAAAAGACTGCCAAAAGAGATAGAAGTATAATTAAATGGGGTAATGTGTATGGTATTTTTTTATTTGATTACTTAGGTTAATATATAAAAAAAAAATTGATTATTGAGGTTTATTCATTAAAAGAATATAACAAACACAAAATTTTACATTTTTGAGGTAAATGACAAAAAGTAAAACTGCACTCAGTTTCGGGTGATAAAAACGCTGCTATGTTGGCCCTTGCATTTTGTGACGTCACGGATCTTAGGATCACCTTTGTCAACTCAAAGTCAAAGCTTATGGCCATACAAAAATACAAGTGTGACATCATCGTTCGACTGCCAATAGCTATGCGTTTAGAAATGTTGGGGTCGAGATTTGAATTTATGTACATTTTCTTTTTAAATTTCGCGATCATCATTATCATCATTCGGTATCTACTAATTGCAACTGAAACATTTGTAATTGGATGTTGTAAAATGTTGGTCACTATTAAAAATCTAAAAATAATTCAAACTTGAACTTGATTTTACTATAGAAACTTTCGTAGTTTGACGAATTCATTTTGAATGTAAGCGGGTTAACTACGATCTTGATTTATCTAGGTTATTTAATTTATCAAAGTAGCGTACGTTCCGTGTCTAAAGCAGTAAATTCTAGGCGAGTAAGGAAGAAGAATTTCGGAATGCAATCTTATTCACCAAGAAGGTCAACATGAAAAAGTATTAAATCCTCAGACAACAACCTCATAGCACGCGTCTTGCATACAAAACAATTCAATTCACGTTCCATGGCATTCCAGCGATTCCAGGATCCCGCCAAATCAACATAATCTTTGCCGTTTCGTCAACAGTCTGGCTTGCGCATGTGTGAGTGGCGCCGGATCCCGATTCAACCTAAATCCGCACCGAACTCCGAAACGGCGGACGCCCGGCCGAACAATTTAAAAATAAAACATATTCCGCCAGTTCGAAATTCAAACCGGGAATTTTGGACAAAACCCGCGTTTTTTTACAAAAAAAAGATAAAAGTTTGGTGTGTTGTGTGAAATACAAAATGGTGCTCAGAACATTGTAGTTATAAATAAGTCTTGTGTGATTTTGAACGTAATTCGGTGACAAAATCTCATCGAGGTCGTGTTATGGCCTAATTCAGGAGCAGTGATTTAGTGATGGGAAAGAGAAAGTGATTTTTCTTCGAGTGTTCTAGAAGGTCGGTAAATACCTATCATTAATTTAGTTTTTGTTTTTAATTTCAAGGATTATCATCTAATTCTTTTTACAGCCTACCCTCAGTTATATATTTTAAAGTTATTTTTGCGTATCAAAGTAAACGACGATAGATAATTGTAGTTTCAGAATAAAACTACAATCATAAACATTTAGATTCCTAAGAAATCAAATGCCTGGGAAAATGTTCAAATCCCGTGAAAGTTGAATTTATTTGAGATGATATCCCAAAAAAATCGACTTTGACAGGAAAATACTTAAATACCTAATAGTTTTATAAAATTTCATAGAAATTATCGTGAACCAAAACCGTAGTATTTGGATTTACAGACACAGTATCTGCCCTAACTTATGTCTAAAGCTAATGGGGTATAATTCCTATGGTAGGTATTCCCGTTTGGACAACGGGCACTGACGAATATTTACCTACATAAAAAAACACTAGGTTTACCCAAATAAACCTACGTTGAGTAGGGGTTTCTGAACTATTTCTGAGAAGTCACTCAACCACCCCTTGGTTGAGTAACTTCTCAGAAATAGTTGTCGGTAGAGTCACTTAATACACCAACATAATTCGAACAAATTGTTGATTGATATTGGAATAGTAACCTTACTCACACCAAATAATAAACACCATCATTTAACTATCTCTTGTAAACTTGAACTAAGATGTCTAGTAATCGAAGCTGATCTGATTTCAAATTCCAGCAAAACCTACAAATGGTTCTCTTGCCTATAATATAGCGGGTCAAGAAGCTTCGAAGCGAATTTATTACTCGCCTACATACGTTGAAAATATAATTGATTTCGTTTTAAAAATACTATAAACCAACTTCAATTGTATAGTTTTTTCATGGATCCCATTATCAGAACTGTACCAAATTGAAATGTGACCACACGGAAAGCACCAGCATTCAAATAAAAAAAGAATCATGAAATTCGGACCACACAGTGAAAAGTTCTGAGGTAACAAACATAAAGGTTAAAAATGAATCAGAAACTTTGATTTTCGTTTTATGAGTCGCCCCTATTTGTTTTGTAAAAGTAAAGTTGACGACCTCTCTCTCGACCTCTAAATTTGGCGTAGCAAATGTAGCAATACAAAATACAAAAATGTTTATTTCATGATCAAAATTTTACAAAGATCCATGCTCAGTAAGTATATCAGTTATATTCTCAAGTACCTAACTACAAGACGAGCTCTGTCAGTTTTGGGCAGCTTTGGAGCTAGATGATGAAGTGTGATTGTCCAGTATTCATCAAAATCTTATACCGGTCCACTACGGTACGTAGACCGTCCCTTGATACACACCTAATTGACCTTTGTAACATGGAGGTAGTGTCCATTATACCCACGCTGGCCATGCGGGTTCGATATAGCAGTTTGGTGGTAAAATTGTTCTGCAAGAGGCACTGCTGTACATCCACAGTGGATATCCCTTAGTCGCCCCTTGCGACATATTATATCCCACGGGATTTATAAGATAAAAAATTTACAAGCTTAAGTTTGATTCTAGGATTAGAATTACATTTGCGCAACTTAAATTTCAGCTAAATCTCATTTCAAACATCCATCCAAACATCCAAACTTTCGCGTTTATAATATTAGTGTGATTTTACTAACCATGAGTCTCTCACATCATCGTGATTAGTCATGAATTACCAGCCATACAAATATTTGTAATATCTTCTGTCAGGAGTAAACTCATAGTTATTCAAAAGCCAAATAAACCCGAATTTCAAATCGATTTCGTATAAAGCAACCCAACCTAATCGTATAATGATGAAGTAAGAAGTTTTGTTAATGAAATAAAGTAGAAAAAAGATATATTTTCTTTGGAATTCGCTAAATAAACGGCGGTTTTGTTTACGTAGCCGACGCTGGGTTGCTTCAAACTGTTGCCACAGATTGGAGCAGTGTTAGTTAGGAGAGAAAATGTTTGCGAGCTTTTTGTCAGTCGCGGTGATTTTTCTTGGGAATTCTGGTATATCGGCATGGAATAAAACGTGCGCCTTCCTCGATAGCTAGTTTATTACTAAAAAGATACAAGAAGTTATATATGGACATTCAGATCAAATTCACATGTCCATCACATCACATCACACTAATATTATAAAGGCGAAAGTTTGTATGGATGTGGATGGCTGGATGGATGTTTGTTACTTCTTCACGCTAAAACTACTGGACGGATCTAGCTGAAATTTTGCAAACAGGTAATTCTAATCCTGGAATCAACTAGACTAGTTTTTATCCCATAAATCAGTTCCAGCGGGATAAAAATCACCTTTAAACGTTTCCATAGGAACAACGCGTGCGAAGCTGCGGGCAAAACCTAGTTGTCACTTGTAACTCTTCTAAGCATACGTTTTTTTCACCGTTAATCTACAGTGACGACCTCTGTGGCGTGGTGGGTGAAGCTCTGCCTGCGACGCAGGAGGTTGCGGGTTCGATTCCCGCCTCGGGATAAATTTGTGTACGATCTGCAGAAATTTGTTCAGGGCGTTCTGGATGTTTTTCTATGTAGGTATAATAAAAAATATCTATATATGTAGTGTATTGTATTATGTATATCAGTTATCTAGTATCCATAACACAAGCTCTGCTTAGCTTGGGGCTAGATAATGCTGTGTGAATTGTCCAGCATTATTTATTTATTTAGTTAATTCGCGAAGTCAATGGTGTCTATTCAGATGTCGCCAAAACTTGAATAAAATTATTCGACAGGACTGACCAGAGTCATCATTTATGATGGCTATAAATGATGCCTTCTTATTATTTTGATCATTTAAAGGCGCATATCCGAGCCAATCTGACAGCAATTGCTATTTTATCATATTTTTACGTTTATCATAGGAATTTTTAAAAATCCTACGTTCAGTTTGTGGTATCTATTATAAGCTATTTTTTAATACCTCTTTTACAATTTTATCTCATATAGTTTAGGAGGAGATGCAAAAATAGAGTTTGGTGGCCAAAAAACGCAACTTCGTTTCTCTTCCTAAGCTTTACAAAATGAAACTATTACAGAGGCATTAATAAATAGCTTATAATAGATACCACAAACTGAACGTAGGATTTTTAAAACCTGCTGCGTTCAACGTAATAATAAGATATAATAGTTGGGGGCGCCACTTTCGCTGGTGTATGGGCCTTAACAAGACGGCGATATTTCTAGTTCTGTCAAATTAGTTAAGTTTAGTTTTGGCGACCTCTGAATAAACACTAGTGTCGCTCGTTTTGTTTGGATCATTATGGACGCTTCTTGACACATAGGTTTCTTCGCCATAAAATCTATTCACCGTGATTAGGCACGACCTGCCTACAAGCAGTCCGACTGCACTGAACTGCAGTCGATGATTGACGTCGCGTCACCTGCAGTCGACGGGTACCAGTAGCCTTGCAGTCGGAAACTCGCAGGCCGCGTATATGAGCCCTAAGCACTCACATTTTGTTTTATTTTTTGCGCTGAAAAATCAGTCGGATAAATAAGAAATGGCCTAGGTTATTTTATTACCAGACAAGCTTATCACGATGTTATTTATAACCGTTATTTATTCTCGTTAAGAAGTTATTCAGTCACGTCACTCACATTCGTGATTTGTGTGCAGCCATTCAAGTAATTTCATTCATGGAATATTCCTCGAATATTATCGAATATTGAGGGCAAGGGGACATTTTAAAATATGCGCAAAAAATAAAACTCATGAAAATGTTAGTGCTTAGGGGTCATATATACACGGACTGCAAAAAACTGTGTAGGGCTTAGAAGCTGTGTGGTGCTGGCTTAGAATATGCACCATCCCAACTCTTCCCGTCCCGCGGGTGTCGTAAGAGGCGAACAAGGGATATCCACTAGGGGGCGGGCAGGAGCGCCCCATGCAGGACAATTATACCACCAAACTGCGATCCCCAAACCGCATTATGGGCACTACCCTCCATGAGATGATAAGGCGCTTATCAGTGCGTCCAGCAGTGGACCATTAAAGGCTGTTGAGGTTGAGGTTTTATTCTGACTCTACTTATTTTTATTTGGAGTCCGCGGTAGAATGAATTCTTGAAGCGGAGGTAACAGATAAAGTACCTACTCCGTTATGTAGATACATAGAAAGAGTTTGACTTGGATTAAGTGTCAATGTTCAAGCTTGCGAGAAAGATTCTCGTTGTTAGATAAACCACTAGCCCTCCCAAATGTTTATCTTGACCATTTCACGCAATCTTGGCACGGAATCTGTTGTTTTTAGTACCTACTGAATATTTATGTTTTTATGGGGAAGGTGGGCTGGGCACCCCTCTTTTAGCCTACGACAATGGTTTCAATTCTAATCTGAACTGTAGAGGTGGATCCGTTTAACGTCTTTTTGCTTCCATTCACCTTGGATCGACTCCCTTTTGTGCACTCTTAAGAAACCTTTGGAGAAAAATAGCTTCTGCGACTCATTATTTCCCTTGTTATTCTTTCATCGTCATTTACAGCCTTCATCGTTAGCCCTTGCATTTTGTGACGTCACGGTTCATCGGATCTTCTATGTCAACTCAAAATCAAACCGTCATGCCCATACAAAAATGTTCATATACCACGTCACGGTTCGGGTGCCAATAGCGTTGCGTTTAGAAATTTTGCGGTCGAGATTTAAAATGATCTACTTTTCAATGATTAAATTTCACAATAAAAACATCATATAATATAAAAATAAATATACAGATAAATTTAATAACAATAAATAACGGGAATACGTAAAAATATATTAGCTTTTTGAAGTCCCATGTATAAACGCTATTCTTCCACCGATCTGCGATCCCTAACCCGCATGCCTAGCGAATACCTCCATGAGATAAAGACCTATAGGGTAGCCTCCTAGTCGGCGGAGACCTGAATCCAGCAATGGACCAATATGAGCTGTTGAGCTTGCCAGCCAAGGTGTAGGCTCAGTGTAAACATTACTGTTGTCACCTTGTCCGCTCTAGATATTCGTTATTTGTCCACTATCACAAGGTAGGCAGGCTACCTGATCTGAAGAGCGATTGTTTCGTTCGTACTTTACAACATAACCCACCCATGGTTGGTTGGTGAATGAGGTGATGGTATCGCCACGGATGTGACGTGACTCTTTGTAGCCCTCTATAGCCTTGCACGAGAGGGAGTCACCTCCCTTTGTTTTTCGTTTATTTTTTGGTCTTTACCAAAACTGCCAGTATTTTTATCACATACAATAAAACAATGAAAACACTCTGAACAAATATCTAAAGAAAAAAAGAAAAGAAAGAAAATTATTTTATTCATAACTACAATCATATAGAATAATAAGTAGCACTTATGACTAATTGTAGTAAGTTGATTGTGATTATGAATTAGGAAACGATATATTATCTTATGTATTTTGTAGATCGTACACACATTTGTCCCGAGACGAGAATTGAGCTCGCAACCTCATGCGTCGCAGGCGGACCTTCGCCCACTGCGCTACCGAGGTCGTCTTACACAGATGCGATTTTCTTAAAACATCGGGTATTGTCATCCAAAAATAAGAGAGTGAGGATGGATAACCTATTTTTGACGACACCTGTTCTGAATTGATAGCCTTGGCAACTCCGGCGCATTTTCCGGATTTCGGCTATTCAACTTTGTGGTAATCGATGGGGAAATAGGTGTTACAACTAACTTATCAAAATCGATGTCTTCTAGGACTTCGAAATGCACCGTCCTTATTAAAAATGTAGTCTAGTTTTAAAGATTACATAAGTCATTGACTCTAGGGCTTACTTTCATATACGCTAGGGCCTAGAGTATATGAAAGTAAAATCTAGTTGTGGATTATCGTGCACGAGTGTGGGTGTGCAAATAGTAAATAACTTTACTATAATGTTCCAGATTATACAAACACAATAGACACCTTTATTTTTTTTACACGATTTCACACGATTATACACCTTAATTTTTTAGGGTTCGGAAGACATTAATATAGCTTCGCCATGTCCATCTGTTAGTCCGCGAATTAGCTGAGAAACTATTGGAAATAACTATACATGTAGAAGTACATATATGTATAGTTATATGGAATGTGTCGTGCGGGCTTTATGATTGGTAATACTAGTTTAAGGTAGTGTAAGGTTGGGGATCGCAGTTTAAATATATTTCTACTATTTGATTGTTATTGTCTTTTTCAATAAAGACTTGTACCAAGCGATTTAAACCGTTAGATAAATGCCCCTTACACCCAAAAAATGTAGCATTTTCTTTGAAAGCGCAAGTTACCAAAATGCCGACATACGCACACTATACGAGTTTAAAGATAAAGTTTATGTTTTTGTCAGTT
Organism: Eupithecia tripunctaria; assembly: GCA_955876795.1. Taxonomy (NCBI): domain Eukaryota; kingdom Metazoa; phylum Arthropoda; class Insecta; order Lepidoptera; family Geometridae; genus Eupithecia; species Eupithecia tripunctaria. The sequence continues at coordinate 1,981,602 of OY041624.1, read as the reverse complement.
AACCCAACTGTTATTATAACCATTTATTATGCAATCACATTGCGTGAAGTTTTGTAAACAAGCGCACCACAAAAACACACAATTCACTGATTGAGTGAATTCACTCACTTCGTTTGGCGACAAACACGGCACTGTCTCACCACAGAAAGGGCCTATCTAACGATTCAAATCTTTGCTACCACCATTAAACAAGCTCTAAGTAATTAGCTTGAAGCTAGATGATGCTGTGAGAATTGTCCAGCATTATTTTATTTATTCATCAATTTCCAATCCCTACAAATGGAGGGGATCTGCTCAGCACTATATTGGGCAAGCATTCCTGAATATTATTGATGTCTGCCCTGATTCTGTCGGCTAATTTTAGACCGAAAACATCCGGGTTCATAGTTACATGGTTTGGGCACGTTTTAGTTTAGCTGCCGAGGAATAGAAGAAGTTATAGGCATCTTATAGGGTTAACAAACTTAACATAAGTTAAGTCACACTAATATTATAAATGCGAAAGTTTGTATGGATGTATGGATAGGTGGATGTTTGTTATCCTTGACGCCAAAACTACTGAACGAATCGGGCTTAAAAGATTTTGGATACAGGTAGTTCTTAACCTGGAATCAAACATAGGCTACTTTTTACCCCATAATTTCACGTGGGATAAAAATCACCTTTAAACGTTTCCATAGGAACAACGCATGCGAAGCCGTTCGGCGCAGCTAGTTTGTTCATAATTACCTACACCAGTCGCTATATTCAAAGAGTTGTTATAGTTTGTTTAATCATCATATATAATGACAAAGAAAATAAAATCAAATAATATAAATAAATTAGAACTGCTCTAGTATTTACAATTAAAGTAATTAGTTTAACTGCCGACTGTTGCAAACAATGTACAGGTAGCTCAACTGATCCATATCAATACCAGTCGTCGCGTCCCCAAGCGCTGCTGGCTGTATTGCCCCACTGTATGGCTATGCTGATACACTGCCAGAAATGAAATGCAATGAAATTAATTGTAGAAACTGTGTACAAACAAGATCTTAAACGTACAATATTTAACTTATATAACGTAGTATTATATATTTTTTCTGTGATGTAACTAGGTAATTTATTGTTTATTGACTTTTATTGTCATGATACTCACCAGCTTTTGGATCACGCGGCATTTCGACCGGGCGTTCAGATAAATTTATAATATGGTGAAGTTTAATGTTACATAACTTATTTAAATAATTTGATTGTTTTGGATTACAACTTGTAAAATCTGCTAAGTGTAATTTTAAAGAATTAAAAAAACATTTATTTGGACACACAAGTACAAAAACAATAGAAAAATAAATTACTTACATGTCGATTTTAGATTCTTACTACGAGTACAATAAAATCTTGCTTACATAACTGTAAATCAAAGCTAGGCTAACAAGTTTTAGTTATTTGTGTCTAGGTTTGTTTACACACATTCTACATAGAGTTTGTATCTGGCGTTTGGCGTCTAGCGTTTCGAGGCGATTTTCCTCAAATGCTTTAATGCTGGTGTAGATAGTAGATCGCCAAGATGACCTTTGGGAAGCAAGCTCCTCCCAACACCTCGGGTCAATATTGCAAGCAGTCAGGTGTCGCTTGAACACATCCTTATAACGCAGATGCTGGCCGCCGTGTTTCCGCTTACCTTCTGCCAACTCCGAATAAAAGATAGCTTTAGGTAAACGGCGATCATCCATGCGAAGGATATGCCCACACCACCTCAGTTGCCGTTGCATAAGAAGTGCTTCCATGCCATACATCCGATCAAACTAAGTTTGGTCTGGCGAGCCATATTAGAGCTCATGATAGGAAACACAATATCTAGGGTCGCCGTCGCGTCGTCGAAATCGATGAGGAGGTCTATATATATATATATACATAGAGTTTGGCAGGTGTATACGGTATGATTGCACTTTTCGATTTAGAGCTTACAATCTCAGAATTATTTCTTCCTTCGACCTAAATACAAATTTAATAAAGGTACCTATATATTCCTTTGAAAGTTCGGCTTTGTTGAACGTTCTTTCATTCGTTGCCAAAAGAACCCACGTTTTAGTCAAGGCTAATGGCCCTGGCTTTGCCCCCGCTTTTTCCACGCTTTGATTCATCCTACTAATATTCATCTATGGGATGCTCTATCCTGGACATCAGTCGTGCAAAATTACGCCCTATCTAAATACTGCTTCATCAGCACGTTTTGTAAGTTACCTAGTCTTTATTGACAAAGAAAATTACAATCAAATCGTCGACCTCCCTCGGGACAAATGTATGTACGATCTGCAGATATTTGTTCAGGGTGTTCTGTATGTTTTGTGAAAAATAAAAAAATATCTATGTATCTATGTGTATTGTATTAGGTATATCAGTAATCTGGTACCCATAACACAAGCTCTGCTTAGCTTGGGGCTAGATAATTCTGTGTGAATCGTCCAACACTATTTAGATAGCATAAATTCATTATAACATTATATATTATTTACAATTGAAACATTTGAGCTCACTGCAACTGTTACAAACTAGACGCCGCCGGCTGTATGGCAATGCTGATATGCTGCGCCAGATACTCACCAGCTATCGCGTCACTCCTCGCGACAATCTCGGTATTTAAAATGTATTTTTTTCACCGCCCATAAAGATCAATGTAGACAGGCTATTAGGTTTGTGCGTCTTGATTTTACACGTGGGAAATAAAATAACTTGGGGACATAACTACTGCTGCTCAAAAAGTTGGCACGGGATTTTGGCAAATTCGGTTCATAATGAGTAGCCCATTATTATCCAAGGGAGAACAACAAATTCTGAACACAATATCAGCACTGAACGCGCCAAAGAGAGCCAACGTAATTGAATTTTCGACTTGTTGTTTTATGAGCCCGGGTAAATTGACAGAATTAATTTGTTTCAAATTGATGTTTCGGTTTGGGCTTTCAACCCAATTAGTTGCGCGTTCAAAAAGATCTAGACAATACCTAAGGCTTGGCGCAAACGGACCACAGACCACAGCCACCGGTGGCGGGCGACGAGCTGTTTACACAGTTTTTCATACTTTTTGTACGAACTCTCCGCACACTCCTCGCCGGGGCATCGAGGCGGCGGCGGCCAGCTACAGCAGTGTCCGCGGCTTGCCACTTGACACCACTGCACGTCAAGCGCTGACTCTCGCCAACGCCCTCCACTCACCCTCACATAGTGAACCGCTAGGTGTCCTACACATCGCACGCACACCTGGGCCCGTACTCTTGAAAACGAAATCGAATTTTCTGATTTGTTTTCGTGTAAACGCTAATCTTATGCAAGCGATATAAGGCCCGTATTATGAAAGCTTGCTCAGTCATAGAGCTATGCTTGAGTGACGTTTACGCTATAGAAAAGCGTTGCTCATGCATAGATCGATCACTGAGCGAGCTTTCATAATACGGGCCTAAGAGTTGGTTTTGCACGACAACGTAAACGAATCTGCGATTTTCTTTTTCCGAGTAGGTCTCCTGAAATGTGGATGCTTTTGAAAACTGGCGGCTGTCGCACGCTTCTGCAATAGGGTATATGCATGGATTTTTATTCTTTTAATCGATTATTTAGGATAATACATAAAGGGAAAAAAATATAACTCCCAAAAATTTTATTAAATTATTGAGGTAAAAAACTAAAAGTAAAACTACACTCAGTTTCGGCTGATAAAAACGTAGCAAAACGGATCATCGAGCTCCATAATGTAAACTCAAAGTCAAAACTTCATGCCCATACAAAAATGTTCAAGTATGACGTCACGCTTCACGTGCCAATAGCGTTGCGTTTAGGCATTTTGCTGTTGAGACTTAAAATATCTACTTTTCAATTATTAAATTTCACAATAAAAACATCATAAAATACAGATATATTTCTATATCAATACAAAATACGTAAAAAAAGTATTAGCTTTTTTGTCACATGGATATACCCTATTGCTGAGAATGTGGCGGTAGAGCGCGACAGACCGGTGGCTGTCTCAGTGGTCCGTTTGCGCCAAAGCTTCTGCAGTCCGATATTTAGATGATAACGATTTGTAGGAATAGTTATCCGTTTGTAAGCGAGTGTTTGATGATGATACCTTAATCTAATTGTCTAAGAAATAGGAAGATCAAAGAGTTGAAGTGAATTAGAGTCAACTGCACCTTATTTCTTGTTTGATAGTAATAACTATTTATCAAGTTGTTTATATATAAAAAAATTGACTTGTCTAAGTGCTTATTTTGTAAGTGTAAAGATATAAACGATTTGACTCTGACTCTGAAATGATACGCCTAGTCCGCAAAGATCTACAGAAGGTTTTAGAGTAGGTATAAAGAGGTCGTTTAGGGCATTTACTGCCCAGCCTTGGCGGTGAGATACGAAGAGGCGCGCCGTGTCGCCTGACGCTGCTGGTGCAGTTGGACTCTTGCGTCTTGGGCCATGAAAGTGTTAATATAGTTTAACACACGTACCACCGACGCATCTTGTGTACTTACAGATCTGCTATTAGCTTGGCCGTGAATGCATTATCAGCTGTGTGGTGCTGGCTTAGAATTTGTACCACCCTTACTCTTCCCGCAGGTGTCGTAAGAGGCGACTAAGGGATATCCACCGGTGGGCGGGCAGCAGCGCCCACTGCAGAACAATTATACCACCAAACTGCAGTGGAGATCACAGCATGCAAAGCATGAAGATTATGAGCATCACCCTTCATGATAGATATCTTTTAGTCGCCTCATACGACACCCACGGGAAGAGTTGGGTTAGTGCAAATTCTAAGCCAGCACCACACAGGGTAATGTAAGCCGTTCAAACAGCCACGTCAGTCGGCACGTCGGCACCTAAAAAGATCCCCCTAATCGGCTTTCATGATAGTATCTTATCAGTACCTACTAGTGCTAATCCGCTGAAGGCAGATACGTCAAAAATCAATAAGCCTATCTAATAAGGCCGTTGGGGCGGCGGAGATTGAATCGAGTGTAAAAAAAACATATGCAATGCAAACTCGATATGGAATGTTTGTAAACAAACTGCCTTACCTACTTATATTTTTCTAATAGCGTCAAAGATTTCCATTTCTCAAAAAAAATTAACGAAAAATTTAAAAAATTACAAGATGAATGAACGGAAATAACAAATGAGTGATTGAATGTGGAATGAATCATTTGGCGATACGGCGACGGCGCAATGCGATGGGCTCTCAATGAAAATGTTCTATTTGGTTTCTCACGAATCCCAGCTAATCTCGCTAAACTGGAGCTTGCTTCGAACAAAAGCGTTCTAGGGCATAATTGCTTCTCAAACGTTTAAATACACCTAAAGTACGACTAACAGCCGTGTTTATGGATGTAATGTACCTGTTCGCGGAAGTTTAGGGACCTGTCTTCAATTAGCTCCACGTCTCGTGTTAGTTTTGTGTTCGAACAAAGTAATCTCTACATTTTCTAAAGCTTCCGATCTCGTCTAGACTCAATAGGTACTTAGCTCGGTCGAGAGTGGTTGTCAAGTTATCGTGTTACATTGTTATCGCCTATACTTTGTAGCGTTACGTTTAATGCACTCCAAGCAGTGGGTTGGTTATTCTTTAAAACTCTCAAGAGTCGTCACTTGTTGTACTATATTTTTTATAGGTACTCGTTGCTGGAGTTATAATTATTCTATTGCCATGTTGGTTTTGTTATATTTATTATGACGTAGATTGTTTTCAACAGTCTGCATTTAGCTCTATTGTTTCAATTGTAAATACTTGTTTCATTTTAAATCTATTATTTGATTGTTATTTTCTTTTTCAGTAAAGTCTTGTTACTTTTATGAAGTTAAAAGTTTTGCCGCTTTGTATCATTATCAACATCAGCCTATTACTCGTATTAGTCCATGACTGGACATAGGCCTTCTCTAATGAGTGCTATAAATAAATAAATAATGCTGGACAATTCACACAGCATTATCTAGCCCCAAGCTAAGCAGAGCTTGTGTTATGGGTACTAGATAACTGATATACATAATACAATACACTACATAGATAGATATTTTTTTTATTATACATAGAAAACATCCAGAACGCCCTGAACAGATCGTACAAATATTTGTCCCGAGGCGGGAATCGAACCCGCAACCTCCTGCATCGCAGGCGGACCTTCGCCCACCGCGCCACAGAGGTCGTATAGCACCCTATCTTTAAAGTCAAAGTCAAAGTCAAAGTCAAAGTCAAATCGTTTATTTCTTTAGACTTACGAAATAAGTACTTAGACAAGTCAAATTTTTACTATATAAACAGCTTGATAAATAGTTATTACTATTAACAAGAGCTTGCCACATCCAGCATCTATTTTACAAATCCTACCTTCAGAAAAACTTCGAGCATAGGTCTCATAACAATCAAATAATATAAATAAATGAGAACGAGTCTTTACATTTATGATTTATTTATGATTTTAAAATGAGTGGGATTGTGATGTGATATAATTTTATATATATTTCATTTTTGATTAATCATTAATTTAGTAATCTATGTATTATTTACACAACTGATTATAAGTGACCTGTAACATATTTAATTTATAAATAAAGAAGTATAAACTAAAATAGAAAAAAATCACCTAACTGCAGACTGTTGCAAACAATAAGACGCTGACTGCATTACCCCACTGTATGGTATGCTAATACGCTGCGCCAGATACCCACCAGCTCTTAAGTCACGCGTCGCTTCTACGCGAAAACTTGCAAATTAATTCCAGTTTCAATGTGGAACTGGAACAACCCCTTACTAACATACATAGTACATCCAATCAGGATTTTCTATAATTCAAGCCGCACTGGATAAAACCCACCCGCTGAGTCAGAGTATACCTACGTATACGATACCAACACTTTAACCAGGTCTTCACGCTGTGCGGGAATCCCGCTGGGCGATCTGAAAGTGCTGCCAAAAAAGACTTCTCATTAACTGTTATACATTACGACTTGACTTAACATTATATAACTAAATGAGCAGGGATTTTGCACTTTATTGTCGCTTAGCGTTAAACACATTGAGTATCCATAACACCCACATGGTATGTTTAGGTAAATCACAATGTGGGTAGTGAATACTGCAAGCAACGGCAGTCGTTGACTGTATGAGCCCATAAGCACGGATGCGAAAATAGAATTTAACATTTAAAATTTCCTTCGTATTTGTGCTTAAACTTGACAAAATTAAACTATCAAAAGGTGTGACGAACTTGTTAAAATTCTATTTTATTAAATTTTCTTTGTTCATCGTAAGATAAAGTAGGTGCCTTTTTTGTTAAAAGGACAGGACAGTTTTTATTGTTTTTATAATCATTATTTTTTCACTCCTTCTCAAGAAAGCAACCTTTTAGCTTCTACATGCGAGGACATATAAATTGTTAAAAGTTAGTATCTAAGTTTATACATAAAGTGTGTAAAAGTGTGTAAAGTTTTATCATTATTTTTTTACTCCTTCTCAAGAAAGCAACCTTTTAGCTCCTACATGCGAGGACATATAAATTGTTAAAAGTTAGTATCAAAGTTTATACATAAAGTGTGTAAAACTGTTTGTTCTCCAAAAAAGCAAAATTAAACAAAATAAAAGTAAGTAGTTTAGTTTGAGGTTTTTAGTTATTATGGTTTACACTATGGGTAATTTCTAAGAAATCAAATAAGTAATATCCCAATTGGATAAACTTCAATGTTTCCCATATAGGTAGAACTAACGGCGCGGCGCGAGAGTATGAACTCCCAGAGATTTTCGAATCCTACGACACTTGACTTCCTGGTGTAGTTGGTTATCATATTCCCGTACAGAGGGAAGAAAGCGCCTGATCACTCGGTTGGCATCCGACTACTTTCGCCGCTCACTTTCATAGTCGGCCCTAGAAAGAATAGTAAGCGGTAATTTCATAAAATTTGCTCCAGGAAATACGTGTTTTCCAGCAAGCCTTACAAGTTTGTGAAATAAAACTTTGTTGTTTAGAATCTACAATACATTTGCAAGGTTTCTTTCGAAATATTATTTTTTACTTTTACAATTTAGCTGCGTCTTGTGGCTTCGCGTTATTTCTATGGGAACGTTTAATGGTGATTTCTATCCAACGGGAACTGATTTATGGGATAAAAAACCTATGTTGGATTCCAAGATAAGAACTACCTGTATCCAAATTTTCAGCCAGATCCGTTCAGTAGATTTGGCGTGAAGAGGTAACAAACATCCATCCATCCATACAAACTTTCGCATTTATAATATTAGTGTGATAGTGTGATTATGAACGCCCAAAGTTCAGGTAAAATTTGTGCAAAAAAGAAGATTTTGGGAGGCTAATACTGGATTTGATTCACCAAATTTAGAAATTTTGTCATGATAGAAACCTAAACATAGTGCACAAGATTCTAGTTAAGATCTAAAAGTTTAGAGTTAAGATCTATCTAGTTAAAAGATCTAAAACAAAAGATTTGTTTCAATGCCACAATTACGTAAAAGCATTTGTATGAAAAGTAAGACGGGTTGGCCGCTCTTAAGACATACATAAATCACATTTTATTTATTTATTTATTAACATGTACATCGATCGGGCATCCGGAATACAATAGTTTAACTTAATCTTATCATGTTGATATGATTTAAATTGGAATATCAAAACCAGAAACAAGTTAGCTAATGAACAAAATGTCAAAGATAAATAGAAATAGAAATAGAAAATCTTTATTTGTGTGACATGGATAAATTAACGTAACATAATTACAACTAAAATTAAATTATGTCTAACACAAAAAGGTCACCGGCTCAGCGTAATGCTGCTATGGTACTATTGTATCATAGCAGCGCTGCCGCTGGTTTTCAGCGGTGCCAGGGTAGCCAGTAAATACTAAAATTTGTCATCAATGATGCAGAATCAAAGTAATTTGATTAAATTAGTAACATAAGTGTAATCTGGGGCAAGATTTCCCTTCACTCTATAAACGTTCCGTCGATTTATGACCCTTAAACCTATTTCGAGAAGACGAAATAAATGATTCCGCGAAGTGCGTTGTTTTCATTAAATAGAAATCACATCATAAATGATTTAGTACTCGTAAATTATTTATGGAACTTCCTCTGGGAGATAGAAGATCAATGAATATAATTTACATAGATTAAGACATATTCTTTGTTCTCATTTTACAGAAGTTGTAATGATGGATGGTTACTGGTTACATGGTTACTGAAAGTAACCCTGTCCATAGAAGTATCTTTTTTTTGGCATAGTGCTCAACTATGAATTTAATATTTTACAAACATTCATTAAATTCATTTACATTTTTTAAATTTACACTATGAATTTACAACAATTAGATAGGTTCTAATTGTTGAGATTTTTGTTTTATATTTTATTTCCAGTTTACATTGATTAGCCACAATGTGGGCTAATGAGTAATTTACAAATACAAAATACAAAACGTTTATTTGCATAAATGTGTGGAACAATTGGGTTAGAGCACTGTCTCCTGTGGTAGCTACGATGTAGCTGTGTTACAGGAGAGCAGTTGCTTCCCTTGTGTACTTTACATTGTTTATCTTAATATTAACTTAGGTATATAATGAGTAACTAATTATATTGTATTATTTGATTGTAACTTAAATTGCTAGCATAGTTTATTCCAAGAACGCGTTCGTCAACACCTTTCTTATTGTCTCTATAATATTTATGGGAAGACACTTTGTTCTTGTGTTCTTTAGTTTGTTGCACTTCATTTCACTAATATTAATTTATTACACTACACTAATTCAAAAGGTTTTTTTCCTTTAGAGCCTTGTCACTAGGTCTGTATTTTCCAATATAGAATGAATAATTTCATAGACAAAGTTTCTTTTGACAAATTGAGATGAACCCCTGTGAACCCATACTCCAGGGACGTTGGTGGACCTTCGTCCGCTGCGCATCTGCGGTCGTCAACATGTAAATTGTAACATCATGCTATCACACTATAAAATAATAAATGCGAAAGTTTGTATGGATGGATGGATGGATGGATGTTTGTTACCTCTTCACGGCAAAACTACTGAACGGATCGGGCTGAAATTTGGATTCAGGTAGTTCTAATCCTGGAATCAAACATAGGCTACTATTTATGCCGTAAATCAGTTGCCGTGGGATAAAAATCACCTTTAAACGTTTCCATAGGAATAACGCGTGCGAAGCCGCGGGTCGCAGTTAGTGAAGGATATCTGACTCAGTTTACTTACCTACTTTCCTGAAAAATCGCATTTTCTTAAAACATTATGACTACCTATGTAGGTACTTGTGAGTTTTAGCAAAACAGCTTTTATTACAATAGGCACAAAAGTCTTCGTCAGAATATGCTGAAATATTTACGTTACTGACGTAGCGGAATTAGTAAACGTATGAAAATATCCACCCATTCACAAACCGCAAGAAACATCTGACAAAAAATCGTTTCACATTATCCCTAACGATATGCTCGACGAACTAAACTAGATAAGATTTTATGTTTTGTTTTTTTTCATTGTGTGATATAATAATGAGTTTTATATCTATTTGTCTCATAATCCATCCATGTCCGGTAGAGGTCATCAATGAATTGAATAGTAGTATTTAAATGATTTTCACAGCACAAAAAAAAAAACTAAGCTTTCACATAGAGATAGAACAAGCTGCACATCAATTTTAATTTTTTTTTTAAATTTTCCGAAATACCTACACCGAGTTTTTTGAGTTTGAGTTTGAGTTTGGCAAAGTGTATAGGCATCTACTATAGCTTTCAGACGTACCTGCCGGCATAATTTGCATACAGAGAGATACAGTAAACTGATTCGTGTTAATTGTACTTACCAGCAAAGATATTTATCAATTGGACCACGGAATTAAATAATCATGGTGGTACAGTTATCAGAAACACCAAAAAAAAACTAAACGGCAAAGGCAAAGATGGAACGAGTGAAAGGCACATAAAATTAATATAAGTATATTTCATATTTAGTTTTAGTTCGGTAGGTATAGTGTGAAAGCGCCCAATCTGCTTGCCCGCCTACCATTTCGAGTATTTTTACACCAACCTCCGTTCAACTAATATAACTTTATAACAATTTTACGAACTGTTTTTACGGTGCTCTGGCTTTCAATGGCTGAGAATCATAATATACGGAATGTCAATTAATACTGCCGTGTTTTATCACTTTATTACTTGATATTCATATTTTCTAGAAATTGGATCATAGGACGAGGAAAAAGGTGGCAAATATGAATACAAAACGTTATATAAAATATTTTGTTACATAGCTCATACTTGGGTTTAATCGATTTGCAAATCAAGGCCGATGTGTAGCTAGGAAATTAAAATCAGATGGACGCTGACTAACTCCACATTATTGGTCTCGCATTTGTTATTTTCTCTTTATTATCTACATGCCTTCATTTTTTTCACTGATTTTAAGTTTACATTTAAAATACGAACCGACTTCTTTCAACAAATAAATACTTATGGCGTTTTTACCCTGTATTATTTTTTGTAAAATAAGATTTTCTAACTTTGCCACAATATCAAGATGTGTCTCTCTAATTATTGTGTACTAGCAGCGTCTCGCGGTTTCACCCGCGTAGTTCCCGTGTCTTTGGGAATACCAGGATAAAATATAGCTTATGTCCATTGATTAATTAAAAATGGAAGATGAGGTACTAGTTTCTCGAAAATGGCAACCTCATATTGTGTAACATTGTGTGCTCCCACCTCAGTCACCGTCAGACCGGCCGGCGGCACGGGCGGTCGTTTCGCGTGAAATATTGTTGTCTCGGTCTCACTTCGGTCTTAGATTCGACTTTCCGTCTTTGTTCTTCTTTGTATTGCACAGGACTGGAAATATAACTGTAAGCGTATGTGTTTGGGTGTAGTTGTAACACATGCCAATTTTTGAGTAAGCGCTGGGAGAACGTAACCCTCCCTTTTTATTTAATCAATGCTTATGTCATACGATTTTATTGTTTGTATTGAAGAGGCACTGAAACTACTGGTCCTATTAAAAAAAAAAAAAAAAATATTTATTTACATATTTTATTCCGGAATTCCCAAGTAACGGGAACTAAGCGAGTGAAACCGCGAGGCACTGGCTAGTTATCACTATAGACCTATGGCTTATAGACCTATTGTATAGTCTATAGCGATACTGTCATCTTCATTATGGATAGGATGTAAGCGGTTAGCTACGAACCTTACATCCAAAATTTACTCGTCAAATTACGATAGTTTTTATACAATCACCTATAATATTGTCTAAGGATCTTTTTTATTAGTGATCGATCAAGCATTTAAAGATAAAAATACAGATAAAAATTAGTTTATTTTACCCAATAACAAATGGGATGATACAAACAATGATAAAATATATTATAATTAAAACTAATGAGTAGGTACTTAACTCTAACAATACAATTACGGGTGAAAAGGGCAAATACAGCATTTTGCAGTATAAGCCCAATACTGCGCTGCTTTTCAGTTCTTTTGACCATCAACTCATTTTAATAAGAAAAGATCTCTGCTAGGAGTATTTACTCTATATTTAAAACCTATTGTTACCTACTTCGAAAGTTTTTGGTTATTAGTAATTTCTAAGAACTCGACTTCGTGGTGTAATGTCAATGGACGCGGGTTCGAGTCACGTCGTAGTCGATTTTTTTTGGGATATTATTTGATTTCTCCTCAACAACCTGTATTGGCCCACTGCTGGACGCAGGCCTCCCCCTGATAAGCGCCTTGCTGTCGTTTATCTCATGGAGAGTAATATCCATACTCCCCACGCTGGGCATGTGGGTTGGGGATCACAGTTCGGTGGTAGAATTGTTCTGCAGGGAGCGCTGCTATCCATTATCCATCCCTTAGTCGCCTCTTACGACACCCACGGGAAGAGTCGGGATAGTGCAAATTCTAGGCCAACATCACACAGCTGAATTTTAGCTGTATTTGATTTCTATTGGTACTTATTCATTCTCTTTCTTCCAGGTCAGAATGGCCACCATGGACCAGCCAACAGCCACAACGCCTGGCGCAGACAGCGTCGGCGATCCCTCGGCCGCGCCAGCGCCGCGCAAGCAAGCCCGGCCGCGGGGCAAACCGCAGCCAGAGAGGCCGAAACGGAGTCTGTTCATCATGGGGCTGAAGAACCCCTTGAGAAAGCTCTGTATTGATATTGTAGAGTGGAAGTATCCTTTTCAAAATATCTTGATACAATAAATAAATAAATAATGCTGGACAATTCAGACAGCCATTATCTAGGCCCAAGCTAAGCAGAGCTTGTGGTATGGGTACTAGATAACTGATATACATAATACAATACAATACATAGATAGATATTTTTTATTATACATAGAAAATATCCAGGACGCCCTGAACAAATATCTGCATTTCGTACGAATCCCGTCCCGTAAAGTCGAAAATTTTTGGGATATTATTTGATTTCTATTGGTGCTTATTCATTCTCTTTCTATTTGTCCTGAGGCGGGAATCGAACCCTTCTGCGTCGCAGGCCTTCGCTCGCTGAGCCACAGTGGTCTTCATAAAATATTTATTCTATCCCAACACTGGTCATGAGTCTGGTAAAACCAATTCCCCTGAGCAAGCGCACACTATCATCCAAATTACCCTTACAATACCACGTGGAATGTAATCACCGCTGAGCTGACTCATAGCTTATTTATACTGACTGTGACGTCAAGGTGATTCTCAAAATATTCTTCGAATGGCTTTTTGCCGGTAAACAGACGGGATTTGACACTTGAACTGTTGAACGGCATGGTTATTGAACTTTAAAATAGAGTGAAGCATAAATCTTTACGATTGGGTAGAAGCTTTAGATATTCTTCCGTCTGTAAAAGATAGGTACCTACTAGAACCTTTTTTTTGTTTTTGTTTTGTTTTATTTAGAAAACAAACAGTTATCATAACATAGGATACAATTGAGACTTAAAATTAATACATAAACCAATAAATGTGAAAAAACTTTGTGTGCAAAAACTTTGTGTGTATGATCTCATTCGATGATTTACGTACTGTAGAAACTACAATCGCCGTGCCGTGTGGTGCTGCTTAGAATTTGAACCATCTCTTTTCCCGCTAGGGTCGTTAGATGCGACTAAGGGATATCCATCGGGGGCAAGCAGCAGCGCCTCCTGCAAAACAATTGTGTCTGCTTCCAAGAAGAGACTGTGGAACACGTTGCAACAACGGACACAAAACGGAGCTGAAGTGTCTCATTGAGGCATAGATGCCTCAATGAGACACTTCAGCTCCGTTATGGGGTAGACCCCATCCACAAGCTGAAACAAAGCTGTCAGTCACCAAAAGTCCTGCTCCGATACTTCAAGGAGCTGGGCTAGTTAAGGCCTATTTAGGGATGGGGATGATGCACAATACACTCCTATGAGAGATGTCCGTGCAGATCTTAGTTCCCTTACTCAGAATTAGAATCTTTTTTTTTTTTTTTTTTTTTTATAGTCAATGGGTGCTCAAAAGAAAGGGGTGGAGTGGACAGCCGAAAGTTTGACTTTGGAACTTTGTTTGGCCTAGTTAGGAAACGATATAAAACTCATACTAAAATCCCAACCCCTTTGAGGTGAGCCTTAAGAGTGAAAAGACGTACCGCTTTTTAATTTTTTAAGCCTTTTATCTCGTAGCTGATGCCCCATAGGAAATTTTGATTTAGTACTTACACCTAATTGTGCTCACGAACAATATTATGAACTCGTAACTAGGCCAATTATTCCCAGCTATCAGTATTTGTAGATTTTACGGCATACTATTAATTTGGAGACACTTGGCACACAAACCAGTTCTCTTCACTCCCTGTAAATTATCGTCTAGATTTGTGTAAAGCTGTATGTTCCACCTGGGTTTCTAGTGGAAAAACTCGATGCTGATACTGACAGACATTAACCTATTACCGTAATGGAAAAAAAGTTTTTAAGCATTCAGTCTCAGTAAGGCGTGCAAAGTCACTTTCAATATTCAAAAGTATGGTAAAGGAACACTATTTGTCTTGCTGCCACTGACCTCACATACAAATATACAAATATCTATATTCTTTAAGAGAAATAAGGGTTTATTTCTCTTAAAGAATATAGATATTTGTATGTACTTATGTATTTATATAAGTATGTATGTATAAGTAGGTATATATACTTAGGTGATTGTACAATTATAATCAGAATTTAAAATTTATTTTATTTTGTATGTAAGATTTGTATTATCTAACTACATAATAATGCACACAGATCCCCATGTTCAATCCAACGATCCTATCCATCCACGGTTGTCTGGTAGAGATCGCTCTTGAGCGATAAGACCGCAAATTGTCACATATTTTGTAATGTTTATTTTGTTTGTAAATTATTTTTAAGTGTGCAATATAGAATTTTCTATCTATCTATCTATCTAAGCGATTGACTGGATATTCATACGAGGGACTACCCTAGGGAGGGTAAGATGCAATGTATCTAATACCTACCTGCTCATCAATTAAGACCAGACATTGGATATCTGACATCTTTATTTGCGTCGATTCTGTAGATGGAATTGGCAAGGTATAGTTCCCAATCGAATAAGCTTATTTTTATTTAGTTTTGTGTGGAGCGAAATACTCTTTACGAGATTTTAGCTACATCTGAAAAATCTGTGCTTCCGTTGTCATGATAATCCAATCCAATTTGTTACTTCTAATTACGCTTGAAAATTTATTTCTAATATTTGATAAATGTATTTTAATGATTTAATTATGTATTCGAACTCAAGTTTGCAGTGCCTTCCAGGGTGCATGTACATAATAACAACTAATTCACTTAGACTTATGAATGAATTGTACATGTAAGCAAAATAAATGACATATGAAATAAATAAATTAACTTTTTCTTTGAACACGACATATATCCTGAAGTTCGGGTCCCAAGAGCTGTAATGGATACTGTATTGATATAAGGAGTGATGGATACGCACAGTGAATGCGATATACCATGACTATACCGTGTCCATTTTGAATGAGGCATAAACGTATACAAACCGCCCATACTTAACCTAAAATTCACTTTGTTGGCGCGTTCTTTTATACGTGATTTACATTACTTGTCGATTTTAGATCCTCCCTTCAATAAAAATTGCTTACAATTATATCTGAAACTCGACGCCAAGCAAGTGAGTTTTTGTTATTTGTATCGTGGTTTATTTACTAACATGCTCTATGCTGGATGGATACAGTACTTATAGATGACTGTGTTTTACAAGATTTATAAACCAATTTCGTTACCTAATCTTTATTATTTTAAATATTTTTTTAGTTCTGCAGGACAAATATACTTCCGGAATGAAATGTAAATGTGTGATGGGTGAATTTCTATACAAATTCAAGTTCAATATCAAAATGGGCCGATTTGATGGAAAAATCAGTAAACTTACAAAAAAAAGTATTTGTACTCGTACTTACAGCCAAACTTCTCTCCTGATTTTTCAAAGTCGATTAAAAATGGTTTTAATCGTGTGTGTTACGTTATGCGTGTGCAGTTTAAAGTCTGTTCTAGGGATCCCAAATGTTTGTATAATAAAAAACCTGAACTACGCCATGATAATTTCCTCAACAGATATTTCAGGCCCTTTGAATACATGATATTGATGACAATCTTCGCGAATTGCATAGCACTGGCTGTGTTTACACCTTATCCTGTCAGCGATACAAACAATATGAACGGCATATTGGTAAGCTTATGTATTATTATTAATTATTGTTATACGTTTTTATTCGCTAAAACGATAATAACAGAAAACGTTTATGAACATTTTATAAACTGCCTAGGAAGAACCGTGGTTAATAAAATCGTAGACTCTAGCTACGTACCAATAAGAAGTACGAGTAAATCAAAGAAAAATGTCGAGTTGTGTGAAGAATATGTGAGATGATTTGATTGTTTTTAAAACCGAAAAGCCGTGTTTTTTTATGATTTGCGGGACAAATACTAGTACTACTTTGCCCTGGGGAACATTTTTTATTCATAGTTCATTTATTGTTAGTTTATAGTCAGGTAATATGACAATCATTATAATCACCATCTAAGGATTTTTTATATAATAACGAAATAATCATTAAAATCGGTATTCTATTTCCGACTCATAAGTTAAAAAAGAGAATTAATAAGAAAATAGAAACACAAGCAGTTTCATGTCCCAAATAAATCCCACGGTGAATCATAAATGGGCTTTGATTCATTTAGTCAAGTTTGTTATGATATAAAGTAAATAAAATGATAATAAAAATACGTTTACTTCCAGGAAAAAGTAGAATACATCTTCATGTTTATATTCTCCGGAGAATGCATAATGAAGATCATTGCGTACGGGTTCTTACTTCACCCCGGCGCGTATCTCCGGAACACATGGAACAGTCTTGACTTCACCATCGTCACTATCGGGTAAGAACCTTTCATCATCTCGAGAACCATAATTTTTAGGGTTCCATACCCCAAGGATGGCAACCAAATACGTGATTTTTAAGAAATATAAATAGAAATAGAAACTTTTATTTGTAACTCAAACACATACGATTTAAAATAAAAAGAACTCAAAAATTAATACAGTTTGTTAGAGTTACATAACGGTCCCAGTCTCAGCATGAGTTGGTCAATGTTGTATTGGGTAACAGCTAATACAATTATTATTATCATCTATGCTGCATCCACAACAATGTGAAGAGTACGTTTTTGTTAATAATGTTCTTGTGATTCTTGCTCTCCTCTGAATAGGCACTCTTTCTGCTAAGGCATTTTTCCGATCCATACCCTGTCCAATTCCATTTGTGCGATTACCCTTTAGCAAGAAACTCAATATTCTCTGGGGAGTGTACAATTAAGATCATAGCGTAATAGGTTTCTGCTCCAACTCTTTTTGCGTATCTCCGGATCACATTTAACAGTCTTGACTTCACCATCGTCCCTATTGGGTAAGAGCCTTCCAAAATCATTATTATGATCATCTATGGTGCTTCCACAACAAAGTGAAGAGTGCGTTTTGTTTATAATGTTCTTGCGATTCTTGCACTTCTCTTAACATGCACTATTTCTGCTCAAGGCATTTCGATCCATGCGCTGTCCATCTGTGCGATTGTTACTCATTAGTAAAAGATTCATAGTTGTTTATATTCTCTGGGGAGTGTTCAAAAAGATCATATCGTATAGTTTCCTGCTCCAACTCTTCGCGTATATCCGGAACACATGGAACAGTCTCGACTTCACCATCGTCACTATTGGGTAAGAGGGTTTCATCATCTCAAGAGTCATAATTTTTTCGGTTATTTTTGCTCTACGTTTGTCAAGGTTGTACCTTTCTATCGAAATTCTGAGGGTGTGGGACTGTTACCGCTATAACAGCAAATAACCGTTGCCGCTATAACTACATATTATTGCCACAAAGGTCGCTATAAAATTGAGATTAGTTGAATTCCTTTGTTTGTAGTAATAAACTCATACAAACACTGCCAACAGCCAATGTGTTTAATGATAATAAATACAATCTTCATTAAAACCAACAAAAATACCGTGTAGTCCAACATAAACAAACGATCAACAAGAATATTGTAGCTCAAACTTACATAATAATGTGGCTAAGCCACCTAAATTCGATTAGGCCTTCTTCATTGATCTACTCCAGGCCCCTTGCTTAATAAAAGAACTACAGCACAGGACAACACTAAGCCTATCGTGCATAACACTTGATACACCCAGGTGATTTACTGCAGGTGAATTAAGTCTACCGGGCCCGGACAATTCACACCTTCGTCCGCTGCGTCACAGCGGTCGTCTCACGCTAGAACCATCGGAGTTCACGGAGATCTCAATAAAATAATTAATTATCTTCATAATTGCTGTACCAAAGTTATCGAGATAGCTCAACGAATTAGCATGCTGAAGTGGCAGTTGGCCGGCCATACGCGAAGAACCGACAACCATTGGGTATACGTGTCCTTGAGTGGAGACCGCAACTGGGAAAACGTAGTATAGGATGCCCTTCGGCCAGGTGGGATGACGATCTGAAAGGACTGCAGGCAGGAGCTGGATGTGTCAAGCTGATGACAAGGCGCTATGGCGCTCATTAGGAGAGGCATATATCCAGCAGTCGACTAATATACTCGTAGGTTGATGATGATTATAATAATTGCTGTTTTCAAACCATCATCAAGCATAATGTAATGCTCTCTCGTTTCGCGAGGTCACAAGGTCACACACCGCCGACAAACTGTGGCACAGTTTGACAGGAACGTTATTATGCAATGTATTTTTAAATTAATTTAGAGAATCAATAAATAAAAAAATACTAAGTGAAGCCTGTTAAATCCCAGGAAGATTCTGCGCTTCTGGACTGAGTTAGGCTGGTTAGAATAGCAAACACAATGTATGGTACATTGTATTTGCTAGTCTGACGAGTCTTAGAGCGGAAAAAAGAGTACACTTACCACAACAATATAACCATGCTCTCTCGTTTATTCCAGTATAGTGAGCATGGCGCTGCAGTACATTTCCAAGGCCTTCGATGTGAAGGCTCTCAGAGCGTTCAGGGTGCTGAGACCTCTGCGGCTTGTGTCTGGAGTTCCAAGTAAGTGTCGATTCACGTCACAGATATTTGCAGATAGGTTTACATGTGTGAACTGAACTACAACGCTAACGTCAATAGAGGCGCCAAATATAAGCTAGTGAACCTACTGATGTGCTTCACTGATTCTCCGCTAGATTTCGTTAAGACTAAATTCCAACATTGGTAATGACTTTTTACATCATAATCACAAATAAATAAATCATAATTCATTTATTCAGAAACAACCATACAATTGTGTTTGAACAGTAGGAACATCAAAATATCATGCAATGTGAATAGAATAATGTCAAATTCTTAGTTATAAAAAATTACACTTGTCCAATGAGCTAACTTAAGTTACATAAAGTCAATATAGTTTTATTTAATTGCTACGGTTAAGGAACTCGTTGACCGTGTAGAAACACCCTTTCAGCAGGAGTTGGGTAACCTCAACCTCAATAGCTTGTTTTGATCCACTGCTATACGCAGGCCTGTCCCTGATAAGCGACTTTTTTTTTTTGTTTTATTTTTGCTTTATTAGGAGAACAAACAGTTTTACACACTTTAGGAATAAACTTAGATACTTACTTTTAACAATAGGGTATATGCATCGATTTTTTTTATTGTTTTAATCGATTCTTTAGGTCATTATTTACCCGAAAAATTTTAAGACGCTCACGAATTTCGCAATAATAAGATAAAAAAAAAAAACAAATCAAAACTACAATCATTTTCGGGTGATAAAAGGCGCTAATGTGGCGCCATGTTTATTTGACGTCGACGTTCACACTCGATTAAAACCTTTTGTGACGACCTCAGTAGTGATCATCTCAGAAAAGAGGTTTTCCGAAAAATATGAAAATAACCTACAATACGAAATGTGAAGTGGGCAGAATAGTGTCAAATCATGGTGCAGCAAGCAAAATAAAAAAAGAAGAAATGTGAACAGCGATGTCCCGTCCGCTCTAGTCAATGGCGTAGCGTTTTGAAATTTTGCGATTGAGATTGAAATATCAATTTTTTAATGGTAAAATTCTACGATTAAAACATCTCAATATTCTAAAATAAATATGTAGATATGTTTCTATATCAATAGAGAAAACGTATATATTTTACATTCCCAAGACTCAACTCTTTTTGAACAGACTCTACCTGGAAAACCTTAATAGGTCGCATCTTACTAATCACGCACGAGCGATGATTGTAGTTAGAAATAAACTAAAAAATTTAACTTTCGTTGTAAAAAGTAATCTTTTTTGTGATACTTATTGATTAGCCTAAGCTACTCTGCAGCCGTTAGATCACCGATTATGTTGTATTGTAATTATTAACTGTTCTTTTTGCTCTCTCCAGGTTTACAAATCGTGCTAAACTCAATCCTCAAAGCAATGGTGCCTCTGTTCCACATCGCTTTCCTGGTGCTGTTCGTGATCATCATCTACGCCATCATCGGTCTAGAGCTATTCGCTGGCGTGTTGCACGACACCTGCTACATAAAAGACACTAGTAAGTTAATAAGGCCTGATTGAGTCTATCAGACCCTGTAAAACCGAAGGAAAGGAAAGCCAGGTATACTAGCAGCGCCTCGTAGTTCCCGTTCCCGTAGGAATTCCGGGATAAAATATAAAGCCTAAAAAGTAAGCTTTCTAGCGGTGAAAGAATTTTTGAAATCGGTTTACCTAGTAGTTTCGCAGCCTATTCAATGCTAACAAACAATCAAACTCTTTTCTCGTCATAATATTAGTATAGATATCTATATCGTATCCATTTTGAATGGAGCATAAACGTAAACAAACCGCCCATACTTAACCTAAAATTCACTTTGTTGGCGCGTCCTTTTATACGCAATTTACATTACTTGTCGATTTTAGATCCTCCCTTTAATAAAAATTACAATTATTATCTGAAACTCGACGCCAAGCAAGTGAGATTTTGTTATTTGTGTCGTACTTTGTTTACTAACATGCTTCATTCATAATGGATAAACCATAGTCTATAAGGATGCTTGTGCCGAGAAAAAGTATCAGCTTTTTTTTTCGAATGGACTATAAAGCTGTTGGCCGCAGATGTCTAAAATAGCACAAGGGTCACCATTTAGGTGCGATCCTCGGCTTGGGCTGTCGCTAGATGATGATGACGAGAGGGCATGGAGGTTACTCCTGATTATGCACCTATGGGCGGAAGCGGGGAGTTCTTCGACCGCGCATCCGGGCCGGTTTTTAGTCGTCTGTGCAGTGTGTGGCAACGAATTGGATGACGACCTCCAGGTTAGCGGCGATGAGTGGGTCAACGGGGTTACCGAGAACGTGTCTCGGTCTACGAAGGTGAAGAGAGCCTCAGCCAGCTGCTATATCCCCTTATATAATTTTGCAACGCTCTCTAGTGGCGTCTGTGCGAACCACGTAAGGAGCAGATCTGATATTTGGGTAATGACTCTAACCAAACAGGATGGGTATGTAGTGCAGCCACTTAGACACAGATGGCGCTGATAGCGCTGTGTTTAACAGGGCCTGTGGTGCCGGCTAAGAACGGATACGTACTGCGTTTCGTTCTTCGTTCCTTATCCGTAAATCTCTAATTTGGTAATAAGATCCCTAAATATCCTGAACCGAATTGGTGATTCACGGCATCTCGGTTTAGAGTTATTCGTTGGCGGGTGGCGTGTTTCGAGGCATAACACCTGGCTAATTAAAAGACACTAGTAAACCAATAAGGACTGTTTTGGAAAGCTGGCGGGATTATCTTTTGTACTCATAATAATATGGATGGTGTCTGAAATAAAAAAATATTTATATGCAATTATATGACGACAACGTCCCAAATCCAGGCCCTCAGTAGGTATACAAAAACACAGGGGATCGTGCCAGCTTAAAAAAATCTTTTATTTTTGTGAATCTCCAACTTGGCAACACGGACCATCAACAGTCTGTCAGTATTCTGTCCGCATTGGAGATTCACGGATAAGGAACAGATGCAGTATGTAACCTCAATATATTGGTCCACTGCTGGACGCAGGCATCCCCCCTGATAAGCGCCTTATTGACTTTTATCTCATAAGGGTATTGCCCATAATCCCCACGCTGGGCATGCGGTTTGGGGATCGCAGCTCGTTGGAAGAATTGTTCTGCAGGGGGCAGTGCTGCCCGCTCCCGACGGATATCCCTTAGTCGCTTCTTACGACACCCGCGGGAAGAGATGGGGTGGTGCAAATACTAACCACCACTCGGCCACAGTGACAGTATATATTACATTATAGTATGTAGGAAACTGTACTTAGAATTTGCACTTTGTACCTCAACTCTTCCCGTGTCGTAAGAGGCGACACCCGTCTTGGGATTCAATTTCCGAGAATCCCTCACTTCGCTCTAGATTCAAAAAAGCACCCCCGACGTAAAAATATTATTTTACTCCCTTATGATAAAATCTACTAATCGTATTCGCAGATATAACAATGGAAGATCCACAAGGATGCAGCCGAGAGAAAGACGTTGGCTGGAACTGCGACCCCGAGGAATTCGTATGCAAAGGGAATTGGAAAGGCCCCAACTATGGCATTACTAACTTTGATAACATCGGGTACGCTATGCTGACCGTGTTTCAATGCATTACCTTGGAGGGCTGGACGGATATTATGTACGAGGTTAGTTATTGTATTTTTTTATTAACTAGCAGCGTCTCGCGGTTTCACCCGCGTAGTTCCCGTTCCTGTGGGAATTTAGGGATAAAATATGGACTATGTCGCTCTCTGAAAAATAAGCTTTTTAATGATGAAATATTTTTTTAAATCGGTCCACTAGTTTCGGAGCCTATTAAAAACAAACAAACAAATAATCAAATCTTTCCTCTATTTATAAACTTGTGATCTCCTTACTTAAGATTGTTTTTCCTGACATATATGCGACGACCACTGTGGCGCGGTGGGCGAAGGTCCGCCTGCGACGCAGGAGGTTGCGGGTTCGATTCCCGCCTCGGGACAAATGATTGTATGATCTGCAGATATTTCAGGGCGTTCTGGATGTTTTCTTTGTATATTAAAAAATATCTATCTATGTAGTGTATTGTATTATGTATATCAGTTATCTAGTACCCATAACACAAGCTCTGCTTAGCTTGGGGCTAGATAATGCTGTGTGAATTGTCCAGCATTATTTATTATATACCTATATATATTTAAAATAATTGGTTTCAGATTGCGAATGTGAAAGGAAACACTTGGGTATGGATATATTTCGTGACCTTGGTGATATTTGGTAATTTCTTCGTCATGAACCTCATTCTTGGTGTCCTGTCTGGGTGAGTACATTATACTAGGTAATATAAGATGTGAAAACTAAGTACAACCTCATTACTAGGTACCTACTCAGGTAAAAAAAGTGTGTTAAGTGGTTTTTTAAAATTCATTACATACTTCTTCCCGCAGTGTTTATCACGCGTTTATCCGGTTCTAAAAGTAATAAATAGCCTATCATGTAAATCCGTCTTTATCTACAGTTGGATCAAATCAGTAGTTTTGTGGCAAAGAGGTGGCAAACAATTAACTATTGCATTTTCTATTACTTATATATTAACTACGAACCTTATTTGTGTTGGAAGAACATCAACGTTTCATCCCTTAGCGACGGATATCTTCAGGGTGAGTGCGGTTATAGATGCGCACTTACCGCGTCACTCTTAGCACTCTAGGCACCAACTTGTCATTTATAAATTAGTGTGATATTTGATTTAATATACTTGAATATATATTTTCAACGAGATAAGAGATTATCTTTTCCAGAGAGTTCTCAAAAGAAAGAGAAAAAGCAAAAAACCGAGGCGATTTTCAGAAGACTCGTGAAAGACAGCAGTTTGAAGAAGATTTGAAAGGATACTTGAACTGGATAACTGTAGCCGAAGAATTAGATTTAGAAAACGATCAGGGCCAAAAAGATAATGATAATGATTCTCAATGTAAGTAAGAAATCAGTGACATCAGCTTAAGATAATATAATAATAATAATAAATAATGTTGGACAATTAACACAGCATTATCTAGCCCCAAGCTAAGCAGAGCTTGTGTTATGGGTACTAGATAACTGATATACTTATTACAATACACTACTACACTAGATCAATAAACTATAGAATAAATTTAAGGAAAGTATTTGATGATTATGTTTTTTCAAATAATTCTATCATTCTGATTTCTGGTTTTGAATGAAGCATTTGATTCGGTGTGAAGTCATCCAAAATTATTAATGTATTTCTGGTATTTTCCTGGTTTCTAGGTAAAAAAGACAACAGAAGCAACGAAGGGTCTCAAAGTAATGTGAATTTCAACGGGGAACAAACGCAAGCACCCACTTGCAAAGTATACTTTAAAAGGTTTGACAAGGTAATGCTTTGGGCCGTATTTTATTCATTATTCATTCGGATGAACTTCACAAAATAAAAAAAACCTTCTTGATTTTTAGAGATTTGAATGATTGATGAGATTTATTTACATTAATTTCAGGTTAATAGAAGAATGAGAAGAGCTTGCAGAAAAGGTGTTAAGTCACAAGCTTTCTACTGGTCGATCATAGTTCTCGTATTCCTGAATACCTTAGTTCTAGCTACGGAACATTATGGGTAAGGGTTTAATTCTACTACAATAACAAATTTAATAAAAAAAGTTTATTAATCACGACACAAAACATAGTTAACTATGAAATACTAAGCTAGTAAATAGCAATTTAGTTTAAGAGATAGGTTCTTAAAATTAATCAAACGATAAGGATGCAGGGTAAAATCAAAATATACCCAAGGCCTACCTATGCTCAAGTAAAAAAACATCGCAGTATTAGTACTTTCGCAAGCTGCGTGGCAAACCACAAATCATTTACATACAGATACAGCTTTGACATTATGGTCTAGGCACCTGGCTAGTCTTCGTTGAGACTGGCTGCAGTGGCTGATGATTCTGCTAGGAGACATCATCAGACAACAAATTATTAGTTCTTATTTCTTTCTAGATACTTGTAGTACCTATTTGATCATCTTTTGTATTCACAGACAAAAACCATGGCTCGACCGCTTCCAAGGATACGCCAACTATCTTTTCGTGGTGCTTTTTACAATGGAAATGTTGGTCAAAATGTACGCCTTGGGGTTTCAAGTAAGTATATTACATGTTTTTTTTCTCTTCAAAATCAAAGAATTTTTTGTCACACAATTTGTAAACAGTAAAAGTGATCCTATTATACAGCTCATGACAGGTACATACATTTCAATTCTTATAGTAAGGCATGACTATTTCGAACAATACAGAGTTCTGTGATCATTTCTTGCCTAAGGGATATAAGATCCCTTAGGCAAGGAGGAATAGAAACAACACTGTGCTACTTCTATTGTGAATCTCCGTGCGAGTCTTGTTTAGTGTTCACGCGCTAGTTTGCTCATCTTGACTCTTAATTATTTTCAGGGCTATTTCGTTTCGCTCTTCAACCGTTTCGACTGCTTCGTGATGTTATGTTCCATCGTAGAACTGGTGCTCACCGCCACAGACTCGATACCACAGCTGGGTATCTCTGTATTACGGTGTGTCAGGCTGCTTAGAGTTTTCAAGGTTACTAAGTAAGTGATATTTTCTTGCGTTTCTTTTTTTGATGCGGAGCGAAAAATCTACACAGACTATTCATCATGTAGGGAGTTTGAAGTGAAATTTTTACGCTAAACAGCTGCTGGTGGTCAGCCTCTACATAAAAATTGCCTGAGCCATACTCCGATCGCGCCAGGCCCATCTTGCCATCATTGCCAGAAGCACAACTCGGGGTCCTTCACAACTACCAACATTGCTAAACAGTGGAATGACACAATGGCCTTCTAAATATCCGAGTCAATAAAATAATATTATGAGAAACATAATAAGAATGGTAATTGTGATAATCTTTTGGGGATGTCTTTCACACCTATTAAACTATTAAATCCATCATGGTTATTAACACGTAAGTCATTTATGCTATGATCACAGCGTATGAAACTGTGCCGAAATATTGGAAAGCTCAAAACTCAAATCATGGTTAATATCTCGTTGTAAATGATTTTACTGATGTCTACTTATGTTTGGCAGGGTACGTTATTCGACTAAGTTTGACGAAAAATATTCCTTCGCTATTGAGACTATTAGAGTCTTTAGCAAAGAGTCGTGGGTAGTGAGGGCGCTCGTATGACAATTTGACAACTTTTGTTGTCATTGCAGTGTGACTAAAAGTGTTAGATCACCAAAACACCACGATTCTTTTACATATGTATAAACCAGGGTCTAAATTTTACTTACTCCACAACTGCATCTTGTCCCGTTTCATAGTCAACACATCAGATTTGCTGTCGCTCTTTGATTTTCTGTCACATGCTTTTCATATTTCATCACATTTCAGATACTGGCGTTCCCTCTCCAACCTAGTAGCATCTCTGCTCAACTCCATCCAGTCCATCTTCTCTCTTCTTCTACTTCTGTTCTTGTTCATCATGATCTTCGCACTGCTAGGCATGCAGGTCTTCGGAGGAAGGTTCGATTACGCACCCGAGGATGAGAAGGAGAGACATAACTTTGACAGCTTCTGGCAAGCTGTGCTGACGATGTTTCAGGTTGATAAGTTTTATATTTTGTTTCGTAAGAGGCTTTAGTACGAGTATGTCCACATTACGATGTTTCGTAACAAGCTTAGTATGTAACCAATAAAATTTCGTGATTGTCTTGTAACGCTATTTTGACACCTTGTTAGTGGTTATTTTTACACATCTCTACTCCGTTTGCAACGTTTTGTTGGAATCCAGCTCTTATGATTATATTAATTTGAAACGTGTAAACGAAGTAGACAAAAAAAAAGTATTAAAGAATCACCTTACCGATCAAATACCTCTACTGATGAAAGAATTACTTTTTATATGATGAAGTTATTAAGCAATCAACCAAAGTATTAAAGGTAATTCTTTAGTTTAATTAACCCTCTATAATCCACCATTAATAAGCTGCTGCTGTGTGATAAACCTTTTCCTTTTTGTGGGTTTTCCAACCATTATGTTTATGACGTTCATTACAATAATTCTATTATAAATCTTGTTTTCCAGATCTTGACTGGTGAAGATTGGAACGTGGTAATGTATCATGGCATCAATGCATACGGAGGTGCCGGCTCCTATGGCATGTTAGCTTCTATCTACTTCATCGTTATTTTCATCTGTGGTAACTGTATCCTTTTCAATTTCATCACAGCAATCAAGTTCAAAGTCGCTCATCGAGCTATGAAAAGAGCTATGCTCTCTGAAGGAATGGATTCGTAACAAATATTAGGTCCTTACATATGAAATTGGCGTTTTGTATGGGAGGAACAAAAAGTCGAATATTTTTTAATATAATATATTTAATTAATCAAAGTATGAACCATTATTTTCTATGCACTTTTGCCATCTTATAGGTAGTTCATTGATCCCTTTACTAAAAAAACCAGTCGGACGGGAATCAATAAAATCTTTGAAGGCGATTTGGACTGCCCCATCGGAGTTGAATTTTTTCCCTTGCAAGAAGTTATCCAAATTTCGAAAAAAATGGTAATCTGTTGGAGCAAGGTCCGGGGAGTACGGAGGATACGGAGGATTCTCAGTACACCATGTCGCCATAGTCACAGCCAGACACCCGTCATGAAAGGGACTAATAAAATTAAAAAATATGTTAAGTTAAGTAACTTCATTAGGAAATCTGAAAGAAAAATTAAAAAACAGAAACAACTTCTCAATAATGCAAAATTGAGCAAGGAAAAATCTAGATGTAACTTACAAGAAGAATTGGACTCTTGTTATAGTTTATTAGGACGTAATTCTAAAGATTTAAACTATATGGCAGAAGAAATAGTTAATTTAGAAAGGGCACTTCATGATGTTACCTGTAAATATAAACGAGCCCAAGAAGATGCCAATGAAAACTACCAAAAAATGTTACAAATTGTAAGTAATGATAGTGTATATTCTGAAGTACGGCACAGCAGCACTCAAACTAATCTTGAGAGTACCACAAACTCTTTAACTGAAGATGGTGCTGTAGTGTCCCAGTCACCGCTGTTACTACCATCCGCGATGCTGGCGCCGCCCTCACCTTCGCTCAAGAACCACTGTGGTGCCTCTAGCAGCAACACAGCTCCAACCCCCACTACCAGGTGCCCGTCAGCTCAAACTGCGCCATCTCCAGTTAAAGATTTAGATCCAGACCACAGTCAATATACCCGGAAGACTATAATATACTCAGATGGTTTGGGTGCTGGCATGGGTTTAATACTGAGTGGCTTGCTGGCGCAAAATGTAGTTAACAATTGCTATCCAAATGCCAACATAAATATAATTACCGATAGCATTCAGCAAGATGACTCTCTGAATAAGAGTACAACTTTAATTGTTCAGCTTGGTGAAAGTTGTGTGAAACGGTCACAGTTGATTAGGCTAGTTGAAGTACTTCTGGGAAAGGTACAGAATGGACTAGGGAAACTTATTATTTGCTCCTTTCCTTACTCAAAGTCATTGACATCAATTCAAAATGACAATATATGTAAAAATAACATGCTGATGTACAACATGACATGTCGTCATAGTGATGTATTATTTTTTGATACTAATAACTTTATTAGTAATACTTTTTTGAATAAGGATACAATGTACCTAAGCAAAAAAAACAAACTGAACATTGCTAAATTGTTAGCATATAATATTTTTGATCCCGTTATAAATAGTATAACGCAGTTACCTGACGAGCCTGTCTATATAGTTAGTAGCAGTACTAATGAGGGCATTAAAGCTATTGTGTCAGTAAATACAAATTTAAACTGACCACAGCGACAACGGGAAAGCAAAATTCATTTCATATAGTCCATCAGAATATACAAGGCTTACCCAGCAAAATCCTAGAATTAGAATTATTTTTGAATTATTTGAATGTAGATGTTATGTGCTTATCAGAACACTGGATTGTAAAAAATCAGTTACTGCCCTTTTATAATAACTATTGTTTTGCAAGTTCCTATAAAAGAAAAGCTGCAATACGTGGTGGCTCTTTGATTATAGTTAAAAATAGTCTTAAATGTAAAGAACGTAAAGATATTGTAAACCTCACTATTGAGAGGACTATTGAACTTTCTTGTGTGGAACTGGAGCGACACATCATAGTGTGCGTGTACCGCCCTCCTGACGCAAATCAAGTAGTTTTTGAATGTACTATGGAAGAGGTTTTGCTGAAATTATTTTCATGTAGAAAGGATCTCATTGTTTGTGGCGACTTTAATATAGATATTTTAGCGAATCCCCTCGCCGATAGGCTGCTTAATTTATTCAAATGCTTTAGT
The DNA here is from genome assembly GCA_955876795.1 of Eupithecia tripunctaria. Taxonomy (NCBI): domain Eukaryota; kingdom Metazoa; phylum Arthropoda; class Insecta; order Lepidoptera; family Geometridae; genus Eupithecia; species Eupithecia tripunctaria. Next base: position 1,951,654 of record OY041624.1, on the reverse strand, counting down.
TTACGACATCTTTTTCATGATCCTACTAGAGTAACCCTAACATCTGCCACTTGTTTAGATAATATTTATTGCAGTCTATCTCCAACCAACAAAGCAGTAATCAAACATTTCAAATCAGACCACTATGGTCAGAGTGTTAATTTTAGTTATAATCTTAACGATAAAAACAAAGTTGAGAAATATACCTATAGGCCTATTACAGAGAGCCGTATTAAGAATTTTCAAAGTCAAGTGGAACTAGCAGTAGCTAATATAACTTGTTCCGATAACCCTAATGATCTTTTTGCCAAACTTTTAAGTGTTATAAACAAAGAACACAGCGAAGTATTTAAATATAAAACATGCACAGTTAGGGACAGGGTCGGATTTACCGATTGGGCCACTCCCGGTATTTATAGAAGTAGGAATAGACTATATGATCTTTATGGTGCTAGAGAAGCTATGTTAAATGATCCTGCGTTTCTTTTGTATTTAACAAACTACTCAAAAACATTTAAAAAAGTCTGTAACACAGCGAAATGCCTGTTTTTGAGGAAAAAAATTGTAAACTCATCTGATAAAATCAAAGCAACATGGAGACTTATAAATAACGAAACTGGTAAATCTAAGTCACGAAAAAGAGAAATAAGGTTAAAAATTAATAATTCAATACTTATAAACGATAAAGATATTGCCGATGCTTTTGATTCATTCTTTTCTGATATTCCTAAAGTTGTTACCCGGTCTCTAAACTCCTCACCTTCAATCGCGGTTAAATTATTAGAATCATCTGTAGATAAATGTACCGAGGTTTTTATATTTAGTCATGTAAACGCTAATTATATTGTGAAAACATTTAAGTCTATTAACATCAAAAATACTGAGGATCTTTGGGGTATTTCAACCAAAGTACTGAGTTCTATTATTAAGGAAGTTGCTCCATACTTGGCTTACATTTTTAATAGTTGTATTGATGCAGGAGTTTTCCCTGATCTCATGAAATATAGTAAACTGGTTCCTCTTTATAAATCTGGTAGCCACACTGATCCGGCCAATTATAGGCCAATTTCAATACTTCCTGCAATGAGTAAAGTTTTTGAAAAAATTATTCTCACACAGTTGTCCTCTCACTTCAACCTCAATAGGTTGTTACATAAAAATCAATTTGGCTTCACCAAGGGTAGATCGACAACTGATGCTGGTACAGTTTTATTAAAGCACATATTGGATGCATGGGATAAAGCGAAAAACGCTATTGGTGTATTTTGTGACCTTTCTAAAGCTTTTGATTGCGTTGATCATGGTACATTAATAAATAAACTAAGACATTATGGAATTCAAAACAAGGCACTGGACCTTATGCAATCATATTTATCTGATAGAGTCCAAAAAGTAGATATTGGTAAAGAAAGATCTAGGGGATCAAAAATCGATTTAGGAGTCCCGCAAGGATCAATATTGGGTCCTTTTCTATTTTTAGTATATGTAAATGATCTCCCATTTCTAGCAAAAGATCTCTGTGATATAGTCTTATTTGCTGATGATACTTCATTGATTTTTAAAGTTGACAGAAATAAACATAATTATGACGATGTAAATAATTCTCTTTCACAAATACTAGATTGGTTCACCGCCAATAACCTCTTACTCAATGCTTCAAAAACCAAATGCATAAAATTCATGTTACCAAATGTAAGAGAGCTCCCAACTAAGATAATGCTAAAGGATGAGATTGTTCACCTTGTAGACTCAACTGTTTTCCTAGGGTTACATATTGATTCCTCTCTTCAATGGAGACCGCAAATTGATGATCTGGCAAACAGACTTAGTTCAGCAGCGTATGCGGTTCGAACAATTAGATACATTACCGATGAAGATACAGCTAGGTTAGTTTACTTCAGTTACTTCCATAGTGTTATGTCTTATGGTATTTTGCTTTGGGGACAGGCAGCTGACATCCAGACTATCTTTGTTATTCAGAAAAGGGCGGTACGCGCTATTTATAAATTAAATCCACGAGACTCGTTAAGGGAATTATTTAAAGAAATAAATATTTTAACAGTAATATCGCAATACATCTATGAAAATCTAATGTATACACACAAAAACAGAGATAACTTTATGAAAAGGTGTGATGTTCACAATAAAAATACAAGAAACAAGAACAAATTACACATCCCATCATATAGATTACGAAAGGTAGGGAAATCATTTGTGGGCAATTGCGTAAGATTCTATAATAAGCTTCCATCTGAAGCAACTGAGCTCCCTATTCGTAAATTTAAACTGTACATAAAACGAAATCTTATCAAGAAAGCCTATTACTCCGTAGATGACTACGTAAATGATGTTAACGCTTGGCCGGATGTCGCCCAGTTCCATACAGACAATAGTATGTAAGACCAGTTAGACTTAGTTATCCTAAGATTGTATTAGTTGATAAGCGATGGACTTGCTAGTGGTTTCTTTTTCACTTCTTCCGCTAGTGGACAAAAAATTGAAGTGAATTAAAGTCAATTGCACCTTATTTCTTGTTGATAGTAATAACTATTTATCAAGCTGTTTATATAGTAAAAATTTGACTTGTCTAAGTACTTATTTTGTAAGTCTAAAGAAATAAACGATTTGACTTTGACTTTGACTTTGATGTCTTAGACTTTCCAATTGAAGCTCTTCTAATTTAGTAGCCGTCTGTTGCGCAGTGTGTGGTCAAGCGTTGTCGTGAAGCAGCAGTGGCGTGGAGCGATTGACCAGCCTAGGTTGTTTAGCCGCTAGCTTTTCCATCATGGTTTGCAATTGCTGACAATAGACATCAGCCGTAATAGTCTGGCCAGATTTGAGAAAACTGTAATGAACAATACCGGCACTAGTCCACCAAACGCTTACAAGTAACTTTTTTGGGGTTAATTTTCGCTTGGGGCAGGATTTGGCTGGCTGGCCAGGATCCAACCATTGCGCTGAGCGCTTCCGATTATCGTAAAGAACCCATTTTTCATCACAGGTAATGATTCGGTTTAAAATACCTTCATTATTGTGCCGGTTTAGTAATGTAACGCAGCAGTCGACGCGCGTTTGCCGGTTTGCTTCAGTCAATTCGTGAGGTACCCACCTTTCAAGCTTTTTAATCTTCCCAATTTGCTTCAAGTAAATTAAAACAGTTTTATCACTAACATCGCAGCCTGCAGCTAACTCGGACGTGGTTTGCGATGGATCCGCTTCCACAATAGCCTTCAACTCTTCATTATCAACTTGAGTCTCAGGCCGTCCACGGGGCTTGTTCTGCAGGTCGAAATTTCCAGAACGAAAACGTTGGAACCAAAAACGAACTGTGTTTTCTTTTGCAACACGACCGCCATACACATCATTCACCCTTCGAGTTGTTTCCGCAGCACTAGTGCCACGGCGGAACTCGTACTCGTAAATAATGCGATATTTTAAGTTTTCCATTTTGTAAAATGAGTGACGCAAACAGAAAAAAACAGAAGAAAAAAAACAAATGAATGACGATCATCGAAGCACAAATACATGAGTCTATAGCTGTACAAATTTGAATTTGGAATTCCTTACCAAAGAGGAGAAATTTGTGATTAAAGTGGCCAGTACGAAAAACGCCAATTTCATATGTAAGGACCTAATATTACCGGCATAGAACCAAAGTTATCGACATAGCTCAAAGAATTAGTAAGCTGAAGTGGCAGTGGACCGGCCATATCTCGCGTAGAACGGACAACTGATGGTGTAAACGTGATCTTGAGTGAAAACCACGACTCAGGAAACGTAGTGCAGAACGCCTTCTGGCCAGGTGGGATGACTATCTGTGAATGACTGCAGGCAGATGCTGGAAGTGGCATGCTGAAGACAGGGCGCTGTGGCGTTCATGAGGGGAGGCCTATGTCCAGCAGTGGCAGTGGTCAAATTTCTTGTGGCCTTGGTCTGATGCGTTTATGGCAAGATTTAGATTTCACGTTGACAGTGCTTCTAACAGATCGCTACACACCGGGAATTATTCGCATAAAAAGCGTGGAATAAAATTCGGTGCGCAATGACACGCTACTACGCATGGGTGTTTGTGTGGATGCATGTTAGTTTCAGTTCCGTCGGCCGCATCTTCGTTTTCCATCAGGTGAGATTGCGGTCAAACAAAGGTCTTATCAGAGACAGAATATGATTTTTTGTAAAAGATTTTTTTATCCGTAATATGGTCATCATTCTTATCATCAATGTACAATTCTGCTTACGTCTGTTTCCTTAGCGATTCTCAGATATTCTGTTGAACGTGTTCTTGGCCATCGCCGTTGACAACTTAGGAGATGCTGAAGAAATGGATGAAATACAGAAAGAGGCAGACGTAAGTGATAAAATAATTGGTTTTTTACTTATAGCTAAGAAAAACTGCGTGCCTAACAGTATTATAGAAACTTATTGAAAAAGAAAATTACAATCAAATAATAGAAATAAATTAGAGCTAGTATTTACAATTAAATCGAGCTAACTGCATACTGTTGGAAACAATTTACAGATAGCTCATTTGATCTAAATCAATACTAGTCGGAAAAGGGAAAGCAGTAAGCAATTTGTGAATGCGTAAAGAACCAAGAAAATTGTGCAGAGGACTTTTATTTATTTATTTAATTCGGATTGGCATCAGCTTATCTAATTACAATACAAATTAAAATAGTCACTGAAAGCTTATAATTCGCTAATATAATCACAATAAACTACTTTAGTGTGAACACATTTTTTTTTTGTCGTTAACAATTGCGTACCTCATATATATTAATTTACTAATAATATATTTGAAACAATAGCAATGTTTATCAAAAATGCCTTCTAAGCTAAAAAAAGTCATCGACCTACAGTCATGTACCTACCATGGATTGAATGGTTAAGGTTAGCGGGACAAAAAATTCGTTTTTGGAACGGCGTAGGCGCAATGATAAAGTTTTTGTGTATACGTACATACAAGAAAAACACAACTACACAACTTATGCAGAAACTAGTTCAAGGAACCAAATAATGGTAACTTACGAATAAAAACATAAGTCATTCATTTCACATTCAAGAAACGTCAACGTCACGGACGTTGATACGTTGACATAACACTAGTACATTTTATTAAAAAAAAATACTCGAACACTCAGTGCCCATAAGTTAAAAGTCCAATTATTTAAAAAAAACTTATTTAACATAGATTTTTTTCTTTACCTTGTCCTTACAGTCAAGGAAACAAAGATTTAGATTTTATGTAATTCGACTTTTTTCCATGGGGAGGTCTTGTTTAAAAACCAAAACTGTTAGGTTCGCCCGTAAAAACCTATGCTTAAAGTCTCAATGCTGGGTTCACAGGCAGCAGAGCACCCAGAAGCCGGCAATCCAGTGCTTGATGATGACAAAGGAGATACCGATGATGAATATGTAAATGAAGAGGAGGGATATTCCAGCGAAGGGTTCGTTCTTTTAACAATATCATGAAACATATTTTATATGACACTAGCGGTCCGTTTTGGCTTTGCACGGGTGGAAATTTATTTTATTAAACATATAAATATAAGTCTATGTTACTCGGGAAAAATGCAGCATTCTGATGGTGAAAGTTTTTTTGTAATCGTTTTGTATTTTTGAGTAATATTCTTAGAAACATCCAAAAATCAAAAATACTAATATTTTCTCTTTTTAATATTAGTAAAATGTTGTATAGTCTATAATTGTTCCGTTTGTAGAGATTTTTGATTTATTCCGTAAACATTACATGGAACTGTGTCGAAAGCCAAATATCTTAAAGCTCAAAACTGAAATCATGGTAAATATCCTGTTGTAAATAACTTTAGTATTAACCATGATAGGTTTCAAATTTTTAAAGAAATATTTTATTTTTAACTCTCGTGATTTTTAACATAATAAACGATTATTTATCGGGTATTTATCGCGTACCTTCTGTTTCTATCGCGTTAAAGAGATCGTGGTCACGGGACGACTGTATATACACGAAGTTATAAAAATAGAGGCACGCGATAAACACCCGATAAATAATCATAAAACTCAAATCATGGTGAATATCCCGTTGTAAATAACTTTCTTTCTTTGTTTATAAATTCTCTAAACCAAATTTATAAGAATTATTCTTTAGATTGTGTATTAATAATTTAATTTTGTTTCTGGAATGCAGGCCTTACAAAAAATATAAGAGAGTACCAAGGTAAGCCAATGGTCGTCCACTGAAAGCAGAAATCTAACCAAAATTAAATTAAGTGAAGGTTCAAATGCGTGTCTGAGCAGAGGAAAACAACAATATTAAAGTAGATAAAACTAACTATGCGTTTCCAGATCAGAGAACGAATATGAAGAGACTGGTTCAGAAGAGGAAGTAATGGAGGAGCAAGAACCTGAGCAACAGGATACCGGCAACGAGGCCCTCGTGAGCAACGAGATCAAGCAAAATGGTAAGATAAATAAATAAATAATTTATATTTTGCGTATTACAACCGATAAAACTAACAGAAAAGTAATTTGCTGCAAATCGTAAACTATTTTCGTATGGAAACGTTTAAAGGTGATTTCTATCCCATGGGAATTGATTTATGGGATAATAAGTGGCCAATGTTTGATTCCAGAATTAGAATTATACAATTTCAGAATTCAAATCCGTTCATAAGTTTTGACGTGAAGAGGTACCAAACATCTATCCATACATCCATCCAAACTTTCGCGTTTACAATATTACTATGATGAGATGAAATAATATTATTTAATACGCTGCGGCACGGCTTTGAAATTGTGACAAGGCGACTAAGGGATATCTATCGGGGGGCGGGCAGCAGCGTCCCCTGCAGAACAATTCTACTACCGAACTGCGATCCCCAACCCGCATGCACAGCGTGGCGATTATGGGCAATACCTCCCATGAGACAAATGCCAATAAGTCGCTTATCAGCGGGAGGCCTGCGTCCAGCAGTAGACCAATACAGGCTGTTTTCGTAATTAAAAATGTAATCTAATTTTAAAGATTACATAAGCCAGTAATAATACGGAAGTAAAATCTTGTTGATAGCCTTAAAAATGTGATATACTAAATTACAAGTTAATTACTCATAAGTTTTAAATGCTTATGGCTTAAAAAACACTGTAAACGATTTATGATGTATTGTTTATTTAATAAGGGCAACCAACTAGAAGTAGCACAAGGTATCACGAAATTAATACCATAAAACTTAAAACTAGTGCACTCTAAATTACAGGTAGCCACAACATGCAATGTTTCTAGGTCTTTAAACTCACACTGGAAATGTAGAGTAAATTTCCACTATTTATATTTAATAAAAAACTATTCAAATTGAAAAAAATACAGGCTGTTGAGGTTGAGGTTGATGAAATTGACCGTCACCTTATTGTATTAATCAGGAAATATCAAGAAAGAGCCATCACCGCCCGCCCAGCCGGGCTTGTCCGCCCGCCCGCGGCGTCTCTCTGAGGTGGAGATCAAGTCACAGGAGAAACCAATACCCGAGGGCAGCAGCTTCTTTATATTCTCCAAGACTAATCCGTAAGTTGGAAACCAGTGCAGTGTTGGAAGACCATGTTGAGGCAGGGACCCATTTTACCCTTTTCTATCTACTTCTCGTAATTTAAAGTAACTAGATAGATATGCAACTATAAGATAGGTAACTTGAAACAACCTTATTGTTTTAAGCTACCTATCTGTATTGTATCTACTTCTTTTACTTGTTTTTGGGTAAAATAAATTATATACATGTCGGAATAGTTGGTGAATTGACTACACAGACACGCTATTGACTACATCGTACTACGTTAGGTATTCTCGTCATTGCAACGCAAGCGCCATCTCGCGGCGCTAGGCAGAGTCTGCGTCTTTGAGTCGGCGGGCCAGACGGGCAGTCTTCGTTCAGCCGCCGCACTAAACAGTCGTAGAAACTGTCTCACGTTCAGTGTAGTCTAAATGCCAAGTGAAACAAAGTGTTTAGTTGGATATCTTGTGAAACAGTGAAACAAAGTGTTTAGTTGGATATTTTGTGAAACAGTGAAACAATGTGTTTAGTTAGATATTTTGTGAAACAGTGAAACAAAGTGTTTAGTTGGATATCTTTAAACTCGTTGTAAAAACTACCTAATTCAGTGAATAAAAAGTTTGATTTGTGAAAATAGTGGTTGTTGCGGCGAGTGCAATCGGTTCAAGATACCAGCTTCTGCACTCAGTCGCCAGGCCAAGGGTCAGTGCAGGCAATGCCAAGCTTCGCGGGGTGCGAGCTCAAAGCTTTAACTCGGTGCTCTACACGTGGCACTCGGCAAACCCGGTCTGCGTCTGCTGTCCGGTGACGTGGTCGAGGGGCGTGAAGTAGATGACTTACAAGCAGCTGTTTAACCAGCCACCCAACGCTGTAGCGGAATGGAAACCTAGCTACCGGCGTATACTAGAAGGAGTCCCTGATGATGTAGTGAAAGTCCGTCCTTCCAATGATAAGCGTTTATTTTCACAAACACAAACACTAAGCACTAAATCACTGAAACACTACTGAAACTTTCAGGAATACACACAAGACTAGGAACGCTTTTCCTCAGGCTCGGGCCTTGAGAGCAGATCAGAACTTGTTCACTTTTCCGTATTCGATCACTTCAGATTGACTGTTAAAATAGAACTGACTGACCGACGGACAAGCTCTGGTTTTTATACCTCCGTCGGCCCTTGAAAACTTACTAGAATATTCTCGTGAACTAGCTCTGTCTCACTCACTCGTCCTACGTATTGTCAGCCGTCCTTATCTAACATTTCGATTTGTTCTAGAACGTTTGACAAATTCCTATATGAAAGGCTGGGTTCCAGAACATGCTATAAGGTTCTGTATCCTTCCATGGATTTCTAGAATGTTCTACGGCCTTCCATAACGTTCCACAGGCTTCCAGAACTTTCCAGAAAGTTCCCGAATGGTCTCGACTATTCTAGATTATTCTATGACTTTCCAAAGCTTTCTACGCGTTTCTTCGCGTCTCTCGAAAGCTCTAGAATGTTCGACTGACAATGCGTAGAAATAAAATCTTAAAACTGGCTTAACCGAATTAATCTACACCTAAGTATATCGGTCGCCGACAGTGGTGTACTTTATTTGGACCGACATTCTTCTACGCCCAGACTCCAGACCCACCGAGTCAGGATAGCTATGGCCTCAACGACCTTATCCCGACGTACATAATATATCTCTCTCAAAGTAAAGATTAAGAGTGTGTAATAACGCCCCGCTACGAAATGGATTTCAAGTGGGATGACAAGATTATGGTGTCCTTCGAGTGAGAAGTACAGAGCAGAGACGTGCACCGAATTTACTATGCTCCAAAACTGTTTTTACCTAATTACAAGTTAAAACAACCAATCGAAGAATTATAAGACTTAACTAATACTTCTAGGTTTTTTATCGAAACAAAAACCGAAAAAAGTGTGCTGTTCCTGAGATAAATAGCAAAATGTGTGCAAAACATATATTTTTCAAACAAAATAATTGTAGAGAAAACTTTCACCAATCAAAGGAGTCCTTACCAAAGGAGTTCTTTTGTTTAGAAATTTGACGACGCCGATATCGTTGATCCATCCACATGTATAAAAAAAAACTTGTAGGTATAATACAAGCTCTGCTTAGCTTGGCGCACGAAGTTATTGTATTCTCTTTGGATGCAAAGAGAATACAATAACTCTAGATGTGAATTGTCCAGCATTATTTATTAATTTTTATTCTAAGACGAAATTATATAATTTTTTGTTTCGAGTTTCTGCATAATTTCTGAGAGCGATTCGATTATCAGGTTGCATTGCTGTTATCACTTACTTAAAGTCCATCGTATCTCTCAGATTCCGTGTATCCTGCTACAAGATCCAGAACAACTCGTGGTTCAAGAACATGATCCTGGTTTGCATCCTCGCGTCGTCTCTCATGCTGGCACTCGAAGACCCGGTCAATAACGAGAGCAGTAAGAGCAAAATTGATGTAAGTGATACCGCTGATATTATTAAAATCTGTACGACCCTGTTAAGTCAAAACGCTGCAACCTGAACGACGTCGATTTGGGAAAAAAGGGTCCAAAGGTTTTGACCTTGCAGAAAAGGTTTATTCGTCCTATAATTTGAACTAAAATAGATACAGGGTTAATTGTTTTTTAATTTGATTTATCATAATATTAGCTAACTTTCATACAAACATCATATTAATATATTATTGATAGAAAGCTCACAATGTAATGAAACATGTTTTGTTACGATAGCATGTAGCTAGGAAATATTTGTCTCGTTGTGACATAACGATGCAATCCTTGATTACAGCATTTTGCAGTGATAACCTTTCTTCTTTTATACTGGTTTTCTTTTGTACTTGGCATATGGAAGCATCTAAAAATTTACTTTAATTATTTAACTATGCTTCTTTTTTATGTTTTAGATACCTACCTATCTACACAATATTACCACCTGCCTACTTATTATAGTTAATAATTAGGTACATAATAGTTCATCTTATTACGATAAACTAACGTTAATTTTTTTATTTTTATACCTGTTATTTCGGAATAGGTAGTTTTAGGGCAAAAAAATATAATAAAATAAAGAGCAATGTATGTAAGTATGTACTTAATTGTAAGTTTTATTATTGAAAAGCATAACACTTTATGTATGGATTTTAGCAGCAGATTCTCGTCCGAATCTTCAGTAAATTTTCTATTTACAATAAAATTTTCATAGAACCGATGGTTGGAGTTCGGCATAAATTTCAAAAATTTCATCAATTCATCTTTCTTCTTCTGGGAAATACCCTCTGGTTCAGTTTTTCTTGCTATATTTCTAAACATATCAACTTTTATTCGTGCACTATTCATAACTTCTTTCTTGAGTTTTGATGTCTTAAACGTAAAATTCAACAACTTTTTATTTTGAAATATTGTAGGTATTCTTGGGGAAAACACATTTTAATTCATTTTTGAACAGAATAAAGTCTTGGTGGCATGTTTTTTAATTTTTTTTCAAGAATGCTTACGTGTGAACGTAGTCCGTCTAGTCTAAGTCTTAGACATTTTCAGATTGTCTGTGACTGTGAATTTTATTAGATGTACACTGTCGGTAGACATGTAGGTGTGGCCAGGCTCCAGGTATTCAATTTTGATTGTCTTGATCTCATTGCAGCAATCGTTAATAAGTCTAAGTTACAATCTAGGGCTAGATTACATTTTTTTCTTTTATTTTATTTTATTATTAATAAGTACTATTAATTCGTTCAAATTTCGGCATTGATAATTACTTCTGACTGAAGTAATTATCTGATAATCACGAACAACACTTGCGCTACCTAGAGCGCAAGACTAATATTGAAATGAATCAGCTATACATGATAATATGTACCAGTAAGTACCTATTTTTTTCAAACGCTTGCTGTCTCGTTATTTTGACAAAACGCAGCAACCTAAGCTTGCAATGTTTTACCAAAATACAGGGTCACTCAATCGGCCGGGCACACGCGCGCGCGCTCCTCTGTCACGATAAAACGCTGCAACCTAGAGTCTTGCATCGTTTTGCCAAAATATTTGATCGTAATTTTAGGTTACTTTAAATGTCACATTAGAATATCTTGGTGTTGAAACTATGTATTGAACTATGGATCGATTTAGTACCTTGCTCACATTGAGTAGAATATTTTAAGCTCTATTGTCACAAAACGCTGTAACCCGGGTTGCAGCTTTTTGTCATAACAGGGTCGTGTATAGTATTAAGCATTAGCGAACAATTCTACCACCAAACTATGATTCTTAACCCGCATTATGGGAATTACTCGTATGAATTCTCAGTTTTCTCGTCGATTATAAATAAGCGTATGGATATAACTACTCGGTTATAACCATACGCTTATTTATTTTACTACGTAGGTAGTATAGTCATACTATCTACGTAGTACTATGTATTTCTTCTGTGACTGTACATAACTTTGTTCCTGTCAGATTAGTTAAGCCTAGTTTTGGCGACATCTGAATATACACCAATGTCATGTAATGTAGGATTTCTTACTTACTTACTTTTTAAAGTTTTGTTAGATAACTATTAAAACCAGCAGCTTCACAGGTCTTGTTTCTTTGGAAAATAATACGTTAAAACGTTACGTCTATCCCATGGGAACTGATTTACAAAAATTATCAATAAATAAATTCAAACAAACTGTCAAAACCTTGCTGTGCAAAAAGGCTTACCATAAAATACCAAATTATCTAGAGAATATAAAAGTTTGGGACGGATTTTGCTCCAACTAGATAAATAACAACTAACAGACTAAGGTTTTTTCGTCGTTTCTTTACTTTAGGCTACTACCGAAGCGACTAAAATAAAAAATACTACCTTATTTCCATGTCAGTGTAATTTTTTAAATATTAGGTCCTTACATATGAAATTGGCGTTTTTCGTACTGGCCACTTTAATCACAAATTTCTCCTCTTTGGTAAGGAATTCCAAATTCAAATTTGTACAGCTATAGACTCATGTATTTGTGCTTCGATGATCGTCATTCATTTGTTTTTTTTCTTCTGTTTTTTTCTGTTTGCGTCACTCATTTTACAAAATGGAAAACTTAAAATATCGCATTATTTACGAGTACGAGTTCCGCCGTGGCACTAGTGCTGCGGAAACAACTCGAAGGGTGAATGATGTGTATGGCGGTCGTGTTGCAAAAGAAAACACAGTTCGTTTTTGGTTCCAACGTTTTCGTTCTGGAAATTTCGACCTGCAGAACAAGCCCCGTGGACGGCCTGAGACTCAAGTTGATAATGAAGAGTTGAAGGCTATTGTGGAAGCGGATCCATCGCAAACCACGTCCGAGTTAGCTGCAGGCTGCGATGTTAGTGATAAAACTGTTTTAATTCACTTGAAGCAAATTGGGAAGATTAAAAAGCTTGAAAGGTGGGTACCTCACGAATTGACTGAAGCAAACCGGCAAACGCGCGTCGACTGCTGCCTTACATTACTAAACCGGCACAATAATGAAGGTATTTTAAACCGAATCATTACCTGTGATGAAAAATGGGTTCTTTACGATAATCGGAAGCGCTCAGCGCAATGGTTGGATCCTGGCCAGCCAGCCAAATCCTGCCCCAAGCGAAAATTAACCCCAAAAAAGTTACTTGTAAGCGTTTGGTGGACTAGTGCCGGTATTGTTCATTACAGTTTTCTCAAATCTGGCCAGACTATTACGGCTGATGTCTATTGTCAGCAATTGCAAACCATGATGGAAAAGCTAGCGGCTAAACAACCTAGGCTGGTCAATCGCTCCACGCCACTGCTGCTTCACGACAACGCTTGACCACACACTGCGCAACAGACGGCTACTAAATTAGAAGAGCTTCAATTGGAAAGTCTAAGACATCCTCCGTACTCCCCGGACCTTGCTCCAACAGATTACCATTTTTTTCGAAATTTGGATAACTTCTTGCAAGGGAAAAAATTCAACTCCGATGGGGCAGTCCAAATCGCCTTCAAAGATTTTATTGATTCCCGTCCGACTGGTTTTTTTAGTAAAGGGATCAATGAATTACCTATAAGATGGCAAAAGTGCATAGAAAATAATGGTTCATACTTTGATTAATTAAATATATTATATTAAAAAATATTCGACTTTTTGTTCCTCCCATACAAAACGCCAATTTCATATGTAAGGACCTAATATATTTTACCTTTTCTAAGTTTACATTTATTGTCTTTATGAAAATGAAGCATTATTGAGTTCGAGTTTGACTTTCTGGGTTTTTACGGAGTGTGGGAAGATCTCCCACTCGATGGACCGACGACATAGTAGCGGTCGCAGGGATTCGATGGATGAAATAGGCTCAGGACCACTATTTGTGGCGTCGTTTGGAGCGGCCTAAGCTCAGCAGTGGACGTCCCTTCAATATCGATTAAGACATATGTCTTACTCCCGAAGTGGTCCGTTGAAATCGATTAAGACATATGTCTTAAAACAAGTGAGGATATATTTTCATTTGCATTTATGTTTAATAACTTTATTACCAACAACTTCAAACTTTTCGACAACTATTTGATACCATTTTGAAACAAATGTTGAGAGATATACTGGGTGAAAGTACAGCGTGCGACGCCCGACGAAAGTGACGCCATTTTTTTTGCGAAATTCTGAGGGAAAAGTTTTTTTTTCTTTATTCCAAAGAATCGGCAAAAGTTTCTTATTTATAATACGTTTTAGTTTAGAGGGTAACCAACGTTTTTACAAAGTTTTAATATTATATGTTGATAAATTATAGAATCTTCAAATATTATTGTAAAAAAATAGATAATTGCACGTCCCAAAAAGGGCAAATTACATTGTTACGCATTTCTGTATGTACCAACTTCTTCACATGTAATGGCAATAAATATACTTTTACTTTTACTTTTTATACATACAAGTAGTAGCAGTAGTAGTAGTAGTAAGTACGATTTTACGACCATTTTTTCAAATGAAAGGTCTGTGTAAAATAAAACAAAAACGCAATACAAAACATTTATAGCCAGTTTTATAGCTTTATTGCATAGCTTTCAGATAAAGTAAGCTGAATCACCCTACTCAGCATAGCAAAGCATTCTATAGCTAGACGTAAAATAACACGCGAGCGTGCGAATCCGCATTCGCTGGCTAAAACTTGTCGTAATAAGCGGTTTTTTTCGCAAAAACTGTCGATGTAAACAGGATACGGGCTGATAATGAAGTAGTCTCTAAACACTTGACGAATTTTTAAATGATACATTATTATTTGTAATTTTTTTTGCATGATTACAATAAATGCATGCCATCTCTACCTAATTTGCATACCGTAACCGTTCAAGCATGTTGTTTCACCTTTATTTTTGTCATCTTTTATACACATTTCTGCAAATAAATATCTTTATCATGCAAAATTTCTCGATCTGTGCAGTAGCTTCAGTATGAAGGAGTCACCAACATCCATCTCAACTTTCGCATTTATTATATCAGTTTGATTTAAGCAGCGTAATTTTATTCTATAGATCCTCAAGAAGCTGGATTACTTCTTCACGGCGATCTTCACCGCTGAGCTTCTTCTGAAGGTCTTAACATACGGCTTCGTTCTACACAAGGATGCCTTCTGCAGATCAGCGTTCAATCTTCTGGATTTATTGGTGGTCGTGGTTTCTCTGGCCTCATTAGCTGGGTAAGAGTTCTTTATATTTTGAATAGGAGCATAGTCCTTCTACGTAACGATTTGGCCTATTTAACTGACTTAAAAAAAGGAAGATGTGACAATTGGGCTGTATTTTTTTTGTTACCTCAGAACTTTTTAGTGGGAGATCTGATTTTGGTATTTAATACATATTTGTTTTATTAAAAAAGCTGATGCTTTTCGTGTGGTTTTCAATTTGGTCCAGTTCTGACAATGGAATCCATGAAACACACGGTAGCACCAGCTTTCATTTAAAAGAAGAAGAACCCAAATCCAAAGTTCTGATGTAACAAACATAAAAAATACAGTCAAATTGAGAACCTCCTCCTTTTTTGAAGTTGATTAAAAACACCGTAGGTGAAAGAATGCAACTTTTTCACTTCATTTGTGTTCTTATGTTTCAGTGAGAATGCAGTGAGCTTTATTAAGATTTTGAGAGTGTTCAGGGTTTTGAGGCCCCTGAGGGCTATCAACCGAGCTAAGGGGCTAAAGGTCAGTACTAATCATTACTTTGAAAATACCTAGATTTTTAGAATACTAGATAACGTTATGATAAACTTACTTAAAGTAAAATAGTATAGCAATGACGTAGATAATGGTGTCGATTCAGATATCGTCAAAACTAGAGTAAACTAATTTGACAGGAGGAAAAATTATGCTATCCTTAAAATTTTGATCGTTGGAGTCTGTTAAAAAAGAGAAGAATCGTGGCGTGACGGTGAACTAACACTTTTAGTCGTACTGCAATGAACTAACACTTTTAGTCGTACTGCAATGACAGAGCAGTGTTTTTAACGCAACAAAAACAGTTGTCCATTGGCACACGAGCGCCCTCGATAGGATTATATGCATGTGACTTCAAAAAGGTTAATATTTTTTTTACGTATTCTCTATTGATATATAAATATATCTGTATATCTTTTTGTATTTAATGATGAAGTTATAATGAAACTTAATTATTGAAAAGTAGATATTTTTGATCTTAATCACAAAATTTCTAAACGCAATGCTATTGGCACGCAAACCGTGACGTCATACTTGAATATTTTTGTATGTATGCTTGAACATGAAGTTTTGACTTTGATTTGACATAGGGAATCCGATGAACCGTGTCGTCAACGCAAAGGCTAACATGGCAGCGTTTTTATCACCCGAAACTGAGTGTAGTTTTACTTTTTGTATTTTTACCGCATTCATTTAATTTTTTTTGGGTATTATATTTTTTTTTGTTTATGTATTAACCTAAATAATCGATTTAAAAATCCATGCATATACCCTATTCCCACGACTCTTCTCTTTTTGAACAAACTCTATGACACTGACGGCGACATTTTTAGTCAAATCAGTTTAGTTTAGTTTTGGAAGCATCTGAATTGACATCAATGGAATGGTTACAAGAGTTAGTAAAGATAGTAAAGTTAAATTACAATAACATAAAACATTCACGCTTGTCATGTTACTTTTACTCGTATAACCATTCAGTATGCTGAGTGGTGTACTTTAAACTGCGAAAAAGCTAGTGATCAACTGTTTCATTATCATAGAAATAAACTAATTAAATTTAGATTTTTGTACTGTAATGAAATACCAGATAGAATATGGCTGTAAAGTGTTTATTAATTTTTAGCACGTAGTTCAGTGCGTGATCGTTGCTATAAAGACGATCGGAAACATTTTGCTGGTGACCAATCTACTACAGTTCATGTTTGCCGTCATGGGAGTGCAAATGTTCAAGGTAGGGTTAGAAAAAATACGACACCTTTGGGTCAATTTTGAATTGACGTAAGTACTATCACTCATCATACAACACTCATCTGTTTTCGTTTTTTTGTGAACGCTTTTTGAAATTTAGTTACTAACAGTTTTTTGCCTTTGTCCATGTCCATTGTCCATGGGTCCAAAAAATTCTAACAAGCATGCGTTTAAATTATCCCAAAGGTGTTGTGTGATTTTTGAGTGAATTTTTGGACTCGAATTGAGCTTAGTGTTTTTTTTGCACCCCTACCTGGACATTTCACTCGGCTACTATGAGTGAGGTACTTGATTTCCTTGTTTTACAATCCACAGTCGGATCAGGACACTGGCATTTTGATTTGTTTTTTTTTCAAGGACTAACGCTGTAAGTAGGCTATTTGTGTATTTTTTTAATTTTGATTTTTTTGCACTTTTTACAAAAAAAAATCTGCGTGAATCTACTACGCATTGGGACGAATGGGTAAAACCACAACGTTTGGTAATGTGTTTGATTTTGTTCGTGCTTGTAGTATGTTGTGAAGTGTGTGTTTGCATCGATCAAGTCCATTGGGAATATTTTTATTATTAACCAAGTGCTTCAGTTTATGTTTGCTGTTGTCGGAGTTCAACTGTTCAAGGTATTACATGTCATGTTGTTGTTAAAAGGTTGAAGTTGTAGTGTAGATCCATCTAACTTTTTGTGCTTTACACGCATTGATTTATTAAAAAGGGAAGATGAGGTACTGGTTTCTCGAAAGTGGCAACCTCAAATTGTGTAAAATTGTGTGCTCTTACTTTAAGACATACGAAGATCTCTCATGTCATCGATTTTGATTTTAGTAACAGGAAAGCAATGTAATATGTAACAAGTTGCGACAACGAGTTACAAACAACCATAGAGACAATTTTACACACCTAAAAAGTTGTATTGAAAAAAATGGTAATTATTTCAAAAACTTTAAAAAATTAATTATTATTGCATATGAAAACAATGTATTTTATTTATATAAAACATCATGTTACACGGTAATATTTACTGCTGAAGATCTACGCAATGGATATCTTAATATAATTAGTGTTCGTTTTATTTTTCAAAATGTCCGTGTTCGATTCCCGAGTTGAGTAAAAATGCAGTTTTTCTTGTTACTAAAATCGATGACATGGTTCATATGAAGAGATCTTCGTATGTCTTAAAGTTTTAGACTTTTCCATACTGACCGGTCTAAATATGCCACCATGTATAATTGTATATGATTCCTTATAAACACGTGCTCAAAATAAAAATAAAACAATAAAGAACAATGTGACAGTAATTCTATTCACAACAGACATACACTAAGTATAATGAAGCCGACGGTTGCTGATGCATAAGCTCCTCTTTACTACACGAAAAAAATACAAAATACAAAATATTTATTTCTTTTAACATAATGGACATAATATAACAGTGTTGGAGATTCCCTTTTAAGTAACAGATATACCTGTGTAAGGGAATCCTGCTCTTCCAAGAAAAATAACATATACATACTATACACGAAATAATAATGAATCTGTTAAAAATACTGATACACGTTTAGAACTTAAATTTAAAATGTACTAGCAGCGCCTCGCGGTTTCGCCCGCATAATTCCCGTTCCCTCGGGAATTCCGGGATCTTAAATAACCTATGTTGCTCTCTGAAAAATAAGCTTTTTAATGATGAAAAA
This sequence comes from Eupithecia tripunctaria, assembly GCA_955876795.1. NCBI lineage: Eukaryota > Metazoa > Arthropoda > Insecta > Lepidoptera > Geometridae > Eupithecia > Eupithecia tripunctaria. The sequence continues at coordinate 1,933,034 of OY041624.1, read as the reverse complement.
AATAATTCAATCGGTCTGTAGTTTCGGAGCCTATTCCATACAAACAAACAATAAAATCTTTAATCTTTATGATACTTGTATAGATCTACTATTGCAATGTATGTAAATGTAGGTGTTATGACATTGGACTTTTTCATTTCAGGGCAAATTTTTCAGATGTAACGATGTCACAAAGCTAACAAAAGCTGATTGTAGGTAAGTTATTTATATTCTATTTTATTACAAATTTAGAAGTCTAGCTCTTGTCGGTGTAATATGCAATTTCCTCCTCTTTTCTCTCTCCAATATGTCTTTTACTTCTTTACATGACATGACACCGACTTTCTCCTTTTTCCTCAACTCTTTTCAACATCTCATTAGTAAACTTCTCCGTCCAGATTCTATATACGTGTACCCTCTAGAAGGCAATAAATATTCTTCATTATTTAGGTCATATCTGATGTTTATTTTTGAATTTTAGTGGCAGCTACATCGTGTACGTCAAAGGTGATCCACATTTGGAAGAAAGAGATTGGGTGAAGAACAAATTCAATTTTGACGATGTCCTCAGTGGGATGCTTACGTTATTCACCGTCTCCACGTTTGAAGGATGGCCAGAGTAAGTCAAAAGCATCAAGCTTCTATCTTTAACTCTTCAGCACTCATACCTACTGACGCTCATTTTTGAACGTATCTCCCTAAAACAAGGGGGTTTGCTATAATCAGCAATTCACCACGCTTGGCAGGCAGATTGGTGAACGTAGGTGTAAAAACACACTTAAGGAAGCTGATGCCCTGCTTCTAGCATGGCAAGTACATTAGCGCCCTGCACACGTAAGGTTCAGACCGCGGAAAACATTTTTAATCGTAATTAGCACGACAGTTTGATTCGCAGTCCAAACCGCACAGATCCATCCGCGTTTTGGACCGCAGTCCCAGAAACGCGGTTCGAACCTTACGTGTGAAAGCCGCTATTCAGTCGCCTCTTACGGCATCCACGAGTGCCGTGGGAGTCGCAAGCCCTTAATTATTGCACCGGGGCTGCGTTTAACGAAATGATACTTCAGTACGTCTCCGCCGGCTTCAGTACTTCACCGCCAAGATAAGCTCACTGACCTTTTTTAGGCCGATGCACCCCCCTGGGTGCAGTTATAAATATACACAACCCTTTCAGTTACAGTGTTGCCACGAATTTGTCAGGACTATAAATGATGCCATCCCTATTATTTGGATCGTAATGATACGGACGGTGACATATTTCGTTCTGTCAAATTAGTTTGGTTTAGTTTTGGCAGCAACTGAATTGACGACAGTATCTGAGAACAGCTGATTCCCTACCTAAAAAAAAAGTTATATGAATAATTTTGAAGTTATTGTTTTCACCTTTTTAAGCAGTGATATGTGGACAACTACGTATTACATCTTTAAAACTTTAATACTGAGAACATATTATTAAAAGTTATTTATATGGCGAAGGATCACATGATAAATGTTCTCTTTCAGTTTACTTTCAGTATCAATGGACTCCAACAAAGAAAATTACGGACCGATAGAAAATTCAAGACCGTTGGTTGCATTTTTCTACATTAGCTATATTATTGTTATTGCTTTCTTCATGGTAAGTATTTCTTTTCTTTTCAATTTGACTTCGCTGCGCCATTTTGGAGCTACTGGCTATGACAAGGTGTTAAAGTTAAACGGTATTTAATATTTTAGGTAAATATTTTCGTTGGTTTCGTCATAGTGACATTCCAAAAGGAGGGTGAGCAAGAGTTCAAGGACTGCGAACTGGATAAAAACCAAAGAAACTGTATAGAATTTGCGTTGAAAGCAAAGCCAGTAAGGAGGTGAGCAATCAGACTATTTATTCATTTTATTCTCTGTACCAATACTGTCTATATTCCTTTAAGTAATATATTGGCTAAAGGCGATGTCCGAAAAATGGACTCCATAACACACAGTGCAATATGGCATGAAGCAAAATGGGCACTATTGCGCTCATTATGAATAGAATACACGTTTAATGCCAAAAACGACCAAAATAAAATAATATTTATTCCCATTGAAAATGAATTCACTCATTTTGCGTAAATTTATTTGTTTCAAATAAATTTACGCAAAATGAGTGAATTCAGTATGAAAGCAGCGCTGTTTTTCAATTAAATTCTCTCGGATAGCTAAGAAAGACCTCTGGTACAGTGCAGCAAAAGCCCACGAGGCTTTTGCTGCATAATGATGATGAGATCAAAAATATTATTGGCTGGTGAGAAATACCTAAACAATCCTTAAACGACAACGAATAGCGATGTGATGTAGATTTTTTAGGTATTTCAATGTCTTGATGATAAAAATGTTAAAGAAGGCTGCATAATGACGGTCTGAACAATACGAGTACATCTTTAACTATATACCTACCTAACCTACTGGTTTTAAAAAACAATGTGTTTTAGATACATTCCAAAGCATCGAATCCAATATAAGACATGGTGGTTCGTGACATCGGAGAGGTTTGAATTCGTGATATTCTTCTTCATCGTCATGAATACGGGCGCTCTTATGATGAAGTTCCACGAAGCTTCACCGGAGTACAGAGGGGTAACTTATTGTTTGTTTTATGAAAATACGCATGCGTTTTCTAGAAATACATCGAAAAGAATAGCAAGATTCGAAAAGAAAGATTCGAAACAAATATAGACTTTTCTACTATCGCTTTCGATACCGATTGGTATATTGTCTAGGCCCCCCGATCTAGAACTCTAGAAGATCTATTAAAAATTTCAGCCTGATCCGTTCAGTACTTCATACGTGAGAAGCAAACATTCATTCATCCAAACTTTTGTTTTTATAAAATAATAGTGTCAATAGAATTTTGCTTAATAACTATATAATGAAACCTTGTTTTAATAACTGTTTCATTATTTGAGTTTATCTGTAAATTTTTTGATAGACAACCTAGATATATTATGTAGCAACAACGAAATACTCAAACGCAACTTAGATTATAGCACGTCAAAAGTAGCTTTGACACTTTCCCAACAGTGTAAAAAATTGGTCTTTTGAGACGTGCTTAAATCCGAGTTGCAGTTGTAGTAGTCTGCTAACTTAGCGCACTGCTAAATCTCGCTCTATCTTCTATTGACATAAGTCAGACTGAGAAATAATACTACTTACCAGGTGTCTTATGTTAGCAGACCATTATGAATAATGGGGTTAAGAATTATGTTCTTCATTATATATTTATATGAATACATAATGTTTTTAACTAATTTTAATGTTGTAATGTAATTTTGTTTAATATTTCAGATCCTAGATATAATCAACATGATATTGACTACAGTGTTCATGTTAGAGTTTATTTTTAAACTTGCTGCGTTTAGATTTAAGGTATGTATGTTTTCATATATACGAGTACTTAAGTAATTTATGCACATGCTTGCATTTAAAGTATCATTTATTTAAGATTTAAGGTAGGTATGTATGTTTTCAAATATACGAGTACTTAAGTAATTTACATGCTTGCATTTAAAGTATCATTTATTGCATGAAATACATGTTTTAATCATTAAAATTCAAATTTAATCGAGATGGGAATGTTTTATTCGCTAGTAAAATGAAAGAGTTGGAAGTCCAGCGACTGTTATCGTGAGTAGAATAAAGAAAAATCATGTCACGACGTCCTCTTCGAATGCGTTTATTGTTTGAAAATTATTTCCTTCAATTTCTATAGAGTATGAAGATGCGATGTAATTTTTGACTGATTCTACCCCTCCAATACGGTTTATTGGATTTGCCATTATTTCGTTCGTATTACCTATTTTGTTCGGTTGAATTTTGTAGATTAACAACGGAATATCTACTATGATTTGATTTTGATGTTTCCAATATTTTGTCACAGTTTCATGCGCCATGGCTATAGTGTTAAATCATGATGAATTTAAAAGTTATTTAAAGGAACAGTTCCAGAATACACAATTTATTAAATTTTCTTTTCAGAACTATTTTGGAGACGCATGGAATACGACTGATTTCATCCTCGTGGTCGGTAGTATCATTGATATTGTCGTTACTCAAGTCAATGAAAAGAGCTTACTGGATACAGTAAGTACTAGTTTCTAGCTATCATAGTGTGTCAGTCACCAGCATAATATAATATATGACTATGGGCAGCGCTGCTAAAATATCTGATCTTTTAATAATTTTTTGACACACTTGATTCAGTTTACTACGCTTTCGGATCTTATAGGTATAGATCGGTAGATAAATCATCCATAACATAACACTCACCGCTGACGACTAAAATGCTAAAATCATGCCATAAAACGTGAGACGGCGATATCCAATGACAGGTTTATACTCTTTCGAGAAGCGTCATAAAGTTTCGTTCAAATTACGGCTCTATGTTTAGGCACATAAAGTTCAATCGTTGAGATATTTTTGACTGTTAATTTTGTCAGATATTAATGCAGTTTATGTGATCCGATAATTATGCTTTTACATTAGATAGATATATACGCTGCTGAAATGTCACATAATTTTGATTTAGTGCATTATCAGATACTTTTACTCTTTCCGATCCGATACTTATGCTGTTACAAACGATTAGCCGTGTGTAAATCATCACATATTTTTACCGGCTACGTATCGTCACATACATAATTACACTATCAATTGATGATCAGATATTTTTGCAGCGCTCCCCATAGCCATAATATATTTATGCTGGTGACTGTACGTGTGTGTCTGTGTTTGATTTACATATGTACTGTCTCGTTGTTCTAGCGGTCAGCTTGTTCAACCACTTATTATGAGGTTCTGGGTTCAAATCCCGGGTCCAGCCAATAGTTGTTATTGGGGTTTTTCTAGCAAGAAAAAATCAAACTATCAGCCCGGAGTCAGGAAGGGGGGTATTTCACCCCCGTGCCTCTTAAAACACATTAAGCTGTTGGTCCTGCGCCTAACCTCTCCTCGTTAATAATTGAAATATATTTTAATTGTGCCTGCTGTGCTATTACGCAAAAAAACACCTTTCCTATACATTTGAAAACCCCTTTAATGGCCTAAGCGAAGGCGAAAGCCATTTCATCTGCCTTTGCCATACAATCTCAAGCCATTCAAACGCTTTTCAAATGTCAATACAGGATGGGTGGTTTAGCGTAATTCCACAGCGGGTCTGTTTATACCAGTTGTTTTGCAGCGCGATGCTCTAGCAAAAATCGACAAAGAGACAGCTATATCGTATCCATTTTGAATGGAGCATAAACGTAAACAAACCGCCCATACTTAACCTAAAATTCACTTTGTTGGCGTGTCCTTTTATACGTAATTTACATTACTTGTCGATTTTAGATCCTCCGTTCAATAAAAATTGCTTACAATTATATTGTCGTGTTTGTAACTCGATTTCGGGGCCTAGGTACTCGGGTGAATCAACTATTTTACCCACACTTTGGACAGTGTAGAAATATTTTTTTGAAAAAAAAAAACATTAATATTCTTTTATTCTAATTTGATTAGGGCATTAGAAATTTCATCTACTTTAACAACCTAGAAGGGCACGGACGTTTATTCATATTTTAGCTATTTTTTACAAGAAACTACAACACAGACCCTCAAAATCTGTCACCTGAGTTACCGCCACTTAATCTTACATAAATGCTGAATGAAACTCGAAACCATTACTCATTTCCATTTTTTTTATCCTGCATGCATAATCAAATATTTTGGTTAAATCAGTCTCCATATAATACTTAAATTTTAGTAGAAAACTAACTGCTATTGGTCTTTTGCGTTACCCTTATCCAAAAAATTATAGCTATTTCTACATTAAACTAAATGTAAAAGTATTACAAATAAAAATGAATTATTTAAGGAAGCTCACTAATTGTTAAAATAAGGTACTGGCAATTTAAAGCTAAAATGGAAAGAAATACGCATTTTACGATCGGATATGTAATGTTTATTTTTGGGACATCAAGTAACTCCAGAGACAAATTTTGGTAACGCCTAAGACATACTAGAAAAATATTGGTTTGATAAATAAACAGCTTGGAACATTGAATAAACTTAAATCGATAATTTATGATACAAAATCAAAAAACAAACAAAAAATCAACAAGAGACAAAGAAAATTACAAATTTACAATCAATGATATAAATAAATTAAGCCAAGTATTTGCAATTGAGCTAAATGCAAACTGTTGCATCCAATCTAAAGGTAACTCAACTGATCCATATCAATACCAGTCGGAAGCGTCCGACTGGTATTGAAGCCCAAGATACTGGCTGCATTTCCCCGCTGTATGGCAATGCTGCAGTGCTGCGCCAGATCACTTCGACCAGAAGCTCAGAAATTTTTTTACATCCGAAGAGCTTCGGTACCCAACGGACTTAGCGTCTCATGTGTAGGCTCTGTCGCGATCTGCATAATGGCACCTTTTGAGATCCTCGGCCAAATCAGCCTCTCACGGTTGTTCTTGATAAATGGGAAGACGGAAGTGTGTCGACGCATGTACCATACCACACAATGGGCCTCCCCAACTCCTATAGGACTAGTGTCATAACGTTGAGCCTCATACCATTATCACGCAACAGACCATTTGGGTCGAGAATAGCTGGTACCTACGTTAGCGGTGGCCAAAGCCCGCCGGTTGATATCGTTAACCGTTGAACCCACCCACAACAGAAGTCGAAAACAGATTAAAACTTAACTCTGAAAAAGAACACCAAAAGCTATGGGAGCGTCGGACAGACTGCAAGCATACTAAATCAATATTCCTCTCGAAAGAAAGGAAAAACACCAACACAATGCTCAAAATGAGCCGAGAGGACCTAATAACGATGGTGGGCATCATCACAGGTCACGAATGAATTGAACTATTATCTTTTCAACACTGGAACCACAGACAGCAGCTTATGTCATGGCTGCTTACAAGAAGAAGAGAATGTGGTACACGTTGTGGTACAGTGTAGCCGTGGAGTGCCACGGCCACATAGAAGTCCAGACACAAAACGGGGCTGAAGTGTCTCATTGAGGCATCAACCAAATCCACATCGACAGAAAAGCTGAAACGAAGCTGTCAGTCACCTAAAGTCCTGCTCCGATAATTCAAGAAGCTGGGTTGGTTAGGGCCTGCTTAGGTAGGGGGATAATTCACAATATACTTCTATGCGAGACGTCCGTGCAGATCTTAGTTTCCCCACTTAGAATTAGAATTAGCAGTTCTTACTAGGTACATGTCTTCGCACCTCATTAATGCCAGTGCGCATTAACCCTTAACCACCTGACGGCGGTCACAGTGACCCCAGCGGTTTTTGTTATTTGAATATTTCCGTTATTATGCGAGCTATAAGTCTGAGAGTCCATCTACTTTACCCCCCCGCTCCTTAGTACGCACTGTGTGATCGATCGGTTCACACGTTCACGCGTTCAAAAAATACAGGTAATTTAATTTTTTTTGCGGTCTTCGTGACCGCTGTTAGGTGGTTACGTAATTTCAAGGGGCTATTCGCCGCATACTGAAGATGAACCAAGAGCCTAGCACGTCCTCAACCGAAGATATCAAAAAGTTTGAAATCAGGAAGACTTGCTCAACCTGTGATGCTAAAAAAAACGCAAAACGTATCACATGTGTTTTCAATGTAAAAAACCCTTTTGCGTTGAGTGTTCGCAAAAGATGTGCTATTCGTCAAAAATTGTAATTGTTTACCCATTGCAATTTTATAAAGAAAGTGATTTGATTGTGCCATTAATAGTTTTCTTTATTAGGTTATATATTAAAGATACAAAAACTAAGAAGACTTTATAAGGTTTCACTTAAAGTTTCTTGTCAGATCTCAGATTTTATATAATGCCTAGATTTTGTACACAAATGTTTATTGTTACAAAAGCATTGATTATTAATGTGTATAAGTTTATTTGTCAAGGTTTAATAACGTAATTAATAAGAATAATAATAAAGGTTACGATCTGTCTTTCATTTTTGTCATTATAATTATTATTTTCATTTAAAAAATTTAAATAATAAGCGGTCACCATGACCGCCGTTAGGTGGTAGTGTAACTCAAAAACACGTTAGGTGGCTAAGGGTTAACGAGGTGCGCAACACCTTGCACCCAACCGAAGACATGTTGCAATACGGAAAGTTACAGAATCCAATAGAGTGGAAGGAAATACTTGCAACCAATATCCTGACTTCCATTTAGAAATAGCCAGGATCCGCAGAGCACGTTTGTAACATAAAAAAACAAATTCCATGTCAACGAGCAAAAGTTACGTTGGAGACCAGCATCAGGGCAAGCATTGTGCCAAGCCATTGGAACTTGCCATATTGCTTCTTAGAAGGATTTTTTCTTTGTTCTATGATATTGAACAATGCTTTCTCCGTTCTTTAATCAAATTTGTCAAATTCTTATAATTTTGGTTCTCTTTCTGATATCTTTCCATAATTTATTTTTATTTGGTCTTTTCTTGTAGGTACTTCGCAGTTTTTTTGAACCTTCTTGTTTTGGGATATTTTTTGTTCTGGTTTTCTTTTAGTGTTTTTATGTTCTAGCTGTGCACTTTACTCAGTCTTTTCTTACCTTCTTTCGGCCAAGTTCTTGGGAATGCTATGGATGCCGGACATGCTAGTGGTGATCCGTTGTAGTCATTGAGTTCACTTGCCTGGGAATTTGGTGGTGTTGCATTCAAGGTCAATTGTAAATTCTTCGTCTTCATTCTGTACCTATTCTGTGTCTCAAATTCCAGAACTTGTTTCTTTTTAAATAATGTTAAATCTTTTGCAAGCCGTTTAATTTTGTGGAAGTGCTCACGGGAGTTACCATTATTTTACCATTTATATTTGCCGGTATTTATTTACTATAACTACTTACTCGATTTACAGAAAGACAATTTACAATATATTTAAACCGACTAATAAAAGGTAGAAGTAGCAAAACATGATAATAATCTAAATTAGGAATACACAAAAAAATATTTGTACGTAAGGAACAAATTTAAAAACAAAATAAATCCCAAACAAATAATCATTGAATGTTTTAAAACTAAAATATATAATAAAAGTTCATTTTACTCAAGGTATTACTGATTAAGTACGTGAATGTCTTAGGAGTTACCAAGAATGTCTCTGGAGTTACCGCCAAAGTAACTCAGTATACAAGTAACTCAACAGACAAAATGGTATATTTTCATGAAAAGAGCACATTATCATTTGACTATAGTACCAACAAAAACTTTAATCGAAAACATATGTTAGGTACTCCAAAAATATCTGATAATATTAAATAAATAATAAACCTACATCGAGATATCGCGGTCACTCAGCAGACGACACAAAAAGGCACGCACTCCCTTCGAACGTTCTGCGCGGCCTGGCGGCTCGACGGCATCTTCTAGGGACACCGCCGCTCCATGCGAGCTTAAGGAAACACAAACGAAGCTACCCATGGCAAACAGTACCATCTATATGTTTCTAGGTAAAATTTACGACGGTAACTCAGCATACAAGGGTAAAATCATTTTAGCCAGGGACAAAATTTCAAGATTTTTTTCTGAAAAAGTGGTTAAGTCTATTTTTATTTTGATATGCACACGGTAAACTTTAACATACTGACTTGTTGTGTAATCAGAATCAACCGAAAGCAAGAAGTTTAGGTTCATTTAAATTAAAGTTTTACATAGAGAATGCGGTCTTCGGACAGGCATATTTTGTATGGAGCGAATTTTTCGTATACTGAGTTACCATAAAATTTCATGGAAATTAAAGATTTTCGAGAACATAATTTAACTTTCTGTGGTGCCTATTAATCATAGATGCTATTGCCATATTGATTAAGTGTGTAACTATAACCAATAAACGTACTTTAATAAAAAATGGTCGGGGACAGCAAAGTGTGGGTAAAAAAGTTGATTCACCCACTCCTTGTCGAGTTGGCTCATTGTGTTCACGATGTTTACATAACCTCGGAGCCCCATTACAGTGAATGTATTTTTTCTTGCAAGGTTATTTCGTTAAGAAATTCAGGTAGGTTGCCTTCTGCGTTTTTGAATTGTCTCACATCTTACACGCTTTACTTTGACTAGGACAATGTAGATGATTTTTTAATTTACTTATGCATGATATTTCCACATGCAGACAGTCTTGTTGATATTAATTACCTGTCTAAACAATCTTTCATTTTGTTTATGTTAGTCCAGTTTAAATTGTTTTCGAAAAACTGAACGAAAAAGTAGTATTTCTTCGTGTCCTGTCTAATTTAATAATTTTATAAGGTTGTTAGAATTCGTTCCTTTTGGCTGTTTATTTATTTATTCTGGACTTTGAAGTCTTCTTCCAGTTTATCGATTACTATTATTTTTCTCGCTAATGCCGTTTCTGTGTAACCTCACTGCTGAATAGGTACAATAGGGGCGAGACGCGTATGAGAGTATTTTATCTGAAACTCTTTGATCTTTCTGAAAACAGATGATATTGTGGTGCCGTTTCGATTCCTTAACTAGGTTGAATTTAATACGTTTCATTGCTCTGGTGCTGTGTTTTAATAATAACCCTTAATATCATATAATAATGCAAAGTGTTGATCCAGCAAAATGCAATTCGTGAGCACTGAAATGTATCCCAATAATTGACCATGCAATCAAAGAGTAAAATATTATTATTTATGATAAAGTAATATTTTGCACACCTATCTATTACTTAATAGTCTTAATTTTCTTTGCAGCCATCTGGATCAAAGCAACCTAAAGAGGTAAGTTGTGCTTGACTTCTTGGAATTTGAACGAACGAATGAACTGAATGCTTATTACAAACTTCTTAAACCCACTGATGTACAGGCTGTCCGCCGGCAGATTTCACGCTTAAAAAACAAAAAAAAAAGAATCAAAGTTATTTATTTATTATCTTACACAAACCCACATTGTTCATGTGGGTTTCTGTATAGTAAAATCATTCCTCTGAAACAACGTCCTTCTAGCCACAAACATTCTTGCTATGTTTCCTTCATGTTGGCGACTAGCTTTCTAAACTGATATTGGCAAACTTAATATTTGCTCGATATTTTCTTGTAGGGTCTCTATTGTTGATGGCGATTACTGTATACATGAGATTAGAAATATCCCCATAAGAAAAAAATCACCGTCTAGATAAACCTTTCCGAACACTTGCGGAAAGGTTTATCTAGACGGCCAGGCTGTCGCCGAAGCGACTTATTAATTTTCCAGAAAAAAACTTCCTCACCTTAGTCATTGTGTCACTAGCAAAATAAATAGCTTAAAAATGGATCGTCTCATAACGCTTCGATACCTACCATCAAGTAACCAAATTCGGGGAACTACCTAATCGTGTCAGCTTAAGAAGTTTGTGTAGACGTTTTGGTAGAGTGAACTGTATTTTTTTTTATTAATAACCCTTAATTTAATATAAGAATGCAAACATCGATCGAAGTTTTCACCGACCCCATAGATTCACAAATTGTTCCTGTAAAAACGCAGTTTTATAATTTTCAGTTACCTAACTACTTAAAAAACAACAATTTTGAGTGCCATTTTCGTAAGGTTCTAAGGTATCTACGCAGGAGGCCGCGATATAGGTACCTGATCGATGAATGCAAAGTATTGAGTAAGATTTCACGAAAACCTTCTCCGATAAGATCCAGAAATATGCAATTCGGGTGCACTGAAATTCATCCCAATAATTGACCATGCAATCAATGAATACAAATATTATTATTTACGATAGTTAGTTATATTTTGCAGTGGATTTCCGCAAAGTAACGCCTACCTGTTACCTAATCTAAGCCTAAATTTTCTTTGCAGGCAAAGGAATTAAAGAAAGCTGCAGAGGTAAGTTATTTTTGACTTCTTGGAGCTTAATGAATGAACTGATGGTGGAGAACAGAACGGTGTATTACAGTGGACCGTACCACTTAAAGCCGGTTAACATTATTCCAGTCCAGTGATCCAGTCCAGTGCTGAACTGGATTCGATATCGTCTACATTATTCCAGTAATTTAGAAGCCGTTGAAACGTGAACACTACTGTGACAATGATTTAAAAAAGAGAATGGCACTGGATTGGCCGTCTACTTTATTCCAGTTGCACTGGATTGATCGCACTGGATTCAAAAGTAGACCACGAATCCAGTTACTGGACTGGAATGCTTACTGGATTCAGTTCATTCCAGTGCCAGTTTACATTTTTCCAGTAAGCAATCCAGTATTGGACTGGATCGCTGGACTGGAATAATGTAACTTTACGTTTTTTCGCAAAGCGAAGTTAGATAGATTTGCGTAGTATATTCATATTCAAATCAGCATATCGAGCAAGCTTTAGTTTCACAGTGGAGGAGAGGTTTACCCTACCTACCTCGATTTAATTCTTAATTCTTGGTGTTTACTTTTTATATACAGTATGATCTTTTTACACATATTTTTAATTTGTTATTTGACCCGTTTTTTTATTTTGACTGTGTATTTAATTTAACTTGTTTACTTGTGTACCATAATTAGTGTACCTATAATTATGTACATACACCGTTTTTGACATGTACTATATTATACAATAAATGAATCTAAATCTGAATCTAGCCACTCTGTGGGCGCTGTGCCTACTTGGCATTTGACGACCTCTGTGGCGCATCGGGCAAAGGTCCGTCAGCAACGAGTTTGCGAGTTCGATTCCCGCCTCGGAACAAATTTTTGTACGCTCTGCAGTTCAGGGTGTTCTCAATGATTCCTATAAACTATCTATCTATGTAGTGTTACGTGTTACGTATTGTATTACGTACCTATATCAATTATCTAGTACGCATAACACAATCTCTGCTTAGCTTGGGGCTAGATAATGCGATGTGAATTTTCAAGTAAGTATTATTATTTGTTATTGATTCCAGGGAACACAACTGCTCAAATACATCACATTTTTCCGATTGTTCCGAGCTATGCGACTCATAAAGCTACTATCCCGAGGAGAGAGGATTCGTACCCTTCTATGGACTTTCATAAAGTCATTCCAAGCTCTGCCATACGTCGCGCTGCTGATTGTTCTACTGTTTTTTATCTACGCTGTGGTTGGGATGCAGGTAATATGAAATAACTGGTAGAGTTTGTTCAAAAGGAGAATCGTGCGAAGTGAGGGCGCTCGTGTGCCAATTGACAACTTCTGTTGAGTTGACAACACTGCTCTGTCATTGCAGTACGACTAAAAGTGTCAGTGTGTTCACCGTAACGCTACGACTCTTCTCTTTTTGAACAGACTCTATTGATTTTTTTTTAAATTGCTGATGCATTAGCGTTTGGCTACCAACTCACTTTAAGAAAGCGAAGATGTAGCCTAAGTAGTATGATTTGGATCAGTTGAGCTACCTGTAGATTGTTCACAACAGTCTGGTTAGCTCAATTGTTTCAAATAATTGTAAATAGTAGTTTCAATTGATTTCTCTTGTTTGATTTTGTAATATTTTTCTCAATAAATGATAAGTAGTTATTTGATTGTATTTTTTTCCCAATAAAGTTTCTTATCTCAATGTTAATACGACTCTTTGTTCGCAGCTCTTCGGAAAAGTAGAAATTGGTGACGTTATATCAGATAACAACAACTTCCAAACGTTCGGTGGCGCCCTCATGGTCCTCTTCAGATCTGCTACAGGTAAAAAAAACTAATAATATCACGAGAATATTCGTTTATTGTTATTGACCATGAGGTAGTGATAACGTTTGTAGCAAAATACTAGAAATTAAGGTAGATCGATGGGTACATCTGCCAAATCTGCCAATAACAACTTGCTCGCAAGACATTCAGTTATTCCGTGATCATGGCGCATGAAACTGTGCCGAAATATGGGAAAGCTCAAAACACAATTCATGGTAAAAATCCCGTTGTAAATAACTTTAGTTTTAATAACTATGATGGATTTAAAAGTTCTAATTTTACCGACATGTGGCTGTTTTGATCCCAGTCTCATTTCGCTGCATCTTTCTGCTTTTTTGCGTTTTGCTTTGGAGCTTAAGGCCCATACACCAGCGAAAATGGCGCCCCCAACTATTATATCTTATTATTACGTTGTTAGCAGGAATTTTTAAAAATCCTACGTTCAGTTTGTGGTATCTATTATAAGCAATTAATTAATGCCTCTGTAATAGTTTCATTTTGTAAAGCTTAGGAAGAGATACGAAGTTGCGCTTTTTGGCCACCAAACTCTATTTTTGCATCTCCTCCTAAACTATATGAGATAAAATTATAAAAGAGGTATTAAAAATAGCTTATAATAGATACCACAAACTGAACGTAGGATTTTTAAAAATTCCTATGATAAACGTAAAAATATGATAAAATAGGAATTGCTGTCAGATTGGCTCGGGTATGCGCCTTAACTATATCTATATCGAGTTAAAAAGATGGCATCATTTTAGTTGGTACTGTCAAACTAGTTTAGTTTCGACATCCGAAGGGCCCTGACGACTCAAAAATTCTAATTAATCCGTGATTTTGATTATCAGAAGATATTAGACACGTATTTTTTATTGTCAATCAAAAAAATAGTTAATTTTGTTTTAAAAAACTATAAACCGACTTCAATTTTCCAATGAATTTTAGGGTTTTATCATGAATGTTCATGGATTCTGCTGTCAGAACTGAACAAAATTAAAATGGGACCACACGGGAAACACTAGCTTTCATATAAAAAAGAATCATCAAAACGGACCACCCAGTCAAAAGTGCTGAGGTAACAAACATAAAAAAATACAGTCGAATTGAGAACCTCCTCCTTTTTTGAAGTCGGTTAAAAATTAGCTAAAGTAGGATTTACGGATGTCAAACAGACGATAACTTTTAAATTTTGTTCAGTTCTGACAATGGGATCCATGAAAATACATGAAAAACTATACAAATTCTAGTCGGATTTTAGTTTTTTAAAACAAAATTAATTATATCTAATTCTAAAACAACAGAATCGACACCACTATCGTGTTATGCCCATATGGTTAAAATGTTGTTTCCAGGTGAAGCATGGCAAGAGATAATGATGGCCCTGTCTAACCACGACGACGAAGGTCCCGTCCCTCGCTGCATCAAGTCTATCCAGGAAAATGGGACGGTGTTGTACGACCCAGTTGACACTTGCGGCCAGTGGTTGGCGTTCCCTTACTTTATATCCTTCTCTCTTCTTTGTACCTTTTTGGTGAGTTCTTTTTAATGCATTCAGAGTCAAGAGTCAGAGTCATATCGTTTATTTCTTTAGACTTACAAAATAAGTACTTAGACAAGTCAAATTTTTACTATATAAACAGCTTGATAAATAGATAATACTATCAAACAAGAAATAAGGTGCAATTGACTCTAATTCACTTCAATTTTTGGTCCACTAGCGGAAGAAGTGAAAAGGAAACCACTAGCAAGTTTATCACTTATCAACTAATACAATCTTAGGATAACTAAGTCTAATTGGTCTTACATACTATTGTCTGTGTCATTGTAATTAGATAATGAATGTGTGTTGCACTTTACTGTACATACAAAGTGAAATGAAATCTCTTTAAACTAAATAAAAAACCTACAAAAGGCAGCTTTATTGTTCAAAGCAATTACTCCCGGGTAACCTAATTTACCGTGGTTCAAAGGGTTAAACAATCGATAGAAGTAAATAAAGAGTTGGATAGTTAGAATAATTATAGGTCATAGTAGTTAAAAGAATTCAAAGGCTTTTTTATCGTGGTATAAAATTTAAATTTAGAAACAAGACGTCATATCTAATAAGCAAATTAAAATAAATACTTTTAAATAGTCTTTCTCTCCACTGGTCATATCTGCCAAAAACTTCAACCTTTCAAAATAATCTAACAAAATGTTAATAAATTTCAGATTATCAATCTCTTCGTTGCCGTCATCATGGATAACTTCGATTATCTGACAAGGGATTGGTCCATCCTTGGACCACATCATCTTGATGAGTTTGTCAGGTATGTATTGTTGTTATTGGTTTCTTCCAGCCTGAAGGCTAAGTCTATTTGACGTTCGAAACGAGACGTCATCGTGAAGTTTCTTTTTTATATGAAACTAGCTTTTGCTCGCGGCTTCTCACGTGTTATTTCGATGGAAATGTTTAATGGTGATTTCTAACACACGGGAACCGATTAATGGGATAAAATGTATCCTACGAGTATATATCGTAAAAGTATCCTAAAGTAGCCGATTTGTTTATTACAGGATTAAAATTAAATGCAAGAATAATTGTATGCAAAATTTCTGTCTGATATTTTCAGAAGGTTTTGCGTGAAAGAGTTAAAATCCATGCTTACAAACTTTTGCATTTATAATATTAGTGGGATAGGGTTTGCGTAGTTCCCTGTCTATAAAATAAAAGGCGCTGTTGTAACATAATTATGTATGGAACAAGGAGATTTCACGATTACGTCTAGTTACTATGTCTACTGTGTACGTCAAACAGACTCACCCTTCTGAACCTATTATGCTGTGTCTTCATAGATATTGTTGTATTTTTTTTGTGTTTTCAGGTTATGGAGCGAGTACGATCCTGATGCAAAGGGTCGCATTAAACACTTGGACGTTGTCACTCTCTTGAGGAAAATAAGTCCACCTTTAGGTAAGTCTTTTGGTTTGTTATACTGAATAGATTAATTATTACTTTCTCCTGGTATTATGAAATTAAAATATATATAATATTTTTAGCAATCAAAGGCTAATTTATTTAAAAGAAACACCACTTTCATAACCTACATGGGTAATACTCGAAAGGCTCGACTCAATTAACCAAGACAGTGAAAGATTCAATATTTCAACCACACAAAGCCACTAGCTGATAGGGGATGTCTATGTCCAGCAATGGACCAATGTAGGCTGATGATAATGAACCTCATTAAGGAACTTAACCAACGATACCACAACCAATCGAGGGTGCATGTCCGTACAGCACGGACGATCGCAGCGAAATTAGTCCGCTACCTTTGGCTTTTATAGTAAAGCGACTACTCTCCGTTACCTCAAATAAAACCACATCCATCAATATAGGTATAATTTAAAAAAAATAGTGTTGGTAAATGTACAATATAATCTTGTCCTTCGAAAAGTGTCTCAGAATACCCATATTATGTTTCGATCGTCTCGATCAAAGTTTTTGAGAAGGCTGCGAAATACCTTATCCATGTTATCTATTCATAAAATTTCATTTTTTATCTTCTTCTACCTAGTGACCACCAAGGTTTTTTCACTCATGTTTTAAACCGTGAATCAACGTTATTATGCCAACATATATTTTTTTAATTCGGAGATAGATCTATGTTCATTTCATCTTCAGGTTTCGGCAAACTATGTCCGCACAGAACTGCCTGCAAACGACTGGTCTCTATGAACATGCCTCTAAACTCCGACGGTACAGTCAACTTCAACGCAACCTTATTCGCTGTCGTTAGAACCCAACTGCAGATCAAGACTTCAGGTTTGGATAAATCCTCTTCTTTTCATAAAATCTTTGCTACCTTTGTTTTGACTATTGATCAGTTAAGCCACCTGTTGATTGTGTGTAACAGTTTGCAGTTAGCTCAATTGTTTCTATTGTACAATGTACATACCTATTAGTTCTAATCAGTTTCTATTATTTTATTTTCTTATTATTTGTGCTTTTGATTATGTTGATCATTACTTTCAGGATTTTGATGTTTTATGTTAAAATATGGAAATATTTTTATTTCTTCTTTATCGTATTTTTCTATTTGGTACTTGATAATGTGTCTTTTATGTTACACTTTTTTATTTCTCTATTTATATTTTCTATATTTTTTTATTGTAGGAATTTTAGTGTTTGCAATTTGAATTAAACTGTAGTAATATAAAGTAATTCTGTGATTATATTATCAATGACTATAATATTACTTTTATATTTTGTGAGTTCATCTTGTAGTCATCAGTTGCTCGAAGTTCTGCATACGTTGGAGCACAGAAGAAATATATTACTACTACTTGGTTCTACCCGAATATGTTCAACATTATTGTACTCGCGGCATAGTTAGATTGAGAACATTATCTGCATTAAAAACAAGATACAAGTGCATGCTTTATTTCACCAACAGGCACCATAGCAATAGACGAATGCAACACCGAACTCCGAGCTATCATCAAGAAGATCTGGAAGCGCACGTCTCCGAAGCTCTTGGACCAGGTGGTGCCTCCACCCGGGGATCCCAACGAGATCACCGTCGGCAAGTTCTATGCCACCTTCCTCATACAAGACTACTTTAGAAGGTAAAGAGTTAGCTTTAACAGCTTAGGGTTTACCTACCTGGGTATTTTTGAAAGATCTTTAAAGGAATTCTACCAAGTGCGTAATGTAACAGTTCAGATTCGAATTACATCAATGACTGAGCAGCAACGAGCATAAACTCGTTTATCAGTGAGGCAGTATTTTAGGGTTATGCTCAAATCTTATCTGAGCTTGCATTATTAACAAATGGTCCTGGTAAGGGGTTGCTCATCTATACGAATCGAACTACCCTAGCTGGAGAATTCAATTTGGCATAAATTCCTTCTGAAATTTTGCGAATGGCGGGCAAGTCTGTTTCAATAAAGAACGAATCCTAAAATAAGTTTCCTCGACCATTTTATGATCAATATTTATATGTATGGTTATTAACCTGATTGTTTCTATTTTTATAGGAACCATGCGTAAGTTGACCCAGTTTTAAGCAACTCTGTTGAGATCTTTAGCTGTATTTTTGCTTGCTACTTTGGCTGAAATAAGAGTTCTCTTTTAGCCAAGTTTTGCTTTTCAGTTTTTACCCTCATACTTTATTTCACATCCATTTTTAAGGTTCATGCAATCTAGTGTTTAACTCTATGAGTTTCTAAACATTGATTGTATGTTTCAGGTTTTTTTCAGCTTACACCATAAGTTTTTTTTTATTCACCAGTTCTCATGCTACTGATTTAGACTTCAAGGGTACTTTTCTACTAGAAATGTACGAATTATCTAAGTGGCGGATCGTCTCAAGCCAAACCAATAGAATCGCTTGGCTATAGCATCATGTGATCCTATTGGTTAGTTTACAACTTTCCATTGCTTAGTAGTAATATCTGGTGGACAAGCACCTTCACGCATGTCTTTTGAACCTACTGGAAACTCAAAGCATGTATCCCTCTTGTATATTTAAATCTCCATGGATGTTTACAATCACTTGCTTCAAAAGTGCACAGTGTATTTTCTTTTTGAGTTTTTTTTGCGTGAGAATTCTTGTGTTTGTCGATTGTTCATATGCATGAGGACTTTATTTTACTTTGTAACATTTGCGTTTTGCCGTTGGGCATATTTGGGCAACTGATTGTAATGTATGTAACATCTTTTGGAGATGTACATGACCCATAGGACAGCACCGTTTTACGCCCCGCTTTCACCAACAAAAACAACCAATTGAATTTTGACACTATGCTTTTGGTTGTTTTTACATAAATCCACTGTGCTCAGTTTTTGTGGAAACGCCTTTTTTTAAGCAGTAGGGGTAAAATCTCGTTGTTATTTATCCGCGTGTTGATTTGAAATAGTAATATAAGAAAGTGATCTAAAGCACCTTGTTGCATATGACTACCATAGCAAAATTTGTTTAAAACGTTTGAACCGATATTTTATTAACAGAACTAGATGATAGTTTTGCCTGTGATTTTATTGGATCAAAAACTAAGCCTGCTGAGGCCTTTTTTGACTAGGAGCTAAATTTTAATAATTTGCAAGGTTATCGCTGCTAAAGGAGAGATGGCAAAGCTGTTCTGAGTGATGACGCATTGCGGGCACGTAGTTCTCCGCAAACCAGTTACACTATGCGCTGCTACTCAGAACACCCTGTTAGAATGTTCTAAAAGTCCCCTCCACCACAAAACTCTAGGTTCAGAAAGCGCAAGGAGCAAGCAGCAGCAGAGTCGCTCCACAACAACCAGATGACACTACAAGCTGGGTTGAGGACGCTACACGAAGCAGGCCCCGAGCTGAAGAGAGCTATATCTGGGAACTTGGATGATATGGTGGGGGAAGTGGTCGAGCCTATGCATAGGGTGAGTCAGTAGAAACATACACGACAGGTTCAGGAAGCGTAACAGAAAACACTACAAGCTGAATTAAGGAAACTTCCTCCTTTCTTTTAACTCGGGAAAGGAAACTTTCCCGAGTTAAAAAACGCTTGAACTTGAAGGATATGGTGGGGGGAATGGACGAGCCTATGCATAAGGTTAGTCAATAGAAATGCTAGACTGGTCCAGGAAGCTTTTCTCCCCTACAAACAGATGACACAACAAGCTAGGTTAAGTAGATCTACGGAACTTCTATTCCAGCAAAAATATGTATATCTCTCATCGTGGACATTATCCCTGAGTGCAATCGGCTGTTCTAAATCTAGGAACCACTTGCGCAAAGTCATGGGCAGGAGTCAATAAACAATAAAATGTTTATAATGTTTCAGCGAAACCACACTCTGTTTGGTGCCGTGTGGACCAGTATCAAGAAACACGGTAAAGGAGGCTTTGGACGTGACATGAGAATGGACCTGCCTGAGCCGGCTAACTATAAAGCAAATGGTACGATTAGCAACTTTCTAGGCTCTAATATAGAATTAAATAATAAGTACATTTTGATTTCAGCTCCGCTGGACATAAGCCTTCCCTAATGAGTGCAATAACTTAATATACTTTTTAATTTGTCTATTGGGATTTATAAGTGGTTTTCTTTTTCAGGGCAAAAAGACCAAAATCTTAGTTCGATGATGAGACGCGAACTTGGGTTGGATGGGAAGATCCCTGAAGAAGAATTGTAAGTACCTACATCAAAACAAATAGAAAGTATATGTATACTTAGTAGTGTCCATACTTTGAATAGTTTGCGACAAACATTTATCATTGTGTACATTAAAATTTGTAGGTCTGACGGCCGTGTACTCAAACGAAATTCAAATCGGCATTCTTTGATACCTATCGATAAAAATCTATGAAAAAATTGTCAATTTAGACGTTTGAATATTAAAGGGTAGTGTTTATGTAATGTTTAGGGGACAGTGGTACCAAAGCAGGGGGTGTAAGAATAAGGGTAATCACCATTGATTAATTAAAAAAGGAAGATATGTTACGTTCTCCCAGCGCTTACTAAAAATTGGCATGTGTTACAACTACACGCAAACACATACGCTCACAGTTATATTTCCAGTCCTGTGCAATACAAAGAAGAACAAAGACGGAAAGACGTATCTAAGACCGAAGTGAGACCGAGACAACAATATTTCACGCGAATCCCAACCGCCCGTGCCGCCGGTCCGACGATGACTGAGGCGGGAGCACACAATTTTACACAATAGAGATTGCCATTTTCGAGAAACTAGTACCTCGTCTTCCCTTTTTAATTAATCACAATTTTTTAGTAAGCGCTGGGAGAACGTAACCTATCTTCCCTTTTTAAATCAATGGTTTTCTATGTATATTAAAAAATATCTATCTATGTAGTGTATAGTATTATGCATATCAGTTATCTAGTACCCATAACACAAGCTCTGCTTAGCTTGGGGCTAGATAATGCTCTATGAATTGTCCAACATTATTATTATTATTATTATTATTATTAATATCTGTGTAACAAGAACTGACCAGAACGACACCGTTAAAAACTATAAAAATCTATCGTCATTTGATGAATTCATTGACGTACGTGCTTGCAACACAAATAGGGTTCGCAGTTAACCCGCGTATATCCGTATAAACATAATGATGATCTTTTCAGAAAATACGATGACGGCAACCACAGCGATGAAGAAATAGCGATGCAACCTTTACTTCACGGCAAGGACTCGGAGAGGATATTCAGAGTTATTGAGTAAGTTAGACCTGTTTGGTGCTGGTTTACAAAAATTTTCACCACCCCAATTCTTCCCACGGGTGTCCTAAGAGGGGACTAAGGGATATCCATCAAGGGGCGGGCAGCAGCTTACACCAAACTGCGATCCCCAACCCGCATGCCCAGCGTGGGATAATGGGCAGTACCCCCTATGAGTTAAACGCTTATAAGGAATTTATCAGGGGGAGGCCTGCATCCAGCCGTGGACCGATACAGGCTGTTGAGGTTCAGGTTTAGGTTGAGTAACTTATATGAACTCCTTACTAACGTGGGGTAAAACCTACGTGGAACTTGACCAGACATTAGATTTTTCCAGACCTTTTCTTGACTCTGTCAACAGGCTATTGGTAATTGAATTGATACCACGGAAATTGCAGGTACTGATGATAGATAGATATATAAAATTTGGCAATACAGACACACATTACAGCAATTCCCATAGAAACAGAATTTTAAACGTACAATAGGTTGAAAAATTCAAACAACACCTTAAGAAAGTAAGTAAGTACTCAGTGTAGGAACATTAGGCTGATGATGATAACGAGTAATTATTGAATGGAGGGGTACCTACTAATATCATACCCTTCCTAGAGTCTGTTCAAAAAGAGAAGAGTCGTGGCGTTACGGCGAACTAACACTTTTAGTCGTACTGCAATGACAGAGTAGTGTTGTCAACGCAACAAAAGTTGTCAATTGGCACACGAGCGCCCTGAATTCCCATGACTTCTCTTTTTGAACAGACTCTATCACTTTTAAGAATGAAGACATGGTTTCTTCACGAACGTGCTCTCGATGATGATGACCTACAAGTCCACGCAACGTCAGTAAATAACCAATAACCTGTAGAACTACTTATTGATGTATTATTTGTATTTCAGGTATTATGTAACCAAATTTAGTATTTCATATATTGAAAACTTGTCGTTTTTCAATCAATAATGTGCCTACTATATACATAATTATTATAAACAGCGGGATATTTACTATGATTTGAGTTTCGGGATAACTGACAGTTATTTGGTAATCATCGCATGAAACTGTGCCGAAATATTGGAAAGCTCAAAACACAAATCATGGTGAAAAATCCTGTTGTAAATGACTTAAATGTTAATAACCATGATAGATTCAAAAGTTTCGTAAAAATTTTACCTAAAATTGGACACAAATGTCTGCTTTAAATGGTAGCAGCCTAGTGGGATGAGTCAAAGTTGTATCCGTGTTGTAAATTGTATTTCCTATCATGCCACATTAAAATTACTATAAAATACTTGGATGAAAACCAGAAAAATGTTATACAGATGCTTGTTATACACTCATTTCTTCAAGCCATACAAAGTACTAATATACTCATTTAAGGCCACCAGTGAAAGTGGCGCCCCCAAATATTTTATCTTATTATTACGTTAAACGCAGCAAGTTTTAAAAATCCATCGTTCAGTTTGTGGTATCTATTAAAAGTTATTTGTTAATGCCTCTGTAATAGTTTCATTTTGTAAAGCTTATGCAGAGATACGAAGTTGCGCTTTTTGGCCACCAAACTCTATTTTCGCATCTCCTCCTAAAATATATGAGATAAAATTATTAGAGGAGATTGCTTATAATAGATATTAAAAACTGAACGTAGGATTTTTAAAAATTCCTATGATAAACGCAAAAATATGATAAAATAGGTATCTTAAGTACTTATGTAAGGATAAAAACAAAGAGTCGCTTTGGGTTCTTTTCTACAAAAAAAAGTCGACGTCACAGACAATCGGTATCTTCCATCTTCCATCAATAGACAATTCAATAGGTATCTTCCATCTGTATAACATTTTTGTTAACGTTACAGAAAAACTTCCAACGATTTAATGCTGATGAAAAATAGCCGTAAGTCAGTTTTAGTGTGTTGTGATGCCACAATAACTATTGAATGATTTAATTGCATTGATAACAACTCTTTTATATATTACTTTTGCATGTGTTTGATGTGAATTTAAAAATATAAGGATGAAAATACACTCGAGAGCAATGAATCCGGGTCACTTAAAGAATGTTAAAAATCTCGGAAACTAAAAATGATAGGTTAATGCAATAAATTGTATTTAATAGACAATGTAATACTCCTTAAATGAAAGTAAAAAAAATATGAGTCACCATACATTTTATTAACACAAAATTACATAAAGAAAAAAACTGCTGATCTCTCCTTAAAACAAAAATAGGAAACATGAAATTTTTGAACTTTATTACGATTTTCTTGAATTTTAATACTTCGTATTGCCTCCTCGTGCTTCCATTACTGCGTTTACGCGGTTTGGCATGCTGTACACCAAGTTCCTTATACGATTTTGGGGAATATTCTCCCATTCCTCTGTGAGAGCAATTTTGAGCTCACGAAGCGTGATTGGGGGAGGGTTTCGTTGTTTTACGCATCTGCCTAGCTCGTCCCAAGCATGCTCGATCGGGTTGATATCCGGGCTGCGCGCTGGCCACTCCATACGAGTAATGTTCATCTCTTGAAGGTAGTCATTCACAATCCTACCTGTATGAGGTCGGGCATTGTCATGCATAATTATAGCATCCTCACCTAAATTGACCATAAATGGACCAACGTGATCATTGAGGATTTCTTCCACATATCTTACGCTAGTTAAAGAGCCGTTTTCTATGATCACCAGCTCTGTGCGACTTTCAGAAGAAATTCCGGCCCACACAAGTACAGACCCACCACCGTAGGCTACTTTTTCTTCGATGCATGCTTGCTTGAATCTTTCCCCTGGTCTTCGATACACTCTGTGTCTTCCATCGTTCTTGTAGAGCATAAATTTTGATTCGTCGGAGAACATAACTTTTGACCAATCTTCAATACTCCAATTTACGTTTTTAGGATTCTTTAAGTGACCCGGATTCATTGCTCTCGAGTGTATTTCGTAACAATTATGCGCAAAATCTTCTCTGATAAAATCTCTGTGAATGCGGACTCAATTAAAAAATGCTTTATTTCCATAAATACAATATATTATGTACACTTCGAAAAGGTCAAATCATATTCAAAAAATACACTGATACGAAAATAAAGTGGTATTTTTTATTTCGGCCGCTTCGGTATGTAGACTAAAGTATAGAAACGACGAAGAAATCTTTAGCCTCTTAGTTGTTTCATTGTAGAAGAAAAACCTTAACTTACTATAAAATGAAATAAATATGTCAAAGCATAGCGTTAACTAGTTTCGTCTCTCCACGAGACATCATCAGGACACCATACACAACACTTGATCTTGACACTGAGAACCAAACAACAACGGCAGAGTCCCACCAGAGATGTTGCCACTCCGAGCTCCGTGCGCCAAATTGGTGCGTTATGTTAAATCGAGAAGTTTTGCCCGTAATTGTTATATTTTGCAATGAATTTCAGCAAAATAACACCTAAATCTATTGTGAATTAAAAAAAAATAGTGATAGGTAACCATTTAAGTAGGTAAGTTCGGAGGCATGCAAAGTAAATTCCTAGACAACTGGATGCGCCATTTATTATTGTTTTCAGAGGAAACTCTTATTCTGTTATTCTATAATAATATGATGAATTTACGCATCTGAGCATGGTTTGATAATATTGTTTTGATACCTTATTATTCGAGTCTCTTCTATTTTCTCTGGCATTCTATCACTATACTGTTTGATACCTATAGATATCTCATAAGCTCTGTTTATCAGGTCCCATGACAATAACTCCTGGTCATTTATTGAATGCACTGATTATTCAAAGTCCACATTGTTAATTTACAACAATGCGAACTTATAATAGGCAAAAAGAACCAAATAATGCGTTAGTTTTGTAACCAATACATACAGAACTCATGCAAAAGATAACAGATACGGTAACAAACTGAAACAAATACGGTAACAAAATTGGTCAAAACTTTGTTTTCAGCTCGTGACAACACGCCGCGCCAGAACAACAACGTGCCTTATTGTGTAGAAAACCCTGCAGAGACCCTTATTGCTCGAGTAAGTAAGCTTGTCGCACCTCCTGGAAAGCACGATTATGTGCATTCAAATATGAGATTTAAGTCGTAACAATTAAAATTAATTTTAAAAGCATCAGACGACAGACTGCTCGCGGATTACTCGTTTGAAGCTTGTAAGAAGCCATTTTGTCGCTGTAAAAAGTTATATATTTGAATGCACGTTAAGGTGTTGTGTGGTAGCGGTATTGGATCAAAGAGTGCAGAAATCAAGCTTCAAACGGGTATGATGAACTTTTTGGTATTTTTTCCGTATTTATAGTCGGCAATAAAAAGATGCAGGCAAAACCAAAAATGCATACTTTATTACAATAAAAAGTTTGAGAATCATTGATTCTCTGTTTACGTTATTTCTTTCGCTCGGGTGAACATACTATAACACTTTATAGTCTTAGACGCAGACGTGCTTCTCATATCACGTCAGACGGTAACAATGTGATAACTATTAAAAGCAATTTTTTTTGTATAGTTTAGGAAGAGATGCAAAAATAGAGTTTGGTGGCTAAAAGCGCAGCTTCGGATCTCTGCTTAAGCTTTACGAAATAAAACTATTACAGAGGCATTAATAAATAGCTTATAATAGGTATCACAATCTGTACGATGGATATTTGAAATTTCCTGTTTTAAACGTGATAGTGAGGTAAAATAGGTAGCGCCACTTTGACTCTGGCACAATACGTGTGCAGGCTTCCTGTACGCTGCGAATACGCGATAGAGCGTCGTCGTCCGTGTAAAGACAGCTATCTAGACAGCACAACTAGCTAGCTTCACAGTTTTAAACATTTGCTGTCCCATCATTCATTCCTAACTTAAGAGTACACTGTTTGTCATCAGTGAGCTCGGCCTAAATGCATGCTATCTCACATGTCATCAAAGACATACCCGCGCGATAGAATGAAATGCACAATGATTTATGCCGCCGAACAGACTTTAGCACAAGGGTTTTCATGGAAAAATTATTGAATGTATCTCTTCAAAATAAATATATTTTAACTTACTAATAACTAAACTATGTCGGTTAACCCTTCATTTAGAATGTTCTTTCCCCGTGTGTTATTAATTTTCGCCCAAAGCTAAGCTAAAATTCAAACGTGTACTTTTTTTACTGTTAGCTGTATACAGACATAGGGTTTATGACGGTATAAATTGATTTTATCCTTAGTTTTGGATGGTCACCATCAAACAGCCTTGTAACCCATCGTTTGTATGAAAAAATGAGCGACTAGTTCCACCTTAAGTATCATGTACCTACATTGTTCTGAATAAATTATTTTGTATTTGTATTTTGTATGTAATCTTTTGTCCAGGTACTGACGGCACAGGGTCTCAGCAAGTACTGCGACCGCGAGTTCGTACAGAGCACGGCGCGTGAGATGCAGGACGCGCTCGACCTCACGCAGGAGGAAATGGACACGTGAGGAGTCTAGATTATCATAATCACAATCACTTTATTGCATGAAAAATCTAAGTATAAAAAAAAAATGTTTGTTACACTATTTGTAACTCAAGAACGGTTGAACCGATTTGGCTGAAAATTGGTGGAAAAGTAGCACCAGGAGACGGACATAGGATATCCCGTTCCCGTGGGACGTGATATAAAAAAATCCGCGGGGGTGAAGCCACGGTGCGCAGTTAGTAATATTATAAAGGTCTTAAGGAAGCCTTGTTAATATTTCACATAATTCACTGTAAATTTGGCATACAAAATAGACACAAAATATAAATTGAAATTGAGCAGAATCACACTTCACACTAATATTATAAATGCGAAAGTTTGGATGGATGTATGGATGGATGGATGTTTGTTACCTCTTTACGCCAATACTACTGAACAGATCGGGCTGGAATTTTGCATACAGGTAGCTCTAGTTCTGGAATCAAACATAGGCTACTTTTTATCCAAATCAGTTCCCGTGGGATATACATCACCTTTAAACATTTCCATAGGAACAACGCGTGCGAAGCCGCGGGGCGCAGCTAGTATATATAATAAATATAAAAAAGTCGTGTTAGTTACACTGTTTATATCTCAAGAATATTACAAAAAATTCGACTCAGGTGGGATTCGAACACGTGACTTTCCGCTCTGAACGGCCAAACCAACACGGGAAAAATTAAAGCTACGTAAAGCTGAATTGCTATTTGCTAAATTGTGTTTATACTAATGTGACTCTGTTTTTCAGCGCTGCAAATCAAATTATTCTTCAAGAAAGAAAATTAAACACAGCTGTTACCCGGCCGAATGATGTGGTAAAATAGATTTTACTTTTTCCTACTACGTATATAATATTATAAGCGCGAAAGTTTGTATCTGTATCTATGTTTATTGCTCACGCAAAAACTACTGCACGGATCTGGCTGAAATTTTGCATACAGGTAGTTCTAAACCTGTAATAACACAAAGGCCCATTCTATAACTAGATTTACAAATAAATGAGTTGGTATAATTATGATAAAATTCATCAACTAGCCTTAAACAGAGCTTGATGTGTTCCGGGTAACTGTTAAACTAAGGTATTATACATATCAATCATTGTTAATATTATACAATATACCCGAACATCCGGTATAAATATTTGCAGATTGATAAGCATTTGTCCCGAGGCTAGAATCGAACCCGTAAACTTCGGCTTCACAGGCGGATATTGGCCTGTCGCGTCAAAAAATCTCAAGTGATGGACGCTTTTGTCAACTGCGAATACTTTGTTGGAGTGATGTTGAGTCAAGGCGAGAATCTATTTTACCTATCTGGAGGAAACATTTAAGAATATGGGTATTGGTATATAAATATTATACTTACTCGTTGAAATAACGTTTGTCTCTTTTGTTTCAGGAAAGTTTGTACTCTCGCCAATTTCACCCTTTCCACCAGCCGCCAACGCAACCGCCGTCGAGGAACAAATAGCGACAGAGCAAAGCGTCTAGGTTTCTTTTGTAACCGTGCGGTTGGCACCCGCACTGGTTTGTTTTGCACCCCTTGGGAGTTGATTTTGCACCCCTTGGGGGTTTGTTTTGCACCCATTGAGGGTTTGTTTCCGCTCCGGGAGCCGAAGCCTTTTGATGAAACTTTTGTAAATAGACTCGAAGCTAAGCTTTGAAGTGGTTGAAATGCTGCTTTTGAAAAAGAATAGATTATAGTTGGTGAATTTTTTTGAGAATTTTGTGCTTGAAATGAGTATTTTTGTATTATCTATAGTGGCCCGTGCCTTATATTCGATAGTGTATTGATAAGAAAAAGTGCCAAAGTATTTCATCGCCTTATTTAGCTGAGACGGGTATATTGTTGGATTATATTTTTATTGGATGGGTATATAAATCATATTATTTGGATTTGAGTAATATCTAGTCAAATAAATAGCTTGTTTTTGATTTGAAAAGGTATCTAGCGTTGTAAATGTAAAATGAGTATAAGTATATATTTTACCAATGAACTATTTTGTATGGAATTATTGTTATTGTAAATAAACTGTTGAAATATATTATGCGTTTTGCGATTATCAGAGAAGCCTTTTTAATTAATAATGCTAGACAATGCATACAGCAACATGTAGCCCTAGGGTCAGTAGAACTTCTGTTATGGTACTAAATGATTGATATATATAATAATAGAATAGCGTTAGAGAGAGTCAAATCGTTTATTTCTTTAGACTTGCAAAATAAGCACTTGCACATGTATTTTTACTATAAACAGCTTGATAAATAGTAATTACTATCAAATATGAAATAAGGTGCAATTTACTCTAATTCACTTCAATTTTATGTTCACTAGCGGAAGAAGTGAAAAAAACCCACTAGCAAGTTTATGGCTTATCAACTAATACAATCTTTGCACGCAGCCAGCGTTATGGACGCTTCCCACAGGTGTATGGATCAGCAGTTGAGTTTCTTGTAGATCTTGTAAGTCATGTATTCACCAAATGTAGATACATATAATTTAGGGAATTCTGGTGAGATTGTTTGCAACAGTCTACCTACAGTTATATGCTCTTTTATAAAAGGAAAATTCATCTTATTACAATACTGCATAGAACCCTTCACAGAAATCTAAAAAATAAGTGCTTTATTATTAAAATTTCTGTGGAACCCCCAATAGACAATAGAATAGTTAAAGAATATCACCCCAATAGAAATTCATAGGTGGTGGTCGTTTCACAGGTCTAAGCCACGAATAGTAAGTAACACAAAGTACATGAATTTGAAAAACCAGTCGGAGTGAGAGGTCAAGTTGCATTAAGGGGCTTGGAAGGGCATAGTTCATGTAATAAAGAAAAAGCCTACCAAAGAAAAACGTTTGTGGGAGCCACGTCAAACATAGATCAACTAGGTTATCTTTTTGAGAGACCATAGCGAGTAGTTTCGTCTCACCCATTATTTCCGCCCATTAAGGGTTCAAACGACACTACTAAAACTTACGCCTCTAGTGTCACACCTCATAGATAGATAGATAGATAGATAGAATATACTTTATTGCACAACAGTTGTACATAGGCGAACATAATGCTAGATAGCATTCTCTACCTGCTAACCTTTGGGTAGTGTGAACAACAATTTAGTAGGTAGTGCTATAAACATAACAAAGAAGAAAGCTAATAATAATCGTAACACTAACATTAATAAATACACATAAAAATATATATATATAATACTTAAATACTTAAAATACCTGTAATATATAAATAATAAGTATATAACGTACCGAATTATTCCTGAGAGAGAAAGTGATTTATGACTCTAGATCTGAAGATATTTACCTCATGTATAACTCTACAGAACAACCCTTTTGTCATTACGTGTAGTCTACGAATAAGAATAGTCGGGAAGGGTAATTCAGAACAAACTTCAAACAAAAAGTGGGCCTAGCTCAAACCAAAATGACGTATAAGTCAAGAAACGAATCATAGCCAAAGTTCCAATTAGACATTGCTTCGTGATTAGTTGAATTCAGAACGAAAGCAGGGATTGGTTGGCGTTTGCTAAATGAAAGCGGTGATTGGTTCGCGCGCGTACTGCAATGTCTGCTATGACAGTTGAAACAAGGCGGCGTGGATGATGTTATGCAATAAGTAGAGTGAACCAAGTTGTTAATAAAATAATATAATGGTTAACAATGTTTTTTATTAATTTGTTTTTGTTACTTTGTACACATGAATGAAATCTATGTTCCGCGAAATATGATTAATTTATTAAGTTTTAGTCTAGAAGACATTAGAAAAGAGTCTTTCTTCGCAATGTGAGAGTGAAGACGGATTTTCTGAAGTTCAACGATAATATCTTCAGTATCAAATATTTTAGAAAAACACTATGTTGATATTACTGATGATTACATTTCAATATTTCATCAACAAGAAGAAATAAATTCTAAGATTAAAAAATATGTATCTCAAATATTTCATTAACTCAGAATATTATAATAAATCAATAACTAACTTCAATTTGCGTATTATTGACCATAATATTGTTTTGTATTAATAACAAAAAAACGAAGTCAAAAATTTACTGACTTCATATTGCATAGTATTGAACATTTCATTTTGATGTCGTATTTGAACATCTATGAATGTAATTATAATTTAGCTACTACTTACTAGTGAAAAGTGATCCCTAGGCATTTTAATCTTGTATGGCTCCTGCACCACTTCACAACACATGTTGGCATGATGATTCACAGCTATTTCACAAAGATACTCACGAAAACGTCTGTGCAGACTGGACGTGTGTTCGCTTGCAAGATAAATATCCGACTGATGGCGCGCTGAGCCCGACTTTTAAGCCCCGCCTACTTTAGCACGACTTTGGTTGGTGCATTTTTTTTAAAGCAGTTACTGTTCCTCACTATTCTTTATTCGTAGCGTGTAGTAGAGTATTCAACACCGAAGTTCGGTCAAGCGAGCCATTAAAAGGAATCGTAACCTAGGCACCATAGATGTAGATCTAATATGATCAGAATTAATCACCGTAAAGCAAAGAAAAAAAACAACAGTATCTGTCACTTATGGAGTAAGTCGTTTATTTTTGCAAATTCAGGTGCTCACTAAAAAGTTTAGAAAAGCTTACAAAATTGTTTTTGATCAGTCTGCCCAGAAATTTTATATTTATAGGCCTAAGCTAACTTAAGTCCTTTGATTGTCATTAAACTTCTGGGATCAACGATCAGATTTTCAGGAAGCGCTTCTACTTACGATTCATCATCATCCATAGCATCATCATCCATACCATCATCGTTATTTTCAACAACTATTGTATCACCTATATCTGAACCAAAATCAAATACACTACTATGATCATTCTCTTCATTTAGGTTTTCGTATGTTTCAGAGTCAGTGTGTAATTTATCTCCGTCGTCTGGATTATCTTCTTCGTTTTCATCAGCTCCGTGGTTCATACTAAGCTGATATAAATTGTTATCAGCTTGTGGCTTGTGGAATGGGTCATCTTGTTTAGTTTCTGAAACAACTTGTGAACAATTCATCAATGTAAAATCAAGAGCATCAAACTTTGCTGCTAAAACTGCTTAATCAGTGTCTATTTTAATACCTTGTGTAAGTTCTTCTGCATCGAAACCTAAGCTGCCTTTAAGTGATGATTGAGTTTGTACTGTCCCTACTATTATAATAGTACTGTCAACAGCAGACTCATTACAACCAGTAAAATCGTCTATTTTATCTATTGAATTGTATACCTGAGTATTTTTATCGTCATTTTTTGCCACGGTATTAATTAGTGAGTTATGTTGGGTAGTGTTTCTGCTTAGTTCTACGATTTCATCTTGTAGTCTTCTTATCAGAAATGCCAATTCAGATATGTGCTTGTCTATTTCCTGAGACGCTGGCAATGGTCTTTTTTCCGACGATTGACTTAAAGAATTTATATTTTTTGCTGAATCGTTACTTTTTACGGTCCTCAGTATAACAATGGATGAGGCGCTTGGTGTCTGTGGATTGTCAGACTTAACACAACCGGGATTTTTTGTATGATTTTCCATTTTAATGATCAAACTATTCCAGAAACCGTTTCATTCTTTCCTTGCATTCCTTTTTCCACTCATCTTTCCTTTGTCTTTCGCAGACGTCTATCTCCGGCGGGGGCGGTGGAGGGGGTATAGGGGGGCAGCCTGGCCAAGCCAAATCAGGCGTCAAGGAGTTTTGTTTTTCAATAAGGTCACAACGTCCTGTTCCTGGAATTTTTGTAGGAACTTTACAAACAATGGGCAAGTCTCTTGCAAGAATTGGGCCCCCAGGAAAGTTCTTAATTTTTTCTTTACAAAGTGCGAAGCATTCCGGTGCTGGTGTAGGCTCGGGTATTTCCGGAATGGGACATACCCATATTCCTGCTTTTATTTTTTGTCTCCTACGTTGATCCTTACAAGCATCAAAGGGGGGTGGATCAGGCTTTGGTTCTACTGTGCATATTTTTACAGGAAAATTACCCCTATTATTGGCCATACTTCTAGTTTAGCAAGAGTAAATGATTCACAGAGTTTGTGTGGTAATCTTTATAGATATACAAAGAACTGTGTACACTTACTAATGATTCATAATTATTGCTGTTGGCGTTCCTATCAATAAATAAATTTAAGTTAAAACATACCGTTGATTACTATAATAGTAATTTGAAGGTGAGCTGCGAATAATCGAAACAAGTAATTTCTCCACGATTGTGATGCACAAGATCTCGACAAAAGATATTGCAACGCACGCTACATGTATGTGTAAGCAACTTAAATAAAGTTTCTTTCTGAGCGAAGGGATTCTGCTGAACAGATTACGGAGATATCCCAGGCGATATAGGTGGTGGAAAACCTCGTGTACTGTATCCTGACGTGTTAAATATCTGAAGCATGTCGGTTACAAAGAAACGCCTATAAATCGACACAAAACACAATGGGTGGTATTCTGACGCGCCACTCAAGAAATAGTGTGACTCTACTACAATACTCTAATACAAAGATGGAATAAAAACTTACGGTCTTATAAACAAAATGAACATTGATATCTAGAATGCTGGTACCTACAACGCTTGTTGCAAGCAACATTTGTCGAGGTCTTGGTCTCATTTCATTTTCTACATTTCCGTCGAACTTACGTACTCGTAGCTCACCTTTATGCCAACCAATATCTACCTGAGTCGTGATCAATTGCTATGTGGTCAAAATAGTGTGAACATGTTTTTGATTTTTATTGCTTTCTGGGATTGATAGATTGTTATTTTGTTAGTTTGGCTTGGATTTGTTAAATTTTCTCATTCTGAAGCGTATTTTTTCTATCGGATCTCTCTAACATTTTCAATTATTTTTACTTGTTTTAGGTTTTGAGAAGATTTATGACGACAGCTCCAGTAAGTTATTGTATTCTCTTTGGCTCCAGTGACGGAAATATCATAGAGTATAATAGTAAACATAAATTCTCTTACGAACATAGAGTTTATATAGTATTATATATAGCCACTGACGAAGTTATTGTACCTATTCTCTTTGATACAATCATTACTGCTTCTTCGGTTTAATTTTCGAGCAAAGAATCACTCACCTTGGAGGTTTTTACCAACTGCCCAAAGAGAATACAATAACTTCGTTTTGTATTCTGTAAAACTCGATATTGCTTGAAGCACCTCAGTGACGAGCGTGGTAATGACGTTCGAAATGAGCTCGGTCACCTAAGTGAATTCAAGTTTGAATACTAACTTTTAATGTATAAAATAAAACATACTATCACGTCCCAAAAGGACCGGGTATACTTGCATGTAGGCTTGTAGAGAAAGATGTCAAGTAATAAAGGTCCCCTGTGCAATAATTATATATTCTATATACTATTTCGCCGTGTGGTGCCGGCTTAGAATTTGCACCATTCCAACTCTTCCCGCGGGTGTCGTAGGAGGCGACTAAGGGATATCTACCGAGGGCGGGCTGCGGCGCCTCCTGCATAACATTTCTACCACCAAACTGCGATCCCCAACCCGCCTGCCCAGCGTGGGGATTATGGGTAGACCCCCCATGAGATAACAGCCAATAAGGCGCTTATCCAGCAGGACATAGGCCTCCCCTAAAAACTTTAGTTTTCAAGCATAGCGGTATGGATGACGAAAAGACTCGACGTAGTTTTCCAAACGCTGTCCAGCCTAACTGGATCCTCCTCTTGGACTCGTCCTCAAAATAGTTTTTTCCTAACTACAGAATCTGCCCGATCAAATATAAACTTGAAACTAGTAATAAACAATTAAGGTAACTGCAGGCTATTGCAAACAATCTCCAAGTAGCTCTACAGAGCCTATACCTGTGCTCCTGGTGGAGTTGAGACTTGGATATCTGGTACCGAAGCTCTTCGGGGTTAAAAAAAATATCTGAACTTCACGGCGCGGTGTGGTGGAAGTGACGCGTGTCCCGAGAGCTGGTGAGTAGAGTATGAGCAAGATATTCATGAGCTAGGCTGCAATTTCCCGCTATACGGCAATGCTGCATTGCCAAAGTCCGTATACAGAAAGAAAGCTGGAAACTTATAAGCGCTTACCGGTGCTTGACAGCGCTGGTAACCCTCGCAGGAAAATATATGAACGCGCGCCGATAAGCACGCCATACAATGGGGCAATGCAGCCAGCGTCTAAGTTCGCTTCCTATGGTAAGTAGCTACTTTCATAATTTCTCGGAATATCGAATGAAATACATAATACTGAAACAACGATTTTATTTGCAATAACATTTATTTAATTTAAAATTGGATTATTCATACCCATTTAATTTGATTATTCTGGCCCGAGATTTAAGTTTGGTTTGATGGTAGAATGTTTTGATCCACCAGACGTAGTAGAAGGTTTTGAATGAATGGAAAATTTCTTATTAATATTTATGTCTTTAACGCTTTCAAGCTGCTCGGAAATATCAGATTTCAAATCCTTGATTGCGTTCTGTAAGTGATATTCATCATTTTCAGACTTTCTTCGATTTTCTTCGATTTGACGTTGAATGGGATTATCGTCATCTGCTGACCTGTAGTCAATATAATATAATTTAATTTCTGGCTTGCAATCAATCTCGTCTTCATCAGCATCGTATTCTCTGTAACTAATAGAATCTGTTACTTGATTTTGGATGTCATGAATGTTTGCCAGTATAGTGGCAGCCATATTTTCGTCATCATTCAGTTTTTTTTTAGTATCTAATGATACAAGAACCTCATCTTGCTCTGTGTTTTCTTTGGCCGTTACCACTTCTTGGTGGTTCTTGGGAACAGCACACTCCTGCACTGGATACAAGGCCGTTGGAATAGTTTCTGACGTAGTTTTTAAACAACTGTTTAAATTAGACTCGTTAATTATTGTTGTTTTACACATATTTAAAGCCACGCCTTCACTTGCTCCCAAAGACTCGGTATCAGCTTGCCCGCTGGTATTTTCAGTTTTGGGTGAATTTTGGGATTCTTCAATGAAAATTTGATAATCTTTATCAACATCAAACATTTGGGTGTTATGCTTATGTTCACCTTTTGCTGTTG
Organism: Eupithecia tripunctaria; assembly: GCA_955876795.1. Classification (NCBI taxonomy): domain Eukaryota; kingdom Metazoa; phylum Arthropoda; class Insecta; order Lepidoptera; family Geometridae; genus Eupithecia; species Eupithecia tripunctaria. The sequence goes on along the minus strand of OY041624.1, from coordinate 1,896,692 downwards.
GACTATTATTCTTGTCATCAATTGCGACCGTGTCAACAAGAGAAGGATTTTGGGTAGGATTTGCGCTAAGTTCTACAATTTCATCTTGCAATCTTCTGATGAGATTTTCTAAGTCAGTCAACTGCTTGTCTATTTGACTAGAATCTGGCAATGGTTTGTTCAGCGGCGATTGACACTCACGTTTATTTCTGATAATGTTGTCCAAATCAGCTCCATTGATAATTTCTGTTTTATTATTCTCATTTGATGGAACGGTTTGACCTGCACATGGTTCTTCTACGTCATCGGGGCTTTCCTTATCTTTTTCCATTTTGTTATGAAAACTACTCATAATATCGTTTCCTTTTTTCTTCGCATTCCTGTCTCTTTTTTTCTTTTCTTAGTTCTTCGCAGGGGTCTATTACTTCCTTAAAGGGACAAGTGGCTTCGGCTGGCTTTGTATCAACGGGAGAACAGCTTGGCCCCGAATCCTTTAACTTGCCTAATTTTATGATTTTTTTTTCGACTTCGTCACATATATCGTTGCCCGTAATTTCTACAGCAACACGACAGGGCTTAGGAGCTTCTTTTTCACCCTCTTTTCTGATCTTTGGGGGAAAATTCTTGATTTTGTCTCTGCAGACTGCTATTGCCGGTGGTGGGGGTGGCGGTGGTTGAGGAGGAAGCTTAGCGGCTTTTCTGGGTTTTGGTTGATATATACCTGCTTCTTCTTCTTCTTTGATTCGGTTTACCTCCTCTTTTTTTCTTATTTGCTCGCAATATTCAAGCTTGGGATCCTTAGGAGGTTCGACAGTGTTTTTTTCAGGTTTTTTACATGTTTTTACGTTCATTTTACGAGTAATTTCAGTTAGCTAAAGCCATGTCCTGATATCTGTTGTGGGTTTGAAGTTCTGAAGTTATTGTCTCCTACGTTATTATTATATTTTCTTTGGTTCTGTCAATACATGGTATACATCTCTTTTCTGTCAAATATGTACATCATTTTACTCTTATCTGTCACTTCCAAGGAGTAACAATGTAAATCATAGATACCTATGCGATCCATAAGAACAATGACGGACGAACAGGGTCGTAGTTATTCCGTACGGCCGAAGGCCTTACCTACATCATAGAGTTTATATAGTACAACATGCTTACAACACTAGTATAATATTAGGTCCTTACATATGAAATTGGCGTTTTTCGTACTGGCCACTTTAATCACAAATTTCTCCTCTTTGGTAAGGAATTCCAAATTCAAATTTGTACAGCTATAGACTCATGTATTGGTGCTTCGATAATCGTCATTCATTTGTTTTTTTTCTTCTCTTTTTTTCTGTTTGCGTCACTCATTTTACAAAATGGAAAACTTAAAATATCGCATTATTTACGAGTACGAGTTCCGCCGTGGCACTAGTGCTGCGGAAACAACTCGAAGGGTGAATGATGTGTATGGCGGTCGTGTTGCAAAAGAAAACACAGTTCGTTTTTGGTTCCAACGTTTTCGTTCTGGAAATTTCGACCTGCAGAACAAGCCCCGTGGACGGCCTGAGACTCAAGTTGATTATGAAGAGTTGAAGGCTATTGTGGAAGCGGATCCATCGCAAACCACGTCCGAGTTAGCTGCAGGCTGCGATGTTAGTGATAAAACTGTTTTAATTCACTTGAAGCAAATTGGGAAGATTAAAAAGCTTGAAAGGTGGGTACCTCACGAATTGACTGAAGCAAACCGGCAAACTCGCGTCGACTGCTGCGTTACATTACTAAACCGGCACAATAATGAAGGTATTTTAAACCGAATCACCTGTGATGAAAAATGGGTTCTTTACGATAATCGGAAGCGCTCAGCGCAATGGTTGGATCCTGGCCAGCCAGCCAAATCCTGCCCCAAGCGAAAATTAACCCCAAAAAAGTTACTTGTAAGCGTTTGGTGGACTAGTGCCGGCATTGTTCATTACAGTTTTCTCAAATCTGGCCAGACTATTACGGCTGATGTCTATTGTCAGCAATTGCAAACCATGATGGAAAAGCTAGCGGCTAAACTACCTAGACTGGTCAATCGCTCCACGCCACTGCTGCTTCACGACAAAGCTAGACCACACACTGCGCAACAGACGGCTACTAAATTAGAAGAGCTTCAATTGGAAAGTCTAAGACATCCTCCGTACTCCCCGGACCTTGCTCCAACAGATTACCATTTTTTTCGAAATTTGGATAACTTCTTGCAAGGGAAAAAATTCAACTCCGATGGGGCAGTCCAAATCGCCTTCAAAGATTTTATTGATTCCCGTCCGACTGGTTTTTTTAGTAAAGGGATCAATGAACTACCTATAAGATGGCAAAAGTGCATAGAAAATAATGGTTCATACTTTGATTAATTAAATATATTATATTAAAAAATATTCGACTTTTTGTTCCTCCCATACAAAACGCCAATTTCATATGTAAGGACCTAATATAAAGGTAAGCAAGAGATAAGGAGAACAAACATTACTAGAATAACCCACCAAACACCACATAATTAATTCATATTTAGATATCGATTGTGTAGGTCATAAGTGGTAAATGTCCTTCAGGCCCGGAATGTTGAATTTGGCAAAATGTTGTATTCTTATAATGTTGAATATACCAAAACGTTGAGTCCTTAAATGTTGACATGGCAAAAAAGTTGAGTCCCAAAACGTTGAATTCTCATAATGTTGAAGTTACAATTCCTTTAATGTTGAATTTCCAAAATGTTGAGTCCCAAATTGTTGAATTTTCATAATGTTGTAAAGTTGAGCTCAGTGAGACGATATTTATTAATGAAGCAGAAAGCTATCATCATCATGTCTATAGAAAACAGCCTACCAACCACAGTATGTCTGTATGCATGGTCCACGACTCACGGATCGGAAGTCGACGTCACTGTCACACCAATGAGCTACCTATCATCGCATTACATAAGTGAAAACAAAATAATACTAAACCCAACTTAAATTTTTTATTCAACTTCTTAAAAATTATCTAACTATCGTTAAATTATCTTAAAAGCCTAACTTAAGTCTTATGTACACTATCTTTTTTAAGAATTCCAGTGGAGTGATTTTCTGTTTATTCAGACGATTCAAAAGAGTTTTATATTTTATATCAAAAAGAGTATCCTGTGCTCTTCGGTTTTTTTTAAAAGGGAAAAACAATGATCTTGTTATTTTCCGATCATAATAATTGGCCTCCTTTAATAAACTTTTAAACACCAGAAATATATTAGGCGATTTCGGAAGTCTGGAGTTCAATTTTCGATGATAGCCCTCACAGGAATTGGTGGTTCGGTGCACATCATTTGCACAGCTTATCAAATTGTGATCCATGTTATACCACTGGTTTTCAAAATATTCTAAAAACCTGTGCATATTTGGTGAATCGGGAGCTGCGTTGATAATAGCTTGCCAAGCTTGTTCCATATGAGTCGACGGAAGAAGCACAAAATAAGAGCAAATTCTTACAATACTTCTTCCAGATTTATAAAGTAAGTTGTTGCTGGATCTCTTCTTTGCTAATTCATAATCTTTGGCTTTTTTCCACACCGCTTTGTTAAAGTGCTGATAGCAGCCTGATACTTTTATATCCTCGTATGTGCTTCGTATTGCGTTAATTTGAGCAATTTCGTAATCGCATTTAAAAAATAATATGCGAGCTTGGAGCTTATTTTTGATTAACTCGAATAACCTTCTATATGTTTTTTGCGATTTATTGGGCAAGAATGCATAAATAACGGGATAAACGTTTATGCTCTTATCATCTGAATAAACATCAAGGTGTAAAATATATAATTGGTAGAAAGGCTTTGGACACGCCCTAAAAGTCCCATCACCATAGTAGGAAATACTGCCGGTAGATTTTATGACTTCAATCATTTTCAAAGAACACATTACTATAATACTTTCCTCATTTCCATCTTCTAAAATGAACATTTTCTTGGACAACCCTTTGGGAACCTTGAAATCTTCCGGCTTTTTGAACACTAGTTTATCCGATTCCAAAAATAGTTTTCTTGCCCTATACAAGAAACTTTTGACAGAGTTATACGTAGGTATATTATATGCAGGAAGGTCTGAGTTACGGTCTACAAATTCATTCAGCATACCTTCAAATATTTGGCCGATTGGATTAAGATTATAACATACTTCTTTCTTGACATCATTCAAAAGTTGCATAATTATTGTTTTATTTTCCCTTGTCACGCATTTATGAACAGATTCTCGTAGTATCTTGTTTTTATCTGCACTTAAAGTCACGGTGGCCGTACAAGAATCACGGTTTGTACACTTCCACCGCGTCGAACCATCTTTATTTGGTTTCCCATCTTTGCTCAGGGTATACTTTCCATTTATTATTAGCATATCATTGTTTTTCTGATTTTTAATAAACTCAAGAGCTTGAAACATTATATTTAAAATAACGTGACTTTATAATTGTAAACTCGACATTGACTGACAATCCGGGCCTGAAGAAATAAATCGATGACAATTTCAAGTGGCCAGTATCTTAGGTATTATATTCTTAACTAAAGAGGTTTCGTGGAAATAGTACCTACTCAGGAAACTGAAACTCTAGCGTGGGTACTTTCCTCTGAGTAGGTACTGAAACATATTGAAACATTTTGCCATGTCAACATTTTAGGATTCAACGTTTGGTTATATTTAACGTTATGAGAATTCAACGTTTTGGGACTCAACTTTTTTGCCATGTCAACATTTTAGGACTCAACGTTTTGGTATATTCAACATTATAAGAATACAACATTTTGCCAAATTCAACATTCCGGGCCTGAAGGCTAACCGTTACTATGAAACATGATGTCAAAAATGAATAAAATGCATGGTTTTCATATCCTCTTATCTCTATAAAAAATGTCATTTCAAAAACGTAGAATATTTTAATACTTTTTTGAAATGACTACAATTTTTTTCAATACAACATTCAACTTCGGTTCGTGTGTAAAATTGTCTCTATGGTTGGTTGTATCTCATTGCTGGTGTCGCAACTTGTTACATACATTTCTCTACATCTCTACATCTCTCTTTACATGAGTTTTGTTATCCGCGATAAGTTTATCATCTGTAATTGCTTACTTCTTATTAATCATCGGTTATGTTAAGGTTTACTCACCGCCCGCCGCACCACCACTGCACCGCCGCACATGCTCGAAACTGCTAAAAAGCAGACATTTCAATATTTGAAAAAAAAAATTATGCCAATCGGTGAACTCATGGACCTCAATAAACCTATCAGAAACGAATCTATGCCATTTTGTCATAAAACTAATACTCACCGAGAAAAAAAAGTTCTAAAAAGTGAATGGAATTACATCTGTCAAGGTAAATTTCTACAAAATGCTTACCGATACAGTTTTGAAAACACCGTGTTATTTTAAAAATACACAATGGTGTGATAGAAGTTATTATTACCTATCCTCTCACAAGTGTATATCCTCTTGGCCGACTTTCTGATAAATACCATTGAAAATGAGTCCTTTTGAATTATTTTGCTATGAAATAATATTTTTATTTCGTTGCAATTGTTGCACGCTTAGGTAAAATCTAAACAAAATCAATTAGTTCGTTCCTTAGTTTTTCACTAAAGACACTATTCGATCGATTTTGTGTAAGTTTTGATAAAAATTTGTAAACTTGTTTGTAACCCACTTAGATCAAATATTTTGGGGTCTTGAAATTAAGCAACGAATTAATGGATTTTGTTTAGATTTTACCTAAGCGTATTTTCTCTGTAACAAAGTTTGGGAAACGAGAACCTGGCCTCAGGAATGGGCACACACCGTTTTTGTACTCCTACACAAAAAGGATCTACAAAAAAGTGTAGTAACTACCGCCATATTGCTCTAATCTCACACGTTAGCAAACTTTTACTAAATTTACTAAAGTCGTTTCTGTCAAAGGAAATTGCTCCAGAACAAGCTGGCGTTGTAAAGGAAAAGGGTATTCGAGAGCAAATCTTAAACGTGCGCCAAATTGTTGAAAAGGCTAGAGAATTTAACAAGCCAACTTATATCTGCTTTGTCAATTTTTCAAAGGCGTTCGATTCAGTAAAATGGCCTGTCCTTTGTGAGACTCTCCTGTCTATGGGAACACCCACGCACCTTGTTCACCTACTCAGAAGACTGTACAAGGAAGGAACGGCTTCAGTCAGAACAGATAATATATTTTCCAACAGCTTCCACCCCAGTGTAGTTCGTCAGGGCTGTATAATATCGCTGGTCTGACGGAATCACGGTCGGAGGTTATATAATCTCCAAGTTGCGGTACGCAGATGACACAACCCTATTTGCAACAAGCACCGGAAATATGGAGTAGCTTCTTCGCAAAATGGAACTGGTAAGCCATGATTTCGGCCTGAAGATAAATCGTAGCAAGACAAAGATGATAATTGTCGACCGAGCTAATAACAACTCGCCCGAGGTTGCGAAAATTGCGAATTGCGAAGTCGTCCCATCATACATCTATCTTGGTGCCCTAATTTCCAACTACGGTGGATGCGCAGACGAAATAAAACGGCGGATGGCTATCACAAGGTCGGCTATGGACAAACTCAAGAAAATAGTAAAGTAACAGAAACAACAAAAGCCACAAAAATACGAATGGTCAGGGCATTAGTATTTCCCATTTTTCTCTACGGCGCTGAAACGTGGATACTGAGAGAGACCGAGAAAAAGAAGATCGCTCTAAAAATATAATGCTGGAGAAAAATGCTTCGCACATCATGGACCGAGTTCCGAACCAACGTCTCCATACTTAGTGAACTCTCACTTTCTTTGGACATGTTTCGCGCCAAGGAGACGCGTCTGTGGAACGGCTTGTGGTATAAGGGAAAGTTGATGGTATAAGAGCTCGCGGCAGATCCCCTATGCGCTGGACGGACCAAATAAAAGCTGCGCTAAACAGTCCCCTACATCAATGTACCAGAAAAGCAGCGGTTCGAGAAGAATGGCGCCGTATTGTGCAGCGTGCCACCCTCCCTGATAAGGCGACCACGACCACTCTGTCAAGTGTGTAGTGACTAAGAAGAAGAAGAAGCGTGTTTTGCAAACAGGTAATGATATTTCAGCCCGATCCGTTCAGCGTGTTGAGTTTTGCGTGAAAGAGCAACAACATACATACATGTTTATACACATACAATGTACATGTTTAGAAACTTTCGCATTTATATATTAGTAGGATTATCTGTCAAAATGTCATGATGCTGTAAATAAAATCTAACCCACGAGTACCCAAAAAGCACATCTCAAATTGCATTTTTTTTACAGTTTTGCACGATTCTTGTTAAGAATAAGTCATTAAAGACGTGTATAGATTCGAGTTGCGTTCGAGTATTCGAGGATAAGTTAGGTATTGAGGTATTATGGAAACATATTTAATAATATAAAATGTATATGAAGTTATTATAAAGATTATCTATTTGGATCACAGGGCATTGCTAGTTTCTTTATCGGGTCCGGATTTTTTATTTTCTCGTAACATAGGGTAGGATCGATGCAAATGGGTTTATTTTTAAGTTTCATATTTCTTATTTCACTGCAAGGTGGGAGAATGTCGCAAGGGTGGGGCGGCTCTTCCGGCTCGCAAGCCTTCGCGTTCATAAAGGCACCTGCCATGCATCTTGCTGAAATAAAATAATTGATTTTGTTTATAAACTAGAAACCAACTTCAATTATATAGGTTTTTCTCATGGATTCCATTGTCAGAACTGGACCAAATTAAAACGGAACCACACGGTAAACAAAAACTTTCAAATAAAAAAGAATCATGAAAAACGACCACCCAGTCAAATGTTCTGAGGTAAAAAAACATAAAAAACAGTCGAATTAAAACTTCCTCCTTTTTTTAAGTCGGCTAAAAAAGGGATTTTTTGGAAAACCACTGATTATTAATGGACATATGTATCCCTAACAAGCACCGTAGCTCCTTGTTTACAGCTTGCGGCATCCAGAATTTGTAGCAGGTCGTCTTTCCACCTGGATAGAAGACGTCCAATGTTGGCCGTCCAATGTGCACGCAAACAGGTTGTTGTTGTTGTTGTTTCTGGGCTGGATTCCGCAACTAGGCCGCAAGTGGGCCCTTTTTGCGTGTCGGGTGGGGGGCTGTTGCAGTGCACGCAAACAGGTACAGTCTATACATATTTCCTGATTATCTGATGAGACATCGCATGCGCAAACGCCTATTTAGTCTAGGTATCACAGATAGCCCCTATGTAGAGGTTTTATGAACGCAGAGGAGACGGCATGGGCAGAGTGCGATAGCGTAGTTTCTTAACGACTACACTACCAGCATGCACCGGCGTCAGCGAGCTGCTGGCTTTCCTGGAGGACATTGAGTGGCAGCCCCCCACCCGACACGCAAAAAGTGCCCACCTGTGGCCTGATTGCGGAAACCAATCTAGAAAATATCCACTGGGGGGCGGGCAGCACCCCCTGCAGAATAATTCTACCACGGAACTGCGATCCCCAACCCGCATGCCCAGCGTTATGGGCCATTGGATAAATGCCAATAAGGCGCTTATCAGGTCAGGGGGAGGCCTGCAACCAGCAGTGGACCAATATAGGCTGTTGAGTTTGAGGTTGGGTTCCAGAAAAAAGTAACAAATAAGTAAGAAGGTCATCTGAAAGCACGGTAGAGGTTAGGCGTAGAACCGATATCTTATGGAATATGCATACTTATTTCATTTTCGAAGGCTGGATTTTTTATTTTTTCTATGCAGATGTAGGGAGGTTCGCAGCCACCTTCCGCGTATTTCGGGTCGCAGGGAGGTTTCGGGTCACATGGATGAGGTGGTTCGATCTTTAGACAGGTCGCTATGTCGATTATCCCGACACCGTATGGCATTTTGGTGGATTGTGGTGAATCTGAAAAAACCTTTTCATTTAGCTGTACGATAAACACCAATAAGGCATTTATCAGGGGGAAGCCTGCGTCCAGCAATGGACCGATATAGGCTGTTGAGGCTGAGGTTGCGGTATTGGGCTCTTCGGGGTTTAAAAAAAACTGAGTTTCTGGAGCCGAAACCGATTGGTATTATGGATTAGTTGAGCTACCTGTAGATTGTTTGTGCGGTTAGTTCAATTGTTTCAAGTCTAAATACCTACTTGTTCTAATTTATTTTGTAACCACATCATTGATTGCAATTTTCTAACAATACATTATTATCATTTTTAAATAATTATAAAATGTACATTGCATATTATTCTTGTTAAATTGTGTTTCCTTTGTTGGTGGTTTTATCTATACTTATATAATAATAATATTTAATGAATAAAACATGTGATTATTTGTTTGTATTAAATAGGCTCCGAAACTAATGCACCGAATCAAAAAAAATCTTTCATCATTAAAAAGCTTACACACAGGGAGTGACACAGACCATATTTTATCTCGGAATTCTTATGGGAACGGAAACTGCGCAAGTGAAACCGCTAGGTGCTGCAATTAGTAAATAAAGAAAAAATATTACCTTCAGGTGACCTAGATATTCAGTGCATTGGATCGTCAGGTTTGCAGCATGGTTTCTTAGCAGCGCACCCACATCCTGAAGCCTGGAATTTGTTATCATGTATCTTCTCGGGAGGGTTGGATTGTGGTTTGGGTGCTGAAAGACAGGGTGCACACTTTTTGTTGTTGGCTTTACAATTTGGGCACTCCCTGTCAGACATTCTGCATGAGTTTCATAATCTACGCTGATATCATGATCTTGTAAAGAGTTGGGTAATTGTGGTCGAAATGCCTGACTTATGACTCTTATGAGGCACCTATTGCATTTTTTGTAATTTAATGTAACATTTTTTCAGTTTTTTAGCAAACATTTGTGCTTTTGGTAGACAGATTAACGTTGGATTAACGTCAAATAACTACATTTACGTCAAAGAGAATACAATACTATGAAAAAATGGTAGAAAAAAGCTGTCAATGACTGTTGCTGGCAGTATACAAAGAATATTATTAGCATAGAGTTTATATAGTACTAGCCAAAACTCGATGATTATTAGAGTCTGCTGAAAGAATATTATAATAGAGAAGTGTCGTGGAAATTGAGGACGCTCGTGTGCCAATTTGACAACTTTTGTTGGGTTGACAACTCTGTCATTGTCATTACGACTAAAAGTGTTAGTTCACCGTAACGCCACGACTCTCCTAATTTTGAACAGATTGATAGAAGTCAAATAGAGTCTCTATTTGACTTCTATCAATGACTTCTATAAATGATAGAAGTCAAATAGAGTCTCCATTTGACTTCTATCAATGTTTTCACGAAGTTACTTACATATATAAAGGGATACCAAAAAAACCTCGGGAGTTAAAACCTTTTGGGCCAAAATGCCGACTAGCAATCGATACATGAACGAGAAAGCAAAAGGAAAGAAAAAAAGACATGTGGCACTCGGGGATTGCCGCGATAAAGTTATTGCATAGCATAAGTCATTAAAAGTTTTGCTATTCATCGATAGATGGCAAAACTAGAAAGTATCACCGCTGTGCCGGTCGGAGTGGAGGGTGTTCGGTTATTTTCGTTACGGAATTTCTGGATTCGGTCTCCACGCTCAAGGCCCGCGATAGAAGCTATGCAATAGCTTAAAAAGAACGTGACCCCTAGGCGAGACCAAGTGCACACGTGCTCGGCCGGTCTCAGGGCCCCGGCGAGTATGTTCTGCAGTGTGTTTACGGAGAAGCAATTTTACACCCGCTGCACGACCCCGTCTCCGTAAACAAGGCCTCAGGGTTTAGACATCGTGTTCGAACTACAGAGCTCTAGACCAGAACCCAGACTGTGAAATCTTCGCAAATGGATGGAAGAGTTGAATGTTGCCCATGTTACTCTTACAGTACCTAGGTGACCAAGCTTTGCTCGGTTTTTTTTTGGTAAATTGTGCATTAGAAATTATAGTAGTACTATTAGGCAATAGATGGCAGGAAGAGTCATATTTTTCAGTTTAATTCGGGGTTAATTAGGATAAGGTTGATTGCATGCCTGAGCTTATAAAAATCTTATTAATCTTATCTACTAACTGTTTAATTTTTGATGTTTCTTTAATAGTTTATTTAAGGCGCATACCCGAGCCAATATGACAGCGATATCTATTTTACCATATTTTTAGGTTTATCATAGGAATTTTAAAAAATCCTACGTTCAGTTTGTGGTATCTATTATAAGCTATTTTTTAATACCTCTGTAATAATTTTATCTCATATAGTTTAGGGAAAATAGAGTTTGGTGGCCAAAAAGCGCAACTACGTATCTCTACCTAAGCTTTACTAAATGAAACTATTACAGAGACATTAATAAATAGCTTATAATAGATACCACAAACTGAACGCAGGATTTTTAAAAATTCCTGCTTTTAACGTAATAATAAGATAAAATAGTTGGTAAAAATATTTATTAGATAATTTTAAATGACTAGTTTCTGCCCGTGGCTACGCGCGCGTTGTTTCTTTAAATAGTCGTATAATATTAATATAATAAATAAATGAACCGTTCAGTAGTTTTTGCGATGTCGTCGGCGTCGAGTGCCGACTTTCGTAGCGTGAAAGAGTAACAAACATCCATGCATGCAAAGTTTCGCGTTTATAATTAACTAGCTTTTGCCCGCGCCTTCGCACGCTCTATTCAAGTAGCTATGTCGTCCCTGGGATACCGTTTACCTACCTGCCAAATTTCATAATGATTCGTTCATCCGGGAACGAAATAAAAACTAACCGTAAACCTATGTCCGTCTCCTGGTTCTAAGCTATCTCCTCAGCAATTTTCAGCCTAATCGGTTTAGCCGTTCTTGAGTTATAAATAGTGTAACTAACACAAACAACTTTCTTTTATAATATAAGATTAATATTATGATGTGTTTTCATTATAAGTAACGCGTGTAATTGATTTTTTAAACATGTGTGTTGTAACATAATAAACAAGTAAATAAATAAAATTTATTGAAAATTTAAGTAGATAAAAATTCTTTTTTTCAAATATTCCCCGCGGCTTCGCACGCCTATGCCACGTGAACTGATTTATGGGATAAAAAGTAGCCTATGTGTTATCCCAGACCTAAGACTACTACTTGTATGCAAAATTTCAGCCCGATCCGTTCAGTAGTTTTCGCGTTAAAGAGCAACAAACATACATACAAACATGTTGACAAACTTTCGCGTTTATTATATTAGTAAGATGTTTCGATATGTGATCCCCTACTTGAAAAAGTCCGTTTTCAGACACTTGCCATCCTTTCAGAAACTGACTTTCTTCAAGGTATATATTAAAGCAATTTATCGGTCTAGCATATTTCGTTGGTGAGACTTGCTATAGCGATAGATTAAGAATAAAGTTTCAATCTTTCTCAGTCTTAGATCAAATCAAAATACAAATACGGTGTATCAAAATCTTTATGCAGAAATAAAATCTAGACTTCAATATCTTATAGAGCTTTCGACGAATCGGCTTCATCGTTAGATTCTAAACTCGAGTTTGTAAATGTAGAGGTTCGTGTTGATGTATCTGACTTAGGCTCTCGAAACATGGAGACAATCTTATCTTTGATGGTATAGAACATACTGTTTGCAACTGGTACTGGAGAAATGATTACTGGCGGCACAACTGGCGCCACAGCTGGTGCCGGTGGCAAAGTATTATCCAAGTCTTGTGTCTCACCGTTTGTTAAATCATGGTCGCTTTGATTAGGTGTTCTGAAAACTTCAGGCGTAATCTTATCGATTGAGTCGTTTATCATAGATAAGGTGGAATCAACTTTTAACCTCATGTTTCTGATGACATCTGATATTTTTGGCTTTTTATCATCAGATACATCGAAAACTTTTTCTACTGAACTAACATTTTTCGGCTTTTTAGACTCCTTATCGCTTGCTTCGTTTGAAGAACAGACTTTGCCAACGAAATCTTGCATTGCTACTTTTATTGTTGTTATAGTTTTTGTGTGAGCGTCTAAAGCCTCAACAAGCCCTTCAATAGTAGGACCACTTTCGTCGATACATTTATCAGTGCTGACAGGCTTAGGAACAACTTCACTGGATTTTTTTGTGTTGAGTGGAGGTGGATTGTTTTGTGTGTTGGAACTTTTACATTCAATGCGTATTTTTGTTATCGATCCCTGTGATGTTTTCTTACCACAGTCAGGTTTCAAGGGTGATTCTTTATTCGGTTCTTTATCACATTCTTTATTGGTTTCTTTGGTAGGTTCTTTGATGGGTTCTTTATTGCATTCTTTATTGGGTTCTTTATTTGGTTCTTTATTTGATTCTTTAGATGTGTATTTTGAACAGTCATATGTCGAAGGTGGTTCTTTTTTTGATTCCTTTTTCAGTTCTATAATAGGTTCTTTATTCGGTTCTTTAGATGTGTATTGTGAACAGTCAAATGTCGAAGATGATTCTTTATTTGATTCCTTTTTCAGTTCTATAATAGGTTCTTTATTCGGTTCTTTAGGTGTTTTCTGTAAACAGTCAAGAGTCGAAGGTGATTCTTTATTTGATTCCTTTTTCAGTTCCTTACTCGGTTCTTTATTCGGTTCTTTAGATGCGTTCTTTAAACACTCATCTATCGAAGCTGATTCTTTGTTTGATTCCTTGTTCAGTTCTTTAATCGGTTCTTTAGTTAGACAGTCAAGTGTCGAAGGTGATTCATTATTTGGTTTTTGAATTGATTCTTTCGATTTTTTTATATCACATCTCGTTTTTGAGCTTGTAGTTACTGTTATGCACACACAAGAAGTAGACTTGATTTCTGGACAAGAGTTTTCTGTCTTACCTTTTTTATCTTCGCCATCGCAAATTTCCATCACGGGCTTTATGCATTCGTCCATTTGTTCACATGAACAAGTTTTTTTTACTTCTTTCAGTTCTGTCTCCGGTGGGCTTAGTGCCTCGGCGTCTACTAAACAGTTTAGAGGCACTGTTGATATCTCTACTTCAATTTTTGTATCAGGGTTGCTGACAGGCTCAACTGGGCAATTCACCATGTTTGATCTCTTTTTATTTACGCTAGTACAAACGTCTACTTTACCGAGGCTGAGGCATGCTCTAGTTCTCTCTTTGTCACTGTCAGGAAATACGCAAGGTTGATAGTCGGGGAAATCTTCAGATATGGAATCGATAGCGTTATTTAATATTTCTTCTTCAGATTCAGGACAATCTGGCTTCAAGAACGGTTTGATGATATCCTTGCAATAATTGTTCCTGCGTTCTGATCGATCAGATAACGTAGACTTTCCGTCAACTAGACTATCCTTTGTATCGTCCGAAGGTGTACTTTGGACGTTTTTTATGTTTTTGGAGTCGTCGTCTGGTTTTGCTATCACTTGACAAAAATCAAGTACTGTAACGGAACTCTTGAAAGAAGTATTTGCACTTTTGTCTACTTTGGATAGATTTCTTGGCAAGGGCAGCTTTGGTTTATCAGGCCTTAGAACTCTGTCTATTGAAATATTACTAGTCTGCGTAGCTTCCTCTTGTTGTACTATCTCCCATTCACTCTGGCAAATTTCCAAATCTTCCGGATTCATTACTAGAAAAGCCAAAGTCTACATTGGTAATTCCCAATGAGGACAAGGCGGTATGATTTTTACCTTATTTTATCATTATTATTTTGATTTTGTATACTTTTACCACTCAACGTTTTTGTAGAATTGTCAAAGATAAGCTGCCACAGCATTGTCATAACCATCCAACATTTAGAAATATCTCTGGTCTTAACAGAGTTTTGTAGTTTTAAATAAGACGAATTTGGAAGCTAATTCTCAATATTATCTTATGATATTAAATCAAGCATGTTATGCAGTATCACGCGATAAATTCGTCGAATAATCGAGTCCCGCCAAAACTTGTATTCTCGCGCACTCTTCGATATTTCTTCTTCTTCTTAATTTGTGGCTCTGCTCATAAATGAACAAATCACAGACATCCAAGCTGCGCGCGGCGCCTAAAGGAACGATTGGTGTAACCTATAAGGCTCCGCGCAAATGGGCCACCGACCACAGCCACCGGTGGCTGTCGCGCGCTACCACCGCCTCGCGGACACTGCTGTAGCGAGTGGCCGCCACCGGCTACACGTATGCGGCGCGCCTATACAACATATATGAAAAAGTATGTTAAGTGGCTGTCGCTGGCCACCGTTGGCTGTGATCAGTGGGCCATTTGCGCTGAGCATAATAACCAGAATCTTTCATTTGCGTTTCAACCATGGACGAAGGAAATCACCCTGCTCTCCCTCTAGGTCCACAAAAATCCACTGCTCAGATCCTTTGACGGATCTATTTTGCACGTTTATGTCCACATTAACCATTTATTCAAGATTTTTTGGAGTGGTTTTTTAAGAATTAACGAATGTCTGAAAATCTATTATAAAATTAATACTCATCTTTAAGGCTTATCCGGACACAACAGTGTCGGCATGTGCCGATCAGTAACGTATCAAAAAGTGTCAGTGAAGCATACATTTGTACGACGGTATCCGTAATCGTCTTGTACTCATCACCAAAGAGAATACAATAACTTTGTAAGACTCATCACTGTTCATCATATTATATCACTCAAACAGTGATATAATGTGATATTTGAGGAACTGGAACTGGAGGAACTGGAACTTCAAATCGTTTTAATTTGAAGTTCCAGTTTTTTTAAACTTAATCATGCCTTGTGTCATTATGTGTTCCTTCTTAGAAGTAACTAGTTATGGTATGAAATAGCCATACGAATAGAGCAAGGGATTGGGAATAAAGAATAAAATAACTTACTATTTTTATTACAAATTTTATTAATTTTCTGTAGTAACAAATTCAAATAGTAACAAAGCTGGACAAATAATTATGAACGATTTATTAAACCGCTCGAGAGATGTTTTATAAGAAAAAATAATATTAAATAAATCACTTTAATGTGAAGTACGTAAAGACAAAAATAATTGAATACCATTTAAACTAAAATTAATAGTTAGTAGCATGTCCACGGCTTTTAATTACTGCTTTACACCGGCGAGGCATTGACTCTATCAATTTTAGACATTTTGCTAGAGAGATAGAGTTCCATTCTTCTAAGAAAACGTCGTAAAGCTCTCTTAAATTACGGTCGATTTGAAACCCTTACTTGTTACTTGTTTCTGGGCTGGTTTCCGCAACTAGGCGGCAAGTGGGCCCTTTTTGCGTGTCGGGTGGGGGGCTGTTAATCTAATCCAACCACCCGATGTCCTCCAGGAAAGCCAGCAGCTCGCTGACGCCGGTGCATGCCTCCCTAGGTGTCCTTGGTGTCCCGAGGTAGTGTAGTCGTTGAGAAGCTACGCTATCGCACTCTACAAGCACATGCGCGGCCGTCTCCTCTGCATTCATGCACCCTCTGCATAGGGGGCTGTCCGTGATACCCAGATTAAATAGGTGTTTGTTTAGCATGCAATGTCCTGTGACAATGCCGACAATTAGTCGGAGTTTGTCACGCTTCAGATTGAGTAGCTTTCGGGAGTATCTCGGGTTTAAAACCGGGAAGGCCTCCTTCGACTGTCTGCAATCTGGAATAGAAAGAAATGTACGTTGGCGGATCCAAGCGCGGACTTGACTGAATGGTAGGGGAATTATCGGTTCGGGCCCTGTTGGTTGCCGCTCCGAGCCTCTCCTCGCCAGTGCGTCCGCTTCATCATTTCCTCTTGATCCGCTATGTCCTTTTATCCATTGTAGTGTGACTCTATTTGACTTACTTGTTCTAACAGGTGGTGGCATTGTAATGTAAGTCCCGAGTTGTGTTCTCTTCTGTGCAGGGCCTGTAGTACCGCCGCGCTGTCCGAGAGGATCCTGATTTTTTGGCCAGTTACCTTTCTTCGTAGCACTGCGCTTGCGGCTTGGATTATACCTACACATTCCGCCTGGAAGATGGAGTTGTATGCACCTAGCGTTGTTGTTATATGGATGTTTAGATCTTCCGAGAAAGTTCCCGCCCCGGTACCTGTTTTCATTTTAGAGCCGTCTGTATATATTCTTAGTTCGTATATGTCTGAGCTATCACTTGGCTCTTCGTGCATTTGTATGGTGAAGCTTCTTGTGTGTATGTGTTTTTTGGATATCCTATCATAGATCGAGAGAAGCATGGGGTTACTGTTTGCATGTTCGTCTATTATAGTGGTGTGTTGTGCTTTAGTGTTGTGGTTCCATAAACTTAAAGCCCAGAGTCTGTAAGCTGCTGCGGCTGCCTCTTGTTGCACATGTAGGTGCAGTGGTGTCAGGCCTATCAAGTGCTGCCGTGGGGGCAGTTCTCATGCACCCTGTAGTCGCTACGCAGGCTAGTTTCTGGAACTTTTGCAGTTTGTTTATGGTTGTGCTTTGGTTCGTTCTTGGATACCAAACTAGGGCACCGTAAGTCAGCGAGGGCCTTATTACAGTGTTGTAGAGCCATAGGGTGATCTTTGGGCTAAGGCCCCATGTTCTTCCTAGCATTCGCTGGCACTGCCAGAATGAGATGGTGGCTCTCTTTGTCTTGTTTTCTAAGTGTGTTGCCCAGTTCAGTTTATTATCTAAAGTTATACCTAAGTATTTAACTGTATCGGAAAGTGTTAGTTGGGTATGAAACAGGAAAGGGAGTTGGTACGTTCCTAGTTTTCGTTTGTTGGTGAACATTACTAGTTCTGTTTTGGTTGGATTTACGGTAAGTCCATATTCTATGCATCAGTTTTGGACGACTTTTAGTGCGTTGCTCATAATGTTACATGCCACGCTGGCAAAGTGGCCCGATATGAGTATCGCAAGGTCGTCCGCATAGCCCACCGTATAGAAGCGCTGGTCATTAAGCTTGGTGATTAGGTCATTAGCCACTAGGTTCCACAGAAGTGGTGACAAGACGCCGCCCTGAGGACATCCCCTTGACACAACTCCCCTGGTCCTCCCGTGTACGTCGATCCGTACTGCCCTAAGTCTGAGCATGCCAATGATCCATCCCACAAGCGTTGACTCCACTCCGTGCTTCTGTAGGGCTGTGTTGATGCTGTCGAAGTTTGTTTTGTCAAAGGCCCCCTCAATGTCTATGAAAGCTGCGAGGCAGAGCGTTTTGTTTGAAATGTCTTGTTCTAGTCTGCTAACTACTGTGTGAAGTGCAGATTCTGTAGATTTGCCTGAGCTGTAGGCGTGTTGCTGTGGATGTAATGGTTTTATTGTTAGTATGTTGTCCCTTATGTGTCGATCGCAGAGCCTCTCTAGGGTCTTTCTCTAGAGTTCTTATCGATTCGATTCTCGATTCGATTCTCTCGATTTGATTCTCGATTCGATTCTCTCGATTTGATTCTCGATTTTCTCGATTCGATTCTCTCGATTTGATTCTCTCGATTTGATTCACTCGATTCGATTCTCGATTCGATTTGATTCTCGATTCTCTCGATTCGATTCTCGATTATCTCGATTATCTCGATTATCTCGATTATCTCGATTATCTCGATTGTCTCGATTATCTCGATTCTCTCGATTCGATTCTCGATTATCTCGATTCGATTCTCGATTATCTCGATTCGATTCTCGATTAGATTAGATTAGATTCTATTCTCGATTCGATTCTCGATTCGATTCTCGATTCGATTCTCGATTCGATTCTCGATTCGATTCTCGATTCGATTCTCGATTCGATTCTCGATTCGATTCTCGATTCGATTCTCGATTCGATTCTCGATTCGATTCTCGATTCGATTCTCGATTCGATTCTCGATTCGATTCTCGATTCGATTCTCGATTCGATTCTCGATTCGATTCTCGATTCGATTCTCGATTCGATTCTCGATTCGATTCTCGATTCGATTCTCGATTCGATTCTCGATTCGATTCTCGATTCGATTCTCGATTCGATTCTCGATTCGATTCTCGATTCGATTCTCGATTCGATTCTCGATTCGATTCTCGATTCGATTCTCGATTCGATTCTCGATTCGATTCTCGATTCGATTCTCGATTCGATTCTCGATTTGATTCTCGATTATCCCGATTCGATTCTCGATTATCTCGATTATCTCGATTCTCTCGACTAGATTAGAATAGATTAGATTAGATTAGATTAGATTAGATTAGATTAGATTAGATTAGATTTCTCTCTGAGACTCTCTGAGTATGGATGAGGTGGTGGTTTGCCCCGCGGATGAGGAGCTAGTGCCGCGCGACCAGCAGCACCCGCCACTCGTGGTGTCGGTGCGCCGGCGGTAGAAATATTTGCAGAAACAGAAATATTTGACGCAAATATTTCTTCGGGGTGTTCTAATAGCAAAGTATTCGTACTTCGATCCTCACGACACAGGCAAAAAATCCTTATGTGGTTATTATCATTTTCCATTATTTGGATGGATAACTAAAAATAAGAACGGGCTATTGTATTCTTTAATGATTATATTATTCGATTAACAGTGACTTGATAGCAACCGAAACAATAACTTTTCAGTTTTTTGAGCCTGGTCACAGCTTAATGAGCTACGATTGATTTTATCATCGGGTTTAGCAGGCCATGAAAAGGAAAGGCAAACTGTACGACTTTCAGGATTTCACCGAATGTGTCGCTTCTGTTAATTTATCGAGGGTGGATATGAAAACTATGGCTTCAAAAGGTTTTCCTTCTGGTCCTCTCAGGCCCAAATAGCTGCCGCGGCATCAAAGTGGTAGAAAACTTCATTTACCTTGGCTCTTACATCTGCAATGATGGCAGCTGCGTGCCAAAGATCAAGCGGCGCATAACTTTGGGAAGGGAGGCAATGACTCGGTTGAATGGCATCTGGAAGAACCGAAGTATCTCGTGCAAGACAAAGATGCGCTTAGTTCGTGCTCTGAACTTCTCTATATTCTTATACGGAGTAGTTTGAACTATGGCTCGATTATATTCGATTCTCGATTCGATTAGATTCGATTCTCGATTCGATTCTCGATTCGATTCTCGATTAGATTCGATTCTCGATTAGATTCGATTCTCGATTAGATTCGATTCTCGATTAGATTCGATTCTCGATTCGATTCGATTCGATTCGATTCGATTCGATTGAAGTACCGGCATAGAATATCACTGCCCCAACTCCTCCCGTGGGTGTCGTAAGAGGCGACTAAGGGATACAAACACCGGGGGGCGGGCAACAGCGCCCTCCGTAGACCGATAACATCACCAAACTGCGATCCCCAACCCGTATGCCCAGCGTGGGGATTATGGGCACTACCCCCCCAATGATTTTACAAGTCAAAAAGTGGCCCCCAGTTCCCGGCCGCCTCGCTATTCCTTGCCATGGTAGCGGCCATGGTAACGGCGGGGTAGGGGGCGCTAGGAATCCCCGGACTACGGCAGGCTACTGATCACTACTTAAAAACTTGACCCTGGCTACGTTTAACGAACGCACTCTAAGGCTTGATCACCATCTAGCGCAGTTGGAAGTGGAGTTAGAGAGAACATTAAATGGCATGTTCTGGGGTTATGTGAAGTCCGTAGAGAGGGGGGAGGACACCGTAAACGTAGACTCGGGCTATCTTCTCTACTTTCGCGAGGGTGATAAAATATCCCAGGGTGGCGTAGGTTTCCTCGTCAACAAGGCCCTCTCTAACAACGTTCAAGAAATCTCCAGTCGACCAGGGTAGCGTACCTGATCCTTCGGATGTCCAAGCGGTACAGCTTGAAGGTAATTCAGGTTAACGCACCGACCTCGGCACACTCGGATGATGAAGTGGAGGATATGTACGAAGACATATCCAAAGCCTTACATAACACCACTAAGGCTCACTTCAACGTTGTTATGGGGGACTTTAACGGCAAGGTGGGAACCCGGACTGGGAACGAATCCCGAATAGGCTCGCATGGTTATGGAGTTAGGAATCACAGGAGGCAAATGCTTGTCAACTTCCTTAAGAAAGAGGGGCTGTTCTTAATGAACTTCTTCTTTAAGAAACAGCCCCAAAGGAAGTGGATGTGGCGAAGCCCCGACACTGACTAAAAAGGAGATCGACTTCATCATGACGGATAGCAAGCACAAATTCAGAGATGTCTCAGTGATCAACAGGTTCAATACCGGATCTGATCACCGACTGCTCCAAGGCTCTTTGAATATGAACGCGCGCCAAAAGCTTAAAAGAAACCGTCTGATGAAGTCCACGCTCCGACCTAACCCAATCCAGATCATGGCGGGCACCGAGAAGTTCAAGCAGCTTCTCGGGAATAGATTCGTTGCCTTGGATCCCACTGATGACGCTGACGAGACCCTACACAATCTGGTCGAAACGTTGAGGAACGAGGGCATCAGGTTCTGCCAAAAGCAGCGTACTGGCATGAAATCCAAACTCTCGGATGAGACTCTCGGGCTGATGGCAAAAAGACGGGAAACCACCCAAGTGACTTCGTCAGACATGTCAGACCTGAACAAGCTAATTGCGAAGATGGTACGGCGCGACGGAGTTCCAACACACGCCTCATTGAAGAGGGAATAAAGCGAAACCGAGGGTCCAAATTATTCACTCAGCAGCTTAGCAGGAGCCACCTAACGAAGCTTAAAACGCACGATGGGAGGACCGTATTGTCGAAGCCGGAGATATATTTGTGCATAACGTATATGTGTAAAGATGTACTTATTTAGTTCTAAATAAGTATTTTTTCTTGTAACTTGTATTCATTAAAAAATGTATAAAAATATGTAAGCATTTTTAAATAATTTATAACACATCCTAAACAAATACTATACGCGCCGATTTCACGCCGAAATCACGCCGCCGCCGCCGATTTCAGGCCGGCGTCCGCCGCCGATTATTTCAACGTCGGCGCACATGTCTAATAAGAATATAGAGAAGTTCAGAGCACGAACTAAGCGCATCTTTGTCTTGCACGAGATACTTCGGTTCTTCCAGATGCCATTCAACCGAGTCATTGCCTCCCTTCCCATAGCTATGCACCGCTTGATCTTTGGCACGCAGCTGCCATCATTGCAGATGTAAGAGCCAAGGTAAATGAAGTTTTCTACCACTTTGATGCCGCGGCAGCTATTTGGGCCTGAGAGGACCAGAAGGAAAACCTTTTGAAGCCATAGTTTTCATATCCACCCTCGATAAATTAACAGAATGGACACACTCGGTGAAATCCTGAAAGTCGTACAGTTTGCCTTTCCTTTTCATGGCCTGCTTAACCCGATGATAAAATCAATCGTAGCTCATGAAGCTGTGACCAGGCTCAAAAAACTGAAAAGTTATTGTTTCGGTTGCTATCAAGTCACTGTTAATCGAATAATATAATCATTAAAGAATACAATAGCCCGTTCTTATTTTTAGTTATCCATCCAAATAATGGAAAATGATACTAACCACACAAGGATTTTTTGCCTGTGTCGTGAGGATCGAAGTACGAATACTTTGCTATTAGAACACCCCGAAGAAATATTTGCGTCAAATATTTCTGTTTCTGCAAATATTTCTACCGCCGGGCCGCGGGGATCGAACTTGCCACTTTGTTTCTCAGCTGGTTATTCGTTTACTGAGTCACCCAGGTAGTCATAATAGGGAATAAGTATTAACTTGTTTTATTATTTTTTAACAGTGTGATAAAAACAATAACGTGAGTTTTGAAAAACCTCGCTTTGAACTAATTTCTGGGGGAATTCGCACTATTATGCATGTCCTGCCTTCGCGATATCCCAGCGACGAGTTAGGTTATATTGTTCTGTGGCGATGAGTGTGCAGGAGTAGGGCAGGGCTTGCGGAAAGCTTCGCAGTTAACCTATTTCCTAGCGTTGCATTGTCATTATACTGTTTTTTAGTTTTGCTTTTATTCACGTGAATGTAATAGTTTCACAGCTAAAATACGGTCACCGTCTTTTAGTACTGTAGATGTTTCAATCTTACATTGGTTTTCCAATGACTAGCCAGGTAAGTATATCTTGCGCTTTTATAGTGTAGGAATCGTTAGAAAACTGTTTTTTAGACATCGTAATTACGAGTGTGGCATGCAGTACTAAAATATACTAAAACACATGTAAAGTCCGCTAACGGTTTATTTTTATTGTTATTACAAGTAACCGTTTCTTAAGCTGGCATAAAACGGAAAAATTTAGGCTAGTTTAAGCTAGTTTAATCGTGTTTTAGTGTTGTAAAGTCAGGTAACCGTATTTTAGTAATGGAAAACCCCAAAAATTATGTAGAGGTGTAGCTGGTCTCTGTATCTCAGCACTGACAAGAGATAGATTTTTTTTAACCAGATTGGAAGATAGAGAAAAAGCTGCGTTTTAGTGTGGTTCACAAAAGTCGATTTTGACGAACTGTCACTTAACGGCCTTTAAGTGATCGGACGGCAGCATAGGTTTGGTTTGGCTAATGGGTAATGTTGTTTGAACTAGGGCTTGCAAATATTCGAAAATTTTTGATTCGATTCGATTTGATTAGATTAAATTAGATTAGATTCGATTCGATTCGATTTGCAATATAGCCATAGGTTTGGTTTGGCTAATGGGTAAATTTGTTTGAACTAGGGCTTGCAAATATTCGAAATTTTTTGATATTCGAATATTCGATTCGATTCGATTCGATTGTTACAAGTCGTGTCGAAGTCGTGTTTGTTACAACACTTATAACTCAAGAACGGCTGAAGCGACTTGGCTGAAAATTGGTCGGGAGGTAGCTTAAAACCAGGAGACTGACATAGGATACTTTTTATCCCGTTCCCGTGGGATGTGAGATAAATCCCACGGGGGCGAAGCTGCGGGGTGCAGCTAGTTACTAATAAAATAAATAAAAATCTTTTATAACGGACAGCAAATACTTTGGTATGTAGATGGTTAAGAGAAGTCTGAGAACTGTTTCTGTTTAGTTAACGCATAACAAATAATAGTGCAACAAGAAAAGAAAAAACTAATTATGAAAATAATAATCTAATATTTTTTATAAATGTTTGAATCATTTTTAAATGAATCTAGTCTTTTTAGATTAAAACTAATCGCAAGATCACAAAAAAATTTAACATAAATATAAAAAAATTGCCTCTCTTTTCATGTATTTAGAACAAAGATAATAATATAATCGTAACAATGTGAACCAATAAATAATTTTCAACGCCGATTTCTTGAGGTAAGGGCAATAATTGTACAATAAAGTGGTAATAAATGCATTAAAACTTTACTGCATACAGGAAACCTGTCTTTTTTGCGTCTTGAACTTGTGATTTTTGTAATTTTGCTAAGCATGCTTTCTGTCCAAGCGCTCAAATGACACTAATTCAAATGATTTCCATACATGCCAAAAAGGAAAGGTTTTCATACAGACGGTTTCAGAGCGCGCATTGTGCATCTAAGGGGGGCCGGCGAAATTTTTGATCGAAATATGGAATTTAAGTTTGTCATTAATTTTTAGGTTACGTTTATACTTTGAAAATAGATTTATAAAAATAATCCTTTTTGTATTTGGTCAGTTGGGTCCAGTTGCCGTTAGGCCTAGACATGAGTAATTGGACTAAAAATTATATAGGCAAAAGGAGCAATAGACTATAAGGGAAGTCGACAAAATTGGTAAGTTCGATTTGATTTGAATGTAGTCACATTCTTTTTCAGCTTTGCGAAATTGAGATAAGGTTAGTTCAACTCGTTGAACTTTGAGTATAACTTATTGGTGTAGAGCAAGTTTTTCTAAATGAATAAGAAGCAACTAAAGTCGCAAATCTTTATTGTTACAGTCGATGGTTACAGTAGATTATGTCACACCCGATTCTATCTCGATTTTTCCGTGTAGCCGATTTTTATTCGAGTTTCAGGAGTACCTACCATTTTACTATTTGGTTATGATTATTACCTACATTAGGATGATTCTCCTGAAAACCAGTGGTGTCAATGCAAATTTAACCGTAATTAAATAATTTGACAGGGTTCAAATTAAAACCATCCTTTTTGTTGCTAATCAGCAACAAAAAGGTATGAAGGGGTTTTCAGTACTCTGCGTCCAGATTAAGTAACAAAACATGATAAATAAACATAGCTTTTCTTCATTAAAACAATCAGTAGGTATGAATGATCTGTAACCAAAACCACAATGTTATGTTACTTCATCTGAACGCTCGTTAATTTATCTGTGACTTAACTATTTCGTTTAGTTTGGGCGACATGTAAATTGACACCAGTTTAAAGATAATTTTCACCACGTTCACTCAGGCAGCATCTTAACTTTAGACGACGATAGAGCCGATGGCTTCAAGACAAGCCCGTCGACACTTTCGACAAAAACTGATAACAGGTTTGTGCCGCCGGCGCCATTGTATTGGAGAACATATCGACGACTATCTTTTAGCGACTTGTGGCGCTGGCGACATTACAGTAGTACATTACAGTAGTAGTAGATCGCTCAAAGCGATAAGGCCGCCCTTTGTACTTCCATGATTCTGTACTTTTCCTTCTGTATTGTTTTTTATGTTTGTGTGGTACAATAAAGAGTTATCTATCTATCTACAGTGTAAATAAGGTATATTGTAGTTCGCCGACAGTGTTTTGTCAACTTGTAACGAGATGTGAAGCCGCCGACTTATCGATGACTCCATTTACATCAATCCTGGGGCCCGATTCTGTTAAGTGATAACCAACTACTTCCTATGTCAGTGGCATTATTTTATCTGGGGTCGACGCTTTTTGTCATTCGTCATCATCATCAGAGTCGCCTGGACAGCGATAGCCAACGGGTTTAGTCTTGCACGGTCTTGCGACATCAGCGCAAGGGTTCAATATTGGATCCGGACATCTAGGACAAATAATGATAAATAAATTAGCAGCATTAACCCCTAAATTTGTAAAATCTACCTAAAATTGTTTCTTAGTTGTAAGCTACGAATAAGAATAGTCAGGAAGGGTAATTCAGAACAAACTTCAAACAAAAAGTGGGCCTAGCTCAAACCGAAATGACGTATAGTCAAAAAACGAATCATAGCCAAAGTTCACAATTAGACATCGCTTCGTGATTCGTTGAATTCAGAACGAAAGCAGGAATTGGTTGGCGCTTGCTAAATGAAAGCGGTGATTGGTTCGCGCGCGTACTGCAATGTCTGCTATGACAGCTGAAACAAGGCGGCGTGGATGATGTTATGCAATCAGTAGAGTTAACCAAGTTATTAATAAAATAATATAATGGTTAACAATGTTTTTTTATTAATTTGTTTTTGTTACTTTGTACACAATGAAATCAATGAAATCTATGTTCCGCGAAATATGATTAATTTATTAAGTTTTAGTCTAGAAGACATTAAAAAAGAGTCTTTCTTCGCAATGTAGTGAAGACGGATTTTCAGAAGTTCAACGATAATATCTTCAGTATCAAATATTTTAGAAAAACACTGTGTTGATATTACTGACAGATTACTAGCTCGAGTAAGTGATTTTCCGTGGTCATTTATTTTTATTTATATCTTATTAGTGTCTCGGTGCGTGAGCATATTTTAAACAAAACCACCGATGGATACGAGAGTACATCGAAATCTTTCAAATTAATTAGCTTGTGAAAATATACATTTTCATTCATTCTGGATACTTGATTTTTGCTTGTTTCCGGGTAATAAAGCCTATAATTTATTCCACGGTTTCTGGCAGTTGAAGCGTCGTTGGTCTTACATGTTTGATAACACCGTGCAATTCTTTTCTTCTGTTTTATACCCTGCTGGTTTTCAAAGTTTTTATAAGTAATTGTTTTTGTCTTTCTAGCTTTACTGCACTTATCCACTTATTTTTCCGAATAGGATCGGCAGGAAAACAAAAACACAAAATACAAGCAATATAAATACATACATAAGTGTTATAAATATATCTTAATTGTATTTGTTACATTTCAATATTTCATCAACAAGAAGAAAAAAATTCTTAGACTAAAAAATATGTATCTCAAATATAATAAATCAATAACTGACTTCAATTTGCGTATTATTGACCATAATATTGTTTTGTATTAATAACAAAAAAACGAAGTCAAAAATTTACTGACTTCATATTGCATAGTATTGAACATCATATTGGGCCTTGGGCCATAACTCAAATCATGGTAAATACCCCGTTGTTAATAACTTTAGAAACAAAGGTCTTTGTCAACTCTTACGTTACGATATCTACTGGATGAATTGAAGAAGTCCTTTCAACGCGATCGCCTAAACAATTCAAATTGTTCCGTAGACCCGGATTTAAATTATTTTTCTGTACACGTACGGTTTTGCGACTTTCTTCAGACAATGGATGTCAACATAAAATGCGACTTTAAATATTAAATTAATAATTACCTTGAGGGTTTAGGTATTGGATACACCCAAGAGTCGTCATTATCTATTGCCACCTTCCTCCTAACTCTCGGTTTTGGCGCGCAATCGTTTTCATCGTCACAGATTACGATGGGCTGGCATAGCAGTTCCCTGTAGTCCACTCGAGGGCATACTCTTAACATTTTATATTTCATCGTGTGACCAGATGGGTGCTTTTTCAACACAGTCCTGCAGAATCTCCTGTTGAGGAAGAATTGTTGTTATAACTGAGAAAATTTACTTTATTTTGTCAAATACTAGCTGACCGGGACAACGGTTTATTGTGATAATCCCCAGTAAGCTGTTACCACCTCAATCTCAACCTCAACAGCCTTTATTTGTCCACTGCTAGACGCAGACCTCCCCCTGATAAGAGCCTTTATTGGCTGTTATCTCATGAGACATCGCCGTGTGGTGCCGGTGGTATAGAATTTGCCCTACCCTACTCCCTCCCGCGGGTGTCGTAAGAGGCTACTAAGGGATATCCACCGTGGAGCGGGCAGCAGCGCACCCTACAGAACAATTCTACCACCAAACTGCGATCTCCAACCAGCATGCCCAGCGTGGCGATTATAGGCATTACCCCTCATTAGATAAACGCCAACAAGGCGTTTATCAGGAGGAGGCCTGCGTCCAGCATTGGACCGATAAAGGCTGTTGAGGTTGAGGTAAATGAAGAATTATGTGAAGGAAATATAAGGAAGCTTACTCCGGCGGTGGTGGTGGCTCGGGCTCCTTGGGACAGTACTCATAAGTCTTCGGCCGCGGCGGGGGCTTAGGGGGGACTCTGTTGAAATCTCTCATTTCGTCTGGTGAAACTTAGGTTATTTTGTTTTCGCCGGGATGGATTGGGGGAAGTATGACACTATTGTAGGGCACTTGTAAATATTGTTATGGGGACATTGCGACCTTAGTTTTATTTAAAAGGACGATAAAAGTTTAAAAAATTTGCATTTTGTCGGCTAACTTCAATTTGACTAAAAGCTGAAAGCAAAGAGAATACAATAACTTCGTCAAAAAGCTTTGGCAAGTTAGTGAATTGTATAAATAGACTCGAATTTCGAATAATACAAATCTGGCAGTGAAGTGCTAGACCAAGGAGATCCATTCTTACATTAGTATATATATATATTATCATATATCTGAAAGTAATTCTGTATGTCTGACTGTTAAGCCCTACTCACATCAGTGCTAATTTTTAAACGCGTCTTGTGTCCTGCGACTTTGCGATATTGTGTAACAATGTTGTGTCCGCCTATTATAAGCGTGTATATTAGAACCTGCCTAGATACTAAGTTAAAACAAAATGCTTTATGTATACGCTGTTGGCGTTCCTTTTTTTTAATAAATAAATAAATATTTGCTTGCACAACATTTTGTATTAAAACGCATACGTTGACGCACACTGCCGCGATTCGGCTTGTCCGAGGCGATTCCGCGTCCTGCGATTTTGCTTTTTTTGAAGCTGCGATTTGGCTCTTTATTAATCTGCGATTTGACTTTTTTCAAGCTGCGTCTTGCGGGCGGTGGCGCGGGGTGCGGGACGCTCTTCGTCTTTCGCGCTTCCAGTATGCAGGGAGGAGGCGGCGGCGGCGGGGGCGCCCGGCCGCGCCGCCGAAATCGCGCTTAATAATAAGCCGCTGTTTAAGAAATCGCGCTAGAAAATCGCCTAAATCTCAATCATCTTCACAAGACGCGCTAACTAATAAGCGGCTGTCTGCGGAGGGCTTTACTCTTTCACGCCTTAACAGCTGAAAGGCTCAGAAAATACATTGACTGAAAGGTTCTATACATAATAAATAATATACTAACTGTATATAACCTCTATGAAGGAAAGGACTCGCCAAGCTGTGTGTGATGATGATCTTAGCTCTCTTTAATGGCCTTAATTTACAGACAGAATACAACTAATTTAGTCGATGGCTTTACTTTCCCTTTTCCTATATCAACATTTCTTATGTGTCTTCAGCTTAAGCTATCTTCAGCTTAACGCACCCAGCATCTGCCTGCAGTTTTTTGCAGATCGTCATGCCACCTGGCCTGGAGGGCGTCCTACGTTTCCCGAGTCGCGGTCTCCGCTCAAGAACTTGTTTACCCCAGCGGTTGTCGGTTCTACGCGAGATACTGCCACTTCAGCTTACCTAAAAGCCTTCGTCAAATAAAACAACTTAATATAAGTTCTTTGCATCGAGGTACATAATATAATGAAAGTATTAGCCTCTTGGTGCTATCCTAAAATCATGCAACAATGACGTGATTGATAGTCGTCTCTATCGAAGCTGGTTGATGAGTAAGGGTCTTGGGTCCTAGATAAGGGTCGGGTTGGAGAAGGTTTTACATTCTCGAAGTCTTTAGACTGATCTTGATCTTCAGGAGGCGTCGGAGGCGATGGCAGAGGATATTTTTGCACTAAACGACAAATAGGCCTGAAAAAACATAAATATATTTAAAATATTTGCCTACTTTATTTCACACAAGTTGAACCGTGCATATGCGAACGAAGATTTCATTCTCTATCTGCTAACCTTTGGGTGGTGCGGACAAATTAATTGATAATGCATATAATACAAAAATTACAAAAACAAAGAAAAATACAATTCGTAAATCATGACATCCTAAGTAGGTAAGACATAACAACGTGACGTTTGTAATATGCCCATTCACCATAGTTGATATCTACTACTTTACAGGCCGTGTGGCCCTGTGTGATTGGACTTGGACTTGGACTTTATAGAGTTTGATTAATGAAGAAAGTTGAAAATCACACATCTACGTCATCGGCCACCAGACTTCACCCACTTCTGGGTATAGGCAAACTCTTGTAATAATCTCCCGTCATTAGTCTAATGTTTATCCTCAACCTCAACAGCCTTTGTTGGTCCACGGCTGGAGCCAATAAAGCACTTATTAGGGGAAGGCCTGCGCCTTCCCCTGTTAAGCGCTTTATTGTCTTTTAACTAATGTGGGGTATTGCGATATAATCTCCACGCTGGGCATGTGGATTGGAAATCGCAGTTCGGTGGTAGAATTGTTCAGTAGAGGGCGCAGCTGATTACCTCAAGTAAATATCCATTAGTCGCCTCTTACAGAGTCGAGGTGTTGCAAAGCCTACTGCTACTTTTAAGCCGTCACCACACGGCAATGTTAATCACACTATGTAATAATAATGTCATTAGGTACTTGAAAAGCCAGACTCACGGTGGTTTCTCCAGCTTCCGGGTGCAATAGGACTTCGGAGATCGTGGCCTATCCGGAACCCTATCGTAAAAATTGATGTCTTTAGGCATTTTTGCATGCTATTTCAGATTATTCATTTTCAAAAACTCCTTCAGTGTAAATCGGATCATTTTGAAGAGGTTTTTCCGGTTACCCGAGATGACTGACAATGTAACAAGGTTTTAGAAATAGCGCCTTCGACTAACGTTTCTTTGCTTATAGAGCACCAAAGAAAAATATGAAGTGGACATGTAAACAGCGGTAGTTAGACCAATTTTGACCAAAAAAATGAATAAAACTCAAATTGTTGGATGCATTGACTTTACTTCTTAAGTAATTGTATTCTCTTTGTTCTTTGTTTTCCTCGATGGTTTTTTCAAAGAGAATACAATAACTTCGTAAGAGGTTTCTTTTCTTTCTCACTAAGGATTATTGGGTTTGTGCAAAAAAAATACTCGGTTTGTGGTGACCAAGGAGAATAACATTATTGTACTCTTTGGAGAATAAGATAATGTTATTGCTCTGACATTATCTATGGTAGGAGACTCGAGAAAATGGCGGATTTGTAATCAGTTGATTACACAGACATGAAAATTATAAGACACAGCAGTATGGCCCTAATGCCTTTAGCCTAATTTGTCCAAAGCGACAAATTTAAATATAAATAATAATATCTATGGTAGTAGCATGTGATGACGGCAAAGAAAAATATTCAAAGACCAAGAAGTAAACCTCCTTCGACCGCTTTGGTTTTACTTTAGGCGCAAAAACGCTCGAAACTTGCTCGAAACAAAGGCGCAGTTCGTACATCCCTGTGCTCTTGAATTCACAAAATCTCTCTTGCCCTAAATTACAGACATCCGAGACACCTCCTTTTATTTCTGTGCCCTAAATAAATTATTTTGGAACATTTTGACGAGGGTGATTTCCATGCTTATCATACAATATACTATTAAAGGCGCATACCCGAGCCAATATGACAGCGATATCTATTTTATCATATTTTTACGTTTAACACAGGAAATTTTTAAAATTCATCGTTCAGTTTATGGTACCTATAATAATAGTTAGTCAATTTAAATATTTAGGCCACTGGGTCACTGCTGATTTACGTGATAATTGTGACATAGAAAGGGACCGTGGGGCGCTGGCGGTACGAGGAAACATGCTGATCCGCAGGTTCGCCCATTGTTCAGTAGAGGTTAAAGTCTCGTTATTTAAATCCTACTGCCAATCTTTTTATACCAGCGGCCTGTGGGTTACTTACACTAAGGCGTCCATCAGTGCCCTACGTGTCCTATATAATAATTTGTTTAGAGCAATGGTGGGGCTGCCTAGATACTGTAGTGCGTCTGGCATGTTTGCTGACGCACATGTAAAGGATACGCTGTGATTAGAAATAAAATAACATCAATAAAACGCAGGATGCTGGGCAGCACCAACAGTCTGTTACGGGTTCTGGCTGATAGACATTGCAGTAACCTGCAAAGGCACTGGATGTCCAGCCTGATCAACCCATGTGCCAAGCAAATTTATTATATTAATTTAGTTTTTGTTATGACTGTGTACCTTATTCTGACATTACTTTACTCTGTGACGTTTACTACATGCTCTTTTTTATGGATCTTTGTGTCTGAATTAATAAATGAATTTAATTTAATTTAATTTAATAAGCTATTTTTTAATACCTCTGTAATAGTTTTATCTTATATACATAGTTTAGGAGTAGATGCGAAAATAAAGTTTGGTGGCCAAAAAGCGCAACATTGTATCTCTGCCTAAGCTTAACTGAATGAAACTATTACACAGGCTTTAATAAATAATTTATAATAGATAACACAAACTGTACGATGGAGAAAACTTCCTGCGTTTAACGTAATAATAAGATAAAATACTTGGGGGCGCCTCTTTCACTGGCGTATGGGCCTTCGATCTGTCTCATTTATCTGGTGTTTAAAGATAAACAGACGATAAGCAGCTGTTTCGGTGAACTATGAACTTAAAGCATAAAGAAATCTTTTGAACTTAAGAACATAATATACAGATGGCGCTGCCGTCATGTTTACATCGGCTCTACGTTAATTTATTCAAATAAAATACTTTAAGTCTACGTATCCTAATAAATACTATACAACACAATTAGTAATCCCATAAAGTTCGTGTGACAGTGTCTTCCATCAAAATTGACTAAAATCTGAAGAGAAAAGTGAACAATACAGAAGTAAAGAATTGAACTCTTGAAAGAGTAAAATCCAGTGAAAAATACTCCAATTATGTGAAATAAATCAGAGACACAGTGTATTCGTGCTTTACCAATGCTATTTTTGCAGTTATCTAGTGAGTAAACAACAATTACAACTATTGTTTACAATAAATAAAAAATGACGGTGCTCTGATAAAACTGTGACTCATAATACTGGACGAATTACCGAACTTTTACTATAAATTGACATCTGTGAGCCGAACCGTAATTTCGACTTCGTCCCTAAAACCATACTGGCCTAGCGGTTAGACTGGACAGACTGCACAAAGACGACACCGGGATCGAAACCACCAAAAGCAGCAAATTTTGCACGAATATTTTTTTCCCTTTAATTAGTGCTGTCAAACTCTCGTCCAGTATGAATTGCGCGGGCTGTTTTTCGACGATATCAGAATTGGAAGATAGTTTGAAATGCACGATTGAGAGATGCGGAAAGCATTACCACCTGCTTTGCGGCGGAGGGAGCAAACAATCGCCTAGTACGTGGGAGTGCCCGGAATGTTGCTGTGCGCAAAAAAAAGGTGGAGACAATAGTCTTACCCCTGTCGGCGCCGCCGCTAGGAAGAACCGCGATCCTAATGTCACCCACCGAAAAATGATACCCATACCTATTTCTACGGATGCAGAGCCGGCAAGTAATGCAGAAACCGCATCACAATTGTCAGCGGAGGTTCGCAGCTTGAGACAGGAGGTATCGCTGCTGAGAGATCAGCTTGCTCTAGCTATTTCAATAATTACCAGCTACGACGCAAAACTGGAAGGCTATTCAACGCAAGTGCAGGCGCTTCACAGCAAGTACGAGCAGGCGGCGGCAACTTCGGTAGCCAAAAACTCAGCCCCAGGAGCCCCCACGGGAGCCCTCGACAGGGTCATCTTACAAGCCTGCTATGAAATCAAAATCGAAGTTGATAGTACCGAAGAAACGCCTTCCTAACATCACGTCTATAGTGGCGCCACCACGTCCAGACAAGGAGAATAATACTGAGGCGACGCGGCCCCGCGGAGGTGAAGCAGGATCCGGAACCGGCGAATCGTCGGGTTTAACTCACGGCTTGGACCAGGGACCGGAGGACCAGCAGCAATGGACCGAAGTGAGGCGAAGCCGCAGGCCAGCTTCACTGTGTGGTACAGCGGGCCCTACTGTAACGACACTCAAGGCGGTGGAGCCGCGTAGCTATGTTCACCTGTGGAATATGGAGTCGAGCGCTGAAGAGATCCGTACTTACCTTCGAGACCTGTGCCCAGGGGGGACCTGCTCAGTGACGGAACTGTCGGCTAAAAGGGACTACAAGTCTTATAAAATAGGAGTTCCCCTAGCGTATCAAGAAATCTGTCTGTCCGTCGAAGTATGGCCAGTTAACGCAAAAATTAAGCCCTGGATTGTATATCCACCTAGGTACAATGTTCGTACACCTAACCAGCCCTTTCGTGGGGGCGAAGAAAACAGGCACTAAAAAAGTTTGTAATATAGAAATATATTACTAGAACGCGAGAGGGCTGCGAACTAAATTAAATCGGTTCTACAAAAACATAGAGACTTCAGGGTGCGACATTTTCGCGATAACAGAAACAGGCTGCAACGACTCTTTAGACGACGCCGAGATAGTACCGCCGGGGTTCCAGATACTGAGGTGCGACCGCACGGACGGAAGAAAACACGGCGGGGTATTCCTAGCAGCCACGCAGCGAGTTGTGTTGCGAAAAGTGGACGTACTAGAAGGGGTAGATGTTAATAATTGTGTTTTCGAAATAATAGAGGCTACAGTTCATCTCAATAATATTTTTTTGTTTTTTTGTTGTGTGGTATACATCCCCCCAAAAAGTACGGACAATGACTATATGATTTTATTTAGAATAATTGAAAATTGGTGCACAAGATACAATTCGTGTTTAGTTATAGGTGATTTTAATATGTATTCTTGTAATGATAATGTTATTAATTATTTTGAATTTGTGACAGCTTTCTGCGAGTTCGCTCAGAGAAATGAGGTAAGGAACTGTAATGATCGAATATTGGATTTAGTTTTAGTCTCTCTGGGCATGGATGAGGTGGTGGTATGCCCCGCGGACGAGGAGCTGGTGCCGCGCGATGAGCAGCACCCGCCGCTCGCGGTGTCGGTGCGACGCGCTCCGCCGCATGCCGCACGCGCGCCGCCCTTCGCGCCGCCCTCCGCACCGTCGCCCATAGACGAACAGCAATGGAACTTTTCCAAAGCTGACTATCACGAACTGTATTCGTCGATTGCGGCAGTGGATTGGAGTCCTCTCTACGGAACTCGAGATCCAGAGGAAGCCTTGGATTTACTCTATTGCACGTTAATAGAAATTTTTGACAAATGTGTTCCCAAAAAATGCCATCGCAAAACAAACTCTAGGTATCAGTATCCGAACTGGTACACAGCGGACATCATAAGAGAGATTAAACTGAAGGCAAGGCTACATAGGCAATACAAACAAGGAGGATCAAGTTACGTAGCATTTTCAGAAAGTAGAGCAAGGGTGAAGAAAATGATAGAGGAGGCGCAAACTCAACACCAACAACGAGTAGAGCAACGTCTGACGGAGGATCCGAAATCGTTCTGGAATTTTGTAAAATCAAAACGAGGGACCGTAAACCGAAAACAGATTACACTGCACGGAAAAACTCTCTCGGAACCGGAATGTGCGGAGGAATTCGCGAAGTTTTTTCATTCGGTTTACGGTACCTCACCGGCTCTCCTAGACGTGGCAGCGGCGGAGGCGGCGAGCCCCGCCAGCGCCGCGCGCGTGCACGTGCCGCGCCTGGCGCTGGCCGAGGTGCGCGCGGCGCTGACGAGGCTCAAGCCGAAGCGGTCCGCAGGCCCAGACGGCATACCAGTCTTTATTATGAGAGACTGTCGAAAGCCGCTTGCGGAACCACTTGCCCACATTTACAATGCTTGTCTGGAGAAATCACACTTTCCGGAACGATGGAAGCTAACAAGGGTTATTCCTATACCTAAGGGCTCTGGATCAGAGGTGACAGAATACCGACCGGTGGCCATTCTGTCGACGGCGGCGAAGGTCTTCGAATCAGCCATGCAGCGCAGCATGCAGACGCAGGTCTCGGCACGGCTGTCCGACGCGCAGCACGGTTTTCGGCCGGCGCATAGCACCTCAACGAACCTCCTTGACTCCATGGCCTACGTGCTACCGCAAGTCGACGCAGGGGTGCAAGTCGACGCCGCCTACTTCGACTTCAAAAAAGCGTTCGATCTAGTCGACAACGACATCTTGCTGCAGAAGTTGGCGATGATCGGCTGCACCACCAAACTGCTGCAGTTCTTCGCGAGTTATATGAAGGACCGGCGGCAGTATGTCGACTACGCGGGATGCAAATCAGAGGCGTACTCTACCTTAACCGGCGTGAGTCAGGGAAGTAATTTGGGGCCGCTAGAGTTTATCTTAATGATAAACGACCTGCCGACCGTCGTCCAAGACGCCAAATGCTTATTGTTCGCGGACGACCTCAAGTTACTCTTACCCATCAAGGACGAAAACGACTGTGTGCGCCTTCAGCGGGACGTGGACAGAGTGGTAGAGTGGAGTAGGGTAAATGAACTGCAGTTCAATACCAGCAAATGCTCTATAATTACTTTTAGTCGAGCTAAGACCCCAATCTACCACGACTACCAATTGAGGGGTACACAGTTGAAGAGAGTCGACTCGGTGAGGGATTTAGGGGTTCGTCTGGACGACAAATTACAATTCCGGGTGCAGGTGGTCAACATCTGCAAGATGGCATTTAGAACTTTAGGCTTTGTACTCCGGCAGACAAATAGCTTCAAAAACCTGCAAGCAGTAAAATCGCTCTATAATTCGTTGGTAAGAAGCCATTTGGAGTTCAATGCAGCGATATGGGCTCCGCACGAGGCCAAGTACAGCAAAGAGAATACAATAACTAAGTACAGTATAGTTATTCAACTCGTACTAAGTCAGAACCAATTTTGTAAATGGAACCGGAAGTGTAGTAATGTAGTACCACTAACAAACCACGACACAAAGAAGGTTTTGTTGATATTATATTATAGTTCTAATCTTTGGGATTTTATTTGATTTCTTTAACCTAATAATTAATTTTGTTTTAATAAACTATAAACCGACTTAATTTTTTATAGCTTTTTCATAAATTATCATGGATCCCATTGTCAGAACTGAACAATATTAAAATGGGACCACACGGAAAACCTCAGCTTTCATATAAAAAAAGAATCACCAAGATCAGACCACCCAGTCGAAAGTTCTGAAGTAACAAACATAAAAAACAGTCGAATTGAGAACCTCCTCCTTTTTTTGAAGTCGGTTAAAAGTGCTTGTAAAGACAAATCCAATGAACCCAACGACGCTTCTAAGAGTTGATATGAAACTTAACTAATACTAGCACTAGAGTATGTTCTGCGCGCTTTACTGGTCTCCGTTGAGTCTAGCCGCCGCCGACTATTTTGTCCTACTAGTAGGACCACGAAGGAGACCAGTTTCTCTTCGTCCTACTATAAGAAATACTACCACCGTAGGTAGAGTATGATACTCCCCCTAGCAGTACCTCGGTCTGAATTAATCTATACCGTGTCTATTTTGAATGAGGCATAAACGTATACAAACCGCCCATACTTAACCTAAAATTCACTTCGTTGGCGCGTCCTTTTATACTTAATTTTACATTACTAGTCGATTTTAGATCCTTCCTTCAATAAAAATAGCTTACAATTATATCTGAAACTCGACGCCAAGCGAGTGAGATTTTGTTATTTGTGTCGTATTTTGTATACTAACATGCTCCATTCAAAATGGATAAACCATAGGCACCGCGCCGCCCCAGAGTCATGCTTTTGATGCAATTTTTTATATCTTACATAAAAAAGTGAAAGTTTATGAGGATGTTTGGATGGTCAAAGGTAACACTCCCTCAGCGATATTCTCTTGGCGGTCAGAACTCACGTCGAGAGACTAAATAGCGGAGGACTTGGCTGCCGCGAACGAAGTAGTGAGTATTCGCCCACTGGACTTGCTTGTAGCCGCTTAACTAAGCGATAAAACACCGTCGATCCCAGTAGGTCTGTGAACAGAACAGGTAGGAGTAAACGGGTACTGCATACGGCTTGCCGCTGCTCAGCAGCTCGTTTCTACTTTCTAGCTCTACTAGCTATTCGTTCATCGTCGGTGGTGGAACATCTTCCTGATGACGGCACTGTGATCTGATCTTCGTTTGCTACCCCCTGGGGTGTACTACGGCATCTCGACACACGCTATCCCGACAGAAAACAAAAAGTGAACGCAATCCCGATGCACGGAATCTCGACAAAACACATAACATAATACCAACCAGTTTTCGCAATGCCAGCATATTACTTAACTGTTTGTAGAACTAGAAAGTCACTACGAGTAAGAAGATAAATAAGAAAAATCTTTGTTATCGGTTACATTTAATAATTTAACATTTATGGTGTGAACATAGCAAAATAACTTAGTTTTAAATAGCTACCTACTATTTAAAAATAAATTATTTTAGCTTCTTCAATAGGCATAAGAAAACAATAAACGCCATAATGCAGTGGAACAGAAAATAATATAAAAAGTGCCTATAAGTGCTGCACCTTGGAAAATGTATTTGCTAAAGCGAGTTTTTTCTTTGTTGTTCTAACGTTTCTTTGGTTTTTCGCAAGGGTCGATATCACAGGAGCGCATTTTAATAATTTTCTTTTTTGGTCTCCCAGCAATTGCAGCTTTTTCTTTCTCTGTCATTTCCAGAGGGGGGCATGGATCTGGACTGAGAGGGTTAGGTTGATCCGCTGCAGGTGGGCAGAAGTTATTTTTACCCTTCTTTTTCGGACCTCCTGGAGCTTTTACTGATGCTGCGCTTTTCTTCTTACCGGGCATTCTTCTGGTTAGATAATTTCAAAGATTAGGTATTTATAGTAAAGGTCAAATCAATTTGTGGTTGAAACCAATTTGGTCTGAATTACGTGCGACTTATGATGGGCTGGTTCCTTTTAGTTTTTGATCACTAGAAAATTTCAAAGAATGTAAATTAAAACTTATTCGTTCATGTTCATGTTGATTTTACAGGCACTTTGCTTTGTGTAAAGAATAAACATATCTAAACTCTAATAAAATTTAAATATTTTTTCATTATTTGTCCCTGCCCAAGGAAAATTAAATAAAGAAAAAATCCAGTGCAAAGCAAAGAGAATACAATAACTTTGGTGCAAAGAGATTACCAAAGAGATTCTTACGAAGTTATTGTATTCCTTTTTTCTTCCAAAACAAATAAGGTTCGTAGTTAACCCGCTCACATCCGTAATGAATGATTGTATTCTCTTTGGAGAATATAACGAGAATACAATAACCATCGACAATAACTAACATAGAGATTATAATAGTACCTTGGGTATGATCCAAAGAGAATAATATAACAGAATATAATACGCTACGCTCGAAGTTCTTCTGGTGCGATTCAAGAAAATGGCGGATTTGTAATCAGTTGGTTAAACACAGATATGAAATTATTTAACGAAAGACAAGGCAGTATGCAAAGAGAATACAATAACTTGCAGTATGGCCCTAATTCAAGCCGTAATAAGGCTTTAGCCTAATTTGTTCAAAGCTACAAATTAAAATATAAATAATAGCTCTATGATCCAGTAAAAAATCAAACGTCTTAAATTTTGAGTTTTCAGCATAGAGTTTTAATATGGCTAATAATATCTCTAAGGTTGGAACAAAAATCAAAATGGCTGAATTGTAAAGACGTGTACAGTTTGGCAAAAAAGAGTAGAAAATAATAGGGGCGCCACTGTAGGTTCATATGGCAACCCGTATAGCGCACCAAGCTAGTCTTGATACTTACCTGTGTATTTCTGTTACGCAGTATAATAAAATCGGTAAAAATTGTTTTTTAAAAGGACCACACGTTCACGCGAATTCTCGTTGTTTAAGTATATGTAGTATAAATAAATAGTAAGTAGGTAGATAGATAGATAGATAGATAGATAGACTCTTTATTGGGTACACATACAAACAGCACAGGAAAATAACAAAAAAGAACAGCAACAAACATCAAAGGCATACATAATTAAGTACATAGGTACAGGTAAGCAGGTAGGTAGGGACCTAGTGAACATGAGGTAAAACAAACAAAACCAAGTGCTAATAGGCACTACCTAACAGTGCACTCGCCTTATCAACAGGTGGGTAGGAGTCACCGCCCGCCCAGGGCGAGGGATATCTACGCGTGTCTGCGCTGCCGTGGTGCGCCCAAAAGGCTCAGTCTCAGCTTTATGCTGTCTTAGACCAGGATAGGCATAAAACAGCGCTGGTTTTCAGACTAGCCCAATTTGTGTGACACCAGGATCCGTGACGAGAGGTATCGCTCTCAGAGTGATCTTATTGTTCTGTGATTCTACATATTATATATAATTTTAACTAGGTAATAATGCTATTTGCTAATTCACATATACATTCCAAGCTACTTACACACTTGACCTATAATAGCTATAATTTAATGCCTGGTAGAATAAAGAGTTCATTATGTCAATGTCAACCGAGGACCTTATGTCAGCGTAAAGAAGAAGCATTATTGTAGGTACCTACAATAATGTTTCCTATTCTATTATCCTGTGATAACAATATATTCTAGGTATTATAAAAAGATCTTCCTCTAAGTATTCTACCCGCTCCATATCCATGTATTGGCTAGAGCTGGCCTCAAAATCTTGAGATTCAGACTCGGATTCAGAAGTACTACCACTATCGTCTTCGAGGTTATTTACTAATCTCTCTATTTCCTCATATATTGTTAGTTCCCTCTCACCGTATTCTTTTTCTATTTTTTAACGTGCTGGCACGACTTCTTCCAATCTTCCTCGGTTATGTCTTGGAATGCACACTCAGCTGCTTCCTATAAAAATCAAACATTTTATTATATCTCTAGATAACAGTCAAACAACGTATCGCACACGCCATACCAACATTTTTAAATCTTATTATAAAAACTATCGTAGTTTGACGAATTCATTACGGATGTAAGCGGGTTAATGATGTCCCTCGTTAAGGGATGAAACGTTGGTGTTCTTCCAACACAAATAAGGTTCGTAGTTAACCCGCTTACATCCGTAATGAATTTTTAAATCTTATTTTATTTGGGATACTAATATACTTTTACATATTTGCAAACTAGCTCAAGCAACAATAATTCTAGTCGCGCTATACCAGAGTACCGTAGAACAAACGTAAACATAACCTAACTACCCGATGTTTATTGTTGAATGATCCACTTATTCCGTATTATATTCATTTATAAATGGGGCCATCAAGTAACGTTTGATTCAATTAACAATTACAAAACAAACTCTTACATACCTGTCATATCAGCGGTTCTTTGATAAACATTGTTGAGATCCGAAAAAATCGTTATGGCCTCACTTTCCACCAATCATCGCCTGAATACCTTATGAATGAACTCCCTGGCGTCACTTTTTATAGTTTTATTCATTATTTAAGTATTTTTATCACCGTTTGAACGCTCCAAGCTATAAATTTGAGAATTTGTTTTCTTTGTTTACATTAAAATGATGAAACGTCACATATTGAGAATGTTGCCATAAACAAAAAAAATTAGGTCGGATTCAAGACTTTTTAGAGAAAAAGTCTCAGAGATAACCATAGAGTAAAAGGAATATAAGAAGGGAAATGCCAAAAAGGCCCTCCGATCAGGGAGGGAAGGTGGTTTCAACCGTCCAAAATGAGATCACATGTTGCCATCATTAATAATATATATATAATATGTCCGTATGTGTGTATGTGACCTGTATTGGTTCACTGCTGGACGTCGACCTTCCCCTGATAAGCGCCTTATTGGCTTTTATCTGATGGAGGGTAATGCCCATAATCGGCATTTTGCGGATCGCAGTTTGGTGTATTTTTTTGCAGGGAGCGATGCTGCCCACCATTCGGTGGATATCCCTTAGTCACCTCTTACGACACCCGCGGAATGAGTTTGGTGGTGCAAATTCTAAGCCCCAGCCAGAAGACATAATACGCGCCATTTCATGAAAAGGCATAAAATTTCGCGTTCCTTGTCCTGTAGAGGGACTGTGAACATTTATGTACATTTTTGGAATGACGTAAGTGCAAACATCTAATTTTTGTCTACGCTTTTGTTTATTTTCAAGAAACCTTCAACTCATGAAGAAACTAATCATCATCATCCTATGTTAGTCCTCTGTAGGATATAGGCCTCCCTTATTTATAGCCATAGCGCCCTGTCTTAACCTTGCCGAACATCCTACACTCCGCTTGCCGAGTCATGGTCTCCAATCTCTCAAGTTTACCCTATCGGTTCTTTGGGAGATATGGCCGGCCCACCGCTACTCTTCACGCCACGCCTATCCGTAGACATATTCGTACATTGCGATACGTTTGTGCTTACAAGTGCGATGACGGAGCCAGCTTGCCCCATCCCCCGTTAACAAGAGAGCTATGTTGATAACTTTGGTTCTCCGTCGGATGTATTTGTTACGAAGCCATCAGAGAGACCTTTTCAAGGTACCTATAGTACATTGGCATGGTAACGCGTAAAGTGGGCTCTTTATTCCAATGTCTTCATTTGGTAACCTTTACATCATCAAAATCATACGAGGTTCTATAACGTACCCCTTAGACGGGAGGTGAATATTATCCCGAGTCGCACATAAGGGGTACTTAAAAAACACGGGCCTAACCGCGGGCAAATGATAGATACAAATAACAAAAAAATCGAATCGCTTGATCATTTATTCAGTTACTTATATGAATTTTGTCTACTCTATTGGAATCCACCACGATGTTATTGATGTACCAGTGCCCATTGAGCAAGTTTCCGAAGGTGCACACAGTTTATGCTCCCTACACTTTAGACAGGGGTTTAAATTGTCAGAAATTTTATCCTGGTAATGCCTTGAACGGGAGTATTGATCGTAACAAAGCTTATCCTGGTAATGGTTTGAACAGGAGCATGAATCGTCATAAAGTGTATGCCGGGGATGCCTTGAACAGCAGCATGGATCGTCACAAAGCTTATTCCGGTAATGCTTTGAACAGGAGCTTGGATTGTTGCAAAGTTTTCGCTGGTAATGTCTCGAACAGTGACATTGGTTGCTCTGCGAAGGCCGTTCTTCAAAAAATTTCCCTAGGTTACCGTTGCTTCTTGTGCAACTATATTTCGAATGCGTTAACCAGCTGGTCGGTCTTCCACTAAAATATCTTTTTTTTGGGTTGTGTTTCCTGAAAATTAGTTTAAGCATGTGTCGTAGTGTATCAACTCTATCTACTGCTTGAGGTAGCATGTTAAGTTTATAACTGTTTTAATCAATCTTTGAAAATAATTACTTGCCTTTGAGAGTGGCGTTTCTCTTTTTGATAATTTCTTCCTCGTTTACAACGATCTACTTTTCCGTTTTATTCAGGTTCAGGTTATTCTTTGGTTTTTCTTGCTTTACTGGGCGAGGGATACATGGTTGTTCGAACGGATGTGGTGTATTCTCTGATATGCAGACACCGGTAGTTGAGCCTAATCGTGCACCTGGGCTTTTATTTTTTTCAATTGTCTTTGGTTTTTCTTTCTTTGGTGGACAAAATGGTGGATCGAAAGGATGAGGTGTGTTCTCTGATATGCAGATATTGTTTGCAGATACCCTCTTAGGCTCACTTGTCGGTTGCGATGTGTTGGAAAATAGAAAATTTCCCATAATAGCTGTTTATCCTTTTCACAGTGCGTAATTATTTTACTTGTCGGGAAATAACCTTAGACATCCAGTTGTGTTATTTTTTCGGTGGGCATCCCGGATGTTTAGGAGGGGTTTCTGCTTCAGGCTGTTTACCTTCACACGGTCGATTATTATCTGGACTCCTCACACACTTGTAACTTGTGTCTTTTACTTCTTGTGTCTTGGGTCCTTCTTTTTTTTTCCTTCCGCACGGATCAGTGCTCTTACAAACAGGGGGTTTCTTTACATCTGACGAGCATTCTTCGTTTTCGTCTGAATTGCCGGCCGGTGGCCCGGAGTCATCGCACATGATTTTGTTGCACAGTTGTTTAATGATTTCAAACTCTGTTAAATTTCTACTCTACCATATTTTTATTATGAAAAATAATTAAATGAGTGTCAAAACCAAAGAGAATACATTAAGTCAAAACAAAGAGAAAAATAATACCTAGGCTTAGCTCGCATTGTGAGATCTCGCCGCACGATATTTTTTCTGGCGGCTTATAATCCGCGTACCTACTATAGAATTTTCCTTTATACGGTCAGTACAAAAAATCATCGTGATTTTTCTATATTCGATACGAATACGCATAAACTAGAAAAAATAGAATTATAGACATAAACACACTCGACGCGGTGGGTTCTGCACAGATTGGACACATGTGTTAATTATTTTATCTTCTCTTGCAAAATAATTGAGTTTATTTAAAAAACTATAAACCGACTTCAATTATATGGTTTTCTCATGGATGCAACTGTCAGAACTGGACCAAATTTAAATGGGGCCACACGGAATGCACCGGT
The DNA here is from genome assembly GCA_955876795.1 of Eupithecia tripunctaria. Taxonomy (NCBI): domain Eukaryota; kingdom Metazoa; phylum Arthropoda; class Insecta; order Lepidoptera; family Geometridae; genus Eupithecia; species Eupithecia tripunctaria. The sequence continues at coordinate 1,852,407 of OY041624.1, read as the reverse complement.
TTTCAAATAAACAAAGAATCATCAAAACTGGATCAGCCAGTCAACAATTCTGAGATAACAAACATAAAAATCGGTTAAATTGGGAACCTCCTCTTTTAACCGACTTCTAAAAAAGGAGGAGTTTCTCAATTCGACTTTCATTTATCGATTTTCTTATGTTTTACCTCAGAAATTTTGACTCATTTTGATGATTCTTTTATTATTTGAAAGCTGGTGCTTCCATTTCAATTTTAAATTGGTCCAGTTCTCACAATGGCTTCTAGAAAAAAAAAAAAAGTTCAAGTTGGTTTATAGTTTTTTGAAACAAACTCCATTATTTTGAAGTCGGTTCAAAAACCGCGTACCGCATACTGCAATTTCCATATCGCAGAATCCTGCGGTATAATCACGCGGTTGGATTTCGCACTGCGAGATATGCCTTAGTCAGAGATAATTGTCATTTTGTGACCGAGCTTTTATTCAGATCAGTCTTTATTTAGCACTAGCTACGCCCCGCGGTTTCGCACGCTTTGCTCCTATGGAAATGTTTAAAGGTGATTTATATCCCACGGGAACTGATTTATGGTATTAAAAGCAGCCTATGTTTGATTCCAGGATTATAATTACCTTTATGCGAAATTTCAGCCCGATCTGTTTAGTAGTTTTGAAGAGGTAACAAACATCCATCCATCCATACATCCACACAAACTTTCGAGTGACAAGCTATTACCCGCGTCTCCGCCTGAGTGGCACTCCACTCCACGTGTTTAGTGGTTTTGGAGTCCATCGATACAGTACCTAGTGTAAGATAAACTCCAACAAACTATGAATACGCTATTTATTCAATTACCAGATCTTTTTCCGAAACAACAACAATTCTCTCTACCACTTTCTTACAGTCTACTTTTTCTTCTTCCCTCCGTTTTCTTTTCCACCAAACAAAAACAGTCTTTTTCCGCCGTTCGATTAATCCACCAATCACGTGAAGGCCTCGTGCCGCTTGCCCAGCCAAGAGTCTCCGTGATTTGTCAACTAATCCAATGCTGCTATAACACCACCATATCGGATGTCTAAACATTGGTGTTGTCAGCTAAACTAATTGTTTTTAAATATTTGGAATCATGACACTAGATAGATCGGGATATTTTAATTCATTCGATTCGTTTCCGAAGCAAAAACGTCAGATTCGCTTTGAATTCTATTTCGACAGAACTTTAAAACGCTATTTTGATTTGTCAAAAGTTTCCGATATCGAATCCGACGGCCTTTCCGACGAATCAAAATACTGGGACCTGCAATGATTCTTGATCTAGTGGTTTGAACTGTGTGTTATTATATTAAAACAGAAAATCTAGTGGAAGGGAAAACTTAACTAACTATACAACTACTAACTTAAAGAATTGAGAGATGGCGCTAGTCGTCCATGCAACATTGACTCTGTATTATTTTAAATCTCATAATTAAACTAAAAGCTTTTCAAAGCCCAAAGTATTACTGGCTTAAGAAACGGTAACTAAATATTACATACAAGTGTTTTCTGAAGATAATATCAAGCTCACGATAAGTTATAGTGGTGTGAAAAACTACGCATTAAACTTGAAGATAACTTGTCCCTGGATACATGGCAGATACTTTCAAGGAGTCACAGAAATTCACCAACATCCATTCACTGTGAGTATATCATAAATCTTTGAAAGAAGCACTCGATAGAAAAGAAAACTGAATTAGAAATATTTACACCGTTAAAAATTTCGAACTAACACACAAATGTAAACAAAAACCGAAACAAGTGACAGACCGGACAGCTGTGTCGGTAAAGAAGAGCCTAATAAATAAAATAACAACAGTGACATCTATGATGAATGAATGAACTACAATCTACATGACGAGGCTAGAGTAAAGCTTCTAGCTCCTATTTTCGACACCTCAAACTAGACGTCGCTGGCGGAGTGGTTGGCACGTCCGACACCTGATCGTACGCACCCACGATCGGTTCCCTGTAAAATTGATAACTTTTTGTATGATAATTTCAACAATTAAATCACCTGAAATCAATATACGAGTAATATGAACTTCTTAGAAAATATAACGTTTAGAAGGCACAGGACCAAATCAACAAACTCACCGAGTCAGAGTGACGACGACGAAATCACGCAAACAAAAAATAATGATACCGCATGCAGTCTACCGGACGTATCAGAAGACGAATCGCACGATGATGTACAAACACTCAAGGACAGAATCGAAACACTAGAAATCGAGCTTTTAAGTGCACATAAGGAGATTGAAGCGTTATCATTACAAAATAATAAACAAAAACAATGTATAGAAGGTTTCGACGCATGTGTCCAATAACGCAAAATACCAATAAACGCACAAAATCATATACGCGTGATGTCAAACACGCAAAATTCCATTTACGCAATTAACCATTTGCTAATTACGCATAATGCTACTTACGCGACTTACCATAATCGATTTACGCGTAATGCCAAAAACGAAGATTGCCAAAAACTTATACGCATTTGACCAATAATTCAGACGACTGCCTAAACTAACGCCACCATTAACCACCACTAGAAAAAAATAATAATAATAATATAATTATATGTAAATAATTTTTGTAATAAAATTACAAAATAATTTTGCTTACAGTGTTACAATAAGATTTACTTAAAAATATAATGAATATATAAACGCAAACGCTTAAAGGTATTTATTTTAATAACAGGAGGAACGTTATTTTTCGCAGAAAATTTAATGGGGTTATGTTTTTTTTTTCTAATTTTGACAATAGTTGTTTGTAAACATTGTCGAACCCGATATCCGCTTTCCGTCGTATACTTTTTATGCGAGACTTGCTTGTTGAAACAAAACGTTTAATTCTTCTCTCGCATATCTGAGCTTCCTTCTTCATTCTAAACAGAAACTCGTACAAATGAGGATTTCTATTAATACGCGCATTAATGCGTCGGTTCCAACCCTCCGCGGGGTTATTGGTACGGTGTCGTTTCCCTGCTACGCTGATTATTTTTAGAGCGTATTTATCATCGAGCCATTGTTTTTCATAATATTTTATAAATTTTTTAGTACGGTTGTTTTTTGGTGATATTTTCAAAATGGACCTCCATCCCTCCCGCATGTGTTTTTCTGGCAGTAGCGGCAAATTGGCGGCTAAGCGAACCATCCTTCTCTCGTCTTTTTCAACTGAACACCCATGTTTCTTACCATTCTTCCAAACAGCTTTAGAAAAATGAAAATAGCACGCAGATATTTCTGCTGATGGGAATACGTTTTGTATTGCCCGAATCGCCGCAACCTCATAATCAGCTTTAAATTGGCGAATGTCAATGTCCAGTTCATCTCTCAATAGAGTGAAAAAACGAATGTATGTCGTCAACTTTTTGTTAGGTAATAACCCATAAACCACTGGAATCACATCTGTAATTTCTTCGTTGGATCCTAAATCTATGTGTATCACATATAATTGAGCATAGGGACTGGGAGCACTCATAAAAGTACCATCCCCAAAAAACATACCCGTAGAAAAAATATTAGTAAATGTTGTACAGACATCTGTGCTAAATATTAATATTTTATCATTTCCATCTTCCCCATCATCATCACATACCAAGAAATCTTTGGCCAAAACCTTTGGTATACCAAAATGGTTTGTATCATCGGATTTCAAAAATCGTCGTCTCGCCCGGTACATCGCGTCTTGCTTTTGCTTAACTGCAGGCAACTCGTTTACTCCATTGCCTTCCAAATCCTCTAAACATGCTTCCAATAATTTCGGTACTGAGGAGAAATTCTTGCACACTTCTTCTTTACATTTATTCATTGCAAGAATAACCTGATTTTCGTCGTGATTTCTGGCACAAACGTGATCACTTACGCGTACAATTTCATTGGATGTGTTCAATGTTATTGATGCATTACAGTCAAACTTTCTTCTGTTTACGCACCTCCAATTCGTAGTATTTTTACTAATTATATTTTTGTTATACCGTATTATATATATTATATAATATATATTATATTGCAATATAATTGCAATATAATTGACAGCTAACCTGTTAAAATACCACAAATTAGTATATCGTATGATTTGGCCTTGCACGTTTTTGGTATTCCGCAAATTTACACTTTCATGAATTGAACTCATTTAGGAAGCGTTTGGCCAAAAACATGGTTTTGGTTTATTGAGTTTTTGATATTTCACGTGATTGGCCATATGCGAATATAAACTATCAAATGCGCATTTGGCTCAAAAATTGTGGATTGGTATTTTGCGTTTTTGGACACATGCGTCGAAACCGTATAGAAGACCTAACTAAACAAAATGAACTATTAAAAAAAGTTGCAGTAAGCCCCGCTAAATTTAAAAAGACGCCAAAGAAATCATTACGGCCTACGCCTACGCCAATACAAAAAAATACACCAAGGAAAACAAATCAAAAGAAAACTACTAAATCTGACAAAGAAAATGATTCGGCAGAACCAGTTACGAAGAAAACAACACATGCAGTTCCGCAAAATCAGCAGAAACAACCAAGAAAGATCTGTCTAATAAGCTCTAACAAACGAAACAAAATCTTATCAATCGCAGATGACAGCTTAGAAAGTCACTCAAAATTGTGTCACTATCTGAAACCCAATAGTATGACTAAGGATTTATTAGCTGATATCGAAAATAAAGTAGCAGATTTTACAATGAACGATTTCTGTATAATATTGATTGGCGAAGAAGAATTTCACTCAACTCGTGATTATTTCGATATAATTGGCTATATAAGAACTACACTGCAAAAAATTAAACACACCAACATCGTTATATGCCTACCTACTTACAAATACGGAAACCATATGGATGTTTTCAACTGGAGAGTTGAAAATTTTAATAATCTACTTTATCTGGATACCTTAACTCACGAGCACGCATATATATTTGACTCAAATAAATATCTCTCATATGATCTTACCATGTTTGACAAATACTCAAGCAGGATAAATAACTATGGCATGCACGTCTTATTTCAAAATTTGAATATTTACTTGAATACATTACATGAATACGTAATGAAAAGTACACCGGAACTAACAATAAATACTCAAAAGAAACTTGAGGCTGAAAATCTAGAGTCCCAGTTTTTTCGAGACTAAATCGATAAAAATATTTCATCAGAACATTGCAGGACTGATCAATAAGGCAGACTCTCTCACTGTTAATTTAGAAGAACTGGCGGAACAAAATATTGACCCAGATGTTCTGTGCATAACGGAACACTTCATAAAAGGAGGAAGCGAACATACTTTAGATATGCCCAACTATACACTGGCGTCATGTTTTAGCAGGAGCGACAGATGTAGAGGTGGCGCATGCATATTAGTTAAAAATACTCAGAAATGGAGAGAAATTGAAGAAATAAAAAAACTGTCGTTAGTTAAGTCATTTGAATGTTGTGCTGTTGAACTAACAGATTATAAAATTTTTATTATATGTGTATACAGAATTCCTAATTATAATAATTTAAATATATTTTTCAATAAATTAGATAAAAGTCTGACATACATTTCAAAATTAAATTGTATTAACATAGTTTTAGCAGGAGATTTTAATATAGATGTGTTAATTTGCAATAATATGACTAGAGATTTTGAAAACTTATTGTTAAGCTACAATTTAAGGTTAGCAATTAAAGAACCAACACGGCTGAAAAGTAATAGCTGTATTGATAACTTCGCACATGATTTTAAAAAGAAATGTAAAGCAGAAGTGTTTGAATTTGGGCTATCCGATCACACTGCTCAAATTATAAAAATACCAGTTAAAAAACTATTTAAATTAAAGTTTTGGTACAGGTATGCTAAAGATTACAGTCAAACAAATATTCAGAAATTCAAAATGTGTCTAAAAGAATTATCTTTTGCTGAAATGTACAACTCAAAGGACGCATCTATTGCATATACTCAATTTATTAACCAATTCAAACTTTTTTATGATCTCTGTTTCCCAATAGAAAAAACCATGATAAAAATAATAAAAAAACCGAAATGGATGTCACGTGGCATAAAACTATGTAGCAAACGGAAAAGACAATTACTTTGGAACCTTAGAATAAACCGCACTAACGAAAACAAACATAAATATAATCAATATAACAAACGATTAAAAAAAATAATATCACTAACACAAAAAGCGCAAAATATACATAAAATAAATTCTTCTATCAACAAATCTAAAACATCATGGGAAATAATCAATAAATCACGCTATAATACACCAAAAGAATCCATATTAAAAATTAAAAATGACGACAATGAGTATGTTACTGACGCTGCAGATATAGCAAATTTATTTAACAATTATTTCATTGACAAAGTTAAACCAGTTCCCAGCGCAGGCAGCCGTAGAGTAACGGCTAATATAAGTAATCGTATGGGATCAATGTTTATGGCGCCATGTTTGCCGGACCATGTAATGAAAATTATCAACAATCTTAAGAACACAAATAGTGTAGGATCTGACGGTGTAAGAACAAAAATAATAAAAACTGTAAATAAATATATTAGCGCTCACCTCTGTTACATAATCAATCTCAGTATAGAAACAGGTACATTCCCCCAAGATTTAAAATTGACAATAATAAAACCAATATTTAAAAAAGAAGATAAAGAACGAATGGAATTCTACAGACCAATTGCTCTCATATCCATATTCGCAAAAATTTTTGAGAAGTACTATTACAGTGAAATTAATGACTATTTGGAAAAAAACAATATATTGTGTAGTGAGCAGAAGGGTTTTCGCCGAAATAAAACCATTAATATGGCAATATACGATTTTTTCAAAAACGTTATCTGCCAAGTTGATAAAAGAACTCCCGTTTGCACCATATTTTGTGATATGACGCAAGCCTTCGACTACGTAGATCACAGTACTCTATGCAATAAATTAGAAGCGTATGGGATTAGAGGAAACGTGTTAAATTTAATAGCCTCTTACCTAAGAGATCGGAAACAAGTTACAGAAATTACTCGTTTCAACTATAAGGCCAAATCTGATGTAACTTATAAATCTAATGAACATATAATACAATATGGTGTTCCCCAAGGAAGTGTTCTGGGGCCACTTCTTTTTATAATATATATAAACGATCTCCCATTAATAATCAATAAAATAAATCAACATATGACACTATTTGCCGATGAAAGCTCTATCACAATCAAATGTAATGACATAAAAAATTATGAATCTGACATTAATCAATCACTAACCTCTATTATTAATTGGCTTATTGACAATAATTTAAAAATAAACCTAAAAAAAACGTCGATAATGCACTTTAATCAATTAAAAACAAAACCTGACATTAATTTAATCTATAATAATAATTTGATAAAAAACACTGACTCTATAAGATTTCTAGGTTTACAGATAGATGACAAACTAAAATGGAAAACCCATATTGAATACTTGACCAAGAGAATAAGTAGTTCAGCATACGCGTTATTTAGATTATCCCTAACCCTCAATATAGACACGCTAATTGTAGCATATTACGGCTTAGTTGAGTCGATACTGAGATACGGAATAATTTTTTGAGGGAATTCCACGGATAAAGAAATTATTTTTAAAGCGCAAAAACGTTGCATGCGAGCCATGTTTCGAATACATGTGACTGATAGCTGTAAACCTTTATTCACAGAGCACAAAATATTAACACTTCCGTCGCTATATATATTCGAAGTGGCTCTGTTTGTAAGAAATAACCCCCACCTGTTCCCGCGCATGTCAGACGAAGCGCCAAGAAACAGACGTGAAGATAGGCTTTGCTTATTTTCATCCAAAACTGCGTTACTACATAAGAGCATAGTATCAATGGCTCCGAAAATTTACAACAAGATACCAAAGAGCTATCGGCAACTTAATGACTGTGAATTTAAAAATAAATTTAAGAAATTATTAATTCAAAAATGTTATTATAAGACTGACGACTTTATAAATAAGCTTTAACTTTTTAATGAAAATATATAGAATTATAATTAGAATCCCTTACTATTACTTACTTTATTTTAATTAAATTTTTTGACATTATATACAACTAATAACTTCATTATTATTTTAGTCTCTGTTTGCATGCCATTTCTCATAAATTTGTACACCGTAATCGGTAAAACATGTTGATACTTGCATACCTGTTTATAAAATCTTATATTTACACATGTTTAAGCAAATAAATGATTCTTTATCTTTATCTTTATCTTTAAAGCTCGATTTCACTTTACGGTACACCGTCAACGGTGTAAGTTAGGAAGCTCAAAACGGAAGGTGTAATCGCTGTTAGGAAGAAAGGATGCCGATACCGGAAGACCGTGAGAGCCCGACTGTCCTAACTTCCTAATAGGGTATATATGCATGTGATTTCAAAATGGCTAAAATAATATATACGTATTCTCTATTGATATAGAAACATATCTACATATTTATTTTTGCATTTTGAGATGTTTTTATTGTAGAATTTAACCATTGAAAAATTGATATTTTAAATCTCAATCGCAAAATTTCAATACGCTACGCCATTGACTAGAGCGGACGTGACATCACTGTGCACATTTTTTCTTTTTTTATTCTGCTTGCTGCACCATGATTTGACACTATTCTGCCCACTTGACATTTCGTATTGGCGATTATCTTCAGTTTTTCGGAAAACCCTACGAATAAGAATAGTCAGGAAGGGTAATTCAGAACAAACTTCAAACAAAAAGTGGGCCTAGCTCAAACTAAAATGACGTATAAGTCAAAAAACGAATCATAGCCAAAGTTCCAATTAGACATTGCTTCGTGATTAGTTGAATTCAGAACGAAAGCAGGGATTGGTTGGCGCTTGCTAAATGAAAGCGGTGATTGGTTCGCGCGCGTACTGCAATGTCTGCTATGACAGCTGAAACAAGGCGGCGTGGATGATGTTATGCAATAAGTAGAGCGAACCAAGTTATTAATAAAATAATATAATGGTTAATAATGTTTTTTTATTAATTTGTTTTTGTTACTTTGTACACATCAATGAAATCTATGTTCCGCGAAATATGATTAATTTATCAAGTTTTAGTCTAGAAGACATTAAAAAAGAGTCTTTCTTCGCAATGTAGTGAAGACGGATTTTTAGAAGTTCAACGATAATATCTTCAGTATCAAATATTTTAGAAAAACACTGTGTTGATATTACTGACAGATTACTAGCTCGAGTAAGTGATTTTTCGTGGGGTTAAGTTTTCATTGATGAATGTCTTTGTTGACATAAAATATCTTGGATTCTGAATTAGAGATAGTTTTGTATCTTTAAAGATGGATTATTGATGTTTTTGATTGAATTTTTATTTATATCTTATTAGTGTCTCGGTGCGTGAGCATATTTTAAACAAAACCACCGAAGGATACGAGAGTACATCGAAATCTTTCAAATTAATTAGCTTGTGAAAATATACATTTTCATTCATTCTGGATAGTTGATTTTGGCTTGCAGTTTCCGGGTAATAAAGCCGGGTAATAAAGCCTATAATTTATTCCACGGTTACTATTTGTTACATTTCAATATTTCATCAACATGAAGAAAAAAATTCTAAGATTAAAAAATATGTATCTCAAATATAATATATCAATAACTGACTTCAATTTGCGTATTATGGACTATAATATTGTTTGTATTAATAACCAAAAAACGAAGTCAAAAATTTACTGACTTCATATTGCATAGCATTGAACATTTCATTTTGATGACGTATTTGAACATCTATGAATGTAATTATAATTTGGCTACTACTTACTAGTGAAAAGTGATCCCTAGGCATTTTAATCTTGTATGGCTCCTGCACCACTTCACAACACATGTCATGTTGGCATGATGATCCACAGCTATTTCACAAAGATACTCACGAAAACGTCTGTGCGCACTGGACGTGTGTTCGCTTGCAAGATAAATATCCGACTGATGGCGCGCTGAGCCCGACTTTTAAGCCCCGCCTACTTTAGCACAACTTTGGTTGGGGCATTTTGTTAAAGCAGTTACTGCTCCTGACTATTCTTATTCGTAGGGAAAACCTCTTTCCTGAGATGATCACTACCGAGGTCGTCACCAAAGGTTTTAATCAAGTGTGTACGTCGACGTCACATAAACATGGCGCCAATATGGCAGCGTTTTTATCACCCGAAAATGATTGTAGTTTTGATTTGTTTTTTTTACCTTGTTAATGCGAAATTCAGTGAGCGTCTTATCATTCCTCGGTTAAATAATGACCTAAAGAATCGATTAAAACAATAAAAAAAAATCGATGCATATACCCTATTGCCGGTTTACGTTTGTATACTTATTAATTATATACTAATGTAACAAAGAGCAAAATATTTGGTTGTTTGTTTGTATTTGTATTGAATAGGCTACGACACTACTGCACCGATTAAAAAAATCTTTCACTATTAAAAGCTCACTTTTCAGGGAGTGACAAACGGTAATTTTAACCCGGAATTCCAACGGAAACGGGAACTATGCGGGTGAAACCGTGAGGCGCTGCTAGTGTATAAATAAAACTAGTAGTTCTCCGAACAGTGAACCTCGTGAACACTAACTATTTTTAAACCGTACCTACCCGTTTTTTTACTACACGGGTGTCGGGTAAAATTTTTCATATAACCGGGTATTTGCAATTTTTTCAGAATAACAGGCAAATTTTCTTATATTTTTTTTTTTTTTTTTTTTTTTTTTTTTTATCAGAAATAGACCTTCGTTTGACCGCAATCTCACATGATGGAAAGCGAAGATGCGGCCGACGATGTATCACGAAGGTCTAGAAGATGGCTACTCCGGACCACATTCCGAAACACAACAGAGTTGCTTCACGGACTGGCCCAGTCCGGAGGGTGGTGACAAGCCACGGCCGAAGCCTACCACCAGAGTACCGCTCTTAGCACCACCCAGAGGACACGTGTAGGGTATCAGAGGGTCAACACCTACGGACGTGAGCGATACTGTCCCCCAAAATATTATGTAATAGTTTGCGGCTATGATCTATATTTTGTCATATAGGTAGCTGCAAAGTATGTCAACAGATCCTAATAACATAAATTAAAATTCATATGATTTGCGTCGAGACAAAGAGATATAGGTACCTTGACGAAAGGATCTCAAATCAGCAAGTACGTAGGAACCTAGGAACCCACCTACTTTTTCCATGTTTAAAAATCGTCAACAAGAATTTAATTTGAGGTAGGTAAAGTAGGTACCTACCTCTTACGGGTTTGTTTATCGTTTGTGCAGGAATTTAAAAATCGAATATTCATTTGTTTTCTCACTAAATAGTAATCTGTGGTTTCAGGTGAACAACCTTCTTCAGTAGGTACCTATAATGGGTACCTAGCTGGGTATGAGATCTATAATCCTCATCAGATTTTCATCAATTATTTATGAGTGTAAATTACCTCTTTATATATCTATATATTTATATCGTTTACCTACTACCTGTGCTACTAACTATGAAATAATCTTTGAAACCAAAACTCTTTCAATTAGGTACATGAGCGCCATCTCTGTAAAAATCAATGTAGTTCGTACTGCACAAACTGCAAGTATGCGCGTGAACGTGATAGGAGGTAATATATATACTAATACTACTACGAGTAATATATAATAATACTCTTGAAATGTTACGCGGCGGGCGCGACGGTTGCATATTGCATTTTGCGTCTATTGATCTGCTGGTCGTGCCTAAGATACTGATCAAATCTTTACCATTTTTTTATGAGAATATCTATCTTTTATTTAAAAATAAAATCATCGAAATCAGATATCTCAAAGCTGAGATATTCTAAAGCCCCCTTTTTGCCTTTTTTTGGGGGAAGTACAACTTTAATCAAAAATCCCCGACGACAAAAAATTCTATAAAATCGTTGAATCTGTACACGAAATTTCGTAAAGATCGGTTGTAAAATACGACCTGTACAGGAGTACAGACATACTGACAAAAAAAACGAGAATGTTGACCCAGGTATGAACTTCGTTCACTGCGTTCACTCGGTTCAAATTACAAAAATCATTGTCTAAGGACTCCACAAACGGCGGATATGCATCTTTACATTAAAGCTGCCGTAATTGAAGAATATTAGATTTCTTTATAAACCTTTACCTACTGTTTTTCCTCTGGAGCGACCACAAAAATATGGTCGCTTTACTTACTTGCGACTAAAAATCTAGTTGTACTGCCTCCATGTCTAGATTGTCATCTTCAACTGTTCCTTTGCCTACACTACAAGTTTATGTTTCAATAAAGTTTTCTGCTAACATGTCTTCTCTTGTTTTTTTTTCAAATGGATTAGCAAAGTGGATCAGAGTGGAATTTGGCCTTATAATGAGATCACCAAGAAAATAAAAGAATTGCAGAACGTAGTCAGATGCAGTTGAGATTTACTTCAACTAACATAAATGGCAAACTAGCCTGGAAAATAAACTACAACAGGGGTAGTCCTTTCACAGGTAAAATCCACGAAGATAATCAACAGAAATGGGGCCTTGATACCTCATTTGCTCAATTTTTTCTTTCAGCTGTGTGGTGCAGGCTTAGAATTTGGACCACTCCACTTCTTCCCGTGGGTATCGTAAGAGGCGACTAAGGGATATCGACCGGGGGCGGAGGTAACGAAATCGGTTCGGGTCGATTTTTTTACTGTTTTGATACCTTATTAAACAAAATCGCTTATACCTGCATTTGTCTGCACTGCCCTATTAGCGAATCACGCACGACTATGTAGCATCCCTTCTTAGATACAATGTTATCATATGGGGCAACGCAGTTAATGTTAAGACCTTAATAATAGCGCAAAAAAATGTGTACGTGCAATATTCCACAGACCGTTCACCAATAAAAATTTTAAACAACATGAGATCCTGACATTGCCATGCATGTACATAATCTTTGAAATGTGAAAATTTGTCAAAACTAATTTGTTGAAACTTTTGAACAGGTATATAAATTTAACTCTTGGCATATAGACCGGTTAGCGATACCTGCAAAAATACGTAATTGTATAATCGAACTGTTGTAACATGGCTATCAAAATTTATAATAAACTGCCAAACAAGGTAAAAGAACTGAAAGGTCCCTTATTCAACAGAAACTTTTTTAATTTATTTATTGAGCATTATTTCTATTCCGTGGAAGATTACCTTAATTTTAAGTTTTGACTTAAGCTCACCCTACAATTTAATAACTATTCTCGTTTTAATTCAATTATTCCAATGATATAATTTAAATGTTTATAATTTCGATAAATAGTTAATGCATTTACTTCCAAAATATTCACGCGCCTGTACTCGGGTGAGATATGCAGATCTACTGTATTATTCTATCAATGTTTTTTTGTACCATGTCTTATGTGAATAAATGTGTACGTAACTGTCATCATTAAGCGTGTTTAAGTTTGTATTAGAGAACCCTAGTGTCTAGATAAACCTAATTTAGGATTTAAGACCCTACTTTCTATAAAATGTATCATTCATAAATCAAATAATGTATTTATCTATCTATTTATCTAAATATTACTGAATTGTTTTGAGGTATAAGGAGTCCCTGCAAACCAATTTGGTTTGTTGGTTGAAAGGCTAGAAAAAAATCAAATATTATATTGTAACTGGATCTATATAAAAAATTAAAAAAAAAAAAAAAAAAATGATTTATTTCAGACAGGTATGGTCCATTTCGGTACATTTTACAATAAATTACACGTTTAGAAAAGAAAATAACATTAACACAACATTGCTTAAAGCTGCAGGTGTGCACTCAGTGCCAGGTGTAGGTTGCAAGCACTGAAATGCACCCCTACCCAATGCCGCAGGAATCGGCCGTTCATGTCCTCAGCTACTGCTGCGAGGAGGCTGTTGCGGCTGGCGCGCAGGCGACACAGCGAGGCGGCGCAGCGGGCTCTTAGCACAGCTGGAAAGCTGTCCACGCCCGCGTCAGCAAACATGCTGACGCGGGCGCTGGCTTGTCGAGCAGACATTCTACACCTTCAACGAGCTCACAAGCCTGAAATTAGTAAAATAAAATATTATGAGTACTTGCATTGTATAACAAGCTAAACATTTATGACCTGTAATGCACATCACATTATCAAATAAATGAACTTGAACTTGAACTTGATCTTGAACTTGAACTTGAACTTGAACATGCCCGACGCACTGCACCAGCGCGGCAGCCGCAACAACGCCCGGAAGGAGTTATTGAATTGTACACGAAGGGCACTCATAGACCTTTTGGTGTAGTTAGTCCACAGACTACATGTATAAAGTGATGTGCAAAATGCTTTAAATAATGTTATTTTAACAGGAACTGAACAACAGCGAAATCGCTGTGCTGCCATATTTGCCCTAGTTGAGAGTGCCCTTCGCTCACGTTCAACATCTTCCTCATCCGACAAGGATTCTGTTACCAAGTGCCCAAGGTACTTGAAAACATACACTCTCTTCAGTTGTGTTCCGTTGTATATATTATATGAATTTGAATTAATTTTGACGAATCGTTGGTGGGTGAAGCCACGTTTAGGGCTAGTGTGTAGATAACTATATAAAATTAAACAAAACACTTATAAACTCATATGCCTTTATTTCGTACTGGTGCGTTTTCCTTACAATTTATGTATACTTATTAAAATTAAACAAAATCATTATTATTCCATCTTATTATTAAAAATGACATAACAATTTTATCACTTATCGATATGCTTTCGGAAATAAAATCAAAATGCGTAATAAATAAGAAGTAATGCAAAAATATACATACATTTTGCTTTTTGATTTAGAAACTGTTTCCCGCAGGCGTACAATAACAATAAAAATAATATAATGTTCAAATACTATTTGCGTCGAAATTATTTTTGTTATCAGGTTTATTTTATCTTTAGGTTCTATAATTATTATATTCACCTTACCAAAAACGGCCATAATTATGTATCTTTGGTGATTAATTATTGCTTTCTTTTACATAATTAAGGCAGACTATATTTATTTACTTGGGATGTTGTCTTTGGCGTCCCTCTAAACTGTATGACTTGTCACATAAATCATATAATTTAAGCAATATTCGGAATAATGAGTAAAATTGAAAATAAGTATTAGGCCATATTTACAAAATTTATCTTAATTAAACAAAACTGAGAAAATAATAAATATAAAAATGGACGGAAACGATAAGAATTGCAACTAATAATATTATTACTAAATAAAATAAAACATTCTTACAGGTTTGAACATTATCAAATTGTATATAAATTAATATATGGCATACGATATGCTTATCGTATACATATTAATAACTAACATAATTTTATAGAGGTACATAAAAAAGTAAAAAACACAAATAATCTCATCGTAATTTCAAAATTATCTAAAACAAAGCAGATTGACTCCCTTTACGAAAATTCAGAAGCGTTACAACAAAATAAATAATAATTTTACCTAATTATAGAAAATAACAATGAATTGTGAATTCGGGACTGCGTAAAGGAAGAAATATAAATATTTATTAAAATTCACTGAGAATTGAGGTAAACAGTACAAGAAAGTCTTAGTACTCAAATGACATTTTACTTACAACAATATTTACAGATTTATAACATTGGATATCATTTAGCGAGTCTGTTTTTACAATATACCTTACAATAAGTTTAGTCCGAAATCTATAGGGCACTTTTAAAATAACTAAGACTTTATGCTAGTTCACACCGGGACGTTGTTTTATTTTGTATTTGCTTATTTACCATTTCAAACATAGGTTTAATTTTATTATGGAAGGAAGGTTTAATTTTACAAGGCATATCAGAAATTGTACTATTTGAAAAGAAAAAACAAACGTATCTACATTAGATAAGAATAATTTCTCATATTTTATATATTTTTTATTATACATTTTTGGACGTTGCATGTGCTCGCTGCTACTATACCATCCCGTTGTGAATCTTGCTTTAGCTTTATTATGTGATGTTAATTCGCCTCATCTGACAAAGGCTATGGATTTGCTCGTGAACTGACTTCTCTTAGATAAAATTTAAGCAATAACTAAACGCGCTCCATAGATTAAGGCCTTACTCTGGCTTTTGATTGGAAATAATGATGCTAAAAGACATTTGCGAAAATAGTCTTTAATGTTACGCGTTACTGAATATTTTGTTGATTTTAGTAAACATTTTGTAAAAGGTAGAAAAACCAGAGTAAATAGAAAATAATCATAATAATTATCATAGAAATCATAATCTTACATATTATCCGAATTGTACATTATTTTACTATCTACAATGAGAATTTTAAAGGAATTTATAAAATTAGGCCTAAACATGATCCGATTTCAAACCATATTCAGCAATACGTCCCAAAACTGTATAATTTGTATATTTATATTTATTGAACTGAGTGAGTCGAGCGAACAAAGTTATCAGTGGCAGCTTGGATGATTTGGCTTGAGTTATTCCAGTTTTCACCCTTTCATAAAAAAAACAGTTTTATAGTCGGTGAGCAAAGTGAACCGCAAAAGGTTGTCCGTCACAAGGCGAGCAAAGCGAGCCTTGTTGTGTGACAGGATACACTCATATGGGTATCGTTTTCGATCAACTCAGCGGCAGTGTAGATTAAAGATCCATTTTAAATCCGAGATGGCTGACATTTTTATATCGCAAATTCACTCTTGGTTGTCGATTTCGAACAAATCGAGCGTGCAGGTGGAAAAAGGGTTCAATACAACACTATACAAATAAAATACACAGCCTTCGCGAGCTGCTTGCAGCTCGCGCACTTATAAAAGGTAGTAGGTAAACTGTCTTACCGTTAATCCAATTTAACAAAATTTGACAGGTCGATAGATGAGACATGTGATGAGACAGTGAAATATGCTTCTAATTTATTGGGACCACATCCGTTGAGGAGTTTTTGAGACAAAGAGCGGTAGAGATAAAATCAATCAAATCAAGTTTGGTCTCATAAGTTATACATTAGTACATTTAATAAGAGTTTTTAATCTTGTAGCAATTTGATTTTCTAATAGAGTTTGACTTGTGGTACGTAAGTTTTAAAAATTCCCTGCTTATGCTGACAGTGACTACGCATTTGATGAATATCGGGTTTCAAATCGAATGTTGCAAAGCCCTATAACTAAAATCTTCACAATAGTTTTTGTAATAGTGTCCGTAATCACTTTGTATTTGTTCGTTGTAGCGCCGACTGGTCGCACAGCCTTCGCTGATATCTGAAAGGAAAATTAATTTATTAATGTTTATTTATCAAGTACACAAGGAAATTAGGAGTTTATTTATATTTCGACGACCTCTGTGGCGCGGTGGGCGTACCCATAACACAAGCTCTGCTTAGCTTAAGGCTATAGACCTCTATAATGCTGTGTGAATTGTCCAACATTTTTTAAAATTATATATATACCTACCAATTGTCGTCCGTCACCAAACGAAATTGCCTGAAGACCAGAGGGCTTAGACAATGTAACAATCGATGTCGAAAGCGAAAAAAATCCAAAAATGTATGGGTTTTACATACGCCTTAGATGTCACGTGATCATTATCGAAATTTTGCCTACGAAATCGTTCAATTGTTTTCGATTCGCTACATAGCGAATGCCGTTTGGCTACGCCCTCAGGGTTGTTTGAATTAAGGTTTTCTTATATCATAAGTTTATTTTATCTGTGCTCTCTTATTGTTTTATAGTTGGAATATTCAGGTAGCTATTTTTCTATATTATTATATATATATAAAAAGTATCTTATTAATATAACCATCATAAGCAAATTCAAATATCCTAACCATCCATTTTGCCTGGTAGAGATCGTTCTTGAGCGGTAAAACTGCCACTTGTCATTGAGTTTGAGTTGAGTTTGTAAGCTGTTTTGTTGTTTTGCTTTCTTTCAATAAGTGTGTGTAATAAAGAATTACAAAATAACTTAATAGTTCTAGGTCTTTTAAATCAATGGGTCTACTATCATTAAAAAACTTTTAAGTAGGTACTTTAATTCCTCAACTTCAACAGCCTATATTGATCCACTGCTGGACGCAGACCTCCTCCTGATAAGCGCCTTTTTGGCCTTTATCTCATGGATGGTAAAGTCCATAATCCCCACGCTGGGCATGCGGGTTAGGGATCGCTGTTTGGTGGTAGAATTGTTCTGCAGATACGCTGCTACCCGCCCGGTGAATATCCCTTAGTCGCTTCTTACGACACCCACGGGTAGAGTTAGAGTGGTGCAAATTCTAAGCCATACACAGCTTTAATTCATTGCTCTATAACTTATCCCTTGCCTGGGGATTTCGCAGGGTGGTCCTTAGGGACCAATAGGGACAAGAGACAAATGTGCGAGCCCTTTGTGCTTTTTGATTTGCTTGCTGGGGACGTGATTGGAATTAGGGAGGTAATTGATTGACTGTAGAACTTTATACTTAAGGCGCATACACGACTGAAAGTGGCGCCTCTATCTATTTTATCTTATTATTACGTTAAACACGGGAAGTTTTACAAATCCATCGTACGGTTTGTGGTATCTATTAAATTATGTAAGTTATTTATTAATGCCTCTGTAATAGTTTCATTTTGTAAAGCTTGGGTAGAGATACGAAGTTACGCTTTTTGGCCACCAAACTCTATTTTCGCATCTCTTTCTAAACTATCTATATAAGATTAAACTATTACAGAGGTATTAGAAATAGCTTATAATAGATACCACAAACAGTACGATGGATTTTAAAAATTTCCTGTGTTAAACGTAATAATATGATAAAATAATTACCGCTGTCATTATTGGGTCGGGTATTCGTCTTAACCAGTTTCTGCCCACGGCTTTGCACACGTCGATGGAAACGTTTATGTCTCATTGGAACTGATTTATGGAATAAATTAAAGCTATTGTTTGATTCCAGGATTCGACTTATCGATACATAAAATTACAGCCAGATTCGTTTACTAGTTTTGGCGTGAGGAGGTAACAAATATAGCATCTTGTTAACTTGATATCATTTATTTTTTCCCTTGTAACATGACTATTATTTTCAATTTGAAACTACTTCCCGGATAAAAAATCACTTTAACAGAGCTTTGTTTTGATCCACTATAAAATAATATGGGAATTCTGAATCCCAGAGGTGATAGATCAAAGCTAAGGGGATCCCATAGATTCACCATGAGAGTTACAGGATTTTGAACCTTAACTTTTGCACGTTTAAGAAACAAAATAATTTAGAGAAAATCACAGGTTTTGTTTGGTAGTAGCTGATAAGTTTGAAGCAGCTTTGAAAGTCGCAAACGAATTTATTATACGCAACTCGGCAAACTCTAAAGACTCTAGTCTATTTTTGAAAGTTGCGTATAATATAATAAAATAATATAATAAAAATAAATATAAATATAATATACGTTATATACGTTATACGTTACACGTATAGACGTTCGGAGAATAAGACATTTGAGGAATGGACTTTCAGACAATAGACTTTCGGAGACTGGATAATCAGGGAATTAGACCTAAAAGATAGACTGAACCCGGTTTCGCTAATGTACAGCATTGTAGCAGAATAACAAGGACAAAGTTGCTTTAACTTGTTACTGTAGCAGATTTCGATGTAGAATGGGTAACCACCCATTCTTAGCCTCTTGTGGATTATCTACAAGAGGCTAAGCACCTGTCAATCTGTAGGTAACCTAAGAATTGTAAGGATTCAGTAACACTAGATTTCATGGTGTTATTACCTACGACCTGCGTAGTAATATGTAATTTATTGATAATTTACAATTTGGTGTTCCTTTATGAATGTTCCTTTGCACAATACATATCTTAAACGTTTTCATAGAAACAATGCATGCAAAGCCGCATGCAGAAAATAGTTCTAAATAAATGAATTGAATGCTGAATTTTATTTTACAAACGGTAATTCAATGTCTATGTTTTTCATTTCTCTCATCGAGTAAATGCTTTCCCAAAATCTAAAGAAATTAAAAGGCGATAAAACCCACCCGTTTAAATAACCATTAAACAACCACTGAAAAACAAATGGCCTTCAATAACGAATAAATCTCGACGGTTTATCACTGACCGCGGCCAGGTGTGCCTCGGGGAGGTACGTTAGCACCTGTGCTCTTTATGTTGTATATAATGTATTTGATATAGGTTGTTGTAAATTGCTTACGTTGCAATTGTTTTTGAGGCGGCTTTAATTTTTTTTCTCTGATTACTTATTAAATATTTATCATTATAGGGTATTGTAATAAGTATTTAAGTTATCTCTGCGTTGGGATAGCTATGCGTAGTAGCTATTTCAACATAATGCTGAGTCGGACGCCATTTCATAGCACTAAGCCTTGTAATTGTTTACTGTTGTTTGTTTTATTTGTAGTTTTTTACGGTGTAGGATAATTTCATTAAGAAACTCACTTCAGTTTATGTATGTAATAGTGTATTTTTTAAGCTATGAATAAACATTTCTTTCTTTCTTTATTTCTTTCTATCTATTACATATAGCACTCTGCTTGGCCTGGGGCTAGATAATGCTGTGTTATTTGTTCAGCATTATTTATTTATTATTATTTGCCCATGGCATGTGACTTTGTTATACAAATACCTCAACATAAACTTACCTAAAACCTATAAAATTGCGAACGAAAATTCGTACCTACGATACTTAAGAGGTGTCAAGAGTAGAGCCCACCTTTTAACTGAGATTTCGATAGGGATATTCATACTGAGTGTACCACCTATAAGAGTATTTTTAGCTTTTATAAAACTAAAAACATTCTTGAAGGCACGATAACCAACGATACCCACTACTTAGCAAGCCTGTCGCCGCAAAATGGAATTAGAGACTTCGCACGGTGACTATTGGGATTAAAGCAATGATTACGCGTACTCGCTGGCTAGCGTTGTCCCTAAAGGTAGTAACTACACGATACCTTCTTAACGATACTCACCACTTGGTCAGCAAGCCTGTCGCCGCGGAATGCGAGTAGGGACCTCCGTACGGCGAGTATTGGGAGTACGGCGCTGCATACGCGTACTCGCTGGCTAGCGTTGTTGTTCCTGGAAAGGGGAGGACTTTTATCAGACTAAACCTCTCCGAAGATAACATAGAATATAGAATTATAAGTGAATTAGTATAGTACACGAGCGTTCCTTCATAAAAGATCAAAAGAAGACGGTATCTGAGGGTTAAAATCCGCATCTAATGAACCGTAACAATTAGTTTTGGAGTACCCTGGGTAAACTTTTTTACCAATCATATGAAAAAAAATTTAGGGAAAAATTATCGACTGATAACTTAAAGTTACCTTATATATATTTGCAAAACTGTAGGTTATAATTATAAGAAGGATATTACTATCCAAAAATTTGATACCAACCCAGCCGTACATTAACTTTTCATGTAAGAATACCTTAGCGAGCTTTTAAATATACCTAAAGGAAGGTACTTCTATCACAAAGCAGATTGAAGGCAGGTGCTTTGATATTCACATGCCAGTAATGTGGCGAGATATGAGGATCTACTTTTATATTACTACCTGTGTAATTAACCATATCTGATATGAATATGAATAATGTATATGAAACAATAACGATATAGATATCTACAAGCCTTCGCAAAGCCACAGCACTTACGCACAATATTATCTAAATCGAATCATATTGCCGTATAATCAGAACACTCAACGCAACCACGCCTCGCGACAAATTCCACCGTGCACGCCCTAACGAGCTTTATACGCGTAACCACTTCCCCCCAACCCCCCTTACCTCGCGATGCTCCCAAAACTGACAGTTTAATATTTATAACCAAACTGAGCCTATGAAGTACGTAGAAGCACTCTGTCGCATCGCAAACTCGTGACACGGTTCGTTACCCCCTCCAGACAATGCCATACGATTCCCCCCTCTAAAATTATTTGCATAGAACCCCGAATGAGCTATTAAAGATGTCTGGAGGGGGGCGCCCGCCACCCATCCCCGGGATAAGCAGATTGCGGTAGATTAAAGACCAAAAGCATAAAGAGAAGCGGCGTCCCCGGAGAACCACCCTGTGGCACTCCATTTTGAATCCTCTCCGTAATATGCATAAGTGCTAAAACTCAGTGGAATCTGTATGATATTTTATGATGTTATAACACAGAGGAGCGCGCGGTCCGAAGAGAAAATTAGATTTCCCTTAGAGTGGTTCAGAGTGGTACTCGACAAAGTCGAAAGCTTTATTGGAGTCGGGGTTTTTTCATCGTGATTCTTGAACTGTTTTTCTGTTTGGCTACTTTTGTTTTAGCTTTCTTCTCATTGCTTTATTTCGGTGCGTGGATTTTTATTGTCGTCTGAAGTGGCTATGGGGGCGGGAAAATGTTGTTTTTTCACATTTTACTTTTTTCTTTTCGGTACTGATCTTTGCTAACGTATTTTGGTTAACTGAAGAAATGTTCTCGTTTATTTTTGGCAATATTGAAAATAAGAGCTTTTACATTCGTTAAAAAAAACATTATTCTAGTAATAATTCTAGGACATAATGGGCATGATACCGACCGTATAACGTCGACTCATACTACTTAAAGGTTTACGTGTCTTATTCGTTGATTACTTCGGTGTGAATGTCGAAATGTCTACACACCAATAACGATGATAACATAATAAACTCATTGTAGGCAGTCGGCAATGTTGTTTCTATAATTTTGCACAGGCACAGACTAAGGTAGATACTTTAGTAGACTTACCATCGTAATGTGCGTATGGAGGGTAGGGCGGCGCAGGTGGCTGAAGCACCACCAGCGCCGCCGCGTCTGGACTCGCGGCCGCTGATGGAGGCTCACCACCCGCACCGTTGGATCCTGCTGAGTCGTTGGTCCCTGGAAAACAGGGTTACTAATTAAATAAATAAACATTTTTATATTAATACATAAACATTTATATACACACAAATGTTTATTGCAATTACTTGAAAACTATATACGTTCACGAGTCACTCTTTAAGCTAAATTTGCTTGTGTCGTGAGACCCCTCTCTTACCATTGATACAGAGACACTATTTCAGTATTTGGGTTTTTAATTGGTATTTATAGTTACTTTAATACAGCAGTTTGAAACAAAACAAATAAATATAAGTTTGTGCAAGATATTATGCACCTTACATAAATTATCAATCTTCAATAACACCAGGCTCATAGAACCTGCCATTATGAAAACATAAAACATTTTACGAACAAACCTTTTACTCTTACTTAACCCTTACGAAAGAACTCTAACTTACCTGCGTACAAAACAAAAAGAAAACAAAAATAATCAAGGATCAAGGTATTTTGGGGAAACCACAACCTAGATCGATGTATAATAGTGGGTCCATGTCATGTTAGGTAATTTATCATAAGAAGCAACCAAGCTTTGCATCCAAGACCATGTGCTGAAATAGGATTGCGCTGGACAGAAATACGTACAGCACACAATACTGGTATTCCGTATATTACCTTAGTTTGGTTTATGGTGCAGACACCAATTCACTTCTCTACGAAACGCCTACACAAAGATGGTTAGCAAATTGAATAGGTTGCTCTTCATATTTATCGGTGGCAGCACACAATATCAAATTGTTTAAATTTTATCTAACTGACCAACGGGTTTGATTAGCATGCATGAAAAATAAATACATTTTGTTATTGATATTGTGCGTCTTTTGCCTCCTTTTTTTCTTGGCCAATAAACTGTTTATGAAATGCATCACAGAAGCACGAATTTGCGAGAGTAAGATAATCGCTGACTTGAACCTTAACAGCAATGTAGCAATCCTGCGAAATTATAACAAGTCTAGAAATGTAAAACACAGGACAAATTGACCCATAAAAGCTACCAACTACCCAATTGAAAACAAATCCTTCTAAGAACCAACACCCGCGGTCAAAACAAACCATGAATGAGTGTGAATGGAAGATCCCAGTCATTTCCCATGGCACTGACCGCAAGCGATTATGCGGTAGATTATATCTGATATTGATTCTTCCTTTTGCTATCACATGGGAATCGTGAAGGTTAACTTTTATTGAGGTGTATTGAAATGTAAGGTCTTTTTTTATTTCGCAAGATTTTTTTAAACGGGATATACATTATATGTTATTCATGATTATTTGCTGATGCAGATCTGCGGATAATCCAAAAAGTATGTCTGATTTGCATAGTTGGTAGGTCTGCTGTATTATTTATTGAAAATAATGCTGGATAAAGGCACACAGCATCATTTAAACCAAAAGTAAGCACAGCTTGTGTTAAGGGTACTAGTACCCATTAGTTAGTTAGGTAACTGATATACTTAACACAATAGTGTTAAGTATAATATCAGTTAGAGATATTATACTTAACACTATTGTGTTAAGTATATCAGTTACCTATTGGTAATATCTTAAATACAGAGAAAATCCTCGACCAAACAAAATTGTCCCGAAAATTGATTAATTTCCTTGCCTAACATTTGTAATTTTATACATTAGGTGTTGGTTTTTGGTGGTGCCACATACTAGTAGCATGGAATAGTTATTAGAATAACAAAACGATTTTCAATGGCAAAATCTACTTAAGCCAGGAAACCACAAAATTACGAAGAACCTTCCAAACCTAATCCCTAGACACCACAAAAATCTATGCCAAGTGCGAAGACAGTTAATCTGAATGCCATGGATTGTCGCCGCAAATTTTCAGGGCGTAACGAATAATGGTATAATCATGGTGTTTATAGGAACCGGGCAGGTCTATGGGTACGGGCCCGTTAGTCGGCACGAGCTTTATTGTCTTTAGAAATCATGGATTAGAAGGTGTTTTGTAAAGAAACGGTTTGGGCTGTGACTTGTGAGCTTTATTGGGGTCATCTTTGATCAGCTTTTTTTTGTCAAATGTATTAATTGATGATTTCATCAGAAAACCTTAAGTATATTTTGGTAAAACACGTGTGTTTAAAATTGAATTAAGTTTATTACTTATATTAGAAAGCGCAGCGATTTTGAAGAAAAATCGCAGGTCGCAACCTGCCTCCATTTAAAAAAAAAATCCGATATTTTTTACAAGCGAAAGCCAGTCAAGGCTTGAAATGATTCGGCCTTTTGTAATGCATTTAGTCCCAAGTTATATGAATAATTTTTATATTATCATTTATTACTAATCTGTTTTTTTCGGAACATTACGATGTTTTTTTCCCACGGGCTTATTAATAAAATTAAGTTTTAAGCAGGTTAATTGATGTCTCAACTCATATATCCGTAAAATACAGTTTGAAGGAATAAAATAGTACAACCGCAAACCTAGGAAACAGGTGATGAGAAGAGATCGCGTTACAAGCTTGTGTTACTGAGAGGGGTACCTCTGGGCCTTTCACAAGAGGATGTGGTCAGAGATGAATGTACGAAACTAGGAGAGTATTGTTTAGAATATGTGAATAGAGTCGTGAATGAATAGATAGTAGAATAGGTCACAGAATCGGGCAACAGTTTTAAAGGCTCGTGGTGTGCGGGTATAATGCGATGGTAAGCAACAATATATGCCTTGGCACTACCACACCTAAAAAACCATTTTCATAGCTTTCGGACATGAAAGCTATGGACTTTTTTTAGGTCAGCTGTTTCTATGTGTCTAGTTTCAGTTTTGCCAACTTGATAAAGCTTTTTAAATCCATCATGGTTAATACTAAAGTTATTTTCAACGGGATATTAACCATGATAATATTGGAAAGCTCAAAATTCAAATGTTGAAAATAACTTTTGCCAACTTGATGTTCAAATATGGATAGATACCTAACTGATCGGCTTGTGCGTCCAACTAGATATAGTTGCAACGTTGGGTAAGCTTCTTCTTGAAGTAAGAGCCTCGCAATATCGCGTATGTGGCGAGTCCCCTTTGAAATTTATCGCTGGGTCCTTACGGTGTTCGCGGTAGACCGTTTGAACATCACTGATGTTCCTATATCTCTACATTCTGCCTTCCGACGTCTGTGTTTCTCGCCTTCTAAGCATTAGGAAACCTAAAAGCTCTCAATTTTTTACAGAACTATTGAATAAAAGTAATGACTTATCTTAGTGTAAGATCCGGCCAGGTAGGATGATGATCTGCGATAGACTTCAGGTAGATGCGTTAAGCTGAAGACAGGACGCTATGGCGCTCGTTTGGGGAGGCCTTTGTTCTACAGTGGACTAATACAGGCTGATGATGAAATGACTTACCAGAGTGTGGAGTGTAGTGCGCGTGCGCAGCATGTTCATAAGGCGCGTCGAACAGCTCGCCGTAGTACGGCGGTGCCCCCCCGCCTCCCCCCAGCTCTGTTAGCAGCTTGTACTCGTCTTTTAGACTCCATTTTGATGAGGACCATAGCTGTGTGAGTAATGAAAATGGTTAAAACGATCTTTGGTTGAGTGTTTCCAGTTTTTGTTGTCAGTCCTCGCAAGGTTTTAACCCCCTAGCTGGTGGTCTTCCAGAATTGCGTCCGCTGACCTTTAAGCTTAAAGGAAGAGTTGGGGTGATGCAAATTCTAGACTGGCACTACATGCAACCTGCATGCCCATCGTGGGGATTTTAGGCAATATCCCCATGAGATAAACGCCAATAAGGCGCTTATCAGGTCTTAGGGGTGGCCTGCGTCCAGAAGTGGACCAATATAGAGTGTTGAGGTTGTAGTACTTTTAAGCTATATTTCAATTCTATTTAAAACAAAAACCACATGAACCTTTATCCCAAAATACCCACATTCAATAAAGTGCCCAAAAACAACTAAACGTTTTGTAACCGAGCACGAATTGGCGCGTAAATCTGTCGGCCATCTTGTCGTGATGAATGGCGGCGGGCGCGTGCTAATGACGTCACTTCCGTCCGCCATTACACCTTTACGCGAATGATGCGAGCTTTTATTGGCGTTTTCAGGAGAAAGTCAACCGAAAATAAGATAAATCTATCCAATAGTGCATTGCTATAATTAAACTTATATTAAAAATAAATTATCTCTGTAGGTAAATTGCTTTCTTACGCCTAAGGAGCTGAACGGATCTTGAACACATTCAAAAAATTTGCAAAAAAGGTTGCATCCCAGAGATGAACATAGGCTTTTAATGCAGATATTGGATTAGACTAAATTGACTAGATTGCACTATGAAAAAAATCTTTGAGTATTCTACTTATTTAAATACCTACCCTAGTATATTTATTGAAAAATAAAATTACAATAAAATTATACAAAAACACTAGTCAGCAGTGAACTCAATTGATTCAATTATAAATTAATTGAACCAATTGAGTTCACTGCTGACTGTTGCGAACAATCTACAGGTATCATAATATGTACTTAAAAATACTTACGTTTGAGTATATTTGGTCGCCATTGTAGTGACTTCTTTGTCGTTTGATATCATCCTCCGAATGACTATTGAAATCTCTATTCTCATCTGGAACAAGAAATATTCCTTCAAAATTAACCTTATTCACATAGCAACAAAGTCGTACTTAATCTTAGGTAGACATCCCAAAGTTCAAGAAGCAATATGAAAAAGAACTCAAGAATTATAATCATAAGGTCATAATTTGCGCAGTAAATTTAATAGCGCAGTAAATCTTACTGGTCTCGCTCTGTGAACATGGCTGAAACGACGGTAGAGGTGGGGTTGGGGTTATCGATAGTTTAAAGTAAGAGACACCTATCGATAACACCTACTTTGGGATCTGTAGAGTACTGGAATCTGTCGTGGGTGCTGTGAGCGTCAGGTGATACTTGTCTCACGCCTAAAGTCCTAACATACGAATATCGCATTTAAGAAGTAATTGGTTCTAAATTAAGCTTATTTAATCCGGACTATCAAGATAAAGACTATTTGGCCTATCAATACTTGATTTATGTTTTTGGAAGTAGGGTTATTTGGCAGTGGCGTATATGAACTACTCCTGACCCTCAATCCTACTTTACCTTTAAACTTTGATTTATTACAAGCAGGCAATAAATAAAAAAAATAGTGTTTTAAAAATCTGGAATTGTTAGGAATCAGTAACCTTACCATAACTATTTTTAACCTTGCATAGCCAAAAAATATGTGCTTAAGAATTATCAAAATCAATTGCTTTAACACAACATTATCAAAGAATTGATATGATTTATACACAATACAAACGATATTAAATTTATATATTTTTTATATTACTGTGAAGAGCAAATCATAGGCTTATCGACAAAACAATATCGACATTACCCCATCTCTTCACAGCTTACGAGGTCATAAAACCTCTACGGGAGCGAAATCTTCCCCATACTTTACTTTAGTTACTTACAAGTTTTATATAGAACTCTACAAAGTACATAGAACTCTGTTACGTAGAGTTCAGAAAAGGACCCCTGTGGCTCGTAGCAAGGGGTAAGTAAGAAGGTAATTTTAATAATTCAGAGGAGCAGATTTAGAGGAACAGAAACTTTCTAAAGTAAGGTAGTCTTTCAAAAGTTTTGTAGATTATGCAGATAAACATTATTTTAATAACCGCTAATTGACTTACTTTGCTAAAGGAATTTTTTTCAACGATGATGTATATCTCAGTAAGTATATTCAAACCCGTACGTGGTTTGACTCGCTAGATCCCTATACCAAATGGTAAAGGGAAGTTAGACTCTAATCGACAGATTGACTTACCATGGTCTTCCTGCTGTTGCCTCTTCAGACCCATGGTCCCGTCATAACGGGACCAGCCTATGCAGCCTGCTCGATCCTAAGGATGCTGTAGCTATCAATATGAACTCTGTGTTCCGAAAACTGTTCTTACCTTGGTCTTCATGCCGTTTCCTCTTTAGTCCCGTGGATGCGTTATGCAGTCCCTCCACCTGATCAATCCCCAGGATCCCGTTGATGCTGTAGCTATCAATATGAACTCTATTTCTGTGTTCCGAAAACTGTTCTTACCTTGGTCTTCATGCCGTTTCCTCTTCAGTCCCGTGGTCCCATTATGCAGCCCCTCCACCTGCTCAATCCCCAGGATCCCGTTGATGCTGTAGCTGCCGGTATTGGTGACGTGCTGTTCCGTTGTTGGAGACAGGACTGAGGTGGTGCCAGGCGCATTGCCTGCATGGGTTATCACCTGTGGAAGAAATTGGATTATGATCGAGATTATATGCGGTGACTTATGGTGGTTTGTACTGCTAATGTACGCTTGAAGACAATTAAGACCTCAAGAACTTAAATCTTCATCATGTTTAAAAAAAAAATTGTACATAATTTTTTTTTTTAAACATGATGAAGATTTTTGAGACAAGCTGAAGAAAAACTGGCGTGGGTGTGGTTGGTCAAGGCCACGTCAAGGCTAAACATTCGACTCGACCTTCAGTGTAATGTTTCATGTACCATTCATTACATGTAACAAGTACGTCGAAGAAGTTGGTACCAAAATAAGCGAATTTGTAAAGTTTCAGTAACATCTAGTTCGAAACAATCATACTTTAATGTGTCATCGAGATTTTACTCTGTTTTCTGAATAAAGATAATTACCTGGTCAAATAAAATAAACAAATTAGATCTAGTATTTACAACTGAAACAATTGAGCTAACTGCAAAATGTTGCAAAAAATATACAGGTAGCTCAACTCAACTGATCTATATCAACACCCATCGGTCCAGAGTCCAGTTAATTCATGAAAGATTTTGGTGAACTTACAGAAACTACGCTGCCCTGCGCTGAGCTGATCTCCTGCTCCTGCTGAGCTTGTTGCTGGTTGTGAGCGTGCTTCGCCTTCTCTGCTGCTTTGTTTCTAACAATCCTAAGGACAAAGAATAAAACATTTAAGGATCCTGATCATTGCAGCAAAATTTTCACCACTCCAATTATTTCCGCGGGTGTCGTAAGAGGCGACTAAGGGATATTCACTCGACGGGCAGCAGCACCTATTACAGAACCATTCTACCGCCGAACTGCGGTAGAATCTATCCCTATCGTGCGTGGGAATTATGGGCATTACCCCCTATGAGATTAAAGCCACTAAGGCGCTTATTAGAAGGAGGGCTGCGTCCAGCAGTGGACCGAGACAGAAGGCTGTTGAGATATATCTCTCGATGCAGGCATCTCGATGTTTCTGTGGTCTGATAAATTTCTAGACTAATTGTAAAATATTGGTCTGAATTGTCTCGCAACTTTGCAATATTATACGTCCAATATTTATGCGTCATATTTTAACTTTCTTTGCATCTAGTAATCTTCAAGGATGCAACTATTAGCAATAAAATCTCTTTTGCAAGCCGAACTCACCAAAGAAAATGAAATCCACACTCGTAATAGGTATTCCTAAATTACTTAAGCTTGCGAAACGAATCGTCAAAATCAATTTGTTTCAATTCAACTCCTTTGGCCCTCTCGGCGTAATTAGAAAGTCGATTCGATATATTCGTGTGTGACACACACACGAATATATCACGAATATCTATATCTATAATCTGATTCTCACCTAAACTTAGCTGCTCATTTTTTCATTTCAATAAACATATTTTATTTTTATACGTATAAAAAATAGAAGTATGTTAGGTTAATCAAAATGCAATTTTAATGCAAAATTTGTATGAGTTACCATTAACGAACAGCAGTCTCTTTAAAAAGTTTTGATAGAAATGAAAGTCTTAATAGCTTAAAAAACTTAATTAAAAAACCTCTTAATAGCCTCCTGTTTCGATGATTTATTTTTAATGTGTACCTATGTATGTGCTGCTGGTTTTCCATAAAATAAATAAATAAAGTCTTTGTTGAAAAGAACGCCATAAAAACATCACCTGATCAGTAAAATGCAATCGAAATCATATCAAAAGATGTAGATAAACGAATATCAATCTGAGAACTTTAGAAGCTAATAAAGAAAAGCACAGTTCACACAGTTTTTTGGCAGGAAGCGTGACAAATCGCGGCCGCGGTCGCGAATATTAAAGAAGGATGTTGCGTCGCGTGCCAGTGGTAGGGGATAATGCCAGTGCGGGATTGGAGATAGTGATGTGCGTAGACTACAGTCTTGCTTAATAGGGATCGCAAGACAGATTTTTATTATCATGAGCATACTGCTCTACTCGTGAGCAAAGGGCTCCCAGGTTTATGACCCCACAGTCACGTTTTCAGTTTACCTCCTCAGCCAGAAGACATCTGGCCACATAACTAATAACTAAGTTTACCGGCTCGCAGTCTCTACTAAAGTATAAAACTCGTCGGTGGCAGCGTGGCATAACGTAGGTGCCGTATTGTAGTCGGAAATAGCGAGTGATGGAATTAAAAACTGGTTTTATTATGATATCTATCCGAACTACTAATCTACATCTACTTTACCTACATGAGTAACACCAAAGCTCCGTTTTTATTATTAATTACTAAAATATTTATAAATCAAATAAATAATAACTAAATTCTGGACAATGTAAATTATCTAGCCCCCAAACTTAGCAAAGATTGTGTTATGGGTACCAAATACATACCTAACTGTTATGGTTGTCTTAATACATTATCATTACATTACATAGATATTTAAGTGTTAGGTACTAACGTTGCTATGAAAAGTTATTTTGGATTACCAAACAAACAATAATGTAAATCTAAACGATCATAATTAACCATCGCTTAGATTTACGGTAAAAACAAAAGAACTGAAATATCCACTTCATTCAGACTATTGACTCGATTTCACCAACAGTTTTGCAGTTTTAAAGTTGCCACCAACCAACGAAATTGCCTAAATTGAACGATTATCTTTTGGTGAACATGAACATACAGTCCTTTTTATTCTTGCTACTGTCGCAGCACTAGTCGGTTACCGCGATTCTATTCAGATGAACTTTGAGTGCATTTTTTTGAGTCCCCTCGTTCAAGTAATGGATTATTCATGTCATTGCGCCTAATTGCGTAGTTTGTATCATTATTACTTGAAAATTGGACTATTTTTTTATTGTATAACTTGATAGGATACGTTCGAGAGTTTGAAGTGTGGGAGATTTTGGAAACGGTAGGTTATATTGGAACTCTTTCAAAATCGTCTTGCCTCTTGTTTCATTATGTAAGCGGGTAAACTACAAACCTAGTTTGTCTTGGAGAACACCACAGTTTCCTCTTATTTCGACGTAGGAGGTTGCGGGTTCGATTCCCGCCTCGGGACAAATTTGTGTACGATCTGCAGAAATTTGTTCAGGGCGTTCTGGATGTTTTTCTATGTATAATAAAAAAAAATATCTATCTATGTAGTGTATTGTATTATGTATATCAGTTATCTAGTACCCATAACACAAGCTCTGCTTAGCTTGGGGCTAGATAATGCTGTGTGAATTGTCCAGCATTATTTATTTATTATTTATTTATTTATTTATTTGGTTCGAGTCTTAGCCAGCTTCGGCCAAACCTACGCGTCAAACAGGCGGGATGCAGGAAACGGTAGCGTCAGCGACGCAAAACTTTTCTCTTAAAAAGTTCGGGTACGTAGGTGTGGTCCCACATAATTCTGGTTCTCCAGCAGATCAGTCTATTCAAAAACGAATTTTACCTCACCGAATAAAAAAAAATCTTTTTTCAATAACTTTTTCCTGGCGGTATATACAGACCGATTTTTATGGAAGAAAAGAAGTTTTTTTTGTTTTCCATAGCGGGGGGGGGGGGGACATTACTTTGCTACCTCTATACCTCTTTAGACACTAATACCTTGGCGGGTAATACGAACACGAGTTTAGCATTATGCGATAGGTGTACAAAAGATTAAGGCACGCTAAAAACAAAAAAGACTGAGGAAGTGGCTGTGGCTAAACAGTACAGCAGTGGTCGTTCGGAGAATTGGCCAAACTGGGAAATGGACGAACAAGTAATTGAGGTGGTGGCCGTCCAAGGAAGTAGCCGTAACTGACCGGATCCTAAAAAAGGTGTGCAAGGCGCCATTGAATCGCCATTGCAGCGTCCGCCGCGCGGCAGATGATCCCGCTTCGCAATTAATGGCTTTGCTCGCGCAAGTGTTGGCGAAACTTCAGGGTAGAAAGGTAGGGGAAATTCTATAGCGGCGAGGACCAGAACAAGGTTTAGGTATTGTTTTACAAGAGTAAACATTGTGGCAAATTTTTGCGGGTCTTAGGATGATTTACGCCCTATACTAGGTTTAAACAACGACAAAAAATACTCTAAATAAAAAACTAGTCCGCCATTTTGTTTGCCTCCATTTTCCGCGGGTGACAGTTCATTTCGCGGCATGATGGATAGCGGCGCGCTCGACGTAGTAACCCTATTTAATCTGTGGTTCTGAGTTATCGGTTGCCAGTCGCGGGTTGACATATGCAAAAATTGTCTCGCAAACTCATCAAAAAGGTCAGATTAGGGTGTAATAGAGTCGCTTGATTGATGTTGTTTGTGTAATTGTTTCGTTTATAAAGTTGTTTAGTGGATAAGATTTTTACTTCTTGTGAATTGAAGAGAAGGTAGGTATTATTTTTGATTTTGTTTGAGTTTGTGTTATAATAATAATAATATACTCTTTCGCATTACATAAGTATGTAAGTATTTATTAGATCTCATCATTAGATCAAAGAAAATATTGTATCCGGTTCCAGAAGCTTTTTCTATAATTTTTCGGTTTTTTGTAATAAAGCAAGCTAAAATGGCAATTTTTCATCGTTACCCACAATAAAATCCTTTCCTGGGTTGCCACTGCAAATATTCTGAATAGCCACAAAAAGCTCAGTTATCATATCCGTTTCCTGCTAGGGTCGGCCATGTTTTAACCCTAACGTTTTAAATGGAATCCTCAGTAATGCAAGTGCTGTTGGCAAATATTTGTGATTTATGAGTGGTTCTGGCACTTTGTAATTTTATTGTGATTTTGCAAAAGGATTCTAGGTGTATTGTGTTCTTTTATGTTATGCAAGTCGGGTCAGCCAACGGGTCTTTATCCGTTTTGCCTTTAATTTGCAGAATTTGCATAAAAGTAATGCCTGCTCCTGTGGCCTGCCAGATAAACAAGATGCGAGAATAATTTTACAGCACAGGACAATCAATGAATTATGATTACTTGATTATTATTTAGTCATAAGTAGGTACCACTGAAGCTGTGTGGTGCTGACTTAGAATTTGTACCACCCCAACTCTTTCCACGGGTGTAAGAGGCGACTACGAGATATCCACCGGGGTGCGAGCAGCAGCGCCCCTATAGAACAATTATACCACCCAACTGCGATCCCCAACCCGCATGCCCAGCGTGGGGACTATAGGCCTTCATGAGATAAATAATTTTATCGTGTTAGGTGCTTAATAAATAAATAAAAATACAAATACAAATAAACTCCGATGAGGCGCTTGTCAGGAGAAGGCCTGTGTCCAGCAGTGGACCAATACAGGTTGTTGAGGTTGAGGTACCTACCACTATTTATTTTTCACAAAAAGTGGTACTAAGTGTCAAATATACCTACATTAATAAGTGTAATTGAATAATGTGTTGAAAACTTGGTCCCGTTTGGCCAACGAATTTTAAATGATTAATCAGTATTATTAACCACTAACCTGTTTTAGTTTTGTCATTTCGAAATATTGGTAGATAAAATTTCAAAGTCATGTTGGGTCAATTTAAATTAATCGTTTAAAAAATAAAAAGGTACTTATGAACGTAGTTTATTATCGATGATTTATTTTGCCACCAAACTAAAATCAGCATTATTCGCACCCTCACACCCCAAATACCTAAAAATTACGCGCTAACAAAATAATTCGCTTGCCAGCGCAAAAAATTCAAATGTCAAACCGGGGCTGCCAGAGTTATGGCTTCAATTACCCGTTGGCGGCGGGTCCGATTAAAATGTCTTGGAATCGCAAGTTAGCTTTTTTATTTTTTATTGGAAGGGCATTTTTATGGTTATACCTCTAGAATGTGTTTTGGCTGGAATTTAATTAGATTAGGTTTTCTGTTCAAATAATCAATAACGCCTGTTGTATTGATCTGTTCTTGTGATTTATGAGAACATCAACACAAAATGTTACAGTGTATATACAAAGCAACAATTTAATACCAGTTTTCTAAAAGAAAGTAGAAAAATAGTTTCTCCACACAGTTCACATTTAACACATTTCATCAAGGGAAATGTGTTAAATGTGAACTATTAAATGAAAATACTGTAAAATTAAAGGTACTCTACATATACCGTATACGTTTAGCTTAAAATGCGTCTCAAATAAGATCCGTATCTAGGAAAATTATCAATAAGCTGGATACCCTGTACCTACATAATTATAACCTATATAACTATGTAGAAAAAAATAAATTAAAATTAATTTTTGCCAAAATTAATATCGGACCGATTTTGGGGGGACCATTTCTAATAAGTATAGAATTATTATATTTTATTGACCATGCTATAAAAAGCGTCATTCAATCTAAAAATATACGCTTCGACTTGAGAACCTCTTCCGATATTTCGTCGGTTAAAAAGATGAATAAAATTGTTACTATTCATCGTGATGCCAACTGACAAAGTGTTTACCTACCTAATAAAACTTATAATTTATCATTAACACCATGCATCACCCTTTCCCCTACACCACCTGCATTTCACCAATCATAACTTCATGTAATCTAATTTAAACTTGATAAAATTCTAACTCAAAACAAAACAGTCAATTCTTCTTCCATCGGCGCTCAATTCAAGAACTATTTCGACCCCTAAGTGCATCCCTCACGTGCACTGCACGTGCACAAAACGTGCCCTGCGCGTGCCTGTAATGTGCTACGGAACTCGCAAATGTGGTCACAAGGGGGTAAAATAGAAATCTATTTAAGTGGAAGTGAGAATTTTGGAAATAACGATTAGGGGTTGAAGTGCCTTTCGATCTTATTTTGATGAATGAATTAAGGCGCATACCCGAGCCGATACGACAGCGCCACCTATTTTATCATATTATTACGTTTAACACAGGGAATTTAAAAAATCTATCGTATAGTATCGGTATCCATTATGTATATACACGAGTGAAAATGGCGCCGCCACGCCACTTTCACTCGTGCCTTAGTAGATATTTTTTGAGTAAAACATTCTGCGCAAGCTTTTTTGATGTGACTAATCGTAAACAGAGAGACATTAGAACTTAACAAACATAGCTACAATAATACTGTTACTTCATACGTAGGTAAAGTATAATCATGAAAAAGTTCTGAGCAGAGCTTTTAAAATAACTTAGTTAGGTACTAAAGTTAAAATACCAGACATAAAACACGTTTAATATAATAAAAATAACTGTTTTGTGCTTATTTAAATCTCCTTGCATCTTATTATGCAAACTATTCAATCCAGTAACTAATTTCTATTCAATTACGAAAATACGAAATCCTAACAATCAAAAACAAAGTTACTAAATATGCAAGTCCAGCCTTTGAAATCCCACCGATTTCTTCATTCGCAACCCTGCTCCATTTCAAATTGGCCCGGGGGTCCATTATTGCACAATGGGCCTTCATTGATATCAATGCACTTAGGGCGTTGCTGTATTTAAGAGTTGTTTCGTTTGAATTATTTTAAGTTAACTCACTTTTTGACAAATGTATGTATGTATTAATGGTATTGAATTACTTGATTTGCTGTTGGCAATGAGACGAAACCCTTTTCTATCGACGACACCATTTTCCGGATACATATTTTTTCTTTTGATAATAAAATAAAGAATGACAAAAATAAAACGCGTTTGAGATTAGGGTCTAGTGACGTCACACCTTGCTTAAAAGTCTTTATAATTTTTGCATCCAATAACTTTTGATAATCTAACTAGGTAACGAATTAATTCGAATATTTTGAAGAACATCCTGCCCGATAGTCAGACGACATTCCTAGGGCAAGTAAAGTCCAGGGGCCTGACTATGAACCCTTAATTCCAGGCAATATACGCCGTAAATTGAACTGCCCGGTATTTTTGTAATTATGAACTGCTAATACAAGCCAGTCAGCGGTCACGTGACACTTGACCGACTTCTAAACGAAAACTGGCTGGATATAGTCGAGTCTGTGGGTCAACTACACCCAAAAAGCTTACAATGCTCTGCGGGTCCAATTTAACAACGCGTTTAGGTTGCTGTTGCGACTACCGCGATTCTGCAGTGCCTCAGCCATGTTTGCGCAGGCTCACATCGACACCTTTGATGCTATCTGGCGAAAGAAGTCAGCCTCACTACTCATCAGAACCCGCGGTAGTAGCAACAGCATCCTAACCGCGATAGCTGACAAATTTGACTGTCCTGTTATAAACAAATTAGTCCAAAGGACTAAATCATTAATTATGTTTAAGTACTAACCCCTAGTTAAAATAAGCCAACTAACACAATGGATTTTATTATCTTAATAAACGAATTTAATTATTAATTATTATTATTATTATACCGTACTACGAGTGGCCCATTGACATTTCTATCCATGTTTTATCCGTCAAATCAAATCATTCTGTTTACGCTGCGACAATTGAGCTATTTGTGAATTGTTTCGGTTATAAAAACATTTAACATGTTTTCGACAAATAAAAATGAGTGAAAAGTTAGAAAGGTTTGAGTTCTTGGAGAGTGATCAATCGAAGGATATTTAATACACAAACAAACTGCGACACAAAAACTAGGACTAACTTGCTTGGCGTCGAGTATCAAAAAAAATGTAAGCAATATAAATTGAAGGAAGGATCGGAAATCGCTACATCGCGAATAAAAAGACGCTAAATTATTGACATTATTATCACACCTAGGAAACTGAACCTGCAACTTTGCTTAATAATCGTAAAAGATCAGCAATCTCCCGATAATGTCCCTCAAGTGTCACCAGTTTACAAATCCACTGTAATTGCGTGTTGCCAGATTAGATAAAACCACTTCAAGTTTCATTATTAGTTAGTGATGGTAACCCTAATCTGCATGCTACCGTTTATTAAATTTTGTTATCTGTGTTTTGGTGATTTTATTTACAGGATATTACGTTGTTAGAGATAGCCATTTTTAGAGGTCAGAAACATATCTACAAGCAAATATTCCCGCTGTAGAAACCGCACCGTGTTTGTTGCCAAGCGAAGTTTGTGAGCTCACAAATTAGTCCTTGTCATAAGAAATCAGTGAATTTGTTCATAAAATTCCGTGCAAAATGATTGCACAAAATGGCAATAATAACAGTTAGGTTTATTGACAACAACACTAATTTTATCTATTCATAGTAGGTATGCGTGAACGTGAACCTGGGTCTCTTCAAGACAAGGGTGAATAGGTATCTTTTAGACCTTCGTGATACACCGTCGGCCGCATCTTCGCTTTCCATCAGGTGAGATTGCGGTCAAACAAAGGTCTATTTACCGTAAAAAAAAAAACGTAAAAATATAATAGAAAGTGAAGATGGCCTCATATGGAGCACACTTTTCCAGAAGGAACTTATTTACCCTGGATTTGAAGACTACATTGTCCTTCATGGGAAATCAGATGGAGGAAACTCATTCTATAAATGCTATATATATATATATTAGTATAATAGTCTATACTAATATATAAAGAGGAAAGATTAAGCTTAAGCTCAAGAAGAATAAGCTCCGAAACTACTGGAAAGCTTATTTTTCAGGGAGTGACATACAATCTTATTTGTTATGTGATATTAATTAATATTTATCAAGCTGTTCATATAGTAAAAAATATTACTAAGTGGTTATTTTGTAAGTCTTAAGAAATAAACGATTTGACTCTGACTCTGACTCTAATATCTTATCCCGGAATTAACACACGAACGGGAACTACGAGGGTAAAACCGCGAGGCGCTGCTAGAAGAAAATAAAGCCATCATTCAAATAATGGACAGTATTAATAACAATAACTATATTTATCTATTCCTGTCCGATTATGAAAAGAATATTCATTAGCGTCGATGGAATAGTCGTGTATCTGTCATCGAGGATGGAAGAGGAGTCATTTTGTTCCTTTGTCACATTGTGTATGACCAGAAACCAAGTCCAGGGGCCTAATTCCACTATTTTTTAAACAAAATGCCATAATGGCGCCATACGATTGAGATAGAGATTAAGTCGTAAATTTATTTGGTATTCTCTTACCATAAGATTACAATCTCTATGACTTATAATAGAGTGTCAATAATGTGGTGGGGCATATAATTATATCATAGATATGGCATAAACAAAAAAAGATCGTGTTAGTAGAATACCAAAAGGTGTCAATGGCGGTGATTGTAACGCGATAATGAAGCGATAATAGTGTCATAGTGAGGCGATTGTGTTAGTGGAATCAGGCCCCTGATACGAGTATAGGAAATCGCTTATCGTAGTTAGTTATGCTGGAATAAAAATTATAATATACTAGCTGCGCCCCGCGGCTTCGCACGCGTTGTTCCTATGGAAACATTAAAAGGTGATTTTCATCCCACGGGAACAGATTTATGGGATAAAAAGTAGCCTATGTTTTATTCCAGAATTAGAATTACCTGTATACAAAATTTCAGCCAGATCCGTTCAGTAGTTTTGGCGTGAAGAAGTAACAAACATCCATCCATACATCCATACATCCATACAAACTTTCGCCTTTATAATATTAGTGTGATATATACATTTTTTCTTCATCTTATTCATGGAACGAGTTGAGAATGTATCGAAATAGGCATGCTAGATGCAGAAAGTGACATCGTAGGAAATTGACGTGTTCCCTAACACGTAAATTTCCTACGATGCCACTTTGAGGAGGCGAAATAACGAAAGCGACGATCAACGCAACGTTAGTAATAATTGCAATGTTTTGTGTGTTAATAAATCTTCGAGGTACATTTTTCTAAAATCCCGCCTCAAATGACTTGATTGGAATTGGACACTTTCTCACCTTGATGTACAATATACTTCGTTCTTAAATTCTTTCCGTATTTTCTTAAATATTAATAATAAATCCTCGAGATTAATTTTTCTATTCGTTATTCAAATCGAAATTCCTGCCTCACATGACACATCCGATAGGAATTGGGCAAGTTCT
Organism: Eupithecia tripunctaria; assembly: GCA_955876795.1. Classification (NCBI taxonomy): domain Eukaryota; kingdom Metazoa; phylum Arthropoda; class Insecta; order Lepidoptera; family Geometridae; genus Eupithecia; species Eupithecia tripunctaria. The sequence continues at coordinate 1,812,409 of OY041624.1, read as the reverse complement.
CGCCTTGTACGTTATGTACTTACAACTAATATTTCCTTATTTTCTTTCTTTGATATCATTGTGTATTGATTTATTGTGATTTCATCAAATCCATCCATAAATCCATAACCATAATTTCTCTCGAAACATTTAAAAGGTTTGGAGAGTACAAAAGTAACTCAGATCCACTTTTATTTAACTGTAGCAATAATTCAATGGATTGTAGGTCGGGATGTCCGGTGTAGCGAGCACGTGTCTACTTCCGGGACGCCATCTTTGCTCCCTCACTTCCGGCGCGCTTCGTTCCGTCACACTCACGCAACTCGTTCGGGCCAGGAGATAAACGGGTAGTTTAAGAAAATTTCTGTGTGTTACACGCATTTTCTGTGTTCAGAACCAATCATAATTTTTTTAATAAATTTGAAAGTAACTTCTTACAAAAATATCCGCCGAAAGTGGTGGTGTGTATATGATCTGATGATAAATGTATCATTCGAATGAAATGTAACTTTAATAAAATCCCATAAAAAATTCTGCGGGTTTCCTTTTATTTTTAATTTTATCTCTTTTGTAGCCAAGTTTAGCTTTTTTCTCAGAAAATGTAACTACTTAGTCTATTTCATACTTTTTAAAAATAAATAAAATATATATAAGTTTTCCGCTTAGAATACACAGCTAGTACCTGGGTATTTTATTTTTAATAAAGATCTTACAAACTTCTTAACTTGTAATTCGGCTTTCGAGTGGCTTTGAAATGCTTGCGTTAACACCTCAAGAAATGAAACTTATTCGTAGTCTGTGACGAAGAAAGATCTAAAAATTCGCATATTTCATAGCCCGACAATCCCTCTACCCTTCTACTCGACCAAATACACAAAAATACACCTTAACTTTTACCTAAAAGGGTTGAAATAACAATAAACCAACTTTCATGCCTAAAGATCATTGTTGTAGCTTCTTAGGGAAATGTTTTTCTGTTATTGTGTTCTCAGAAATAAATGTTTTTCTAACTTATTTCTTTGAGGAAAGCCTAAAAGTTAACCACATACGAATAGTTTGCAGAAAGAGAGGTTAAATAGTTACAATTTCCTGAAGATTCCTGAAGTTATTGATCGTAATAGTGTAATGACGACTTGTATTATTTATGCATTAGCATGACGACTTGTATAATAGGATATATGCATGTGACATCCAAAATGCTAATTATTTTTTTACTTATTCTCTTTTGATGTAGAAATATATCTTTATATTTATTTTTGTATTTTTTGTGAAATTTAATCACTGAAAAGTAGATATTTTACATCTCAACCGCAAAATTTGTAAACGCAACGTTATTGGCAGCTGAACGTTTTTGTGTGGTCATGGAAACGTGACGTCATAAAATGCAAGGGCTAACATGGCAGCGTTTTTATCATTCCAAACTGAGTGCAGTTTTAATGTTGATTTTTAACCTTAATAATTTATAATTTTGTGCATGTTATATTTTTTTTTAAATCAACTACGACTACGACTTACACCGATTGCGCATATTATTTTAATAATGAAATTTTTGGCCCATACCCCGCTATCTCGTTAAACCCCGAATATCGCCTAACGTTAACCCTACAACCACCGAAGTATTGAGACGAAACAATCGATACCTCATTTGTTGAACTCGAACTCGAATTTCAGCGCTACGTGTGAACATAAAAATCGGCTACATACAAACACAGGGTGCCAACCTTATAACCAGACTATCGGCGGAGGAGTGTGTTGGTAGAAAAACTGATGGAAACTTACCTATTGATACTGGAAACTGAAGGCACATTATCCTGGCTGCAGATCCCCTCACTCAGCAGTCTATCCCGGATCTCCCATGCGAACATCGTCGGGTTTTCTCTCTTGTAAGCCGCAATGGCGTCCACCACAGGCGGCGTCGCCACCTTCGGTTTGGAACCGCCTATGACTCCGGCCTTGAAGCTGCCAGTTTCGTAGTACCTGTGGAAAGTTAAAGGGTTTAGCTGTGAAGGTGTGGTGGTGAATAGCTGGGATGGTGTGGTGGCCATAAGTCATTCGAGATAGAACGACGTTAAGACAGATGGAACACCTTGGAGGAGCCATGTACCAGAGAGAGCTCCTCATGTGTTCCATAAATTCGGGTAAATACTAGTTTTAATTTATATCTATTATTCAATTGTTATCTGCTTTCGATCAAGTAATATTGTACTGTTTACAGAAACAATTCCATACATACCCTGAATTCAGTATCGAATAAATCAAAATAAAAAAATTAGATCATGATCATGGTACAGAGGTTCCTCTAACCTGTCAACTATGATTTCTATTTTTGTTTTTTTTTTGGCTGTACTTTGTATCTTTTTTTTTTATTAATTTGGCATGTCTCTGTGAGTATCCGGTACATAGAAATTTCCAAGTAGGAATATTCGATTAATCTTTAAAACACTTAATGAAACACTTTATTATTTATGTTTAATCTAAAAATAGATATAAGATTTTATTTTATCTCTAATCAAGCACCTCACCTTAGCCTACATATTATATTGGCCACTGCTGGAGGCATACCTTCCCTGATAAGTATCTTATTGGCTTTATACGGAGGATGATGTACATATATTCAACCTACAACGTTTGATATCTTTTTGAACTTCCTGCCCTGTTTTGGACCATGCATGCTTTCATTCACTGTATCTTAATAATGATTCAGAAAGCCAAAAATAACTTTACCTAACAAACTGTGACGACAATAAAAACCAACACTTAAATCCATCTGCCAAAAAGCATCAACGACTCAATTAAAAAAATCCAATCAAAAAACGCTGCGTCGAAAAGAGCAAAGGGTGTGCGGGGTGTCCATAATCAGATTGTCATAATACACTTCCATTATTTTATTGAGCAGGAATTTAATTTTGTTCGTCCTAATGCCATGTCCCGGGGGCGTGACGTTTGTAGGGGAATAGGTACTTTTCCTTTACGATTGATTTGGGAATTGGCGACAATATGGTGTGATTTTTTCGGACTTCGCGAGTGCGTGACATTGATTCTTTTTGAAGCACTTTGATATTGGAGTTATTGTTATTTGCTAGAAACTGGAACCTTTGACAATTTAACCACCTTGTCAAAGGCTAGAACTAATAATGTGTTGTCTTTTACAAGAACTAAAATTCACCGTAAATCTAAAATCCGTCATCGAATAAAAATTTACTATGATTTGTGTTATTTCAAGTTATCAAATACATTGGCATAGTTGCATTGCATGCGTCATGATCACGGAATAACTGAACACACTGCGAGTGAGTTTACATTTTTGAAATCGATCCAGTAGTTTTTGAGTTTATTCATAACAAACATACTAAAGTACTAATCTCTCCTCTTATCCACTTTTCTATTAGGTTCTCTTTCAGTTAAACTCATTGGGAGAGACAGACAAAGTTGTATATGTGGTTAAATGTGCATAAAAAAGAGAAAAATGATATTAGTGTAGAAATAAAAATAATGCCGGCCAATGATAGTTTTGCTACTTTTAGATAAAATTCTACTTCTATGCAAGATCATTAAACTCGGGATAATTTAAGATTAATTCCACTTCAACACAAGCTTAGGTTAATTTTAGATGAATTCCACTTCGATGCAAGACTAAAAACCTTAGGTTAATTTCAACCAGGAATTAGTGTAATCTGCAAACACGATCCTCATACCACCGCACTTAACCAATTTGGCAATAAGGGTGCACGGGCTCTCTCAGCATCCAGATAAGTCAATTATGAGTGTGATCACACCCTAAAGTGAGTGTGTTGGGTACTGTTGGGGTCACAAGTGTTTTAACAATAGACTGTTTTTGATGACTGCTGAAAATGTGTATGCAAAAAGGCCAATAAACACTGTGTGAGTATTGCCGTGTGGTGCAGACTTTGAGTTTGCACCACAATAAGTCTTCCCGCGGTCGTAAGAGGCGACTAAGGAATATCCACCGGGGGCGGGCAGCAGTGCGTTCTGCAGATCAATTCTACCACCAAACTGCGATCCCCAAGCCGCATGCCCAATGCAGTATGGGTATTACCCCCGACATAACAGCCAATAAGGCGTTTATCAGGGAGAGGCCTGCGTCCAGCAGTGGACCAATATAGGCTGTTGAGGTGAGATGAGGTCGAGGAATTTCTACCGAGTGCATCAGCATCGACATAAAGCGGGGTAATGCAGCCAGCGTCTTGGGGACGCGACGACTTGTATTGATATACATCAGTTGAGTGACCTGAGCGTGCATTGCTTACAACAATTTATTTAGGATCAATTTAGGATTTTAGACCGTTTTTAAATCAATAAATGCTATTTATTTATCTAAGTATCTGCAATTAGCTCGATTGTTCATTCAAAATACTAGACTGTGTTCGTGATTTTGCACGCGTCTTTGCTGAATAACAAGCTAAAAGACTTTTCAGGACTAGAACATGGTAGGTTTGCAAAATGTTTAACCCTTTATGTCCAGTAGATTTATTGTATACCTGACATCATAACAAAATTTTAGCGCAAAACCAAAATTATATCTCATCACCTAAATTTGTTAAAAAGACATTTAAACTTCCATAAATTTTGCTTGTCTACAATACAGTCTCTACTCCAATAATTTGCCAATTCAAAACTTTACCCCCGACAGTACCGGGGGTGTAAAACAAGGGTGCTACGTTGCGGTCTCAGGGGACAGCCTAACATTATCGTAATGTAGCCGAGGGGTTCTAGGGGTTGATATGGGGACAGTCGATTTGTTTTGAATAACTAGTTTTTTAGAGTGTTTGTTGCAACTACGCTGGCCTGCAAAACTTTTATGATTAATCTGCTACTGTGTGTAAAAAAATCATAGGTAACCAAATGGCAAGTAATTCCGTAAAAAGATTATTAGACGTAAGAAAATAAATTTTTTAACATACAGCTTTTTGTATTCAAGGACCAAATGAATTAAAACTACTTTTCTGGAAGTTCTTGCAGAACGCAGAAAACGTAAAAAACCGAGCTTTTAAAATTTCATCAAAATCATTATCAGAGTCAGACAATACCTACAGAATTTGTATGTATAATGTGTCAGAAGATTGTATGAGGTAGGTACATGATTCATCGATACGTGAATAGAGGAGGTCTAGGATAAATAAATAAAAAATGTTGGACAATTCACACGGCAATCTAGCCCCAAGCTAAGCAGAGCTTGTGTTATGGTTATTAGTTAACTGATTTATACTATACTAGCTGCGCCCCGCGGCTTCGCACGCGTTATTTCTATGGAAACGTTAAAAGGTGAATTATCTTTGCTATAAACCTCACTTTGCTATAAACGAGCCCGAGACCTTTCTAACGAATGCAAAACCGTGAAAATAGGTTCGTGCGTTCTGGAGTTATAGCGTCAGGAAGGAAAACCCGACTTATTTTTATATTACTCGTATAGATAATACACTACATCAAAGTCAAAGTCAAATCGTTTATTTCTTTAGACTTACAAAATAAGTACTTAGACAAGTCAAATTTTTACTATATAAACAGCTTGATAAATTGTTATTACTATCAACAAGAAATAAGGTCTCATCATCATCATCATCAGCCTATATTAGTCTACTGCTGGATTATATTAAACACTACATAGATAGATATTTTTTATTATTCATAAAAAAAAACACCCAGAACACCCTGAACAATCTGCACATCGTACACACATTTGTCCCGAGGCGTGAATTGAACCCACACCCGCGTCGCAGGCGGACCTACGCCCGTTGCGCCACAGAGGTCGTCGAGATGGTGATGATGATGATAATATTGATGTTACAAATGAAATCAATTTGCTGCATATTCGATAACAGCCATATTGCCGATCAGATAGGGGAGTAATAGGCTTATCACGGCTTTAGAGTGGCTTATTACGCTTGCAAGTGGGCTTATTGGTTTGTTATTGTTTTGTTACACGTTGTAAGGCTGGGAATCGAACTCCGTCTCTTCATTTATTAAATTACTAGCAGCGCCACGCGGTTTCATCCGCGTAGTTCCCGTTTTCGTAGGAATTCCGGCATAAAATATGGCCTATACGACTCCCTGAAAAGTAAGCTTTTTAATGATGAAAAGATTTCTTAAACCGGTCCAGTAGTTTCGGAGCCTATTCAATGCAAACAAAAACAATCAAATATTTCCTCGTTATAATATTAGTATAGATTATAAAAAGTAAAGTCAACTGCGAATACTTAAGGCAGTTTCTAATGTTCGACGACCGATGTAGCGTGGTAGACGACGGTCCGCCTGCGACGCAAGCCCTGCTCCAAACATGATAGATATCACCAGAAAATTACTTGCGTGAGCCGAGACCTGGTGTGGGTATCTGGTGCTGCGCATCAGCATTGTCATACAGTGGGGCAATGCAGCCAGTGTCACGACTAATATGGATCAGTTGCACTACCTTTTTTATTGCTTGCAATACAGTCTGCAGTTAGCTTAATTTTTTCAATTGTAAATGATTCTTTAATTTGTCTACATTATCTGTATATACTATTATTATAAGAGACAAGTTTTGATTGTTTGTTTTTATTGAATAGTCTCCTAAACTACTGGACCGATTTATATTTATTTCGCATTTAGAAAGCTTACTTTTCAGGGAATGAGGCCATATTTTATCCTGGAATTTCCACGGAAACGGGAACTACGCGGGTGAAACCGCGAGGCACTGCTAGTATTTGATAATGTTCTTTTTTAATAAAGATGCGTAAACTACAAAAACATCATTGATCTAATTTACTTTATTTACAGTGATGTTACGATACAATGTGTTCCGTATTGTTTTACCGTAAATATTATCTAACTGATGAGATCTAAATAGGAAGTTGTATTTGTAAGTTACATAGGTTACATACTCCTCATAATTTTTTAGAAACAAGTATCGTGTTGCAAGAAAATTATGTTAGTAAAATAGATTTTACTGTTTTCGGTTAGACGACTTGATCAGCGCCAAAGTGATTGCAAACCCAGGAACCCAAGAACACAGGAAAAAATCTAGATACCCACCTTCCTGCACATACTCAAAGAGTGCATAGTTACATACTTCGCTTATACATACATATCTTGAAAAAAGTTCAAATAAAGAAGGTATACACTTTCTTTATATATATGCTTTGAACTTTGTTCAAAACGGACTTTTTGAATAGGTACATGCTAGGTTATGATATAGAGAAGGGTTTAAAAAGGAGACTTATCGTTTGGGCGACTAAGAGTTGTCTCTCTACCAGCCTCATTAAAACAAAGAAGATCACCATTATAAAAACAGCAAGTAACTTTGTAAGTAAGTTACATTTAGGTCCATCTTACACGGTACCAGACGGTACCCATCAGCGAGAGAACAAAATAAAATGACATAAGTGTCTATCGGATTTTGCTTGGTGGTTTTATATTTTGGCGACCAAAGAGTTGTCTCTGTCAACTCTGTCTCTATAAAAAAAAGAATACCAATACAATAAATAACGGCAAAGAACTTTGTAAGTAAATTACATATAGGTCCATCTTACACGGTACCAGACGGTACCCATCAGCGAGAGAACAAAAGAAAATGACATAAGTGTCTAGCGGATGTTGGCGCACGCGCCGCGCACAGAATAGATCGCAGTCGCGTGCGCGCAGCGTAACGCGCGGGTAAACGGGCACGGTGAGGAAAGTGCGTTGATTGAGAATATGACCCGGATTTACGTGGTTGTACCCATATTGTTCGTAAAGGAACAATTAGGAGGCCATAAGAAGCTTTTACCCAGAAGTGACTGAAACCCGGTAATAGATGCCGAAGAAAAAAGGGATGATGAAGAAAGGGATAAGTTTAGTCAAACTTATAATAATAATGTAGACTCTCGCATGTCTCCTCTTTGTCCTCGTCATCCATAATGACGCAATGCTTGAAAACTAAAGTTTTCAATCAGAGCTTCCTACCTGTCATGACCTACGGAACTGAGACGTGGACACTCACGGTAGGGCTGGTCCACCAGTTCAAAGTCGCTTATAGAGTTATGAAAAGAGCTACGCTCGGAGTCTCTTTGAAGGATAGAATTCGTAACGAATACATCCGACAGAGAACCAAATCGACATGGCTCAAAGAATAGGCAAGCTGATGTAGTGGGCCGGCGATATCTCGCGAGGAACCGAAAACTGCTGGGGTAAACGAGTTCGTGAGTGGAGAACACGACCCGGTAAACGTAGTGAAGGACCCTCTCCGGACAGGTGGGATAATGATCTGCGAAAGATTGTAGTCAGATGCTGGATGCGACAAGCTGAAGACAGGGCACCATGGTGCTCATTAGGGTAGGCATGTATCCAACAGTGGACTAATTTAGGCTGATTAATAAAGGTTCTGCAGTCTGGCTAAGATGAATGTTATTCCTTTTTTTATTTTTCTCCTCACACGCTCTGTGATACAAATTTGGTGCAGATTGATAGAGTTGGTAAAACCCCTGCTTTGCGAGATACAGTTGTTTCCCACATGTTTTATTAGTCACCCTTGCACCTAAGCAGCGAACCAACCAATTTACCATCTAATTTACCTAGCTTTAAGGCTTAAAATCCAGCTTAATCACGGTAACCACCAACAAATCTTAGGGTCGAGCTAAACGGTGCTCATTTGTGGGTGCCACGGCAGGTTTAGTGCTACCGCAGGGAACTTAACTAGTGTAGCGGGGGCTTAATAAACGAATTGCCTACCTCGTATAAACTCTGTATTAACAAAGAAAATTAGTAGTAAGAATATATTAACTAACGAAACCTTTAACAGATTTTGTTAATAAAAAAGTTCCCTCAAAACACTGCAGAGCTATAGCTTACAATCTTGGACAAGTTATTATAATTATTGAAGTTAATATTGACAAATGGAACTGAAAATTAGTTTGATTACAATCTTATTTTATAACTTTTTAATGCATTAATTTCTTATTGAATTTTTCTTTTTATGTATTGATGATGCATTATAGATATAAATCAATCAAAATCTATTTATGTTTACAGGTATCCATTTGATTTTACTTTTAAGTTGAGTTCTAATATTTATTTTATTTAATAAAAATATTCCGTGGCAAATGGAACAACAAACATATTTTTCAATGTTCCAATCAGTTGGGTCTAAACAAGGATCACGGATCAGAAGTGCCAGAAGCTAGGGTTGACGAATATAGGTAAAAGCTATGTTGGTCAACCATCCTGTATTTTTCTCTCACAATCGTTTTGGTTATCTGGACGAAATGGTTTTTAACGATAAGGATATTTTCCTATCCTTAATTTATCTCAGGAATTTCCAGCTTAAGCTACACAATAAAATCAATCCCAATTTCACTCAAAACCCGTTTTTCTTTCAACTTGAAACTATTCTACTTATTCTCGTTTCCACCCAGACCTAAAATTCAATAGTGAATTGAATTTGAATGTAACACAACCTACACAACACAATCAATATCAATTTCCCTCAAAAACGGTTGTCCTTTCAACATAAAACTGTTCTGCTTATTCTCGTTTCTACCCTGTCCTAAAATTCGATTCAGTAGAACACTAAAAGGCCAGCCAGAAAAGCCCCACAGTATGTTATGTTAGACACAACACAATGAGAAGGCAGAAACAGTCGAGTGGGGCAAATAAATTGAATATCAAAAGCGAATGTCGGACGTCCATTCACTCCCGCGGGAAAAGGGATGGGAAGGGAATTTATGGTAAATAGATTCTGGGCTTTTCTGTAGCAACACTAGATCTGGGGCCTCATTCCACAATTTTTTAAACTAAATGCCATAATGACGCCATACGATTGAGACAGAGATTTAGTCGTAAATTTATTTGGTATTCTCTTACCATAAGATTACAATCTCTATGACTAGCGTGTCAATAATGTGGTGAGGCGGTGAGGAGATATATATAATCATAATCGTAATAGTCATAGATATGGCATAAAAAAAAATCGTGTTAGTATAATACCAAAAGGTGTCAATGGCGGTGATTGTTACGCGATAATGAAACGATAATAGTGTCATAGTGAGGCGATTGTGTTAGTGGAATCAGGCCCCTGGATTTGGACAGTATAAAAGTTAGATATATGGTTTATTTGGTTTACAAACAGATGGCACAAAATACAATCAGACATAGACAAGTAGGAAGATATATTAACAAAAATAAAACCGCCAAGTGCTAGTCAAACCCGCGCATGGAGGTTTCCGTCATCAATAAGAACGGCAAAAAAATCTGTTATAGGGGAACCGCCTTAAATAATTTTCTCATTCTGATTTTGTAGTATTTGTTGTTATAAATTTCAACTGACTAACTATCACGTTCCATGAGATACAGCCTGGTGACAGACGGACAGACGGACGGACGGACTGCAGAGTCTTAGTAATAGGGTCCCGTTTTATTCTTTGGGTGCGAGACCCGTAAATACTAGCATAACTCATTATCTAGCCACAAACTAAGCAGTTCACAATACTCTTAAACTTTACGACCTCTGTGGCGCGGTGGGCGAAGGTCCGCCTGCGACGCAGGAGGTTGCGTAAATATTTGTACGATCTGCAGATATTTGTCTAGGGCGTTCTGGATGTTTTCTATGTATATAATAAAAAATATCTATCTGTGTAGTGTATTGTATTATGTATATCAGTTATCTAGTACCCATAACACAAGCTCTGCTTAGCTTGGGGCTAGATAATGCTGTGTGAATTGTCCAGCATTATTTATTTAAACTAACCTACGTGACAGGTAAGTGTGACTGTGATGCCGAGGTGAGCCAAAATGGTCTCAGCTTTATGCTGTTTTGCACTGTTATACCCCAGGTATACCCCAGGTCGGAACCGGGTCAGCCTGAAAACCAGCGAAATAACTATTCTATAACAGCGCTGGTTTTCAGACTAACCCAGTCGTGGTGACACCAGCTGGGGTATTATAATTCATTCGAATCGTTTCCAGAGCGAAAACGTCAGATTCGAATTTGAATTCTATTCCGACGGAATTTTATAACGCTGTTTTGATTTGTCGAATGAATTGTCTAAAAGTTTCTGATATCGAATCCGACGGCTTTTACGACGAATTAAAATACCCAAGAACCGAGAAGAGCTCTGCTACTTGACGTAAGTTGTCGTAGAGTTCAATTATCAACAACTAGTTTCTACACAACAAACATTTCTATAAACAATATAAAGGTTACTACTCATCTATGGTAACAGATTTATGGTACCTATGATTAGCAGCATTATTTATTCGAGCTAGAACTACGTATATGCAAAACTGTAGCCCGATCCGTACCATAGGTCGGTCTGTCGCCGTTTCAGAACTATAAAGTTCATCGTCGTATAAACGATATAGTTCGTCGTCGTATAAACGATATAAGAGAGATGGTATTCTAGGGCATTTTACCTTAGATAGAGAGACGTATATCTCTAGTGACAAGGTTGAATCTAATCTATCAATCACTCCATGCAAATAGCATTGCACGAACTATATAGATTGTCTTTCATCTATGCACAATCTGAAACAATACCATTGTCATCGTAAAGCTATTGGATATCAGGATTCGGCCTCAAAACATAAGCAATTTTTATCCAAGAACATGCTTTGTTCTGTTGCAGTCAGTGTTGCCCCATGTCCCCTCACTAGTGGGTCAGTTTTCAATTTAAAACAGACAATGGCAGCCCCGTCTGACTCGTTATTATTGTGAATTTGTATTGGAATCACTCCTCTGTCTTTGTAGGAATTTTGTTGATAATGCCCTTTACGAGCTTTGAATTTTCTTGAAACTGGCAACAATTGATAATATGGTAGTATTTCAAAATTATACGTAAGAAATTTAAAGAATTTGTATTTTTCTACTCAACAAAGTAAGTACCTATAACAAATAATGATTTTATAGAAATATAGGTGCATTAGGGAAAGTCATAACCCACAAACGTTTTATACAAATGAAGACAGCAAAAATTTCATGTGACATTATATCAATCATTTTGTGTATATTCATTTCATAAACAAGAATTTTTATTCTAAACTCAGTTCAAATACGCGTGCAGTTAGAATGTCTATGTTTCAAACAAATATCATCAAAACACGACTATATCGATACAATAAAATATTCGAATTATTTAAAATTGTTAGCAAATTATTGCTTATGGATGACTTCCTTTTGTTCGATGGTAGAAATGATAGATGTAATTCTACGTACCTTAGATACTTCCTCATGAAACCATATGTGGTGCCGGCTTAGAATTTGCACTACTACCACTCTTTCTGCGGGTTTCGTATAAGGGAACTAAGGGATATCTACTCCTGCAGAATCATTCCACCGTTTTGATCCTCAATCCACATTCCCAGCGTGAGGGGTATGGGCACTACCCCTCATGAGATAAGAGTCAATAAGGCGCTCATTAGGCCAGAATTCAGCAGTGAACATGGCTGGTGAGGTGAGGGGAGAATTTACGGTTCTGATAACCGAAGAAGAGGTCAACCACCTCCTCATAAAGAGGGATCACTAACCCTAAGGGTAAAGAAGACAACACCACTTCAATTCCTCACATACTAGTTTCCAAAACAGCACACGGCGGAAGTATGGTCGCCGTCACGCTTTCTGCGTGCGCGCAGACCAATAAAAACCGACTAATTATACCGGCAGGATTGTACTACTTTCATTTATGTAGCTGAGATTTATGTGGAATGAAAACCTTGGACGTCCTGTGATTGAATGAGAACTTTGTTTTAGTTAAATCTTTAAATCCATCATGGTTTTTAACATTAAAGTCATTTACAATGGGATATTTTATTACTATGATTTGAGTTTTGAGATTTTCTATATTTTGGTACAGTTTCATGCGCCATCAAATCATGGTAAGTATCCAGTTGCAAATGACTTTAGTTTTAGTAACTTAGTTCAGAGATGGGAAAAATTGAAAGCGAAAAAAAATCCATCAAACGTCTGAATCGTTCTCATAATAGGTAGATTAAATGTATAACCATTCTAATCATCTTACGTTTTCTTGAAAAAAGCTTATAAGAATGTGAAAGAATTGGATTCCCACCCTATCCCTATCAAACCTAAGCCGATCCAAATACGTCCTTACTGCTCAAAAACTGTATTGTCTTTGAATGCGTCCGTTAAGAGAATGCCGACGCACGCACACTATGAGTAGATAAAATTTGTGCTTTTTTCAATAAACCTAACTATGATTATTGCCATTTATTGTGCAATCACATCGCACGAAATTTTGTGAACAAGCACACCACGAGAACGTACTCACTTGGCAACAAACACGGCGTGGTCTCACTACGAAAAAGGCCTATCTAGCGATTAAAATCCCTGAGCAACACTTTACAAGGCTATGTACTAACCTGGAAAGTATCTTCGACACGCATCCATGTGAAACGCGTAACTGCCTGCTAATATCACAAGCTCGGACTCCTCTGTGTGCTAATTCCACTATTCTCTGTCGAACCACCTCCGGCAACGCCCTGCCGTTTATGGGTCCCTGGTACCAGTCCAGCGTCGCGTATTCAAAGTTCTTTGTGTCATCTACCTTTGGCTCTCTATCATATTCAAGACTTGTGTTCTGCTTCGCGTATAACCGTTTTGAATCATGCATTTCGTCCAAGCTTAAATAGTTCAAATATCGCGGGGCTTCATTCACGTCATTCATTGATACATTCATTCTCTTATCATCATTAACTTTTGATTCGTTCATTCTCATATCATTAGGATCATTCATTCTCTTGTCATCAATTCTAGGGTCAGTCTCATTCATTCGATCATCGATCTTAGAGTCACAGTCATCCACTGACCTGGATAGTATCTTGGAGACGCAGCCGTGTGAGACGCGAAGTTGTCTGCTGATATCACAGGGCCGAACGCCGCTGTGTGCAAGCTCCACTATCCGTTGTCGGACAACGTCAGGTAGAGGCCGACCGTTAACGAAAACACCACCGAGTTGGTTGACTCCGCCGTGACCTGTTGGAGAAAGTTATGAGTTAGTTAAGTGTTATATATAATAGCTCTTTGATCATCGCATCTCATATATATATTTTTAGAACCTTCAGGTTATTATGACACTTGCGTGGCTTAACAGTCCTTTCCATCATTGGCGGCTTTTACATTTTTACAGGGACAAACAAAAGTTCTTGTAGTTAAGTTTTATTGATGGTAATTTGTAAGTCAAGAAGCACTAAGTTAATAGTAATAGACCACAAAGTACTACCATTTAGATTTAATTTCATCTCAAGTGCCTCAAAATAGATGTAAGGCTAAGCAGCTCTCAGCTTGAAAAATTAATAATTGTCAGTTTAGAATAATTTTGTTGTTAGCATTTCTAGTTTTAGTTTATGAGGAACCTAGTTATCGCCAAAATACCTACCATGTTTTAGTTAGGCCTTCAAGTTTTTAATAATTTACGTATGTAACGCATAATGTGGATAGTTTGTGGGCTATATTGTGAATAAACTGACTGTACTAAAATTTACCTAAAGTAAAAGTGGTGCAAGTTTCAGAAAGCAGAGTGGGTATAGCTTTTTACGATTCGTCAACTCACACCAGTTGGGACAAGATTCATAGTGTGTGTTGACTCATCTTTACATACCTGGTTAAGTAAAGTAAAGGCCTATGTGCAGATGGGCCTTTAAATGGCGAAGCGCTGTTAGTAAATAAATAAAATTCGAAATAACGTTCGAGAGACAAAACATGCACCAGACATTCCATTGGTACTCTAAATATGAATGTGTAGGTCCTACTCCGACCGTGAACCGGGTATCGACCGCGCAGCCGGGCGGAACCGGGTGTGTCGAGCATAACCGGTCGATGATCATCCGGGTAAGAAGGTTGTGATCGGACTGTTTTTGACAACAATAGGTACGAGGAGTTAAGAATTTTCTGCATGGATCATTGTAGCGTTTCATGCAGGCTTTTCCAGTACCGTTCACGTACTCTTCAAATCATTGGAGGGTTAAAGCATATTTTAAGTAAGTATCCTTATGTCAAGCTACCAAACTCTTGGACAATCTTAAAGTTCTCATTTATTCAGTAGGTACAGTTAATTTTGACTGAAAAAAAGCATCATGCACAAGAAATTCTTTGCAGCACAGAAACATTCGAAATTTTATCAAATATACAGGCATAAAACATTTTTGTTTATCAGTAACTGAACAGGCAGAAAGCCGCGAAATATACAATGATTGTGAGAAAGGTATACATAAGCTGAGACAAAAGAAAAACCATGTACCTATAAGATTAGAGGTATCCTCATTGCAAGAACGTATTTTTCCACGTAAAGACTCGAGACGCAAACCCAAACTCAACCACCCAGCTAAGACACGCTACCCATACACCCGGGTAAGACTTTCAACCGGCTACACCCGGGTCGCGAGGCGTGACGATCGATCGGTCACGCCCCGTGCCCCGTTCGATAGTAGGTATCTCTGGGAGTGCCTATAGACGTGATCAGTTTTGGCTGGATGCTGGTTCATTGCATTGAGTAGATGATTTATCATCTATCGGTTTTTAGACATTATTTATTAAAAACCAACTGTGCCTTGCTGCTTCGCCCGCAGGGAAATTTTGTTCCGCGCAACTTTCTTATATTTACAAACAGAAGCGCCTTATTGGCGTTTATCTCATGGAGAGTAGTGCCCATAATTTCCACGCTGGGCATGCGGGTTGGATATCGCAGTTTGGTAGAATTAATTGTTCTGCAGAGGAAGCTGCTGAGCAGGCATGTTGTTACAAATTACAAAGTCTTGACGATTTTTGCGGTGCAGTTGATGAATATCCGCGTGCAAGAACGGTTGAGGATTCGGGAATACTAGGAAAAACTAATTTTTGAACCAAAGTCTCCAAAATTAATTTAAAGCATCAATGATAGCTTTGCCCAGGAGAAATTAAATTTTCTTTCATCGGAATTATTGAACTCTAGCACTTTTGTTTTGTCCAAATTTGAACACAAATCGTAATAATTTAGTGGAAGACTCATCAAAAAATGCTAATTCGTGTAATTATTTCATTGAATTTAATCCAGGCTTTCGTGCGAGCTCATTTAATTTACTTTCTCTGTAACAAGGAAAACTAGAAAATAATAAAGGAAGCTAAGCATCCGCCATTTTGGGTAATTACGCTTAATTACAAGATGGCGAACGGATGGGGACTGAAATACGGTCCAGTCCGCTTGTGGTACTTTGTAAGTACCAAATGGCTGCAGAAATTAACTTGCATTTCTTTGTTACATTTAACTTGCATAGATGCAATCTGTTGATAAGCAAAACTGATTTATTTCACACACACAGCCGATATAGGCCCTAGTGTTGAAAATCCAGTTGTTATTTTGCATAGCATAGTGAAATAAGAAATGTGGAAATGTATGAAGCACAACATACAGAATATAATAAATAAGTAAGTAGACAAGAGCGCTCGCTCTTGAAGTCTCCACTGTATTACGAGTATTCCTATGTCACCAAAATATTTCAGAAAAAGGCTATGAAGAGCCTCTGGCGAGAGTTCCTCCATAATGACTATTTATCAAACTCTATGGATTTAATATTTTTTTATGATTTTTTTATTGAATCTCTAAAAGTTTCAGATTCCTGAAAAATTATCTTTGTCTCGTCAGACGTGAAAAAAGGTTCTCAGAGGGCAAAAATCCTCAGGTGCGCTACTTGTGTTAAAAATATGCGCGAAGTTAATGAGAAAATGTCCCTTCTTTTGCCGTAATTTTGGAGATTTTCCCGTTAGTCCGCTTTATTTGAATGGGATCAGACAAACTTCCTTACTAATCTTAAACATAGGGATGTTCTTGGTGGCACTTAACTTTTAAAATGCTTGTTTCTGTCCTCGGCTTTCTACGCATTGCTTCTATGGAAACATTATATGACAAACCATTACAAGACTGCTGGCAAGTGGCGATATTACCACAATCAGCCGTGAAGGTTGTTCCTCTTAAACGATGTTGAACAACCAAAGATGGTGAAATGTTCAATTCATAATTTAAAATAATCAAAATCTTCGTGTCTGGTACCTACCTAGCTATCGCTTTTAAAAGATTTTTCCTGTTTTTCAGCAAAAAAAAAACCTTTGGGTTTTTAAGAAAACTAGTTCATGGGCCGATTTTAGACGGATCAAAATATAATATACAAACAAAATATACAAACCAGCTCCCATCACAGTCTGTCAATGACCCTAACAATATAACTCGACAATAAAAATCAAAATTCCGACATAGGAGGCACCGGAAATGCCTTCCCCCGAGCGAATTGAATGAGTTCAGTCGATTTATGGAAGCTAGTTGTTCTTTATTTATAAATTATTGATCATAATGTATGTGACAACGATATAAAACTCTTGTTAGCATAAAGGAAAAACGCACAGCCAGTGAGATTCAAAGAATTAACCAATGTAGAAATAAAAAAAACACCTAAGTACCTAACAATAAAGCGGAAACAAACAATGAAAAAATCGCGACAGCAACCGTTACAGAATTGAATAGGGCGTCAAACATTTGGTAAACAGAAACCCTGGCGCTGTGCTGATATTTTTGATGCCCTCCCGTCTACAAAACTAAGTTACCAACGACTCAGCCCGGACCCTCGGCACAACTACTGTGCCCACCTGGTTGAGTCGTGGGGAACTCGGAAATCACTCTGATTCCCTCTTTTTGGCCTTAGTGTTATATATATTTTAAGAATTTATATGAAAATTGTAACGCTGTGGTTTACCTCAATAAATAAATATAGTACAACTACCTCTATCCTCTCAAGCACTGCTTATAAACCTCTTTGTGACGGTGTTGCGCGATACGTTTTCGAGCTTATTTTATATTAGGAAAACACAAGTAAGGTTAATTTTATGAGCCAAATCAATTAAAAATATGAATTTATTTCTTAGCATTTTATATATTGTACTAGGTATTTTGCCCCCGGCATCTCACGCCTATTATCGGTATTATAAGTAGCCTATTTTAAGCTAGCTAGGTTAAGGTATATATATGTAGGTACGCAAAATTAAAAAGTGACTGTTTAAGTAAGCATTAACGACTCTGAGTAAGGCGATTACTGGTTTATAACTTCAATTATTGGGCTTTAACGTGGTCCATGAGGAATAAATACATTTCATATAACTTCTACTATAATTATATATGATAGGTTTTTTCACAAGCAATACAAACATTCCAATAGCCAATGAAACATCACATCACCCTGTATACAGGTGCAAGGACGTCATGCGCTGGCGCACCCCCTCCGGACGCTACCTGACTCTAAACTTGACCTGCGCTTTGCCGATAATTGTATGTAATGAAATGTGGATGATGGAATTCTGGTAATTGGGGCTGAATTGAAGTGTGGGGTAAATTGGGTTTGGGGACTAATGAGTTTGAATGAAAGAACCACCTAAGCCTAACAAAGCAGAAAAGATACACAAGCCGACTTCTTTATGCCACATTCTCTGGGTCTGTGAGGTAGACTAGCCCTCGCGTTTAAACACAAGTTTCTACATAGCAAGGACTTGATGCATTTTTTAGCACACAGATAGAGTATTCATACTTTTGGTAATTTTTAACCGACTTCAATCTCAGAACAATGTAATAGCAATGCATCAATATTTATGATGGTACTACCGATCCTAAATAATTGTCACTAGTACCGTTAATGGTACTAAAGATACGAAGTTGTGTCGCTTGTACCATCAATGGTCCTACCGACAAAAAGGCGAAAAAACTACATACTAATTGAAGTCGTTTTATAGTTTTTTAAGAACAAAATCAATTATTTGTTTTTACAGTAATTCGTTTTTAAATACGCTGTAGATAACTAAATATTATATATCTCGTTATCGTCGTAATATATCGTTGTAAATTTAGTAGAAAAACCAACTACCGAACTTTTTTTTTAAATATGGGTCTTACGCTTGTTCATGGCTTAAAAAGTCATCCTGCTTCTGAACTTTGGTTTTACGTACGTAATTGGTTTTTAAATTTACTCTTTCTATTTCGACTGTTTATGACCTTCGTTTCTAATTTCTGTATCTTTCGTTGACGTTAGAATAGGATGTGGTTAGACAAAAGCCATCGGCACTCCACATAATTCTTTATCATAATCACCGTCTAACAACACAAATCCCATAAAACCATAAAATATGTTGTTCAGTCGACCATACATGACTCAATGTATGCATGAATGTGCCATGTAGGTATATGGAGGTATGTGGGGTTACTCATACGATGGGAAAAGGGATTAGAATTATCATTTTAAGGGCATAAACTTTAATGTACGTGGGACACCTTTTGGAATTAAATATAATTTCCATATGGCATTAGATAAGGAAGGTGCATGGAAATTCTGTTTTAGTTCTGATAGGACAAATGAGCTGATATTGGTGTTGGTTATGAAATGAACACATTTTGAAGACCGATGTGGCGTTGGGTAATGATCTGTCTGCAACGCTGGAAATAGCGGGTTTGATTACCGTCTTGCGACAAATGCTTGTATAATGCATATATTTGTTACGGGCGTTCTGGGTAGTTTTCTTTGTTATATTGTGTTTAGTTTATCAGTCATCTAGTACCTATAACTTATCTTTGGGCTAGATGATGGTGTGTAGGTTGCCCAGCATCAGGTATTTATTTATCATCAAATAATCTTCTCATTTTCTTTGGAATAAAAACTAGCCTAAAGGACAGGCCTACAGTCTAAAATTTCATCTTTATCTAAATATCCTTTTCAAGTTGCTTTTATTGATTTAAAGAATTTCATATCAAAACTACCGCATATCCAGCGTAGGTATGTCGTAAGTCATCTTTGTCATCTTCTTATTTTTATTTTTCGTCGTCTTACTCGAACAATAACAATAAGAAGATGACAATATACGATTTTTGAAATCGTTAGCTGACCACACATTGCGCCACAAACGTTAGCTCGTTACTAACCAATGCCCTCTTTGTGTAAAACCATTTAATCTTCGCTTTTTCCACCTCCACCACTTTACATTGTATTCTAAACTTCCCAGCGTTTACCAAATCATTATTTATCCTTCCATTATGTTATTTTGTCCTTCATTACTAAATTTCCAGAATAACAGACATTAAAACCGCGTGGACCGCCGCTTGGACTGAGGAAACGCATTAGCATACAGGATGCGATGCCGACGCCATCTTGTTTTTACGAGATTCGGGATTTCACAGCGTGTTTGTTTTATTTTCAGTTTGTAATGCAAAATGAAAAGTTTTTTTTTAAATTAAATAGAACAAGCATAAAAAAGGGCTTCCTTATGTCAATTGAATAATTACCTACTCGTATATTATGACGTAGGGAATTTATATATTAAATTTTAATAGTGGTACCTACTAACTCTAGGTAGAAAGATATCTTTACAAAGGGTAAACAAATATAAAAAATGTATGTTGCAATGTGCTCTGTATTACATCGACCAAAGTAGATTTGTAGTAGGAACTTTTCGTTATTTCCTCATACAAAACCTCGTATATTTTTCAATCATAATGAATCTAAGCATAATAATTTCATATCTAACCAGTAAATCACTATGATTGGCTCCATACAAATTACTCATTAGACTATTACCTAAATATTTTGCAATTTTATTTACATAACTAGGCCCAGCTACTTTAATTGGCCATCGCCACTTCAGCCATGCAACTGTACCAGTTTTATTACAACAGACTTGATTTTCCGACCACCTTTCTAAAAATCTCCACAATTTACCGGCAAAACTAGTTTGAAACGTCAGATTTGTGCGATTATGTGCGCACGCGCCGGCCAATCAGAGAGCTTCTTTGATTGTGTGCGTGTGTGATATATGACACTGAGTTGCGTTCATAATCTCGTGTTACAGTCTGGCTTGTCTCTCATCAATTGTGGACTCTATTTCCTCGTGGATAGAGGTTACGTTCTGTTATTTTTAGGTTATGTCGTGTAGATGTCATTCACTTCCATTGTTCGAATCTTTATGTACTGTTGCTATAATTTTCTCGTGTGCTATGGATGAGTCACTTTTACTCCGTAAGTCACAGTGAACAGGAAGTTGTTAAAATATTTTAGTTTTTGTTTGTTGTAATTTTATTGTTTTTGACATTGTTTAAGTGGCACATGGGTTATGTGTGCCTAAAATGTTTGTTCTTGGATCGTTAGGCATATGTATGTGACTTCCTATTTACTTAGCTATTACAAATTGCTGCTTAATGATGTACCGTTGAGACCCTACCAAGTTAGATAGTCTGTTTTTTTATTTGCAGTTTTTGACTTTGCTGGTAATTTTCGAAAGTGGTATGAGTACCTTCGAAAGACTGCAGATAAATACAGCAAGCTGAAGACAGGCCGCTCTGGCGCTCATTAGAGGAGGTCTATGTCTAGCAGTGGTGTGGACAAACATATGTACGAGTAGGTTGATGACGATGATAATAATGATATTTTTTAGATTTTTCTAGAATTACCATCATAATTGGTTTTATCGACATTCATTCTCCAAAGATGGCTGAAAAAATGGGAGTAGGCATCATCCCTTATTTTCCCTTCCTTGTGATCATAGACCTCATCCAGTCCAGGGGGCCTTCTCGGAAACAGCAAAACCGAAGTTTCATTTTCGTTGTCGTGCAAAACCAACTCGTAGGTCATTTGCATAAGGTGATTAGCGTATGCCCGAAAATGAATCAGAAATTTAGATTTTGTTTTTAAGAGTAGGTACTGTGCTCTGGCCTACGTATCTTATGATGTCGTCTATCCAAAAAAAATGTCTAGTTTTCACCAAAAAAGTCGAGATGACATGATGAGTGCGTAACGAACGACCAATTTAATCTCATCTGTATTTATTCTGCTTTGATAAGTATCTAATTGATATTATTTGGCCACTTTCATTCGTCCTGTTATAAGTTCACTACTTATATAATAAAAGAGATACCTTGTGTCGTTAATAGGTACCTATCTCGTGGGTAACTCGATGATCAGTAAATTTTATGATGATGATGAAGTTCACTGTAATAAAAGAGATACATACCTACCTAATTACAATGAACACGATATCTTACCAAAAATGATGGTCTCAAGCAAATTCATTCATAGCCTACGCTGCCATTTTCATATCTCACGAAGTTCCATTTTCATTTGCCAGAATAGGCACTACCTATCTACTTAGGTATAACAATAGGATCTACATCTACCCAATTTGCGTCCACAAAATCAATAATCCTGTAAACTTACAGGCGTGAACCTACATCCCCATCAAACTCCCCATAAAATCTAATGCCGTCATCTCAAAGCATATCCAATTTGCTTCCATTCGACACATGCAAGACAACCATACAGCCTCCCAATTAACCATATATTCCGAACGCACTTACGCACACAGATACACCACGACCCGCCCACAACGAACCGACCAATCACAGCGAGAGTTCTGCCCTCCCGCGCCTTTGAACCTCTCCCATTGGCTGGATGCTAACGATCTAAATTTCGGAGGGAAATTTTTCGGGTGGTATGAAATCTCGGGATACAGAGTGCTTTTTATGTTTGTCGTTATTATAATCTTGTTATGTGGTTGTTTTTGCGTAATGGGTATGGTATGGGTATTTGGCAGATTTTTTATGATATGACGGAAGGGTTTTATTTGTGGGTTGTTATGCGGAATGGTTATCTATTTCCATAGAATTATGGGTATCATACATCCACCCATACCTAAGGTTGACAAGGGTATTTGGAAGGTTTGATTGATAATGATAAAAAACATTATAGTTTGACGCTGCCTTTGTTCGCGTTCAAAGATGGACTAAGTTACAAAGGATGGGCTTAATGCCGAGGCATTTTCTACCTGCAACCATGAACCATTCCTACATTAAGTGTCTTTGTTTTAAATTTTAAACTATCGTTTGCGTTGCAAATTGAAGAAATCATAATCATGCTAAGGTTCCATTGTGTACCTACTTATTCAATTTGACTCGATTGATGTCATCTCTATCGAAAAAGAAATTAGGCTATAGCGACATGAAGAGATCAAAAGCGTCATCGAATCACCATACCTCCCTATTTCGACAACTGAACCATTGCGATGAATGGTACTACTAGCGATCGGTTGGCAGAAAACTGTAGTTACTAAACCAATCTTCTCAAAATGACACATTATACGTTTAATGAAAATAACTACAGAGACAACATTGACACGCGAGGGATGCATGTCAAAGTGCCAATGTTGAAACCATTCTATCAATCTCTTCGTGCATATAGCACCACACGCGCTATCTTGAAGATACCATTATCATAAAAGCAAAATGAACCAAATCTATGGCTGAATTCTTCAAATCAATTGATTAAGGAAGAATTCAGCAATAAATCTGATTCTTACGCGGAGAAATTCATTTCAGAAACATGAAGTTTATTTTACACAAAACCAATACGGTAGTGATAACTTACATGTGTAATATTCCATCATATTCTGGTTGTATCTATAAGCGGCGGATAGATCCACGCCGCCGCCGGCCCTTAGCCCGAAAAGGGCGGCAAAAGTAGCCTTACTTTGACCCTCCAGCTTGAAAACATTCACTTCACTTCACTTTAAATTCTAAAAGTGTTTTTCAGTCACTTTTGTTGAACACTGAATAGAATCCATCACGGCGCCATTTTGTGAATGTTCGGATTCTAAATTCGGATTTGGTACTTTTCCGTTTTCATTACTCTGTCTTTTTGTGGTTTTATTACACTGTGATCTTATTAATATTATGAAAGATTTTATTCATAAATAAAAAAGGGTTCTGTTTAAACCTAATGAATAAAATGTTTCTGTATTTCCGATCCCTGAAAACCGACGGAATAGGCACTTTAATTAACGCCATTTAAATTAAACGCTCTTCTAACAGCCAATCACTTTGAAGACTAAGAAACTTTAATTCCGAGAAAATAAAAATAAAAGCTTATAAAAACAATGGCTGCCTATTTGTCAAAACTTTACGATTCGCCTGTTAATTTCAATGCACTAATGATTTTCACGAAAAAACGGAAAAGACCGTGAAAGTAGCAGAAAATCGGTGTCTCGATCCGTCAAAAGCTCAGAGAAGTAAAAAACTTGATGTTACTTAGTGGAGCTATGGTTCAGAATAAAGGTATGAACCTTTTACTTCTTTTGATGTCATTTTTCTTATAATATGAGAATGATTTTTAAGAAAGCTCTAGTGTAGGTATTATGGTAATTTTTTCTCGGTGATTTACTTTTCTTCTCGGACTCATTAATTGCATACAACAAGCGAGCCCGCCCGGGCCGTAAGCGAATGAAGCTAATAGACATTGTGACAAATGTTTGACAACGTTGACATTTTAAAATGTTGTCTAAAATAAGAACTCTTTTTCGATCTAGGAAACCTGCTTATTCTTGCAAAGCGCAAAGCAGGCTCACGTCTGACCTCTATGGTTAGTTGCCTGACGTTCCGATCGGGCCGATTTCTACCGGTTTTTGGGCGATTTTCCGCAGTTTGACCACTGCTTTGCCGCTTCAGTGATAGCAGGTGGTATAATTTCTCGATTCTCATGAGATTTTTAATCGAGGAAGTCGGAATTATCGATTTTTAATCGATTGTGAAAGGAAGTCTGCCGGTTGGGTTTGGACTTTTGGTAAAGGGCCCGGAAATTTCATGGATGTTTGGTTGATTGCTATGGGCTTTTATTTTAATGATGATAGAATAATTATTATCGATTGGTTATTTTGCATTTATGTAGGTTTTAGATACGAAGCAACTTCTATATGTATTTAAAAAAAAATACAGGTTGTGTTTCGTGTTCTTTCATCAAATTTTAATTCAACCTTTTTGCGAACTCAGATGGTTTTTTCCAAGCTTTTCAATCTTTTTAACGAATTGCTACATTCAACGTACCCACACTAAATCTTTTTTTTGAAGTCCAAATAAATTTGGCACACTAAGCTTATCTTTAGGTATATTATTTTCCTTAATACTTTGATCTCATTAATTTCAATTACTCTCTAACACCATCCCCTCCAAACCGTTTTCAAATTTTCACTTTTACAAAAAAACAATTTCACTTATTTGAATATCAGTTAAATTTAACTCAAACTTTTCACTTCCTAATTAAAATACGTCTTAATCAAGCACTGTCCAGTTGATGACTTGTTTGAATTCGTGCATTTTCCGCTCACCGACGGGCTCGATGAATTGTGACAAGGGATCGGTTTCAGTATCTTTGCCGTGGGATTGGCGTCTCATTAGATGAAGTTTTTTTATGAGAAGTGATTGCGTAATTTAGGGTTAAGTTTCCGTCGGTGGTTTTGCATGTGTTTACTAGCATAAGGTTTTATATTATTTTAAAACATTACGTGAACATTTGGAATGAATAAGGTTTGCACTCAATGTTGACTTCAAAAAAGGAGGAGGTTCTCAATTCGATTGTTTTTTTTGTAACCTCAGAACTTTTCTCTGGGTATTCCGATTTTGAATTGGTCCAGTTCTGAAAAACATTATAATTAAAGTGGGTTTAAAGTTTAAAACAAAAACAATTATCTTCTTTAACATGTTCCACCACTTTTAGTTGAACTTACATTGCTATAATAAAAAACTATTTATAGATTCAAAACAAATAACTCTTTGTTTCCATATATGTAAGTTTGATTAAATTGTTCGTATGAAACTTTTCTTATATTTTTACGGGAGTATTTGAGGAATATGGTTTTATTGTAATTTTTGTAAGATTTTTCATATATGTATAAGCTCCAATTCTAAAGCTTATCTATAGACAGTAGGTTCCTACCTATTGTAATTAATTGTAAATTCACACGAGAAGCTGTCATCCGATCCCACGTGTCTGATTTAGACTGCGTATCAGAATTACATGCGGTATTATTTTACACTTCATATTAGTTCTTATCAATCTTATTCACTGTTGTTTACTTATACGAGATTTTTTCTTATATTTTGCGTGCTATAAATATTATTAACCCTAATTCGTCGCTTCAAAAAAGTTACATTGACGTTGGTATGTTTTAACCCCAATCTTAAAGTATTAAAAAAGTAATTTTTTGTAATTTTTTTTGATGACGGAATTTTTTAATTTTCTAGAAATCTATGCGAACTAGCTATTTACGTTTCAGCTTTTCGATAGCTATTTGGATTTCGAAGTCAGTATTAATTGTTTTTTGCACTGTTTAATTATCACTTATTAAAACACTTCAAACACTTATTTAATGTTCATAAAAACTGACCTAGCTGTGTTTGAACTCTCATAAAATTAAAACTCAACCTCATTTCACGAGTTCTCAATTTCAAAACAAGAACGTCTTCCACATATTTAAAGTAATAAAAAAACACACTCAATCCATATTTGAATGAACCTCTTTGCACTCGCTTTAATCGAAATTATCCCGGCAAGGATTTCTACATTCTCAGTCCAAATTTTCAAAATGAGAACGCAGCGTTCCCGCGCGTTTCGCTCGACCGCGCGCGTCGGCGCCAAAATACTCTCTACTCTCCGCACGTGGCGGGGTGCCTCGGATTCGCCACCCCTAGGGAGGGCAAGAGTTTTTGCGAAAGTCGATGAGTATAAAGTTTTTAAACATTTTTTTATAGATAAATTGTTTGACGACCTCTGTTGCGCGGTGGGCGAAGGTCCGCCTGCGACGCAGGAGGTTGCGGGTTTGATTCTCGCCTCGGTACAAATGTGTGTATGATCTGCAGATATTTGTTCAGGGCGTTCTGGATGTTTTCAATGTATAATAAAAAATATCTATCTATGTAATATATTGTATTATGTATATCAGTTATCTGGTACCCATAACACAAGCTCTGCTTAGATTGGGGCTATATAATGCTGTGTAAATTGTCCAACATTATATTATTATATTAGAATGCTGTCGAATTAGTTAGTGACATTTAATTACGTATATTTCTAAAAGGACGGACACTAATGATAGGTGCCTTCTTTTAAAGGCAATAGAGACATGTTAATTCAGATGGCACGAAAACTAAACTAATTCCACAGCAATAAAAAGTCAAATACAACGGGATATTAACCATGATCTAAGTTTTGCGCTTTTCAATATTTAGGTACTTACGTACAGTTCCATGGTCCATGATCACGAATTATCTGAAGGCTCTGCGAGTGAGTTTTTATTGGCAGATATATCTCATTTTTTGTTTTTTACTACGAATGTTACCACAACCACCGCCGTCATTACTGAACGCAACAATACTAAACTAATTCGACATCAGTTCTTGAACTATATTATTATAATAGTAAGAAATGGACGACATTGTTCAGAATACTAAACTTATTTACACCGGGATATTTACCATGATTTGAATTTTGAGTTTTCCAATATTTCGGCACAGTTTCATGCGCCATGTAAATAAGTTTAGTATTAATAACCATGATGGATTTAAAAGTTTTATTGTTCAGAATGCTCTCAAATTAAGTTTATTATTCAGTGCCATCTGGATTGAAAAAAATACTGATGCAATTGTAATTAAGCTATGATGTGTCGTTTTGTTATACGCCATCCTAACTTCGACAGGTAATTTAATGTCGTAATTTGTTTGTTGTACCTAATTAGGTACCGAAAACGTGAGATTTTGAATCATACTAACATACGTGGCGTTGCGTTTTAATGTGTTGCACAGCTCCATTCGTGTCAGTATGGGGAATGAAATCGTCCGCAACGAGTAAAAAGACGAATTTATAGCACACGGGCTGTATCAAGCACGCTGCCGATGCTTCATAACGTCCCATAACACCACCGGTCGATACCCAGCTATAGATTACATCGTTGTAAGCATCTTCAGAAATATTTTCATATATCCGTCTGGCGTTCTGGATGTTTTCTATGTATAATAAAAAAAATCTATTGTATTGTATTATGTATATCAATTATCTAGTACCCATATCTCAAGCTTTGCTTAGCCCAAGCTAATGCTAGATGATGCTGTGTGAATTGTCCAGCAGTATTATTATTATTATATCTAGAGATCATTCTTCTAATAAGTGACTAATACTTAAGCGATTACTAACCGTACCTATGCTTAATTGTTTTTCATTTGTGTAAAAAATAAACAAACATTCTTGCGTTATATGCGTCCCCTCGGTAAAGCTATATGTCCCCCTCACGCGATAACGCGTTCATCGATAAGATTCTATCAGTGTTTGCACAACACTACACTTATTACAATGCATCGAAATTAGTTATTCTGTCATAGAAGCAGGGATTTGTTCCAATTATAAAACTTGGATGTTTTTTTTTGTATTTTTTTTAATGTTCTTACTTACATTTTGATTCCGTGTACAAGTTTTTACGTTTATTTATTACTATTTAAAAACAACATATTTTAGTATTTTGGTTTTTGTACATCCATACCTAAGTACTTATAGTTTTTAATTAAAAAAGGTTTATGTAAAAACCTACCTAAGTAAGCTAGGTAAGTAAGTAGTTTATCTTTTTGTAAAGTTTTCCACTGTTTACAAAAAATAACTAATGGTACAAAATACGATTTTGAATGACTACAAAAAGTAAAATGAATCTCTCTAGACTTAAAAAAAAGTCGAAGACGCAATTTTTTTTTACTTTGCTTCCCGCAAGCACATAATGTCCACTCAGTATGGGACACCCTGTATATTGGTTGTCAATACATATATCTACCTATCTGTCTAACATTGTTAATGATTCAGCTAATATCAAATTAATGTGAGCTAATGATTGTATTGATTGATCGGCGACACAATATTATCTAATTTGTCAACTAATCGATGTATGAGCAAGTAGGTACGTAACGTACCTACCTTACCTTCACGACAACCTACCTACAAAACGTACGAGGTATGTAAGTACCTGACAACTACAGTGGCACGAAGGTTCGCCTGCGACGCAGGGTTGTGGGTTTGATTCCCACCTCAGGACAAATGTTTTTTTTTACATTGAAAATGTAAAGAAAAATAATATTTCTATGTAGTGTATTGTATTAAGAGTGTGCAATAACGCCTCTACGAGACGTATTTCGAGCGGGATGACAAGATACGGTTTTCTCGCGAGTGAGAAGTAGAGAGCAGAGACGTGCATTGACATTCTTTGCGCCAAACTGCTTTTACCTAATTACAAATAATTCATCAATTCCTACCTGGCTGTTCTTGAGATAAATAGCAAAATGCTCGCAAAATACCTATTAAAAAAAATACCTGATCGAGAAAACTTTCACCAATCGTGTTTTTAAAACACGTAATTCAAAATAAAAAATGAAGTAACATTTATTCACTAAATATGAAGGTAGAAGCTTTCA
Organism: Eupithecia tripunctaria; assembly: GCA_955876795.1. NCBI lineage: Eukaryota > Metazoa > Arthropoda > Insecta > Lepidoptera > Geometridae > Eupithecia > Eupithecia tripunctaria. Next base: position 1,783,181 of record OY041624.1, on the reverse strand, counting down.
CAGATTCTGAAATAAATAAGTATTTTGAAGTACAATTTTGAAGTAAATTGCCTTTGGTACACTCTTAAGTGCTCATCAGTTATCTCTACACGTAACACTAGATCTGCTAAGCTTGGGGCTAGATGATGCTTTGTATATTCTTGATAGCTATCAGTTTGCAATCAAGAAAATAAAAATAAAGTTTATCTTATAAATTATCACCTTACGTAATAAATTACGTCATCTCTACCAATATGTTTTTAAACAAACTGATCCTACGGTAACAAGACTTAGAACTGCTATTGGCTTGAATCTAACTGTGAGTTATGGCATTTTAAAATAAGAATGGAATCGTCTTACGCATTCTGATTGGCGGGGCAGCTGTCAAAATTTAAACAAAGGCGTGTCTAATGGAGTAGAACTGGTAGAACCGGTCAACTATGGTTGTCTCTTTCTGACAATGGTTAGGATTCCACACGGTCAGCGAGAAAACGTTTATGGTTCCGTAGGTTATTCTTTGGAGGTTCTCAATTCGTCGCGTCTGTTTTTTTTGTATGTATGTAATTTGATATCTCCACTCATGGTTAACTGATTTTGCTGATTCTTTCACTATTGTATAGATAAAGAATGATCCCATCCCAAATGGTTATTTATGATTATTTCCGTGTAATTAGTATTTATCCCGAAAAACTTAAAAAAACATTTTTTAGTAGGCTTTTTGACAACTTTGAATACGACAGCATCAAATACATTTATTCAATGTTGTCAAAAAACATAGCGGTTTACTTACAGGTTTTTAAAATACGCCAAAATATTTGATTACGAATTCTTTGAAGAAAGTGCTTAGGCTTTAATGTTATCAATATCATAGAATTAAAATGGAACTAGAAGGTATTTACAATTGATACGCTTGAGCTATCTGAAGACTGTTGCAAACAATCAACAGGTGGGTCAACTGATCCATATCTATAAATAATATTGCTATATCATTATTTTATCTCATTTTGACAAGAGCTGCCTAGTTCCTTTCCACATTTATTTGTGTGTAGGGAAAGTTAGAGTCAAATTAAAGTAAAACTGATCTCAAAAGTGTGTTTTTTATGAATAAGTTATGTCCGAGGCAGTTCTACTGCCGTGCTTAATAGGGTTCCGTACCTAAAAGGTAAAACAGGGCTCTATCACTAAGACTCCGCTGTTCATCAGTCCGTCTGTCCGTCTGTCACCAAGCTTTATCTCATAAACCGTGATAGAAACTTTTCACAGATAATGTACTGAAATATAGAATAAAATAAATGTTTAAGGGGATTGCCATATAACATACATGATTTATTTTTGCCGTTTTATAGATAACTTTTCATTTATTTATTTTACTAGCTGCGCCCCGCAGCTTCGCACGCTTCGTTCTTATTAAAACGCTAAAGTGCTTTTTATCCCATGGGAACTGGTTTGTAGGGTAAAAGTAATCTATATTTGATTTCAAGTTAAGAATTACCTACTTTTACGCAAAATTTCAACCAGATCCGTTCAGTAGTATAGTAGTTTTGGCGTAAAAAGATAACGAACATCTATCCTTATGTTGATACTAAAGTCATTTACAACGGGATATTTAATAGGATTTGAGTTTTAAGCTTTCCAATAATTCGGCACAGTTTCATGCGCCATGATCACGGAATAACTGTGCCGAAATATCGTAAGCTCAAAACTCAAATCATGGTAAATATCCCGTTGTAAATAACTGTAGTATTAATGACCATGATGGATTTAAAAGTGTTGTGTTCATAATAAATAATAACATAAATACCTCCACACTGACCAAGCCTTAACCAAATCATACAGAATTCCATTACTTTAAACCCCTCTGAATTAAAATACTATCGGGCTCAAAACGACGGCTTCCGGAGCGCGGGTTTGGTTCCCGGTGCGGAACTAATTGCGACGATGACTTACGAGTAACGAACAGGTTTCGACGTGCGCGGGATTGTGAGAAAATGTCTTTTTAGTGTTTTTATGTTTTTATACATAAAATATGTAAGATCAATGTGAAAAAAAAATTCAATATAAATCTTTAGCATCACTTAAATCCAATGACAAATAAATTGAAATTAATGTTTGTTAAGAAATATATCGAATTATTTTGGTATAAGTAAATAAAAAGCTGATAATTTTGCATAGCGCCATCTAGCTAAAGTCATGGGAAACAGTGAGAACTTTTATTTTTAACTCAAATTGTATCGTTTCTTGTTCATTTAAGGTATTCTATATTTCTTCGTAAATAAAGATATATTGCAGCCAACGAATAACAGATTTTATTTAACTTTTATTTTACGAATTTTAAGAAAACTTGCAGCTATGATTGTACAATAAGGTATTTGCTTAAAATAACACGCACACATGATTATGCTTCTGAGGGCTAATTACCTACAAGTTTCCATATTATATTTACTAAATAACTTAGGTGACGAACAATAGACGTCAAAAGGAAATAAGTACACACAAAACGATAAATACACAAAAAGTTAAATTAAATTTAGTAAGATTGGTAAGCTTAAATTATCCATAATGTGTGCATGCGATCTCAAACAAAGAAACTTACCTGAACCGTATGATAATCTTTTAAATAACCTAGATAGGTATAAACTGACTCTCATCACAATGGTAAAATAAGGACGGGATACCAGTTCCCAAGGAAGCGTTTGCGGCTGCGGTTTTGGTGTTCGTTTCAACGGGGTCCATTCACTACGGAGCTGAATGGAGAGATGAATGACTTTACACCCTTTTTAACCGACTTCAGAAAAAAGGAGGAGGTTCTCAATTCGACTGTATTATTATTATTTTTATGTTTGTTACCTCAGAACTTTGGACTGGGTGGTCCGAATGTCATGTTTCTTTTTTTATATGAAAGCTGATGCTTCCCGTGTCATTTGATTTTGTTCAGTTCTGACAACGGGATTTATGAAAATTCATGAAAAAACTATAAAAATTGAAGTCGGTTTATAGTTGTTTAAAACAAAATTAATGATTATCATTAACAACTATGCTAAGACATCAATTATAAGGTAGACCTCTCACGTGACTAGATCACTAAATACGTCGTGTATAATAACTATTAATTTAACGAGAAAAAGGCCTGTCCGTATAAAGCTTTTTTTGTAGGAGTCAACCCGACCTAGCATGGCGATAATTATTGTCTAGAGTAGAATAGAGAAAAATGACATCGCATCATCATACCATTGCGTAAATTATTGAAGTTGAAGGAATGAATTTCAAACATTTTACACATTCAATGTCAAGGTGACGTATTTTTTTTCTGTTCTACAAAATTTAAGTTCCTATCCATCTACTCCTTTAAATCCAAACTGAAGTCCTATTTCCTTTCTACAGCTGTATAAGCTCATTCATTTCATCATCTTATTCTGGAACTTTAGATGTGATTGTAGCTCAATATTTTATATTAATTATGTTTATTTTGGACCTACTGTATTAATTTATTATATTATTAGGTTATTTTGTATTGTTTGTATAATATGAGTTCTGTTTTCACTACTGTACACTATCGACCCTTTTTCTTCTTATATCTTTTATTCTCATACCAAGGTTGCCTGGGAGAAATCGCTCACAGCGATAAGGCCGCCTTTTGTACTACATTTATTTATTATTTAGATATAAGACTTTAATGTATGTTTATTATTATTAGTACAATAAAGTGTTCATTCATTCATTAATTCATTCATAAGTGAATTAGAGTCAATTGCACCTTAATTCTTATTTGATAGTTAATACTATGAATCAAGCTGTTACAATAAAAAAATACTTGTCTAAGTGCTTATTTTGTAAGTCTAAAGAAATAAACGATTCAAATCTGACTCTAACTCTCTGACTATGGTTCAAGGAGTCACTGATTGTCATAGATAGAGTTACTAACTGTGATGATGATTATGACCAAGTTATAGGAAATCACATCACACTATACATATATATATTAATATATTAATATCACACTATAATATTATGAATGCAAAAGTTTGTATGGATGTATGGATGTATAGATGGATGTTTGTTACTTCTTCACGCCAAAACTACAGAACGGATCTGGCTGAAATTTAAAAATATATATATATTATTATAATATTATAAATGCGAAAGTTTGTATGGATGTATGGATGTATGGATGGATGTTTATTACTTCTTCACGCCAAAACTACAGAACGGATCTGGCTGAAATTTAAAATAGACATAGTCCTAGGTCTGGAATAGGCTACTTTTTATCCTGTAAATCTGTTCCCGTGGGATGAAAATCAACTTTAAACGTTTCCATAGGAACAACGCTTGCGAAGCCGCGGGGCGCAGCTAGTAATATATACAATAGTCAATGTTGGACAGTCAGGGTACAGTCACGCGCGCCGAGAGTGAAACCTACAGCTGATCAGCAAAAAACGGAAAAACACGTCTCAGACCTTTTTTTACTCGAAGGTACAGACATGAATGCTTTCTGTTAGTGTGTTTATGAATACCTTGAAGTGCTTGAGAATTCTCAGCTTGGAGAATACGAATAAATTGTTCATAAGTTTTAGAGTAGGTGTCGCCTGTGAGTAGTGAGAGTACGCCGACCTCTGTGGCGCGGTGGGCGAAAGTCCGCCTGCGACGCAGGAGGTTGCGAGTTCGATTCCCGCCTCGGAACAAATATTTGTATGATCTGCAGATATTTATTCAGGGCGTTCTGGATGTTTTCTATGTATAATAAAAAATATCTATTAAAGTTGTGTATTGTATTATGTATATCAGTTATCTAGTACCCATAACACAAGCTCTGCTTAGCTTGGGGCTAGGTAATGCTGTGTGAATTGTCCAGCATTATTTATTTATTTATTTATTTATGAGTAAATTAATAATGCTGGTCATCACGCATAGGATCATCTAGCCTTATAGTATTGGAATCCGAATTAATCGTTTATTTGATGACAGTAATATATATTTAATGTCAATGTATTCGACTCGCACCTCAACAGCCTGTATGGGTCCACTGCTGGACGCAAGCCTCCCCAGATAAGCACCATGTTGGCCTTTATCTAATGAGGGGTATTGCCCATAATCCCCACGCTGGGCATGCGGGTCGGGGATCGCAGTTCGGTGGTAGAATTGTTCTGCAGGGGGCGCTGCTGCCCGCCCCCCGGATATCCCTTAGTCGCCTCTTACGACACCTACGGGAAGAGATGGGGTGGTGCAAATTCTAAGCCAGCACTACATAGCTCAGTCTCGATTCAATTTGGTCATTCAACCCGCACCCCGGTGTGCAAATACTAATAAATTTTCTAATATTTTTTTTTATGTAGGTTCTCATTTCAACAATAAAAAATATCATTTTCTTAAATAATGTTTCCATTCAATTACCTCAGTTCTTCTGGTAGCTTGTCTATATCTATACTAATACTCGTATTATAAAGAGGAAATATATGTTTATTTATTTATTTTTAAGGAAACCATCAGCACATTTTACATAATATTAGGTCCTTACATATGAAATTGGCGTTTTTCGTACTGGCCACTTTAATCACAAATTTCTCCTCTTTGGTAAGGAATTCCAAATTCAAATTTGTACAGCTATAGACTCATGTATTTGTGCTTCGATGATCGTCATTCATTTGTTTTTTTTCTTCTGTTTTTTTCTGTTTGCGTCACTCATTTTACAAAATGGAAAACTTAAAATATCGCATTATTTACGAGTACGAGTTCCGCCGTGGCACTAGTGCTGCGGAAACAACTCGAAGGGTGAATGATGTGTATGGCGGTCGTGTTGCAAAAGAAAACACAGTTCGTTTTTGGTTCCAACGTTTTCGTTCTGGAAATTTCGACCTGCAGAACAAGCCCCGTGGACGGCCTGAGACTCAAGTTGATAATGAAGAGTTGAAGGCTATTGTGGAAGCGGATCCATCGCAAACCACGTCCGAGTTAGCTGCAGGCTGCGATGTTAGTGATAAAACTGTTTTAATTCACTTGAAGCAAATTGGGAAGATTAAAAAGCTTGAAAGGTGGGTACCTCACGAATTGACTGAAGCAAACCGGCAAACGCGCGTCGACTGCTGCGTTACATTACTAAACCGGCACAATAATGAAGGTATTTTAAACCGAATCATTACCTGTGATGAAAAATGGGTTCTTTACGATAATCGGAAGCGCTCAGCGCAATGGTTGGATCCTGGCCAGCCAGCCAAATCCTGCCCCAAGCGAAAATTAACCCCAAAAAAGTTACTTGTAAGCGTTTGGTGGACTAGTGCCGGTATTGTTCATTACAGTTTTCTCAAATCTGGCCAGACTATTACGGCTGATGTCTATTGTCAGCAATTGCAAACCATGATGGAAAAGCTAGCGGCTAAACAACCTAGGCTGGTCAATCGCTCCACGCCACTGCTGCTTCACGACAACGCTAGACCACACACTGCGCAACAGACGGCTACTAAATTAGAAGAGCTTCAATTGGAAAGTCTAAGACATCCTCCGTACTCCCCGGACCTTGCTCCAACAGATTACCATTTTTTTCGAAATTTGGATAACTTCTTGCAAGGGAAAAAAATCAACTCCGATGGGGCAGTCCAAATCGCCTTCAAAGATTTTATTGATTCCCGTCCGACTGGTTTTTTTAGTAAAGGGATCAATGAACTACCTATAAAATGGCAAAAGTGCATAGAAAATAATGGTTCATACTTTGATTAATTAAATATATTATATTAAAAAATATTCGACTTTTTGTTCCTCCCATATAAAACGCCAATTTCATATGTAAGGACCTAATATATGGGTGATACAATAGAAGTTGGTGGGCTTTTGACAGGAATCCACTGATAGATACACATTAATTTTACTTGAAGGTGCCTATGTGATGAAACAAGCCTTTACCTTTAACACATTATACAATATGGTACATATTGTACTTAAGGTTGATACATCGCAATCGTTACAACATTAGACTAAAAAAAACAATAAAAAACAAATGTTTGTTTGTTTTTAACATGAGTATAATTATTTGTAACTAACAGCGCCTCGCGGTTTCCCCCGCGTAGTTCCCGTTCCCGTAGGAATTCCGGGATAAAATAAAGCCTTTGTCACCTTGAAAAGTAAGCTTTCTATTGATGAAATATTTTTAATAGGTCCAGTAGTTTTGGAGCACAAACAAACAATCAAATCTGTCCTCCTTATTATATTAGTATAGGTAGGTAGATAACACCCAAAATAGAAAGAAGCTGCCTGCGAATATTCCGCATGCTACCTGTATATTTACTTACATTGCTAGTTATTTGAGATCCGAGCCAGCCATTATTTGATTGAAACAGACATGTAAACAGAATAAAAGGGACAATGAAAATAATCTTAGCATGTAAAGTACAGAAGCGATATTAGTGATGGATACATCGCCATTTTGAGTGAAACTAGCACAGTAGTAAGCATTGAGATTCCATCGGTTTTCAAAATGCAACTCATTGATAGTTATAGACACATATTGATTTGACAACGCGTTGATTTGAATAACATCAAGTTTTTTTTAGCATTGCAGAAAAGTTTGATTTAAAAATGCATTTTTCTAAAACATAGGTTTTCAACTAAACTTTAGACTGCTTATTCTATTTTTCTATATTCTATTTGGAGTAAAATTAATTTACAATATATCAACAAAAATTATGTTTAAAAAGTAGCTGTTATCAAGTTCTCAGCTAAAGAAAAAGTGTGAAAGATCGTTCACTTTTTCAATGGAACTCACACAGAGTCCGCTGTGTGTAGTTACTCTGTTTGTGTGTGTGCACGTATTGATATCGATAAGTTTGGGTCATAGTATTGGCGGGTAGAAAAGCGGAACAGGTAGCGATTTAGTAGCTGCTATCAAAATGTTTTATGTTGGATTGGGTAGGATTTGTTATATGAATCAGTTGACTGAATAACTTAAGTCAAAAAAGAAACATACAGTAATATAAATATTTTTCAGTATGTATAATAAAGGTTTGGATTTAAAACCAAAGGCAATGAATATGAAAACTCGGTCCTAATCGATGAAGACATTACTTTACCATAGACGCTATGAAATAATTTCTTTGGCAACTTGGCAAATTGGGTTTGGTTTGAGCGTAATAGAAGTGGATTAAATTTTTCATGCATACATCAATTCAAATATCGATTGAGATGTCGCCAAAAACTAAACCAAACAAAGTTTACAGCATTATACATAATGACATTATTTTTATTTGGATAGTTATGAAACGAACTGTAATATGTTTAGTCCTGTCAAATTAGTTGAGTTTAGTTTTGGAAATATCAAAATTCAAACCAAATCACATTACATTGTACTAGAAATAACTGGACGTTTAATATCTATTAATGTACATGATTCTTTTAATTACTATAAGCTACAGCTCTTACTCAAACCACACCCAATAATAACAAAACTAAGACCGTCGAACTAATTTCACAGCGATTTAGGCAAGTGTACTCGCACAAAAAACCGCCCATTCACAGCGCGGCTACTCGATCCGAACGTGTTCCAGTGAAACCGCACATGAATGGCTTTAAAATTATGTGTTTGACGGGTTTGATGACGAAACAACTTCTTATTTTTTGAGTGTTAATGTCCTTATAATACTTGCGGATGAAATCATGGGATTTGGTGCCTTGTTTGTATCTCAGGGTGTTAAAATTATCGGTTTTATTGTTTAAAAGCTAAATTATAGGCGAGAAGTAAAAGTTGGTACGGTAGTGAACCTTGGGGACTCCATTAACTTTTTCATGCTTCTGTCAGTAAATTGACAGCAGAAGATGTGTCAAAATTAGAATACGTTCGTCTCTCAGAGTTTTTCAACTACAGACAAGGAATAAAAGAGGTCACACCACTGGCCCATGAAAGGTTCTATTGCCAATCACAGAAATAATAGCATTATGTAGAAATATGCTTTAGGAAAATAAATGTATTGTGTATAATCACAATACTACATCATATTTTTTTCTTGGTAAAGCTTATACATACAAAAGAAGAAAAAATATTAACTGTAAATTTTTTCATATAATTAGCTTGTTTTGTCTGTCTTGTTTGCTAAGTATGGATCTATTGTTGGTATTTACCAAACCAATTTATCTTAAATATCTATCTCTATCTCAAATAAATAATAATTCTTTAATTTTCAATTGTTTTTCGTCAGTGGTCAGAAATGTTCTTATCACCAATGTTAAAATATATTTCTATGGGACTCACCATCACCGCTCTGGTTGCTGCTGTGCGCCTGGTACTGCTCATCTGAAAAGTCGTACTCTACATCAGATAAGACACATCTGCTCTCGGCTCCAAGATTGTATTTTAAAAGTACCAGGACATCATCAGAAATAAGAATTTTCCTTCTACTTCCTTTGGGACAGTATTTGTTTAAAACTAAACTCTGTTCAGAAGTTGGGTTAAATTGGTGAAAAATGGAAGGAACAAAAAATCCTTTTCTTATGCTTCTAATATTACAAAGGCGAAAGTTTCTGATCGAGCTGAAGTTTGGTATCTACGATGAAGTTCTAGTACCTGAACATAATAGGTAACTTTTGTTCTATTTTATACAGAGACGGAAAGTAAATCTATTTATTTAATAAATCTCTTCGTATTCAAAGTCAAAGTCAAAGTCAAATCGTTTATTTCTTTAGACTTACAAAATAAGTACTTAGACAAGTCAAATTTTTACTATTTTTTTATTAGTTAGACTTATCGATCTATATATCTATAAGACAGTTGACGATACCTATAGCTCTTTTGTCAAACAGCTAAATCAGCATAATCAATTTTAAACCCCAAGCATTACTCTTGGCTAATGTTAAATGATGTATGTAATCTTTACTAACCTCCATTCCGATGATCACCCATCAGGTCCTGGCTGTGCATAGTCGGAGCATGGATCAGGACCTTCTGCTGAGGACTATGAGGGTCCAATCCCTCCACCTCCAATAACGGAGCATGGTGCTCATAGGAATGTACCACCAGTGGCTGCACGTGTAAATCCATCGTTTGTAATGTCTAGCACATCACTATTAAGTCTGAGAATGTTTATACCATCACTATGAAGTTCCGGAATGTCAAGTCCACTTATAAGTTCAATAAAATCTGAATTATCACATGGAAGTTCGTTTACGTTTGTTACGTCACTATGAAATCAGAACGTATCCACCACTTCACAATCAGGTATAAAAATGTTTAAACACAGCACTATTTCGTTCGTCCAAGATCTCGATTTGGCACTTTGCGTTTCCATTCGTTGACAGCTCTCTTAGAGATGCTACTTTAGTAGCTCTTTTGTTGTCTTCTTTGTTCAGTTCCACTGGTTCTTCGTTTTATTTGTCAAGATCTTTATGTTCAGTGGAGTTCTCTGTAATTCTATTGGCACTAGCTTAGACTAAAGGAGAATTGCTGGAGTATTTTAGTAGAAACTTTTGCTTGTCTTGTTACATCATTGTGTTGTGTTACTTATTCTGTGTTAGCTGTCATAGGGCTTTTTTCGGATCTTCTGTAATTTTACCATTGCTACCTAAAACAAAATAATCGAAATTAGTTACATTGCTACGTAAAAAATAAAAAATAAAACACAGTGCTGTTTAAGACATTTAAGACCTACAGACATTTACCAATATACCAGGCTGATATTTGAAATTTATTCTTTTTTCATACAAAAAACCAAAAAAGTGCGTCTACTCGAAGTGACGCGTGATGGTCAAGAGTTGGTGAGTATCTGGCGCAGTGCATCAGCATTGCCATACAACGGGGCAATGCAGCCAGCGTCTTGGGGACGCGACAACTGGTATATAGATCAATTGTGCTACATGTAGATTGTTTGCAACATTCTGCATTGAGCTCAAATGTTTCAATTTTACACCAATTTGTTTCATAATAAATGAAGTCTGAATTTATTAGGGTCTGATCTTATCTGAGATTGGATCGATTTCAAGCTTCAATTCTACCAAGTATTAAAAAATTATCATCGAGTTCGTATGAAACTATTCAGTCGCCTACAAACTAGGAATAATTTGTTCCTCTACCCGCTCTGTCAAATGTATTGAAAGAGTTGAATACGTTCATCAACATCGTAAACTAATGTGTAGTTCATACTAAGGTCTTTGATTTAGACTTATCTATTTAAAAAAGGGTTATTCATTATAAAACGTAGGTACCAAAATTGTTTGAGTTACATTGAATTTGTCAAATCCAATCCTTTTTGTCTAGTCATTGCTCCGCCAAGTTCTCTTTTAGCAAATTTACATATGAAGTCAAATCTCTCTCTTTTACTCAAGTGTTTCGTTATAATGCAAGCCTTTGCTTGCATTGGAACGTACCTATATTTCACAAAGACCGTAATACAAGGAGACTAAACAATAACCTAAAGTAAGCTTGGGGTATAAATCATGTTACTTCCTGCGAATAAAATGTATGTATGTTTGTATGTATTATTTAACGGAACCTACACTGGACACCCATTGTTTGCGGCTCGCTACTTACAATCACTAAATTATGGACATGGCTGTGTTATTTTAAAATAATTTGAATAAAGGGGAGAAATAATCGCCATTGAAATTCTTGGACATAATTTGGTGGCCAAATGAACAGGTAATGGTCAAAATAATTAAATTTTCTTTCTTTTGTGTGAAAAGAACAAAAATACTTTCAATTACATGATGTAGCTTGTAGGCTTTAAAGGTCTTAAAGGTAATTCGCGATGACAGCCGACTTGTAACTTACTACACTATCAAAGGCTGGACAAGGGTAATTTGTTTTGTACCAGGGAAAACAAAGCCCGAACGAAAAGACGTGCATTTTTACTATAAATATATACACTTCTTTCAGTTCTGGCATTTTCTGCTAAATAAGAAAAAATACTTAATGTAATACTAATTAGGCCAACAAGGCGGTTATCAGGAGAAGGCCTGCGTTCAGCAGTGGACCAGTATAGGTAGATGAAGATAATTAATAAAATAAGACAAAGCAGTACCTTAGTAGTTTTAGCCTGTCCGTCCATCCAAAAAATGATTTTTTAGACGATTTTGTATTATATTCTTTTTAGAATATTTCCAAGACATTCCTCAAAATTTCATGAAATGAGGTCAATTTTGAGGTACCTAAAATAACACTGCGTACAGATACCGCATCTATTTCGTAATTTAACTTCATGTCCCAACGTCCAGCACCGACCAGGATCCTGGTTTTGCATATTCAAATGTCACTGCATTCGTTACATTTCATATTTTAGAAAACGGTATAATTTACCGGCTTGAATTTTGGGCTTTCGGTGGAAGGGTTGTATTAGAAGAATTTTATGGTGCCGCGGTGAGAAAATTGACCCTCCAACTCAGCCCATGGATCTCGTAAGAGTTGGCTAAGGAAAAATACTACAGGAAAAGCAGTTTTACCTTTGAGGGAGCAAAGGCTTCTCTTCAGGACATGAGTTTGCTATATCCCTCAGTGGCGCCAGAATTTCCAATTGAGAACAATGCAAAATCGATGCAATTTCAGTTCGGATAAGGTTTTATGCGCTATCCAGCTCAAAAGAGGTTTTATTCGTAAGCGTAGGTCTAAACTTGACATTTCAAGTACTAATTTAGACCAAAATCTCTGTAATCACTTAATTCCCCGTATTCAAGAGGTCAACACTCGAGTTAAAAACGTGTATTTAGTTACAGTATTGAGAACCTATGACTTCATTTGGTGAATCATCCAAAATCCGCTAAGATCTTTGTTGTCATTCTGAAAGACGAATAAAAATAGCTACTATCGTAAGCATAACTATTTTTACGATAGCTACTTAGATATTTAATAATTTCAAATTTAATTTTAATTTTAATTTTAAATTTTTTCAATAATTAGTGGACAACCCTTAACTATTTTTGTTTGTTGTAAATTGTACTTTTTTCCGACTTAAATGGCAGTTAGCATTTGTAAGCACAGATATCCAAAAATGCTAAACAAAATCAAGATTGAAAGAATCCTTTATAAAAAGTATAAAAGAGTATAAAAAAAAGGAAAAAGTCGAAAACCTGTGACTTTCACCATTGGAAAGTTTACTTTTCCGGAATTTCGGAATAAAATCTAATCATGTTACTCCTACATTATTCGATTTTTACTTGATTATATTTAAGATATTGTTTACACTTTCCAGATAATCGTGGGATTAAATAAAATAATACTCGCAGTTAAAAATCTATAATGAATTATAATATTTTCACGTAAAACTTTTAATAAAATACTCATCGTAAACATAGGCTCAGACACAAAAAGGTTACTCCGATGCCCACAAGGTTATGGGAAACTTTGGACAATGCAATGTGTGCTACACGATTACTATATCTGAGGATATGGGTGAAGATTCGAAATTATTCAAATTGGAAATACAGAAATACAATTTATTGGTAAAATCAATTTACATGTCGGGTTTGCTTAAAATAGTTAGTTGTAATACACATTGTAAATAACTACATAATGATGAGATACCTACACTTTGTATAAGTCCAAGTGGATTGGACAAGTTGTAGACGTAAAAAACCTAAAAATTACGCGAGATCCTGAAGTTGTAATATATCTGCTAAAATATCCATAAAATTACAACAAAATAATTTTTTTTACTTGTACTTGTACAAATTTACCTACCTACAACCTGATATTTTGGAAACATTTATTTTCTATCTTACCTACCCAATACACTAAAATTTTAAGGTATTTGTGTTAAATTTAAATGTAATTAGAACATTTATTTTTACAACTAGTATGTTTTTTTGAAAACTTTTAATGTTTTTCTATTTTTTTCTTACTTTTTCTAAATTGATAATACAAATTAAAACAAAACAACATATCTCCAGACATATCTCTGGCACTTTGTGACCGAATGTATCTTCTTTCCCACGATTGTTCACGTTCGCAGATCTATATCTCATGTGTAACTACCTACATTTAAATAACACCTCTAATCATTCGGATAGCCTGAAAGTAAAATTGTATAAATAAAATTCAACAGTATTTGCTTTAAAATTTGAAGTTGCAGTTCGGTGGTAGAATTGTTCAGCAAGGGGCGCTGCTGTCCGCCCTCTGGTGGATATCCCTTAGTCGCCTCTTACGACACCCACGGGAAAAGTCGGGGTTGTGCAAATTCTAAGCACCAAACAGCTAATAAACGAACCAATACACGGAAAATAGTCATATACTCGTACTAACGAATATCAAATCGACACGAAAATTCGAACTAGATACCAAAACGTCGTCGGCATATTTAAATCAACTTTTTTTTGCATATTTAAGTCAACATCTTCGGTTTATTAAAGTGAATTGGTAGCCAAACGCTTGTCCATCATCAATAAAAAAAAAGACGTGTGGCACTCGGGGACTGCCGCGGTAAAGCTATTGCAATGCCATCTAGAGGTGAGTTGCTGAACTAAAGAGACAAACGTCATATTTCAAAAAGTCATTAAAAGTTCTACTATTCATCGATAGATGGCAAAACTAAAAAGTATCACCGCTGTTCCGGTCGGAGTGGGGAGCGTGAGGTTTTTTCGTTACGGAATTTCTGAATTCGGTCCCCGCGCTCAAGGCCCGCGATAGAAGCTATGCAATAGCATAAAAAAAATAACATCCAGCCATAATAATATTAGATCCATACATTCAAACTTTCGCATTTATATTTAGTGATGTTTGGGACTAGTCCTTGAAATAGGTACCATGCTGTAACTATAAATTGTGGACAGGTAGAGACATGTTACCAAACTGGTTGTGTATGTACGTAGTGTGAGTGATGTGACCATGCAATGAAGACTTTTCAGGACAAATACTAATAGATTATAGAACTTAATGTTGATGTATCTACGTATAAGTTTTATGGCGGTTACAGTCAGCAGTATTATGATAAACAATAGAAAGAAAGAAAGTTAAATGTTGTTGACAATATTAACCTAAAAAGATGATGTATAATACATACAGAATATTCTGTGCTAAGCAGACTGCTACTAAGCTGCGGCTAAGAAGTTCTACAGAGCTTTTTTTTTTGGTACCAGATGAAAGATACACATGGTACCATGGTACACTACATTTATACATAGAATTACCTAGTAAAATAAACTATATATATATATATATATATGTTTGTGATAAATTCAACTTTGCAATGAATAAGTTAACATTTTGATTTCGAATTAATCAAACAAAAAGTACTTAAGTGCTGTTCACCGTTAAGTCCTACCTCTAACTTACTGATGTTATTTAGTGTAACGAAATGGTGAATAAATAAATACTGAAATACTAACTTGAATACCTACCTACTTATCTACCTTACATAGCTTAGTTTTTCTTCTCTCGTTTTTCAGTTAGGTGGTAACTAAATAATAATAATAATTGTTAAATAATACAATTTGTTTCATTTTACCTACCTACTTCTGAATTCAGTCAGTTATGTAGGCAGGTATACATTCTGGAAAAAAAATCTGGAAAAAAATCTGTGAAGTGTAGGAATATTTGAATTTCCCTGTAGCCTGGACACCCTACTCATAATTAAATAATACCTTTGTCTAACATTTCGGCTGCTAACAGCAATTATCCGTTCAATGTCATTGTTTTTTGTCCACTTTTATCATTCGGCGCCATTTTGTTTTCGGCCATCTTGTCATAAATCCTTTCATTGTTATTATTTTAAATATAAATTAAGGTTTCCTGCAACCTTGCTTGTTTCCTTCTACAATCTTATTCAGTAGATAAGGGCCGTTGCCGTAGCGGGCACGACGTAAGAATCGACCCCTTAAACTCAGCCCGTGGATGTCGTTAGAGCCATCTTGGGAAACCTACTAATGTAAGAGCAGCAACTTCCATTTTAACACCTTCACTGCGATAACCAACCCGCCTGCCAAGCATAGTGATCATGGTAAAACCCCTCGTTTAGGGGTTTGGGAGGCAATCTATACTGATATTATAATGAGGAAATATTTGATTGTTTGTATTAAAAAGGCTCCGAAACTACTATACCGATTTAAACAATTCTTTCATTATTAAAAAGCTTACTTTTTAGGGAGTGACATAGGCTATATTTTATCCCGGAATTCCCACGGGAACGGGAACTACGCGGGTGAAACCGCGAGGCAATGCTAGTATCTAATAAAACCTAATTAACAGGTGGTTCTTCTTTTGGGAATGCGTTCTCTGTCTTAGCAAACTTCTCTAGCATTATTATTGTTATTATTATCATCTACACTTTCTAATGAGAGATGGTCAAACGCTTTACCATTTCTAATAAAAAAATATGTAAGTAGATTCAAACTCTTCAATCCATCATGGTTATTAGTATACTAAAGTCATTAACAACGGGATAATGAAAGCTAAAAACTCAAATCATGGTTATAATCCAGTAGTAAAATACTTTAATTATAAGATTCATTACAACAAAGAAAAAGTTTTTATATAAAAAGCTTTTAAAGCAAAATATTAAAGTGCTTGGAAAGACAAATACAACGAACCCAAACTCGACGGGGTTAAGTCTTTTCTTTTAGGAGTTCCTATGGCCAACTTCTGTCTCCATCATCAGATCATCTCGACGGTAACATGACATTGCGTTGTCAGCGAATTTACATAAGTATACAAAATCTGCTCAATCGGTTGAAGTTTTCGGCTTCGAAATTTGAGATGCAAGATTCCACCCGATTAAACTACATACATACATACATTAAGTCCATACATTGCAAGTTAAATAAAAGCTTTTAAAATAATCCCAGATATCCTAAACCCCCAATTAGTATCCAAAACTTTCGCAACCCCCATTACCCCCTGACCGTGACGACTGGATAGAATGTAAAAATGAGTTATTTTGTAAACAATAGCAATTTTACGGTACATTAAACAAGCCCTGCGTAAGCGCAAGACGATAATTGAGCTACCCTTTGTTCTACTCTACTACGAGTTCTCGATTTTAAATCGTTTATACAAAAGTAGCTTTCTCCAACGGCTTCAGATAGTTTAAAAAAAACCTTGTCACACTATCACACTAATATTGTGAATGCGAAAGTTTGTATGTATGTATGAATGGATGGATGGATGGATGTTTGTTACTTCTTCACGCCAAAACTACTGGACGGATCTAGCTGAAATTTTGCATACAAGTAATTCTAATCCTAGAATCAAACAAAGGCTACTTTTTATCCCATAAATGAGTTCTCGTGGGATGAAAATCACCTTTTAAAGTTTCCATAGCAAAAACGCGTGGGAAGCTGCGTGGCGCAGCTAGTTACGAAATATTACAAAAACGGCTTTGGACATTTGAGCTTATCCTGAAATTCTGTATTGGGTGCCCCCCAATTAACATGTGACTAAAGGTCTATATCTATAAGTATATCTATAAGTCTATATCTAAGAACTATTGTATAGAAAACTGATTGTTTTCTATATCTAAAAAAACAATCAGCTAGCTTAGTAGTTACGTAGTTTTGGCATGGGTGTTACAAATACACCGAGTGCGAAATGCAACATTTTGACATTAACTTTTTTTGTGATTTTAACGGTACTACGATGTATTCAAAGCAACCTTCGTATTTAATATTGATGTTTGACTAGTGATCAACAAACGTGTTGATCACTTGTCAAAATCAAGTTAGATGCTCGTCCAAGTCACAATTTGATTAAAAATTAAACACTGAGTCGCCTCAGGCCTCCCACCGTTAAACGCATTATTGGCGTTTTACTCATAGGAGTAATTTAATTTTTTAGCCTTTGACAATAAAGATATTCTATCCCAATTCATCTAATTTGCCAATCTCTCACGAATTTATTGATCACAAATAAATGACGATCTCGAACCGATTCTCACCTGACAATCGAAAACAAATAGTAAAGCATTCCCACATAAAACGATAATTGGTCACTCTAACCCCCATTGCACCCCACGTGCACCCTTTGAACCCCACATGCCGATGGACCCGTGCGTGAGTTAAGCCGATTGCCTTTTTAATTAATAGGGTTAAATGGTAACCCGGTGAAGGTTGAGTATGGGAATTTTATTGTGTACTAGCTGCGCCCTGCGGCTTCGTACGTGTTGTTCCTATGTTTTATTCCAGGATTCGAATTATCTTTATGCAAAATTGCATACCGATCCGTTCAGTAGTTTTAACGTGAAGAGGTATCAAACATCCGTCCATCTAAACTTTCGCATTTATAATATTTGTGTTATATTTTGATAGATTGAATATAGTTTATTTTATGGATATAAGGGGAGAGCAAGACCTAAGAAAAGATTAATGGATTGTGACATGGTTAAGTCTGTGTGAGTACAGAGATAACGGCTGATAGAGCAGAGTGGAAGTACACGTTGTCCCGACCCCACCTAGTGTGGGGTCTATAGTGGGGTATATAGTCAGCAAGATTATGATGTTGATGATGATTATAGTTTATTTTGAAGGGTTAAAAAGGTAGATTATAAAGCATAAGACAATGACTTGCACTTTAGTGAATAAACATATTAAAAGTGCATATTGAAAGTAGATATTGTAGTTTATCTTTTTCACACCTTGTATTCTTTTCACAAAGCAGCGTGCATTGCGTCTTTTTTATCATTATTCAGTTCTATTTTTGCATTTTTTCGTGTACTAGTAAATATCATGGGTACAATTTTCTTCTTCTACAATTTTCTCTTTCTTTTCTGTTGGTCTCTCCAAAAAACTATCCTCATCCTCAACCTCAACAATCTATATCGGTCCACTGCTGGACGCAGGCCTCCCCCACATAAGTGTCTTATTGGCTGTTATCTCATGGAGATAATGCTCAAATCCCCACGCTATGCATGCGGGTTAGGGATCGCAGTTTGGTGGCAGAATTGTTCTGCAGAAGGCGCCTCTTTAGGGTAGTACAAATTCTAAGCCGGCACCACTCAGACAAACTATGGGCCAACAAATACTTCTTAAAGCCTACACCAATGCTGCCACCGCGCCGCCGCCGCCGCCGCCGCGCCATCGCGTGTGACACTTCAACACAAAACAAAAAGCTCACAACGTAAGAAGACTTCCTTTCGCCGCCACTCATGAATGTCGTGTCGTGACATAACCCCACATAACACGGCATAACACGGCCTAGACATTGGCCCGTGGGAAATCTCGTGTGAAATGGATCTTATTGTGTTTTTCTAGGTTAGTTTGCTGAGCTTTGCGACTCTTGACCAGCTTTTGTTCCGAGAGTTTATAGGAATTTATGGATTTTAAAGGTCACTCGATGAATTAATTCGTTTAATAGTAAGGAGTACAAACTCCTTCTAACAGTACATACATAGCCTATATGATATTCTAAATTTACATTGACAGCAACTTATTGCAATTTATTTGTGCAACAAAATTTTAATAAAAAATACAGGGTCGTAAAATTAACAGTTTGACTGCAATTACGAAGTTCAGACAGAAATTGTATTTGACAAAATGTTTACCAAAGTTCAAACAACTTTTCAACCGCTAAATATGAGAACGAACATGGGGGTTAATTCGAAAGGCACCGATGATCGACGTATCGTGTTACACTCTGTAAATAGATTTCGCATGAATGGCAAAGGTACGTTTGCCACAACCTGTACTCACACTTATGGACTCTACACTCAGGATACACAACACAGCCCGTTGGGTTGGTTGTCACAACATTTCAAGGGTTAAAAATATTATATCACCAATAAGTTAATATATTACTTCGCCATAAAAAGGAGCATGCCTGTGCAACTGCATACTGCGCTATCTTGTAGAACCCAAGACGGTGACACCGTTGTGCCTGTATGCATGCATAACTGTCCTTATTATTAAACGTGTCTAAGTTTATATTAGTGAACCCTAGTGTCTAGATAAACCTAATTTAGGATTTAAGACTTTCCATAAAATGTATCATTCATAAATCCGGCCGCAGAAAAATTATAGATAATTTAGAGAGCACTAGGCACAGGGACGTGGAGGCAGACCTATATATTTAATGTAAACTACCACCCACCCTTTCATGACACTTACCTCCTGTTTTTGTTTGTCATTTGTTTATTTTTGAAACTCTTTATGTACCTACCTGTGTCCAAATAAATGTTTTTTTCTATTCTATTTGACTTACAAACCTTGCCAATGTATTTTAATTTTTATTGTGTTATCTCTAGTTGGTAGTCCTAATAAATAAATAAATATTGGAAGCAGTCTAGTCTTGCCAACATGTCGCCGGCCCGCCAACTTTGGTATATACCAAAGTCTCAAAAACTTACTTTGAATAATGAGTTGCGCATCAGGGAAGCCCCGTTGCTCAAGTATTCGCAGTTGAGCAATCTCGGTTGCGCAAAAGGGAACTCGCGAGTAAATTATGGTACTTACCATGTGATTGATAGTAAGGTTTCCATAAGTAGTTAGAAATAATATCTAATGATGAAAATATATCAAAAGTAAGTAGACACTTTCGACTGGTATTAATATGGATCAGTTGAGATACCTCTAGAATGTTTCAGCAACAGTCAGCAACAAGACTGTTTCAATTGTAAATACTAGTTAAAATTTGTTTCTTTACTTTGATTGATCTTGTCTTAACAATATTTGAGTGAGCGTAATTTCCAAAACAATTAAACCAATTCAGAAAATTCTTTCAATAAAAGGTACGTAATCTTGGATGTACTTGACGTAGAACATTAAAAAAACATTTTTTTTTTCGATCGTGAGGTCCATATTATAAGCAAGTACGCGGTTTAAAAAACATATTTCTGACACTGACAAAGCCGCGGGCAGTGTCTACCATTATGAATTTATATGTAAAGATCCTACAAATTTAAATACGTACATTAGCTACACGATTTCCGTCTGTCAGTCACACAATAGTGTTATTAGGAAAGGAGCGCCCAAGGTCACGTTACGTGGTCCATGACTCATGGTAGGTACTGTTTTGTCAAGAGCATAAAGTCATGAAGTTTAGGAAAATTATTCAATATTTATGAGTTATTCCCAATGCCTCACGTGAGACGTACTGATTCCCAACGTCTTATGAAAAGTATTCGATTCAACGACCTCTGTGGCGCGGTGGGCGAAGGTCCGCCTGCGACGCAGGAGGTTGCGGGTTCGATTCCCGCCTCGGGACAAATATTTGTACGATCTGCAGGTTCAGGGCGTTCTGGATGTTTTCTATATATAATAAAAAAATATCTATCTATGTAGTGTATTGTATTATGTTTATCAGTTATCTAGTACCCATAACACAAGCTCTGCTTAGCTTGGGGCTAGATAATGCTGTGTGAATAGTCCAGCATTATTTATCATTATTTATTTATTCCTAACCTCTCACGAAAACGCACGTATGGCCAACGTCTCACGAAAACTATTCCCAACGTCTCACGAAAGACAGAGCGTCGTGTTAATTAATTTTCATTAAATTCTTTATTTCAGACTCCATACAAAGGTACATAGATTACAGTAAATTGGTACATAATAATCAAATAGTTACCTAACTTACAGAGAACATTAGTCAAATCGAAACACTGCAACACAATTAATCAAAACAAGAAAAAATAATAACAATCTATATCATTGATTTTTTTATCTTTTTCAGTATTACATATTTGTCAAAAGACGACATATATATAATTTACAATGAAAGCTGTCAAGATGATAGTTACGTCACAAGCGCTACACAAACACAAACTTAGGAAAAAAACGATAATCAGAAATAACAGCATACGTCAAAATTACACATGATTAATTGTATTCATGCAATCTGTGTGTCTACCATGAGTTGTCACAGTTAGATCGCCTGACGTTACTTCAGTAGTAACGTTATATATTATTATTATTTAGTATATTATTATTCTATTTGTAATTTGTACACTTCCTCTACCTTTTCCATCGCCTCTCCTATAACTAAGGTTTAGCTGGAAGAAAACTCTTTGTCAGGGTTAAGCTCGCCTTTGTACATATCTTTTAAAATAAGTTCATACTATGTATATTTTTTTTTGTGTACAATAAAGAATTACAGAATTACAGAATTACAGAACGTTAATACGCCTATGCGACTCAAACGGCGCAATTTAGTTAGATAGTTATTATCTACTATCATCTGTAGCTTTAGAAGTTTTTACTACAGTCGATAGCAAGTACGTATAGTATAGTAGTAGATTGTGAAAACTCATGGTAGACACACAGGTCTCAGTGATTAGGTAAGTTTAGTTAAGATCACAGTATGTGTACCCATTGGCCCGAAAAAGGCATTCGGGCTGAAATTGCATACAAATAGTTTTAGACCTGGAATAAACATGGGTTGTTACCATAATCTCCACGCTTAAGTTGGGGATCACAGTTAGGCGGTAGAATTGTACTGCGCCATCCCGGTGGATATCCCTTAGACGCCTCTTACTCTGCGAGAAGAGTTGGGGTGGTGCAAATTTTAAGCTGACTTCACATGGCCGAAAATTTATATACTTATGCAGCTAGAGTCTTGGAGACGGTTCTGATTGGTATTGATCAGCGTAGTCAGACTTTATTCTAATCTTATCAGACGCATACACATCGTTAATCACAGGAAATTTAGCGAAGTTGCGCTTTTTGGCCACCAAACTCTATTTTCACATCTCCTCCTAAACTATATGAGATAAAATTATTACAGAGGTATTAAAAAATAGCTTATAATAGATACTTATTTATATTTTCCAAAATTCCTATGATAAAAGCAAAAATATGTTAAAATAGGTATCGCTGTCATATTGGCTCGGGTATGCGCCTTAAAGAGCTAAATCTCCACACACTTTACTCATTAGGCCTTAAATAAAAAAATCCTCTTCCAACATCTCGTGTCAACCATAATTATTGAATAATCGTCGTTTTTACCCTGTTCTATTGTAAGGTAATTATCCTCAGAGGTCATTGCACCTTTTACAGCTGATAAGCAACCGGTTATCTATTATCTATTTGACTTTTAAGTTTAAAGTGGTTTTTTAACGTACAAAAGCTTAGAAACATGGTAAGTATTATGGTCTGTCTATACGAAGAACCGACAACCGCTGGGGTAAACGAGTTCTTGAGTGGAGACCGCGACTCGGCAAACGTAGTTTAAGATGCCCTCCGGCCAGGTGGGATGTCGATCTGCGAAAGACTGCAGGCAGATGCTGGATGGGTCAAGCAAAATATTGTTAATTGTCTAATTTTTTTATGGACCTTCGTTTGACCACAACTTCACCAGATGGAAAGGGAAGATGTGGTCAACGGTGTATCAAGGAAGATACCTTAAGGAAGATTATTACCCTTGTGTTGAAGAGATCCACAAACAAAATCAGGAAGCGAGCTCCTTAGCTGTGCGAATAATAAAAGAGGAAAACAGCTTAGTGCTAGTGTAGGGTATATCCACCAAGTATTGATGATATTGCGCTGTACGTCTGCTTGTGCTGGAGTGGAAGGGGGATGGTGGGATCAGGTCATGTTCCTGTGAGCAACCTAGCTTCACATTTGACAAGTTATTGGCACTATAATACATCGCCAACGTCCTTTGTGACGCCAGATTTGACAGCATGTATAATCAGTTCTCGTCATCTATACCGCAATGCTTAAAAACTAAAGTTTTCTACCAGTGCATCCTACCCGTCATGACCTGCAAAACTTAGACGTCACGATAGGGCTGGGCCACCAGTTCAAAGTCGCTCAGCAAGCTAGGGAATGAGCTATGCTCGGAGTCTCTCTGAAGGATAGGATTCGTAACGAATACATCCGACAGAGAAACAAAGTTATTGACATAGCTCAAAGAGTTAGCAAGCTGAAGTGGCAGTGCGCCGACTATATCTCGCACAGAACCGATAACCGCCGTAAACGTGTTCTTGAGTGAGAACCCCGACTCGGCAATCATAGTGTACGACACACAGTACAGATGCTCAATGCGGTAAATTTAACAGGCAGAACTGACAGGGCGCTATGGCGTTCATTAGGGGAAGCCTATGTCCAGCTGTGGACTAACGTAGGCACGTGATATACCTTGTTCCTTGATCTATACTTTAAATATTGATAAAATAGAGTAGAATAATCTTAGTATTCTAGCATTAGAATTTACCTATTTATATGGGCTAATTGATCCATGTACGTACGTTCACGTAATACATACTCATACATGTAGTAAATAAAATTTACGCTTATTTTTCGAGTCGTTTTGTAAAGTTTTAAAACAATATCTCCCTCCATCTAATCTGAAAAAAAAACTACTCTCACCTTCATTAACAAATTATCCTATCTGCCCTATCTGAAATCAACTCAACCTGTCGTGGGGTAGCTACCCCCGCAGGTGGCAGTCAGCTGACGTAACGGCGCGCGCACGTGCCTTTCGCGCCTAAACGGGGTTGCTAACTCAGGTTCACGGACGGCGCGGGCGGCGCGGCGGTTGGATTTTAGGGGTGGCAGTTGGGTAATCATCATCATCATCATCATCAGCCTATATTAGTCCACTGCTGGACATGGGCCTCCCCTAATGAGCGCCATAGTGCCCTGTCTGGGTAATGATTGGTAATAAATATTATAAAGAGGGACAATTTGTAGTTTTGTAAGTTTGTAACGATAAAACTAAAAAAACTACTAGACCGATTTAAAAAATAATCATCATAAGAAGACAACATAATCCCTGAGTAAATGAATGGCTATGTTTGTATGTTTAAATATAAATATCTACCCGTGCAAAGCTAGGACGGGCCGTTAGGTTGTATTTTTTCGGAGTTTTCTCCATGTTAAAAAACAGTTACGTCCTAATACTTATATTCGCATCTTCGGTAAGTTTTTGACATATTTTTTTGAAAATTCATTTAATAATGCCATTTGAGACGTGCTTAAATCTAAGTTGCATACTTGCGTTTGGGCGATTACATAGGTACGTAGTATTTTATATACTAGCTGCGCCCCGTGGCTTTACACGCGTTGTTCCTATGGAAACGTTTAAAGGTTAAAGGATTTCTATCCCACGGTAACTAATTTTTGGGATAAAAAGGGGCATATATTTATTCCAGGATTAGAATTACATTTATGCAAAAGTTAAGTTCGATCCGTTTAGTGGTTTTTCGTGAAAGAGTAAGAAACATACATACATCGATATACTGGCAAATAATGTGCGAGCTTAGGCCAAAAAGGCTTAGAGATAAGATTTTCTAACGTCTATGAGACAATTATCATCATCAGCCTATATTAGTCCTCTGCTAGATATAGGCTTCTCCTAATTATGGCCATTTTCTCATAGACAATAACAAAATCCAATCATAATTATTCATAAAATATATTATCTGTAATAACCTTATTAAAAATAAATCTCATTTATATCGTTTATTTATCTCGTACCTTTGTTATTATTATGGAAACTTAGAGCACGTTTTTATAAATAATATGTCAACAAGTCTCAAAATTAAAAAAAAAATGTCTCTACTTTAATAATTTACACTTACACAAAAGAAATTATCAGTCAGACGGTGACTGATGTGGGAGAACACAATTTTACACAATTTGAGGTTGCCACTTTCGAGCAACCGGTACCTTATCTTCGTTTTTAATAAATAAATGCTATTTTATAATGTTTTTTTCCTGTTGAATGAAGTACTAAGTTAGGTATATATTTTTTCTCTGATATAGGTTTATAATCTTTTCCAGTAATTTCATTTTCAAACTAATTCGCTAAAAAAAAGTCGCAGGAATTTAAAATCCATGTAGGTACATCACAGTTCAAATGTTCACCACCATTCCGAGCATTACCACATTTACCACGTCAGTTATGCAAATAATAACGTTTTCTCACATAAATTTAGCACCTGTTATAGTAAATTTAAATTTCAAATGCGTGACAGCCCTGCGAGGGTGTATTTGTAACGACTAATTTAATTATAAGGGATGATTGGAGAGTACTTTCTTTTAACGACAGAGTATGAACCTTTTCCTAACAAGTTGCTGCCCAGCAATGCACGCGTTGTTTCTATGGAAATGTTTTAAGATAGATTGATTATATATTTATTTTCAACTGCAACATACAGACAAAAGAAAACACAATATTAGGTAGGTACATAGAACATAAAGATACCTTGGGAAATAAAGGATGAACAATGCATGATAACTATTAATCAGTACATCATTTTTTAAACATTCTTTCAAGTACGGATACAGTATGTGTGTTAAGGTTATTTTTATGCCAAAGGAACTGATTTATGGGATTAAAAGTAGTCTATGTGTTATTCCAGGTCTAGAACTAGCTGTATGAAAATTTTTGCCTGATCCGTTCAGTAGTTTCTGCGTGAAAGAGTGTCAAACATCCATACAAACTTTTGCGATTGTAATATTAATACGAAGTAGGATTATTTGTAAAAGCTAAACATGACCGGAAAATAAGGCTTTTAAAAGTCAGAATTATACGAGTAGTTAATTGAATCAAAAATAGACCTCGGCTAAAAGTCTTCAAAAAAGGGGGAGGTTCTCAATTCGACTGTATTTATTAACTCTATTACCTCAGAAATTTTGACTGGGTGATCCGATTTTGATGATTCTTATTTGAAAGCTGGTGCTTTCAGTGTGCCCCGTTGGTCCAGTTCTGACAATGGCATACATGAGAAACCCATAAAATTTAAGTATATTTATAGTTTTTTAAAACAAACTCAATTATAACACAGCGTTATGATTTCTTAAAATTATTTTTTACCACTCACCATATAGTACGTATCGTTTTCATTGAAATCCTTTCCTTAATTATTTATTAATTGAAAACAAGCGACTATTAAAACACACCAATTAATCGTTTTTCGGTCGCACAAGGCAAATATTGTATAATGTTCTTTTATAAGAAAATATTTTAGCATCCCTTTCAATAATCGTTTAAACACGACTTTTCAACAATTTTCGTAAGTAAATTAAATTTACTTTAATATATTCCGAAATTTAAAGTATTTTTGTTAATTGTAGTCATATAATCATTTCTTATAGACGATATAAAAATCTCTACCCAATTTTTCCTGACCTCGACCCACAATCTTAAAAACAGTTATTCAGTTAGTAAAGGCGCCAAACCGCATGCGCATGCGCACAGGTGTGCAGCGCTCGTGCGCAGTGTGGGCATGCGTGATTTTTTGCGCGCAAATGTCAACCCCGGTCAGTGGGGTCCTTAACCTGCGCAGGGTTGGCGGCGGGAGCTTTGTAAAAACCCTTCAAATGTATAATCTTTTTTTTGTGCTTTTTTTCGCGAAAGTTGTGTTTATAAAACAGTCTATTATTTCATTGTTTTCTTCGCCAATGCATAGGTACCGACGCCAAACACAGTTTAATTATTTTTGTATGGTTAGAAAATTATCTCTAAAATTATTTATCACAAAAATATAAATAAACTTTTTCAAACCATACCTAGTTTTAAATTATGGTACTGCGCCGCGCGGCTTCGCACGCATATCGCACGGGAACTGATTTATGCGATAAAAGTAGCCTATGTGTTATTTCAAGCCTAGAAATAAATCTATGCCAAATTTTAGCCCGATCTGTTCAGTAGTTTTTGCGTGAAAGAGCAACAAACATACATGCAACAAACTTTCGCGCTTATAATATTATAGGATTTACTGTTTCAATTGTAAATACCAGTTTTAATGTATTTATATTATTTGATTGTTATTTTTATCATAAATATTCTTATTGGTAAAGTTAGGTAAAACATACTTTTTTTCTTTCCTTGTACCTTAAAATACTAAGAAGTAATTCAATACTGAGATAGTCAAAATAGTTCAAAATTTATAAAACAAGCAACATGTTCAAAATCGATTTACTACAATTTACTACCAAATCAACTAAAAAATGTAACGTCTAACACATGCTGCTTTTGAATTAAATACAATAGATATAATAGTTTTTTTTATTTAAATTTGACGCGTGGATCCTCTAATTTAGAGGGTGAAGTCATTTCCTGCGATGACAATGATACGGAAAGTGCTCAGAAATTTAACATCCTGTATTATTTGAATAACGTATTTTGAAACTGTAATTTTAGACATTATTGGCGCTATCTTATTCGAGTTAGTTACACACAACGTTAAATTTTATCTCAGAAAATATCACGGAATTTCACTTGCTGACAAATGAGTTAAAAAGCTGATGTGTCAAATTTGTTTAAAATTTCAGTGAGTCAAAATTTAATCTATCTAATTTTAAAATAATAAATAAAATAAAATAAAAATTTTTATCATTAAAATATTTATTATTTGATTTATAAATGTTCTTGATTATTGCTTTTGATCAGTTTTTATTGGTATATATTTGACCACTGCTGGACGAGCAGGCTTCCTCCTGATTACTAACTGACTTGGTAGTGTGACTGATTGACTTCGTCTTGTCCAATTCTAGATTTCCCTATTCGCGGTCTACTTCCGTATTTAACAACGTCATCAAAATCATTCATCCATTCAAAGTCATCCTAATTATCTACAAAAAAAAACTAGGAACTATGTAATTTTACTACTTCCTAGTACGACTTCTTACAAACTTAAAATTTCGTCACTCATCGTAAAGTCAACCTTAACTTCAGAAGTCAAAGGCTTACATTTGAAGTCGTCCGTTTTCTGTGAAAGTTCGTTATCTGCCATTCCTAATTCTTTAGCTATAGGGTTGATAATTTCTTCCTCTGCTTTGCCCTTAACTTTGTATGAAACAGCTGATTGCTAGGGTTGATTCTTTTTCTGTTAAGTTGTTTCTTGAGGGTGTTTTTTTTTAATATTAACGGATGGTGCCACCTGTCGAAGTAATGACCTTTTGAACGTTAGAAAGAGGTCAACGTGGGGTTAGAAAAGTTTTTTTCTTTTAATTGTATGTTGCGGTCAAGTGTCAAACAGTGTCTTTGTAGAGTACCTATAAATTTTAATTACTTCTAATATGCAGTTTCATTTTAACAATCAAAAATTATTATTTTTAAACAAAACTTCAAAAAGCAACAACAACAATTTGATAGCAATTTCGTATTTATTAAGAACGTCTTTTTAAACAAATCTACAAAAAAGAGTTATAAATAAATATCTATTTCTTACAATCACGGTTAGATTTACACTAATAATTACTACTAAGTAATATGTGTACAAAGACAATATCTATATCATGTATATAATTTTATACAATGATAGTTAGAAACGTACCTACCTATATGTTATGTACAGTTTGAGTTATTTTCTTACATTTTTAGCATACCCCATAATGAAGGAACTATACCGACCTAAACAAACCAAGTATCATAGACTAAAAAAATGATTTTATAGGAGTGCAACCTTTGAAAACACCTCAATTTGTCGGCCTGTTTACGCCCATCCACATACCAGGGGTTTTATGACCCTGTCTAAAGACGTACGACATACAGACAGACATTTTCTATCAATTCATCAATTCATAAATTCA
Source organism: Eupithecia tripunctaria (assembly GCA_955876795.1). NCBI lineage: Eukaryota > Metazoa > Arthropoda > Insecta > Lepidoptera > Geometridae > Eupithecia > Eupithecia tripunctaria. Next base: position 1,753,838 of record OY041624.1, on the reverse strand, counting down.
TCAATAAGACCAACAATATTATCTAGCATACTTTACTCTAGATCCCGCTCATCTACCTTGCTACCGCCCGCGGCTACGTCTGCCCAGTTATCCCAGATTACAGCTTTGATACAAAATAAATATTGACCACTTTCACAAATCACTTATTTTGATTCCAAGGTTTTTATTTACAACAAGCAAGTTATTTATAGTTTACGCAACTGAGGCGACATCACTTTTTGATTAAGAATTTCACTGTGTACAAAAACGTGTAAACTTATTTATTAAATTATGTTTTGAAATAATTTCTTTTTGCAATAAATCAAATCACACTACTATTGTAATTGCGAAAGTTTGTATGAATGTATGGATGGATGGATGGATGTTTGTTACCTCTTCACGCCAAAAGTACTAAACGGATCTGACAGAAATTTTGCATACAGGTAATTCTAGTACTGGAATAAAACATAGGCTACTTTTAATCCCGTAAATCTGTTCCCGTGGGATAAAAATAACCTTTAAACGTTTCCATAGGAAAAACGCGTGCGAAGCCGCGGGGCGCGCACCTAATATTTAATATAAATTTTAATTTATTTATTTTGGTTCCAAGGTTTTGCAAAATTGGAGTTTATGCTTTCTTTTGCCATTTTCTCGTCGTCTTCTTGCTGGAATACCTAACCTACTCATGACGACCTCTGTGGTGCAGTGGGTGAAGAGACAAATGTTTTTGCGATCTTCAGTATTAGGTACAAAATCAGTATTATCTATTTGTAAAAAGACATGACCTTCAAGTCGTCCCAGTGACCACTAGCCCACTGGAGCCGTAATACCAGCTCTTCGGCGTGCTATAATCAAATGCACTGTTATCCGATCCTTCTCAACGATCGATACTGTTATTGGAAAGCTGAGTTAGAGTTCTATATTGTTCTATTTGTGAAATTATACTATTTTAACTAAAACATTACTCAATTAGAAAAAAATCATATTATTATATGATATCTAAATAAATTAATAATGTTGGATAATTCACACAGCATTATCTATCCCTAAGCTAAGCAGAGCTTGTGTAATGGGTATATAACTGATATACATAATACAATACACTACACAGATAGATTTTTTTATCATACACAGAAAACATCCAGAGCACCCTAAACAAATCTGCAGATCGTAAACACATTGGTCCCGAGGCAGGAATCGAACCCGTAACTGCCTGTTTGTCCGTCTGTTAGCGAACAGAACATACAGATAAACGACGAAAGCTTAGTATTATGGTTCTATTGGCAACTTTTGGTATATACGTGTCCATTAAAAAACATGGCAAGTTTTTTTTAGATCAATCGATTTAGGATTCCGGATCAATATTCTAGTCATCGTCCTTTGATTACCTATCACAAACTTTTTTATTAACATAGAAAAAACAATACTAGTATAGTATTTACAAAATACATATAGTTGAGCTACCAGCAGACTGTTGAAGACTAAAGCTAGCACAATCAATCTTCACCTTACCTTAAGAATAGATAAAACATAGTTTTTTTCCGTTTTTATCTATGTTTATGACCTCACTTCAACGCAACAACCTGTATTGGTCCACTGCTGGACGCAGGCCATTTCCTAATAAGTGCCTTAGTAGCTTTTACCTCATGGGGGTATTGCCCAAAATCTCAACGCTGGGCATGCGGGTTGGGCTCCCAATTCAGTCATAGAATTGTTCTGCAGGAGTAAACTTCTGCCTGAAAATCACTATAATTACAAAATTATAGTGATTTTCAGTTGTATTTTGGGTCATTTGTAGAAAATCAAAAGACATTTACAAAGAAAATTACAATCAAATAATATGAAAGAACTTGTATTTACAATTGAGCTATCTGCAGACTGTTGCAAACAATGATAAAGATCGATCAACAAAGGTATAAAACGAAAATAAAACTTATTCGCAACAATTCGCATCTTCCCAAAACCCTCTACAAAGCTCTGGAAGCTCTATTACCAGTGTGGTCGAAATAGATCCAATCTCGTCTGATCACTGGCAGGTGGTCACTACTGACCACAACCACAGAATAGATGGTACGAGCACCACTTACGCTGAACTGACCTTTCGTTGATCAATCTTTTGTATTATTATACTTAAGATTTGACGAGATTATAGATATGAAGTGAAAAAATACTGTTATTTTCATCAAACTCATAGAAAAACTTAGATTTGAAGCATTTGAATATTGGGATTTGAGTTATGAAGTTATATTTAAAAAGAATGAAATTATAAGACTAAAGTTATTTACAACGGGATATTAACCATGATTTGAGATTTAAGCTTTCTTTTTTTCAGGACAGATATTCCGTGATCATGGCGCATGAAATTGTGTCAAAATATTGGAAAGCTCAAAGCTCAAATCATGGTAAATATGCCGTTGTTAGGTGAATTAAAAGGTCACATGAAACTTTGGAGGGAATAAAATAATAATACTGGACAATTCACATAACATCATCCATTCCTACGCTAAGCAGAGCGTGTGTTATGTAACTAAACTAGAAATTAACTACAAATTTATGTACCTTCTTTTAGTTTATATATGGGAAGAAGCTATTCACCTGTAACACAGTTACATTATAGCTACCACAGGGGACAGAGCTCTAATTTTATTTGTACTAATATTTTGGAAAATAAACGATTTTTGTGTTTTGGGTTCTAGATAACTGAAAGGTCAGTTACATGGTAGTAAAAAAATATATAATGTGGCAAGACCGTGCGCTGCTGGGTTCTTGACAATATCCCGATATCAAAAACGAATATACTTTCTGTTGTTCAGACGACTCCAGAAGATGATTGTTATAATACCTCATGTGTGACGTCATCTCTTCGAGATAACTTCGCAACGGCACTGGCAGTCACGATATTTGTTACCGGATTTATGCATGGACTATTTCTTTACTGCTCTAAATTCCACCAGATTGTAAAGAAAATGACAAAGATGGCGTATGCCTAATGTCTTCGACACACCGACAACGGCTACGAAACAAATCAACAAGATATCGTATTTAATCACACGTGCCTTTTTTTTTATTCGGCGAGTAAAAATTCGAAATAGACTGGTCTGCGGGGGATACCAAAATTACGTGGGACTCACCGCCCTGAGAAGGACGTAATTCCCTTCCAAAGACAGGGTTCCCTTCCAAAGACAGGAAAACCACCAACACGATGCTCAAGATGAGCCGGGAGGACCTCAGATCGATGGTGGGCATCATCACAGGCCACTGTGAATTGAACCATCATCTTTTCAAGACCGGAGCCACAGACAGCAGCCTATGTCGTGGCTGCTTTCAAGAAGAAGAGACTGTGGAACACGTCGTGGTACACTGCACGGCCACAGAGGAGGCCAGACACAAAACAGGGCTGAAGCGCCTCATTAAGGAATCAACCCCATCCACACCCACAGAAAAGCTGAAACGAAGCTGTCAGTCACCTAAAGTCCTGCTCCGATACTTCAAGGAGCTGGGCTGGTTAGGGCCTGCTTAGGCAGGGGGATAATGCACAATACACTCCTATGCAAGACGTCCGTGCAGATCTTAGTTACCCCACTTAGAATTAGAATTAGAATTCGAAAGACGTAATACCCACTAAACAACTCTCCGGTGTCCCTCGTTCGCCATTTTCGCCGAACCACGGGAACATAATAACCTTCGCGATCCGACTAGCGCCCCCTTTTCCTCCCATACTAAGCCAGCGAGCCCACCATTCCACACACTCGCCGACTCCATAGATTCTTCTAGACTCATAGAACTATAAGTACCTACTTGCCTATACGAATTTCACTCCTCATCAACAGAAGGTCTAATTCCATCCAGATTGATCAATTTACAAACCTACCATCATCTCCGATATCAAAAATCAATATTGTTTCTAGCCACCGGTGTTCCGAAGTTATAAGAATAGTGTTGTAGTCATCAACTATCGATAATCGATGATCTGTCGATAATTTATTTTGCATAGATAGTTGACAAGCGCGAAACGTAACGGTGAGCGAATGATTAGCTAATTATTTTATGGTATAGGTAATTAATTGATTATAAGATGCAATCAAAAATCTTTTGAGAATTTTTGCTCGGGATTAAAGGTTTCTTCTGTATTAAGTATTAAATATGGTAGATAGAAAATTTTAATGCAAAAATCTTTATTTTGATTTGAAAAACAATTTATACTGCATTCATAGATATAATAATCGCCAACAACAACAAAAACTACCCGTAATTTTACGATACTGATCAAAAGACAAAATTTTAAGGATATGTTTTTCCAGAACAGAGCTCTTAAAAATTTAGTCTTTTGATCGTTTTTTTTTCTACATTTATGGTCATTCGTATTGAAACTTTTCCATTATGTGCCTATTTGCCCTTTTATTTTTTTCAAGAATTTATGTATTTTTTCATGCCCATGTGATTCAAATCTTTACGAGAACGTTCTACTTTGTAAGCCGATATAATTTTCATCGAAATAACCACGTCCCTACAAAACCGCAATTATCGATGTTTACAATTTCGATCATTACTGTCCGTCTATAAATCTTACGGGAACTGTTAGTGGTCAGAATAGATACCGACCATCTACGTATCTAGTGGTTATTCAAAGACGGATGCCGCATTGTATAAACTAAGATATTCAGAGGCTTATTAAGGTGGGTCTTTTGGAAAAGTTTTTTAGATTTAGTTCCCAATAGGATATAATACTTAAGAGTGTGCCATAATCTAAGTCTAAGGTAATTTAAGATAATTTTAATATTAGCGATAAGTATTAGACCTTAGTGACTAACATTTAATTTTAAGAAACTACCTACTAACAAAATATGGATTATGTTATCTGAAATAAAAAAATATTTTAATATTTTTATTATAAACCCTACTTCTTATCTCAAAATCTGTGAAAGCAACGATCGAAGTAACATTTCCCTAAATACGAAAGGTTAAGAAGTATGAAGTAACATTTCCCTTAATATGAAAGGTTCAATCGTTTATCTTGGATAACGTGTTTTTAAAACACGATTGGTGAAATTTTACTCGATATTTTTTTGAAAATAGATGATTTGCACACATTTTGCTATTTATCTCTGGAACAGCATACTTGTTTCGGTTTTTGTTTTGCTGAGAAACCTGGAAGTATTTCTGAAGTTATATCTTTTAATTTTTCGATTGTATGTTTCATTAACTTGTAATAGGTAAAACAGTTTTAGCGCATAGAAAATTCGGTGCACGTATTCTGTACTTCTCACTGACGAGAAAACCATATCTTGTAATCCCGCTCGAAATCCATCTCATAGCGGCGTTATTGTACACTCTTAAGGTTTTTGTTATTCAAATGCGTAAGTCCGCAAACTCAGGGTTGTTTCTCAGAACTGAATTCCCCTGTAGGTGGAGTTAACTAAGTAATATGGGGTAGGCATGCACCAGCGAAAGATGCAGGCAGATGTTGGATGCGTCAAGCTAAAGACAGGGATAGAGCTTTAAATGAAAGCCTATGTTCAGCACTGGACTAATATAGGTTGATGATGATGATGTTCATCAGTGGAGGTATACGCTGATGAAAAAAGTCGAATAAAAACCTTTCAATTCAACTAAGTAACCAAGAAGCTAAAGTCAATACAATCCCAAAAACATTAGCAACTGCCACCAATAAAGATCGAAAACAATACTTATCTAGAGCAAACTCCATGGACGCACTGAATGAAACGTCTTCACCGGATGTACCGCCATTGCTCGTTCGACCGTTCCGAATTCAAAACGGAGCCGTTTCCGGCGTGACGTCACTGCCCGCCATTTTGCCAGCGCTCGCGCATGGGAATCGGGAGCGAGTGAAATGAGTTTCCCTCAGGAAAGGATGTTAACTTTTTATGGGGAATTTAAAGTAGGTGGAATTTTTTTGTGATTACATCACATTGCATTGTGACAGTGAATTTTCAGTTTAGGAATGTGGTAATGACAATAATTGTTTAATATAAAGTATACATATAGTAGAGATTCGATAATTATGGCGCCCTGTGGAAAATATGCTTGAGGAATTAACTTATTTGATGAACTAAAATAGAATTGTGCGGGGTTTTATGGGTGTTTTCTATCCTACTAATATTATAAACGCGAAAATTGTTAACAAGTCGGTATGTATGTTGGTTGCTCTTTCACGAAAAAAATACTGAACGGATCGGGCTGAAAGTTTGCATGCAGGTAGTTCTAGGCCTGGAATAACACATAGTCTTTTTATCCCATACATCAGGTCCCGTGGGATATGCGTGCAAGGTCGTGGGTCGCAGCTAAAAACCGCGAGATGCTTGTATGTTAATAAAGTTTCAAATGACACTTTATTAATGATTGATTACTGGAAATTTGTGATTTTGAGTGTATTCGACGATTTGCGTTTGTGGTTCAACGATAAATGAAAATGAGTTCGAATTGAGTTTTACCCATACCCATACTCATACTCATTTGTATCAATTAAATACATTTATTTTATTAAATTAAAATTAAAAAAATGTATATTATAACTTTATAAGCCTTCCAAATAGCGTCCAATAGGACGTACTCCTTTTCAAAGATTTTAATTTCACGTTGACAGTACTTCAGTACATCGCTACGCGCCGGGAAGCGTAAATAGAAATGCTTTTTCAGTACATCCCCGCGGCTTCAGTACTTCACCATAAGTAAGATAAGGACACCTTCCTTACTTATGGTGAAGTACTGAAGCCACATAACGCAGAAGGTAATAGATGACAACCGATGGGGTAAACGAGTTCTTGAGTGGAGACCGCGACTCGGCAAACTTAGTGTAGGGTGGCAGGCAGATGCTGAATGCGTCAAACTGAAGACAGGGCGCTATGGCGCTCATTAGAGGAGGCCTATGTCCAGCAATGGACTAATATGGGCTGATGATGATGATGATGATGATGAATAGATGACAGTACGTAGGCTTTTCTTTTCCCCTCAAGGCGAACACAGAGCCCCCCGCGTAGTGAGGAGGGCATCGGCCCAAAAAAAGTCAGTAACTTTGTCTTGGCGGTGAAGTTCTGAAGCCGGTGGAGACGTACTGAAGTAGCATTTCAAAATACGCCGCCGGGAATGACATAAAAATTGTATAGAATAAAATTCACTACATAATTAAACGCTACTTAAACAGAAAAAAAACTATTTGGAAGGTGAATCTATACATGCAAACTTATTTTAATTATCGTAGAACTAAAAACACAAATCGTTGGCCAGTTGAGGTAACTACCTACAGAAATATTGTTTACAATATTAGAAACAGAATGACAATGAAATAGTGTGACAAAAAAGCGTGTAAAATCGCACGGCCTTAGAACAAACTTGGCCTAACCTTCGTTGAAACAAGATTTAGATGAGCCGCTAATAATTTCAGTAATCGGAGGTCATTTTGTAATCGATAGGTAAGTGATTGTGTCATTTGTTTTTAATTGGAGTGTACACTTCATTTGTTTTATATTCGAAGAAAAAAATTCTTGCATTTGTTTTCGATTTAGATATACGTATTAGCTCTAATAGAAAGTATAGTATACTGAGATCCGCAACCCGCATGCCCAGCGTGGGGATTATAGGCATTACCCTCTATGAGATAAACGCCAATAAAGCGCTTATAAGGGGGAGGCGTCCAACAGTGGACCAAGAGTGAGAAAAAGTATAGAATAAGCAAATGAAATGAATATTTTTAATCTTGCGTGATCGGAACATTCGATATTTTCTGGTCTCAATAATAAAAAAAACAGAAATCGCCTAAAATCTTTTCCAATCACACTTCACACTAATATTATAAAGGCGAAAGTTTGGATGGATGTATGGATGGATGTTTGTTACCTCTTCACGCCAAAACTACTAAACGGATCTGGCTGAAATTTTGCATACAGGTAATTCTAATACTGGAATAAAACATAGGCTACTTTTTATCCCATAAATTTATTCCCGTGGGATGAAAATCACCTTTTAATGTTTTCATAGGAACAACGCGTGCGAAGCCGCGGGGCGCAGCTAGTCTTGTATATTTAATTTCGCGGCTTACTACATTTTGACTCGCGAATTGTCATCCTATACAAAAAAATACATTTATTTCAGAATACAGGCCATTATTTAAACGTAGCTTAATTAACTAGCAAATGAAACTATACCCACATTGAATTTTTATAATGGTCGACAAGTGATTTTCAAACACAGAAAGTATTTCATTTCTATCTGTTAAAAGAAACTGTGTCTATGAAATATTTCACAGTGGAGTATTATGCCAAAATAAGGATACTTATTTGGAAATATTATAGCCCAGATAATATTATTCTTGCATTCTTGCATAGAATGCGGTTATTATGTAATAAGTATATAAGTTATCTAGTACTCATAATACAAGCTCTGCTTAGCTTGGGGCTAAATAATGCTGTGTGAATGTCCAACATTATTTATTTAGTTATTCCCATCCCAACGCCACACGTAATGCGTTCCTATTCTCAACGCCACAAAAAGTAGCCGTAAGCTTCAGAATGCTGGCCAATATTTAATGTAGCTTCATTAATAACGAAATTCAAATGAAACTACCAGCCAATAACCCTTTAGTTCATTCAGTTCAGACCTAAACAACCGCTTGAGCGTAGTCACCGCACCGGACCATGACTCCGGTTCGATACCCGAACGAACTTGACCTTTTGTATTACATACAAACATCATACATACGGGTGAGCATTTTAACTAGAACCTTATCATTGCACACGTGTGGGCCCTGGATTTCTGAGTCAAACGTTACATAGAGTCAAGACTCAGAGTCAGAGTCAAATCGTTTATTTCTTAAGACTTACAAAATAAGCACTTAGACATGTCAATGTTTTACTATAAAAACAGCTTGATAAAAAGTAATTACTATCAAATAAGAAATAAGGTGCAATTGATTCTAATTCACTTAATTTTTTTTGTCCACTTGCGGAAGAAGTGAAAATAGAATAGAATTGGACGGGTGAAACCATTCCTACATGAAATTGGATGGGTGAAAATAGCAACTCGTCTCATTAAAAGTGTGTAGGGTTCAAACTTACCGATGAAGGATAAGCTACTGACGTTACGTGTAACACATCGAGGATTAATTCTATCAGTATGGGAAAACTCTTATTAGAAACTTTTTCAACCCCCTCTTTCAAAAAACATGTGTACAAAAAGCTTACAAATAATATAGGAGAAACAACATGTTTGACCGTATACAGTGTGCAAACATATTTAGAGATAAATATTAACTACAATTTATCATTAAAAAGTTCTTCTAAGCTATAGTAACATTTGAAGTAAATAATATTTTAATTTTCTGTTTAAAGCTTTGATCACTCATGTTTCTGTGCAGTTTAGGCAATTTATTAAGAATAATGGTAAAAAAACTTTTCTGCATGAATTTTTGGCTAGTTGATGTTGTGTGGGTTGTCCAGAAGTGGCAATCGTGTCTGGTTTGACACTTTTCTGCCAGAGACGAGTTCATGGAAATTTCATCTTGTGCGTAATATTAGAGTAAAATAAAAATTAAGGCAACTCTGTTTGGTAATGATAGATAAATGATAAAATTTCAATGATTCTTCGATAAAATTTTAATTAAAATTATAGGTAACGTTGTATGGTAAGGATACAATTAAACCCCCAGCATTATTATTATTATACCTATTGAGACGACTTTAGCACACGGCGGCGTAACGTATCGAAAGAAGCTGCTGCCCTTCCACTGATATGTTCCCTAGTCCACTCTTCTGCGTGTTTACGCCATGGACTTAGCACATTTAAATTTTTTATACCACCGAGGTGACAAATAAGCATACCTTCCGCCTGATGGTAAACGGTTACCGCAGCCTATGGATGCCAGCAATATTAGGGGTTACATTACACCTTTTAATATCTTAGTTAGAAGCACCTTTTTTGAAGAATGTTGTAGTCTTGAAGGTACCTCGGCAGGGCAAGTCATCCACATCCATCCACATCCACAGCCTGTATCGGTCCACTGCTGGACGCAGGCCTCCCCCTGATAAACGCCTTATTGGCGTTTAACTCATGGGGGGTAATGCCCATAATCCCCACGCTGGGCATGCGGGTTGGGGATCGCAGTTTGGTGGAAGATTTGTTCTGCGGGGGACGCTGCTGCCCGCCCCCCAGAAGATATCCCTTAGTCGCCTCTTACGACACCCACGGGAAGAATTGGGGTGGTGCAAATTCTATGCCGCCGGCACCACACGGCAGCATAACCACAGGGCAAGTGTGTGAGCACAATCTGAGTGTTCGCGGGAGGAAATTCCCAATAAACCTTACATTTCATGAACTAAATACATCGTAAGCCACACACACAGCTTATCCACGAAAGTGTAACAACCAAAACAAACGCCCAATTGAAGCCAAGATCCATTGACCACGTCTGCAAGCAACCACCGAGACCTCAATGCTTCAGTGAAGCATGCTCCATGTGGACGCACTGGGCCATTCAACTTGGCTCTTTCAGACCTGTCATGCGTCACTTTGGCGTTAAACTCGATTGACAGGTGGTAAAAATGGCGTTATGTTTTTCGCTAGGCCTAAGTCGATGAAGCTTCCGGATTTCTTCCGATAGTGGTAGGTCTATACCGTATACCGATATTTCTTTGTTTGTATGTAAATACTACTAACCCAAGTAACACAAGTTGGTTGCTTATAAGCTTTGGAGTCAACCCGATTATTCCCTAAGGTAAGTCTAAACGCTAGAACGTGCTCTAAAAAATTAATGATGTTTCCGTTCTCTGTTTTTAGAGAAATCATTCATTTTTAGTACTACCTTTTACCTTTGGCCGCCATTAATTTGAGTCAAAACGCCGTCATGTCTCAAATTATGATGGAAAATTCTTGAATTGAGTTTTTGATGAGCGTTTAAAATAGACCATAGATGCTTTTGTTCTTTTTCAACACAAACCGTAAATAACACTTGGTACGCGATAAGTAGAAGATAAATAAATCATTAATAATGTTAAAAATTTAATAGATTTTTACAAACGGCAAATTTGTATTATACTCGTGTATTCTCTCGATAAATTCATGATATCAACTATAATTTGACCGTTAGCATTCCACACGGGAGAAGCATTGTTCTTATTATTTCTAAATTTCCATCGTCCATCCATATAACCTATATACGAGTATTTTCTTTTCTACCGACTAAAGACTACCGTTAGCTACTTTGACTTGAAGTTCTTTACCAAAGCAAATGGAACTAAGTGCCATCGCTCAATAAATTCTGCAATATTGTGTATGGTCTACCATAGTAGAGTGAGCACCTACAGTGCGGATCTTGAATGCTTCAGTGGAGCATGGCCCACGTGAATGCGTTGGGCCATTCAAGTTGGGCTACGGTTCACGCATTGAGGATCTATACGTCACTTTAGACGTAACTGTCACTTTGACAGTTATTGGCTATGGTCAGGTCGTATCGTTTTAAAACATCAAACAGGTTAAGTTTCATATTATTTAACTATGTACATAGGTCACCATTTAGAACACAGTTTTTCAAGTTTAACGAGAGATTATGGACACATTTTCGTTGTCATACTATCGTTATGTCAGTTTATATAATTTTCACTATTACTTTGTGCCTTACTACGCCTAAAGTTATAACCTATATTATTATTTATTTACATTTGTATTTTTTTATTCGAAAATAGTAATATTCTTTTTAAAAACCACATTCCCAAATACTTTTCAAAAATATTTCATTTACTTTTTTTTTATTTTCTGTAAATCTGTCTTTGCTGTAAGTTTTAGATGTAAAACATTTTCTAAAACTAAATAACAGTAAATCAGGGCAGCATTGCAAGAACCTAAGGTTGTGTGGCCTCGCCACCGACATCGATAAAAACCAGAGGTCGATAGTTTTTATCGATACCGGGATGCGATGGTCAATGTTTTTGTACTGCACTATTTAGGGTCAATTATAATTAGATAATCCTTGACTGAATTTTCAGCTTAATGTACCAACTATTTGTTTTAAATATTATTTTATTAATTGTACCTACTTGCTTTGGCAGTAGGTACATAATACTAAAACTGGATAGATACTTAATTTAAACTGTATCTATGTTTGAACAAATATAAAAGTAATCAATTATCAGTTATTATTAGGTAGGTACTTTAATCGTTAAGAAGTGGCTAAATTTAAGCGCTGTTATTGTTGTGGTCAGTTTCCCCAAAATCAACTAACCTTAAAATTCAAAATTCCCGTACATTGGCCCCTTGTAGGTATTAAACTGACATTTACAAAGCAAACTAAATGTCATTTAAGTCATTCTGCCTTTCCAACGTGTATAAAAAAGGTAAAAAGCGCAAAACATCACAATGGTCAGACAAGCGCTTTCTAACGCCGGCGACTGCCAATTTCAATTAGGTTGGTTGGTGACCGATTATATTGCTTGATAGTGGAATATCTTAGACAATATATGTTTTGTAAAAATACGGGTTTGTGGCTCAGGCTCCAAGTGGTCAACGCATCTGTAGCCGACGACGCCCCCAGTCGGTTTAATTAAATTCGATCATTTTTTTAATCAAAATAACTAGCAGGCATAAAAGTGTTTTACAAAATTAGATCATTATAATATCGAGAGTTATCATATTAACATTATGTGGGTTTATGGCAGAATGGTGTTTATTTGGATGTCGCCAAAACTAGATTAAACTAATCCAACAGGACTTAAAATGATGCCATCCTTATTATTTTGATCGCTATAACAGGGATAGTGACATTTTTGGTACTGTCAAATTAGTTAAGTTTAGTTATCGAAGGTTTTTAGCGATTATCACTAACATACGGTCTGACCATGAGGAATGCCAGTTATGGGATAACAGTTAAGGGAAAAAAATATAAATTTAGTTATATCAGATAGATTTAGATAATTTAGGCCCGTATTATGAAAGCTTACTCAGTCATCGATCCATGTTTGAGTATCACTTTTCTATGGCATAAACGTTACTCAATCATAGTTCTATGACTGAACAAGCTTTCATAATACGGGCCATAGACAAGCTTTATTGAGGCTTTACCGATGTCGAATAATAATAATAAGACATTCAATCTCTCAATTTTACCACAACGATTATAATCATCTGTCAAATGATTACCTCAACAGTACAGGTAGTTCTAAAGTTTTTACAAAGACTACCATGAGAACCCGCGACTTAAACAAAGAGTAACCTAGACCCGGCCACAATGCCTCCCACACTTGAATTGAGATAATGCTTTTCACTTGCTTATGTAATGTGGAAGCTTAATTTGTGTTGACCTTTTTAATTTTTTGAACTTACTCTTCTCTAATATTATTTTAACGCTGTTAACGTTTTTTTGTCCAAATTAACATTGTTTTCTTTCAGTTACAGCTAGTACTTGCACTTATATTTATTTAATGGCAAAGCTAATTCGTTGACAGAAGTTGAAGTCAGCATTCCGTCCTTTTTATCCTTTTTTCAGCTGGTTGCCGGTCCATAATTTATTTTGTAGAAATATGGACATTAAATGTAATTTTTTATATTAGAGAAACGCTTCAATATTCAGAAAACTTAGACATTGTTTTTTTAGTTTTGTTCATCAAACTGTATTCAAAAAAGACTTGCAGAAACCTAACAAAAAAATATTTCTAGGCCACAACTCGCATTTTTGACAGTTTTGTCAATGATTATTTTATTTTTTCCGTATTTTAATGAAGGTGATGTCGACGTGAGAACGGTGTTCTTTAAATAACTAGTTATACAATTCAATGAGAAAAATGACTATTTGTTTAGTCATAAACATTATTTTCTGAAGTTTGTTAAAATAATGATTGTTATCTTTATGTTTAAAATACAATTGTTTACCTACCTAAAGTTAAATTGAATAAAATACCCTTGCAAAATGTAAAGACAAAAGAAGAATGAAAAGATGCGGAAGAGTTTGACCGTTAATATTTAATAAAGTTCGGTGTTAATTGTAAAAAATAGTAAGTTACTAGTCAAAATAGTAAACAAAAATTGTTTTGCGCTACAAAATATAAACGTAACCAGGGAATTATTCCTTGGTAGTCAATTTTGCCTCCATACTTCTCCTTAATCACAACATAAAACTCAAAGGTAATGGCAATGCAATACCAATCAGTTATATACCATTTTTTGGTTTAAGCATTGCACGGAAAAGTTAAGGAGTGAATAAAAACAGTTGTCTAACCAGACATGCAAAATTGCAAAGCCAGGTTTACTAATACCTAAAATACAGAGGGGGCCAACTGTGTTCCCAATGGTTAATGTTGTATACACACTGCTATTGCCTCGTCCCTTTCTTCGAAGCTCTAGGTTTTACAGGCCCGTCTAGATAATTTTACAGGCTAGACTACAATTTTTTTCAAAAATCTACATTATCATCAAATATTTTAGAGGTAACTAAATCATCAGTTACCAACTTATGAAGACAATCAAAACAAAAAGTGGCATTTTCGTGCCAAAATCCGTCGGCAATCGATCATTACGTAAAAACGCAATAGAATTGCCTAAGTTTTAGAATGTCGACTTGAAATGACGTAAATTCTGACAAATAATGTTTTTGTCCTTTGTAAAATGTAATCGAGCTATTTCGGGGCTTGCCTGGGGAAGTTCAACCATGTTTTTTTCCACCAAGTGTTCGTTGGCGGGCGCGGATTGTGTGGTTGTGAGTTTACCGTCACATGAGGAGGTGCATATGACATGGAACCCTTCAAAGAAAACATATTGGCAGACGCAATGCAATGTGTGATACCTTTATTACAGGGAACAATCCTAGCTTTATTCAGGCTTTGTAGTAAATATTTGTACGTAAGTTTTCTATTCTAAGCAGAGTTTTAATAAAGATGAAGACAAAACTTCCGAGTCACGGCACGACTCGTCAATGCGTACGTTTTTTTACGTTGTTTTAAAGTGATGCTTGTCCTATATTTTATTCTTATATGAATCAAATTGGATAAATCTGAAAACCTTACAATTTTCCCGTAATGCTGCGTATTATGCCTTTTAGGCACACCTATGTTTAATCTACGTTAAAGATATTGATGCACTTCGTTATGCATAAGGCTCAATCAGTATGTTCCAGTTTTCAATACAGAACGTGCGCTTTTATAGTAATAAATCATCCATATATTGTCAAAACAGCCTAGTTCCTTTCAGCTCAAAGTAATATTACCCAAACAAGTAACCAACCTCCAAAAAACGCAACAGCAAAAACTTACATACAACACGTAAATTCCTGAAATTAACTTTCATAATGACTTACCTCAGGAAAAACAGATTAGGCAACACCTTTTTTTCAACTTTCTATGCACATTCACTTACACAAGCACTTTTCACGCCCGTGCGCGTCGCACGGCGGTCCGGACTCAAATGCGGTAAAGTGGAACAGTGTAGTAGCATGCGCACTGACTCGCGACTGGCCAACTCAAGTGTGCGTGCGCGCAGTTAAACGAACACACATGGATATGTGAGGCGTATCCTTATGTAAAGTATATGATTTGGACGGAAAAGCGCGATTTGCCTTACGGTTGAGACATGATGTTTTGAAGAGATTAGAGGGGATATTTTATTTGATGCCAAGATTTGTGTTAATTTTAAATATTACTCATTTTTCTTCTATTTGGTTTTCTTTAAAAAAAATGTAACACTGTCGGAGGTTTAACTTAATTATTTTACCTAAAAATACTGTAACAAAACTGCCGCCGTATATAACATTACAACGACTTTATTGATTTCCATCAAACAAACAAGTAAATAATCGATTTTAATGAATAAAACAAGCTCAATTGAAATCGGTTCAAGAAACCTGCCAAAGAAAAGACAGACACACAATCAAACACGTAAAACTTATATCAATAAAACCAAAATTACTGTAACACACAAACACTAAAAATACCTACTTAATTTTTATTTTTTGCAATTTTGGGAGATTAAATTTATTTTAATAAGATAACTTATAAAACAACTAGCTGCGCCCCGCGGCTTCGCACGCGTTGTCCCTATGGAAACGTTATGGATACGTATATCCCACGGGAACTCATTTATGGAATAAAAAGTAATCTATGTTTGATTTCAGGTTAGGAATTACCTGTATACAAAATTTCAGCCCGATCCGTTTAGTAGTTTTGGCGTGAAGAGGTAACATCCATCCATCCATACATCCATACTAACTTTCGCATTTATAATATTAGTGTGATTTTAAAATAATGCAGCTTCATACCGTTGTTGGTTAAATTAATATTGTGTGCATTTAATTTTAATAAACCACCCATTATCAAGATTTTGTAAGAAAACATTTTGGTATCCCATTCGAATTTTTACGTACGAAAACGTTCATTGGAAAAATCACATGGAAGAGACTGTTTCTCCACTTTGTTCTATCCAGTCTTTGAAAATATTGCAATCGACAAATTAATTCCAAAATCCCATGCTTTATTCTTCTGGGATGTCAACCTCAATATAACGGCCTCCAACTCTTTAGTTATATCTGCAACCAATGGTTTCAACTGCCTCGTTGGTCTAGCGTTCAACATGTTCAACTGCTGATTATGAGGACCTGGGTTCAAATCCCAGGTCTAACCAATAGTTGTTTTTGGGGTTTTTCTAGCAAAAAAATTCACATCAGCAGCCCGGAGTGAAGAAGTGCCTCGGAAAGCATGTTAAGCCTGATCCTGCGCCTGACCTCTCCCCGTTCGTGTCAGTTTGCCGTTCCATCGGATTATGAGAGTGCATTTGTGTTTGCGCGCACACTTGTGCACTATAATATGTCCTGCGCACCTAGCTAGTCTTCGTTGAGACTGGCCGCCATGGCTGAAATTCGGCTAGGAGGGCATTATAATTTACAACGGTTTCAACTGCAATTACTAGTTCTTATGTGTTTCTTTTGTTTGTTTGTAATTCTATGTTAAATTTTTATGTCACCAATTCATCGCTGTCTCTCTAACATTTGACGTAGATAGATATCAGGCTCATCGCCCTTTGAACAGAAACCAATGTAATTTTGGTGTGGCTCAAACATGACATACTGGTCTACAGTCTATTCAGATGTCACCAAAACTAAACTAAACTAATTTGAGAGTACTACAATGTCGCTTTCCCTTTCAAAACGATCAAAATAATAAGGATGGCATCATTTTAGTCCTGTCTAATTTAGTCTAGTTTTGGCAACAACTGAATAGACACCATTGCCATTTGAATACTTGGTATACTGTGACTTGAGTATACGAAAAGCAAGCTCATTTCAAGGCAAACATTTTATTATAGCATACAATGATTTCATGAATTTGAAAAGTAAAATTTTCTAAAATTTCTCTTAGAACAAAAGATTTCAACGCGCCGCCACCCCATTTTAACTTATGCTATCTTAGGCCCTCTGGCAAAATGCTTTGATAGCTGAGGCAAATAAACCAGGGGCCTTATTCCACTATTTTTTAAACAAAATGCTTTAATGGCGCCATAATGGCGCCATACGATCAAGATAGTGATTTAGTCGTAAATTTATTTGGTATTCCAATACCATAACATTACAATCTCTATGACTTATAATATCGTGTCAATAATGTGGTTGGGCATATAATCATAATCGTAATAGTCATAGATATGGCATAAACAAAAAAAGATCGAGTTAGTAGAATACCAAAAGGTGTCAATGGCGGTGATTGTAACGCGATAATGAAGCGATAATATTGTCATAGTGAGGCGATTGTGTTAGTGGAATCAGGCCCCTCTGGTTTGAATCTCACTAACAGAAAGACATAGAAAAACCCACGTACGACCAAATGGTATTTAATTAGAGGAGTAAAACCGATAAAGTGTTAAATTCGGTTGCGTATTTTTGAGAATTATAATAGGCTGTCTGGACCTGCAATGATTCTTGATCTAGCGGTTTGAACTTTGAGTTATTAAAACAGATAAACTAGTGGGAGGGGAAACTTAACTAACTACTACTACTAACTTACGTTGGTGTACTTACTAAGCTATACTAATAAAATATTATAAAGAGGAAAGATGAATGTTTGTTTGTGTTGTTGGCTTCGAAATTACTGGACCGATTGTAAAAATATTATATCATTAAAAAGCTTACTTTTCAGGGGGTGACATAGGCTATATTTTATCCCAGAATTCTTAAGGGAATGGGAACTACGCGGGTGACACCGTGAGCCGCTACTAGTTACTAATATATTACTATTGGTGGTATATTGGATAAATACCGCCAGCGTCGAAGACCTTTTTTTATAGCATAAGATAACATTAGTCCCGAGGCGGGAATTAAAACTGCAACTCCACAGGAAAACTTTTCCACAGCTCCACCGAGGTCTTCTACCTACACGTTAAATAACAATGTCCTTTTTGCTATAATAAAAAAATACCTAGAGCATTACAGAAACCAGTTCTCATGCAACAACTTTTATAATAAAATCGTAAAACACTCTTCTAATATTTCACCATAACTATGCAATTAAACTCAACAAAAAAGATGCTACCTAACAGACAGGTGAAATACTCGCGTCTCTTTCTAACTACTAGAAAGGTGTATGATGCTATCTCTGTCTACCGGAAGACAGTAGAACTGTAACGGCCGGTTGTCGTAACTGACTTTTGTTGAGTGCGTTTCTCAAAGTTTTGTAAATTGGTTCCGGTTGGCGGGATAGGAGAAAAATACTGCTTAATGATCTATTTTAGCAAGTCAATTGTGAGTGAATCACTCATTCTAATTTCACTGAATAGAATAGAATCCTCTTGTAGGTACATTTTTGTTAATAGGACAGGACTGTTTTTGTTTGTTTTATTGTGTTTATAATCATTATTTGTTTTCACTCCTTCTCCGCAAGCAAGCAACCTTTTAGCTTCTATAAGCGAGGACATATAAATTGTTAAAAGTTAGTATATAAGTTTATTCCTAAAGTGTGTAAAACTGTTTGTTCTCCTAATAAAGCAAAATAAAATAAACTTGAGAGGTGTCAAGGGACACCCGGATGGAACGAAGTTTCTATAAGAGAGAGAGAGAGACAGACAGAGAAACATGCGACGCCGCACAGCTTACAATAGCTTACTATAGCAAAAAGTGTCGTGACAACTTTTCGTAAGAATTTTTTCCGTCAAGCCCCCTTTCACAACGCGCGATAAGGAATTTCGTTCCAATAAAGAATCATTTATTCACAAAAAACATGTCACATATTACAATGGTGTTAATGTACCTATGTATGCGGTATCAATGCAATACTACCAGTAGTTTTCGACTGGCATTTGTTTTTTTTTTGTGTTATTTGTACCTAAGTCCTTGGTGTGTGCGATAGATTGTGTTGTAAATGTTATATGGAACTAGCTGCGCCCCGCGGCTTCGCACGCGTTGTTCCTATTTTCTTTGCTATAAACCTCACGGAGCCCGAGACCTTTCCAACGAACGCAAAACCGTGGAAATCGGCTCTTGCGTTCTGGAGTTATAGCGTCAGGAAGAAAAACCCGACTTATTTTTATATCTTATCATAATTACCTATGTTTAAATTAAATTTACTTAACTATTGTATTAGGATAATCCTGTAATGATAGTATAAGAATGAAAATAAATACCAAATACCAAATTTATATACAGGTGCACTAATGCATCTAAGCTGAAGCAAAAATAATGTGTAATATTTACTCTGGATCTATAATTCTGAGTGGATAGAGAGAATCACTATCTACGCACAGATGTCATCAATCGATTGGGGTTATTCCATAAATGAGAATATTCCAAAAAATCCACATTTCTACCATACATAAAGATGTTTTACAACAGGAACACAGTTCTATTTCCATTTTGCATCAAGACTAGTCTAGACCTGTGTTCCTAATTGTGAAATATCTCTTTTTATCTCAGAAATGTGGATTCGGAATATCCCCGTTTACGGAATAACCTCAATAAATAAATAAATAATGCTGGACAATTTTCCACAGCATAACCTAGCCCCAATCTAAGCGGAGCTTTTGTTATGGGTACTAGATAATTGATATACTTAATTCAATACACTACATAGATATAATTTTTTTTATTGTACCTAGAAAACATCCAGAACGCCCTGAACAAATATCTGCAGATCGTAAACACATTTGTCCCGAGGCGGGAACCGAACCCGAAAACCTCGAAGGATTAATTGCCTGCTGCATCGCAGGCGGACCTTCGCCCACCGCACCACAGAGGTCGTCACCAATGCACCTTATGTCTTTTTTGTGCAATAAAAATTAAGAATCTATTTTTTACACCAATTTACATAGTAAGTAACACTGAGAGATAGACACTTCCACTAAGATCAACAATTTGCCCCCAAAGCGTGGTGTGGTGAATAAGGCAAAACGTTTCTTTGGTGAGAACGATTCAGTTTTGGTGTTCCCACGTGTTTTACATTACTATAAAGTCTGTCGCGTTTAGATACAAGATAAAATAAACTAATTACCGACTTTACACTTTATGAGGTATTAGTTTGTTACTAGCGATAGGTACCACATATTTCTTCAATTTTTTTGCAAGACAGCTTGAGATATTAAACATTATCAACTTCGAAAAACAATTAATATTGCAAAAAATTCATAAAAGTGCTATAAACAAATTGCCTTCGCAATGCTGCCTGCCCCACACGAGCATATTTTACTACTATTGAAATTTTATTTTTATTATTTTATTTTTATTCTTACTCGCACCCCGTTATCTCGTTCGACCCCCAATATCATCCGACGTCATATATCCCATAACCATCGGGGCATTGAGACAAATCAATCGATACCTCATTTGCTGAAATCGAACGAAGTATCATATAAGTATCACATCTGATACTTCGTTCGATTTCAGCGAAACATAAGGAAACATAAAAATCGGCTACATTGAACACACAGACATAGCCCAACCTCATAAACCTCCTCCGTTGATAGTCGGGTAAAAATAGGTGAGAGCAAAAGGTTGAGGTCCACTGGCGGGTAACAAAGAACAAAGCGCACGCGCCGGTAGCTGAGCGCACAATCGCCCGACGATACTGTTCCGTCAGATGATGGCTGTTTGGAGAACTGGACTTTGAGAGGCATTCTTTTAATCTAGAGGCCAATGAAGCACTCGGCAAAGAAGACAATAGGTACCTACATTATAAAAGATTGGTTGAACAAGACACCTTATTGAAATGTTGAGTTCCTAGATGCATCATCTCATCATCATCTAGATTTTGTTTTAAAAACTATAAACCGACTTCAATTATATAGTTTTTTCATGGTTCCCATTGTCAGATTAGGGCCAAATTAACATGGGACTATACGAAAAGCACCAGCTATAAAATAAAAAAGAATCATAAAAATCAGACTAACCAGTCAAAAGTTCTGAGGTAAAACATTCGAATTCAGAACTTACTCGTGTTTTTAAGTCGGTTAAAAATATAAAATGATTTGCTGCCTTTGGTCGCTCTAATTTACTATTATACTTTTTTAGATTAGCAAAACATTTTATACTGATATAGGTGGACCCAGTAACTAAATTCTAGTCATCTTTTAGAACTAAAAGTGCCAGACACATTGTCATGAAGCTATTGGCGCAACATAACATCTCGTATATTTTTTTTTCCTGTGCTAGTTATCAATATGGTTTATAGAGCATGCACCACCTAAAAATTCACGCAGGGCTGATCTCTCCATGTTTTTTCACCAAAGCAGCATATCTCGCAAGAATAGTTTTCCATCTTAGTAACCTTATTTATTCTTGTACACCAACCGACTTAAAAAAAGGAGGAGGTTATCAATTCGACTGTATTATTATTATTTTTATTTTTATGTTTGTTACCTCAGAACTTTTGACTGGGTGTTCCGATTTACATGATTTTTTATATGAAAGCTGGTGCTTCCTTTGTTGTCCTATTTTAATTTTGATCAGTTCTGACAGTAGGATCCATGAAAATTCATGAAAAAACTGTAAAAATTGAAGTAGGTTTAAAGTTAAAAAAAAAAAAAAAATTTGGTTCGACACTCAATGGCGTAACAAGCAGGCTGTGGAATTAGGTCGAACTCACTATATTTTAATTTTTAGATTTCGAACAATATGTTTTTTTTATTTGCAATAAGAGCACCACACAGCTAAGAGGAGAGTGGAGCTGTGTGGTGGTGGATTAGAATTGGCACCACCCCGATTCTTCCCGTGGGTGTCGTAAGAGGCAACTAAGGAATATCCACCGGGGGACGGGCAGCAGCGCCCTCTGCAGGACAAATCTTCCACCAAACAAAACAAGCGATCCCCAACGCGCATGCCCAGCTTATGGGCACCACCATGAGGTAAACATCAATGAGGCGTTTATCAGAGGGAGGCCTACGTCCAGCAGTGGACCGATCGACCCTGTTAAGTCAAAACGCTGCAACCTGAACGACGTCGATTTGAGAAAAACAGGTCCAAAGGTTTTGACCTTACGGAATAGGTTTGGTCGTTCTATAATTTTAACTAAAATAGAAACAGGCTTAATTCTTTTTTAATTTGATTTATCATAATATTAGCTTACTTTCATACAAACATCATATCAATATATTATTGATAGAAAGTTCACAATGTAATGAAACATGTTTTGTTACGATAGCATGTAGCTAGGAAATATTTGTCTCGTTGTGACATAACGATGCAATCCTTGATTACAGCATTTTGCAGTGATAGACTTTCTTCTTCTATACTGGTTTTGTTTTGTACTTGGCGTATGGAAGCATCTAAAACAATATTTTAATTATTTAACTATGCTTCTTTTTTATGTTTTATATACCTACCTTACCTATCTACACAATATTACCACCTGCCTACTTATTATAGTTAAGTTAGTTAGGTACATAATAGTTTATCTTATTACGATAAACTAACGTTAATTTTTTTATTCCCATACCTACTATTTCTGAATAGGTAGTTGTAGAGCAAAATATTATAATAAAATAAAGAGCAAGTAGTATGTACCTACTTAATTGTAAATTTTATTACTGAAATGCATAACACTTTATCTATGGATTTCAGGAGCAGATTCTCATCCAAATCTTCAGTAATGTTTCCATTCAAATAAAATTTTCATAGAACCGATGATAGGAGTTCGGCATAGGTAAATTTCAGAAATTTCATCCATTCATCTTTCTTCTTCTGGGAAATACCCTCTGGTTCAGTTTTTCTTGCTATATTTCTAAACATATCAACTTCTATTCGTGTACTATTCATAACTTCTTTCTTGAGTTTAGATGTCTTCAACGTGAAATTCAACAACTTTTTATTTTGAAATATTGTAGGTATTCTTGGGGAAAACACATTTCAATTCATTTTTGAACAGAAGTCTTGCTGGTATGTTTTTTAATTTTTTTTCAAGAATGGTTACGTGTGAACGTAGTCCGTCTAGTCTAAGTCTTAGACATTTTCAGATTGTCTGTGACTGTTAATTTTATTGGTTATAGCACCATGTACACTGTCGGTAGACATGTAGGTAGGTGTGGCTGTGTGGCTCCATGTATTCAATTTTGATTGTCTTGATCTCATTGCAGCAATCGTTAATAAGTCTAAGTTACAATCTTGGCCTAGATTACAAAATTTTATTTTTATTTTGCTTAATTATTAATACTATTAATTCGTTCATATTTCGGCATTGACTTCTGACTAAAGTACCTAATTATAAGATAATCATGAACAACACTTGTGCTACCTAGACCGCAAGACTACTAATTGAAATGAATCAGCTATACATGATAATAAGTACCAGTAAGTACCTATTTTGTTCAAACGCTTACTGTCTCGTTATTTTGACAAAACGCAGCAACCTAAGCTTGCAATGTTTTACCAAAATACAGGGTCACTCAATCGGCCGGGCACACGCGCGCGCGCTCCTCTGTCACGATAAAACGCTGCAACCTAGAGTCTTGCATCGTTTTGCCAAAATATTGGATCGTAATTTTAGTTTACTTTAAAATGTCATATTAGAATATCTTGGTGGTGAAACTATGTATTGAACTATGGATCGATTTAGTACCTTGCTTACATTGAGTAGAATATTTTAAGCTCTATTGTCACAAAACGCTGTAACCCGGGTTGCAGCTTTTTGTCATAACAGGGTCGCGATACAGGCTGTTGAGGTTGAGAAGTAGCTCACCGTTTAATACACTTCGCCCATCTTACCTACTCATAAATTCATATTTATATCTTCTTATGGTGGCTTTTCACTACAGGAGGTTTGCCGTAAGCTCAGTGATTTTTTCTCCATCTTGTGCCAAACGAAAAAGGTGTTTAACGCTGGCGACTTTTTTCGTCTATACATACCTAGTTAAGTTTAATTTTCTTTCATGTTTAGTTGTAATTGTGTCATGTCTCATTGAGGCAGATCTGTCAGTGTCTCATTGAGGCATCAAGTATCTCATTGAGACATCTACCCCATCCACACCCACAGAAAAGCGGAAAAGAAGTTGTCAGTCACCAAAAGTCATGCTCCGATACTTCAAGGAGCTGGGCTGGTTAGGGCCTACTTAGGCAGGGGGATAATTCACAATACACTCCTATGCGAGACGTCCGAGCAGATCTTAGTTCCCCTAGAATTAGAATTGTGTCATGTCACAAATTATTTCATGAAATTCATTACGGATGTAAGCGGGAAACGTTGGTGTTCTTCCAACACAAATAAGGTTCGTAGTTAACCCGCTTACATTCGTAATGAATTCGTCAAACTACGATAGTTTTTATAATAAAATCTTTCATCAAAGTCAGAATTCGTCATAAGAATATTTTGGAGGGAAACAATTGTACGTGCTTACCGTCCGGTCCCATACTACCATATCTTGCTCATAATTTCATATTCATAACTAATTTAGTTATATTTTTCATACTTCACCTTCATTTGTCAGATGCCAGACTTCACCGTAAAGCAGTGTTGACACGATCAGAGCCAGCTCGGACCAAGCTCGGACCGAGTGGATTCCTATGAGTAGCTTCATACGAGTGTACTAGGATAGCTGTTGATATTATCAAAGTTCACTCGGATCATTTTAGTCATTATTTCAATTATTTTTGTAGTCCTTCAACCGTACGTTCCAGAGAACCTCTTCTGATTCGTACAGTTGAACAAATCTACTTGTTTCACGCTCAGACCACTTTTTTTTCGCACGAGACGCTTGGTTGTTGCTATTAGCCGCCATTTTGTTTTCCAACTCGTATATGAGCTAGCTCGGATGAGTAGAACACGGTCCGAATCTACTTAGACCGGACGCCGTCGTCCGAGAGCGCTCGGGTTAGAGGTTGCCACAATCCGAGTTGCGTCCGAGTAGGTATCCGAGCTCACTCGGTCCGAGCTGGCTCTGATCGTGTGAACGCGGCTTAAGGTGAAGTTATGTTATAATACTAATAATAATAATAATTGATGAAAGAATAATAAATAAAATTAAATCGTTTATTTGACATGACATGACACACTAACATTAACTAAACATTTATGAATATTTTGAAGGGAAACAGTTTTATGTTCTTTCATTTGGTACGCACCTTTAGTTCTGATGTCAATAAATATTTATAACAACTGTTCAACTTATTTTATTGCAAAGGTTTTATTTATTTTCTACTTTTTTCATAAATGTTTAGTTATTTTAATTGTGTCATGTCAAAAAACTATTTCATTTATTGTTATTTCATCGAAGTCAGGCTTCATCATAAGAATATTTTGGAGGGAAACAGTTGTGCGTTCTTACCGTCCCTAACTACCATTATCTTACTGATAAATTCATATTCTTCATGAATGTTTAGTTACTGTAAGTGTGTCATGTCAAGGCAAATAAACTATTGCATTTAATTTATTATTATTTCATCGATAACAGACTTCACTGTAAGAATATTTTGGAGGGAAACAGTTCAACTGTTTCCCTCCAAAATATACGTTCTTACCGTCCCTTCCCACCGTTGTACTTTCTTCGTTGCGGTCCGCCGCCCGCACAGGCGGGGTTGCTAGTGCAGCGCTGTTGCGTCATCGACTATCGATGAAAATTGTGTTATGTGACTGATTAATCTGATTATACTATTAAATAAAAAAAATATTGGCACAAAGAGACCTGTATCACACAAAATAACAACGCACATTCACACTAATATTATAAATGCGAAATTTTGTATTGATATATGGATTAAACATAATGCACAAAAAACATTATGAATTTATTTCAGTGCCATAAAGTGGCTTAATATAAATCAGATGTTTATCAAATAATTACCATACTTCATTCTTCATCCTTAATAATAGATGTTACCTTCAAATGTTCGTTTTGACCTTCGTGATGAAGTCACGACTGATATATTGAATTATATACCATTAAATGTAAACTGTTTATTTGTATAATGCTCTTGCAAAATGCATTACTATCAAATACCTCACCGAAGTTCTTACTAATACTTGCAAAATTAAATGGATAGGTTTCTCAGTTTTTCGCCTTAATGGCACACCATCGCCACCCTGTACCGTAATCGCTGGTAGCACCGCGCTGCAGATGGTCGAATCCACGAAACTTCTGGGCTTTTGCATCGATAGTGGACTCACGTGGGAGGTACACATAGAGGAGCTCTGCTCCAAGTTAGGACGTACACATAGAGGAGCTCTGCTCCAAGTGAGGACGTACCTGTTTCGCGTTGCGACGGCTCGCCGACACCGCGTCTCGCAGCGTAGTACTGTCGTGCTATTTTGCGACCATTCACAGTCTGCTCACCTACGGCGCGCAGCTGTGGGCGCGGGCCGCGGATGTCGAGCGGGCCTTCGTCATGCAGAAGCGAGCCGTACGCGCGATCGTCGGCGTAGCGGATGATGTGTCGTGCAGAGATTTTTTCAAAGAGCTGAATATCATGCCTCTCCCCTGCGAGCGAATATATCAAGTAGCCTTATTCACACACTATAACATCAGTGAATTCAGGAGGAGAGGTGTGAATACCGCCCGCGCTCTGCGCAGCAACAAGCTCGCACACCTCCTCATCACGCCCGCGCACAGGCTGCGCAAGTCGGAGAGGTCCGTGTACATCATGGGTCCCTCGGTCTACAACAGGCTGCCGGGCGCTATTAAAAAAGACGCTGCCTCCACCATGATATTTAAAAATAAACTCAAGAAATGGCTCTTAGAGAGATCATTTTATTCCGTAGACGAGTTCTACGCAATGCCAATTATTTAATTATTTTATAATGAATAAAAATGATTAATTATATTATTGTAATTATATTAAATACTCATATTTTAGGTTAAGGTCAATACTATAAACTATATTGCTTAACTTGTATCTTTATGACTTGTAACATGGCGTTATTAATAAAATATTGTATTGTATTGTATTGTTTAGCAGAGATAATGTTATTTTGACAGTTTCTAAACACGTGCCGCTGGCCGTCGTTTTGACAAAGTCTGAAAACAAAATTGACAAATATTTTACGAAGATGGCAATTTAAAAACTTTAAAAAAACCTTAACTTTTTCTAAGTAGTTAGAGATAATGTTTATTATTCCATGAACTACTATGGTAAATTTAATGGGTAACTATAATTTATTTTAACGCATTTTATTGTTCTCGGTGCAACAGTTCAAAATAACAGTCCTCTACAAAAAAATCTATTGCAACACTAAACACTCTATTCACACAAAAGGTAGTATTATCATCGACATATCGATATCGTGTATCCCATCCCTAAGCCCCTGCAGCGGAAGCACTATAATTGCGTCTTCCCCTCACTCCAGACGATGAGGTGCGTAATGCACTTTCTTATTATTATCGCCGTTCAAACGGTCAACTCTGTTGAGCTACTGTTTATTTAGATACCTTCTTTCTATGATCCTTTAAACTCTGTCGAGCTAATGTTTAGTTAGATACCTTCTTTCTATGATCCTTCCAACTCTGTTGAGCTACTGTTTATTTAGATACCTTCTTTCTATGATCCTTTCAACTCTGTTGAACTACTGTTTATTTAGATACCTTCTTTCTATGACCCTTTCAACTCTGTTGAACTACTGTTTATTTAGACACCTTCTTTCTATGATCCTTATAAAGAATTATTCCCGTCTCACGTTAACGAGAGAGTGCAAACCTGTTGAAACGTCGTTCGGGAAAAAAGGCATAATAAACGCGACAAATACCCGTGAATATTTATATTAATGTCTCGCGTGCTCATTCCCAACGACTCACGAAAGTATTCTTATGTAACCAACTGTACCTTATGAGTATGAATATTCCCAACGTCCCAGGAAAACGTTACTATGGCCAACGTAACACGAAAAGTATTACCCACGTCTCACGAAAGTCATAGAGTCGTAGTTTACAATATATCTCACTGATTATTATATTTTTCAATATGTAAATAATGTTGAACAATTCAACAACACAGCATTATCTAGCCCCGAGCTAAGCAGAGCTTGCGTTATGGGTACTAGAAAACTGATATACATAATATAATACAATACACTACATAGTTTTTTTTATTATACATAGAAAATATCCAGAACGCTCTGAACAAATATCTGCAGATCGTACACACATTTGTCCCGAGGCGGGAATCGAACCCGCAACCTCCTGCGTCATAGGCAGACCATGGCCCACCGCGCTGCAGCGGTCGTCGATGGTCCATTTACTTAAAAAAAAGTCAAAAGATTATTGTATTCACCGTGGAGGATCAGTAAACCAAGCATGGGGTTGTTTTCTAGGTTACATACCGAAGCGAAACGAAATCAAAAATGCCACTTTATTTATTTATAAAAAAAAAAAATTTTGACTTTGAATTTTGTTATAAGGTTGGCATCCATGTTTGTCTGTAGATAGAGATAGAGAAATATTTATTACAGCACAGAACAGTTATAGGTAGTTATAGTCTACTGCGTCTGTCTTCCCATTATAGTACAATCTTGGAGTCTTCAAATCTAGGAAATAAGTTCCTTCTGGAAAAGCGTGCTCCATCTTAGGCTACATCTTCGCTTTCATAAAGTGAGTTGGTAGCCAAACGCTAATGCATCATCAATAAAAAAAAAAATTATACAGACTATCTCAACAGCCTATACTGGTATTATCATGAGCTCTAATATGGCTTGCCAGACCAAACTTAGTCTTAAATACTCTTTTACACGCGTGGCAATAGAGTTTCCCCGTGGAGTTATAGGTGTACCAGTAAGAGGGTCTTTCTTTTCGTATCTGATCGACGTCGAAATCGATGAGGAAGTCTTTTATATACTGGTCCACTGCTGGACGGAGGCCTGCCCCTGATAAGTGTTTTACTGGCGTTTATCTAATAGGGGCAATGTCCATAATCCTCACGCTGGGCAAGCGGGTTGAGTAACGCAGTTCGGTGGTAGAATTGTTTGGCGGGGGACGCTGCTGCCCGCCTCCCGATGGATATCGCTTAGTTGCCTCTTACGACACCTACGGGAAGAGATGGGGTAGTGCAAATTCTAAGCCAGCATCACACGGCTAATCTCAGCATCACACAGCTATAATGGGTGCCAGGGCCAAAATGCTGATGTCATTATAACAATAACGAATGACGATAATAAAAATAAAATACCCAAAGTTTAAAATCCCAAATGAAAAAACTAAAGATTCATAAAAGGCATTTAAAGATAACATAACAGGAAAAACCAGATCATCAAGCCCAAGACTCATATGTACATATACATACACAATATATTATGTTTATATACCTACATGATACAATCACTGTTAGGTACCAACCAGTAACGTACTGTAATTACATACGGGTGCGAGCGAGACAACCACAGAAATAACGAGAGGAACAGAGACAGCAACGGTCATCTTTTATGTGGCGTAAGTGAGCGCACGCGCGGCCTCACACACACTAACATAGTGCGATGTAGTGTTTGCGTGTGTGTGTGGGTGATATATGCCTTAACGGAAATTTCTAGAAAGATTACAGTCTTGACATCGCGATTGTATCAGGAAATTGGATAGAACAGAGCTTTTAATGGTGGAGGGATGAGCTTATAGATTTTTATACAATACACAACTTTTATAGAAAAGTTTTTTATTACACGTATGACGTAATAAGTCTGCTATAGGTATCCAAAGAACTAGGTATTCACTAAATTTGTACGTTGTTGATTGTCTGAGTTGAGCAATTTGAGTTGAGTAAATGGAACATGGAACAAATTAATTTGTGTTAAGAATCGTCCTAATGCTCAATCTGAAAAAAAAACACTTACCTACCTGCCTAAAAGGCTTAAAAGTATAACAAACAAAAAATCTTACTGTCTAATTAATTTGATAAATATAAAACAAATTAAGCAGATTTATAAAAAATATCATGTAATTTATCTAGTTATATAAAAAAAATGCCAGGCTTTTA
This sequence comes from Eupithecia tripunctaria, assembly GCA_955876795.1. Taxonomy (NCBI): domain Eukaryota; kingdom Metazoa; phylum Arthropoda; class Insecta; order Lepidoptera; family Geometridae; genus Eupithecia; species Eupithecia tripunctaria. The sequence continues at coordinate 1,723,513 of OY041624.1, read as the reverse complement.
TAATTTACTAGCTGCGCCCCGCGGCTTCGGTCGCTTATCTCACAGGGACTGATTTATGGGATAAAAAGTAACCTATGATAATTAAACTTCTTATCAAGCTGTTTATATAGTAAAAATTTGACTTGTCTAAGCACTTATTTTGTAAGTCTAAAGATATAAACGATTTGACTCTGACTCTTGACTCTGACTCTGACTCTATTTGTTATTTTACACCTAGAACGGATCGGGCTGAAATTTTGCATGCAGGTAGCATGCAAAATTTCAGCCCGATCCGTTCAGTAGTTTTTGCGTGAAAGAGCAACAATTTACAAACTTTCGCATTTATAATACCTATTAGAAGGATTCTCTTATACTTAATACATTGCAAGAAATGTTTATATTCCTGTATTTATCAAATAAATTGCGTTAGTAATCTATCATCATTAATGCTCGCAAGCTCGGTAATGATTCTTACTTCTTATTTCTTTGAATTTCACTGCTTTTGATTTAGAATTCATAGTTTGCCATTTATTTTTTTTTAATGAAAGGGTTGCTTAAGTGAAGGGTATCTTACTGCTTGAAAGTTAGGTTTGATGACCCTGTATGGGTATATATTTATCTAAAATATTTTTCTGTCTTTTTTATAATTTACTAACCATTCTTAATTTTAATTATGTGTTACTAACAAAATGGATGTAAAGTCTGAATAAATCAATTTTTAATTTCAATTTTAATATTGACGACCTCTGTGGCGCGGTGAAGGTTCGCCTGCTAGCTATGCAGGAGGTTGCGGGTTCGATTCCCGCCTCGGGAAAAATACTTGTACTTTCTGCAGAAATATGTTTACAGCGTTCTGGATATTCCCTATGTATACTAAAACATGTTTACATATGTAGTGTATTGTATTATGTATATGAGTTATCTAGTATCCATAACACAAGCTCTGCTTAGCTTGGGGCTAGGTGCTGAGTAATTATTACATAATCGGATGTTTTGTACAAAAACTAAAAACCGACTTAAACCGAATGTTTAAAGAGAATAAAAAAGGTCTACGCTACTTATTATTAAACAAAGGTCGACAGTAGTAGACCTTTTTAGTAGTCAATAAAAAAGTTGCAGTCTATCGCATGAGTCTTCTTAGGGCTTTAGAAACGGACGGCAAGTTGCCAACTACACACGACGGCAGGCGACGACGTGACGGCAGCAGTGGCCTGCATTCAACCAAAAAGAAAAACACGTTTACTGCGAGTTCTAGAAATATTCGTGAATAAAGAACCAGATGGAAAAAATGAGGAGTAACAGGTTAGCATGGTATGGGCATGTTATGCGGAGGGAAGAGTATCATGTGACGAGAAGAAGAGGTTTGAATGCGGAGGGATATAAGGGGAGAGGAAGACCGAGGAAAAGATTGATGGATTTTGTGAAAGAGGACATGGCTAAGAAAGGTGGAAGTACAGAAATGACGGCTGATAGAGTAGAATGGAGGAAACTCACATGTTGTAATGACCGGATGAAGAAGAAGAGAACCAGGTGGATACTCTTTTTCACGCTATCCACTTTTACGAAGGAAAGAGAAAAACTTTTTCAATTATTTTCGTAAAAACGTCGACTGCAGTCGTCGACTGCAGTCGCCTACAGTCGACGTCCGTGTTTATGTGTCTTGCAGTCCGTGTATAAGAGAACACAGCCTACTCACACGCGCTCGTAGGCCTGCTGAGTGTTCTACTTAGTACCAACACAATGTTTACTCGTGTTAGAGTCTGTTCAAAAATAGAAAAGTAGTGGGAATTGAGGGCGCTCGTGTGCCAATTGACAACTTTTGTTGCATTGACAACACTGCTCCGTCACACGTCTCTTTGAACAGACTCTATTTATTATATTAAATTAATTATTAATGTTTACCTGTGTTTTTGTCTTCGTGCTACGTACTACGTACGGGTAAGTACTAAGTAGTGTTTTATGTCTGTACAAAAGTTTCTTTGTTACCATCATCATGGACATAGATCCCCTAATGAGCGAAATAGAGCCCTGTCTTCAGCTTAACGCACCCAGCATCTGCCTGCAGTCTTTCACAGATCGTCATCCCGCCTGGCTGGAGGGCGTCCTACACTACGTTTATCAGTCTCCACTCAAGAACTCGTCTACACCAGCGTTTACTGACAATAACGTTTAAAGTTTTTCATAATATTTGTGAAGGTAATTCCTACAAATGTCGTGCTTATCTGTAAGTAACATGCGTATCAGAACAGAACCTAATTTTAAAAGTTTTTTGTAATTAATTGGTATGTATGTAAAGAGCGAGCTATGGAAAGAGCTATGCTCGGAGTCTCTCTGAAGGATAGGATTCGTAATGAATACATCCGACAGAGAACCAAAGTTATCGACATAGCTCAGAGAATTAGCAAGCTGAAGTGGCAGTGGGCCGGCCATAAGAACTGACAACCGATGGGGTAAACGAGTTCTTGAGTGGAGACCGCGACTCGGCAAACGTAGTGTAGGGCGCCCTCCGGCCAGGTGGGATCACGATCTGCGAAAGACTGAAGTCAAGCTGAAGACAGGGCGCTATGGCGCTCATTAGGTGGCCTATGTCCAGCTGTGGACTAATATAAGCTGATGATGATGATGATGATGTATGTGGTTAGTAAACCTTTTTTCAATAAATAAAAATAAATAAATAACGTTAGCATCCTCACCTGCAGACATACAAGTGTGTTGACCCGGGCGCACGTGTCGTTATTTATCAATTACAAGGAGATTTGAACTTCTCGCTCTGCCAGCCAGCTGTGGCCAGTCGGAACGGCGGCCGCTATGTATGTGCGCTGGGCATACTGGACTGGGGTATTGTAGACTGATTAAAGAACAAGTCAAACTGTTTTATTCTTTTCTAACTACAAAACTACTCGCTATAACTTTGCGCGCGCTTTTCTGGCACAACAAGTTAGTAAGCTAGGTGAGTAAAGTTTTTATATATATTCCTGTCATTTAGATTAATAGATATATATATAATAATATATATATATATATTTTATATAAAAGTAATTCTGTCTCTTTTATTTTATAAGTCAGTGTCGGAGAAGAGACAGAATAACTTTTGTATGTGATAAATAACAGACAGACTAAGTTACTTTTATTTAAAACTTGTTTTACTTAAGGATTTCTATGAAATAAAAATGAACTAAAATTTTCACATAAACTTTGGATGGATTTTTCACCCTCACCCATCCCCTAAGATTGCAAATATAGGTACTTATAAAGTATGAGATCTCTTGATTCTATAAACTTTTGTAATGTGTTAACTTAATGAAGCGTTTTTAAGCGTAATTTCTTTACTAATAATATAAATGTATTTACATATTTATTATTTGCCCTTAGAAAAACTACTGCCTCAATTATTTCCACATCTTCAAATCTGGCCTTACGTTTTGTATTTTATGTTTGTGACAATAAAGTCTTATTTATCTTATTTATAATAACGAAGTTTAATCATGGTATCATTTATCAGTGCTAGGAATTCTTTTCAATCTACAAATCCTTGAGAACTGAATACCTAAATTAGTGCAAGCATGATTAATGTCAATATATATAATAAAATATTACAAGCTGATTAGTGACAATTACAGTTTATTATTATCGACAAATCAAAAAATATTTCCATTTTAATAAACTACACACTCACTTCCCGCTGCTCGCCTACTCGTTTTATTGTCACTCGCTTTACTCACTTCTCGTTCATCGTCTGGCGCGGCGGCCGGCGCGGCGGCGGTGAGACTGCCTTAGGACTGTTCCACAATCACCAGCGTCCATACAAACCTCACCGCGGGCAAGTAAGGCACACTTAACGCAATTTTTTATATTCTCTCCTCAATTACTGCGTGTAATGTAAGTATGATTGTATGTATGTTATATACGGATGTATGTGTGCGTTACCGGGTTAACTGTTAATTCAAAATGGTTGCTACTCGAGATTATTGTATTTGTGATTTAATTGGGGAATGGGTTTGAATTCCATGTTGAGTATGTTAGGTCGGTATCTTAGAAATAATAATTACGTACAGACAGGACAGTACAGTTTACTTAAAGTACAGACAGACACACGGAAGGGTTACCGAAGAGTTGGTGTTGGTACCTAGTTGATTAAAGATAAAAAAACAGAAAATATAAGTACATATGTTTTTTGTAGTTTAACTTTAAGTGATTGAGTTTTGTGTTTTTGATTGCACCTTTAGTTACTTATTAATAAATCTTGAAAACGTAGAGTTTAAAATTGAAGTAATTATTTATCTCGAAACAGTTTTTAGGTTTTCGCTGCTAATATTAGGCATTGTAATTTTTAGGTTTGTTCCTAAATTTATCCTAATGAACATCTAGAAGACCTAGAAGTAGATTAAACATCCTAAACAAAAAAAAGAACATATTGACCTGTCACTTATTCTAAGGTGAAACCTTAGAATATATGTTGGTATTTATAGTCCTTTCTCAAGAACCCCTTGGTCGAAAGTAAAGGCTTCCTCAAGATATTTCCGGGTGTCTTTAAGGTTTATGGAGTGTTTGTCAGCCAGAACATTTTACCGTTATACAATTACCTGTACTGTCTTAGAAACACTAAAAAAAACTATTTTAAATTACTGACAAGTGAGCTAAGCCGAGTTTAGAAGCGTTTTCAAACACAACTACAACGTTTTTGGTTTTTTGTTTGTATTGAATAGGTTCCAAAACTACTGGACTGATTTAAAAAAATCTTTCATCATTAAAAAGCTTGCTTTTCAGGGAGTGACATAGGCTTTATTATATCCCGAAATTCCCACGGGAACAGGAACTAAGCGAGTAAAACCGCGAGGCACTGCTAGTACCCGATCAATCTTATCTTTTAGGTAGGTACCTTAAAACGAGCAATTCTTGTATATACAGGCTCGTAAGTAACAACTTTTTTAAGTTGACCAACTTAAAAAAAGTAGTTACATACGAGTTTAAATTAGGAACTATTGAATGACATTGTTGTTTTCACTTTCTCGTTTTTTTCGTATAAAATGTATGGAAATAGTTTTTTTTAATTATTGCCAAAACTTACTATTTGATTTGGTATGTTACTTTGGGAAAAGTGTTCCTGGTTGGAAATAGAGTCGATTAAGACCAACTTGTTTATTTTTGACAAATGTAATTTTTTTGGGCGTTCTGTAATTTTCATTCAAAATACTAAAAATGGCAAAAAAAATTTCTTCAAAATAAAACGGAAGGTTCTTTAAAACAAAACCTTCTAACCACAAAAGAAACGGTAGCTACCCTTAAGGGGCCAAAAATTTGCCCCACCCTGTATTTATTATATAATCCGGATCACGGAAACGGCTACAACGTTTTTCATGAAAATAATAATTAAACGGAGAACAAAAATAATAAAAATTTATAGTAATAAAGGATAAACAACAACAAAAATAAAAACAGGAACTTTCATAGACTATCAACAAAAACTAGGAACTCTAGGATAGTGCTGCGGCTCGCAACGCAACGCATCACTATGTTTCACTAAAATAGAGTAGTGCAGTCTCAACAACCTTCCATCCATCCGCGAACACATCAAGCTGAGGATTCTGGTTCAGAAGTATACACTGTCTCGCCTTGATGTACAATGTACATCAAGGCGAGACAGTGCCCAATTCCTGTCGAGTGTGTCATTTGAGCGGCGTTATTGCACAGTTTTCAAATACACGAGGTAGGAATTATTCTTTCCCGATTGATTCATATTCTGTATACTACACCTTTGAGGAAAAACATCGTATTAGAATCTTTACAATCATGCGAGTAAAAGCTAATAGTAAACTCAAATGAGCACACGTACAACTTTCGCGTTTTTCTTTTTAAAGTCTAAGCTCAGACAAAGGGATTCCTTTGTCTGAGAGTCTAGTCAAAAATTATTTATTTCTATAAATACAATAAATTTACACTTCATCATCATCAGCCTATACAAGTCCACGGCTGGACATAGGCCTCCCTTAATGAACGCCATAGCGCCCTGTCTTCAGCTTGACGCTTCCTGCCTGCAGTCTTTCGCAGATCGTCATCCCACAAATTACACTTAGAAAAGTTCAAGTTATGTTATAGAATTTCACTGACACGGAAACGTTTTTTGAATTATAATTATTGTACCTTATGTTTGGAAATTTAAAAAGTAACTTCTAAGCGATTGTACTTAGTATAAAATAAAGAAGACCACACTTGGTTGGCTTTCAATTTATTAATACCTACTGCCAACCGGTAACTATTCTTTGTCTACATATTTATTTTCTTGTCGGAACTTTACCGATAGTAAATAGATAAGTAAATGGGCAGCACAGCACGCGTTTATAAATCGTACATAGTTTTTATTTGCCTACATTTTAAAGATAAAATCATGACGCGAGCGGAGATGTTCATTTTATTTATTGAGACGCCGCCACCTATTTTATCTTATTAGTACGTTGAACTATTGAAATAATACTAGGAGTATTAAAATATTACTTAGAGTATATACAAAAGAATTTTTAAAAAATGATAACGCAGTTTGTATATAGTCCAGTTCTGGTAATGGGATCCATGAAAATACTATATCCTTGAAGTCGGTTTATAGTTTTTTATAACAAAATCAATCACACTAATATTATAAATGCGAAAGTATAGATGGATGGATGATTGTTACTCTTCACGCTAAAACTACTGAACGGATCGGGCTGAATTTGCACACAGGTTATTCTAATCCCGGAAGTAGCCTATGATTTAGGCTACTTTTTATCCCGTAAATCAGTTCCCGTGGGATAAAAATCACCCTTCAACGTTTCCATAGGAACAACGCGTGCGAAGCCGCGGGGCGCAGCTAGTTATTAATACTTCTGTGATAGTTTTATTTTGTTTAGTTTAGGAGGAGATGCGAAGTGGACTTTGTGGCCACCAAACTCTGTTTTTGCACTCCTCCTTAACTTTACAAAATTAAAAAATTACAGAGGTATTAAAATAAAGCTTATGATGGGTATCACAAACTGGTCTATCATATTTCGAAAATTTCTTTATTCAACGTAATAAAGAGATAAAATAGGTGGTGGCGCTAGTGTGCCTAGGGGTACCGCCTTAAACAAAGTACCTGCCTGTTTGTGAATTGCTTATTCGAGGTTTAAAATATTTATTACTCAAAAAAGAACATAATTATACATTTATCATCATTATACAAAACAACTAAGTGACAATACTTGAAAATGGGATTAGAAAATAAAACATGGTGTGTCATGAGTCATGTCTGATTCGATGTTATATAGCTGTAATTAGTATCCAAATTAATCTAATCTAATCTATTCCTGCCTGTCCATCTAAAGGTTGCCTGGAAGAGATCGCTCATAGGGACAAGGCCGCCCATTGTGCAACATAATCTGTATATGTCTATTCCTGTCCTGTTTTCTTTTTTTATTTGGTGTGCAAAAAGAATATTTGTATTGTATTGTATTGTATTATTCTTATCATTTTAATTTGTAAGTCAATTTATCTAATCTTACTTGTTAATGTATTAACCGTGTGATTTAATTTTAAGTTTTGTTTGTCTAATATGGATTATGTTCTAATATATATTTGAAATAAATACAATACGATTAAGTTGATGCCTTGTTGATGCACATCGTTAGTATTCGTGTAGCTTGGCTCATTAGATCGTGGTATGAAGCTTAATATGTCACACTAACGCCATCTATACTTAACCTTATGAATCACATACACGTCTTACTGCCCTTTCCAACAACAACGCGTTTCTTCTACGAACCCTCGTGCATAGAAGTTGAGCGAGTGTTTTCGTAAACCATAGTAACGCATGCGGCACAACGTAGTACAAACTGAATCTCATAGATGTCGCCTCTACAAAATTGGGCAATGTAGAGCAGGGATAATTTTCTGGTAGAGCAGAATTCTTTTCTGGTATTTTAATAGTAGAGTCTGTTCAAAAAGTGAAGCGTCGTGTCGTTACGGTGAACTATCACTTTTAGTCATAGAGTTTTTAAAGTACTATGCGTTTAGTCGTACTGCAATGACAGAGCGTTATTGTATTCTCTTTAGACAGAGCAGTGTTGTCATCGCAACAAAAGTTGTCAATTGGCACGCGCACGCCCTCAATTCCCACTACGTTTCTCTTTTTGAACTGATCTACCTGCCTCATTTTCGTTCACAGTAATTTGGGGGTGGTATTTTTTTTACAGGTTTAGCTTTGTTAATCAGCTCTTTTAAAAGATTCCTGAAAAAATTAAAAGATGATAATTTTGGGAGCTTTTATCAATCTTCCAACATTCATTGGTTACCACTCATGATTCAAACTTTTGGTAATAAAAATCAATTAAAACTGCCCAAGGTATTTACATAATATTTATTTTCCTTTTTCAAAATAACAAAGAATCGTTAAGCTAAAGGTTCAGAACCAAGGAACTTACACTAAAAACATGAATTTTCAATTTTCGTTAAGTCGATAACTATAAATAAATTTATAAATACGATAGCCAAACATTCTCACTTCAATCGAACCTAACACTCTATTTGAAACCACCTGCGAAAGAGAATGCTCCTAAAACCAAAAACTCAATAAAAAATGGCTTATTTTGAGAACAGAATTAAAATATAATTATCCAACGATTACAGACAGTAAACGTGCATTTAGGCACGAACAATGAAATTAAGCTGAGTCAATATATCCCTGATTAACGCTTCTGCCAGAGAAAACCGTTTCTTAGGGATAGATCGACTCAGCGAAACATTTTACAAGCGACAAAAATAACTGGATGGATTTGTAGAACAACCTTTCGCAGGTCGGATCAAATTTATGTCTTATTCCTTTGCATCACATACAAGATTTTTAAGACGGAGATATTTATTGTAGTTCTGTCTTAATATCTGAGCTTATTGACTATACTCGATTCTAGAATCAAAGATATTTTAGAAAACAAAGACAGTTTTGTATGAAAACTTTACTCGGATTGATAACAGTAACAAAACACAAGGTAAGGTACTTTTTAACCATTGGGTAATCGGTTAATCGGATGTAAGGAATTGTTAATTATGGTGTTTTATTAAATTCAATAAATTCTTCCTCGGTTTCATACATATCATTAGGGTATTTGAAGTATTAAGTATTGTAAGTTTAGGGTTTATGATTGTAGATATTTTAACAATAGATATTCTAATACATAACCACCTAATTAATACATTTTGCCATAATCACCACGCTTGGCTAGGATTGTTCGTCGCAGTGGATTTATTCAAAATACTGAAATAAGCTGTTGCCCTTTCTCCACGGCCGAGTTTTAGGGGTCGATTCTCAAGCAACCGCCATCTGGGGAACTGGGACGGGATAATATCTACATTTAGGCAGTTGTCTCACCGCCAACGATGTACGAAAAAAGCGAAGTAGAGCTAGAAATTAGAAACGAGTGGGCGAGCAGCGGGAAGCGACTGCTTAGTTCCGCTGGGCTATAAGCGAGTATGGCTGAGAGAGTATCGCTGAGCGTAGTATCTGTCACCTTTTGTCGCTCAGCGACAAATTAGTAGCGCAAGTCCTGGCTGGCGGCGCGGTGGTGTGAACAATCAGCGATCAACTATTAATATAAGCATCCCTTTGGTTTGTATCGAATTGTACGTTTCTTAAGCGAGAAAATAGCCCATAGTAAGTCGCTTACTCGCCAGTGGTGGGACATTTAGACCCGTATTATAAAAGCCCGCTCAATCATAGAGTTATGCTTAACGCTTTTCTATGGCATAAGTGTCACTCAAGCATAGGTCGATGACTGAGCAAGGTTTCATAATACGGGCCTTAGTGAACTGTAAAATCATGCACGTGACGCAAAAGGTTCAGACTGTGTCTTGATTATCGAATCGCACATGCGTTAATATCCTGAGATTGGTCCGACGACACTCATAACTCTATCCAATTTAAAACGATACAGTCTTGAAACACGCTGTATAAATAAAAATATTAATAACTAGACATAATACGAAATGTTTTGATTTGAAGCTTTTGTTCGTTTTTGTCTACATTTACGTATTTTTTCTGGCCGCCAATCAGACAAAAAGTGACAGTGAAAAATTGGGATTTTACATTATTAAAAAAAGTGATATAAATAGAAAAACGGTCTCTTGGCTAACAAAAGACTCAGATCGCTATACAAAGTATAATTCAATGACAACTTTATTATACGAAGGTAGTCTATACCTACCCAAAATTACCGGATGTCCCTGAAAGTATGCATATTCTAAATATTTATTATATTACAATATTTTGCGGTACGTCGAATACATTTTAATTCTTCACCTCATACATTTTAGTGGCATTCTAATTTGACTTCATCAAGAAGTAAAGTCGATTTTCGCGCCATCTATTTGTATTGTACAACATATTTCGATACATATTTTGAATTTTCTGATACATTATAAACATAGAAAATTATAACAGTAATTATTAACTAGTAAGATGCAAACAAATCTTAAAAGTATTCATCGCCGTGATTTAGTACATAATAAATTAAAAATAAAATAACAATTTTTGTTTTAGTATAAATTATAAATAATTCAAGGCTTATTTACAACGGAAACAAAGCTTAGATAGTGAAATAATAAGTAATACACTGTTAAACAGCCTATAATCACAGGGATATTTCTATATAATTCATTACAACAACATACATGGTGGAAATTATGTAAAGCATATTTGAAATCTACTTTAACCTTCTATTTACAAAACACGGTTTTTTTAGAGTGGCATACTTTAATTATTAAACAATAATATAAAAAATCAATGAAGTAGTCCTAATTTTGTAGAATATTTCTAAAATTGTTTATGAAAACATAAATGTGATTGTTCAATCAATAACATTAATAAGTTTTCTACGAAATAAAATATTTATTGACTAACAGATAATAATATAGTATAATTTCCACCTATAAACAAAATACAATGTATTCAACAATTGTCACATGTAAATGGACTATTATATTATTTATAAAACACGGAAAATGTTACTTGAGTTATACAAGAAGGTATTTTATCTTCATTACATCGGCTAGGTGATATAATGAAAAAGTAGATCTTAAAATAAAAGATATTATTATATAAAGTTCGTTATTAAATTCCGTAATATTATTTAGGTAAATCAGTTTAATTACTATTAAGTTGACTTTATGATTAAACGAATCAATATATAAATACATTATATTATCTAAACAATAACTTATTCATACCAAGATTACGTTTTTAAAATGTAATTGTGGCAATATTTTGGAAGAATTAATTTTAATATTGAATTAACCCTACTACTTTAAAATATAACGCATTGCATGCGTTTTATTCAATTAATCAATTTAACTTTAACTTACTAAAATAATAAATTTACCTTCAACACCTTCCACTATTCCGATAATAATTCATAAGACATCATAGTTCTTAACTACAGGGATTCCAAATACCGAGACCTACATCGCCACGAAAATACTTCATTGTATGACATTCATTGCACTTTTTCATCACTGATCGTGAAATTCTCGTTGAAATAGAGCAATGTTTGATAGCTAGGATTGTAATTTTGGTATATTCAAAAGCGATTTACAATAGGAAGAATTTACCCTTCGAAAAATATTGACTTCTCGGATTTTTTTATTGTCTTTATCAAACTATTGTGTAAATGGTATGTTTCCAAATATAGAAATTTCAACCTTTTCAAAAGTTAAGTCATTTACGGGTTTGAGTTTAACCCCGGTTAATTCTAATTTACCAAATTACCACCCCAACAATTGCCATTTTCAAAATTTGACCCATGCAGTAAAACTTGTTGCATTTCTTACGATTGAAATACTTACGTAGATTCAATTTTGACAATGACCCTAACGCAGAATTAATGAAATTATTATATCAAAGGCACTAGAAACACTAGTGGACAAAGTAAATAGTTTCAATACATTGAACAATAACAAGTGCGTTTATAGAAACCGCATTTAAATAGTCCTTCTAGACTTACAACTATAGAATCAATTTTATATCCTATTTTAACTATTTTTCAATTTTGTAGCGATGCAGAGCGTTCAAATGCAAATCAAAATGTAGTAGCTAGATTTCGGTGTAGATTTTGAAAACAGTATGACCCCTTATTTTACACTATTTAACAATCTTTACTTGACTAAAGGTTAGCTGACACTATTACGTGAACACTTAGGGATTAATTTCTTTGATACCTACAAATCTACACAATGATTTAAACGATAATGATTAGATATAAGGGGTCTGGATTTTACTAACGTCTCTATAATGCTCTGACATCACCATGGGAACCTATTCTGATTACACAGTTTATCTATGTTACTGTACTAATTGATATGATTTGAACTATTGACTATATTGAATTTTGTAACTATTTGTCTTTTAAAATATCAACAAATCCATACCTTCTTATAGTATACAGCAAACATCATTCATTTCTAATATTAAAACCTTAATACTGTAATTAGTGCTATCAATATTAGGAATCTACGAGCAAAGGACTGAAATCTTAACCTGCTCTTATCAGACAGATTTTACTGTTGAACATTAATTTGGACAAATATCTATCATTTATAAACTTGACATATTCTCACATTCATTTGACAGATACTGTCGTATATTTTCTATAACCTAGTTTACCACACCCCTAGTTTCAGCGAACGGGCACCCATTTCACGACACCATTCCGAAGAAACGTTCGGATTAGTAAATAACTTCTAGTTAGTGACTAGAACAAACGGAATGATATCTTCCTCAGGCCTCACCATGAAACAATTTAATTCTTCAACGTTATGACGACAAAGCTCCAAACTCTATTAGACAATTACATTCCATTCATCAATTATTATTATTTTTGTTTGACCCCGTATACAACAGAGTTGGCCAATTCAGAGGTCTTCTTAAGAGCTTCACTGCTGCATACTAACTTCGTCGTCTTGTTTCATCTTTTTAGTTGAGTTGGAAGAAAAAAGTATGTGAAATACACTTACAAATACATCTGAATCTGAATTGATCCGCTATGAACTTGTGATTCATGATGAGGCCCTGATTAGAAATAAAGGAATGAGCATGAAATGGAGTTCATTCCATTCCTACAAACTCCAATATTTCTAGAAATTGATATTTCAACATAGGCAGTTTATTGTTAGACTTATAAGACATTAAAATTACGTTTCGTATCCTAGTAATTGTTGAATACCGTAATCTTTGGCAAACATTTACTCTAGTTCTGCACTTGTCAACGTCAATGTCATGCGACATGTCACTGTCATACCCGACGGGTTTTTAAACGTAGCTTTCCATATGAGAGCTAGTGGTTGGACCCTAAAAAGATGCCTCGACTAGATAAGTCCCGTCCATAGCTACACCAGTCTGGTTTCCTTGCACTGTGCTCCCCGCCGGTATGTATTTGCCGCAGGCTTGCTGTAACACAAAAAGGAACATTAATCTTGTTTTTTTATCATAATTTTATCTTTTGACAGGTGGATATAGAGCCTACCTAATCTACACACCACTTAAGCTAACACCGATAGGTACTAAGCTGTATAACTTGTGCTATTAAGAATGAATTCCAAAATGACCAAAATGACCTATTGGTTACCAGAACATTTTTTTATAAAATATTATGATTCTTTAATATATTAAGTTACTTATGTATATTTGAATTTTCATTTGTATCTTTGTTAAATGTCATTTCAGAATTCAGCACAAGTTACACTTTAATATCTTACAAAAATACACAAACACGATAACATCAATAAGTGTAAAGTGAAATCTTGCTACAGCAGTGATTTGGAGTAAAATGTATAATGTAGTGGATAAATTTATATGTGCCGCATGCCAATTCGTAAAAAATTGTAGACCCATTGTTGTGAAATGTAAATGTATGCGTAAATTTAAGTTTTCAAAATGTTTTTGAATGATTAAACCATAATTTTCGGATATCAGTATTTTGTGTTCAGGTCCCACTTAGATTTTTCGTTATAAAGTTTCTGAAGTTTTTTTTATTATATAAATTTAATATAATAATAATGATTGGATATTGAATTTGAGTAAAAATGGTTAAAGGATACAATTATTATTATTTACTTACTGGAATTTTGTTGTATCTGAGATTTTATTTGCCAATCGATGAATAAAATGTGTGCAGTGTGTTGGCATCAGTTCGTTTGTAAGTATTTGAATAGTAATATAATACAACAACAAACATTCCCATGACATCCTACTGATAATACACGTATACTTTGGATATAACATTTACAAACACTTCTGGATCTACTATAAAATCGCTACATTCTTTACTTTGTATAAAGAATGGAGAGATCTGTTAGAAAATAGAATAGAAAAAAATACTTTGTTTTCACAACATCAGCATCAGCATAAGCCATAAATACAATACAACATTGAGATACCGATATACATACATACATGTATTACTTTCTAGTAAATCAAAAATATGTTATAAAAGTTTCATAATTAATATAAAAAGCAACGATGTTTTTGCAGCCAACACACTGCAGACATATAAATAAAGCCTCAATTTGGAAATGACGGTTATTACCACACAGCGATTTTATCAAGACTATTCTTATATTTACAAATCCTATGATACATCCAAGGATATTTTTCTCTTGCACAGCAGTTATGTACCATCAAATAATATCATCAAAACAAAATGTTATGTAAAATTTGTGTTTTTTTTATATCACAAAATCTTAGTTCGAAAATCTAAAAACTCTCAAATAGTTGTTGTATGTAGATAAGGTCCCAACATCGAACAAAATGTAGAGTAAGAGCCAAGTGATTGCAACAACAAAACAAACATGAAAATACCTACAAACAAAATAACCAAAAACAAAAATATAAGTATTTCCACTTTACTCCATCTACCCTCAAGCACTACAATTAAAAAATCCGAACCAAATAAAGCTGTCTATTCACGGCGCGATATCGCTGCGTGGTAACACCGTGCCACATACTGGTAGCGCGTCTTCGCTCGGCGCGGCGGACATTGACGTCTCTGATGGCCGTGAGGTAGCCGTGTACCGCCGGGCACCCTTCCGACTCTTTCTACTCGAATCTAATAGCAGGACCTGTTAGAGCCAATCACTATAAGTGTCTACGTGTAAGAAAGTGTAGTGTAAATAGCAAACAGATATTACTGCAGATATTACAAGAAAACAGATAAGAAACTAGAAATAAAAGTAGATACTATGTTCCTTCTAGTATCTATGATGACTATAGCATTCACTAGAACACAATGTTTAAATGGAAACCAAAGATTCGATAAATATTACCTCTTTAATCTTGAGTGGGTATTTTAAGAGGTCACTGACCGTGATGTGACCAAACAAGGACAAAATATGAATATTAAAAATAGAGTTGAAATCAATTCGTGTCGGTCATCTATCACACTAATTCTGATATACTCACCCATAAATTGCAACAAAGCGTCACAAATTGAACATTCAGAGCATATTATAAATATTGAAACGCATAATTAGCCTGTAATAAATACCAGATAAATCATGTACACATTAAACACCAAGCTGGACAGAGATTAGCGTGGCAAATAGCTTAGCCACATGAATCACATAGCAATGGTGAAGCTATCACATTAGGATCCCAGTTTACGTGAAAAAAATCCACCACGATAAACTTTCTATTGTGTCGAGTTAAAAAAAGAAAGTTAAGCAGACACAACCATCATTTAAGTATAATAATGCTCCTAGACCATATTCATATTTTGCAATATAGCAAGTCCTGTTAAGGCTTAGGACTTTTTCACATTTGTACTTCAATCTAGCCCAAGTAAGTGTTCTGCTTTTTATAGGCAAAATTAGGCATTATAAAATTAAAATATTCTGAAAATCTTCAATATTTCAAGCAATAAGTATAATTTCTAGCAGTTACTGCACGTAAAGGGATCCATCACAAATACGCTTTTATTCTGGCACTGTACATAGCACATGAAGTACCTCGCGTATCGTCCGAGTCGATAGTCCGATCGGACTGATGCATCGGACCGTCCGCCGACGTCTCTGTCGTGAGAAATTTTTAGGTGAATAGCAACCTTTATTGATGAAAAAGAAAGAAACTAGACGTTATGGAAACCAAAAAAGATTGAGAGTGTAGGACTCAACCCATGCCATGAATGTAATATAATAACCAACTATCGTAATTATTTACCCTGAATTTATAATGACAAATATTTATATTACTATGAAATTGTTTTGTGACTAACTTTTGCTCAGCATCGTTTCAGTAGTGACATCTATCGTAACATAAAGCAACCACGTAGAAGAAATGTAGCTCGAAACAACGAATGATCTGCTGAAGTTTACCTGGTTCACACACAGATGGCGCCAGTTTCCTCCAAAGGTTGAGAGCTGATGTAGAAATCTAACAATCTCTCTTTTATCGTACGGTACCTTGTATTTGATGTAATGTAATCAAAATAAAATATGTAATTATAGGCCTATTTTACATAATTTAAATGTTTATCACCATTTAAAATTACCAACCTACCTATTTCAGAAAAATTAATATCTCTAAATAATCCAAAAAGTTTTCTTTTTATGTTATTTTTATTAGGTAACTAGATTTTGTCTGGACGTGCCGAGTTACTATTAAAAATATAGGTACTTTTGATTTATTCATATATCAAAATGAGGTCATCATAATTTGGTATGAAATATGTACGAACCTAAGTCATTTGCCATCCTCAGACCAGCCTATTTTGTTTTTGTCTTGCAACTATTGATGAATTATTTAAGGGACAAATATTTTTATCCTCACCTCAAACCAATTGGCCTATAACTTTTCATTTTAAACCTCTCCAAATAAGTTTTTTTTACAGACCTTCTTTTGACCACAATCTCACCTGATGGTAAATGACAATGTAGCCAAAGAAAATAAAAGATTTAAAAGCATCTAAACTGTAATAGGACAACTCGCCCGCAGACCAGTTTTTTTGCAGACGTGGTCCCCTAACCATTTATTTAATCTATATAATATCTGTATTTTTAGATGTGACTGTTTAAAACAAGAAGAGGTCAAACGTCACCTGGTACTTCTGCGGACAGCAGCCGCAGCGAGCGCAGCAAGCCAGCAGCGCAGGCGCACGGCCCGAGTGCGCGGGGGAAGCGAGAGGGGAGGGCGAGCCTGGCCGCTTCGCCGCCCCGTTGAAGGGGTTTTCCATCTCCACGAACTCTCGGTCCTGGAATATGGGAGTTAGGATCATTGTAGAAGAAGGGGAGTGCCACTGGTCCAGGATCGGTTGGCTCTAAGGTAGTTAATATCCATTATGGCAGGTATGGAACACCAAACATACACTTGGATTACTTGTAGCGCCACATTTGAAACACAATACATTTATTTCCCTCATAATATTTACGCGGAAGCACTGACCACTGCAAGGAGAATTTTTTTGTAGTTTGCAAATGTGTCCTTGGCGTGCGTCCTCACCTTCACATATATTTTATATGTGGCTCTACATTTTTAAACAAACGTATGCCTAGTGTGCGGCGTCCCTTATTATGTGCTAATCAAGCAATCCTAAGCTTGATTTATTTAGAACCTGCCACGCAAATCTTCACCACGTTATTGTATAGACACAGATAACATAACCGTGTCTTCGCTGATCAATTCAGATTTGTTCTGTTTGTGAGTGGATCTCTGTTATTATTTCCGCCGCTAATTGGTTTCTTTTGTTTTTTATTCGTAATCACAATGCGCAATAAGCGGCAAAAAATGTTTTTGCACTTATTCTGTTAAATTTCTCGCAATGGTAAAATTGCCTGTTTTCTTCATTTTGATTTAAGCCAAAAAAAGGCGAAAGACTTATAAATCTAAATTTACTAAAATATGAAGAGCGATATTTAATCATCTGATTTCTAAAGGGATTGTGTATCAATCCCATAGACTGTTAACTAAGTTGTTAATAAAATCCCTAAGAGTAAGACCTAAGACCCGATTATATCATTCATTCAAGGTATTCAAGTAGGTGCTTGATAGAGCAGCCAACTCTAATTGCTATTCTATCGTCATACATTGTCATACATCTAAAGTCATACTTGACCAAGTGATATAAAACACCTGTAGGTAGTAGAGCTATATTATTTGAGGGCACACAAATATTACCTTTGGGTCACTTCAAAACACAAGTAAATAGTTTCACAATAAGAAAAGTACAATCATGCACACGACACCTCAGCCAAAATTATAAAAAAAACGTCACAACATGCTTATTAAGTCACATTAGATTGATGGTTTTCGAATGTTGTTATGATTGAACTAGTTACTAGAATAAAACGACACCTCCTCAAGCGAGTGTTTCACGTCAAGTTTTTAAAGATGGTAGTAAAAGGAATATCGCGAACGCTAGAGTGGTTTTAGAAAAAATGCTCGCGATGCGCTCGCTCGCAGAGATGGTCCATTAATTTGGGCACTGATTGGTCCAAAGTAGTCTAGTCTTACTCTTGAAAACAGTTACAAACTCGATACCAATTTAAATATGGCAATTTCACCAAATGGCATGGATAAGGAGCTTGAACGAATCCATCAAAAGTCATTTTATTTAGTTCAGCTGTAGCATTCATGGCATCAGCTTTTTTTGTTTTAAACGTCTAATTAATAGGGCATTGGGAACTCTATTACATCGCCTCAAAACATCGAAATGGCTAAAGCGATTTTGAAAAATGAGACAAAATACTCGTTGAAACTCCAGTTGGTTGGCTACATTTTAAACGCCTATGTTTCATCATTTTGCAAATAAAAAGGAATCTAAACCACAAAACAGTAAACAAGCGGGACCAAACCGGGTTTTTTATATTTGAATTACTTGTTACACTATAAAATACTTAGGCCATCGTTTGCCTAGAACTCGCCTGATGCGAAGCGTTGGTGGGGCTTATAGGTGACAGGCTTGCCTAGAAAGACACGAATAATATAGTTTGGTTAGTGCTGAGAAAAGACGATTCTTCTCAAGAAGAAAATAAATCTTAAATTAACTTTTTAAAATATTGAACAGTATGGACGTTCAATATTTTAGTGTTATCAGTGGATATTTAGCTCCAAAGTAAGCAGAAGCGAAGTAAATAATCTGTGGCAGAGCTTCAACTTCTTTTCTGATGGCTCTTCGTCTGGTGTGGCAGAGCATATAGTGAGTGAAAATCTAAATTGACTGCTCTAGAGCGAAGTAGGAATGAAGTAAAGCTGAGTTAACTAATAATAATCTATTTAAAATATTGGTAATTAAATTAGATTGTTTTTTCTTAGGATGAATTTTTAAAATACCTGTTTTCAAGAGTACGTACCAAGAGAAGTCATGGCTTCACTGAACACTATTCCTACCTCTTACAAAATCCTCTCAACTCCTAGTAGTGTAGTTACCCAGCAGTCATTTTCTTTGCAATAGCAAAGTCATATTTTTTTCTGTTTACAATATAACAGAAAAATTTAAATTTAGCTGATAATATAACTATGTAATCGATTAAATTTGAGGGAGGGTTAAATGTATCAGTAGTCGTGTAAATTAAGATAGTGATTACAAATATCATGCAGTTTCGCTTAGATATTGATCAAAGATTATCCAAGCGGGACAGTATCACATTTGCAATCCCAAGCTTTATCTACACAACTCATAATAATATATGAAATATATTATTTTTAATGTCCCTATTTAGCCTCCTATACTCACAGTAGTACGCTCCAAACACCTCAGAAGATGGTGGTGTTGCAACTCGAAGATGTCTTCATCGCGCCCTGCGTCATCCAGCTCTACTCCCGACTCCTGAGCAGCTAGGCGGGCCTCTGCTGCTTTCTTCTTGTTGACGAAAGCGGCGCCCGAGGAGGCTTTGGCAATTCGAATGCGAGCAAGGCGCGCTTTCTGGAAGGGAAAGGAAGAGTGATAATTACTGAATGATTTTAGGCAAGCTCTGGGATATGATAAGTCGTAGTGGAAGCCACAAGCGTTAAGCATGTTTAAAAAGACAAAATAGTTTTTTAAAAATTATGACATGGTATATAATTCTGTTTCTGACGTAATGACATCAGAATTACCACCCTACTAATACTTAATATAAACGAGAGTTTGTAAACATTTATGTTTTTTGTTCTTTCACGCAAAAACTACTGAACTGATCGGGCTGAAATTTGAATAACGCAAAGGCTAATTTCATCTCATAAATCAGTTCCCGTGGGATAAGCGTGCGAAACCACGGGGCGCGACCGAACGACGTCGACTTGAGAAAAACGGGTCCAAAGGTTTTGACCTTGCAGAAAAGGTTTATTCGTTCTTTAATTTGAACTAAAATAGATACAGGGTTAATTGTTTTTTAATTTGATTTATCATAATATTAGCTTACTTACATACAAACATCATATCAATATATTATTGATAGTAAGCTCACAATGTAATGAAACATGTTTTGTTACGATAGAATGTAGCTAGGCAATATTTGTCTCGTTGTGACATAACGATGCAATCCGTGATTACAGCATTTTGCAGTGATATGATAACCTTTCTTCTTTCATACTGGTTTTCTTTTGTACTTGGCATATGGAAGCATCTTAAAATTTATTTTAATTATTTAACTATGCTTCTTTTTTATGTTTTAGATTCCTACCTATCTACACAATATTACCTGCCTACTTATTATACCTAGTTAATAGTTAGGTACATAATAGTTTATCTTATTACGATAAACTAACGTTATTTTTTTTTATACCTATTATTTCGGAATAGGTAGTTTTAGGGCAAAAAATATATAATATATTATATATAAATATAATATATTATTAATATAATAATAAAATAAAGAGCAATGTATGTAAGTATGTACTTAATTGTAAGTTTTGTTATTGAAAAGCATAACACTTTATGTATGGATTTCAGCAGCAGATTCTCGTCCGAACCTTCAGTAAATTTTCCATTTCCAATAAAATTTTCATAGAACCGATGATTGGAGTTCGGCATAAATTTCAAAAATTTCATCGATTCATCTTTCTTCTTCTGGGAAATACCCTCTGGTTCAGTTTTTCTTGCTATATTTCTAAACATATCAACTTCTATTCGTGTACTATTCATAACTTATTTCTTGAGTTTTGATGTCTTAAACGTAAAATTCAACAACTTTTTAATTTTGAAATATTGTAGGTATTCTTGGGGAAAACACATTTTAATTCATTTTTGAACAGAATAAAGTCTGTCTGTATCGGCATGTTTTTTAATTTTTTTTTTTCAAGAATGCTTATGTGAGAACGTAGTCCGTCTAGTCTAAGTCTTAGACATTTTCAGATTGTCTGTGACTGTTAATTTTATTAGATGTACACTGTCGGTAGACATGTAGGTGTGGCCAGGCTCCAGGTATTCAATTTTGATTGTCTGGTTCTCATTGCAGCAATCGTTAATAAGTTTATGTTACAATCTAGGGCTGGATTACATTTTTAATTTATTTTATTATTAGTAAGTACTATTAATTCGTTTATATTTCGGCATTGATAATTACTTCTGACTGAAGTAATTATCTGATAATCACGAATAACACTTGCGCTACCTAGAGCGCAAGACTAATATTGAAATGAATCAGCTATACATGATAATGTGTACCAGTGAGTACCGTAAAACGGGGTCAATAGGGATGCAGGGGTCAATAGGGATAAAATCGATGAACAAAATTGAAGCGGAAACACTATCAGAAATCTACCGATAATCGTCTGATTTTTTATGAGTTTTATAGTAGAATATTGAATTTTTATACTGGTAACACTTTTTTGACGTGAAGATGGTCACAAGTCAGAAAAAAATACATCTGAAGTTCGCCGTTCAGCAGGACGTGATTTTGTCCCTCAAAAACTTTGAAAAACAAGCAGGAAAAAGTGATTTCTATTAAATGAATCGTGCTGAGTAACAAAAGTTAGTGTGTTCTCCATCCAAATCAAGTATGTTACTACAATTTTCTTGTTTAATTTTAGTTTAAATCGAAAATTTATGAGTGCCGGTAAATTTTGCAAAAAAAGAGGGTAATAGAGACGCCTACAGGATATTATCGGGATGTCTGTGGGGTGAATAGGGACGAGAGTCCTACAAACTAAGGACGTGGTTGTATGAAAAGGGACACTAAAGCATGGATAGGGACAGGGGTGTCACTCACCAATATCGCTAGTATTTGTCTATAATAATATTATTATTCGTTATTACCTAATGATGGGTGGTTTGGTTAGGCTTATTTATTTAGGTACTTAGGGACTTTTGCTTTTTGCAGGCACAATGCCACGAAAATATAAGCCCAGCCAAAAGAAGAATTTTAAAAAATATGACCCGAAAGTAATAAACGACGCCCTCAAGGAATATAATACAACTAATAAATCATTAGTAGACATACAGAGAATCTATGGTATTCCAAAATCTGTCCTACACCGACACAACACTTTTATTATAAAGCCACAGGGCGGTCAACCTTCTCTTAGCCAAAATGAAGAGGTTGTTTGATGTGATGTGAATGAAGACGTTGTTTTCAAATTAATAAAACAAACAAAATTTTTTTTTTCTCTTTTTTTCTAATTATGACATTGGGGTCCAGTATATAGGATAGTAGGTTTGAGTAGGTATTTTGATTCTCCAATATTTACTTTCTGCACTTACTAATCTTTTGACTCGGCTAAAGTCGAAATAGGTGGGTAGTTGCTTTTTTTGTTTTTTTATAAGTTTAATGAATCTGATTCAAAAGTCGTTCGTAAGTCGCTAAGGAAGCAATGAAATCTGTAGAGGTATAATGTATTTTACATTATTTCTATAGTACTGAATTTCTTATTTTTTCATTCTTAGTTCTGAATAATATTATTTGGGGGTTTGTGACAACCCTGACCATATTTCTCTATTGTTCTCAATGCCGTCCCTATTAACCCCTATACGTGTATGAATAGGGATAGCATATATTTTAAGTATTTACATAAAAGAAGCTCACTATCAATAAGTTTCGCATACAATTTCATAATATACAAGTTAAGACTAAACTTTTAATGTAGTAAAGTAATAGTTGTTGATACAAAATTCATTAGAAAAGGGCACTCAAAGTTGAAAACCATCCCCATTCACCCCATTTTACGGTACCTATTTTTTTCAAACGCTTGCTGTCTTGTTATTTTGACAAAACGCAGCAAGCTAAGCTTGCAATGTTTTACCAAAATACAGGGTCACTCAATCGGCCGGGCATACGTGCGCACGCTCCTCTGTCACAATAAAACGCTGCAACCTAGAGTCTTGCATCGTTTTGCCAAAATATTTGATCCTAATTTTAGGTTACTTTAAAATGTCACATTAGAATATCTTGGTGTTGAAACGAAGAGATAAAGTTTACTACTTAGTTTTTAAATTATGATCTTTGACCTTCTCTTTTATCGTTTTCCTATTTCGGGGCACCACGTGATAAAAATATGATTATCATCAGACATTTAAACATATTATTATGAAGTCTTACCCGCTGCGCCTTTCGTTTATCTGCCCGCTGGTTCTGATGGTAGATCCTGGAGAAGTTGGAGACGATTACAGGCACAGGCAGCGCGATCACTAGTACTCCGGACAGAGAACAGACGCCGCCGACGATCTTGCCTGCTATAGTCCCGGGCACCATGTCTCCGTACCTGGAATCAGGATAAGTCATGTTAGATTTTGGTCTTTACTTCTTTTGCTGGAGTCTGTGTGTGAATCAGGAATTTTCGTGTTAGTTTATTACGGTCTTGAGTCAGAGTTAGAGTCCAATCGTTTATTTCTTTAGAGTTACAAAATAAGCACTTAGACAAGTCACATTTTTACTATATAAACAGCTTGATAAATAGTTATTACTATCAAACAAGAAATAAGGTGCAATTGAATCTAATTCACTTAAATTTTTTGTCCACTAGCGGAAGAAGTGAAAAAGACTTGTGTGTGTCTGTTCAATTCAAATATAGTCGTGATTGTATTATGCGTGTGCTTATTTTCGCCGCTCATTAGGATTTTGATTACGAATAAAAACAAACCAATGATCGTCGACAATAGTACATGGGACACGACAACATCTTAATAGAAGTGTGCCTGTGTTAGGTTTTGTGCTAAAATTGCTTTATTAAAATTTTGTGCCTGAATGATGAGTAATCGTGGTAGGTTTTGTGTCTAATTTGATGATTGTCTTGCACTCGTAGGTGTTTCTGGGAGCTTTGTTAAATTTTGTACACTTTTACAGGATGTTAGTAGGAGTGTGAGAATTCTCGTGTTGGAACCGTAACCGTATCCTGATGGTGGTTTGGAGTAAGTTTAAAAGAGGATGTGAGAGCTTTTGGCAATATTTGATGGTATTCTCGGGCCAAGACCAAACAAAATATACAATATTTGTAATAATTATTACGTCTTTCGTAGTCGCCTTTATGTCGCTTTTCTTTTCGTAGCGAATCGTATTCCATAGGTTTATAAATTCACAAAAATAGCCCCATACTTAAAGAAAAAATAACTTTTAGCACACCTGTAGAATTGATCACTTTCCTCAAATTCAGACAAAAACATAATTTAGGATTCATAACGGATGTAAGCGAGTTAACTAAGAACCTTACTTGTGTTGGAAGAACGCCAAAGTTTTATCCTAACAACTTCTCACAAATAAGGTTCGTCCGTTTACATCCGTAATGAATCGTCAAACTACATGGTAAAAAATTATTTATAATATTTTAGTTGTTTACAAAAAAGATAGATAGATGGTTTATTTGGTTCACAAATAAACAGCACAAACAACAATTAGAAATAGATAAGTAGGTACATAGGTATATAAACAAAAAACTAGAATTGAACCTTATGTTTAGGTACCTCAACCTCATCAGTATTGGTCCACAGCTGGACGCAGACCTCCTCCTAATAAGCGCCTTATTGGCGTTTATCTCATGGAGTGTAATGCCCATAATCCCCACGCTGGGCATGCGGTTAGGGCTCGTTGTTTGGAGCGCCTGGCTGTACTAATTGCTACGTACGGTAGAATTGGCGTCGCCTGTAAAACTTTTGTCCCAGTTGACATTGACTCTTTGCTCTTTCCTTATATTTTTGCCAACTATTTGTTTTTTAAATTTATTCATAACAACGACGATAGTGGAAGAAGTGATGAAAAAACCTACTAAACTGAACTAATTAGCACGTTTGGCTTGCATCATTGACACGGAATAACTGAAGTGTTATTTACCATGACAGTTTATAAAAGCTAAGTGTGTCCCAAAACTCACGTTTTACAAACTGTACCTACTGTGGTTTGTCAAAACTTGACGCAATACTTACAAAGTTTCATTGGAATCTTCATTTTTACTCAGATACTTCGACGGAAAAAGCAGTAACATTAACTAATTATTTAATCAGACGATTATGGTTTTATTGGGAAACAGTATAAACATTTTGTATTTTGTAGTATAAAACAGTATTATTTTAGAACAAAAAAGAAATTTATAATTAAATAGCAGTGAAATTATACGCAGTTCGAGCTCTTGGCTGCTCTTGACTTTTCCGCGCTTCATTCGATCGTCCACTTTGTCATATTAACAGTATGCCCTAAGCAATTTCCTGCAAAATTGTACTTCAACATCGTTAAGCCAATATCGATTTTGAAGTACATTCGAGATTCTGAGATATATATATCTAAATCGCCACATATAGCTGCCACCTTCATATTTAGGGAAATCTTACTTCGATCTTTTATCTTGAATTGTTTTAGAAACATGATTGATGAAAAGTTTTCGAGAATATTTTAAATACTTTGATATTTTGCACACGTTTTGCTATTTATCTCAGGAACAGCCTACTTTTTGCTGAGACACCTAGAAGTATTTCTTTATGTATGTATGTCTTGTAATTTTTCGATAATGTTTCATTTACTTTGAATTAGGTAAAAACAGTTTTGGCATAGAAAATTCGGTGCTCTGCTATGTACTTCTCACTCGCGAAAAAGCCATATCTCGTCATCTTGCTCGAAATCCATGTCGTAACGGCACTAAGGCTCTATAAGATAGTTAAAAGGATCGATCAAAAATTTAGACCGGCGAAATTTTGATCGATGTTTGAAAGTGACCTTGCTAAACAAAACAAATTGTTTTCCACCACAACGAACTCACATACCCGTAAAACAAACAAACCCGTAAATTCAAACAACATTCCTAACACACGCTTCTCCGTTCATCTCAAGCCCATGAATCACTCTTGCGCAGGCAAAACAAGTAAAAACGTCAGATATTAATTATCTAGTTTACTACATTTTTCTAAGCACGTGCTTGGTATTACGTCTTTGATACAACAATAAAACTAACAGGCTAGACGTTTCTTTATCACTTCCAAACGATATCATAAATAAACTATTGTTGTAAAAAATGTGGGACAACTACTGGCCCTAATATTTAGAAAATATTCTTTCGAATATGTTATCTATATATATAACAATGAAACCCGTTTTCCGTTGTCACGACATAACATGAAAACGGCTTGACCGATTTGGCTGATTTTTTTTTAAATGTTCGTTGAAGTTCAAGGATGGTTTTTACGGCGAGAAAAAATCTAATATTTGCCGGGAAACACCTATACACGTTTCCATAGGCACAACTCGTGCGAAGCCGCGGGCCACAGCTAGTTATTCTATAAATGATTATTTAACTGACAAAGATTTTCTGCTTCGTGAATGACATTCGTTATTTTTAAGTTGTTTTCATTCAACATAGGCGGCTTGCTCAGTTTTGTTTAATTTTATTGTAAGCCAAATATAACCTTAGTTTCAATGATTATTACTTGTAAACAGACATTGCACTCTGTAAAACCGGTAGGAATACCCTAT
This sequence comes from Eupithecia tripunctaria, assembly GCA_955876795.1. NCBI lineage: Eukaryota > Metazoa > Arthropoda > Insecta > Lepidoptera > Geometridae > Eupithecia > Eupithecia tripunctaria. The sequence continues at coordinate 1,696,678 of OY041624.1, read as the reverse complement.
ATCATAAAATATAGATAGACATAAAGACACCTGTACCTACATGTATTTCATACAATAAATGATTTTTACTTAACTTACTTTACTTTACCTACGCTAATCCCTTATAAAGTAACCCCCTTGTGGGACCACCTCGAGATTATATTCTATGCAAAAGAAGAGATTCGAAGTAAAAGTTTTTGTCGTTGACCCATAATGAAAATAACCATAGCTACCGGCAAATATTTTAGAAAAAACCTAAGAAATGTACTATTCTCTGCCGCTAAACGCGTAAAAAAATCAATTCCATAGTTTTCCGTCCCGCACATTAGTACGTCTGCAATGACGTACTTGCTACCTTACGAAAAGGAATAAGCAACTTTCTGTGCAGGTTATCTATAAAGTCCATTATAGCCAAAGTAATTGCTAGTTGCAACATAGTAATGTTCCATGCAGTCCTATTTTACCCTCGATGCAACGTAAAGCTATCTTCGAAATCATTAGGTCGATCTTAAATATAGTTTTAGTGTTCTTTGAACTCCGACGTTAGGTTTATTTGTTTGTACAACTAGTTTATATAATATCCTTAACCTATTGAGTCTAATCTTGGTTCTAGAATCCTTGATAATGTTTGTAAGCAAAGGAGTTACACAACCAAATTAATATATTGTGAAACATGTCACCAAAGCTAAGTTTCGTTTTGAATTGACACCATTGTTTCTTTATAGTGTTTTGTTTATTGTCTACACTAATATTATAAAGAGGAAAAAAATCTTGTTTGTTTGTTTGTATGGAATCGGCTCCGAAACTAATGGACCGATTTAAAAAAATGTTTCATGATTAAAAAGCTTACTTTTCAGGGAGTGATAAAGGCTATATTTGATCTGCGCGGGTGAAACCGCCAGGCACTGCTAGTTTAATATAATTTTTTTATTTACCTTGGTCACGGCATCACGCGTGAAGGGTTGGACTAATTTCAATTATTATTTTTTAATTTTTGTTTTTGTCAGCAGGTCTTATGAATGAAACTATTAAGACATTTAGAAACATAAATTTAATCACAAGTGAAGCCGCAGGGTGCAGCAGAAAAAACAAACGTAATTAAAAGAGTAATAAAGAAGAAAATTGTCTGTACCAATACCATGGCCACTTCAATTATTATATTATTCCAGGTATTTTATTTCAAGATCTCTCTGAGCCTCAAGGGGCAAAATATCTGTTTTATTATTTACGAAAATTTCGGGAAATTCCCCAACCAAATATAAACTAAATGGGTATCTTACTTTACCCACAGAGGAGAAGAGCAAGCTATGGTTACTTCACAGTTATAAAGTCTACGTATTTAGTTTTCTACTCAACTGTACACAAATCTCCTCAACCTCAACCTCAACAGCCTGTATTGGTCCACTGCTGGACGCAGGCCTCCCCTGATAAGCGCCTTGTTGGCGTTTATCTCAAGGGTAATGCCTATAATCCCCACGCTGGGCATGTGGGTTGGGAATCGCAGTTCGGTGGTAGAATTGTTCTGCAAGGGGCGCTGCTGCCCGCCCCCTGGTGGTATATCTGAGTCACTTCTTACGATCCCCGCTTCTTACGACACCCGCGGGAAAAGTCGGGGTGGTACAAATTCTAAGACACCACCACACTGCTCTGTATACAAAGACAGTCGTCGAAATGTATTGCTTAGATTTAAACTGGCTTGTTTTCTCTGTACACAACAGCCAGTGTAAATCTATGCAATACATTCCGACCACTGTTGTTTATTTAACTGTGTTCATTATAATAATAGCCCTTTGTTCAATTTAGTTATAAACGGTTTGGCTGTGTGGGCATTAGAATTTGCACCACCTCAATTCCTCTGGCGGGTGTAGTAAGAAGCGGGGATCAGCCGGGGACGGGGGCAGCAGCAATAAAGGCTTTGTTTGTAAGAAAATTTAAAAAATCCACAAAAAAACGAATCGTCTGCGGTTTGGTTTCTGCTAAGGGTTTCTGTGGTAGGTATGTGTAAAGGAATGACCTCCTTCAGTATTATTGTTATTATTTTATTTTATTTCAAACCAGTTTCTGCCAAGTTGTTTCTGAGGAATGTATAATAGTGATTTCTAACCCAAGGACCTGATTTATGGGATAAAAAGAAGCTTATGTTTGATTCCAAGATAAGAGCTACCTATATGCAACATATATCCATACATACGCACTTTCACGTTGATAATATATTACTCGTATTGTGAAGTAGCATTGAAAATCCATATTTTATCTCTAACATCATTAAATTATTTATTTATATGTATCTACCTGTTATATTGATTAAATACGTGTTATTAACTGTCTGTGCACCATCAATCTTTTGTTCTTTTATCCATCACAAGGTTAGTTGGGAGTTATCGCTCTTAGCGATAAGGTCGCCTTGTACTGTTTATTATTGTAACATAGATACAAGCTTTTATGTACCTGAATTAATTTCAAGTTAAGAACAGAAGTGTTAATTAATTATTTCTGAAAAACTTGGGAGAGGCTCATTCAGCAGTGGGCGTATATGTGTATACTGAAACTCAACATTCATAAAAGTAACAATGTAAAATTCCTACAAAATATTATTTTGAAGAGGGTCTACGCGACGCTACGACGTAGAGGGTCTACAAACTTCGTAGCACGCCTACGCGCCTAGTTCTACGGCGTAGCAAATCTCGTAGCAAACATTTCTGACTAATAATTCATTAAACCCAATTAAAATACCTCGACTGAAGGAAACGATTAACAAATAAACTAAACTACTCCTTCTAAGCATCGAAGAGCGTAAATTCATGAACAGCTCAAGCAATTTTAGGCCTTATGGGAGTGTAGTAAAGGTTATTTCTTTTTACTGCGATGTTGAAGGGTCGACCTTGGGGAGTTACGTGGATACACGGGAGGATATTTTGCGTTTAATTTTATTAGCTTTGAAGAACCTCAATTAAGTTTATAGTTTTCTAAGTTTATAGCTTGCTAACTTGAAGCCTCTTATAATTTTACACAGGTAGATATAATCTTACTTTGTTGTAAACTTTTTATTTGTTGTAAGTAGGTTTGTTCATTGATTTGAACAAGCTTTATAAAAGAACAAACTCTCTTGATTCAAGGTAGCTGTATTTTAGGGTTACAAATAGGTTGTTTTATTTTATAGAGTCAAACGCCGGTTATCTTTAAAGCGTTTCTTATAATTCTAATTGAACTCAGATTTTGTCGTTGTTTATAAAGTAGCTAGGCAAGCTAAAGACAGGGCGCTATGGTGCTCATAAAGGGTCTATATCCAGCAGTGGACTAATAATTTAGTTTATTTTAATAAACTATAAACCAACTTCAAGTTTTCCCATGCATGCCAGTGTTAGAACTGGACCAAATTGGACCACACGGGAAGCACCAGCTTTCGAATAAAATCATAAAAATCGAATCACCCAGTCAAAAGGCAAATATATAAAAAACATTCGAATTTAGAACCTCCTTTTTTTAAGTTAGTTAGTAAAGTCTAATTATCTGCGAAGATGATGTAGATCGTTTGAAAAACCTGATTCATTCTAGCAATAATCCAAAAGTTACTAGTTAAATATTACGTTTAGTAGTTTCGATACTCAAGAATCAGTTCTAACTTTTCATACAATTTAAATTAAAGAACATTCATAGATAACCATGTTATTCTCATATTAGAAAACAGTCAGTATTGGTTTTTTGATCCGTCATGACACTGCTAATCAACAATACTTTCCTTTAGGACCATTTGGTTGACTTTGCAAAATGTTGAAATCCCAAAATGTATCAATTCCCGGAATGTTCATATTTTTGTATCGCAAAATGTTCAATTCTTAGAATGTTGAATCCCCAAAATAAATAATTTACTAAAATGTTGACCTTTTTTGGGAATCACATAGTTTTTTTTTTTATTTCAACATTTTGCAAAGTCAATAGAGTTCTCATAAAGGAATACTTTTTCCCCGAGTTACACGTTCCGAGATACATTCAGGGAGTTTGACATTCAGTGAATGAACATTGAAGGAATTGGACGAAGGGGAATGTAAAAAAAAAAGCTAGACTGGACAGTCAGGGAATGGGACATCTGCTGAGTTACAAATGCGGGGAATGGACATTCATGGATTAGACGACAAACAGGCTGGACATTCAGGACCTAAGATGTGACCAAAACTAGACTAAACTAATCTGACAGGACTAAAATGATGCCATCCTTATTAAACTATTGCATAGCTTCTATCGCGGGCCTTGAGCGCGGGGACCGAATCCAGAAATTCCGTAACGTAAAAACCTCACGCTCCCCACTCCGACCGGAACAGCGGTGATACTTTTTAGTTTTGCCATCTATCGTTGAATAGTAGAACTTTTAATGACTTTTTGAAATATGACGTTTGTCTCTTTAGTTCAGCAACTCGCCTCTAGATGGCATTGCAATAGCTTTACCGCGGCAGTCTCCGAGTGCCACACGTCTTTTTATTTTGATGGTTATGTCAGGTACGGCGACATTTTTAAAGATAAGATAAAGATAAAGATCGTTTATTTGCTTGAACACAATGTAGGTTACACAGATGTTATAGTATTTTAGTTTCAATTATGTTCTACTAAGACTAGCATGCAAATGTTACAGTAGATAAGTAAAAAAGTTATTATGTATTCTAACTATGATCTATAATGTAATTTTAGACAATGTCAAAAATAATAATAGTAAACAGGCGCAATAATTGTAATGAATATAAGATGATGTCAAAATTTATCTGTCATAAAGTCGTTAATATTATAATAGCATTTCTTAATTAATAATTGTTTCAATTTACACCTAAATTTATTGTCATCAAGATCTTTTAATGATTTTGGTATTTTATTATAAATTTTACGTGACATACTGACTACGCTTTTTTGTAGGAAAGCTGTTTTAATGTTTGGTATTTGGAGTTTACTGCTATCGTCTATTTCTTACAATAAAATCAGACTTGCGTGGGATAAGATGGGGACGCTTTCTAACAAATAGTGCCATTTCAAATATATATAACGACGGAAGCGTTAGTATATTGTGCTCAATGAACAAAGGTCTGCAACTGTCGGTAGCGTCCAGTTTAAACATTGATCTAATACATCTTTTTTGTCTTTTAAATATAAGGTCTTTATTAGTAGAGTTAGCCCAGAAAATTATACCAAACCTTAGGATGGACTCTACTGTTCCACTGACTGTACTGTTTAGTACTGTCAAATTATTTAAGTTTAGTTTTGGCGACATCTGAATAGACCTTTAACTCCCCGGATTTACCCCCGTACGTACACGACCCGATGAAAGTTTAACTCGACTAACAAACAGGAAAATATACTGTAATTAGCGTTATACGCTACCGTGTGTTTACCTTACAAGCAACGTGCTTTACTGACCAGATTAGTTCACGTTTTCATAGGATAATTTCAGTTATTTATTGATAAGAAAATTTCCTTACATGTCAAATACATTAAAGACAAGAAAGAAACAAATACATCTAAACAACTTATTGCACAAAATAGTTTAAACTAAGTACGTAATAATATTTCTTACGAAAAGTAAGTATTAGTTTTTTTTATATATTATGATATTACTAGCTTCGCCCCGTGGCTTGGCATGCCTTTCCCACGGGACCTGATTTATGGGATAAAAAGAAGCCTATGTGTTATTAGGCCTAGAATTACATGTATGCAAAATTCCCGATCCGTTCATTAGTTTTTGCGTAAAAGAGCAACAAACATACATACCGACATATTTACAAACTTTCGCGTTTATAATATAAGTATGATAATTCGATCAACGATATCGGCATCCTCGAGTTTGTCTCCTGAACTCTTCTACACTGTAGAAAGCCCTGTTTACAAGGATTCTCTTCGGTTTGTACGTGAATATAGCCGTCGCCGCGGCACTAGTTATAGTCTGGCAGATTATTGTATATTTTAACTCCTATATAGTCAATTTTGTTATTTGCTTTCGTCAATCTTGTTGTAGGTAGCTTTAGTCGGTGACTATGTCTAGTAAGGTAGTTGCGGGCTTCAGCCCACGTTGGGAATTCCTTACGGGGACTTCTGATAACTTTGCCCACTTGCAGAATAAATTCTCTTAGCAACGCACGTCAGTATTTTAGTCTCTTCAAAGAGCTCCCGAGCTAGATGATAGATTTGTTGTCTTTAAAGTAAAAAATATGTTTCAAGCATATATAACTGTATTCTGTTGATCCTGAACCACCCTTAAAAGTTAAGCATTAACGTTTTGTTAGTACGTAAAGTAGGTACATGTGTGGGACAAATCTTGCAACTGATTATTTTTTGTGTAAAGCCGAATGGGCCATGCAAAAAGCTTCTAGCTTTCTACCTTTTTCCATCCATAGATGCCTTGCGGATAATTTTAAACCAAATATCAGTAGGAGCGTGCCATTAGTCAAATTAAGATCGGTCAAAGTAAACTGAGAATCGTCCCCGTACGTACACCACTTATGAAAGTTAAACACAATAAACACAAATAGGAAATACTGTAAATAGCGTTATACTCTATCGTGTTATACAAGCAAAGTGTTTATTGTCGGGATTGGTGGATTTATTCACGACTTTGCAGATTATCCAATCCTTTTGAGCTTTTAAAAACTAATTAATAAAGTCGCATACACATATTATAAGTATTTATTAATTTATACAAAGTATAAACCTACTTACAAAGTAAGTACACCTAATGCAAAAGAGTAAAAAAATAAATAAAAATCAGCCCAGTTCGATATTTGTCAGACCTAGATAACATAACCTCAATCTCAACCTCAACCAGCCTGTGTATTGGTTCACTGCTGGATGCCAGGTCTCCCTTGTTGAACGCCTTATCTCATAGGGGTAGTGCCCATAGTGCCCGGGTAGTGCCCGGGTTGGGAATCGCAGTTCAGTGGTAGACCGGTTCGGAGATATTATTAAAGATGAAAGATGATGTCTACTCTAAAAACTTCGCTTCTTTAAATACTAAAACTGTAGTCACGCTCGTTGATTAAATATAATCTTAGTAGGACGGCATGAGTGGGGTAATTTTCAATCCTTATCTTTAACTACGCGAATTATATAAAACAGTGCCGAAAATTAAACCTGTGCCGCGCCAAGCTTCAAGTTCCTTACGTTTTCTTGTATGCAAGTTGCGAGTGTAAAAAATGGCACGTTCCTCGAGCTTCCGTTTATTTTTCTAGTGACTGCATAAGAGACCAGTGTTTTGTTTCAGTTCTTCATCCTCTTACTATACGTATACGCGTATATTTCTGTGAATTTGTATGTCTGTTTCGTTTGATCATCTAAAATGACCGCAAGCTTTGTGTCTCCGGAATAAAGCTTAATAGCTTTTATAAGAATTTGTTTTCACCTCTTTTTACCTACACTAACGTTTCACTGACATTTTGAACGATCTATTCAAATTACGCGTTAGTGTACCAATCACATAAATTTTTAGAGTCCGAATTAATTTAAAAAAGGTACGAGTATAACATGAAACATCAAATAACAGCTAGGTTATCACAAAAAATCACGCAAACCTCAGCACGCGCATAATATTAAAGTGGCTTCTTCTCATTTGTCAACATTTACATCTCGTACGTACTTCAAAATCGTACTTCAAAATCGTTATTAATTCCAGAATCTGTAAAAGCTACTACCTTCATATTTAGGGATATGAACGATCTTTTCTTGAATAACGTGTTTTAAAAACTCGATTGGTGAGAGTTTTCTCGGTAGTACATTTTTTTAAAAATAGATATTTTGTATACATTTTGATATTTATCTCAGGAACAGCTAAAATTTTTTATTCGGTTTTTGTTTTGGTAAGTAACCTAAAAGTATTTCTTTAGTTATGTCTTTTAATTTTTTCGATTGTTTGTTTCACTAACTTGTAATGAGATAAAAACAATTTTGGCGCATAGGAAATTTGGTGCACGTCTCTGCTCTGTATTCTCACTCGCGAGAAAACCAGTCTTGTCATCCCACTCGAAAACCATCTCGTAGCGGTGCTATTGCACACTCATATATAATATTAAAAAACTAAATGAATCTTTTACATTTAGATGCATAAAACTGAGGAGTGCAAAAATTGCACCCTAAATGCAAAGACTATAAATACATTAGCACCTAACGTTAGTTGAAGAGGAGCTGCACGTAAACAAATATTGTTGCAAGCCGCTCGCAAATTCTGGGCAAATTGATGAAACTACCTCTCAGTAGGCCCCTTTACCTCCCCATAAAGGTTCCTCCCTTGCCCACCCTTTCTACCTTCTCCCATTTTCCCATTTCCTGCCTATTGGAGTTTGCTCCGTTTCTAATGACCTCATAACACAATCTTATGTAACGTACTGGAAGATTATTTTCAATGAAATTGATTGCGAGTTACATATATTTTTATACGAAAGTTTTATTCGACGCATGTTATTTTGGAATACGAAATTTTGTTCACAAGATGTTGTGATTTTAGGTTTTAAGATCTTTTTCTTCCTATGATCTTTTTTGTCGGTCCTTTTTTCAGTCAGTCGCAAAGCGATCCATCTGATATGTAGATACGTAATATTTTAGGTATTCATTAAATAGCGAAGTCCCTTAAAGTACATATTATGGTATGTAGTGTATATTTGATTACATTAGTTTATTTAATTAGATTAGTTAGCAGTAATTTCTTTGTTTTTGTTATGTATTGATGGTGCAATAAACTTATAATCTATTTATCTATCTATATTTGTTTTCAAGTATCTTAAATAGATTTATTGTGTGCCACCGTCTACTTTGTTTTTATATGCACGGTCCATCCCAACGTTGCCTGGAAGAGATGCCTGCGCTCTCAGCGATACAGCCCTTTATACTTTTTGTTTAAGTTTTCTCTGTATTCGTTTTGCTGCTAGTGTGGTATAATAAAGTGTTATATATCTATCTATCTATCTATATTGAAAAATTCGAGGAATTTTTCAATAATTGCACCTAATTTATGAAGATTACAGCTTTCTCATGTAAAGAAAATGAAATAACCTTGCTGCATAAAACTTCCTTTCGTTTCGACTTGTCATTTTTTACTTTTGATAATCCGCCCGAGTCCTGTGTAGGTATGTAAAAGGTTGCCAGGAAGTGCTCGCTCATAGCGATATTTTCTATTCCTATTCCTGTCCTGTGATTCTGTTTTTATTTGATGTGCAATAAAGAATATTTGCATTGTATTGTATTGTATCCATACTTTACTAATGTTATAAAACCGAAAGTTATTCTGTTTGTCTGTAATCTTTTCACGCCTAAACGTCTTAACCGATCTCAATGAATTTAGGCATTGCAATAGATGGTATTCCGGGGAAGGGCATACTATTATCCGGGATATCATCTATTTCCAATCCGTCCTGACCATCTTTCTCGTCTATTCCGGGATAATAAGCAGCTTCTGGAATATTTTTGCCCCAGAAATATGTACGAAACCGCAGGGTTACGTTAGTCACGCTAATATTATAAATGTGAATGTTTGGGCGGATGGATGGATGTTTGTTACCTCTTCACACCAAAACTACTCTATGGATCGGGCTGAAATTTAGCATACAGGTAATTCTAATCCTGAAATCAAATATAAGCTACTTTTCATCTAATAAATCAGTTCCCATGAGATAGAAATCACCTTTAAGCGTTTCCATAGAAATAATACGGTAGGAGTGACACCTAAAATAGTATATATATACATAGAAAAAGTTATCTTACGAAATATAAAATGTTTAATTGTTTCTTCATATTTAATGGGCGCATGGTTAAAACTAAACGAACCTTGACACAATAATTTCAAATTATAAAAGAGATATAAAATATATCACTCCATTTTATTGTCCATAATTTTGAGAAGTTTTACGACATAATTACGCAATTTTTCTCAAATGTTTGGTGAAAGCTGGCTTCTGCGAGTGGTTTTGCTCATGACAACCACTTATAACAACCGTTATTAATAATAAGTTATTTTTTGAACTATAAAAAAGCCGAATCGGTTGAGTGTGTCTGAGAGTCCATTAGAATTGGATGCAATGGATAAAATGGATGTGTTTGTATGAGAATAAAGTTCTTTAAACCTAATGTTTCTTACCACGTACTCTTATTCGTAACTACTTAACCAATATACATGAAATTTGGTCTGTAGATAACTGATTCTGGTGTGGTTGTTGTTGTGGTTGTGGTCGTGCGTCACTGGCATGTCCGCTACACTCAACGCCTTGTCAAAAGTTGCTGATTTCGTACCTGTATACAAACCTAGCGACACAACCCCCCGTCTTTTTCTGCTAGATGTGAATCCGCCAACATGTTGGCAAACCAACATCCAACGCGCCGCTGTGTCAACAGTGTAGACAACTAGTGTACTCCTTTAAAGATATTCTAAGGCCCGTATTATGAAAGCTTCCTCAGTCATCGATATATGCTTGAGCAACTTTTCTAAAGCATAAACATCACTCAAGCATAGCTCTATGACTGAGCAAGCTTTCATAATACGGGCCTAAGAGGTGTAGTGTTCATGCCAGCATGCCCGTAAACATTTTCTCATGCAAACGTCAAAAATTCAGATTTTATTTATTATATTTGAATAAAGTAGTATTGTATTTCTTTATTTTAAGTAATCAAAACATATTCTAATCTTATATTTTATAGTGACGCGTGACCTGAGACCTGGTGAATATCTGGCGCAGCGCATTAGCGTCGACTGGTATTGATATGAAGCAGTTGAGCTACCAGTAGATTGTTTGCTACAGTCTGCAGTTAGCTCAATTGTTTCTCTTGTAAATAAACTAGTGTGTACCCAATTGGTCTGATTATAATTTTTTTGTTAATAAAACTACTTTAAAGAACCTCCTTTTTTCGAAGCCTGTTAAAAAATACAGGGTATAAACCAAGACTACTACCGAAAAATTGAGGATTGCGAACAGACCATGATTTTGATTACAATTTTTTTTGACGACCTCTGTGGTCCGGTGGGCGAAGGTCCGCCTGCGACGCAGGAGGTTGCGGGTTCGATTCCCGCCTCGGGACAAATATTTGTACGATCTGCAGGTATTTGTTCAGGGCGTTCTGGATGTTTTCTATATATAATAAAAAATATCTATCTATGTAGTGTATTGTATTGTGTATATCAATTATCTAGTACCCATAACACAAGCTCTGCTTAGCTTGGGGCTAGATAATGCTGTGTGAATAGTCCAGCATTTTTTTTTTTTTTTTTGGGAGCGGTTTTTTATTGGGTTTGTTCTGGGGCGGACACCACCCCCTTTGTTTTCGGAAGTGGTCTTGACACATTCCGTATATTTTGGCCGCGACTTGCAAACACATTGTTATCGAAAGTCGCGGCATCGGCTTTTGAAAAATATATTTTTCACGGCAGATGAGACATTTCTTGTTAAAAAGACAAGATACAAGCCAGGTTGGATTCCGCTCCAAAACAAACATATCAAATTGTTTGTGTTGGCGTCTCGGAGGAATAAAATGTTGTTTGTTGTTTGACACGGTGTGTTAATATCGGTTTCTTTAGCATAGTTGGCGAGCTTTTATAATAGAGAATGAGAGACAGCATTTAGGTATTTCATTGACTATTCGCTTACTGTGGTTTTGCCTGAGCTGTTGCCCTTTACCAGTACTGAAAGAGGTATTCAAAGGAAACATGCCCGTAGAATTAAATATCTGCCTAGCACCATGACTGTCTCACCTATAGTTTGTGTTTGTGTGTTTTTTTTTAAGCTATTGCATAGCTTCTATCGCGGGCCTTGAGCGCGGGGACCGAATCCAGAAATTCCGTAACGAAAAAACCTTGACGTTTGTCTCTTTACTACAGCAACTCGCCTCTAGATGGCATTGCAATAGCTTTACCGCGGCAGTCCCCGAGTGCCACACGTCTTTTTTTGTTGTGTAACGTGTTATTACTATTGTTATTTTTATTTCATTGTTGTATTTACTTTTATGTTAATAATGATGTATTGCTTTGTATTTAATTTGTCACTATGGTAGTACCTACATAGTACGTACTAACCTATGCACAAAAAGTGACGTGTAATTCTAGAAATTTACGAAATAAATGATTATTGATTATTATTGATTATTATAGAATGTTGCCTACAATGTACTGCCACGTCAGTCCCCTGGATAGGACCAGTTTATATTTTTGTTATTTTCTTGATTTTGTTGCAAATCGCGCTCGCCTCCGCTTTAGCTTTCCACCTCAAACACGCCCTATTGTCCGAGTTATATTTTAATGAACCACTAAAATACATTGTTTGCTTTGTTTTACGATATTCCCTGAATTTGACATGATGTTTACAATTCGAGCTATAAGGAAGTTTCGACATGCAGATTATTGCAGATCCATGGTCTTTTGTTTGCACGTGGTTCTATTTAGGAGTTGGAGTAGTTTTAACGTAAATTAATACTTTTATTACTGACAAACTGTGCCCCAGTACAAACTGTGTCAACTTTGCACGCGTTGTTCCTATGGAAACGTTTAAAGGTGTTTTCCCGGCAGTTATTAGAATTTTTCTCACATTTTAAACCTTCCTTAGACCTCCACGAATATTTTAAGACCAAGATAAGATAAATCCGTTCAGCCGTTCTCGAGCTTTAGCGAGACTAACGAACAGCAATTTATTTTTATATATAGATAGAAGATAGATGATTTATATATATATTGGATTAATATTAAAGTTTATGTTTTATGGACAATAATGTTGCTCGTTTGATAATTGAGAGATTGACTTTAGCTTTTTAACCACAACCTGTTATGTAATTCTAATTTTAATTATTTGAATCATTTCATATTTATTGAATTTGACATCAATAGTTTATCTTATTGTTTATTTAATTATGCCAGTTTATTGTTTTAATTGTACTTTTATGACGTAGCCTCTTTACAGCTGAACATTTTATCAACTATGTGCTACTTTTTGTAAAATGTATGTAATATTATTTATACATAAGAAGTAATTTTAATGTAATATTATTTAGACATTTTTTGGCATAACTAAGTGCTCCTTGTGTTCCTATGGTTGAAATAAATGAAATAAAATAATATTATTGGATTTTGTTTGAACCAGATCATGTTTATTGGCAGTGAATAAGTTAAAAGTAGAAAAGTATCAACTTTTTAAAATCTTTAAGGTTGGCATCACTGACGTCAGTTGATCCGCTTTAGCGTATGAACTTGTACTTTTGTAAATTTGTAACGAATAAGCTCAAAAACTACTAGACCGATTTCAAAAATTATTTTGCCATTAGAATGCTATATCGTCCCTAGCTTTATTATTATATTAAAAAAATATCCGCGAAGCCGGGACAATCCACTAATTCGAAATCGTTTTAGGTAATCTGTATCTCATGAAACGTGATAGCTAGACAGTTGACATTTTCACAGATTATGTGTTTCTGTTGCCGCTATAACAACAAATAAAATAAAAGTTAAATAATCTTAATAACTAAGGGGGGCAACGTTTTTGAACCTTGGGAACCGATCACCGGGGTAAAGCAACGTCGGGGGCGGTCAGTACTTGGATGGGTGACCGCGTCACGTTGACTTTTTGTCTTTTTACGAGGAAAGATTTGTATATTTGATTTATATAGATAACAAGCTGCGCCTCGCGGCTTCACACGCCTATCCCACGGGAACTGATTTATGTGTTTAAAAATATCTGTTCCGTATCTGTTTCGTAATCGATTTGAAAATAAGACGCGCAGACGCCAAATTGGAACTAACCACACCAATTATACCTTTTCAAACTAAATCTATTATTAAAATTAATAATAATATACCCAGGGTACTACGTGCTAACATAATAATATGGTTTCCGTCCATCACACCCTCTTTACTATTGTTTCCTATAGAATTCCTTGAGGCCATATTCCGCCATGTTAGTTTTAGTAGTTTCTATTTGCCTTACAACTCTGACCCCGTCTTCTATTGTATTCTAAGGTATTGTTAAAGGAAAAGCTTATATGTATTAGTCATTGGTTTCACTTACACAGGTGTGGTCTAACAAGATATAAAAAACGATAATTGTGTTTGTTTTAAATAACTACTCGTATAAACCGACTTCAAGTATGGTTTTTCACATGGATGCCATTGTCAGAACTGGACGATATTGAAATGGGACCACACGAGAAGCACCAGCTATCAAATAAAAAAAGAATCATAAAAATCAGATCGCCATTTTCATGATTCTTTTTTCATTTGAAAGCCTGTGCTTCCCGTGTGGTACCATTTTAGTCATTGCCATTGAAATAACTAAGCAATTGATACAAAATAAGTTTTTCAAAAAATTTGTTGAACTGACCCTTCCAACTTACAGTAAATTCACGGCACCTACCAAGGCAGTGGCTTACTTTTTTTATTGAAAATGCTCAAGCGTTTGACCACCAACTCACTTTAGAAAGTAAAGATGAAATTAAGATGGAGCACGCTTTTCCAGAAGGAACTTATTTACATTGAATTTGAAAACTCCAAGAATGTACTCTACTGTGAAAACAAATAGACAATGTGCATTTAACACACCACTACAATCACCAAACTCAAAAAATGCTTTATTTCCATAAATACAATAAATGTACACTTGATGTACAGGCGTAACAGGCGTAGTGATATTATAGCACTAAACTTGACAGGCTTACAGCCAGTTTTTGCGGTTTCTAGAACGCAGATCATCTTCATAATAAACTAATCAATGATCAAATTTCTAATGAAGTGTCATTGAGTTGCTTGAATGTTGATTACCTACGTTCTTTGCTACTCAACAGAGATTAGTTGACAAGTCTGTCAGACATTCATTAAAGCACATCTTTTGGCAACATTAAACGACTTTTTGTAAATTTTGCTAATTAAGCATTTTTCTTTGGTAAAGCGCTTGTCAAATCAATGTTTCTCACAGGCGTTCTGGATGTTTTCTATGTATAATAAAAAATATCTATCTATGTAGTGTATTGTATTATGTTTAGGTATCAGTTATCTAGTACCTATAACACAAGCTCTGCTTAACTTGGGGCTAGATAATGCTGTGTGAATTGTCCAGCATTATTATTATTATTATTATTATGTTTATTATTAATGATCAACTAATATGTGATTTTGCTATTTTGTTTAATCAGCGTTCGTGCAACCTGATTTGATTTTAATGTGTCAAAACAATAATTCGAGAAACCGGCTGTTAGCGTAAGATGTTGCATAAAACATATCACGCTAGACCAAAAATTCAAAGTGAAAAAATAACCTGGGTGATCAAAAATACTTTGATCACCCAGGTGCACAAAGTCCACCCTACGTAGCACCCAAGTAATTTACTTCGGATGAATTAAGTCTACCGAGTGAAAACCCACGTCCAAATTGGTCACAAGTAAGGCCTTTTTACTTTGTACAGTTACTGATTTTCCAGTACAAAATACAATAGGTTAAAATGTAGCCCGATATTTCTTATGCAACTGCTTTTGGCGCAGCCAGTTTGATCATTCGCTGCCAAAACTTTCTAACAAGTTCCTAAAAGTAGTTCCTATTTCCATTTCGATTACATAACCTCTTTGGATCGACTCGACATCATGATGTTCAGGTGGTTTGATATTTAAACTGGAATGAACTCTTTGTTTTGCGTTCTATTTTTGAAATTTTATGACGTTTTTTAACTTTTATTATTTTTAACAGGGATGACGTAGTTTTTATGCAAAAAGTCCTATTACTAAAATGGTCACCAGTTAAAAATAAAGTTATAGTGGTTTTGTGTTCTATTTTTGTATCTTGATGACGTAGCTTTTTAAACTTTTTTTCATTGTATATAGGGGTGACGTAATTTATGAAAACATCCTGTCAAGTCAACATTTGTCAACATTTATCGTAATAGTGCACAGCAATGAGTAAAAATCTCTTGATATTGAGGTGTTTTTGGAAAATTATTTCGATATAATCGCTTACGTGTATCAATCAACCAGGAATTTAATTGCCGAAAACTTTTACAACCGAGTGTTGTTAAAATTTATTGCTTTTTTTTTTAAACCAAAAACCGAATTCGAATTTCTATAGATTTACACTGTTTTTAAGTTTTACATGTCAAATACTAATCCCAAAAAAAAACATGTATAAAGGACGTCCTCTGTGGCGCGGTGGGCGAAGGTCTGCCTGCGACGACGAGTGTGTATTAATAGGGTATATGCATGTGATTTCAAAATGGCTAAAAAAATATATACGTATTCTCTATTTATATAGAAACATATCTACATATTTATTTTTGCATTTTGAGATGTTTTTATTGTAGAATTTAACCATTGAAAAATTGATATTTTAAATCACAATCGCAAAATTTCAAAACGCTACGCCATTGACTAGAGCGGACGTGACATCACTGTACACATTTCTTCTTTTTTTATTCTGCTTGCTGCACCTTGATTTGACACTATTCTGCCCACTTGACATTTCGTATTGTCGATTATTTTCAGTTTTTTCGGAAAACCTCTTTCCTGAGATGATTACTACCAAGGTCGTCACCAAAGGTTTTAATCAAGTGTGTACGTCGACGTCACATAAACATGGCGCCAATATGGCAGCGTTTTTATCACCCGAAAATAATTGTAGTTTTGATTTGTTTTTTTTACCTTGTTAATGCGAAATTCAGTGAGCGTCTTATCATTCCTCGGTTAAATAATGACCTAAAGAATCGATTAAAACAATAAAAAAATCGATGCATATACCCTATTGTAAATAAATAATATAATAAATAAATAATGTTGGACTATTCACACAGCATTATCTAGCCCCAATCTAAGCAGAGCTTGTGTTATGGGTAGGTACAAGGTAACTGATATACATAATACGGTACACTACATAGATAGATATTTTTTTATTATACAAAGAAAACATCCAGAACGCGCTGTACAAATATCTGTAGATCATACACATATTTGTCCCGAGGTAGGAATCGAACCCGCAAACTTCTGCGCCGTCTTTGATTATGCATCATCATAGTACATACCATAACACAAGATCTGCTTAGCTTGGGGCTAAATGTTGTCCAACATTATTTATTTTTATATAAAACCGAATACAGAACCTTTTATTTTTAGTCTAATAAAAAGAGAAACTACACTGACAAAGTCGGAATTAACATTATTTATCCAATCTTTAACTCACAAAGCATCAAACGATTTTCCCTCAAGATCAAACTATTTTATTTAGTTTACGAGTTGTTTTCCTTTGTCTATTGTTTCTTGTTTATTCGAATTGCTCCGAATTCAAATGTTAGAGTCGAATGTAAATTTTAGTATCTAATGTTCTTTTTATTTGGACGAAGGTAAAACGTTGTGTTTTCTGTCTTACGGTTTTCTGCACAGATATTATATTATTTGAGTTTGTACCAACAACATTATATATGCATTATAATCTTTTTCTACCGTACCTACAACATGTGTTTCGTTCTAAATGGATCAACTATAGAATGGCCACAGCCTACTCCAGTTGATCATTTAAGAAGGCTCCGATTTGCATTGAATGATTACTTATGGTTTTGTGATTTTATAACTGCACATTAAGTATATTTTTTTACGTTTTTTTATATATTTATTTTAAGGTGTTTTTTTATGTAAGTAATTAAAGCAATTAATTGATAAGTAAAAAAAAGAAGTGACAGATTATATTTTGTTCATGTAGGTAATAATTTAATTTCTATAACTACTCCAACTGTGAAATTAATTTCATATATAGGTATATTACCGTGCGTGCGTTACACTAATTGTAACCAGGTACTAGACAAATGAAGCCTCGGGCAATAGCTAGCTATAAATAAATCTTGACATTATAAAAAATTATATATGAAACAAAAAGCAACCAAGGGGTACACTTTGTTTGCCTTTTATTCCAAATATAAAAAGAAACAATCTGTCTACTCAATCGTTTATCAATATCCATCTATATTCCATTTAAAATTAGAGAGAAAGGCGGCCATTTTATTTTTTTCCAACATATTTTCAGCCGTAAAACCTGTCAAAATTAAGTGAATATCGGTATATACCAACGCTCACACTAAATGACAGTTTGCTCTATTTTTGTAATGGACTATAGACAAATATCAGTCAAATACATGCGTTTCAGACCATGCTAAACTGGGTGAATTCAAAAGTAAACACTAAAAAGGAATTACGGGTTTTGACCAAGTTATAATAATTATAAAAAAAACTTGAGAGGTGTCAAGGGACACCCGGATGGAACGAAGTTCCTTTCGATTAATTAGTGAAGGAATTGTAATAAAATTTTATTTTTTTTAAGTTATAATAATATTTTTTTTATTATTAACAAATATAATGTTATATAAACTTAATCAGTAGGCTCAATTTTCGTAATAATTGGCTTACCACGAAATAGAAATGAAAATATCTGGCTTAAAGCAAGCCAGATATTTTCTCTCTTCTATAAGAGAGAGAGAGACAGACAGAGAAACATGCGACGCCGCACAGCTTACAATAGCTTACTGTAGCAAAAAGTGTCGTGACAACTTTTCGTAAGAATTTTTTCCGTCTAGCCCCCTTTCACAACGCGCGATAAGGAACTTCGTTCCAATAAGAGTCTTCGGATTTTTTCACGTAAAGAATCTCTAAAATGTAGCTGTAGCCGAGTTCAGGGGGCCTACTTGGAAAAGGAAAATCGAAGTTTCGTTGTCGTTGTCGTGCAAAACCAACTGTGTCGCTTGCATAAGATTAGCGTTTGCACGAAAACGAAACTTCGATTACGTTTTATGAGTACGGGCTCAGATATGTTTTTAACCTCAAAGCAAGCGGCTCAGACTTCCAGATAATAAAAATCCGTATTATAAAATCAAACTTAGTAGGTATATAAAATACAATTGTCTAAATAAATAAGTTTAACATATAAGATAACAAGATAACAGCGAGAAACATACATAACGCAGATTACAAATATTTATTTTTACATTTCAAACTTAATATTTCAGAGTTATTGTCTGTGGTTAGACTGAAGAACGTGGTATTGAGATTTTTTTTAAATGGCAGAAAGAACCGTTAAGTATATGTACCAGCTCTCACACGAGAGTGTTTTTCTGGATGCTCTTTGGCTACCGCCTGTTTAATATGAAATTACTCAAACAGCTGTCAGAAACAAAACACGAGTCTCAAACTGAAACATGTGATAAGCAGCCATTTTGCAGTTCCAAATTTGAACCAGTGAATTCAAATTAGGAACACTATTTATAGACACCGTTACATCATACAACACATGCGTTCTATTTATGAATTTCGCGCGCAATGCATCGATCTGTTTTTATTATGTCGTTTATAACACTTTCACGTGCGTTTTATGTTTGCGGATGAATGATAGCTTTTTGCCGTACCGTCTGCTGTGCTTAAAGTTTGCACCACAACAACTCTTACCGCGGGTTTCGTAAGAGGCGACTAAGGGATATCCACCGCTGTGGGCAGCAGTGTCGTGTGGAACAATTTTACTATCGAACTGCGATCACCTACCCACATGCCCAGCGTGCGGATTATGGGCATTACTCCCGAAGAGACAGCAGCCATGAGACGTGATAAGTGCCTCGACGCATCCAGCATCTGCCTGCAGTTTATCGCAGATCGTCATCCCACCTGGCCGGATGGCGTCCTACACTACGTTTTCCGAGTCGCGGTCTCCAAGAACTCGTTTACTTCATCGGTTGTCGGTTCTTCGCGAAATATGGCTGGCCCACTGCCACTTCAACTTGCTATTTCTCTGAGACTTTTATATTGAGTTTTATGTATACTTACATGCTTTATGTTCTGACTATAAAATAAAGATATTTTATTCTTTTATTCTTAGGTATATTTAGAAATATTTTCTTTTTTCTTTCTGTATGATTCTGAAGTCACAAAGATCCTATCTTATTAATATATCTCTAGGTTGTTATGACGCCTGCTTTGTGTTCAAAAACAAAGTAAACGTCTTTGTTATGAATGTCTTTGGAATGGGCGGTTTGTTTGATTTATCTGTTTTGTGTTATGAAACATAAATTTACTACATTGTTATGTAGTTAATGGATGTGAAATACTTATGTGAGCTTACAGTCTTCGGAATGGTTCTTATCTAAAATTTATGTAAAAAAAACAGTTGAGCTACCTGTAGATTGTTTGCAACTGTCTGCAGTTCGCTCAATTCTTTCAATTGTACTAGTATTTACATTTCTAATGTATTTATTTTATTTGGTTGTATTCTTTTTTAGCAAAAGGTTTTAAACTTGATTGAAAATCAGATTAAACAACACATTATTATAAATATTCACGGGTATTTATCGCGTTTATTTACCTATTTTACGTGACCACGACAGAGTGTAAACCTGTTGAAACGTCGGGAAAAATAGGTAAATAAACGCGATAAATACCCGTGAATATTTATAATAATGTGTTCTGATCGCGTACGTTTAAACAACTTTAAACAACACATATATAAATATATAAGTAAGTACTTACTTTAAAAACGAGACCGCTCTTAAACGAAATTTTGTAAAATTTGCGTAAAAGAACGGGGCAAAATGTAAGTAGTTAAACAATACAATACACATTATTGCACTCCAAGAAAATGCAGGAGAAAAGGGCTATAACAGAGTTGCATAAAAGCCTAATCGCTAAAAGCGGTCTCTTCCCAAACAACCTTAGGACAATATACAGGCTGTTTCATTAAGAAAGGATCAAAATGGGATTGTTGGAAGTCATTCCATTATATCCATGATTAAATCTGCATCATTATCATTTTTTCCCTTTTCTATTATTACCTATGTGTTTCTAACTTTTTGTTAATCAGATTTTTGTACAAATGTTTTACTTGATTATTAATATTGGCATATTTTTGATATATTTTTTAAATTTTAATGTTTGCTTGCTTAGACCTTACAGTTTAATGATAAGTCAAATAACCTTGATTATTGTTTGACATAGCTATGTAATTACATAGATAATGTCAAAGCATCATGTTCCAAACCTAATTTACCATGATTTAATTTTAAAACCTATTGTTGTGTTCTAATTACATCAATTAAATATATTACAAACAGGCAGTGGCTCGCGGTTTCACCCGCGTAGTTCCCGTCCCCGTGGAAATTCCGGGATAAAATATAGCCACTATCATTCCTTTAAAAGTAAGCTTTTCATCATCATCATCATCATCCGCAGCCCGACTTCACCCACTGCTGGGTATAGGCCTCCAAACTTTTGTGCCACTCCACACGGTCATGAGCCAATCTCATCCAGGTTCGTCCCTCAATATTGGAAATATCGTCTGCCCATCTTGCCGCTGGACGCCAGACGCTTCTGTAACCTGTTCTTGGACGCCATTCAGTTAGCGCCTTGCTCCACCTGTCGTCTTCTCTCCGTGCAAGGTGTCCTGCCCAGCTCCATTTTAGTTCCGTTATGCGATTTCCAATGTCTTTCACCTTTGTTCGTAGTAAGCTTTTAATTATAAAATATTTTAATAAATCATTCCAGTAGTTTCCGAGCCTATTCAATACAAACAAACAATCTAACCTTTCTCCTTATAATATTAGTATATGTAGATTATATATAAGTATAGATTATTTTCTACTATTACAAAGACATTAATAAATAACTTATAATAGATACCACAAACTGTACGATGGATTGTTCACTTAAATAATTAAAATCCTGTGTTTAACGTAATAATACGATAAAATGGTTGGGGCGCCACTTTTACTGGTGTATGCGCCTCAACACATTCACTGCCCAGGCGCTCCTGGAGATAGACTAGGTGCGTCTTGGGCCATGAAAGTGTTAACTGCCCACTAAGTCTGTACTTCTGACAATGCCGTGACCTCGTGACGTCACGCGTCGCCAGAATCCACGTACGTTTGTTTACGTGCTTATGGAATGATTTATAGACTGTGAAGACGGCAAGCGTGGTTGGGTTGACAGTTTTCTAAAACATTTTACAGTTCTGTAGGTTAAGGTGCATACGCGAGCCAATATGACATCGCCAGCTATTTTATCATATTATTACGTTTAAACAGGAAATTTTTAAAATCCATCGTTCGGTTCGGTATCATTCAGTAAACTACCGGATTCACAAACAATAAATGAATTAGGAATTACGGTTTTGAGTATCTATTATGAGCTTTTTTTTAATACCTCTGTAATAGTTGCATCTTACATAGTTTAGGAAGATATGCTAAAATAGAGTTTGGTGGCCAAAAAGCGCAACTTCGTATCTCTGCCTAAGTTTTACAAAATAAAACTATTACAGAGGCATAAATAAATAACTTATAAAGGTACCACAAACTGTACGATGCATTTTTAAAACTTCCTGTATTTAATATCGTAATAATAAGATAAAATAGGTTGGGGCGCCACTTTCACTCCTGTTTGCGTGTTATGATAGATAGAAGAAGTTCTTAGTTCTAGTCCAATACATTATGTATAAAGTAGAAACATTATGTTTTGTTAGGTTTATTTATATTTTATATATGATTTGTTTTTCGGTATTCAAATGGTATGTATAATCTATTTTTCAGTATTTAGTATAAACCCTGCCTTTCTTAAATTCGCATAATTCGAAAAAAGGTGGGCTGATAATAAATATACCTACTTGGTACTTTAAAAAAAATAGTTTTTTGACAAATTCATTACGGATTTAAGCGGGTTAACTATAAACCTTCTTTGTGTCGGAAGAACGCCAACGTTTCAATCTCTAAACGAGAAACAACAACGTTGATGTTCTTCCAACATAAATCAGGTTCGTAGTTAATCCACTCATCGACATCCATCATACTAATAATATAAATGCGAAAGTTTGTATGGATGAATGTTTGTTACCTCTTCACGCCCAAACTACTCGACTAATCGGGCTGAAATTATGCATACCGGTAATCTTAATCCTGGAATCAAACTTTTTACTTTTTATCCCATAAATCAGTTCCCGTGGGATCAGGACCAACGCGTGCGAAGCCGCGGGGCGCATCTAGTGATATAAAACGGAGCTATAAGGCGCATACCGGAGCCAATCTGACAGCGAAACCTATTTTTTATCATATTTTTACGTTTATCATAGGAATTTTTAAAAATCCTACGTTCAGTTTGTGGTATCTATTATAAGCTATTTTTCAATACTTCTGTAATAATTTTATCTTAGAGTTTTGTGGCCAAAAAGCGCAACTTCGTATCTCTGCCTAAGCTTTACAAAATGAAACTATTACAGAGACATTAATAAATAAAAAATTTTAAAAATTCCTGCGTATAACGTAATAATAAGATAAAATAGCTGGGGGCGCCACTTTCGCTGGTGTATGGGCCTTAAAACAATACTCAAAGTTTCTTACGCAGTAAAATCCGTCTAAATCAAAAGACCTATTTCCATTTAACAAAAGAAATACATTCAGACATGAATAGAACCGTACTAGCTCGTAAAACGGCTATGTCTTTCCTACGCGCGTAAACAAATAGTGGTGGCGATGGCATGACTACGC
Source organism: Eupithecia tripunctaria (assembly GCA_955876795.1). NCBI lineage: Eukaryota > Metazoa > Arthropoda > Insecta > Lepidoptera > Geometridae > Eupithecia > Eupithecia tripunctaria. The sequence goes on along the minus strand of OY041624.1, from coordinate 1,673,228 downwards.
AGTTATATTATTGGGCACATATACCTATGTTTGATTCCAGGATTAGAATTAACTGTATGAAAAATTTCAGCCCGATCTGTTTAGTAGTTTTGGCGTGAAAACAAACATCCATCCAAACTTTCGCATTTATTATATTAGTGTTACGTCTTTCTGCCAGCTGCTAGGCTTGTCTAGAATTCACCCAATTTATTGGGTGATATTTAAAAGAATCACCTAAAATTATTTTTTGTAAAATCAGTATACACCCGCTATAACATAGCAGTGAGTGTCGGTCAAACGGAATTTTAGCCATGGCGTAAAACACATTATAGTACACAAGTGTGTGGACAAACACACAGATGCATTCTAATTTCCCACAATCTCATTATGACAATGGAACGGCACACTGATAAGACCAGGGAGAGGTCAGTCGCAGGACCAACAGCCGTGCTTTCCGAATCACGGGAGTGTAACAGTGCCAACTTGCTGACTTTGGGCTGCTACTGCGAATTTTCTTTCTAGAAAAATCTCATTAACATTGGCTTGACCTGGGATTCGAATCCGAGTCTTTATTAACAAGGCAGTCAAGGCAGCAAAAACTGATATTCAAATACATTTACAAATTAAACTGGGTCGGCATTTCATACAGAATTTAATTTTCATTTCATTTCTAATATCGCTCCAATCCGTATTTCATATGAAAAGGATTCAAACAGCACTCTCGGCATTTTTAATATCAATAGAGAAATTTTACGTAGAGTTTGTTATTTTAAAATGAAATGCATTGTTTTCATCCTTTAATTTGTTTTTACAGGTTTCGAAATGACCACCATTTTTTCAATAGGTACAATATTCAACACGTTTAAGTAACGATTTTACTATTGCTTTTTGTATCTGCAGGTGGTAAATTTGCATAGAATAAAATAGTTTATTGCAAAGTGGGGTTTTCAATTAATTCTTAGTGTATGATTGGAGGTGGAGCAAGGCGCTAACTGAATGGCGTCCAAGAACTGGTTACAGAAGCGTCGGGCGTCCAGCGGCAAGATGGGCAGACGATATATCCAAAATTGCGGGACGAACCTGGATGAGATTGGCTCAGGACCGTGTGGAGTGGCACAAAAGTTTGGAGGCCTATACCCAGCAGTGGGTGAAGTCGGGCTGCGGATGATGATGATGATGATGATGTATGATTAATAGAACTAAGCAATTAGTTAACGAATACCTTTATTTTTCTGATTTGACAGCTCATGTCTCTCATACATGCTTTTAAACTTTTGACCGCAGTACAATACTCTACCATATTTCCTTCATTTTAAACAATCTAAATAATTTTTTTCTTTTGTAATATTTTATTTTTATACTTACCTTGTACCTATCAATTTATACTTAAGTTACTGAATTCTTACCAATTCCTACCTCTCTTACTAACCAACGTTTCATCGTTGGTGTTCTCCCCGTCCCCTTTCGTAGTTCCGCTTACATTTATAAACCAAATCATCTATCTTAAAACGCCTAGGCTCGGAAGCGGATCCACATTCATAACAAATTAATCGAAATCCTTGTCTCGGAATTGAGGTTGGTACAGCTTCAATCAGTGGAATCCGTATTTATCAATACCTACTAGCGTGCAACTCGCGACCCAATTCCACAAGTCACGTTGTCACGTCACTCGAACGACTTCCGGTTCCATTCCCGCGTATTATTTGAATTTGGAATGGCATTTTTATCTGTAATAAACATCCGTTACAAAATTGCAACTCTTTTGTTCTTATTATGAATTCAGTTTGGTAACGTACGATTTATTTTGTCAAATTGGCAGGGAATAATTTATACTAGAGATCCATCTGAAAACCAGCGCTGGGTGGACTATGTGCAAAATTTCAGCCAGATCCGTTCAGTAGTTTTGGCGTGAAGAGGTAACAAATATCCATCCATCCATCCATACATCCATACACTCTTTCGAATTTATGATATTTGTGTGATATAAATATTTTTCTTTCTTCTTTCTTTCTTTCTAGACCTTTCCTTCATTCAAGAGATACATAAATTAAAATAAAATCATCCGGTCAGTAGTTTTTGTGTGCAAGAGCAACAAACATTGTCTTGTCCTATAGAGGTATAACTCGCTCGGAGGATTGCCGAGCTACTCCGCTATTCTCGTCTCCGGATGCTATTACGTATTATCCCGGTCTATCTGTGTTTAGTTTGTAGGATTTGAAGGGTTTCCAAATGTTGGTAAGTATACAAAGGTTTAATTAAAACCATTAAGGCCCGTATTATGAAAGCTTCCCCAAGTATTACTTATGCAGTCATTACATGAGTTCTACTTAAGCTTAGAATCTCTGCTCAAGTGAATCTTTATTATGAATGTCACTCTGACGCTACCTAGCTAGTTAAACTTGCAAAATCTCTACTTGAGTGAGTAGGGTTTTGTCTATGGTCTATACATTTTTTGTTGATTTGATGGTTTTTGTGAAACAAAACGCAATGATTTCAAAAATTCACTTTCTTTCCAAGCCTTACTCAAGCGTGGTCCAGAACATACTTGAGTAAATATAAGTTCAAAGAATCACTAGGCAGAGATATGAAAGTTTTAAATCGTTCTAAAATAGGCAATTACTCAAGTAATGTTTTCAATAATGCGTACCGTAGTAAAAACCCATCGTTACTTGAGGGTTACATGAGCGAGTGTAGATTTTGATTAGTCTTTACTCAAAACTATACATAAACATCACTCAAGCATCGGTCGATGACTGAGCACGCTTTCATAATACGGGCCTTAGAGTTGCCAGAAGCGGATTGGCATGTTTAACCTTAGACGACAGATTTGTTTGTTAAATTTAAAAACCTTTCGTAGTTTGACATATTCATTATGAACGTAAGCGGGTTAATGTTGAACCTATGGTTTGTCCACTTTGAATGGAGCATGTTAGTAAACAAAATACGACACAAATAACACTTGCTTGGCGTCGAGTTTCAGATATAATTGTAAGCAATTTTTATTGAAGGGAGGATCTAAAATCGACATGTAATGTAAATTACGTATAAAAAGAAGCGCCAACAAAGTGAATTTTAGGTTAAGTATGGGCGGTTTGTTTACGTTTATGCCTCATTCAAAATGGACACGGTATAGTTTGTGTTGGAACACCAACGTTTCATCCTGTTATCCCAGCCCCCGGCGCGTACGACCCGTGCATCGCGTGCCTAGCCCGCAGTGCGCGTAAGGACGCAGAGTAGGTGCGATCCGCACTCACCCTGATGAAATTCGTCGTTAAGGGAAGAAACGTAGGTGTTCTTCCAACACAATCTAGTTATCCCGCATATATTTATATAGGTTTTTGTATATAACCATGAACCTATTAACGCATTCACTGCGGCGAATGTTAAACATGAAACATTTTTTAGATTTGATCGAGTAATTTTTGCAAAAATTAGGACGTTTTGTTATCTTATTATGTAAAAGAAAGCTCAAAACTACAAATAGGTAATATTTCAGGTGATACAAAAAACCTTAGAGTGTCCCTTATACTGTAAAAATATGAGATTTTTACAAAAAAACATCAAAACCCTTATAAATCTTAACATAATGTAAATTTAGAGGCTCTCAGTGTGATTTATTTTTATCTTTGTTCTTTGTGGTACTTTAATACCTCCTTAAATATTAAATTTAAATCCACGACCAATGTTAATTTTGTTAAAAAGTTTCATAGATGACAGTTTAAGGCGAGCCAGGAGAGGATGGCCGCACTTTTGTGATTTTTAAAACCATCTGAGACATAGAATATAGTCCTTATAATTCCGAAAAAAATATATGTATTACTTGAGGATCTATTCTAGTCAAAGTCGCAGTCAGTTACATGATCGAATGAACTTCACTCGATAGAAAAAAATCCCAAAGTTACCTCTTTTCGTCATGTTTTTTCAATATTATGACTAAACTACTGATAATTTTAATATTTTTTTTGTACTAACCTAAGGACACTTAACATTTCTAAACATAGTCGCAGAGTTTGACTTGATAAAATGATTAACTTAATGACTATGCTTAAATACCTACAAAATCCACGAGTCCGGCAACTTGGCGGACGTGATCAGTCGCGCGCTGGCGCTCACGGACGACGGACCTGTGTCAATTTTTTCCGCGGCAATTTAATTTTGTCGAGTTTTCGTGAAGAATTTATAATTGTTGCAAGTTATCCATAATGGGTAATTGACCTTTCATTCTTAGAATCTTCAATTTCTGATCGATAAATTCCTAAAGATAATACTCGTATTATCATGCTTCGAAACTTACGGTCATAGTGCCGACCAGAATATCAGTAGGTATAACTACTAATCTCGCCATGTATGATTTATAACCGACTTCGAAAAAAGGAGTAGGTTCTCTGTTCGGCTGCCTGTATGTTTATTTTTCTATGTATGGTCACCGATTACTCCGTCATTTATGGACCGATTTGGATGATTCTTTTTAGTTGTATAGAGGATGCTTCCGACGTGGTCATAAAAAAATGATTACCGAAAGATTCGTATTTATCCCATCTAACTTAAAAACAGTTTCAAAGTAAGGGATTCGAAGCCTGTTTTTAAATTTTTCGAAGTAATCAAATTATGATACGAAAAATAAATGTGTGTGTACTTATATCTAAAAATGAAACCTGTGCAATAGGTGCTATAGCTGATGATGATTATAGGTGGTGGTGCAATAGGTGGCCTACTTTATTTACTTTTTATCGTAGGACAATGGGGCAGCCCAGCAACACCCGCGCAATAAATAAAAACTAAAAATTGGTTCTATCAAATACAGGGACTTTACGTTACTGAAAGACGACTCTGTGCTCGGAATCTGGTCTGGAGAAAATCAACCCTTACTTACAAAACGTCCTCTCATCTCCTGAGCCACAATCAGATTTGCAACCACGTACACAACAAAATGAAGTTTAGAGAATTTTGAGATAATATCTATTCAATTTAATAAATTTGTAGGTTTTTTTTGTTTATGCCAAACGGAATTTGAAATCAATAACTAAATAAGGACGTAGTTATGCAAACAGGGACCAACCCATAAAATGTTACTTTCGAGATAATAGGGTATATGCATGTGACTTTAAAAAGGTAATATTTTTTTTACGTAATTGCTATTGATAAATAAATATACCTGTATATTTATTTTTGTATTTTATGATGTTTTTATTGTGAAATTTTAACGCAACGCTTTTGGCTCCCGAACCGTGACGTCATACTTAAACATTTTTGTTCGGGCATGAAGTTTTGACTTTGAGTTAACATAGGGGATCCCATGAACTCTGATGTCACAAAATGCAAGGGCTAACATAACAGCGTTTTTACCATCCAAAACAGAGTGTAGTTTTACTTTTTGTTTTTTTTACCTAATCATTTAAAATTTTTTGGCTGTTAAATTTTTTTTTCGATTAACCTTAATAAACGATTTTAAAAAATATCCATGCATATACCCTATTTAGTTTAAAGAAAAAAACTTGCGAAGATGTCAAGGTAGCTCATATGTGTTCAATTAATTTACAGTCTTGTGTGGGGGTGTTAAGGGCTGTTTAAAAACATGAACTTATCACACACAAAATTGTCTTTTAGCTAATACTCTCGAGAAAACGTTCTAGGCCTGTTTTTCTTTGAAACATCAGTATTGAGAAGGTACCGTTCACAGGTTTTTCTTTTACGCAAGTTACTAGACATAGGTTCTAGGCTAAATATGAACCAATTTCATAGATTTTTATAAATTTCGATCATTTTTCCTGTTTTGAAACTTTACCGTTGCTTTACTTTGGACAGTCACAGCGATAATCTAAAAACGCTGGTTATCGTTTTCTTCCTTGAATAATTAACATAGGATAAATTGAGATAATTCCCCTTTTTCTCGATTATATTGACCGTTTTTCAGTTTTTTGCCCTGTTTTGGTCTTCCTAGACACGATCCAGTGGTTTCCTTGTGGTTTGGTTCTAGTTTGTATTATTGAAATGTCAAAGTTTTATGGGTACCATATGCTATGTTTCCATTTAAAATATTAAATCGGCTGATTATTGTAAAACACGCAGCATGGTTCTAAAAATGCTGGTTTGTAGCTAGTTTAATGCTAGTTTGTAAAATATGAAATTACCAAATGTGGGTTAGTTCCCGTGTGATCTACTCATATCTTTGCTGCTTTCTTTGCTAGAGTCGTTAGATAGCCAGGATCTTATTTGAGCACATAGAATACATGACTTGGAACCTCCCTGTGCACATAACTCCATTTCGACCAAGTTGTGGGTTGGTCCCTGTTTGTATAACTACGTCCTAAAGAAGATCAATAACCAATTAGAGAATATAACAAACGTAGTTAGACTTACTACTTTTTATTAAAGGTTGCACTAAAAATCATTAACATAAATAAATAATGTAGGATAATCCACACAGCATCATCTAGCCCCAAGCTAATCAAAGATTGTGTTATAGGTACTAGATGACTGATAGGAACCTATCTATACTAGAAAACATTACATAGATAGTTAAATTTACCATACATAGAAAATACCTAAAACACCCGGAACAAATATTTGCAGATCGTACAAACATTTTCCCAATGCGGGAATCGAACCCACAACCTTCTGCGTCGCAGGCGGACCTTCGCCGCTGCGCCACTAATATCGTCTAACAGACAATAACCGAAATCATACCAATAACTCTTTCCGTCTCCATGTTGTAGGTATATAAATAAATCATATATATATATAATCTATAATAAATATACAGGTTACTTTTTTTATTTACGAAACTTACGAATATTTTACTATTCTATAAACAAATAAAATCTAAAAAAAATAACATAAAAAATGCATAAAATTATCCTACTGCATTCTATACATACTGTGACGCTGGCGGAGTTACGCAAGTTCACCGGCGCTGCGTCCGCGCGATGTATTTTACGCGCGGCCCTGGACAGCGCTAAATGCCTACTAATGCAAGTCTACGCGGCCTTAAGTTTAAATCAACAAAAAAAACAAACGAATTGAGAAGAATTTCTCAATTCGTCAGTATGTTTGCGAAGGTCGAAGCATCAATTGCACCTTATTTCTTGTTTGATAGCAATAACTATTTATCAAGCTGTTTAAATAGTAAAAATTTTACTTGTCTAAGTGCTTATTTTATACTAGCTCCGCCCCGCGGCTTCGCACGCGTTGTTCTTATGGAAACATTGAAATGTGATTTTCATCACACGGGAACAGATTTATGGGATAAAAAGCCTATGTTTTATTCCAGGATTAGAATTACCTGTATGCAAAATTTCAGCCAAATCCATCCAGTAGTTTTGGCGTGAAGAAGTAACAAACATCCAACATATTAGTGTGATAGTGTGATGTGATGTGATGTGATTAGTGTGAAGTCTAAAGAAATAATCGATTTGACTCTGACTCATCATTAAAATCAGCCTATATTAGTCCACAGCTGGACATAGGCCTGCCCTAGTGATCGCTATAGCGCCCGGTCTTCAGTTTGCCGCAATCATCATCTGCCTGCAGTCTTTTGCATCATCAACCCACTTGGAGGCGAATCTTGCTATCAAATAACTTTACTATGACAATGGTAGGTTCATCAGGATCTTTACAAAATCGTCCACAGATGAAAGAAACTCTAGATAGTGCGTGCAGTGCTATTTGCACGTAAATATTGATAGAATGGTTTCGCACGTAAATATTGATAGAATGGTTTCAACCTGACACTTTTGAAGCGTCTCAAGATTTTTTAATTAAAAAAAAGTACAAAACGTGTGCTTTGAATTAATCAATTCACCTTAAATGAACTGAAATTATTTATTTAGTGGAAATAAGAGGAAGTCTTTCACTACATTTAACTCTATAAACCTTTAAAGATAATTACTCGTATAACCTATAGGTAAATTAAATTACTTCGCAAACACGCCAAACCTAAATAAAATCAAAACCGAGCTCTCTTTGAAGATAATTTATTAAAATAGCTTACGGAAGAGGATGTTTATAATTTATCAAACTGTAATCGACTGCAGAAGATAACTACCTGCCTACCTACGTACCTACTACCCACACGCTTTTATTTCATCTACTTCCCACTTCATCAGCATATTTGCCATAATTGGTCATGTATGATGCTATAAGCCAACTATACCACCAAACTGCGATCCCCAACCCTCATGCCCAGCGTTGGGATTATGGGCATTACCCTCCATGAGATAAACACGAATAAGGCGTTTATCAGGGATATGCGTCCAGCAGTAGACCAATATGGGCTGTTGAGGTGAGGTTAAGGATGCAAAAGTATAGTTTTTGTTGTTATTCAGAACTCTAAAACTAAAAAAAAATATTTGCAGTTTTATGATTCATTTTTCAAGTTATATAAATCCATTCTTCAGAAAACTTTTGATAGGTATCAAACAGATTACAACTTAGCTTGTACGAGTATTTGTAGCAAATATTTGAAGCGCCATTTTTATTTCCGGCCTGCTAACGGCCAGTCCGACCGCCACGTTCTAAATTTAAAATACTATTGACAGTCGATACATTCGCGATTTATGTTTGGAACGCCTCGAGAACTTTTAAAGATTCATTGGTTCAATAAAAGCATTGCAAAAATAAACGTGAGATGCGAAACTTCAAGGAACTTTCTATTATTAAAATTTAAGTCGAGACATGTTGTAAACATACGTACCTAGTTTAAGTTTTTAGATGATAATTTATTAGATAAAAACTGGAATTAATTTTGGAGTTATTCCCGAAAATTTGCCTCCTAGACATTAATTTGGGACCTAAGAACGGAACGGATACCTCAGCCCCCATACAAAATAACTTTCATTTGGAAACTCCCCGATCGTATTGAATTTTTCCCTACATAATCGGATGAAAAGTAGCTATGTTTGTATTGTTTTATTTTCTTAACAAACATTATGATCTTTAAATGAGAATTCCATATTTTGACCACCAAATCGAGTCATTTTCAAGCTATTTTTATGCATGATAGACACCTTTTTTCGAAAATCATAACAACAAATCCGCACGGGTCGACCGCTGAGATTTTGGAGATGTTCGTAGCCTTCTTAGGGAAAACTGGAATAAATCCAAATTAATGTATGCGAAATTTTTACATTAAAAGTAATTGACGTGAGACTGAGGGAATCCACCGGGGGCGTCAACAGAAATTCTACCACCGAACTGCGATCCCCAACCTGCTTTCCCAGCGTGGAGATTATGGACCTCAATGAGATAACGGCCATAATGACGGTTATCAGAGAGAAGCAAACATTTTGAGGTTTTTAAAAGTATCCGTAGTAACGTACCTATGTTATGTTTCTCGTATTAAGGCCTATACACCAGTGAAAGTGGCGCCCCCAACTATTTTATCTTATTATTACGTTAAACGCAGCTTGTTTTAAGAATCCATCGTTCAGTTTGTGGTATCTATTATAAGTTCTTTATCCTCTAGCCTCTGTAATAGTTTCATTTTGTAAAGCTCAGGCAGAGATACGAAGTTGCGCTTTTTGGCCACCAAACTCTATTTTCGCATCTCCTCCTAAACTATATAAGATAAAATTATTACAGAGATATTAAAAAAATGCTTATAATATATACCACAAACTGAACGTAGGAGTTTTAAAAATTCCTATGTTAAACGTAAGAATATGATAAAATAGGTATCGCTGTCATATGGCTCGGGTATGCCTTAACGTCCATCGATAACACGTCTATATGTATTTTACACCAGTACCTACCTACGTACGTTTCCCGTTAAATCGCACTCGTAAACTTTTACTGCAGCGATAATAAATCCACGGCTTTTCGATTCTCATGATCCATTGTGATACTTGTGGTAGTCGAATTATTATTATTAAGGCCACCTTGTTTCGATGATTTAGGCATTTTACTCGCCCAGTCGACTTGCATCCGCGTTACGCGGGAGCCGACTTCATATGAACTCCGGTGATCTTTATCGGCGGGCGAGAACGCCACAGTATAACATAATGCAGTAGGTACGGTGAGTTTAATTTTATTGACTGTATTCCTTTAGTATATTGATTATTTTATTGACTATATTCCCTTAGTATATTCTTTTATTTGATTGAAATGAAAGTTTATTGGATTTATGTAGGTATTGACTGTAAACATAATTACTCTTACTAAACTTTTTGAATAAGAGGTGATAATGATGATTGTAGGAGAGTTTGTGGTACATACCTAAAGAATACAAACAACAAATGAAAACAAACATAATTGTTATGTACAATATTTATTCTCATTTATTATACATACAGGTGGATTTAATATGAGGAATAAAATGCTTATTTTTAATTAAAATTCATGATAATTTAGAGTTCTAGTGCTGGGTCCAGGCTCATTTTCATTTATCCATATGGTCATATTATGTTATGACCCAAGTTTCATTTGGATCTTTATTAAGAAGTCTAGGTCCTCACTGAACTGCTCCGCGGGCAGTGCTGGATTTACACATTTGCCGCCCCAAAGCTTTACAATTTTTGCCGCTTCTACTAACTTCTAAATCTCTCTATAACTAGATACACTGTTCTAAATAAAGTAAATTCCTTTTTTAACCAACTTCAAAAAAAGAGGAGGTCCTTAATTCGACTGTTTCTTTTTTAATATTTGTTGCCTTAGAACTTTTGAAAGGGTGGTCCGATTTTCTTGTTTCACTTTTTATTTGAAAGCTGGTGCTTCCCGTGTGGTCCTATTTCAATTTGGATCCATGAAAAATCTTGAAAACTATATAATTCAGTTTGTAGTTTTCAACTAGGTAAATCAATTATTTTAGGGAATAATCTTGTTTCTAGATAATTTTTACAACTTTATTTGTTTATTTTTAAGCTAAGAAAAGCATAGCTTTGTTTTTACTGCACTACTTATAACTTCAAAGGTAGGCTAAGGACGATAGGTAGGTAAGGCCCAATACTGCTAACCATGCACCTGTCAACGTCGAAATATCCAAAAGTGGGCGGTTGAATATTTTGTATTTGCGTTTTGTACAAGCGAATCATGTACTTGCCGTAGAACTAGAATCATTTAATTTGGCAATAAGCTAGGACTAAAATAATGTTAATTTGTAGCTTATTCACAAAAAAAAAGTTTTATTCACGCCATAGACCAAACACTATAGGGTACCTATACCCACTTCCCGTTGACCTAGAATTTTGATATTTGACAAGAAACAAGATCTTACAAATATACAATAGAATGTCGCACTTGACATTTCATTGTACTATATGGTTTGTCGCCACGCCGCGCCGTAGAGGTTGTTAGTTTTTGAAATTTTGATTTTACAAATGTGTCTTTTTGGGTAGGTACATTTTATCTGTAGTAGTAAGAAAGAACTGAAACGGGATCAAATTCGAGGCAAACGGCTGAAGTAAATGTTGTCAGCGAGTGCAGGGAGCCGCGTAAACTTTACGTGTTTTTACAGTAAACATTTTGTGCGCCTGGGTATTTTGATAGTGACAAAAAGCTTGTAAAACCAATACAATAACGAGCGAAGCGAGATGAACTCGTATCTAAGAAAAAGGTAAGCAAAATTGTTCACATGTTACAGACTTTTACAGCCGCTGTCAAAAATAAAGGAAGCAACATAACGGCGAGCGGAGCGAGCCGCTTTTTGTTTAAGATTTTAGTGATCTTCTATCGATAAACGACTTGTAGACACACTTTTCTAGCCTGCTGCCGCAAAAATAATGTATGAAATAAACACACAAAAAAAACGGCGAGCGGGGCGATCGGTTAAAAAATGAGAAGTTTGGGTACGGCAATCAACATGCTCTGATGTAAGCGTACCACATATTGTTGATATGCAGTGCTGGATTAAGCCAGCACGGGGCCCGTAGCAAATGTGATCTAGAGGCCCTTGAATTGCATATTGTTTCAAATTTAGGATGAACGTAAATTAAATACTAAAGATTTCTGCTGTGGTGAGCAAAGTTACTTTAAACCAGGGTTAAGTTCTAATACTGACAGGCGGAGCAATACATTTTTGGTCTTATTAGGTACATTTTATCTGTAGTAGTAAGAAAGAACTAAAACGCTTGTAAAACTAACACAATACCGAGCGGAGCAAGCTGAACTCGTATCTAAGACTAAGGTAAGCAAAATTGCAGGCATGTTTCAGACTATTACAGCTGCTGCCAAAAACAAAGGAAGCAACAAAACGGCGAGCGGAGCGAGCTACGAATTTTTTTGGTTACGATTTTAGTGAAAGTCTATCGATAAACGACTTGTAGACACACTTTTCTAGCCTGTTGCGGCTAAAATAAAGTAAGACACAAATAAAAATAAAAAACGGCGTGCAGGGCGATCGGTAAAAATATGAAGAAAATGTGAGAAGTTTGGGTACTCAGCAAATAAAATAGCTAAGACAATGGTGAGCAGAGTGAACTGCACATATCTATGAGACTAATTCTTTTGTAGTCAAAAACTTTTTACTCGCTGCTAAGACAAAAACGCTAGCAGCTCTAGAAATAAACGAAAAAAGGAAAGTTTTGTAAGCTTTATTGTAAACAATAACTATTTGGCAGAGGTACCACGTTCCAGGTAGGTATGCATCCAACAATTAATAATGGTGCGTGAAATGAAACACAAATCAACTTGCGCTGGATGAAGCTAAAGGTGCTATGTAACGATGTGAAGATGTTTTTCAACGATTTTGCCTTCTTAAATAGCAATGTATCTGCAATAATTTTACAACATATATAATGTTTGACATTTATATCATTTTGACCGCAAGAGCCTAGCGCCTGGCCCCCCTAGGCGCGGGGCCCGTAGCTTTTGCTTCTCGTGCTACGTGGATAATCCGCAACTGTTGATATAAGTAAATAATTAAAAGTTCAGTGAGGATTAAGGCGTCTTTTACTTATTTTCACATCCACGCCGATTACGCCGATCACGCCGACCCCGCCAACCAATTCGACGCTGGGCGCCGCCATCGCACCGATGAAATGAGCATCGGCGCACATGTCTAATACATACCTAAATTAATTATTTAGATTCTCAAATCGAAACGTCTCATTGGCAAACACAATATCATTTTTTTAAGGTATTGCATAGCTTCTATCGCGGGCCTTGAGCGCGGGGACCGAATCCAGAAATTCCGTAACGAAAAAACCTCACGCTCCCCACTCCGACCGGAACAGCGGTGATACTTTTTAGTTTTGCCATCTATCGATGAATAGTAGAACTTTTAATGACTTTTTGTAATATGACGTTTGTCTCTTTAGTTCAGCAACTCGCCTCTAGATGGCATTGCAATAGCTTTACCGCGGCAGTCCCCGAGTGCGACACGTCTTTTTTTATGATTAATAATATTTTCTAAGTATAATGTTGAGTAGTTTTTTATACTGCAAAGTATAAAAAACTACTCCTCAAGTACCTAACGAAAAGGACACGTAGTCAGTCGAGGCGGCAGTAACAGGCCCTCCCTAGGCGGCAAGAGTGGGGAAGCGGCTGCTGCCACCGGCCGCCGGCCGCCCCGCTCCCACGCCACCGCAACAAAAAATTGGTAAAAAAATTGGTGCGCAAAAAAAATTGGCGCACTAATTTTTTTTGGGCCAAATATGCCGCCCCCTCTAATTTTGCCGCCCTAAGCTTCAGATTCTATGATAAATCCGGCCCTGCCCGCGGGTGACGGAATAGGACCAGATTGCAAATTAATAATGATTTGCGATAAAAAATTCTCATTTTCTTTATTTTCGGATTTGGTGGATTCGCATTCAAATGCCAGATTCCGTATAGGCATACCACGATATGTCTGGGGTTGACGATTTCTGGCAGCAGACAGAAAATAATTTACATAAATTTAAGCTAATAAAAAAGAAAGAAAATAATTTACATAAATTTAAGCTACTTTAAAAAAATATTTAATTAAAAACTGTTTTTATTCCTTGCAAGAGTTCTTAGATCTATAAATTTGTATTTAATGTGTTTATTTGTTTATTATTCCATTTTTTACTAATTTAATTTATTATTTTTGTAATTTGATTTATAAAAAAATATAGTAGCATTTAATTTTGTTGCTGTCATGTTAAATTTAAGTTTACAACTCTTTAATTCTAATAGGTACCTATGTACCTACTATGTTACTACTACTATGTTACTAATATTAATATGTATTGTAGTGCCCTAACCGGGTCCATGTTTGAAAGTATTTGTAGGTACCTATTTACTTCTTATCTAACCCACAACATGGTGTCAATAAACATTTTGAATTTGAATTTGACATTTGTGGTAAAAGTGTGATAACTTTGATTTCCAAAATTCATCATCTTTTTCGATATGTACTGGTTCAGATCAATTTTATTTTATTTTCGTAAATCACTGCACGTCGCACGTCGCGCGTCGGGCAGGAAGAGTACTGGCACAGGTCCGACGTCGGTAAGCGCCACCGCGCGACTGACGAAGCCCGCGGACGTCGCGCCGCTCGCGGTTTTGTAGGTTTTTAGGCATCATTAATAGGAAAATAACACTACAACATCCACCTCAGCGATTTGTACTAGAAAAATGATTTATCTAAAGATTGGTGTAAAAATAAGGTCAATAAGTTTATTATTTTAGGCACAGTATTGAAAATGATTTTTAAAAAGAGGCAACTTTGGTATTTTTTTCTATCGAGCGAAGTTCATCTGATTGTGTAAATGTAAGCGAATTGTACTCTGTAAGATCCTCAACTGAAACATATATTTTTTTCAGAAATTTACGTCAATTTTTGACTGATTCATATTGATTTTAAAAACAGCATTTGCGGTATAAGGCGCCCTTAAAAACTAGCTGCGCCCCGCGGCTTCGCACGCGTTATTTCTATGGGAACGTTTAAAGGTGATTTCTATCCCAAGGTAACTGATTTATGGGATAAAAAAGACGTGTGGCACTCGGGAACTGCCGCGGTAAAGCTATTGCATAGCATTTTTCATCAACTTATTTAATTATATGCGCAGAAACGCCGATACAACCAATGCCATCTATAGGCGAGTTGCTGAACTAGAGACACGCGTGATATTTCAAAAAGTCATTAAAAGTTCTGCTATTCATCGATAGATGGCAAAACTAAAAAGTATCACCGCTGTGCCGGTCGGAGTAGGAGGTGTTAGGTTATTTTCGTTATGGAATTTCTGGATTCGGTCTCCACGCTCAAGGCCCGCGATAGAAGTTATGCAATAGCTTAAAAAGTAGCCAATGTTTGATTCCAGGATTAGAATTATCTGTATGCAAAATTTCAGCCACCTGATCCGATCAGTAGTTTTGGCGTGAAGAGGTAACAAACATCCATCCATCCATCCATCCATACATCCATACAAACTTTCGCATTTATAATATTAGTGTGATGGATGCGGCAGACAGTGAAAGCAAATTATGTCATAAATCTAAAATGCTACCTCTACCTCAACCTCAACAGCCTGTATTAGCCCACTGCTGGACGCAGGCCTCCCCTTGATAAGCGCCTGTTGGCTTTTGAATATGACTTTGTTCGTTTTTACTTTGGTAAAAACGAACAAAGTCATATTCATCATAAATCTTCCATTCATCCCATTTCATTACGGGAGGCTGACATCGTATAATTAATAACCATCATTAGGTACGTGTACCTACATAACTGTATTATTTGCACAGTCGGGTAAGCGATATGATGTCTCGTTAGCTCGTTTGTAAACAGATTGAGCTATTAACAATTACTCGATGTTAAATGAAATTAATAATCTACGGCGTAAGAATCGACCCCTTTGTTGGGAATGAGCACGTTTCACGCGAGACTTTGGGAATAACTCCTCTATACAACTAATCTCATGGATGTCATTAATCAATTAAAAAAAAAACAAATACTTTATCACTCTATTATAAATGCTAAAGTTTGTATGGATGGATGTTACCTCTTCACTCCAAAACTACTGAACGGATCTGGCTGAAATTTTGGACACTGGTAATTCTAACCCGGGAGTCAAACAATAGGGTCGAACAAAAGAATCGATTAAAACAATAAAAAAATCGATACATATATCGATTTTTTTATTGTTTTAATCGATTCTTTAGGTCATTATTTAACCGAGAAATGATAAGAAGCTCACTGAATTTCACATTAACAAGGTACAAAAAAAAACAAATAAAAACTACAATAATTTTCGGGTGATAAAAACGCTGCCATATTGGCGCCATGTTTATTTGACGTCGACGTTCACACGTTTGATTAAAACCTTTTGTGACGACCTCGGTAGTGATCATCTCAGGAAAGAGGTTTTCCGAAAAAACTGAAAATAATCGACAATACGAAATGTGAAGTGGCCAGAATAGTGTCAAATCATGGTGCAGCAAGCAGAATAAAAAAAGAAGAAATGTGTACAGTGATGTCACGTCCGCTCTAGTCAATGGCGTAGCATTTTGAAGTTTTGCGATTGAGATTTAAAATATCAATTTTTCAATGGTTAAATTCTACAATAAAAAAATCTCAAAATGCAAAAATAAATATGTAGATCTGTTTCTTTATCAATAGAGAATACGTATACGTTTTTTTAGCCATTTTGAAATCACATGCATATACCCTATTGCTTTTTATCCCAGAAATCAGTTCACGTGGGACCTTTAAACGTTTCCATAGGAACAACGCGTGCGAAGCCGCGGGGCGCAGCTAGTTTTATTATAAGCCTTTATTCACAGCAAGTTTTTGTCAATTTTCGCTAGGCGTTTTTTGTAGAAGAGTATTACATTGCCCTTTATAAGATACATTTACTTTGTATAGCCTAGTTCTGGTTATAATTATTAAATTTAATATTTTTAAAACTTTTTCCAGAAATTCCAACTTTTTAGGTCATATATTGAAAAAGCAGTTCGATTTAACAAGATATTTTAATCTTAAGCCGTACCTATGGATAACAAGTTAAAGCCCAAGTATTTAAAAGCATGTAAAAATGCTGTGAGGTAGCGGTGTTGGAATTAATGAGAGCTGAGCTTTCTAGGCAACAACATAATATGAATTTGTTTTCATAAATAACCTAAACCCTCACATTTTCATCTCAAAAACTCAAACCAGTAAAATGAAATGAAAAACATTTAAAATTAACACAAATCCCAAAACAATAGAACTTAATTTCCTTTACAAATGTTTATTTTACAGAAATTGAGCTTTCTGACCCTCATCGTGCGTTCCTTTAGCATTTCGACTTAAAGCTTATCCTTAAGCTCTGCGCACATTAATACAACATTAATTTAAAATATTTATATAGCAGTTATTTACATTTATAAATGTACATAATGCTCTGTATAGTTTAAAAGTCTAATACGCCACCGCCTACACCTATACATAGTTACTTGTCCATCCAAAGGTTTCCTGGAAGAAATCGCTATAAGGTCGCCCATTGTGCTGTTTTTATGTTTGTATTCTTTTCCGTTTTCTGTACCGTGGTGTGCAATAGGTAAAGTGCATTTGTATTGTATTGTACAACACCGTTACCCTACAGCAAAAAAAATACTTTCAATGTAGGCTTAAACTTAAACGGGTTATGTTTAGATACGTTTTACAGTGTTTGTTTACAAGAATAAAAAAGAGAGTTAAAAGCCGAAAGAAGACAACTCGCTTCATCTAGGCGGCTAGATAAGCTAGGTGCGTTTGTGTGTGTGTGTCTGAATAACAGAACTTTTAATGACTTATGCTATGCAATAGCTTTACCGCGGCAGTCCCCGAGTGCCACACGTCTTTTTTTATTAATGCCTCTGTAATAGATCCATTTTGTAAAGCTTAGGCAGAGATACGAAGTTGCGAGATGGCAAAACTAAAAAGTATCACCGCTGTGCCGGTCGGAGTGGGGGGTGTTAGGTTATTTTCATTACGGAATTTCTGGATTCGGTCTCTACGCTCAAGCCCCGCGATAGGAGCTATGCAATAGCTTAATAACTTATAATAGATACCAGAAACATTACGATGGATTTTTAAAATGTCCTATGTTAAACGTAATAAATATGATAAAATAGGTGGCGTCCTGAATGCGCCTTAATGCGGAGGCATGAAAAAAGTTGCTCCTTTGTGTTTCATTGCACAAAAATTGCTATAATATAGCTGTGTAGTTAAAACTTCCTGTGTTTAACGTAATAATAAGATCGAATAGGTGGGGGCGCCACTTTCACTCGTGTTGTTCGTGTGCGAAGGCCCTTAGTAATAAAACCCGAGTGCCCTTCGGAGATGTTCGAGTAAACTCGGAATGAGCGGGAAACTGCTCCGGGTTATAATAACACTGTAAAACGCTATTCATTGTGGAATAAAATTCCGACGGAACACAACATTGTGTTTTTAAAGACATATTGATTTGTTGCAGTCTCTAACTTGACTTCTATTCAGATGATATTATACGAGTATACTACTAGCTGCGCCCCGCGACTTCGCACGCCTATCTCACGCGAACTTATTTATGGAAAAAAAGTAGCCTATGTGTTATTCCAGGCCTAGAACTACCTATAAGTATGCAAAATGTTTGCCCGACCCGTTCAATAAACATAGATGTTTTCATACTTGCTTACAAACTATCGCGTTTATAATATTAGTAAGATTATAAATGCGAATCTTTGTTAACCCTTCTCGCCAAAACTATTGAACGGATCTGTTTACAGATAATTCTAATTCTGGAATAAAATATAGACTACTTTTTATCCCATAAATCTGATCACGTGGGATAAAAATCACCTTTAAACGTTTCCATAGGAACAACGCGTGCGAAGCCGCGGGGCGCAGCTAGTAGGATTATAAATGCGAAAGTTTAGATGTATGAATAGATCTTTGTTACCTCTTCTTGCCAAAACTATTGAAGGATCTGTCAAATTTTGGTGTGAAATTTTGTATACCTACAGGTTATTCGAAGCCTGAAATCAAACATAAGCTACTTTTTATCCCATAAATCAATTCCCATGGGATAGAAATGACCTTTAAACGTTTCCATAGGAACAACGCGCGCCGCAGGGTGCAGCTAGTTTTAAAAAACTTCATCTCAACACGTCCATAACAATTACACCAAGTATCAGCTAAAAGAAAATTACAAACATTTGACCACTCTAAGCAAACTCACGGACTAACTCCTCGGTATTTCAAACGCTTGAAACTTTAAACATGAAACTCAACTTTCAGTGCATGAAGCCTGAAAGTTGGTAAAGTTTCTCGAGAATTCTGAATATTCTCTAATGACGAACATGATACAAATTGGTTGGGTTTTGAAGGGCTTTTGGTATGTTGTAATGTTACCAACATTACAACTACGTAAGCTAGCGATGGGAATACCAAAGTATTGGTAACTGGTATGTTGGTAGTATGTTCTATAAATTATATCTTTAAAGATAGAGATAAAAAATACATATTGGGTAAAATAATAAATATTTATTTTACCCAATACATAACAAAAGGAGTGGTACTATACGTACATTAACAGGACATATAAAACTAACAAGTAGGTACTTAAATCTAACAATACATTGGGTAAAAAGGGACCCTAGCGCAGCATTTTGCAACCAAACCTATCTAAGTGCTGTTTATAAAATAAAAATAATTTATTCTTTTTATAAGTAAAACACAGACCAATGGCTGTTGGCCAAAACCAACATGTTCAAATAAACGAATCATAAGTTACTTAGCACAAGACCCTGCTCCTCAACCTTAATGGTCTGTATTTGTCCACTGCTGGACGCAAGCCTCCCCCTGATAAGCGCTTTAATAGCGTTTATCTAATGGGGGGTAGTGCCCATAATCTTCACGCTGGGCATGCGGGTTGGTGATCGCAGTTCAGTGTTAAATTGTTCTGTAGGGGGCGCTGCTGTTAGCCACCGGAGGATATTTCTTAGTTTGTGACGATTACTGTGATGACAGTAGGTACCTGTCAGTTTGGCAGCTGTCATTGAAAACTATAATGTTACCTAATTACTTTACTTAATCTACTATTCAATGTTATTTTTCTTGGAAGAGCGGGATTCCCTAACACAGGTATATCTCTTACCGAAAAGGGAATCTCAAACACTGTTATATTAATTTACATAAAGTTAAAGAAATAAATATTTTGTATTCTTGTAATGTTATAATTTTATCTTTTCACAGATGCACTATTGAAAGAGATATTATAATCGCATGTCCCACGTGAGATGTTGTGATTAACTCTACGAGTATTCGATACGAAACCAGCCTTTCAAATGCCGACTTATCATGGTGACCTACTATCATAAAATCACAACTTTAAACTCTCCTAGCAATGTATTCTATGATAATGGATTTAAATTTTCAATAGTCAGCGGAAATGTAAAACAGTAAATATTCAAGCCGATTTCAGCACAAATTTTATTGTAGAATGAGAGACGTCTGCTGAAATCCGATAGCATTATGTACCAGTCAGTGTCGATTTTTACCTTCTTCTTCTTCTTCTTGTACTAAAAAGACGACAGAACCCAAACGTGCGCCTACATTTCAAGAAGCCGAATAAGTACATTACAGGCTCTGCTTACTGTCCGGCAAAAATAATCGCAGAAAATAGGCACATAAACTCGATAGACTATGGAGGCGCCTAAAAGTGTTGCTAAAAGTGGTTATGTTTATGTCTTTATCAGTATTTAATTGTATTTAATGTAGGTTTACCCCTAAATTATAGCCTAGTTTAGCGTAATTAGTATAATGTTATTTTGAAAATCTGTACTGTCGCTTTGTTTTACTTTATTTATGTAATTATAACTATATAGCTATATAGCTATATAGCTATATAACTATATATTATACAGGTTTACCTAGTTCAGGGACGGTACACGTAGTTTATAGTTTTAAAGTTGTTATTATTCTAATGTTATACATTTCACTTAAGAAGTTTTTGAATAAATTATTATTATTATTACCGACATTCTTACTGAATTGTTACGCCAGAGACAGAATAGGGTCGCGCTATTAAATCGACATCAAAATGTTATTACAAATAAGTTTTCAGATGATGTTTTCCTAGCCGAATTTCGGTGAGAGATTAAGGCTCGTATTATTAAAACTTACTCAGTCATAAATGTATACTTGAGTGACGTTTATGCCTCAGAAAAGCGTCATTCAAGCAGAGATTGATGACTGAGCAAGCTTTCATAATACGGACCTAAACATGTTAAGGATTAGCATGCAAAGGCACGTTAGCGGTGTTCCACCAACAAAAGTATTTTACAGACAGACTGACCACCTATTATATAGCATTACTTATATTTATTTATTATAATAATATAATATTCAAATTATCAAATTATGCGGGAGTAATTTCCATCAATTAGACCTTTTTATTTTATCCAGCAGTAGGTCACTTCATAGCTTAAAATATCAAAGTCAGACAAAAAGTAACGAACAGAAAAACGAAGCCAGAGCTTAATCCTGAAAAGGGTTCTTATACAGCACAGTTCTCTTTTATCAACAAATAATAAAATCGAAAGAGCTATGCTCGGAGTCCCTCTGAAGGATAGGATTCGTAACGAATACATCCGACAGAGAACCAAGTTATCGACGTAGCTCAGAGAATTAGCAAACTGATGTGGCAGTGGGCCGGCCATATCTCACGAAGAACCGACAACCGCTGGGGTAAACGAGTTCTTGAGTGGAGACCGTGACTCGGCAAACGTAGTGTAGGGCGCCCTCCAGCCAGGTGGGATAGATAGATAGATAGATAAAACATTTATTTGCAACTGCAACACACAATACAAAAAAACACAATAAAAGGGAGGTACAAAGAACATAAAAATAAATTGGGAAATAAATGAGAAATAAATGCATGCCGACAATATACGTGTATAAGTACCTAATTTCCTTTAACATTCAGACAATCAAGTACGAATACAGTATGTGTATGCTGCAGCCTGACAAAAAGGCAATACTCAGCACAAAGCTTTGCTTAAAGAGCAAACACTGATTTTCAGTATTACCCTCTGAGGCGACCAGAAAAACGAGACACCAGGGATGACGATCTGCGAAAGACTGCAGGCAGATGCTGGATGCGTCAAGCTGAAGACAGGGCGCTATGACGCTCATTAGGCCTTTGTCTAGCAGTGGACTGATGATGATAAAATTCATCTCCTCTAATAGGTATTAATTAAAGTTTGTTATCCACTAACGCCTCCTGCGCTAACTCATGAATAAGAGAACAGTTTTATAGAGAGAATAGTTTATTAGTTGTGTATACATATATATACAGGGTGTAATCGTTAAGTGTGCACAGGCGATTATTCCGTAACTATTGCAGATATCAAAAAACTTTAAACTGATATCGAAAGTACTTTACCTAATGAGTAAAATGACATTAATAACTTTTTAAAAATAAAACGAGAAATATCCAAAAAACTTACATTAATCACTGCCATTCATTTTATTTCTTAGTAAGTACAAAATTTTGTGTTCAAAGCATATGTTCGAAGTGACGTCCTCCTTGTGCAATACAATGACGAGCTCTATTTACAGTTTCTAAATGAACTTTCCTTAACATTTGCGGAGTAATTAAAGCAATTGCACGACGTACACGATTCTGTAACTCTTCTAGGCTGTGTACTCTCTCAGCGTACACGTGGTCTTTGACAAATCCCCATAGGAAGAAATCACAAGGCGTGAGATCCGGGGATCTGGCAGGCCAAGGGGTTGCACTATTATTGGCTATTAAGCCATTATAATTGTTTCGTAAGAAATTCATTACAACATTTGTATTATGTGCAGGTGCTCCATCTTGTTGAAAAATTATCGACCTTCTTTCATCGTCTGGAATTGGTTCTAAGAGACTTGGCATATCGTTTTGTACAAAGGAGAAATATCTCTGTCCATTTAAGGTTCCACTGTAAAAATATGGCCCAATGATCCGATCTCCAAGAATACCACACCACACATTAATTGAGAATCGCACCTGAGCTCTAACTTCAGTAGTTAAGCGAGGATTGTCAATTGACCAATAATGCGAGTTTTTTCTATTGTAAATGCCGCAGTTTGAAACTTTACTTTCATCGGTCCATAAAATTGACCTTACATTGACATAATTATTGACTAGCCAATTGCAATAGACCGCCGACGAGCAGGGTCATCATTGTGCATCGTTTGAGTAGGTTTTATCTTAAATGCTTTGAAGTTGTGTTTTTTTAATAACTTGTGTACATAATTGTGGGACACTGGAAATGATCGGGCCACTGAACGCGTTGATTCTTGTGGATTATCTACTACGTAGTTAATAATATTGTTATCTAAGTCATTATCAAATTCCGGAGCTCTTGTTCTCGAACCTTTTTTTCTGTTAAAAGATCCATAATTTATCAAATTGTTATCCAACTTACGTAAATACGTACCAGAAGGAACTTCTCTATCTGGGTACTCTCTTCTGTAGGCGATAATGGCCGCCCTATTGTTACAATCATGTTTGTAGTACATTTTTAACATGTCCCTCTTTTCTGTATTGGAATATGCCATTTTTCAATCAATAAATGCAAAAATCACGATTATTAACGCAAATTGAAAAATACAATAAATTGGCGGGAACGAGAACCCGCGATAAAGAATTTGAATTTAGAACGAACACCAAAGAGTATCTTTCTTTTTGTTTTTATTTAGTATGTTGCTTTTCAGCTAGTTCAAATCAATACAATATTGAAACAAGGTTTATTATAAATTTGAAGTGGTAAGATAATTAATCTACACGTGTATCTACTTGAAATTCATTAATACCTTCATATCGTACATAATTATGAAATGACAAGGGTAAAATGAGTAGGTACTATTCCACTTAAAATAAGGAAACTAAAACCTTTCTACTATCTCATACTAAATGTATGGGAGTGATTAATGTAAGTTTTTTGGATATTTCTCGTTTTATTTTTAAAAAGTTATTAATGTCATTTTACTCATTAGGTAAAGTACTTTCGATATCAGTTTAAAGTTTTTTGATATCTGCAATAGTTACGGAATAATCGCCTGTGCACACTTAACGATTACACCCTGTATATAAAGTACTTACTATGATGACGCTTGCTTTGTGAATACAAGATTATCTATGCAAAAAGATTATTATAGTCTCGACTTGGTTAGGGAAAAAGGTTTTATGTAACACACAGCAAAACACGGTTTAATAAATGCTTGGCCGGATGTCGCCCAGTTCCACACCGACAAAAGTATGTAAGAACAGTTATGCTAAGATTGTATTAGTTGATAAGCGATAAACTTGCTAGTGGTTTCTATTTCACTTCCGTCGCCTTATTGGCACCTCAAAAGATAAACGCATAAATACTTAAATAGGTAGACGTTCCCTGAGTAACAAAGGCTATTTCAAAATTTAAACATCATAGAAATCCAAAAATACATACGTATCTTTCCTCAATCTTTTTTTACTCACGAGGATTTGGCGGAGGGTCCCACGCCCACGCCCACGCCCACGCCCACGCCCACGCCCACGCCCACGCCCACGCCCACGCCCACGCCCACGCCCACGCCCACGCCCACGCCCACGCCCACGCCCACGCCCACGCCCACGCCCACGCCCACGCCCTCGCCCACGCCCACGCCCACGCCCACGCCCACGCCCACGCCCACGCCCACGCCCACGCCCACGCCCACGCCCACGCCCACGCCCACGCCCACGCCCACGCCCACGCCCACGCCCACGCCCACGCCCACGCCCACGCCCACGCCCACGCCCACGCCCACGCCCACGCCCACGCCCACGCCCACGCCCACGCCCACGCCCACGCCCACGCCCACGCCCACGCCCACGCCCACGCCCACGCCCACGCCCACGCCCACGCCCACGCCCACGCCCACGCCCACGCCCACGCCCACGCCCACGCCCACGCCCACGCCCACGCCCACGCCCACGCCCACGCCCACGCCCACGCCCACGCCCACGCCAACGCCCACGCCCACGCCCACGCCCACGCCCACGCCCACGCCCACGCCCAGTTTTGGACTGGATGCCATTGTCAGAACTAGACCAAATTAAATAGGAAGCACCAGCTATCAAATACAAAAAGAATCATGAATGATTTTCATCAAGACTTTTCTAAAAAGTCACAAAAGTTACAGTCCAATTGAGAACATTCTCCTATTATTATTTTTTTATTAAATAATTAAATCCGTTTTCCTTTATAGTTTAAAATATCTTAGAATACGTAGGGACAGACAGACAGCGGGAAGCGACTTTGTTTTATATTTCGTAGAGATGGAACTTGTGATCATGAAACACAAGAGTCCGCGCCCCGACTCAAGTCTTACGGCAAAGTCTTAAGGGCCAGCTACAACTACATAATTTCGATCACGTTAGTGAAAATAATGGATACCGACCGATTTTGACTGCGAAATGTCCGGAATAATGCCTCTTAGACCAGAAGAGCGTAATTTATTGTAAATAAACACGAAATATTTGTTCTGCGATATCAAGCGCGCTATCGCGATATCGCAGAACAAATATTTCGTTTGAAACATACAAACATATATGGACTACTCCCACAAACGAACAGTACCGGTTTTTGGTCAAAGTTCTCAATGTCAGAGAAGCCGTATTTCTTCTTCTCTCTCTCTACTTGATATTGCTCTCTTGATATTCTTCTTCTTCTTCTTCTTCTTCTTCTTCTCCTCACAAAATGAGGGTCAAAAACACACTAGTTATGCTAAGATTGCAACCGACCGATTTTGACTGCGAAATGTCCGGAATAATGCCTTTTAGACCAGAAGAGCATAATTTATTGTAAATAAACACGAAATAGTTGTTCTGCGATATCAGCGCCGCGTTCCACACCGACAATAGTAATTATGTAAGTCTTGAAGACTAAGACTTAGTTATGCTAAGATTGCATTCGTTGATAATCGAATAACTTGCTAGTGGTTTCTTTTTCACTTCTTCCGCTAGTGGACAAAAAATTGAAGTGAGTTAGAGTCAATTGTACCTTATTTCTTGTTTGATAGATTACTATTTATCGAGCTGTTTATATAGTAAAAATTTTACTTGTCTAATTGCTTATTTTGTAAGTCTAAAGAAATAAACGATTTGACTCTGACTCTGACTCTGTAGGACTTGAGTCGTGGCGCGAACTCTAGTTTCAAGCAGAATGACAGCTAGCCTTTGTGCATGCCACGTGAAGTGACGTGCCGTCATGTGACGAGCGCTAAAACCTTCTGTGGAAATGAAAACAGCGCTATGAAGTTACAGTTTAAAAGTACCTGACCTACGGCTGCGCTCCGGACACATTCCATCCCACAAATTTGGATTCGTAATGAAAAAGTCTCATCACCAAATTGTGACATCTGTGGTAGTATTGATGATGTTCATCATGCCCTAATGGAATGTGTATGAAATGCAAACGAACGACTTCGCATTCTTGGAGTAGCTAAATTATACAATGTTGGCAAATGTAACAGTATGTTGTCCAACCCATTGTCTGAAGAATCAGAAAATGGATTGGACAACATACTGTAATTTTTTTCTGTAGAGATTAAGTATTAAGTTTTCATTTATATTTGTTGTATGTATATAGTAAATATGTACCAATTAGGCGAAGTGGTCGCTCTGCGACAAAGCCTTTTGCTGTGTGGTGTAAAATAAAAAACCTAACCTACTGTAACGTAAGCTATATACGAGTAGTAAGTAGCATGTAATCTATGTCATTGTGCGGGCTTTTAGTTTACTCGATTACATTTAATATACGACCATGGACAAATAAGGTTGTTTCCTTCACACCCTTCTAAACCACCCCTTAACTTACAACACTCCAGTTTTATAGAGCAAATAATACCTTTTTAAAAGAATTTTTAGTCAAAGTAAGAGTATCATTTTTTTACTAATAAAAAAGTTATTTTCTGCTATCAAATGAACAAATGTTTTTTTTTTCTACAATTACCTTCATAAAGAAAATTGCAATCAAATAATATAAACTAACTTCACTCATTCATTTATTCTCAATCTCTTAGCATCAACATTATACCTAAAATAATATTATTTACTCATCTTTAGTTAGGGAAACTAATATACCTATGTTTGCAATACTAACTAATCATCAGTCAATGTTATGTTTACATTTAGGGCTACAGTCTTGTTAATAACTAGTAATTTCTATATTTTAGATGTAAAAATGATTGTAATCTGTTTGTAAACTTATCTCAATAAATAAAAATTGAAAATAGAACTAGTATACAGTGGAGCTTAACTCAACTGATCCATATCAATACCAGTCGTCGCGTCCCCGCTACGCTGGCTGCATTCCCCCGCTGTATGGCAATGCTGATGCACTGCGCCAGATACTCACCAGCTCTCGGGTCATGCGTCGCCTCGACCAGATGACTTTAACGTGTTTATATATATGGTTATATTCCTTTGTGCTTGTTAGGATCAATGTTATATCGGTCATTGACATTCTTATTTGCTTTAAAACTCCGTTTCTATCGAGAGTCCATACATTGATAGTCAAAAGCTACGATGTCTCAGTAAAATCCAGCCAACCACGCCATAAAAATCCACAAACAAACTCCTCAAACAAAAAAGTTTGTTTACAAACCGCTCCATCTCGTGTAAAATTCCGTGTTTTTCGGCAGAGATTGGATGGGAGCCAATAACTTAGGCATTTACATCTATTGTATTAGATTTATGGCTCTGGCAAGTTTTTATCTTGCTTTATGGGATATCTGGAGAAACTATACGACTCAACCGTATATTGGTCCACAGCTGTACTCAGGCCTCCCATGAATCGATTCAAACACAATGCCGAGATGAGGAAATTCAAATATTAGAAACAAATTAGAATTATATTCTCGTTTCCCATATACCAGTTGCAAAAGGGAATCCCCTAAAATATTAACATTTGCTCTTCCTTGCTTTTCCGTAAGTAACTAAGGGTATTGTAATGACTGTTATCTAAAGGCTTCCAGGGGTGTCAAAGCGTGCAAAAAAAAAAAACCTGAAACAGATTTAATTATCTGTAAGTTTTCTGAATTTTCGTACCTTGCAGAAATACCTTAAGTTATTCACTAAATACTTACATATATGTATACTTACTTACATATCCTACTTATAGTTCTTTTAAACACGAACGTTTGTAAACATGTCTTAATGTATGTAAGTTGCTCTTTCACCCAAAAACTACTGAACGGATCGGGCTAAAATTTTGCATACAGGTAGTTCTAGGCCTGAAAAAACACATAGGCTACTTTTTATCCCATAAATCAGCTCCCGTTGGATAGGCGTGCGAAGCTGCGAGGCGCAGCTAGTACTTACATATATGTTTACTTACTTACATATACACTCGAGAGCAATGAATCCGGGTCACATAAAGAATGTTAAAAATCTCGGAAACTAAAAATGATAGGTTAATGCAATAAATTGTATTTAATAGACAATGTAATACTCCTTAAATGAAAGTAAAAAAAATATGAGTCACCATACATTTTATTAACACAAAATTACATAAAGAAAAAAACTGCTGATCTCTCCTTAAAACAAAAATAGGAAACATGAAATTTTTGAACTTTATTACGATTTTCTTGAATTTTAATACTTCGTATTGCCTCCTCGTGCTTCCATTACTGCGTTTACGCGGTTTGGCATGCTGTACACCAAGTTCCTTATACGATTTTGGGGAATATTCTCCCATTCCTCTGTGAGAGCAATTTTGAGCTCACGAAGCGTGATTGGGGGAGGGTTTCGTTGTTTTACGCATCTGCCTAGCTCGTCCCAAGCATGCTCGATCGGGTTGATATCCGGGCTGC
The DNA here is from genome assembly GCA_955876795.1 of Eupithecia tripunctaria. Classification (NCBI taxonomy): domain Eukaryota; kingdom Metazoa; phylum Arthropoda; class Insecta; order Lepidoptera; family Geometridae; genus Eupithecia; species Eupithecia tripunctaria. The sequence goes on along the minus strand of OY041624.1, from coordinate 1,644,532 downwards.
GCGCTGGCCACTCCATACGAGTAATGTTCATCTCTTGAAGGTAGTCATTCACAATCCTACCTGTATGAGGTCGGGCATTGTCATGCATAAATATAGCATCCTCACCTAAATTGACCATAAATGGACCAACGTGATCATTGAGGATTTCTTCCACATATCTTACGCTAGTTAAAGAGCCGTTTTCTATGATCACCAGCTCTGTGCGACTTTCAGAAGAAATTCCGGCCCACACAAGTACAGACCCACCACCGTAGGCTACTTTTTCTTCGATGCATGCTTGCTTGAATCTTTCCCCTGGTCTTCGATACACTCTGTGTCTTCCATCGTGCTTGTACAGCATAAATTTTGATTCGTCGGAGAACATAACTTTTGACCAATCTTCAATACTCCAATTTACGATTTTTAGAATTCTTTAAGTGACCCGGATTCATTGCTCTCGAGTGTATTTATATAATATAGGTACGTCAAAATAAAGAAAAGGCCTTTCCACACAAAGCCTATTCGATTGCTATCGTAATTGTTCGTAATAACTGTCACTTTGTATGCCTCTTACTTCGTTTCATACCACAAAATTACCTAATGACGGCAATTAGATAGACATATAATATAAGGTAGTCGAGCCAGGGGGATATCCCCTTGACTTGTCATATCCCCTGGGCTTGGCTAACTCACTTACCCAAACTATGACGTTCAAAGACACAAAATTACGGCAATCTGAATGAAAAACCTTTTTCAAACGTACTAATACAGAAATTCTCTATATTTTACTATTTCTAAAGATGTCTATTGATTGATGGATAGTTTTAGCACAGGGATAAAACAAAATAAATTTAAGCATTCTATTAAAATATATATATATTCTATAGTTGAGCTACCTGAAGATTGTTTGCAACTGTATGCATTTAATTGTTTCAATTATAAATACTAATGGTAATTTGTTTGTTTTCTCATTGACATTTTCTGTTTCGCTAATGAACGTCGTAAAGAGTCAAATAATAGAAAAATATAAATATTTTAGTAGTTAATTAATATAAACCTAATTGAAATAATACTAATATTTCAAAAATTAATTTTGTAGTAAAAACCCGGTTTTTTTTATGGATTACACTGTGTGAACTGAACAAAATTAAAATGAGACCACACGGGAAGCTTTCATATAAAAAAGAATCATGAAAATCGGACCACCCAGACAAAAGTTCTGCTCTTTTTTTTTAAGTCGGTTAAAACGCAATCAACGTTCAAAAAACAAAAACAAATGCATTAACGAATATTTCATTCACACATAGAAACAAAATAAAACCCGCTGAGGTCACTAATAAAATAAAATAAACATATAAAAATATGTAGTTGACTCGGCTAAACCCGAAATAGCTTCGCCAATTAAGTTAGCTCGCAACTGGGTCAGGCCCGGCGTTTATCGTTACTCCTATAGGAGCTTGAAAGGTACCTGCCTACCTAGGGTGGCTACTGAGCTCAGCTGCTGGCTTCAGAAGGGGTGAAACTGGCAGCGATTGTAGGTCATATAAATTCAGTAATAGTACATTTTACATCTAGGCGAGAAAGTGCCTTGTTAGAACAAGTGTGTGTGAGAGATTAAGTATGTGTGCTTGTGTAAATGCTAGACCCACACCTGGCGACAGAAATGCCCATCCGGGCACAGCAGTCGACATTAGCATGCAACTGTGTATGTCCTTTTTGTGTCCTAATAGAGGAAAGGAAAGGTATCGGAAGAATGGCGTCGATGAGTCTGTGGAATGGGGGCTCGCCAGCCATGTATGGGAGGAAGAGCGGACGTAAGTCAGATCGCGGTGGGTCTAAATGTTCCCGTGGTTCGGCGAAAATGGCGAAAGAAGGACACCGTATAGGTTTTTAGTGGTTATTTCGTCCTTCTTAGGGCGTCGAGTCCCACATATTTCTATTTGTAAACGAATTTTACCTCGCCGAATAAAAAAAAAGAGGGAGAAAGTGCCTAGTTACTATCAAGTATGTAGATACAAAGTGCTTTATATTATACCTTCGAGCAAAATAATCGTTGAAGAATCTTCGAAATCACTCGAGTTATTGTTAAGGATATGGATATAAATATAGAGTAATAATTAGTGATACGGATGCGTGGAGTTACGAAATATTAATCTAGATTATTTGCTAACAGTCTGCAGTCAGCTCAACTGTTTCATTTGTTAATAGTTGTAACTGTATTATATTCTTTCATATTAATTTTATTCACAAACAAGTTGCCACAGAGGAAGAAGCCATGATTAAGAAAAAAATTAAAGAAAATATTCTTTTAAGTATGCGTTTTTATTTTCTAAAACTTTCAAACAATGTTAGAGCTAGGGTTTACCTAGATTTTGTTTTATTTTCTAAATCTTAGCAAACATCTAGGTTTACTAAGGTATCTTAATACATAATCTAGGTTTTACCCTAGATTGCGTACGTACAATTAACACAGTTTTTCAACCTCCATGCAAAGTTGTGTAAAAACTCATTAATATCCAAGTTCCGCCACATTTTTTTACCCAGATTAAAAGCGGATAATGTCTTTCGACCCTTTAAATGAGATCGGGTAATTAACGACACCCGCTTGCAGGGTTCCGTATTGCACGTCATGTCGTTAGGGTACGGCAATATAGTGAGAAACGGCTGCGAACCGCCTTTATTATTTTGACCCAGTTATGAAGTTTACTGGGACTCTAAGAGGTCCTCTCAGAAAGTAAAAAAAATGGCAATACAACCTCCGAGGTTGTATGGCGATTTTTTTCACAGGTTTATGTATAATATTTTTTGCAGTTACATAATTGCAAAATAAAATAGAATAAATTCGACGCTACTAATCTTTTGTTTGGTATGCATAAAACTTGTCAGGCTCTGCGCAAAATGTCTGCGTCAAAACAAGTCGTTGACATTTTCGAGTGTCATTTTGTACGGTTCTAGGTACGTATGGGTGACGCCGTGGAATACCTGATAAAAGTTGACAAAGTATATCCTACTAATATTATAAACACGAAAATTTGTAAACATGTATGTTTGTCGCTCTTTCACGCAAAAACTACTGAACAAATCGGGCTGAAATTGCATACAGGCAGTTCTAGACCTGGCATTAAATATAGGCTACTTTTTATCCCATAAATCAGTTCCCGTGGGTTAGGCGAAGGCGCTGGGCGCAGCTAGTATTTAAATAAAAATAATATGATGTTACTACTTACCCCAACTGTGACAGCCATTTTAAAATAAAACGTCCGTAATAAGTAGTTTTAATTAGCAGCCATCCGTCAGAAGCTTACTCAGCGAATGGCGCCTCGACTCTTTTGTACAAAAAATGCTTTGACGACCCGGTGCTGTGTTTGAAGCGATTTAGTAGCCGGATACGATATTAGCATAAACAATTTAGTATCGAAGCCGCGCAAAACCTTCTCTGTTGAGATTTAACAAAATTCATTTGCGTGCACAACCCAAACTAGGTCGATGCGATGTTCGCAAAGAACTCTTAACCCAAAAACCCAAAATTCTCAAATTTCAAACTGACAAACTGACTACGAGTTCGATAAATATACATGTATGCATGAATTAAGAAAGTACTGAAATCGACAAGACACAATACTTGTACTTATTGCGCAATAACAACTCATTTTAAGGAGGTAGGTAAGGTAATTCTTACTTTAAAACTTTTTTGTTTGATCCGTAGAGCGAGAGCACTGGTATACAGGTTTCATAACCATTTTCAGACATCAGTATTTCTCAAAACAGGTTAACATTAGATTGTATCACTATCCTGCAAAAATAACCCTTTAAATTTACAAATATTACTTAACCTTTGTGAGAAAGAAATAAATAGTTTTATTATTATTATTAATTCGTGGTATAAGTTAAAGAAGTTTATATAATTATGACGCCATCCGTCACGAATTAGTTCAGCGGAGAGCACCTGACACTTTTGTACAAACGGTGCTGTGATTGCTGCAGTTACCCTGATCCTTGGTATCTTGGTGTTCTTCCAACACAAATAAACTTCATCTTTACCACACTACATCCGTAATAAACTAACAACACAAAAATCTAAATCTCTCTATTTGATAAATAAATATGCATTGTAGGGATGAGTTCAAATCGGCAAGTAGCATCGGCAATCGCAAATTTTAACAAAAATCAACTAAGGTTATGTATGAGGAATTGAGGATAATTCATAGTGAAGGTCTGGTCTGCTATGTTTAAAGGATCTAGTCAGGAAAGTTGAGTACCTAGGAACCTAATCGCACTCAATAAATTTATTTTAAATTTGGTAAAAAATTCGGCCGAATAAAAGTAATTGAGGATTGTTTACTTATTTTGTAAGGTCGTGTAATAAGATGGCACATACAGTGAAAAATCTTTGTAAAACTACTATTTATAATAAATAATGAATATTACAATGATTACTAGAGTCTGTGCTCTATTTGAGGGTGATTTATTCAGCTAGACAAGTTTTCAGAAGAAAGTTATAAAAATACTCGACTCACCATTTACTAAAACCTATCTTGGTTTTAGTTTTAGCGCAACTATCCTAGTATAAACGAGGCACAGTAAAAAGTGCCGACAAGTACATCACTCAAGCTAAGAGCCATTATCTAGCGATCACTGACAATTCGGCCTGTTACAAGTCCCTACTATAATGTAGCCCTCAGACCACCCTTAGACTTGTCTCGGATCTTAGATAGTTGAGTCTGGGGTCATCTGTAAAATGGAAATTATAAATCGAAAGCGATCGTACCAACCAACCACATACTTGTTTCTCGTGAATTGGGTATCGTATTACCATGTGATAATTACATGGTTTATATGTTTATATATGTTTACCTCAATAAATATAAATAAATAAATAAATATATATAAAGGTTTCTTCAATTTTATATACTTAGTTGAAGCGCACTCAACTCATTGTTTAACATACATGTTTGTATATGTTTGTATATATTGCTTACTGTTTTAGCATCACTACCCTAAAGCAAACGAGGCACAGTAAAAAGTGCCGACGAGTACATCGCTCGCGCTAAGAGCCATTATCTAGCGATCGCTGACGATTCGAGCTGTTACAAGTGCCTGCTATAATGCAGCCCTCAGACCACTCTTAGACTTGCCTCGGACCTTAGATCGTAGGGACTGGGGTCGATGGGTCAGGCGGCTTTTTGAAGGGTCCTTTTCCAGCATCTGCCTGCAGGCCTTCACGGGTCGTCATCCCAACTGATCTCAAGGATGAAATTGGAATATTCCGTCGGAGGGCATCCTATACTTTTTTAAGTTTTTTTAATAAGTATGTATGTTAGTCTCTAAGGTATTTATCATATGGGCCCTAGTTAAGTTACTTTGTACTTGTCTTAATGTTGCCTTGAAATAAATGATTATTATTATTTATTATTATACGACGTTTGCAGAGTCACTGTTTTAGTGTGTCAAATCCCCTGATTTCAAGAGGAAAACGAGTACGATCGGTAAGCGTCTTACATGACGTTTGCGGAATCACGGTTTTTGTGTGTCAAATCCATGTGTTTCATTTTTCTAAAACTTGTGTGTACCATGTACTCGTTAATGTGTGTATTAAAGATAAGATAAGGTTTGCTTAAACAAGCGGTTTTCACCAAGAAAGGGTAATGAGCGAGAAATGATAGGCGGGACGGACTACTTAAATGAAATAGGTTTACATCTCAACCAGAAAAAAGTTCTGTGTTTTCACCGCAGATAGAAAATATGAGAGGTGAGTAACCAAAGCTTTATTTAAACGGTTTCTACTCAATCAGTCCTTTTTGCTCGACTAATTTTGTTTGTTGCTATAAATATTCACAGGTATTTCTTATGGTTATTATTATTTATCATGCCGTGACCACGACAGAGTGTAAACCTGTCGAAACGTCGGAAAAATAAAAAAAAACGCGATTATTACCCGAGCAATATTTATAACTAGCTACGCCCCGCGGTTTCGCACGCCTATCCCACGGGAGCTGATTTATGGGATAAAAAGCATGTAAAATGCCTATGCCTACGTGTTATTAGGCCTAGAACTACCTGTATGCAAAATTTCAGCCTGATCCGTTCAAAAGTTTTTGCGTGAAAGAGCAACAAACATACATACATACATGTTTACAAACTTTCGCGTTTATAATATAAGTAGGATGACGTGTACTGATAGCTAACTCTGTCCGCGGGTGTCATAAGAGGCGACTAAGGGATATCTAACCGGGGGCAGGCAGCAACGCCTCCTGCAAAAGAATTCTACCACCAAACTGCGATCCCCAACCTGCATGCTCAGCGTGGGGATCAAGGGCATTACCGCCCATGAGATATTTGTCAAAAAAGTGCTTATCAGGGGGGGGAGGAGCTACGTCCAGCAAGCTGTTGCGGTGAGGTGAGGTTCTAATCTCTTAAGTTTAATAAACTTACGATTGTTGATTAAAAAACAAGTAGGTATGCAAGTATACTCTTGCAAGTTGAACTGTGTCAATCAATCAATACTTTTATTTGCTGAAATGTAGGTACAGTAGGTCTTATATTTATAGTTGGCTCTTCTACATTCTGCCACAAAGTGCGTGCAAATTTCACAAATGTAGATATAATAAATATAAAAAAGGGTTTCACGTATGTCACACAGACTTACACAACTTACACGCTCTCGCCCAGGGTAAACTTCAAACCACAGTCACAGAATTGTAGTAAATCTCTGTCCAAGCCGACGCGTTGTAGATAAAGGCTTCCCTCTAACAAGATTTATGTAATTTTATTACGACGATGCTTTGCTCTTGTTATTCTGTGAAGGAGGCAGATTTCTGAGGAATAAGGTCAGTGTATGAATATAATTCGATTTATGTTTTTATCGAGTATTTATCGCGTACCTTCTGTTATTATTTCCCCTTCATTGCCAAATCAAAATGGGACAACACGGGAAGCACCATCTTTCAAAAGGAGGTTATTTTGTTACCTCAAAACTTTTGACTGGGTTGCCCGATTTTCATGATTCTTTTTTTAGCTGGTGCTTCCCGTGTCTATTACAATTTGGTCCAGTTCTAACAATGGCACCCATGTGAGAGCCATAATTGAAGTCGGTTTATAGTTTTTTAAAACAAAATCAATTATTTTGAAGGAATAAACATCGAGTCATCTGTATTTATTTACTCTGTCTGGCAACATGTGCTCATATTTGTCATGCTCATACCTCCTCACTCCTCTTAGATAGAATATAAATAGATTAGCATTTCTACAGGGTGTTTATCACATGTGCTTGCCAAGCGGCACGCTTCTGAGACTGTTTACATTTTTAACCGACTTCAAAAAACGGAGGAGGTTCTCAATTCGACTGTTTTTTATGTTTGTTACTTCGGAAGTTTTGTCTGGGTGATCCTTGACTTTGATAATTGTGTGGTTCTATTTCAATTTGGTCCAGTTCTGACAACGGGATCTATGAGAAAACCATATAATTGAAGTCGGTTTGGCGTATATATATATATATATATGTATAATGTCAGCGGGCAGCAGCGCCTCCTGTAGATCTATTTTATCACGATCCCCAACCCGCATTCCCAGCGTGGGGAATATGGGGTCTACCCCTCATGTTACAAAGGCCAATAATGTTTATCAGGGGGTGGCCTGCGTCCAGCAGTGATATCGGTCCTCTACCGATATTTACTAGTAGTGTTCTTTAATATTTACTAGTACGAGTAGTCTATACTTATATTATTACAAAGAGGATAGATTTGATTGTTTGTTTGTATTGAGTAGGCTCCAAAATTACTGGACCGATTTAAAAAATTCTGTCGTCATTAAAAAGCTCACTTTTCAGGGAGTTATACAGGTTATATTTTTATCCCGTAATTCCCACGGAAACGGGAACTACGCGGGTGAAACCGCAAGGCACTGCTAGTGTTCTATAGATATATTGCTTTAAACTAAAAAATCAAAAAATCATCTCAAAAATCTGTTTACACCGGTAGGTATTTTATTATCATTTTTAGAGAATGGCGCCCAAATGTAAATCTTCCCAATCAAGGTGCGTTTATTTTTGCTTCTTAATAATAAAACTTTTAAATCCATCATGGTTATTAATACTAAAGTTATTTACAACGGGATATTTACCATGATTAGAATTTTGAGCTTTCCAATATTTCGGCACAGTTTCATGCGCCATGATCACGGAATAACTGAATGTCTTGCGAGCGAGTTGTTATTGGCAGATATATCGATCTACCCTCATTTTTAGTCTTTGCTACGAACATTACCACTACCTTCTTAATAATTATGTTTATTAGGCTAACTGCGAAAATATGTAGTTATAGGGTGTCTATAGTTTTTGTTTGTTGCTACATATAATTGTCAGAACCGAACGAATCAAGAAAGACGAACTAACCCAAACAAGTGTGCGAGGTATTTAATATACTAGCTACGCCCCGCTGCATCGTACGCCTATCCCACGAGAATTCATTTATGGGATAAAAAGTAGCCTATGTGTTATTCCAGGCCTAGAATTACCTGAATGCAAAATTTCTGCCCGATCCGTCGAGTAGTTTTTTCGTAAAAAAGCAACAAACATAGAAACATGTTAACGAAGTTTCGCGTTTATAATATTAGTGTGATTATTAGAATTATGTATTACCTACTCTTGGCTTGGTTTAAAAAGAAAAGCATTGCTCGGTACGGTGTCTGTCACATGTGTTCCACGCAAATTGCCAAACAGCACGCTTGCTGGCGTCTGTTTACGTTTTTACTAGTGAGTCGTGAATCAATTGTCTGCCGTGAACTCTCTACGGTGACCATGGTTTATGAACTCACTTTCGGTTCCGATTCTTGTGGAATCGGAACCGAAAGTGTTGAAAAACTCAAAGGAATAGAATAAAAACAAATATATTCAGATATTATAGCTAATTTGACGGGACAAGTGCAAGGGCAAGGGCTATTGGGACAGGTTAAAATAAATATATACATAACGGTCACGTTTGCATATAGACTATTTCCTACAATCTGTCTTAAATTCAATTTCATCGCTTTTCTTTTATTATTATTCTTGCTACTGATCACCATGTGAGCAAACTATGGGCAGAAGTTGTAAATAAGAGAGTATCAGCAACAGACAAATTCATAAAGCGTTTGCGAATTGCCATGTTTTTCTCTAGTGTTTGGGCACTAGAGAAAAACATGGCGATTCGCAAATGCTTACGTTTTTACGAGTGTGGTTATGAATCATTGCTGTACTAGTCTCGTAGGGTGACAATGACTTAGGTCCACGCGCCTTTCGGAATCCGAGCTGTTGTCTTTCCGACAGAGTGAACCCATAGGTCCTTTCTGAATCCGAGCCGTTGTCTTTCCGACAGAGTGAACCAAATGATTTTAGTATTTTTTGCACTAAATCGTACATAAAACTCGTACACGCTATAAGATTAATTTTTTACAACTCTATTTCTTTTCAACCTACTTCAAAAAAGGCGACTGTATTTTTTTGTCTGGGTAATCCGATTTGCATGATTCTTTTTTTATTTGACAGCTGGTGCTTCCCGTGTCGTACCATTTCAATTTTATCCAGCTCTGATAATGATCCATGATCCATGAAAAAATTATATAAACGCAACTCAGATTTAAGCACGTCACAGGTAACAGATGTTGTAGTGTCGAATTTTTGATACATTTTCATTGAAAACTGTGAAAAATTCGTCATTTGAGACGTGCTTAAATCTGAGTTTGGTTTGAGTATACGGGGTAAGTCTTTTGTGCCTGCATTAAACAGTTTTTTTTCAAACAAGGGAAAATATACTCAAACCCATGCTGCTTGAACTTAAACTCCATTACTAAAAGTTCTTAATTTGGATCGGCTCACACGCTTTGCCACAATCTTGATTGATTGATTAGGTACTTAATAAAATAACTCTACTTACGGCTTCGATTGATGAATGAAATGTTAAAGTGCTGACATGGGGTCATTAATTTCTCATTTTATTAGATTTTAAGAGTACACAGCTTGTCATCAGTGAGCGCAGCCTAAATGCATGCTATCTCACCTGTCATTAAAGACATAACCGCGCGACAAAATGAAAAGCACAATGATTTATGCCGCCGAACACACTTTAGCACAAGATCAAAACTGTGGAATGTATCTCTTCAATATAAATTTATTTTAACTAAATAATAACTAAACTATGTCGGTACATCCTTTATTTTAGAGTGTTCTTTCCCGGGGTGCTATTTATTTTCGCCCAAATTTATAGAAAATTGTAATTCATGCGAGGTTTATTTTATATCTTTTGACACACGACGGGGGTGTTATCGGAAAAAGAACTTACTTTAATTATAAAGTAAGTTTAGTTTGTAAAATATCGACTAAGCTCGTCCGAATTTAGTCTTAAGGTAATTTTATAAAATCCATAAGAATTCGAAGTTAACTAAGACACCTACGCCTAATTTCATTTTTTTTTTTTGTTATAAATATATATTATCAATAATTATTTCAATTGATTATATATAAGTTGTAGCAAGCTTGCAGAAACGAAATCGAAAGTTGCGAAATCGATCCGCATAGTTTTGCAAATAGATTTGGTGCCAAAACATAATCAGGAGGCATACAGCAATATTTCAAATCATTCGCAAACATCGTTAACGATACTCACGTCCTAAAGAGATTAATTCTGATGAAATAAGTGATTTATGAAGCTGTTATGGGAAAATGGGTGGTGAATCAGATTTTGAACTTAGTCTTTACGTACATAGACTATAGTTAATGTAAGTAAGCATAGTTGTAAATAATACCTACTTACCTTACTCTTGCAATTGTGTACTACTTACTAATAACGAAATGAATATTGAATAATCAATAATGAAATGTGCTTTTTTGCATATTTTTAGGAGTTTGTAGTCATAATCCTTCGTCCCGCTATTTGGTCAAAAGATATCAAATAAACCTCGCATGAATTGCAATTTTCTATAAATTTGGGCGAAAATATTCGACGAAAGAACAAAATATTAGTAATAGTAATAAATATCTTATGGTCATGGCTGAATTGAGACTAGCCAAAAATAGAAGACAGTTATAATATTGCTACTTATTAGTTGTACTAAGGATCTTGGAATGGTATTTTCTGAACTACTAAAGTTTTTTTTAATTATATTTTATGGAATCAAAGCTACTCGTGTGTATAAAAAAACCTAAACATTTTATTTTATCAGTTTTGTTTCATGGTGTTTTGTTTTAAGTTTGATTTCATGGATAAATTATAGGTGGTGAATAAATCACTACAATGATGTAATGGTACAATATTAATTAACTTATTAAATTCACATAATATCATCTTCTACTCAAAAATTACTCAAATAAATAAAGTCAAATCTATACGTAAAGAGGAACTAATCTAAAAAATCTGAATATTATAAGTGCTTTAGAAAAAATCTAAATAGGTAAAAACATGCTCAAGACAAATAACTTTCATGCGACAAAAAAGTGAAAATCTAGCGTGTTGTGAAACCATGGCCACCGTACTGGCTAACATCCAAGTCATTTAAAATTAATATCTATTTAGTCGTTTACATAGAAATCAAATACAGACTCTGCTTTTCAAAATGTTATTACAGTCATCAATATCACGGCTTTTATGGCGTAGTGGTAGCGTAGTAAAATATCAGTAAAGGCTACACGGACTGCACCATGAAAATCACACTGTATCACTTTTCCCATTGTTAATTAAAAAGGGAAGATGAGGTACTAGTTTCTCGAAAATGGCAACCTCATATTGTGTAAAATTGTGTGCTCCCACCTCATTCACCGTCGGAACGGCGGCACAGGCGGTCGTGATTTGCGTGAAATTTTGTTGTCTCGGTCTCACTTCGGTCTTAGATACGCCTTTCCGTCTTTGTTCTTCTTTGTATTGCACAGGACTGGAAATATAACTGTGAGCGTATGTGTTTTGCGTGTAGTTGTAATACATGCCAATTTTTGAGTAAACGCTGGGAGAACGTAACCTATCTTCCCTTTTTAATTAATCAATGAGTTTTCCGCTAGTTTTTTTGTCGATCGGTAGTGGACGGCCGTCGACGGCAAGGCGCATACGGCAGACGGCTGCCGTCAACTGCCGTCGTCGTCGAGCTACTGTTGCCGCGTCTAGGTAGGACTCCACCTCAACCTCAACAGCCTGTATAGGTGCACAGCTGGACGCAGGCCTCCCTCTGATAAGCGCCTTATTGGCATCATAAGGGGGTAGTGCCCACAATCCCCGCACTGGGCATGCGTGTTGGGGATCGCAGTTTGGTGGTATTATTGTTTTGCAGGGGGCGCTGCTAAACCGCCCGATCCATTCATCGTAATATTTAGGTGCTAACAAAGAGACAGTGTAAAAGATTTTTTTTTTGTAGTACCTAGTAGTAGTCTATGTATAATAATATAGTAATACAATAATTAGAAGGAACCTAATTTATATTTTTCAGTTGCCTACCTACTTACAAAATAACTTAAATGTGACTCCATTATTCTCTTGTTCCGTATGCAAAAAACTTGTCAGGCTCTGCGCAAACTGTTTGCGTCAAAACAAGACGTAAATAATTTTGAGTGTCATTTTTAGGGTTATTGTATTCTCTTTGGTTTTAGGTATCTACGGGGGAGGCCGCGAAATTTTTGATCGATGTTTGACGGCCTAAAAGTACACTCGCTAGTCAGCGCGATAAATGAATAATTCAGTTTGATTTGAAAAACTATAAACCGACTTCAATTAAACGGTTTTATCATGGATGCCATTATCAGAACTGAACCAAACATTTTCAACTAGAAGAAGAAAGAGAAAGAAAGAAAATACATTTATTTGGACCAATTACATAACACACTCATAACACTACATACGTCAGGATTATAGATCAATAGGAAATAAGAAAAGAATTACATATAATAAACCAAGGAAAGTAGTACATAAATAAAAGAGGAGCATGTTAAAGGATGTTATATAAAGGGCCAAAAAGGTCCCTGTCTCAGCATTATGCCGCTACAGCTGAAGCTATAACGGCGCAATTATCGCATTGAGCCTACAATGTTATAAATAAATACATAAATAAATACAAACTAACGGATAACTTCTCCAAATAAACGACTATTAATGACACCAACCCCTGCGGGACATCCTCTGTCTGCCCCCGCCATAAACCACGCTGGAATGTGCGCCGATGACGTCACAAGTATCAGTTTACCCGCCGGGGACTCGAGTCTACCACATGGAAATGCGATATTACTTGAATCTAGCTTCACTCTGGACTTTCATTGCATAATCATTCATTTCATAGCAAATCGTTCAATTCATTGGTCAAAAACATTGATGTCGATTTATTTAACACATCTGCAAGTAAGCTCAAACGCTTGCTTGGCGATGAATACTTTTTAAGAAAACTAATTTCTAATTTCACTTTGTGTTGTTTTTTTCCTTTTATATTTCCAAGTCGTCTACTTTCACTGTGTCATTTGTTATCCTATTTAAGTAAATATCTGCGGAAACTTATAATTGGTCTTGCTGTAAGTTTTCCTAAAATCCAGAAAATAAAATAAAAATAAAATAATACAAGCTTTTAATAAAGTAAAAAAATTTACTTGTCTGAGCCCTTTTTTTGTAAGTTTAAAGAAATAAACGATTTGACTCTTGACTCTGAATCCTTTATCATCATCATCAGCCTATGTTAGTCCACTGCTGGACATAGGCCTCCCCTAATGAGTGTCATAGCGCCCTGTCTTCAGCTTAATGCATCCAGCATCTGCCGGCAGTCTTTCGCAGATCGTCATCCGAACTGGTCGGAGGGCGTCCTACACTACGTTTGCCAAGTAGAGGTCTACACTCAAGAGCACGTTCACTATGGGCATTATCCCCATGAGATAAAAGGCAATAAGGTGTATAATAGGGGGTTGGCCTGCGTCCAGCAGTAGACGAATATAGGCTGTTGGGGCTAAAGACAGAAAAGAGCGTAAGTAGCCGCGGGCAACAGCTAATCAAACTTCTATACTAATATTATAAAGGGGAAAGATTTGATTGTTTGTTTGTTTGTATTGAATAGGCTTCGCAACTACTGAACCGATTTAAAAAAATATTACACCATTAAAAAGCTTACTTTTCAGGGAGTGACATGGGCTATATTTTATCCCGGAATTCCCACGGGAACTGAAACTACACGGGTGAAACCGCGATATCCCATAAATCAAATCAGTTCCCGTGGGATAAAAATCACCTTTAAACGTTTCCATAGAAACAACGCGTGCAAAGCCGCGGGCAGAATCGGTGTTTATAGGATAGTGGTTTATAAGAAAGAAAACATTGCAAACAAAATGTTTTCTCAACCAATTGTTCGAGTTATCGCCTATTTCCGTACAACACGTGGTCTCCGTCAAAGAATCAAGGGCGATAATGATATAACGCTTGGATTAGAATAAACAAGCCTATTTTTGACGTACATACGCGTTATTGAGGCCATTCTGTCTGTTCGATAGGTTGCGATATGATTGGCAATGGATGGATCAATTTTCGATTTATATTGAACTTTTTGAACTCTGGCAGCCTATTCAGAGAAGGGAAATCCGAGTTTCGTTATCGTTGTCGTGAAAAACCAACTCTGATGTCGTTTGCACAAGATTAGGGTTTGCATGATAACGCTTCATAAACTTTAATTTCGTTTTTAAGAGTACGAGTCCAGGTTTCCACGACACAATATAGAGTCCATCACTAAACTAGACGATGATTGGCCACTTTAAAGCGTTTCTACATTACAACTTAAAAGCAAGGTAGATTAAGTATTAGATCTTATTAAATAAACTTAAAATATTTAATAATATCAGATTTAGGGTTCATACAGGGTGTTAAAATTATGTCTAGAAATTATGATGGGTGTCTAATAGTGTATATTCAGATGGTATGACAGGGAAGGTGACATTTTTAGTATTGTCAAATTAGTTTAGTTTAGTTTTGGCAATACCTGAATAGACACGGAGTGTCGCACTAGCCGAATTTCGGCGACGGCGGCCAGTATAAACGGAATGGCTAGTTTCCGTTCAAGCTTTATCTTTATCTTTATACGCCATTTACCAACTAATTAGAGCTTACCAACGTCTGTTACAATGCTGTTGTTTTTTTATTAAATAACCTACTCTCTCGGATAAATAACACATCATCACTTTCTATATAAACTAAAATATACATGTTTTTCTTACGACCAATAACGTGGTTCTACATATAGGTGGATAATTTTAAACAGACAGTCAAAAAGCAAGTTTCGAACTTTAGTTTTTTGAAATTGTTCTCGCCTCGTGACTAAGGGAAGAAGATTTTTTGGGAAGTAGACAGATTGGAATAATTCCTAATTTCATTACATTTCACAAAACCGTCGTCATGTATTAAAAAAAAATCTGCTGTGTGGTGCTGGCTTAGAATTTGCACCACCCCAATTCTTCCCGTAGGTGTCGTAAGAGGCGACAAAGGGATGTCCGCCGGGGGCGGGTAGCAGCGCCCCTTGCAAAACAAATCTTCCACCAGACTGCGATCCCCTACCCGCATGCCCAGCGTGGGTATTATGGGCACTACCCCATGAGTTAAACGTCAATAAGGCGTTTATCAGGGGAGGCCTGCGTCCAGCAGTGGACCGAAACAGGCTGTTGAGGTTGAAGTTGAGGTCGTGACTAACAGGGGCATAGTTAGAACTTTTTTAGTCAATAAAAGTTTTATACGTCTCACACCGGTGCAAAAAAGCGGAGAGATCGTGCATTTTTTCCCATTTGTCCCCCTACACTAGAGGGACAGAACAGATAGGAATTTTTCCTAATTTCATTACATTTCATAAAACCGTTGCCTTGTAAACTACAGTTCTGCAGGTGGGGTAAGGTAACTAAATATGAAAATCCTCAAATCCGTCTTTGCATGATTTAATTATCATGCTCTAACGTGTTTCTAACCACGACTCTGCTCTACCTATTCACACTATGCACCGTTTACATTAGTCCAGTGACATAATAAATAAATATATAAATTTAAAAAAAATTGTTTATTCAGACCCATGTTCGTTCATTGGTTACACAGCATACATATTAAAACATTACACAGAAATTAAGATTAACACAAAGATAAATAAGAATTAAGGTATACCTACAGTCACTAAAGTTATGCATCCATTCAACAGAATCCCAACCTAAGAAGTCTATAGAGTTAGGATCCTGTTGAAAGACTGCATGATAGGCGAGGCAAACTTACTACCTACGACCTTCAGGATGGAGTTGGTGCTGCCCCACGTTCTTCGCAGCAGCGATGCGGTTTTCTTGCGGATGATGGCGTAAAAGCCATCAACCTACGCCTCATAATGGAGTATAATTTGTTTGATCTGATCGGAGAAGGGTTTTCGCAGAATTATTAATAAACATTTTCATCCTTATTTACAATGGATTTCTGCAAAGTAGGTATATAATCTATAATGCTTGGTTTTTTTTCACTTTCTTCTTTTTACCTACTCATGTTCACTAGGTACCTACATCTCACCTGTACCTACCTACTTAATATGTGTGCCTTTAGTACTGTGACTGTTCTTTTTACTTTTCCTGTTTTTTTTTTACTATAGAAACTTTCGTAGTTTGACGAATTCATAATGAAAGTAAGTCAAAGTCAAAGTCAAAGTCAAATCGTTTATTTCTTTAGACTTACAAAATAAGTACTTAGACAAGTCAAATTTTTACTATATAAACAGCTTGATAAATAGTTATTACTATCAACAAGAAATAAGGTGCAATTGACTTCAATTCACTTCAATTTTTTGTCCACTAGCGGAAGAAGTGAAAAAGAAACCATTAGCAAGTCCATCGCTTATCAACTAATACAATCTTAGGATAACTAAGTCTAACTGGTCTTACATACTATTTGTCTGTATGGAACTGGGCGACATCCGGCCAAGCATTAATATCATTTACGTAGTCATCTACGGAGTAATAGGCTTTCTTGATAAGATTTCGTTTTATGTACAGTTTAAATTTACGAATAGGGAGCTCAGTTGCTTCAGATGGAAGCTTATTATAGAATCTTACGCAATTGCCCACAAATGATTTCCCTACCTTTCGTAATCTATATGATGGGATGTGTAATTTGTTCTTGTTTCTTGTATTTTTATTGTGAACATCACACCTTTTCATAAAGTTATCTCTGTTTTTGTATGTATACATTAGATTTTCATAGATGTTTGCGATATTACTGTTAAAATATTTATTTCTTTAAATAATTCCCTCAACGAGTCACGTGGATTTAATTTATAAATAGCGCGTACCGCCCTTTTCTGAAGAACAAAGATAGTCTGGATGTCAGCTGCCTGTCCCCAAAGCAAAATACCATAAGACATAACACTATGGAAGTAACTGAAGTAAACTAACCTAGCTGTATCTTCATCGGTAATGTATCTAATTGTTCGAACCGCATACGCTGCTGAACTAAGTCTGTTTGCGAGAGCATCAATTTGCGGTCTCCATTGAAGAGAGGAATCAATATGTAACCCTAGGAAAACAGTTGAGTCTACAAGGTGAACAATCTCATCCTTTAGCATTATCTTAGTTGGGAGCTCTCTTACATTTGGTAACATGAATTTTATGCATTTGGTTTTTGAAGCATTGAGTAAGAGGTTATTGGCGGTGAACCAATCTAGTATTTGTGAAAGAGAATTATTTACATCGTCATAATTATGTTTATTTCTGTCAACTTTAAAAATCAATGAAGTATCATCAGCAAATAAGACTATATCACAGAGATCTTTTGCTAGAAATGGGAGATCATTTACATATACTAAAAATAGAAAAGGACCCAATATTGATCCTTGCGGGACTCCTAAATCGATTTTTGATCCCCTAGATCTTTCTTTACCAATATCTACTTTTTGGACTCTATCCGATAAATATGATTGCATAAGGTCCAGTTAAGCGGGTTAACTACGAACCTTGTTTGTGTTGGAAGAACACCTATGTTGATGATCTCCCAACACAAACAATGTTGCTTCTGTGTGTACCTAATAATAACCTTATCTATCTATCTATGTACCCGTGAATATTTATAACGTGGTCCAATCGCGTAAATTCAACTGACTATACCAATCCACTATCGCATCTAAACGATCCCTAAATATGTTATAGCTATCTCAAGCACATAACTAAGTCAGCAGCATAAGTGGCCAGCCTCGCCGAAGCTCAGCTTTAGCCGTTACTTAGTAAACATATCTATGACTTAGTACGATGGAGTAATTACGTGTCGGGCAATATAGCTTTTGGCTTAGTGGGTAAAATGCAGGCTTTTAATTAACTTATATTATAGATGGTAGACATTAATGATATTAATTCTTGGCCGGATGTCGCCCAGTTCCACACAATAGTATGTAAAAACATAAATTAGTTGTGTTAGATTTACTTACATTTACAAATATGACAACTATCAGTTGATGGACTAAAGTACTCTTTAGAAGTACTTTACTAAAGAGTACTTTAGTCGCATTATATTTAGACTTAGATTTACAAAAGTTGTAAGTATTTAGTTGATAAGCGATAAACTTACTACTGGTTTCTTTTTCACTTCTTCCGCTAGTGGACAACAAATTAAGCGAATTAGAGTCAATTGCACCTTATTTCTTATTTTATCAAATACTACCGTATTTACTATTTATTAAGCTGTATAAATAGTTAAAAAAATTAACTTGTCCAAGTGCTTATTTTGTAAATCTGAAGAAATAAACGATTTTACTCTAACTTGTGAGTTCTATTTTGCAAATTACGGGCTGAACGCTGTCCTTACCATTTTCTGATCATTGGGGCATGGTCCTTCTAATGTAAAATAAAGGCGGAAAAATTGTGTGATGCTCTCTAGCAGTACCACGGTCTGAATAAATAGTTTTTTATACATGAAAATGTTCGTTTTAGGAACAAAATTGTACGTCTAAAAGAAAAATAGTTACTACAAGTTTTCATACCAAACTAGAAAGTCGGTTTGGTAGGTAGGTTTTGGCTTGTACCTAAAAAACTAGGCACGCCGGGAGATGACTGATAACTGTACATTTTTGTACTAAATAGGTAGATACGTGTGGTAAACCAAAGATCGGATGCTGTACGTCAACCTTTGATCGAAAAATTGTTTTCATTGAAATAGCATTATCTGATCAAAAACATAAATGATGGATCAGTTTAGCTCTATGAGTATAAGATTGTTTGCAACAGGCTGCGGTAAGCACAATTGTTTATAAATGTAAATACTAGTCCTATTTTATATGTATTATTTGATTGTAATTTTCTTTGTCAATAAAGTTATTGTCTGTTCGTTAACAGAAACTTCGATCTTTAAATTCCTCGATTACCTATTCAGTTCCGAAAAAGTGGAACAAAAAAACATGAAAAAGTAACAAAATCAAAGCCTTTGTTTTCGAACCCGTTTATTTGCCTTTTTCTCTCCTCTTCATACCCATTTACAATCACAAATCGAGATCACCAAAAACAAAAGAGCCCAACAGGCTATAAACCATTTGCGGAACCCTAAAATCTGGCCGCCAGCGCTGACGGGTATTTATTGCTGTTGCGTGTAGTGGGGTCACCTCTCAGCATTGCTTGGACTCAAAAATGTTTGAGGTTTAACATACTGTGGGGTTTAACGCTTGAGCTAAAAATGGTTGATAAAATCAGTAGGCAACTAATTTAGTTTCAGACATGCTGATCATCGGAGACGACACAAGACACGTAGCTGGTCGACGCTTTTAAAAGAATAGAGCTAACTGCAGACTGTTGCTAATAAGCTACAGGTAGCTCAACTGATCCATATCAATACCAGTCGTCGCGTCCCCGCTACGCTGGCTGCATTCCCCCGCTGTATGACAATGCAGATGCGCTGCGCCAGATACTCACCAGCTCTCGGGGCACGCGTCGCTTCGACCAGAAGCCCAGAATTTTCATCAGACTTAAAAAAAGGAGAGATGTTTGTATCCTCAGAACTTTGATTGGGTGATCCTATTTTGATGATTCTTCTTTGTTATTTGAAAGCTGGTTCTTCTCGTGTGGTCCTATTTTAATTTGGTCCAGCTCTGTCAAAATGGCATCCATGAGAAATGCCAATGCCATGCAAATGTTATTTAGTGCAACGAAATGGTGAATAAATAAATACTGCAAATGAAATAAATAAATAAAATACTGAAATACTGAAAATTGTATGTATTATATAATTGGAGTCGATTTATAGATTTATTAAAACAAACCCAATTCTTTTGTAATATCCAGTAAAAGAAAGCCTAAAGTCCTAAAATAAGCTGACTACAATCAAACTAAAACGCCGACTTAAATTTTTAAACAAAATATACAAGTAAAGTCATGAGCTGCAAACTAGCGTAGATGACACTTCGAAGTAACCGATGTAACATCCAGCAATCTAGGTCAATGTCCCTCCAGACGTCACGATACCAAGGTTCGATTCCCGGACTCGATATTTTCAGTGGTATTTCGTAATCGAACGATAATTTGACGGCTGACTCAAGTTGGGTGTGACAAGATTTATGGGTTTACATCATCAGTGACAACGGCAGAAGTTCTTTTGAAGTAGAATCGACTCAAAATCTTTAATTTAAGTGTAAGAGAGAGAAAGAGAGAGAGATATAAAATTTATTTACCCAAAAACACTTAAATGGGTAGGTACAATACAGATACGTAGTAAATAACTTAAAACAATTTTACGTTGAGTGTTGGGTTTTCCAATATTTCGGCACAGTTTCATGCGCCATGACAACGGAATAGCTGAAGGTACTCAAATCATGGTAAATCTACCGTTGTAAATAACTTTAGTGTTAATATAAAACCGGCCATGTGCGAGTTGTACTCGCTCACGAAGAATTCCGTACTATCAAATCTATAAAATAAAAAAATACAAATCTTTCCTCGTAAAAATACAAAAAGTCAACGTGACGCGGTCTCCCATCCAAGTCCTGAACGCGCCCGATGTTGCCTAACCTCGGTGATCGGTTCTCAAGGTGTTAGGGACGTTGCCCCCCTTAATTCTTGAAATTATTTGGTTTTTATTATTTGTTGTTATAGCGGAACAGAAAAACATCACCTGTGAAAATTTATACTGTCATAGATATAACGGTGACAGATATACAAAATATAAAAAAAGGAATTCATGTCGGAAATCAAAATTTAACAGAATGCGTGCATGACGAGCGGGGCGCGTGCCTAAACACGCCTTTTTTATGTAGTAAATTTATTTGTTTTTGTAATTTAGTAGCATAACATTTTTTTAAATAAAAGATGTGAGGTGGGTATCTAAATATATTTAGAAAAGATGTAAGGAAAATACCTAAACCCCTTAGGGGTCCTAATGAACCCAATATTTACCACAATTTCTCGGTGGAGTTGTATCTTGCTAGGATACGTGCAGATAATAGCAATAAGGTCTTATGGTACGTCCGCAAGAGTTATTCCCAACGTCTCACTGAAATCTGCTTATTCCCAACGAATCACGTATGACTTTCACTCATCGAGCCCTATGTAGTGTATGTAGGTAATGATTTTTAAATTTATAATAAACTAGCAGCGTCTCGTGGTTTCACCCGCGTAGTTTCTGTGGAAATTCCGGGATAAAATATAGCCTATGTCACTCCCTGAAAAGTTAGCTTTTTAATGACGAAAGATTTTTTAACTCGGTCCAGTAGTTTCAGGGCCTATTCAATACAAACAAACAATCAAATCTTTATCATAATAATATTAGTAAAGACCTACGAATAAGAATAGTCAGGAACAGTAACTGCTTTAAAAAAATGCCCCAACCAAAGTTGTGCTAAAGTAGGCGGGGCTTAAAAGTCGGGCTCAGCGCGCCATCAGTCGGATATTTATCTTGCAAGCGAACACACGTCCAGTCTGCACAGACGTTTTCGTGAGTATCTTTGAGAAATAGCTGTGAATCATCATGCCAACATGTGTTGTGAAGTGGTGCAGGAGCCATACAAGATGAAAATGCCTAGGGATCACTTTTCACTAGTAAGTAGTAGCTAAATTATAATTACATTCATAGATGTTCAAATACGTCATCAAAATGAAATGTTCAATACTATGCAATATGAAGTCAGTAAGTTTTTGACTTCGTTTTTTGTTATTAATACAACATAATATTATGGTCAATAATACGCAAATTGAAGTCAGTTATTGATTTATTATATTTGAGATACATATTTTTTAATCTTAGAATTTTTTTCTTCTTCTTGTTGATGAAATATTTAAATGCAACAAATACAATTAAGATATATTTATAACACTTATGTATGTATTTATTTTGCTTGTATTTTGTGTTTTAGTTTTCCTGCCGATCCTATTCGGAAAAATAAGTGGATAAGTGCAGTAAAGCTAGAAAGACAAAAAACAATTACTAATGAAAACTATGAAAACCGGCAGAGTATAAAACAGAAGAGAAGAATTGCACGGTGTTATCAAACATGAATGTAAGACCAACGACGCTTCAACTGACAGAAACCGTGGAATAAATTATAGGCTTTATTACCTGGAAACTGCAAGCCAAAATCAACTATCCAGAATGAATAAAAATGTATATTTTCACAAGCTAATTAATTTGAAAGATTTCGATGTACTCTCGTATCCATCGGTGGTTTTGTTTAAAATATGCTCACGCACCGAGATTCTAATAAGATATAATAACAAAATAAAAATTTTGAAAAACCCGCGTCGGATATAATAAATAGTAGGTAATCGTAAAAGGAAGAAATAATTTTTGGAAAACCCCCGACTAAATGGAATTGAAAAAGACAATTAGATTATAATTACAATTATAGCTTCCTTTTTTCACCTATCCATTAATACAAAGCCAAAAAAATCCGTCGGGGGGGCTGCAGACAACAGGTTAATCTATACGTTTATTCAATTGTAAATTCAACATAGTTCAAATTTATTTCTATTATTTGACTATGTGAGATAATCTTTATACCTAGTCATTTAAATTCAGAAACCTTAACCTCAACCTCAACAGCCTAGATTGATGATTATCTCATGGGGGTAATGGCCATAATCTCCACGCTGGGCATGCGAGTTGGGAATCGCATGTTCCCGCCATGGGGATTATGGCCATTATGTTGATATACCTTAGTCGCCTCTTACGACACCCACGGAAAGAGATGTAGTGGTGCAAATTCTAATCCAGCGCCACACTTGTACCGGAAAATTCTGAAAATAGATGGTAATTGGCAATGGCAGCCCCCCCCGACGGATTTTTTTGGCTTTGTATTAATGGATAGGTGAAAAAAGGAAGCTATAATTGTAATTATAATCTAATTGTCTTTTTCAATTCCATTTAGTCGGGGGTTTTCCAAAAATTATTTCTTCCTTTTACGATTACCTACTATTTATTATATCCGACGCGGGTTTTTCAAAATTTTTATTTTGTTATTATTTCAAACTTTTTAGAGATTTTCTACTTTACTTACAGCCGATTTTTCGAACGCAGATCATCCTTTTCATTAATTAATCAGTGGTCAAGTCTCTTATCAACTGTATTTTATTTTTTAACAAGTCAGATATAATACACGCACATTCCTCACTTGAGATGTGCATGAACTTCAGTTGCGTTTGAATACTCGGAAGTTTAACTTTCTGAAACTGAACTGAGGGAGTTTGACGACAGTATCGAGACGTCTCATTTTCCCATAGATTTTAGTAGGTACAGCGCCCCATCTCACCACGTATCGTGCGGACAGGGAACTACGCAAATCCCATACAAATATGAGACGTTACGTTCACGTCTCGTTATTATCGTCAAATAGGCTTTCTTTTTGGTAAGTTTAGAAATCGTTGCGTTTTGTTTCACAATAACCATCAAAACAACAAAGAGGCACAAAAAATCAATTGTGATAGTCAGGTTGATAAGGTAAAGGAACGTTTTTCGCCTAGATAAATGTGTAGAGTAGACCATAGACAAAATCCTACTCACTCAAGTAAAGATTTTGCTAGTGCAACTAGCTAAGTAGCATCAGAGTTACGTTCTATAATAATAATTTACTTGAGCAGAGATTCTAAGCTTGAATTGAACTCACGTAATGACTGCGTAAGTAAAGCTTGGGGCTAATACAATACGGGCCTTAGTAACGCAAGCTGAGTGCACCTGAGATTAGTAGTATACCGACCGACAGGAGCGCGGTCTTTTTTATTTTGATTATATATCAAGAATAAATGTTTTATTTCTATCACACGGCGTTTCTCTTCATATTATTTAACAAGGAACACAGTGTCTAAGTCAATAAAGTCGGTCACCTAGCAACGCACCGCGTTGCCTAGCAACGGGGTGCTTTGCCAAACACAGATAAAACGGTACAAAAGTACTTTTTTACAACGTAGATTACAGCGTCCCCTGGTGAGCAAACACCATAAAACTTTTCTAAAAACCATCGCCAATGAACCCCATCTACCTTTTACAGTATACTGTGTCTCAATGGCAACACAGATACTGTGTCGCCTTTATTGGCTGATATCACATGGGGGGTAGTGACCATAATACCTACGCTGGGCATCCGGGTTGGGGATCGCAGGTTGATGATATAATTATCCTGCAGAAGGCGCTGCTGCCCGCCCCTGGTAGATATCCCTTAGTCGCTTCTTACGACACCCGCGGGAAGAGTTGGGGTGGTGCATATTCTATGTCGCCGGCACCACACGGCGAAGTAAGAATCATCGCCACCAAATTTTGAACCCGAAACTGAAAACCGCACCTTAATCGGTCAAGCCGTTTTGGAGATAATTGGGAATATTGTAAATTGCACATACATACATACTACATACATACATACTTACATACATACAAACATCACACCCTAAATGCATATACCGTCTCCGTTCCGTCGCAGGTAAAAAGTACTTTTTTAAAACGTCGATTGCAGCGCCCCCTGGTGAGCAAACACCATAAAACTTTGCTAAGAACCATCGCCAATGAACCCCATACCTTATACTGAAAACTGTGTCTCAATCGAACAAACCGTTCTGGAGATATATGGCAACATTGGTTTTCACTAAATACACATATAACAGCGCCCCCTGGTGAGTGAAGACAATAAAAACTAGCTAAGAATCATCGCCACCAAATTTCGAACCCGAAACTGAAAACCGCACCGTAATCGGTCAAGCCGTTTGGGAGATAATTGGGAACATTGCATTTTGCACATACAAACATACATACATACATACATACATACATACATACATACATACATACATACAAACAACATCACACCCTAAACGCATATACCGTCTCCGTTCCGTCGCGGGTAATAAATAAAAATAAATGACCACGGAAAATCACTTACTCGAGCTAGTAATCTGTCAGTAATATCAACACAGTGTTTTTCTAAAATATTTGATACTGAAGAAGATTATCGTTGAACTTCTGAAAATCCGTCTTCACTACATTGCGAAGAAAGACTCTTTTTTAATGTCTTCTAGACTAAAACTTAATAAATTAATCATATTTCGCGGAACATAGATTTCATTGATGTGTACAAAGTAACAAAAACAAATTAATAAAAAAACATTGTTACCCATTATCTTATTTTATTAATAACTTGGTTCGCTCTACTTAATGCATAACATCATCCATGCCGCCTTGTTTCAGCTGTCATAGCAGACATTCCAGTACGCGCGCGAACCAATCACCGCTTTCATTTAGCAAGCGCCAACCAATCCCTAATCACGAAGCAATGTCTGATTGGAACTTTGGCTATGATTCGTTTTTTGACTTATACGTCATTTTGGTTTGAGCTAGGCCCACTTTTTGTTTGAAGTTTGTTCTGAATTACCCTTCCTGACTATTCTTATTCGTAGGTAAAGACAATCTACTTGATGCGTTGAAATATGAGAAAAACCAAAGATTTAAACCTTTCCGTAGTGACACCGCGCCATGTTTGTTGCCAAACGAATTTTGTGAACCCACAAAATTCGTTTGGCAACAAATTGGCCTTGTCATTTGGAATCTGTGAATTGTGTGTTTTTGTGGTGTGTTTGTTCACAAAAGTTCGTGCTATGAGATTGCACAATAATAAGCAATAATATCAGATACGGTTATTGACAAAAACACAAATTTTGCACGCCTCTCCCACGGGGACTGATTTATAGGATAAAACAATTTCAAGCTTAGAACTACCTGTGTGCAAAATTTCAGCCCGATTTGTTCAGTAGTTTTTGCATGAAAGAGCAACAAACATACATACAGACATGTTTACAACCTTTCGCTTTTATGGTATTAGTAGTGTTCGTGCGTTTACTTAACGTTCGTATTCTATATAAATAAATAAATAATGCTGGACAATCCACACAGCATCATCTAGCCCCAAGCTAAGCAGAGCTTGTGTTATGAGTAGGTGCTAGATGATGGTGCATTATACAATACATTATTCAGTATTCAGTATTTATTGCATTCACGCAATCAGGTCTTAGTGATAAGGTGAGTTTAAGTTAAGATCTGGGCGAGCAGTCTCGACATATGTAGATGGCGACGGTCGCAAAATTATACCGGTGTTTTACCATATATTTTAACGAATTTTGATTGTCTTTACAAGAATCAAGTTTCAAATGATATAATAACTAATTATTTCCATAAATACAGTAGATTAATATAAAGACAAGGTTAAATTTCTAATATTCATATTGATTTACCAACGGAACAATTCATTTTTGTTGTCAATACCATGATCGGTAAAACTTTGCGACTGATGTCGGTCGCCATCTTTGTCGAGACTGCTTGCCCTGGCAGAATCGCG
Source organism: Eupithecia tripunctaria (assembly GCA_955876795.1). Lineage (NCBI taxonomy): Eukaryota > Metazoa > Arthropoda > Insecta > Lepidoptera > Geometridae > Eupithecia > Eupithecia tripunctaria. Next base: position 1,617,778 of record OY041624.1, on the reverse strand, counting down.
CAGTATCTCTGACGAAATCTTTTATTTCGTCTGAGGCAGTATCTTTATATTATTAATAAACTCACTATTACGTACACTAATTTATAATTTAATTTGCGAGTCGCTAAAAGGATCATTGAGGAAGTCGTTAAGTTCGTAATAACATTTTTTAAGAGTATTTCTTTCGGTTTGGTTCTAAAGACATTTTAAGTTTTGTGGGATTTTATTGTAAACTTTTACCGCCTTCGAGTTGGGGGATGATTGGTGGTATACATCTATATTTTCTATCTACATTTATAAAAGAAAGTCGTGTTGGTTACACTATTTATAAATCAAGAACGGCTGAAACGATTTGGCTGAAAATTAGCGGGAGGTAGCTTAGAACCAGGAAACGGACATAAGATATCCCATTCCCGTGGGACCTGACATGAAAACAATCCATGGGGGCGAAGCCGTAGGGCGCAGCTAGTATATTTATAAAAGAAAGTCGTGTTAGTTACACTATTTATAACTCAAGAACGGCTGAACCGATTTGGCTAAAAATTAGCGGGGAGGTAGAACCAGGAGACGGACATAGGATACCCAGTTCTCGTGGAACCTGACATAAAAAAAATCGCGAGGCGAAGCTGCAGGGTAGTAGATATATATTTTTATTAAATATAGGAAACACCCAACATCCAAATTTTTGTATGTTTAATATTAGTGTTAATCCTAGGCTCCATTTTTTTCTAAAACTAGTTACACAATTAACCGTTGAAACTCTCGTTAGCAAGACTCGACATGGCGAAATAAAAGTAAAATCTTACTGAAAAGGTTAATGGTTCAAAGCTACACAAAAAATTTAAAAATCTGTTTTTAATGAATCAATCAGATATTTATTAGGGCTATTATTTTCAGAAATTCACAACTCACTGTGTTCACCGTTCGAGAGCCATTATGGTCCCGCCTATTGTGAAAGTAGTGCCAAGCATAAAGTCAAGCAAACGCATCTACTTTAATAAATAGCACACAAAAGATTTTTTCCCCTAGCCTTTGCTTTTCCTTGAAACTTACTCTAAGTCTTTGAAGTAACATAGGTCTACTGACTTCTTATTAGCATTGTAATGTGACTGAATAGACTTTGGAGGAAAAACACGGTATATAGACCATTTTTGCAAGTCTTACACATTCGATTTCTTTGTCAAAAATGATCAAAATATAATTTTTTTCATTTCTTGACCATTACCGCAATCACTGACGAGTCTCACTGCGGCGCTGGATAACTACATGTGCGTCGGACCATGAAAGTTTTAGATAATTCAATCAGATAGGTATATTATATAGGGTATAGGTATAGGCAGGTATTCTGTTACCCATAACACAAGCTCTGAATACTTTGTGGCAAGTTGATGTTGATAGATAAAATATTTTAGTCGCAACTGACAGTTTAGTACCCTATATCAGCACAAATCTGAATTATACAAATATACATATTATAAAACAAAGTTGAGTTGTGTAACTTGTAGATTTTATGCAACAGTCTGCAGTAAGCTCAATTTCTTCAATTGTAAATACTAATTTAAATTTATTTATTTTATTTGATTATAATTTCCTTCTTCATTATATATAAAAAAACAAAAAACTATTCCGGAATATTACTTATTTTTCAGCATTAGCACCACTCTTTAAGCCAGCATCACCAGTCATCGCCAGATTACCCGATGGGTACCTAAATCATCGTCGGCCCGATCAATGAAGGTAAACAAATTTTACGATAAACTAAGAAATAATAATGCGTGTGATCTTGAAAGGTCTATAACCTTGGCTTTTGAACTAAATATAAACAAACATGTTGGTTTTAGAGGCCAACTATAGGCGAGTGAAGCGGTTTCGAGTTAATAAAATCGTAGAGAGGGTCAATTGAAGCCCAGCCAGGTCTATTAAAAAAAATGCTTTATTTCCATAAATACAATAAATGTACACTTAGAAAAGGTCAAATCATATTAAAAAATACACTGACACGGAAATAAAGTGGTACTTTTTATTTCGGTCGCTTCGATATGTAGACTAAAGTAAAGAAACGACGAAGAAAACTTTAGCATGTTAGTTGTTATTTTTCGAGTTGGAGCAAAATCCGATCCAAGCTTTTTAATCCTCTAGATAATCTGATATTTTATAGTAAGCCTTTTTGCATGGTAAAGTTTTGACAGTTTGTTTGAATTTATTTACTGATAATTTTTGCAGCTCAGTAGGGGTTTTGTTGTAGAAGCGTATAAGATACATTAGTTTTTGACGCATAGTTGTGGGTACAGCGAGTTTATGTTTATTTCTAGTATTTACGTTATGTATATCGCTATTTTTTGGGAAACTATTGATATTTTTATGAGTATACAATAAGTTTTGATAAATATATTGACTTGGTACTGTCATTATATTTATATCTTTGAGTTTATCATGTAGGGCTTCTCTGGCGCCCATTTTATAGATGGCACAAACAGTCCTCTTCTGCAGCACAAATATGTTGTTATGTTAATATCTGCAGCGTTTCCCCACATCAGTATACCATAAGACATACTATGGAAGTAGCTGAAATAAACCAGTCTAGATGTATCGACGTCTGTAAGATCACGGATTTTTTTTACTGCATATGCTGAACTGACCCCCAAATACTCAAACGCATCTCAGACTTAAGCACGTCTCAGGTCATGATTTTTTGACAGTTTTCTATGAAATTCTGTTAAAAATTCGTCACTTGAGACGTGCTTATATCTGAGATGTGTTTGAGTATTCGGGCGTAAGTCTCTTCGATAGCTAATCTTTATGTGGGCCCCATTGAAGTTAATTATCTAAGGTGATTCCTATGAATACGGTACTTTCTATAATTTATAACATAACGTTTCTCCTTTTACGTTTACTTTTTTCGCATCTCTGCCTAAACAATACAAAATAAAACGATTACAAAGCAGAATTCCTAGATAATGACTATAAACAACTTGTCATTCCATGAAGACAAACCTTTTCTGATCTCTACATGCACCAATCTATGTAATTTATACTGTTGGAAGACTGGAAAGCGAAAACAAGGCAACAGTATAAAAGTCGGCGCAAACCAACGCTCGCTCTCATTTTCCTGCGCGCCTTCGTGGAGTCAACACCTCGTCACATCACAGTGCCCTATTGCTTGTCGGTTTGTTTGCCGGTTGATTTCGTTTGTTTTTCGTAAAATTTAAAAGTAAATGTTTTTGTGTTTGTAACCGTTATTTTCTTTTTAAAAAAATCTAATCTGATCTAAGATCTAAAATCAGAAGTGGGATTCGCGTAGTTATCACGCTCTTTGTTTTTTTTGGGAACATTCAAAAACAAGCGAGATGTCCGGTCGTGATCGACGTCGCTCACGACAATCTGATAGTCGAGAGCGACACCGACGCGATAGGTATCGAGACCGTACTCCTGAGGGTGGGCTTAGGCGCACGATGGAGGCGATGCTGGAGAGGTTAACTGCATTGGAGGAGCGGTCTGCTGCGCGACCTGCCCGGTCTCGCGAGCGACGCACACCGCCTTTGTCCTGCGGTACCCCACGGACATCGCCGCCGCCGCGGCGTCAGTTGATACCGCAAGTGCAAAAAGATTCGCTGGCCGCTGTTCCTAGGCGTGCCGCGTCACCATCGCCGTTGCGATCAGTTCCAGTGACGCGTGTGTCTGACCGGCTGCCCATCGTCGCATCACCGCCGCGTAGTGAAGTTCGTAGTGATAAGGTGCTCTCCGATCTAGGTCGAGACGCTAGTGGAGTGGATGCGTCATCGTTGGTCGCGACGCCGCCGACACTCACGGATTGCATTATTGATGCGTTTCGTTCCATTGGAAACACGGTAAGGTCAAGCCAAGCTTACTATATTTCTAATTTCGATCCTACCCTTCACAATATCGACGATTGGTGTGCCGAAGTGGACCGTGCGTGTGCTGTCAACAATTGGAATTCCCACGAATGCCTTTCGCGGGTAGGCAATTGTTTGAAGGGCGAGGCGCGTACATGGTTAAGTGAGTGGGTAACGAATGACCGTACGTGGGCTAATTTTAAGAAGGAGTTCAAACCTTTGTGTCCTAAAACACCTGACATTGCTGGTATTCTTTTCGAGGTTATGAACACTAATTCTGACAATTATCCCACGTACGCGGATTATGTTCGTCGTTCCTTGCTTCGCTTACGCGTTGTGCGAGGACTAAGCGATGAACTGATTTCTGCGATTGTTATCCGAGGAATCACCGACCCACAACTTCGAGCTTCAGCCACCAACGCTAACCTTCTACCTAACGGCTTGGTCGAGTTTTTCTCGATATATGTGAAACCTGCACCACCGAAAACATCGCAAAAGCAGGACTCGTCTGCTAAAGGTAAGGTAGATGTTAACTCTTCTCGGAAGCGTAAGTTTCATGACAACAAGTGCTTCATAAGCAGTCCTCTTGTCCTAAAAAGCCAAAGACCGAGTCAGGTGAAAGTTCTAGTAACGTACCCAGTGTGGGCCGAAAAGTCGAGCCTACCGTAGCTAAGAAGGATGTATGTTCTTACTGCAAAAAGCCTGGTCATAAGGTGGAAACATGTTACGCGAAGCAAAAAGCGGAATCACGTAATAAAAATAACGTTAATTTTTGTCGTGAAGGTGAGTCATCGCGAAATATTGATGTTGTGGTAGCGGTTGTTCAAGGAATACCTACTGACGTACTAATTGATAGTGGTTCCACCATTTCACTTATCTCTTCGTCCCTTGTCAAGCACTTTACAGGCGCTATGATGAAACCTACATTTCGCGTACTAAAAGGATTAGGCAGTCAGGAGATAGAAAGTACATCGTGTGTGACTTTGCCTATCGAGTTTGATGGGTTGACGTTGGAGGTGGACCTATTTGTAGTAGGTTCTGAATACATGAACACACCCGTTATTGTAGGTACGGATGTGCTCAATAGGGAAGGTGTCCGTTATGTCCGAACTCGTGAGCTTCAAAGCATTACTAGGGAGGTAGTTGACACTGATAGAGTGATGACTGTTCAATCTGATTCGAAGGTCACGATTAATACGCCGCTAGTTGGCGAGGACTTGGATAGGCTTTTGAGTATAGTTGACGAGTTTTCCGATCACCTCATCGTAGGAACTGCCACATCAACTGTTACGGCGGGTAGTATGTCAATCAAATTGAACAGTGACACTCCAGTAAATTACCGGCCTTATCGTCTGTCTCAAGCTGAAACCCTTAGAGTCCGCGACATTGTAAAAGACTTATTGGACAAGGGGATTATAGAAGAGTCAGATTCTGAGTACGCAAGTCCTATACTTCTCGTAAAAAAGAAGGATGGTTCGGATAGGATGTGCGTGGACTACCGTAAATTGAATGAGCTTACTGTCAAGTGTCGATTCCCGCTTCCTAGGATCGATGACCACATAGATCGATTAGGTCAAAGTAAATTCTTTACGAGCTTGGATATGGCAACAGGATTTCACCAGATCCCACTTGAAAAGGACTCTGTGCATCTCACGGGTTTTGTGACGTCAGAGGCTCACTATCACTACTTAAAAATGCCGTATGGGCTTGCCAATGCGCCCGTAGTCTACCAGCGCATAATTTCGAAAACCCTGCGCGAATTTATTGACTCTGGTGAAGTCCTGGTGTACATAGACGATGTGCTCATCCTATCTAGATCCTTGGATCGGGGATTCGAACTGTTACAACAAGTACTATCTGTCCTAACCAAAGCTGGATTTTCTATAAATTTGCGAAAATGTTCTTTTCTTACAACGCAGATAGAATATCTAGGCCGTCAGATTAGTCAGGGACAGGTGAGACCAAGTCAAGAAAAGGTTAAGGCGTTGACTGAGACTGCTGAGCCAAAGAACGTCAAGCAAATCAGACAGTTTATGGGACTGGCCAGCTATTTTAGGAAATACATCCCTGGGTTTGCACAAAAAACAGCTTGTATTGCTGCCTTGACACGTAAGGGGGTAGAATTTAATTGGGGTGAAGAGCAACGGTCAGCTCGTAAAGAAATCGTTGACCACCTTACTAGTGAGCCTGTGCTAGCAATATACGATCCGTCGCTACCGACTGAAGTACATACAGACGCGAGTTCGATAGGTTACGGGGCTGTTCTGTTTCAAGTACATGAGGGCAACAATAAGCGAGTGGTCGCTTATTTCTCTAAACTAACACATGGTGCGGAGCCTAAGTACCACTCGTATGAGCTGGAAACCCTCGCGGTCGTTAGAGCCTTAGAACACTTTCGTCACTACCTTGTAGGTATACGATTCACCGTGGTCACCGATTGCAATGCTTTAAAACTGACTCAAAGAAAGAAAGACTTACTTCCGAGGGTGGCACGGTGGTGGGTATACCTGCAGGATTTTGACTTCGAGCTCAACTATAGGAAGGGCGCTTTGTTGGCTCACGCTGACTACCTCAGCCGTAATCCTGTTAATGTGTGCACGGTTCAGAAGCCACTGAATTGGGCACAGATTGCGCAGGCTTCGGATGAAGAGACTCAGTGTCTTATTCAAAAGTTAAATGATGGGCAGTTAGACGCAAACCGTTATCTTGTTAAGAATGATCTCCTTTACGCAAAATACGCACCATCGGGTGAGGCGTCGAGGCTGTTATGCTTCATACCAAAAGGGCATAGGCTTAGCCTACTTCGCATTTTCCATGATGAACATGGGCATCAGAGCCTTGATAAGACTGTTGCATTGATTACCAAGCACTTTTGGTTTCCTGGTATATGGGGTTTCGCTAGGAAATACATAGAACACTGCTTAGTGTGTTTATCTCAGAAGTGGGATTCGAACCCACGCCCTCAGAAGAAGGTACCCAGGGCCCCTTTCCAGCCAATTCACTCTTGGGAAAAACCAGATGTCCCTTTTGATACTATCCATATGGACACCCTAGGCCCTTTGGTAGAGACGAATGGCTTTCGCCATGTTTTGATAATTGTTGATGCCTTCAGCAAATTTTGCTTACTTTACCCAATGTACCGGCAAGATGCTAGCGAACTTATACGCCACGTTACAAATGCAATCTCCCTTTTTGGTACGCCTAAGTTAATCGTGGGAGACAGGGGTCGTATGTTCCAAAGTGCCGAATTCCTCAACTGGGTCAGAGAGTTAGGTTGCGAGGTACACCTTATTACCCCTGAAATGCACCAGTCTAACGGGCAAGCGGAGCGCTACTGCCGAACTGTGCTCAATATGATCAGGATAGAGTGCAATTATCATCAGGAAGAATGGCCGAGGATAATGTGGAAGTTGCAATTAATTCTAAACATTACCAAGCACAAAACCACGCAACGGTCGCCACTCAACCTTCTGGTGGGTGTGGAGGCTACTACGCCTGTTATTAGGAACCTCGTGCGGGACGTGGCCCTGGAGGCTTCAAACCCTAACCGAGAGGCCTTACGTGAAATAAGCAGGCAGAGGACGGCTGAACGGCTCAGACAGAATCAATTGGATCAAGACACCTATGTTAATCGGCGCAGGAAGTCACCGCGTGATTTTAACTTAAATTCTTTTGTGTTTGTAAGGAAGCAGGCGCAATCAACCGGCAAGCTCGACTCTGGCATGCGTGGGCCATATCGTGTCACGAAGGTGCTGCCCCACGGTCGGTACGAGCTCCAACTCTTGGCTGGCTCGTATGGCAAGTCGACGCAAGCAGCGGTGGAGTTCATGGTCCCGTGGCATGGGGAGTGGACTCCTGATGTTTGTGCTGCTTTCTTTGGTAAGTGCGGTCGGCTGAAATGCAGCGCACGCGTGCCTGTATTTGAGCGATCGCTCAAGACATAGCGAACGTCGGGCTTCCTGTCCTGGTGTGTGAGTTACTCTCCTCGGAGATATTGCTAACGTCGGGCCTATGTCTCACACACTCCATTGGGATAGCACTTGGGTATTGCTAACGTCGGGCTTCCTACCCTCGTGTAATGAGATACGCTAACGGCGTGCCTATGTCTCGCCCCAATGGCTTCCTTTTATTTTTTTTAGTTTCTTAACTATTTTGCTGTTCTGGTTTATTTGTTGTGTTTACATGTTTGAGGTTACACACCACATCACACACAAACACACCGCACGGAATCACACGTATTTGAAGCCTACGTTCATGTATGTGTGTATTTCCTGTTCTCCGCAGATGCTGACACCGATGACGAGAGAGATGAGTGTGGTCACGCCGCTGCTGCTGTTGCACTGCCAGAGCCAATGATTGAAGGACAAGACGAAGCCCTTGGCGATCCAGCTCCAGCCAGAAGCACCAGTTATGAGCCACAACCAGGTCCATCAGGGCGGGCACTTGTTGCTCCACCACAGACGGATATGTCGATGCCGTTCCTGGAGACTGACCGAGAAAACTAGAGAGTCCGTGGCGGACTCTAGTCAGGGTCGCCGTGTTGGAAGACTGGAAAGCGAAAACAAGGCAACAGTATAAAAGTCGGCGCAAACCAACGCTCGCTCTCATTTTCCTGCGCGCCTTCGTGGAGTCAACACCTCGTCACATCACAGTGCCCTATTGCTTGTCGGTTTGTTTGCCGGTTGATTTCGTTTGTTTTTCGTAAAATTCAAAAGTAAATGTTTTTGTGTTTGTAACCGTTATTTTCTTTTTAAAAAAATCTAATCTGATCTAAGATCTAAAAATACATTATTACTTGACGAGAAAATGATTACACTTTATTTTAGGTTAACATTGAGATAACCATTATTATTTTGTACAATTTCTTTTTCAATAATAATTTCATAAGTTTTATTTATTTTGTAGAAAACAACAACAATAAGCGTTGGTACAACTTCTAGGCTCTAAAAGCACGGCAATAATATAGCGCTTGCAAGGGTGGTCCATAAAATAGGTTGTTATGTTTAAAAGCAATAAGAATCGATTCGTTTAACCTTGTGTTCATAATGATTACTGGATAATTTATTATTATATGTATAAAATGTAAATTGATAAAGCATGGCTGGTTAGGCGTTGAAGTCATGCGACTCGTACATATTTGCTATTTCAATATACAATAAATAGGTACAACACAATTTTTATTTATATTAATAATTAATATTGTCATCAAATATTAGCAAAGAGTGAAACGAACTTCCTGTGTTTGTTTTCCCGGTAGAACACACATTTCATTCAATTAAAGATAAATTTATCGGCTATTTATTGCGTAAATTTTTGTTTTTGTTTACCGATAAATAATCTTTGAATCTCATTCAAAAGAAAATCGCGAAAGTTTAAAAGTTTCATTTCAGTCAGCATTTGCTATAATCCGGAAGTTGTTTATCTCATTAATATCCATCGAGTTTAGCATTCTAACTCGATGTTAATATCACACTCATATTATAAATGCGAAAGTTTGTATAGATGTTTGTTACCTCTTCACGCCAAAACTACAGAACGGATCGAGCTATAATTTTTCATACAGATAATGCTAGTTCTGGAATCAAACAAAGACTACTTTTTATCCCATAAATCAGTTCTCGTGAAATAGAAATCACCTTTAAACGTTAGAAAGAAGCGCGAGGCTTTTACGTAAAACGGGTACGAAGCCGCCGCCGCGCCGGTTACAGTTAGTGAAACAAGAATATGTATCTTCTGCGGAAGTTCGCTCCATCCTAGGCCAGCACTGCAAATTCTTATGAAGATAGTGGCTAGACGCTTTAAGCGGGTTGACTACGAACCTTATTTGTGTTGGAAGAACACCAACGAGAATAGATTAAGTAGCTATTCGTTACGATAAGTGACTTGCGCATTTACTCAATTAAATAAATAAAATAAATAATTATGGACAATTCACACAGCATTTTCTAGCCCCAAGCCAAGCAGAGCTTGTGTTATGGGTACTAGATAACTGATATACATAATACAATACACTACATAGATAGATATTTTTTATTATACATAGAAAAACATCCAGAACGCCCTGAACAAATGTCTGCAGATCGTACACACATTTGTCCCGAGGCGGGAATCGAACCGGCAACCTCCTGCGTCGCAGGCAGACCTTCGCCCACCGCGCCACAGAGGTCGTCAAATTGATGGAAGGTATGGTTACAGAAGAATTATAGTACCTACTTACATTGACAAATTTTTAACGATTTTGATTTGTAAGCCTCCTGAATATTTTTATCAGAAGCGAGACAGTGTTAATCATACACGTGTTTTTGTCACATTTGAATGGAAATAGCTCAGTCCTTTTGACTGCGCGTTTACAGGGTGTCTGGTAATTAATGGATATCCCCGCAAATACTTGCAGGGGGGCAACTCAGAAAAAAATATAAATGTATAATATGGCGCCGCCACCTATTTTATCTATTAAGTTTAACACAGGAAATTTTAATAATCCAAAATACAGTTTGTGATACCTAGAGCCATAAGCTGCGCTGGAAACGAAGTTCCCCTTTGTGGCCACCAAACTCTATGTATTTTCGCAACTCTGCCTAAACTATACAAAATAAATTTATTACAGAGCTATTCAAACACAGCTGATAATAGGTATCATGAACAGTACGGTGGATTTTTAAAATTTCCTGTGTTAAACGTATTAATATTATAAAATAGGAAGCGGCGGCGCTACTTTCACTCGTGTATGAACCTTAAGAGCAGATAGAGCTTTATCATGTACCTAGGACTATAGGCAAAGTACCGAAATAGGTAGATTCGTGTAAATGTAGGATAGATACTTACGTATCGACCGGCAAACTTTGAAAAGGCACAACGCCGAGGTGCCATTAAAGTTTGACAGTCTGTAAGCCTGATGGATATACAGTGTGTATCAACTTCGACAAGTACTTTCGCGAGGTACAGGTAAAGTCACGTAGGTACATGAACGGTGTCGCTGCGAGAGTATTATAAGTTATATCCTGATTTATTATTATTAAGTTATATCCTAATTATTTTGATAAACAGTTTGGGAAAGTTCAGCGTGTGTCGCCTCGGGATGATAAAAGTTATCGTTAATTAAAATTGTTGAATTTTGGGGATGGTGCCTGAGGTGTAGGCGGCGATACATTTGTAAAAGAATATCCGCTATATTTTTTACAACGAGTGACGACGTTCGGATTTTTCAATATGATAATTCAACGACGTTATGAGTGTGCCATCAGTAATTAACTTCAAAATCGTTATTTATCTCTGAATCTGTAAAACCTACCTACCTTCATATTAAGGGAAATGTTACTTCGACCTTTTTATCTTTAATTACGTGTTTTAAAAACACGCTTGGTGGGAGTTTTCTCGAAAGCTTTTTTTAATTAAATAGATGTTTTGCACACATTTCGCTATCTCAGGAACAGCACACTTTTTTGCTAAGAAACCAAAAATTATTTCTTTAGTCGATTGGTTGTTTCATTATCTTGTAATTAGGTAAAAACCGTTTTGGCGCATAGAAAATAAGGTGCACGTCTCTGATGTGTCGTGAGATAATCATATCTTGTCATCTCTCACGGGAACTAATTTTTGGAATAAAAAGTAGCTTATGTTTGATTCTACGATTAGAATTACCTGTACTTATGCAAAATTTCAGCCGGTTCAGTAGTTTTTGCGTGAAGAGGTAACAAACATCCTCCATCCAAACATAGGCGTTCATTTGATGTGATTATTTAGTTCCCTGAACCAGTTTTTTCATAAGTTAGTAGTTTTCTTGTAATAAGCAAGAAACTTGAATTATGCGCTTACGCCGTTCTTAAAACGTTTCCTCTGTCCCGTTCCTGTATACCCGAATAATTGATTTTGTTTTGAAAACTATAAACCGACTTCAATTTATTATAGTTTTTTCATGGATTCCAGTATCAGAACTGAGCCAAATTAAAATAAAACCACACGGGAAGCACCAGCTTTCAAATAAAAAAGATTCATGAAAATAGGACCACTCAGTGAAAAGTTCTGAGGAAGTTCTGAAGTTTACATATAAAAAATACAGTCGAATTGAAAATGGTCGGTTAAAAATAACGTGAATTCCGCCCTTTTAAATAGCATGGAACAAGAGTACCAGGCAGAGTACAGGAAAATGCCATCAATTTTTACAGCAGTCGAAGCTGTAAGTAAATAAAATATAAAGTGTATGAGAGATAAGACACGAAATACATCAGGTTTAGAAATTACGTTCCGGGGATAATTGGAACCATTTTCTTTACAAAAAAATTCTTGCTTGGATTTGATCGCACCTGGGCGCTTACGTAGTACTAATAACCGTTGAATTATGTCTGAAAATACTTTTGATCATTTACAACGAGATATTTACCATGATTTGCCGAGTGGTGCCGGCTCAGAATTCGCACTACCCCAACTCTTTCTGCGGGTGTCGTAAGAGGCGACTAAGGGATATCTACCGGGGGCGGGCAACAGTGCCTCCTGCAAAACAATTCTACCACCAAACTTTAATCCTCAATCTACATGCCCAGGGACCTGCGTAGGGATCATGAGCATTTTCCTCCATGAGATAACAGCCAGTAAGGCGCTTGTCAGGGGCAGGCCTGTGTCCAGCAGTGGACCAATATAAGCTGTTGAGGTTGAGGTTAAGGAGTTTAGAGCTTTCCAATATTTCGGCTCAGTTTCATTCGCCATGATCACGGCATTACAGAATTATTCCGCAATCATTGCGCATTAAACTGTGCTGAAATCAAAACGTGGTAAACATCCCATTATAAATGACGATAGTTCCAAAAGTGTTTTTTTAAATCATCATGGTTGGTATACAACATAAGTGTACCTATGTTTTTAATAAATAAATACATACACAAACCTTTGAAGGCTGTAGAAATCATCCACCAATATTTTCTTCTAATCCACCCGGGCTAACACGGGGATTGTTGTCTATAGGGTAGAATAGAGAAAAATGACATCGCATCGTCATACATTGCGTAAATTATTGAAGTTGAAGGAATGAATTTTAAACATTTTCCGCATTCGATGTCAAAGTGACGTATTTTTTTTCTATTCTACCCTAGACAACAATGCCTGCTGTCAAATAAAACCTCAGAGTAAGAATTCCCATCGTCTTCTCGATTATAATCGAAATCGTAACCGAGTCCCGAGGTCCTATGTTTTGATAACACAATCTTTATGGTTTTTAATTTCTGAGATTTTTCCCAACGGGGTCTGCACGCTTTTGTGGTACAATCGCGTAGTTAGCCACCATTTTATCAATAAATCATTTATTTCATACTAGCAGTGCCTCGTGGTTTCATTTTTTAGTTTTTGTTATTAAGTATAAAGTTTTACACTGTGGGTAAAACATTTTCAGGATTTTATTTTTTACTTTTTAGTTATTTTAATTGTTACGTTTAAAATATTGATGCGTTTACTTGCCTACAACCGCTCTATTGTTATAGTTGCTAGTTAAATAAACTAGCTTCCGTAAAATAATTTCGACTAGTACACGCTTTATTTGTGTATCAAACAATGAAGTTGACCTTTTTGCTATAATTTTTTATAATTTACTATATAACATGTACTGCTCAACTAAAGCTTGCATGAAGTTATCATAATTTCTAAAAGATATTGTGCAAAACGTGGCACCCCAAGACGTCCAGAATCAGCCTCTTTTGGCTTGAACACATATTTTGTGTCACCTTATACGCGAAGTTTCTATGAAACTCTTTGGACTGTTCATATTTTGCGTTCCTATACATTATTTATAGATGTTTGTACAACGTAAGGAAACCTTTCGACATTTTATGTGGGTATGAAATTTCCTCTCGGTGACATGTTTTTTTATGAACCCCGAAATGTGGGTCAGATTCCATATAAAGATTTCATTCTTTGAAAAAATATAGTAGATATACCCAGACCTACGTTTAAAATACTTTTTATTTATTAACATTTATTTTACCGTAATAAATGTGAGTAAATATAAGGTACTTATGCTCTGTATAGTAGTCTTTAATACCTACGCCACCGTCTTACTTGTGCAACAAAGGCCATCCAAAGGTTGCCTGGAAGTAAAAGCTTTTAGCGTTGAAGCTGCCCTTTGTGCAATTAAAAACTGACTTGTGATATTTTCTGTTTTTCTCACACTCCAAAATAGAGATAAAGAATACCTATGTATTTGTATTACATTTATTGTACCTACCTTAGCTATCTTGCCCTAACGTAGGTAGACACAAATTTTTATAAAAAATTTCGTTTTCGTTACCACAATTTTTGGCGCATATGAAATGTCTAAAGTTCTTGGCTTTTGTCATTTATTGAGTACAATAAACATCACATGCGTGTTAATTTCTGCAACGCAGTATTATACTGCTTAATTTAAATTTTTCAAAGACGCACCTGACAATAAAACTTTATATTACGGAAGAGCGGAACCCTCTAGCACAGGTATCTCTATACTTAAAAGAGGGTCCCAAACCCATACATTGTAAATAATTTAAGTTTCCTTAATAAATATTTGTATTTGTATTTGTATTTGTATTTAATAAACCTGTCAAGTACATATTTCGAAAGTTTTCAGGTAAATAAATAAAAGCTAGTTAAATATGTCCGACAAGTTTTGCAGACAAATTCTGTCTGTAGTTATTTCAAAACTATCGCTTGCATTTTTCCATCTTCCTCGACTGAAAGCAAAACTCGTGAATTTTCCTTTTGCATGATTGTACTCTGGAACGCTTTTGTATAAATGCGCCCTAAGCTCAATCAATAGCCAGATGGGAGGTGAGTGCAACCATCTCCTTTCCTCCCGCTACTACCTGATAGGAAAATGCATCTATCTCCTTCCCACAAGTGAAAGCCTAATTGGAAACATAGTTTCACTGTAATGTTAATTTTGAAGCTCGTAAATTATGTAACGTGTATGTAACTTTTGATATCGTAGTTTTGGTTGATGTGCAATAATGCATTAAGTATTTTATTCAAAAAACACCTAGTTTCTTACAGGATGTAGGTACCGAATACATAAGAGGTTGCTATTGCTAGCAATATTGTTAAGGTACGGAATCTTTGTTCAATTATTTTTGTCCTATTAGTACCTATACTTAGTATGGTCATTTTCGAGAAACTCTTTTACGCTGTATACAGTTTTGTGAAGAAGAATTTTGTGAAAAACTATATTTTTCATAAAAGTGATGTAGTTATTAACTTTTATATCCTTTAGTTCAGACGGTAATTTATTGAAAAGAGTGCGCCCCATTTGAAGAAGAAGCGTTACCTGCGGCGTCATTATGCGTAAGAAAGTAGAATTAGTAGATTTTCCAAAATATTCTGAACTTCTGTTCGAAGCGAGCTTTGAAGTGACCCGAGAGCTGGTGAGTATCTGGCGCAGCGCATTAGCAGTACCATACAGCGGGGCAATGCAGCCAGCGTCTTAGGGGCTATAGATCTGTCGAGCTTCCTCTTGATTGTCTGCAACATTCTGCAGTCCTTTTTTTATTTGTTTCTATTCCTCATTTCTTTTTATTTGTTAATAACGTATGTAAGAAGGTACGTATTATTAGTGGTTATAAGTAAATACTTGTTTCACACGAATTTTATTTTACGCTTTGACGGTTTAAGGGAATCAACAATGTTATTTCAACAATGGCATTTCAACATGTTACACTAACATAACTCCTTGAAATGGTAGGGTCAACTACAAGAACTAAGACCCTACTTGATATATCAAATACAAAATTTCAGCCCGCTATCTCAGAATTCGTTCTTTTCGTACATATCTTCATAACATGTTTCCTCTGGAAAACTTTTAGGATAAAGGGCTTTCTTCGTGAGTAAAAAACGGTACCTAGCCATATTGTTCAAAAGAGAATTAATTTTTATTGATCACTGTAAATGAAAACAAGATAGACTAGGCTATAAAACAATAATATCAAAACATGATCAAAACTCATAATAATTATAAGTACTTACCTACCTATCGCTAGTTAAAACTTGGCAAAGTTACAGTATTCCCACGTTCCGCCCCAATAAAACACTTTCCTTTTCAAATAGAAGCTACAGCTGTTATAGTACATCGTCATTCCTAACGCTACTTCAGTACTCAACACGTCAAAGACGCAATACGGCAGATGCGGCAAAATACGCGTAATTCAATAAAAACAGTGCTAGCATTCCAAATGCGTGCAATATTTCACATTCTCGTAACATTCGTCACCGAATACGGCAATACATACGACCAAAGCGGTTACGAGCCTGCAGTAACCACTTTACAAATGAAAACACAGAATTAAAAGCACGTATCATCAATGTTTCAACCTTTTAAACCATTTACGGTGGCCATGACAGTTATTTTCCCGCGTTTAATGGCGGCGACAGGTGTCAGAACCAGCGAAACTCACATGATTTTTAAAATCAGAACGTGCAACTACAAAGGTTTATACTAAGGTCATTGTCTACTGAAGCGTACCTGCATAGAGGCTTCAAAATGTAGCATGCAGTCTCAATGCACGTCCCCGCCTCGAGAGAAGCGGCGACTGCTGCTGCATGAAGGCTGCACCCCGCATTTTGCTGCACTATGTAGCGAAGCTTCAGTGGACAGTGACTCTTACACTACGACTCACCCAAGAGTTGTCATCGTCACGATGGTGTACCAAAAGGCGGCAGGAATGGAAGTGAAGTTAGTGTCTTGTTCGTTCTTCTCAGCGTAGAACATCACTGTAGCGAAGATGATAATAGCCATCGCCAATGAGAAGACCAGAAACCCAAGCTCGCTGGCACAGGACTTCAGCGTGTACCCCAGGATTCTAAGCCCTTGGGAGTGCCTAGAGAACTTGAAGATTCGGAACACTCTGAACACTCTCAGGGTGACGAAGGCTCCTGATACATCATCGTTATCAGTGATGCCCAAGCCGATATAGTATGGCAGAATGGCCACCACATCGATGATACTCATCACGGAACGCACGAACTTGCACCGGTCTGGGGCCGCGAACAGTCTCAGCAGGTACTCGGCCGTGAAGATCATCACACAGGCGGTGTCCAGGCAGAAGAACACGATCTTGTACCGCTCACCGCACGGCAGGGTACCGGCCTTGCCAGGTCGGTGGCCGCAGGGCACTGTCTCCACCACATTGGCCATCACTGACACAGCAATGAAAAATCCAGTAACATAGTAAAACACTAACGCGGCGGTCGAAGTGTGGGGGTTCTCGAACGCCCTCCACATCTTTTGCCGCAAGTCTGTAAGCTGCGGCAGACTCTGGTCTCCCGCTTCACTGAGTTTATCGTCCATGAGCCTTTCGGCATTCTCGCGTTTCCTATCCCTATAGTCCTCATAACAACAATCACCGATCACATCTGGCAGGATCCCGAAAAACGCCAACTCCTCATCATAGCCCGTGAGGCACTCGTGCTTGGGGTAATGCAACTTCCCCGTCCTATAGTAGTTAAGAATGTGCCTGAAGATGTCGGGATCCCTGTCAAAGAAGTATTCTCGACTGTCCTCGTCGTAGAAGAACTCGCGTTCGGTAGACCCGAGGAGGGAGTCGGGGTATTTTTCTAGGGTGTTGCGCCATGTCTCGAAGCGTCGCCCGGAGACGTTGATGAGGAGCTTCTCGTCCTCAGCGCGGCGGCGGTCCTTGGGCACGGGCGGCGGTGGCAGCGGGTGCGTGGCGATGGGCACCCACCCGATGGCGGCAGCCCTGGCGAAAGGGAGCCACGCGGCCACGGACGCCATCACGCGAGTGTGCACGCCACCGGCGGCGCGGCAACTAACCTCCCCCCGCGACTATTTCGGGCAGACCGCCCAGATGACGCCAGTGTTGCCACTGGTTTAATACCTTTAGCCTAATTATTTTGTAATCTTTGTTGTTGTTTATTTAGCGTTTGGTGTATGATTTTGGCAATTGAATGTTTTGATTTCTTTCGTGTAGATCGTTTCTAATATATTATTACCAGTATCAATAATAGACGAAGACCTCTATCTACCTTGAGAGCAGTGTCACCTAAAATATTTCTTAAATTAGGTATAGTAAAATTCTAATTCTAACAAAATTCTAACACAAAAACTGACCTTATCTATTCAGTTTGTACACGAGAGATTATTAACCCAAGTACTAGTATATTAATAAATTTCTCCTCTTTCTTCAATTTTATCATAGACATACTCGTAGTACCTTTAAGTATATCTTATGAGCCAAAAACTTCAAAATACTTTATTAATCACAAACATCGCACAAACATACTTTAATAAGGCACCCAACACACCCAAATAATAAATAAACCAAATTCTGAAAAGAAAATTGCAATAGAAATTTCCCAATTTTTGTAATAATTTCCCTGGCGGACGGCAACCCCATCCCGGGAGAACTCTCACTGCGCATGTCGACTCCGTGACGTCACTACCTAATAAATTGATTTTCATATACCCATCCTACTTCACCCAATCGCTTTCCCATCTTCCTGTCACGCTTCCACCTAGGGCTCCAGTGACCTTTTGTATATTTTTCACTGCTTTAAAAGATTTTCAAAGCCTTTTGTCTTGTAGAAAGGCCTGAATATAGCTCGGGGCAGCTGTTACTTTTTAAGGGCCTTTTGCCAAAGGCATTTACTAAATAAATTGGAGGCACTATGTACCGCAGTTAGGCCTCGCCGAAGGCCGTCCGTAGGCATTAGGGCATCGGAACCGGGTTTTCCCGGTTCTGAAAGAACCGGGAATTCCCGGTTCTGGGGGCTATAATAAGAACCGGTTCTCAAAATATAAGGAACCGGGTTTTCGGTTATTTCGATTCTTTTTAAAAATTGTGAATACGGCAGATTGTGACAATGTTGTGACGGCAGTTGAGGCGCTATGTCGACGTGACGCCACATTACTCACAGCTGATGTTGCTGTAACATTCGGAATGAATAAACTAATCGAAATGAATACTCATCTCAGCAACAAATTGGCAAATGCGTTGCGAAAACAATATAATAAGCGACGTCTAACTCAAACATCAACTCGGAGATACTTGACCAATCCTGAGAAGTATTTTCAGAATATTGAAAACGAAGGTACGTTTGTGTTATCAAGTGAAGAAATGCTCCGCAAAATAGTGTCTCTTCTTCAGCACACAAACAGAACACAAACACTTAATGAGGGTATATCAGTATCAGAAACAAGGCAGGAACCTGAATCTCAAGAATGTTTAACAAATGAAGAGGAACTTAACAAACAATAGGGTATATGCATGTGATTTCAAAATGGCTAAAAAATATATTCGTATTCTCTATTGATATAGAAACATATATACATATTTATTTATGCATTTTGAGATGTTTTTATTGTAGAATTTAACCATTGAAAAATTGATATTTTAAATCTCAATCGCAAAATTTCAAAACGCTACGCCATTGACTAGAGCGGACGTAACATCACTGTGCACATTTTTTCTTTTTTTATTCTGCTTGCTGCACCATGATTTGACACTATTCTGCCCACTTGACATTTCGTATTGTCGATTATTTTCAGTTTTTTCGGAAAACCTCTTTCCTGAGATGATCACTACCGAGGTCGTCACAAAAGGTTTTAATCAAGTGTGTACGTCGACGTCACATAAACATGGCGCCAATATGGCAGCGTTTTTATCACCCGAAAATGATTGTAGTTTTGATTTGTTTTTTTACCTTGTTAATGCAAAATTCAGTGAGCGTCTTATCATTCCTCGGTTAAATAATGACCTAAAAAATCGATTAAAACAATAAAAAAAATCGATGCATATACCCTATTGAAAGAAGGTGCTACTGCGGGAACATCTACGCCAAATGATTTGTGTACTAGCGTGAGGGTAGAAATGGCACTGTCGCTGGCTTATCAGCATTTGATGACCATTCCACCTACCAGTGTGGAGCCGGAACACATATTTTCATCTGCTGGTATAGTATGTAATAGACTGCGCTCGTCTTTGGGTGACAAACCCTAGATGCATTAATTTTTTTGGTAAGGCTAAAGTAAATTTTCCATTCAGATATCCATACAATATAGGATTATGTAAGAAGGCCCCGAAATACCGCTGATTTTCGCTCTCTCATACAGACGTAATTTGTTTTTCATTTCCAAATGGCAGGTTCGATTCAAATGAAATTTAACAGGTACTAAAATCGGATAGCGATATACCTAACTACCTAGAAAATTCATTTGAAACAGACTTGCTTTTTTGAAATGATCGACAAACTACATTTGTACGGGAAAGCAGTACGACAGGGCCTTTTTTTGTTTGGTGTTGTTGATTCCTTATTTACAATACTTTATTGTAGCGATTATTTCATATAATTGTGTGTAAAAACTACTATTTTTGTAGTGCGCGTGCATATTTGATTTATTGTTTGTTTTTGAGTTGACTAGCGGTACCTAGCTAAAAAGAGTACTATGAAAAAACTAATTGATACAAGACTGATTGTTTAAGAGATATAAATTATAGCGTAAACTTCTTATAAAACTTTATTAAAGTGATTATTTTATTTGATTATGTGTGTTAAAACTCCTATTTTTGTAGTGCTAATGTTTGATTTAGTTAGTTTGTTTTTCTGTTTGTAATATCTTATATTTGAATTGACTAGGTGTAGCCTACTATAAGTATAAATAAAAGTGATTGTTACAAGACTGATTGTTTAAGAAATAAAAATTATAGCTGTGATTGTAAATTCCCTGTTTGATTTTTAACCCTCTTGTAGAATTTTGTAAGATTCTAGTAAAAAAAAACTAGTAAATTATTAAAAACTCGAAAGGAACCGAAAGAACCGGGTACCCGGTTCTGTGATGGAACTGGAATCGAAAGAACCGGTTCTTAAAATATGGCCGGTTCTCGATGCCCTAGTAGGCATCGATGCAATTCTAAATATACAGTGTCCTTCTGGATTTTCTTTGTCCTTGACAACTATGTTCATAATTTCAGTTTGTATTTTGGTTTTCCGCAATTTTATTTCGGAACATAATAAGATTTTACTTCGAATTCCGAATAGCTTTTGTTCTTATTCTAACTTTGTTGTACTTGTTGTAGCTGGTGTTGTTATTGGTAATTAATGTGTGCATTAAGCTACACTTATTACTTTTTCTTTCCAGGCCAAGTTTTTAAACAAACGTCAAAAAGCTCTCAATTATTTGATCCGTCTCCTATTTTTTTTTAAATCTGGCTTCATAGAAAAAAACAACTTTACCATATTGCTAGTAAATGATACTTTCACCGAAGACAGACTTGTTGGAATCGTAAAACATAAACTTACTTTTTCGAAGCTAGACCAAAGCTAAACCAAGCTTAACCCAGACTAAGCCTACGCCCTTGCCAAGCCTACTTTATGCCATGATGGTTGAATAGGTTTTCATTATGATAGGTAATGGTTACCCATGTCACTACTCCCTCCACAGATAGCACCACTTGTTCGGATATCCACAACGCCCTCTTGTGTGAAACCCAAGTACCAACACACGCAATAGATAGAGTAGTTCGGCAGTTCGCCCTATGCGGTTATGTTGGGTGCCCATTGCTTTTATGTGATACCATTTGGTTCCAGGTTTGACGGATAGGTGGCGCCATTCATAAGAAAATGTAATCCAAGTGACTTACAAATGGATCGAAAACCAATTTCATTGGTCTATGTAAGTAATGCAAAATAAAAAGCAAGGATGAATTTTATCTTTAAAATACTCTATTCTGATAATAATATTTAAGTTCCAACATAAATCCTTATTAAAGGGCGGCTTTCAGAGCTTAAGACACCTTTAGTCTGTAACATGGGAATTCAACTCCAATTGAAATCTGACGACCTCTGTGTCGCGGTGGGCGAAGGTCCGCCTGCGACGCAGGAGGTTGCGGGTTCGATTCCCGCCTCGGGACAAATATTTGTACGATCTGCAGATATTTGTTCAGGGCGTTCTGGGTGTTTTCTATGTATAATAAAAAAATATCTATCTATGTAGTGTATTGTATTATGTATATCAGTTATCTAGTACCCATAACACAAGCTCTGCTTAGCTTGGGGCTAGATAATGCTATGTGAATTGTCCAGCATTTTTTTTTTTATTTTTTTTTAATAATTACTATTACGAGTAGAAGTAGTTCATAAAATGCTTTTTTTTATTCTCTTTTGATCAACTTAATAAAATTTTGTGTAGGAACCTAAACTTGTATAGTTTTGGCATTTCGTAATGGTTGGTTCCATTATTTTATTGCCTGCTTATCTAAGCAGGCAACAATAAAAGTCCAGTTAGTCTTTGTAAAATTTACATTTAACCTTACATTAATCACATTCTATTTACACCAGAAAGCGCACTATATTATTTTAAATACATAAAAATACATCTTCAACTGTAGCAGGCTTTTGGAAATAATTAGTAAACCAAAAATGTAATTCAGTCGAAATTTATTAATCGAATTTATTGTGCGCCGTTTTGTCAAAAACTGCTTTCTAATTATTACACAACTCTTTATTTAAATGAAATATGTATATTATATAAATATATTCAAATGAAATTGCACATATTCTTTGGTGATATAAAACGTAAAACTAAAAAATCTGTCTTTTAAAATATTGCATGGCTTCATTGAGAAGGAATATTTATTATTTCTACACAAAATTTGTTTTTATTTAGTTTTGAAACGAGTTCAAGTTTTCTACTTTTCGTTTCCAGAAATACATAAGCAAATATAAGTTTATATTTACTTTTTGCATATACCACTAAAATGGTAAGTAAATCTAAAATATAAATAAAAATAATCTGACATTCCTAAGTGATTTGTTTTGCACATTTCTGGCAGATATACATTTTTTTGTTATGAATATAGGAATGGTAGGTGCCATAAAATGGTGGAAATATTATATAATAAGAATACATAACCAATAAGACGTTCACACTTGCCTAATCAAGAAAGAACATTCTTACTTGACTAAACTTTATTAGCTACTTTGCACAAATCAGACTAGAAGTTTTCTTAAGCGGTACCTACTTAAATTTAAGTAATATCACTCTTGAATTTTATGATATTAAGGCTCAAGGTCAAAATAAGAACGGAATGTAGAGATCTCGACTAGTATAAAGTTGTAGGTATATTTTTACAAAATGCTTATACTTAAGTAATACTTTTGTGGAACTTAAAACAACTTCAATGTTTTCAATGACTAATATTTTCATACTAATTGTCAAGTAATTTTAATAAATAAAAATTATCATGCTATTTTCGATTTAATCGATTATTTCGCTACATATCTCAAAAACAATAGGTTAACTAAAGTTCACTGAATTTATCAAAACAAAATTATAAAAGCATTACCTACAGTTCCTACAACAAATTCTAACACAAAACTTATACTTTCTTCTTCTGTCTTTTAAAAAAGTTCATTTAGTCTAAGCCTCATTTAAATTATTTACCTTTTATTCAGAGACTAGAAACGTGAGCAATAAAGCATCGTTACGTCATTTTCATTCCTAAAATCATTCACTAATTCATCTTTCAAGTTTTACGTCAACTTACACCATCACGTTACACATTAAGTACCTATTGTCGCAATTTTACACCAAGTAACATCTAGCGACTAACTCGAAAACAGTTTTTACACTAAACTTTTATTTACAGTTTGATCGAAACAAGCCGAATCATAAGCGACTTCAAAACTATTTGCTTATTTAAATTAAACTAAAATCATACTAAATATTTAACAAATACCCGACAAAAGACGACCATCAAAGGTAATTTATTGAAAAATAGGTTGACTAGTATTTTTTATTGCCTCGGTACTAAAAATTTCTAGAGATACAGTACCTATGCTCACCTATGTAACTAAATTGTAAGTGTTAAAAAGGGTCTGTTCTTAAATCAGGTATTTGTTTAAAAATGGTAAAATGACTAAAATTCACTTGACTAGCAACGTCTGCACAGAGATCATTACAGTTACTAATAAATAATATATAAATATGTATGTCAATTTATATTAGCATATCAGAAAAATAAAATAATCAGTTCATTATTTATTTACTTGGCTATTTTCTAAGAAATCAAATAATATCACAAATACTTTCGGCTTCGTCGGGACTCAAAAAGAGTTTGAGTTCTTCAATAATTTCTTCGAAACTAGTTCCGAGTCCCGTCAAAGCCAAAACATTTTGGAAAATTATTAGATTTTTTAGAAATGACCCATAGTGTAAACTATAATAACAAAAAGACGTGTGGCACTCGGGGACTGCCGCGGTAAAGCTATTGCAATGCCATCTAGAGGCGAGTTGCTGAACTAAAGAGACAAACGTCAAGGTTTTTTCGTTACGGAATTTCTGGATTCGGTCCCCGCGCTCAAGGCCCGCGATAGAAGCTATGCAATAGCTTAAAAAACTTTGGCTATTTTCGTTCCAAATAAGGTTTCTCTTGTTCCAAATCTGTACAGCACAATCCACCCCAATCTAAAGTACTGATAGCTTCTCTGATATGATAATATTAAATGACAAAGTACCAACATAGTCCTTACATTTAATGTCCTTACTCATATTTTAAATGTACACTTTGGTGGCTGATTGGTTCGAACCTTTAAAACCTTATTAGCTATACTTAGTTTGAATAGGACAGATTTCAAAAAGATCAAAATTTGAAAGTAGGATCTGAGATTTTTTTTATGTCTGAATCATCGATCAAAAATTTTCGCCAGGCCGCGAACTTTTTTGATCGATGGTCTGAATGAATTGTGTAGCGTTCTCAGTTTGGATGTTTTAACAAAAAAGGCTCAAAACATCTTTTGGAATGTGTTTAGATCAAATGTAATATCCAGTTTTCTTGAATAAGCTATCAAATAGCAAAAAAATGTCAATACTTCAAATTCGAGATATTCGTATATTGCATATGTGAAATCTGTTCTACTAGGATTTCCTGGTGGGATAGATTTGATCAAATATTCCAGAGAAGTTATTTCACCAATAAACTGTTACTATTTTTGATAGCCACTGCCTCTCATTTGGTCAAAATATAAACAGCCAAAGTAACAACTGGTTTCTAATAATGCAGAGCGGACCAATCTTACCAAACCCAATTTTTCTCCAATTACGTACCTGTTTTATACTAAGAAGTGCCATATCATGAAAATTCTGGTTCAGAATTATCATTATATGGCACTTCTAATGAAACTTTATGAAAAAAAAAGCTTTGTCGTATAATGAAAATTCGGGTTCATCCTGCACTTTACTTTCTCAAAATAGCATAACACGATATCTGACGCAATACTCTTAATTACTCGTGTTATCTGATTTTAAAACTTTTAAATTCATCATGTTTATTAACATTTAAGTTATTTACAAAGGGATATTAACCATACTTACCAAATCATGGTAATCCCGTTGTAAATAATTTTTGCATCTGATTTTATGGTGTGGATTGTCCAGCATTATCTATTCATTTATTTCTTCTCTATTCCGCATTATAGAAACCTTAGTCAGATTCATCACATCAAAAACAACTTAATCCATACAAATCTCATACAAATTAAGCGTAGGTTCTCTCACTCCAGCCACCGTCTCAGCTTACAACACCATCAGCTGCTGGTTTTGAACATGGCGTCACAAGAGAAGGTCATCACTATCATCATGTTCCTCATCAGACTCCGCGGAGTCCAGACTAGGGACGTGGTCTAGATCATGCATCTCCAGTTGTTGCTCCAGTTCTGTTGGTGCGTCATCGTCTTTCCACTTGTCCATGGACCGTCGACGCGCGTTCATGAAGAAGTTGCCGACGGTTGTTGGTTCTAAGCCGAGCTGGCGCGCGATTGTGACTTGCATCTCTTTTGATGGTCGTTTCGTTTCCTGGAAAATGGAGAGGTTTGATTTGTATTTGATTTGTTTTTAGGATTGATAGATGATTGATAGGCGGTTGGTTTGAAATCTTGACGATAGCTTGGAAAAAATTATTACACAATTTTTGCTTATTTTTCTATGACTATCCTCTGCCTATTATTTCTGCTGCTTGATTCATTAAGGTACGTTTGTTTTTTATGCATAGGTTCATCTAAATCAAGATCTCTTTGATGAATTTTATCGAATCTGATTTTCAAGTAACAATAAAATAATTGATTACAAAATAAGCACTTCATGAAATTATTAGGTCTCTTACAAAGAAAACATACATTCTAAGTGCCTTAATTTTTTAAAGGCACTGAAATTAAAATATGCAAAAAGAATTTCCCAGAACAGACCAAAATGGCTGCTACTCCCACTGTGAACCAAAACACCGTCAGGTTGCTTTGTCGTAGGAGTAAGTAATATTTCTGTCTCTTTATCTCTATATTGTGCTACTGTTCAGTCTTTCCCCGCCCCCATCCAGTTATTTTCTGCTATCGACGATCTCTAAGCACCTACCTATACCTACCTACCGAGTTTAAGTCAAATGCCGGTAAAAATATCTCTCTCAACTTCAAAAGCCTATGTTGGTCCACAGCTGGACGCAGGCCTCCCCTGATAAGCACCCTATTCGCTTTCAAGAAGGTAATGCCCATAATCCCGATGCTGGGAATGCGGGTTAGGGATCGCACTTCATTGGTAGTATTGTTGTATACTTTTAGTCGCCTATTCGACTAAAGTACTCGATCCCCGCGTAAAGAGTTGGGTGGGAACAAATTCTACACAGCAAAGTCTTTTAAAGAAAAATGTCTATATCTCATTTTATGATGGCTCTCACCTTAAAAATAGCCTGTAGAGTACGCCGTTGGAGGTCTGTGAAAACCAAACGCGGCTTCTTCGGACAGGGGAGGGACTCCGTATATTCCTCCTTGCGCTTGCAGCCTGCAAAAGTATCAAAAGCTACTCTCTGTGTTTAACGGTTCAATATATGGTGGTAACAAAACATGGTTATATAGTCTATCTATCAAATTAATATATTTTAAGTGCGCAAGTTTGGATATTTGGATGTATGGATGTTCGTTTCCACTTCACGCCAAAAACTAATGAACGGATCTGGCTGGAATTTTGCATACGATTGATCAAGGCCTGAGGAATACAACATAAGCTACTCTTTATCCCAAAAATCAGTTCCTAAAGGACAGAAGTAACCTAAAAACTTTTGCATAGAAACAACTATTTCTCATTAAAAGAGCAAGTTTTCATCCCCAAAAATTGCACATAGTATATTGTAGGTAATTACAATAATTATCCTGAATCCGAAAAATTCAATGTTTCAATAGATAGTATATTGATTAGGTATTTCTTGTCCACATATACTTCCGAACGGATTGTTCTGAAATTTTGCATTGTAGTGGATCTACACCTAAATAAACATACATTATACCCAGAGAAAAATCTTGTTAGAAGTAAATTACATCTAGAAGGAGAAATTCAGGTGATCCCACACAATATATTTGCAACACAACGCAACGTTGCAAACACATTAAGTGGGATCAGGTGATATTGGATTGAATAAAATACTTACTGCCTCTCTGAGGAATTTGGGCCGCTGTAACAAAAGAAACAAAATCATATAACAACTGAATAACGCAAAACAACAAATCCATCACAAAGTTCAACAACGTCTAGTAATGCTTCCATCTAGGACAACAACCATGCTTCTAAACATAATAAGTAAAAAAAAGAACACGCAGTAAAATTTCACAAAATCTTACGGCGTGTAGGATATAAATGGCTTAGTGAAAACAACTATAAACATTTATAATGGTAGTCCTTCGACGGCCAACATGAGCCTCCTCTAAGTGGTAAAAATATTGTTCAGCTCAAACATTTTATAGCTAAATCAGACAAATTAGAACAAGATAGTATAAATTATGTCCTTTTTTAAATTTCAGTTTTACCTTTTATATTACTGATATAGATTTGGATTTCATTGACAATAAAAAGATACTTGTTCCATTTTATCAGATTAATCTAAAACATCAAAAATATTATGTAAAATGCATACCTGGCGACAATGTAAACAACAATAAAGGGTTCTGAAATCACGCAGGCACCTATGAAATCATATAAAATAAATCTATGGCAGCCCTTGCATTGGGGGAAAATAAAAAGGAAAGGACGGGGCAGCAATAGCAGTCTAACATTCACCTTGGCTTCTTGAAGCTAACAAAATACACATACCTACAACTATGAAAATAATCTTAAAACATTTCTCTAAGACAATAACCTTTTGAAGACAGTATCGTTGCCACGAAAATTTTGACAAAAGCGAGAACTAAAAATATATAAAGCTTTGGTAATGATACTGCCTATCAAAATAAAACGACATCTAATGAGCAATTCTCTATACAATTTACACATTTACTTCTGTATAGACATAAAATATATGAAATAAAATATCCATACGACATTCCTCTTGGCCTGAATAAAGAGGCTTGTCACAAAGCATCCTGTTTAAAATAAAATTAATACTTATATACCTTGTTATATTTAATATAAATTAAAATAAATAATATATAAATATATGTTACCTTTGGGACAAGTCTATTTACAAAAATTTTGTATACCTACAAGAAACCAAGTCCACTGCTATTCAGCCACGGATAAAGGAAGGTATTATGGGATTTTGGGGATCGTGATGATAACAAAATTTTTAAAGAATACCATTACAAAGATAGAACCACCGAAAGTTAAGTCATCCATGAAATAGACTAGACAAATGACTGGTTATAATTAACTTTATTTATGAAATACAAGGCATAAGTACATCCAAATTACCGTACCTAATAATAATCTTTTGCAATTTTTACCCATTGCAGTGCTCAAGATGTAGAAATCAAGATACATATTCTCAAAAAGAAAGATAGCATAACATTTAAAAATATCATGAAAAATTCAGACTATGTTATTAATATCCTTAGTGCTAAGACTGCCTTGTTCAGAAATAGACCTACTTCTAAACCCCAAGAAGAAAACGAAATCCAGAGACAAGACACCACTTTTGACCCCAGATAACCAAATGAAAACAGGGATGGAAAAGGATCAGGACCGAAAATGGGAGGACTCACAAGCAAGAAACGTCCCCGGCGGGCTCATAGGGCGCATCCCAGGTGGGTAGAGGGCAATACATAGGCTGCTGGTACTCTCTTGGCTGGTAGGAGGCCATGTTGTTTACATTGTCGCCTTTGGACGGTGGCTGAGGTGTATCTGCAAATTTACATGTCGGTGAATGCTGTAGTTGAACTATATTTACCTACGCTTGAATGAGCTCATGGTCAACTCTATTCACTCTCATATACGTTGCATAAAAGTCATTTGTAGTAATACTCTCAGGTTTGTTCGGTCAGCTAAAAGACCTCAGTAAATGTCTTCAGATCTACAGTCTGAAATCACTTTCTTTCTCAGGAATAATTCGGTACGTTATATATTTATTTTTTGTGTATGGATAGGTACTTAAGTATTTATGTGAGTAGTATATTTTATTGTATTTATATGTGTAGTAATTTCTTTGTTCTGTTTTCGAGTATAACCTACTAAATTATTGTTCACACTACCCAAAGGTCAGCAGGTAGATAATGCTATCTAACTTTATGTTCACCTATGTACAACTTTTGTGCAATAAATAATATTTTATCTAGCTACCATCATACTGTAGCTTGAACCGTTTAAAAAGCTTAAACAAGTTCCATATTGGTCAGGCATAGGTTTCATCACAGATATGTAGTTCTAAAGGTTATTCTTAGATCAGGACAAAGCCATTATGAACAGCTTGTACCCTATTATGGAGTTCAAAAATAGTCAAATAATAAAGTATTCCGAGCTGTAATGTACTCGTAAATATATTCGGCTTTTTGTTCTAGTTCCGTTAAATAAGAATAGCTTGAGATTTTATGAGACTATATCTATAAAAGGCTTCCATCTGGTTTCTCGACATTTTCAAATTATTTTATAGAGCTAATAATTTCGCAAATACGTCTTCCATGTTTCGTTATTTTGTTGTCACTCAACTTTAACAAATTGTATTTTCACTTGGGAACTATTTTTCGGATATTCCGAGACCCAACCTGCCTCTTGTAACATATATATACCTACTACAGATAACGTTACTTAAATCAACAACTACCTTAGTAGAGATATCAATTCAGTTTCACTACGAGCTAACGCGATAACGAATAAAATGCCTGATTCACAACCTGTACTGACATTCATTCGTATCAGAATGAAACTCATTCGATGCTATAGTTATATCGATTCAAATTAACGCAGTCGATTCTTTGCTTTCTTTGTTCGATATTATCGATTGTTTATTGTGCTGTCAAACTATCCTATTCCTTTGCGTTATTTATACAGTTACTTACTATTATAATTAATTTTGTTTTAAAAAACTATAAACCGACTTCAATTTTTACGGTTTTTTCATGAATTTTGATGGATCCCAGTGTCAGAACTGAACAAAATTAAAATGGGACCACATGGGAAGCACCAGCTTTCATATAAAAAAAGAATCATGAAGATCGGACCACCCAGGCAAAAGTTCTGAGGTAACAAACATAAAAAAATAAAAAATAATAATAATAATACAGACGAATTGAGAACCTCCTCCTTTTTTAA
Source organism: Eupithecia tripunctaria (assembly GCA_955876795.1). Lineage (NCBI taxonomy): Eukaryota > Metazoa > Arthropoda > Insecta > Lepidoptera > Geometridae > Eupithecia > Eupithecia tripunctaria. The sequence goes on along the minus strand of OY041624.1, from coordinate 1,587,421 downwards.
GTCGGTTAAAAAGGGTTTTTTTCTGTTTAAGCACTCGGTTTATTCTTTAGCGTTATGGCTAGTAGAGTTGTCTTCTTTATTTTTTAACTAGCTTTATTATCCAATCAGCCCACTGGATGGATAATAATTTTTCCGTTGGACTAGATCACCCTTTCCGTGTTCCACATAGAAATCAAGTCTAGGTTCTTTGTCCTGTACGATCTATTGTAAAATAAAAAAATAAATTAAATTAATCTCGTCCGAGTTTCTTTTACTATAGACGTAGATGTGCTTGAAAGTCCTTGACATATTTGTTTATAATTCTAAATTGGAAGCCGGATTTTACACAATAATTAGATGATAGGTACTGTGTTTGTGAGAATTGTCCAACATTATTTATTTATTAATATCGAATTATGTAACGCTTACATTTATACATTATTTTTATGAAAACATTTCAGCAACACTTTTGATGATCCCACAACTTCAAAGCGTTATTACGCTTATTACCAAAACCTAAAAACATATCAAATTTAAAATACCCTTATACTTAATTTACAGGTCATAATTTGTATCCTGATTTCACCCAATTTCAATGTATATTTAACCCAAATATTCCGTTGAGCTACCAGTATAGTATTATATTATCTATGGTTGAGCCAAATAAAACCTTGTTAGTAAACCTTAACAAAACTTAATAATTAAATAATATTGAACCTACAAATCTGTATAATAATCCTCTATGCTTGTGATGGCGAAAAGTAAAAAGCCCAAGAAACCCCTCGGCACAACTAGAGCGCGGGAGGGGGGCGGGGTCGATCGATAGCAGGGGAGGCCAGGGGAGGGGGGCGCCGTGACGTCACGTGGTTGCGGTCTACAGCGTGGTGTTGTGTAGTTTGTAGATCGCAATTAGAGATTAGGAATTCAAAATTTAAGAATAACAATAGCAGGGAATTCAAATTCATTTTCGTTGAATATGAATTCAATCTTCTTAGGACTTTATTAATATATTTTATTAAGTTAAGCCTGTGATATTAAAATTGAAGGTGTTTTTATAAACCTATCTTTTTAAATTTAACTTTTGAAATTGCCAATTTTAATTTAGTGTTTTATATATAGCAACGTAAATAATTAATAGGTCAAATATTTAATTTCAAAATGTAGGCATAAACATATTCTGCTATCAATACGAGCCAAATTAAATCCAACCACAGCGACTTAAGGCTAAATGAGAAAGCATTTTAGGTCAACATTTATATAACGTTAAGTAAAATCATAACTTAATTGATCCAAATGGAGCAAATATCACAATTCCTTCGATCATTAACATGGGACAATCAACATCATCAGCCTATTTATACTAGTCCACTGCTGGACATAGGCCTTACCTGATGAGCGCCATAGCGCCCTGTCTTCAGCTTGACGCATCCAGCATCTGCCTACAGTCTTTTGCAGATCGTCATCCCACCTGGCCGGAGGGCATCCTACATTACGTTTGTCGAGTCACGGTCTCCACTCGTTTATAACAGCGGTTGTGGCTTCGGCGAGATTATAGCGTCCAATGCCACTTCAGCTTGCTAATTCTTTATATAGGACAATTATCGATCGTAAATCGATTAAATGCAGCCATCGAGTCGCACGCTCTACCACCCCACATACAATATACTCGTATATATAATTTATACTAATATGTCCTACTAAAAGAGAATTATTAATGAAAACTGTGCTGGTTCGTTCCAAAGCATGTTAACTTTAAAATATTTAACTATTTTTACTATCCATTCTACTAACAATAATTTTAGTTTTAGTTTAGTTTTTGAGTAATAATACTTTTTAAAAAAAATATGCTGTAAGCATCGATCAAAAAAGTTCGCCGGCGAAAATTTTTGATCGATGGCTGTGCAAAGAAATGTCAAATGTAAATGTCAATGTGTATTACTACCACCATGGCGCGTTGTTTTTGCGCTGCGTTCTCACATACTTTGTCATAATCGTTTTATTTAGTTTTTTCTTTTGTTGCTTTGTCTGTTCGTGACGTCACTGTCTCGGGCTCTAACGGAAGACCAGCGCAGGCTAGAACTCTTCCGGGAACCTAGCAAGCATTTATGCTGAGTTAGGGCCTTTTTATAACAACTTTTATATAACTACATCCTTTAAGATTGTATTTTGATTCTACTTACTCATAGTTGTAGGATACAATATTCGTATATTAAGTTAAAAAAAAAAAAAAAAAAATGTATTTCTTTCTTTCTTTTCTTTCTTTCTTTTCTGTAAGTATAACAATGCTATAATATTATAAACGCGAAAGTTTGTAAACATGTCTGTCTGTATGTATGTTTGTTGCTCTTTCACGCAAAAACTACTGAACGTATCGGGCTGAAATTCTGCATAGGTACAGGTAGTTCTAGGCCTGGAATAACACATAGACTTTCCATAAATCAGTTCCCGTGGTAGTGTAATATAAAATAAAGTCGTGTTATTGATTACACTACTCAAGAGCGGGTGAACCGATTAGGCTGAAAGGGGAAAAGGGAGCTTAAAACCAGGAGACTGACATAGGATATCTTTTTATCCCGTTCCCGTGGGATGTGACTTAAAAAACTCCACGGGGGCGAAGCCGCAAGGCGCAGCTAGTAAGAAATAAATATTACGATTACTTCATTTGGATTATTTTGTCAAGCTATGTAAATGTCAACCTACCTATCATCAACATCAAAATACTGAGAAGTAGGTACAAAAAAGTATCAAATATCCGGTTTAAACGGAAACTCAAAAGGCTCAGAAATCCGTCAACTGAATTATAATCCGGATTTCTTCCGATACTACCATCGATGAAAAATTTCGCGGCGAAATTTTTGATCGATGTTAGTATCGGCCTACATGGATACTACTCATATACCCTCTGCTCAAACTAGTGACGTGCCTGTATCGATTGCGATGTAACCCGTTGTATCGATTCTTTACAATCGATACCTACAGCTGACAGATAACACCCGCATAACTTTCCCGCCTGACCTTATCTATGACTCAACTACCGTAAATAAAATGTGATATATAATTACTAGATGGTACAAACTTTTGAAGCCCATACACAGTAGTTGGTAAAATCCAGCTTAGTTTGTTATAATTATGTTATAAATCATGCAATAAAAATTACTAAGAATAATTAATTTTGTTTTAAAAATCTATAAACCGACTTCATTTTTTATAGTTTTATCATGAATTTTCATGGAGCCCATTGTAGGAACTGAACAAAATTAAAATGGGACCACAAGGGAAGCACCAGCTTTCACATAAAAAAATACTCAAAAATCGGACCACCCAGTGAAAAGTTCTGAAGTAACTAACATAAAAAAGATAGAAAAAAAACAGTCGAATTGATAACCTCCTCCTGTTTTTGAAGTCGGTAAAAAACCTATAATTTCATACATATTTTCAGTAGCAAAAATAAATAAATAATGCTGGACAATTCACACAGCATTATCTAGCCCCAAGCTAAGCAGAGCTTGTGTTATGGGTACTAGATAACTGATATACATAATACAATAGACTACATAGATAGGTATTTTAAATAGTTTGAGATTGAAGAGCATTGCCTCCTTTTCAACGGAAAGTTGAGATAAGTATATATAATTATATTATATAATTTGCGTCTGGTTATTCTATTCAGGTCTGGTCTGGTCTCATATTTCGGGTCTGGTTATTCTATTCAGACACAAAAAGCATGATCTATCGACGTATTATTGAAAAAAGAAAATAGCAGTTAAATAGTAGTGAATCAGTCATCAGATTCCCATATCAAAAGAAGTCCTGTGTTTTTGGCTAGATAAAGGTCTAAGATACGTATTATGAAAGCATGCTCGGTCATCGATCTATGCTTGAGCAACGCTTTCCTATGGCATAAACGTCACTCAAGCATAGCTCTATGACTGAGCAAGCTTTCATAATACGGGCCTTAGTGCGTTAGTATTTTTTAAAAGAAAATAATATTTTGTAGGTACAGCAATTATACCACCGAATTGCAATCCCCAACCTGCATGCCCAGCGTGGGGATTATGGACATAAGCCCCAATTTGGATAAAAGCCAATTACGCACGAGGCCTGCGTACAGCAGTGGACAAATATAGGCTGTTGAGGTAAGGTGAGATAGAGCATTAAAGAAAGGTACTTCAATAAATTCCACGCGTTTCTTCAAAAATTTACCTCCATTTTAATCGACATAACATCTGAGACATCGTTTCCTGAAACGCGTGTCTAGTGTTGTGACGCTGTGTATCGATTCCGCGACGTGTCGCGCCGCATCGACCGTGCTGACCGAGTGGCGGTACGCGCCGCATCGATTCGAGACAATCGATGCCCGCGCGCGTTGCGCAGGTGCGCTGGTTGCGGGCTCGTTTCCCGCTGGATACAAAATAGTACAAATGTTTGTATCGTCATCTATTTTGTATAGTCTGAATGTATTGCGAGTATGTCTGTTATTTACATAAATGAATTTAAATGGTAAAAAACGGTAATAGATGCCAGAATTGCTTAATATACAAGGTACTGCTTATTTTTCGGCTAGATGAACCTGTGTAGAATGTGGAGTATTATTTAGTATTGTAGGTAGAACTTGACCTCAATAAAATTTAACGTCCTACATAGAACTCGAAAGCTGTACCCTGAAACGCGGGGCTAGTGTTGTGACGCTCTGTATCGATTCCACGCGCTGACCGAGGGGCGCACCGTATCGATTCGAGACAATCGATGCACGCATTTTACAAGGATGATTTTAGGATACAACATCAGATGATATAACGGTATCAACTGTAGTTTTGCTTTATCGATACAGGAATGTAAGTAAAAGGTATAAGTTTGCTTGACAATAAGCCAACAATGATATTTTCCGATAGGTACGTCAAGTAATATCAGAACAAAATCCACAACAGCGCGCTATTCTGTATTGTTTTTTCTTGTAGGCTTCGAATATAATAAAGTAACTTCATATTTACGCATGAGTACGTACACAATCACTCATATTCAAAACTAGGGTCCGATTGGCACCCTTCTGTAAGCAACCCCAACAAATTGCACCTAACGAGATGCTCCCTCGAACTAGTGACGTATTTACATCGACCAGTCCGTGACGCGGCGTTTCGATTCTCGACAATCGATGCACGCAGCTGACGTCGTGTTTGTAAACTATATCGATTCTTCTTCTTGGGCTTTTATTGGCTATGGTTTTACGAGGCATGTAAGGCATCAATAACAGCTTGAAATTTCCCATTGCTGGGAAGTTAGAGACCGCTTAGGCCAGCTTCCTCGTTCCTACTACACATTCACATCATCCACTTCATTTTAAATTGCCTTAGGTAACAAAGAAATACTTGCACTAGAAAACTATAATCAAATAATAGAGATGAATCAGAATTAATAATTACATTTGAAACAATGGGGCTAACTGCAGACTGTTGCAAACAATCTACTGGTAATTAACTAATGCTTTAAAATAGTACCAAAAGTTAATGAAATCTCATTTTACCGTGATAACCAAAACTTGTTCGATTACTATGTGATCCGATAATTTTAAAACAGGTGAATTATCTTATCGATTACCAAAAATCGATAACCCCAGCTGGTTGTGGACGTCACTATTATTTTTTTAGGGCAGCTATAAGAGGAGGGTCCCGTTTTTTCCGTCTATTGTTTGTGATAGCGAAATTTTATGAGTTTCTTTTGTCAGCGAACGAAGCGACATTTCGTCTAGTCTGGAATACATTTAGAATTTTTAATAAAAGTGCTTAGATGCACGAGACAAACGCCTGAAGAGTTTTGGTTATTAATATTATGACTATTGTTTTTTTTCGGTGATTTAACTTTTTATGTTTTTTTTAATCTTTGTTCGATTCCTAGACGAGTTTGGGGGAGACCTTTGCTCAGCAGTGGGATAACACAGGTTTTGACCATATTATAAATAGTTTATCACGCATGGAAGAAAGGAAATCCTATCTTTGCACGGGCAGTTATTTAGTAGCTAGTTTTGTACGTGTTTGGAACTTTATTGATAATCTTTTGTTACATTGCTTCAGGGTACACCCTCTACACCACCTCAATCTCAACATCAACAGCCTGTATTGGTCCACTGCTGGACACAGGCTCCCCCTGATAAGCGCCTCATTGGCGCCCATAATCCACACGCTGGGCATGTGGGCTGGGGATCGCAGTTTGGTGATAGAATTGTTCAGGCTGTCCGCCGCCCGGTAGATATCCCTTAGTCGCCTCTTAAGATACCCACGGGAAGTACGTATATAGGGGTGGTGCACATTCTAAGCCAGTACCACACAGCTCTATACCACACTTGTAGTTATTTGTTTAAACATGACTTGGGTAGAGTCCATAGTAATACCAGAAGACACCTCTATTTTAATCATACAAATGTTTCGTCTTGATGACTTTTCAAATCTAACAACGCCATCGTTTTCGCTTCATCTCAAAATAACATTAAATAATTATCCAGTTTTATATCCGTAGCGAAACTGGGAGGGGGTGAAACTACAGCCAAAATAGATGAATGTGAGAAACCAGGTCATGCAAATATGTTTGTGTATTCCGAGGTATTTCAGGCCGAATGACTTAAATAGAACCTGGCCGGACGCTGCTTAGACGAGAAAGAACCTCTTTTGTGGACAAGATCTCTTAGAAATCTATTTGTGCCCATTTGAATAGTGATGATTCAGCTCCCGCCTTACACACCTTTTGGGAAAACGTGCTACGTGCTTGATCTTAGGCCATACTTTCACTTACCTAAAGAAAAAAGTAGGTAATAAAAAGTTTGTATACGTTTCCAGCGACGACGACGTCACGGTAGCGTCCTGGTGAGATAGGGCCCTAAAGGTTTTACCAATGTTTCCCAAACATTGGAGTAAAACCTTTTCAATGGTAAAACGTACACGTACATAAAGTAGGTATTATTTGTTTTCACATAGACTAGTACTGAAAATGAACATCTATCGATTACACTTAATCAAAACAATGGCATGCCTTTGTACTTTCTTCGTTAGTTTTTATATAGGGATCAAATACCACTGATATTATGAACAATTTATGGATAGCACTTACCAAACAAGTTTTAGTTCTACACTAACTCTCAGATAAAGTACAGAAGCACACCTATGTTAGAGCTTACAACAAAGACCTCTAAACACCTAGAAGCGACATGCGACGTACCAGCCAACCGAAGCGCAGACATTCTTTGGAACTCCGGCTCCTGCAGCCATTTCCACATCCTCCGGAACGTTTCTCTCCCAGACTTCAGCTTCGACCAGGGTTTTGGATTCCTGAGGAGGTCGCTCAGCGTCCCTTGCGACCGGCAGAGCACCCTCTGCGCGAAGATCGCTTGAGGGATGGAATATCGTTTCAGCTCCCCGCTTATTCTCTGTGCGAGCTCTTTCGTGTTTATTTCTTCCGTGTCTTGCTGTAATGACTGCTGATGGGCCGCTTGTTGTTCCTCTCTGGCCATCATGGCCGCGTTGAGGTCCAGCCCCGGGCTGGGCAGCGGCGGCGTCGGCGATCGTCTCTCGAACGAAGATGGTGAGACGCTACGTCTACTGTAAGCGGACTGAGGCGACAGCGGCTCATTGTACGCAGCTGGTGATAACGCTGCGTAGCTCTGCTGATGCTGAATGACGGTGAACGTCCCTCCAGCATGGTAGTGGAATTTATCAGAGACCGTGCTGATCGGTGGTAGCGGTTGCATAGGTGTGAGAGTCGCGTACGAAGCAGGGTCGAGCCCTGGTGGCGTGAGGCGGCCATTCACGACGGACAAGGGATGGAAGGCAGCGTCTCCGTCCGGGAGGAGGTCGGGGGAGAGGCGCGAGGGGGAGGCATGCCCCGGGGCTACGATGACTGTGAGCGGCACGTGGGCCCGATCGCGGAGTCGCATGACGTCGTCCATGGCGCGCGGCCGCTGGCAACCAGGTCGCGCGCGCGACTGCACAACGCCTGCGCGCCGCACCCTGCCGCCGCCCCGCACCTCCTGCAAACACCCTGTAGCTTTCACAACTAGAAGGACTTAACCCAACCCGCCCCAACTTAAAAAGAAAGCGTAATCCCGCATACTAAAGCAGAGATTTCAATGAAAGCGGACATATGTTCAGGGGTAGCAAACATGGCACTATACAATGCACCCTTACTTACCTGTCTACTAAAGCCGACATAACGCTGTGTTCCATCGTTTGACGCGTCAACGATTGCTCGCTGACTTCCCTGCTATCCTGAAGCTATAGCTTCGGATGAGCAATGGTTTTGATCAGAGTTGTTTTTAAAGCAGATTTTGGGGGTGTTTGTAACCGGGGTATAGGCTCGCCCTGGTTCTACCGCGACTCTGTCACTTGCCTACTTGTGACCAAGCGTGGCTTAATAAATAGCTACATTCAGGCTTTAGCATAAAGAGATTGTATTTTGTCCTGGAAGCCAGCTGGATTTCAGGTAGACGAGAAATGGTAGAGTTTTGTTTAAAGATATCTATCATTTTCAAATAGGTAGGTACCAAGTTTTGTTTGCTCGGTAAATTGAAGTTGACCTATGTTCGCTAACCCCTTTCGTTTTCGTTTGCCATGTTTATTGTAAAAGCAAGCTGATAAAAAAGGAACCTACTATGAAATTTTATAATTTTATATCGGCATATTTTCAGAAACAACAAACAAATATTGTGGATAAATAAGATCACGGCAAACATGAAATTTTAAAAAAAATTATAATGCTTTATTGCACTGAAATCATAACAAAAATGTCAATCAACTTAAAACATAATCAGAACCAAAGGAGGTCTTATCGTTCAAAGCGATTTCTCCCAGCCAATATCAACGTTTGTTTTAATTTGTCAACAAGAATTAAACATTAAAATTTTAGTTTAGTCCCAAAGATTAGGACGACAATTTTATATGATAAATTAGAGGAACATAATTATTTATTTTAATTATAACAGTTCTCAAACCGACATTCAAGTAGTGCCTTCATACATTATAACAAGGGAAGGGTTAAGCCCCTCGTCTAAGAACCACGTAGGTTTTCCTTTCTTTACTAAAAGCGTATGCAACATAATACGACTTTTTATAAAACTGTTTTAATAACCTTTCTCAATCGAAATCATAGACGAATGAACCGTAAAATGAAGGAGTTATAAAATGCTGATTTTGATAGAAACTTAAAACTACTTACACCTATGTTAAAAATACGAAACTTTGTATGTATGTATGGAAGATGAAAGAGTTATAAAATGCTGATTTCGATAGCAACTTAAAACAACACCTATAGTAAAAATACGAAAGGCTACTTTTTATCCCACAGATCAGTTCCCACGGGAAAGAAATAACCTATAGAAAAAGCGCCTGCGTAGATACAGGCAGAAACTAGTTAATAATCACATCACACTAATATTATAAAAGCGAAAGTTTGTATGAATGGATGTCTGTTGCCTCTTCACGCTAAAACTACTGAACGGATCGGACTGAAATACAGCATACAGGTAATTCTAATCCTGGAATCAAATATAGGCTACTTTTTATCCCGTGAATCAGTTCCCTTGGGATTGAAATTACCTTTAAACGTTTCCATTGGAGCAATACGTACGAAGCCGCGCAGCTTAAAAATAAATAATGCTGGACAATTCACACAGCTTAATCTAGCCCTAAGCTAAGCAGAGTTTGTGTTATGGGTACTAGATAACGGATATACTTAATAAATACATAGATAAATATTTTTTTATTATACATTTAAAACATCCAGAACACCCTGAACAAATATCTGCAGATCGTACACAAATTTGTCCCGAGGCGGAAATGAAACCCGCAACCTCCTGTGTCGCAGGCGGACCTTCGCCCGCCGCGCCACGGAGGTCGTCAAAAATGTTTCTATCGTCTATTATATTTAGGGGGTTGTTATAAAAACAACCCCTTAAATGTAAGTTGCACACATGTTTGATCCGGTATAGCACACAATCCACGCACACGAATTAATGACCCCTCGGCACCTGGTCGCGACAAAGGGCTGCTAGGGATGTGCTTGGTTCATCGATGTCGATGAGTTAGTTATAGGCCAGCGGTGTAGAGTTTTAGATGGGTAATTTTAGTTCTGGGTTATTGCAACAATTTTTAGAAACATTACGATATTTACCATGTGAACCGTGTGATAGACTTGTTTTCCCAAGATAAGATAAGGGAGAGATTTAAAGCCAAATAAATACTATTAGAATAATACTTGTTTAAATTCATTTAATTTATCTTATTATTATTAAGATTATTTAAGTATCTTATATAAAGTTATCTCTATTGACATGAAGAAAATTACACTCAAATAATATAAAATAAATTAATACTGTAGTGGTACGCTAGTGACCCTCGACTTATCTTCGTAACCCATAAACAAAATTGGTAATGTATTGTATACATAACATATTCTACTTCTATCACAGTATGAAAGCTAATATTAATATAAAAAACTGATAATCATCAGTCGTACCACTACAAAACAATACAATAAATGCTTCTTTGTCCTCTTTATCTCTTGCCTGTTGATATTTATATAATTATCGCAAAATTTCTCAACGTACGAATATTTTATCGATATCGATGATAACAGCAATCACATCCCTACCGCTAGCCCCTATTCCACGTCCGCAGTGTTAACTATTACGGAGCTGTGCGTTGTACTGAACACCTGACAGAGCTTTGACTGTACAACTGGCCTTTTTAGGGTTCTCTAAATAAGAGACTCAAACAAATTCTGTGTCTTTTTAACCGACTTCAAAATGAGGAGGAGGTTCTCAATTCGACAGTATTTTTTATGTTTGTTACCTCAGAACTTTTGACTGGGTGATCCGATTTTGATGATTTTTTTTACACATGAACATTTCAATTTGGTCCAGTTATGACAGTTGTAAGCGGCCTAACTAATTCAACGATTATTTTCGAAACGCCATGTATTTTTAATATAGATGCTTTGCGATTCTAATCAATTTTAGAAAAGATTTAATTATGGGTTGCTGCATTTTTTTTAAAGTCTCGTTCATAGAGCTGACAAGGTAACTACTCAGATGAACTGTAGGCAACTGAAACTGGAAACTAGTGGAAAATGTAGAGGATAGAACTATAAAAATAGTATCTGACTTAATTAACTAGATACCTCCACACGTTCCTGAGAATAGGTAGTTGACAGACGGACAGACAGATAGAGTAGACAGAGAGATGTAATCCAATAAGGGTTCCTTTTTTACATTTGGGGTACGGAACCCCAAAAACTTGAATATTTTGACAAGTTTGGCCTAATTTCCCCATTATCCTAATTCTATTCACCCATACGAAATTGCTAAAATATGACTTAACAATAACACTTCCAAGTTAAAAATGAGAAAAGGAACAGGTATTCCACACAAAAGTCCAGCAAAGTAAAAAATGAACAATAAATTTAAAAACTCAAAAAACCCGTTTTCTAAACGTAACCCTCCGTTACGCATTGTCAACATAAAAAACCTATTTGCGTGTTTAAAATTTTAATCACCCCTTACAAAATCACCCCACATTAGCATACAACAGCTGCGCGCGCAGCCGCCATCTTGCGTGACGTCAGATATCGATCTTTTGTTGCAATCGATATCATCGACCGCACACCTGTGCCACGCGCCACACTACCTTCCGGGTTCATTGACCTATTTTTTTCTCGGTAAAATTAAAACGAGGGATGTCTTTCATTCAGACAGGCACGCGTTTCAACGTTTCGCCCTTTTGCATGTCTTGGGGTTGTAAGAACTACTTGAGAATGAGTTGAGCGATATCCATTTTGCTGTCACTGGATTTTTCCTTTTACTTATTTTATTTTCATAATTTTGGAGAAATTTCCAGCTAGCTTTACAAAAATTCAGATGAAATATAGAACATGCCTGGATAGACGAGTACGTACATTTTTGTTGACGATATTTACAAGTTTCCATAGATAGAGTCCGCGCCGTGACTCAAGTCTTACGGCAAAAGGGGTGCAACTACATGATTCCCGATAACGTTAGTGAAATAAAAGATACCTGCGACCGATTTTGACTGCGAAATGTCCGGAATAAGACCTCTCAGACCAGAAGAGCATAGTTTGTAGTAAAAAAATACGAAATAATTGTTTTTTTACTATATTTCTGTGATAGCAGCGCCGCGTCTAAGGGACTTGAGTCGTGGTGCGAACTCTAGGTAGGTACTCTATTTGAGCTTTGAGAGACCTTTTCTTCTTGAAAAATTTCATGACTATGTGTCTACAGGAAGAAGGTAGGTACTCCATAGGTGCGCATGAGATTCCCTTGGAAATTTCAGAATATTCGGACATAAACGGCTGTAACTTTTTAACCGACGACGAAGAAACGGAGGAGGTTTTCAAGACGATGCATATTTTTTTAAATGTATGATAACTTTTAATTACATTGACTTGGAAGTTTTATTTACAACACGGCACCAAGAAGTTAGACTTGAGTATTTTATGTGAATTTCAACAACCTCCACGCGTTTCTGAGAAAAGGTCATTGACATACGTACAAACGTACCAATCCTTTAAGAGTTCCTTTTTTCCGTTGATGTACGGAACCCTATAGTCGAATTGTATTCCCGTTTAGATACGATGACACACTTTTAAATGAAGACTAGTGATTTTTTTCTATTAAAGTTTGAAACATTAATAGAAAAAAATCAAATGACGACCTCTGTGGCGCGTCACCAGTGGGCGAGGGTCCACCGCGACGCAGAAGGTTGCGGGTTCGATTCCCGCCTCGGGACAAATGTTGCACACAATCTGCAGGTATGTTCAGGGCGTTCTGGATGTTTTCTATGTATAATAAAAAATATCTATCATATAGTTTAAGTATATCAGTGTCTAGTACCCATAACACAAGCTCTGCTAGCTTGGGGCATGATAATGCTGTGTGAATAAAAAATATAAAATAAAAACAATATCAGCCGTAATGCAAGCCCCTCCGTAGAGGAAATAGGGCTTCGTGCTAAGGGAAGTACAAGGGACATGTTCACCCCACTCCACCACATCCTGACTTGAGCTACTTTGTAGGGAAGTCGACTCTACGAAGATTATCTATTATATTTTATTTGAAGACCTCTATGGCACAGTGGTTGAAGGTCCGCCAGTGGTAGAAAAGGAGGAGGTAGATAATTAATTTTGTTTTATGAAACTATAAAAGATTTCAATTTTTATAGTTTCAATTTTTGTAGATTTTCATGGATCCCATTTTAATTTGCAAATTTAAATGGGACTACACGGGTAGCACCAGCTTTCATATAAAAAAAGAATCATGGAAATCGAACCACCCAATCAAAAGTTCTGAGGATACAAACTTAAAAAATGCAGTCGAATTGAGAACCTCCTCCTTTTTTGAAGTCGGTTATATACACATTAAAATTTTATTAAAAATTGGAAATCCCGTCCATTTTTGTGTCTTGGACGTGTGAAATTTTAAATTTTGCTAGGCGTGTTTTCTATCCGACTGCTAAAATGACACTAATTCAAATGCTTTACGAGTAGTGAAATAAAAGATACCTGCGACCGATTTTGACTGCGAAATGTCCGAAATAAGACCTCTCAGACCAGAAGAGCATATTTTGTTGTAAAAAAATACGAAATAATTGTATTATTTACTATATTTCTGTGATAGCAGCGCCGCGAAATTTTTGATCGATGTATGTAGACGCGATGGGTACATATTATAATATATTATGCTTCCTCCATACATGCCATTTTGGAAATGTTTTGATACAGACAGACGGTTTCAAGGCGCGCATTGTGAATCTATGAGGGGTCGGCGAAAACTTTGATCGATGTTTATCAATAAAATCATATGTTAGGTGCCTCTGCCTACAGAGAAGGCGACCTCTTTTTTAGTCATGCACCCATCGATCAAAAATTTCGCCGGCCCCGAAATTTTTGATCGATTCATGCACCGAAGTGACCCATTCTTTTTAATGAAATTTAAAGATAATATAGGTAGTTAAGTAGTGTACCCACCTAATATCTATAAACCTTCTATTAACCTGCATTCCTAAAGTTTTCGAGCAGGGACAAATTGTTAGCAGCGTAAAAGGAGTCGCTATTTGCGACTTATTATTAACTAATACTAGCTGCGCCCGCGGCTTCACACACGTTGATCCTATGTAAATGTATTTCTATTAAAGGGGATTTCTATCCCACGGGAACTAATTTATGGGATAAAAAGCCTATGTTTGATTCCAGGATTAGGATTACCTGTATGCAAAATTTCAGCCCGATCCGTGTAGTAGTTTTGGCGTGAATATTTTCACGCATCAAACATCCATTCCTCCATCCATCCATACAAACTTTCGCATTTATAATATTAGTGTGATTGTTTTATCCTGAACGTACAACTCTATATTAATATTATAAAGAGGTAAGAATTGACTGTTTGTATTGAATAGGCTCCGAAAGTACTAAGCCGATAAAAAAAAATACTTCATTATTAAAAGACTTACTTTTCAGAGAGTGACATAGGCTATATTTTATCCCGGAATTCCCATAGGAACGGAAACTACGCGGGTGAAAATACGTGGCGCTACTAGTTCCTAATATACTCGCTGCAAAACCACGCATAAGCCAAACGCGGCGACCGGCGGCGGCGGCGGCGGGGCGGCGGCGATGCAAAATGAATAGTCATTTCTGTTGATTGAAAGTAGGTAGGTTTAACGCATTTTACGTGACTCACAAGTCAGCAAAAATCGTTTGCTTTAGTGTCCGAGATGTTTTTAGTTGAAAAAGAGCCTTAAATAGTACCATTCTTTAGGGCTCATTTTAAACACAGTCCCTGATATAGAGCATTTAGCTCATGCTACCTAGAATACAATTGCCTTTTGTCACCGGTAAGACAACAGATTTTGAATGAAAACAAACCTTTTTACTTTCGTTTTATGACTCAAACATTCAAATGTCAATTGGAGTCATCAGGAAAAACATCAAAACTCTGGTTCGTAAAATTTACATCAAAGAAATTCTTACCAAATCGATAGAGCAATCATTTTCCATACTTTTTGTAGATTCTCCATAATCTACGCTGATTTCCAACGCTTGTCCTTCGACATAAACTTTTATAACGACCTCCGACATTATTGACCTAAAAATATCGAAAACTGATCGCAAAGATCCTATTGGAAATCTTACCCCTGCAGTGTTGCCATGGTTACGCCACGTCGCACGACCCCAGTTGACACCGCAACAACTTCCATCTGCCATCTCTTTCTAACTCGTCTAAATATCCCATAACAGTAAACGAGATGGATGTATAGCTTCGCGTTGCGTTTGAAAGAAAAGCGGCGCTGGGTAAAATCGATATTGGACAAGGCTAGGCGTCGATTATCCGTTCCATAAGTTTTAGGATCGAAACGACTTACTTTCCTTTTATGGCAGCACGAATATAGGCTTTATTTTTAGGTCTATAACGGCTATATTAAGGATCATAGAGTATATTTGTGTGAATGTGCGCGTTGGCGGTAACATTTTGCGTGGCACACGACATCGACTATTGATTTTTGCGATCGTATGGTGGATGATGCTCGCTGCTGTTTTCGATTTATTGGAAGGCCTCTTTGTCTATGCTTTTGGTTGGGGCTTTTGTTGCGATCGAAGTTTCAGGCCGTTCCTATATTTAGACCAACTGGATTTAGTGCTTAGAAAGTGCTACAAAAAGTGCAGAGGTAAAGACAGCTTGTAGAACTATGCCCTAGGTACCAGACATATAGGTAGGTACTTACCTACCTACCTACCTAGAAGATAGGTCTGTGTTGATACCTACATGAAACCTACTTTGGTATTTTTATCTCATAGAGACATAAACTGTGTCGCTTTAGTTTTTACAGAAACTCTGAACTCATAATAAATTTGCCTTATAATTAGAACCAAGATTAAATTATTTTTGATTTACTTACCTATTTTGTTTTCTTTGTTGTAAATTGTGGTCTGTAATGTTGGTTCTTGTATTTCTGAGGACCAGTCTGCAAATTTTTGATTTTAATTTGATCTGATTATTTTAAGCCAAGTTCGAGAAAAGGAGAAGGTTCTATTGGTCGGCTGTGTTTTTATGTATAAGTTGGTAGGTACCTACCTCATCATCATCATCACCATCATCAGCCTATACTAATCCACTGCTGGACATAGGCCTTCCCTAACGAGTGTCATAGCGCCCTGTCTTGAGCTTGACAGGTATCTACCTAAATAAGTATATTCATTGACTTTTTTCGTCAATTGTGGGACGGTTTTAATGGTTCCAGAAAACAAAACATTCGGAGTTATTTTGGTCTGGTGAGTGGGTGGATAGGGTAGGTAGAAACCGTTCTCTACCGTTATTAAATAATATTGTTATATATAATAATAGAAAGATAATAATAGAAAATATACTGGAGATAGGAAAATTCATTTATAGGATACAATACTTTTTTTTTTAATATAAGTAGGCAAAACTATAGAAACAGAACGTAGGTACCTACATAAATATCTTTCTCAATATTAAAAAACATAATTAATTAATTAAAAGTAAAAAAGCTTTTAAAAAACAAGCCTTTACAGTGTTTGGAAAGAACCCAAACTCGAAATCAAGTAAAAAAAAACAACAAAAAAACAAATAAGTAGGTACCTAACGATTTTCTTTGTAGATAGGAAAGAGAAGAACTCGTTTACAAAAATGTATCCAAATAATCGATTCTATAGATAGGCCTAACAATCGATTCAGTAGTAAAAAAAAGACGTGTGGCACTCGGGGACTGCCGCGGTAAAGCTATTGCAATGCCATCTAGAGGCGAGTTGCTGAACTAAAGAGACAAACGTCATATTTCAAAAAGTCATTAAAAGTTCTACTATTCTAAAACTAAAAAGCATCACCGCTGTTTTGGTCGGAGTGGGGAGCGTGAGGTTTTTTCGTTACGGAATTTCTGGATTCGGTCCCCGCGCTCAAGGCAGCTATGCAATAGCTTAAAAAATATTTCGACTTACATAATTCAAGGTCATTTAATTACATTCAAGACCCTAGATCAAGACTATGCTGATCTAGGGTCTTGAATGTAATAAAGGCTGAATTGGCTCTCAAACTCAACAGCCTGTGATGGTCCACTACTGGACGCAAGCCACCCCTGATACGCCATCATCGTCATTCATCTCATGGGGGATAATGCCCCTAATCCCTACGCTAGGCATGCGGTTGAGGATCGCAGTTTGGTGGTAGAATGGTTATGTAGGGGCGCTGCTGCCCGCCCCGGTGGATATCCCTGAGTCGCCTCTTACGACACCCGCAGGAAGAGTCGGGGTGGTGCAAATTGTAAGCCAGCACCAGCTCCGCTGTATGACAACGCTGATTCGTTGCGCCAGATACTCTTCATTCATGCTTAGCTGCACGGGTCGTCGCTTGGACCACACACTGAGATATTCTGTTTAAAACCCGTAGGTAGAGTCTCTGTAACCCTCCGAGGGTTACAGAGACTCTACCTACAGGTTTAGGGGTCTAGAGTCTCAAATCTCCTTGGATTTTATAGACCCTAGACCCCTTAACGCGTAGGACATTATATGGACATTATATGGACATTATAATGTAGAGTATGTTCAAAAGAGTAGAGTCGTGGCGTTACGGTGATCTAATACTTTTAGTCATACTGCAATAACAAAGCAGTTGTCAACGCAACAAGAGTTGTCAATTTTCACTCGCGCGCCCTCAATTCTCACGACTCATCTCTTTTTGAACAGACTCTACATTGTTCATCACGGAGCATTATTTCTAATACCAGCGACATCCATGTGCTTTTTCAAAAACTACTTTTTGAATCTTGTAAATCCATCACTTTCTCCACACTGGCGCTGGTGCTGCCATCTAGAAATAGCTTTGCGTATTCTACCCATAGAGGTCGCTAGTTCCCTTTTAGTTCCTCAATCTTCAATGCTCAACAGCCTGACCCTATTGGTTCAACGCTGGACGTAGGCCTCTCCCCTGCTGAGCGCCTTATTGGCATTAATCTAATGGGGCGTAATGCTCTAATCCCCACGCTGGGCATGCGGGTTGGAGATCGCAGTTCGGTGGTAGAATATAGAATTGTTTTGCAGGAGGCGCTGCTGTTCGCCCCCGGTTGATATCCCAGCACCACACAGCTATTATAATCTATACCTACTTATAATATAAAGAGGAAAGATTCTATTGTTTGTTTGATTAAATGGAATAGGCTACAAAACTACGGAACCGATTTAAAAAAATCTTAACCATTAAAAAGTTAACTTTTCAGGGAGGGACTGGTAGGCTATATTTAATCCCGAAATTCCCACGGGAACGGGAACTACGCGCGTAAAACCGCGGGGCGCTGCTATTTTAAAATAAGAACGTCAATAGGAGAGAAACATTCTTCTTCCTTGTTCGGCAAATTTTATATTTAAAGCAATATATTTACCTACCTAACGCCTTTAAAATGTCTGATAATTGCCCGAAGACTGGGTAACCCCCTACCTATGATATATTTAAGGGATTTAAATAAAGAACAACAATTTTTGTTTGTTTGTTTGTATTGCATCAACTGTAACACGTTCAGTTATCTTCGTTATTGAGCAAAGTTTACCTACATTATTATAATTGCTTGCGACGACATTGAATTGCTTCTTCACATTATTTAAAATTTAATTATTTTATTATTATTTTATTTTATATTCAATCATTATTTCAACAGTTTTTGTAGGTACAAGCTTAGCTACCAGAAAGTTTGTACACAGTAACTTTGTTGGAACGTAAAAGGTGTTTTTTATTGCCAAAGTCAAAGCAAAATTTTACTCAACACAAACTTCTGAAATGTTCCCGAAATTCAACTTTTCCGAACATAAAATGAACCTTGGTTTTAATTTCAATGTTTTCTCGTGAATGTATTTATGTTGTTTTATAAAAGGAAACGTGATTACACAATTCATTGTCATTGGCAAGCATAACAACGCACGCCTATCAAATGCTCACTCTCCTTGACAATCAGCGACATCTCGTGTCGATATTGTTTAAGCTTTAAGCACCAATTTTCTTTATAACAAGTCGTTCGAAATAATTAAACGACTAAAATTCTATAAATATCTTACTATAATATAGGTTAAAAATACATGTTATAACATTTTTTACAAGTCCACCTTTAGTTATTGTATCAAATAACCTGCTCTGTTATTGTTGTGTAAGTAGGTTATTTGACACACGTCTACTTCAAAAGTAATATTCAATTAATAAATTGTAAAAACCTATAAAATTATTATGGAAGCGCGGAAAGGACATGAAAAACACAAAGTAAATAAATTCGTACTACTAGAAATTCACTATAGAAAAATTATATGATACACTCTCCGGAACCTATTTACATACAAATATGGTCATGGACACAATATAATACACTAAAGTAATTTATAAATTCGCTAAAAAAATTGTTAAATTGCACTTCAGACGAACTAAGAAATCCGTAGCTAATGAGTAATTTCTCTAACGGTTAGATTATTTTATCTTATAATTATTACCTATTTACGTATGTGAGTTATTTATTTTACGAAATCCACAAAACTTAATAAGACGGATTTTTGTTTTTTTATTATTTAATTAATCGGAGAAATTAATTAACAAAATAAGTAGAGAAGATATGGATAGAATTGGATTTTATTAAAAAGCCATGCATGAAAAATTATCTAAGTTTTATCCAAAACAAAGCGTGCCTAATTCAATTTTCGCATAGAATTAGTTATACGCCAGTAAAATATATTACATAAGTGGGTATAAGTAGGTAATTACTAAATTATAGAATATAGTAGAAGTATTTTAAGATCAGCGCAACTACGCTTCGAAGCTTTACTTAACCGTACAATAATTTAATATTAGGGATTACAATTCAAACTCTGGATTCAAAATCAAGCTCTAGACTGCTGAGTGTCCAGATAACAATTTTGATGAAACTATACTCTAAGAAACAATAGGGGTGGCTACTTAAAAGGGGTTAATTAGAAGAATCAGCGATACAAACGTTAGGGAGAAAGTAGACAAGCTTCTGCCAAAGTAAGATCTAACAATGGAAATAACCATACAAAGTCCAGGCATTGAAAATAAAGTTAATAATTTATTTCTAGTTAGCACGTTGTATAGAACGCATCATAAATATCATACAATACTGTTGTATCTAAGGCACATAATGTTTAGGCATCCCATTATTACTCCATATCGTATCAATGGTGCTAAAAAAAACTTAATGAAATAAATTAATTTGTGACCCATACATAATTTCCTAATGAGTATCAATTTTGGTAACTTTTGCGATACAATATTGCTGTTATTAATTCTGTATTTGTCACAAAAAAATATCAAAGCTATAAAAAAAAACAACTACCAAGACTACGACGCTAAAAAAATGTTATACCTCAGCTTTCCTTAACCTGTCAACTTTCCTCAAATGCACGTGTTACTTTCCAAAATACTATTTATACAGTATGTTTCATTATCCATTTTCTTAGGCACATCACGTCCATTGCCAATCATACAAAACAACTATTTCAATATAAGACACGTTCAGAATGAACAAATTGAATCACAGTCTAGAATTTTCGGCACCAATGAGCTTTTAAATTCGTCACCAATTTACTGCTTTTCCACATTACAAGGTCATCTCATCCAGATTCTGTATTGACGAACTAATCGAACCACAAGCCACAGTGTCATATCATTTTATTCCTCTAGGTTTATATTCCTCTAGTAACTTATATAGCTAGCAATTGACTAATTTTCGCCTTTCTGCCTATTTGAACTATTACAGCCGTAATATAATCTAATATAATCTTGTCTGTGAGATAGCTATCATTGTACCAAAATGCTTTCCTAACTTTATATCAATTTTATACATAGAACCCAGTCTGCCTCCATTCTATAGAAAAAATATTTTGCGAGTCAACTTTTACGATTATAGGATCATTCTAATTTCAGTACCGATCTCTAGCTTCCCTAAAGCTTTAGTTATTATAATTTTAATTAATTATTGCTTGTCATTTATTGCTACTTTCCCTACAAACTATCTTTCTATATTTTATAAACATACAAAGGCATTTTGATGGTGAATCGAAAAAATATGCGATGTAAATGAGAAATCCAGAGTAACAAAACCTATGAGCTCTTTCAACGTCTACACGTTCGGAACGGGGCCTGAGTTGGAGGTAAAATCCTTAGTTTTCGATTTTAAATCTTCAAGTCACATGCGGTATCACCGTATTACGAACCGTCAAACTTAAACTGTACCTTACGTACGTAGGTCTATATCTATAAAATCGTGTATATATATTTGGATTCCATTACTTGTAATTTGGCCACAATTTTTAGTTTCGAGCTCCTTACTAATAAACGTAAGGAGCGAATTATGTAAATACTTTTAACATTAAATTTACATTTCTAATGACTAGTTATGTCGTATGGCCACGGTAAAAAAAAAAACAATCTTATGAATGACGAAAAAACATGTGAAAATTTCAGATCCTAAGATTTGACAAGTTATATTTTTTGACTTTATTTTATTTATTGATTTGAAAGTATTATATAAGTAAAAAAGATGTGTGAGCGGATGGATTAAATAAATTTACTCTAGGAATTACAATTACCTATATTAATGTACTAAGTTATTATAAGTTTTCTATGAAAGGCACCTATAAAATGTCCCTCAACAATTTTGTTACACTACATAGATTTGTTAGTATTTTCGATAACGAATCCCGACCTTTATTTAAAAATAATTAAGTACTTAGTTATATGAAATACAAAATGAGTATTAGGGTCTACGTTTCAAAATAAAATTCTAGATCGAAAATACAAACTAATCCCCTAACTGTTAGCTTCTAACTTTACAACTAATCTAATTTCTTAAGCAAGGCTCGTCTTTCTTAAATAATCAATAAATTAAAGAAAACATATTTTAAAACGAATCGACACTTATGCTACTTTCTTTTTTACTACAAAACACACAACAACGAAACAAAAACAACTAACAATATCACACATTCGTCAATCCGAATCCATTTTTGACGTTAACAATAGAAGCAATTTTGTAATTCCGCTTTCTGTCTCACAGCTCAGCAAATAATTTTTTCAAGCTGCACTTTCATTAATTTTAACTTCACTAAATTACTGGAAGGCTTGATCATAATCATACTTTTTATATTCTATAAAAATATTAGAATATAACGTTATTAATTAGTATTTATACTTTAATTATCGTTGGAGTATTGTATTTTATTCGCCTTAACATTAGCCGCACGACCGTCCGAGTTGCCACCGCCGCTACTAGATGGCGTTACGCGCAAGCCGCTCTTACAAATTCACTGCGCACGGACAATCGACGGCAAATAATTACCTAAATTATGTACAGTGACCCCAACCGCCTCCATGCTAGGCACTGCGATGCGAGACGGGACGCCAGTGCGGCAGCGGCGCAGGCGTCCAACGCAGGACGGTGGCGAAGCTTGATGACTGGCTTGACGCGACTGTCAAGCTGTCAGTCTCGCATGCGGCGGCGTGGGGTGCGGATCACGGGGAGCGGAGGTCCGGAGCCTTGTCCGGAGCGATGTCGTCGGTGTCGACCACGGGCTGGCCGACGGTCGTGTCCATGGCTGTGGCCTCGGAGGTTATCACGCTGGATTGAAAGAAGCGCTCTGTAAAGAAGACTGCATTTAGTTTGATACAGTTTTCTTGGAAAATTTGTAAAATTTTGGTAAAGAGGTCATAGAACAGAAGCTTAGATAGACAGAATTCTATTATACTAAATAAAAGTTTTGTGCGCTCGAGCGAGACGGGGGCTCTTGAAAGTACCGTGAAAGTACAATCAAAGGAAATGTTTAGGAAACCGAATTCTATTGAGAATAGTATACTAATCAATGGAATTCAGTTAATAGGTTCATAAGGAGAGATATATTGAAAAAATAATTATTGTAAATAAAAGTTATCTTTAAACTAGGAAACAAGGTACGAAACTACACTGAAAACTCACGAAAATTTTAGGAACCAAGTTTATCTTAATGATCCATCTGTACAAAACCCCAATTTTATTTGAAATCTAAATTATTTCTAAGAATAAAAATAAACCCCAATAAGGAAAAATAATATTGAATTATAAAACATTGTAGGTACCAATAGTGATGTATGTCTCAAAATAGTGCTGTTTTAGCCAATCAGATAGAATATCTTGGGAACTTGCGGTTCTGTAGTTCCCTCCTCAACGTTTTCCGTTAGACCTATTGAAGTAAAAGGGCAGTTTTTGTTATCAATCTATAGACAGACAGCAGTATTTTGTGATTTTGGACCCTATTTTATGGGATTTGTGGAAAATATTGAAGTAACTGTTGTTAAGGCCCATACACCAGCGAAAGTGGCGCCCCCAACTATTATATCTTATTATTACGTTTAACGCAGGAATTTTTAAAAAACCTACGTTCAGTTTGTGGTATCTATTATAAGCTATTTATTAATGCCTCTGTAATAGTTTCATTTTGTAAAGCTTAGGAAGAGATACGAAGTTTTTGGCCACCAAACTCCATTTTTGCATCTCCTCCTAAACTATATGAGATAAAATTATAAAAGAGGTATTAAAAAATAGCTTATAATAGATACCACAAACTGAACGTAGGATTTTTAAAAATTCCTATGTTAAACGTAAAAATATGATAAAATAGGAATTGCTGTCAGATTGGCTCGGGTATGCGCCTTAAACATATGGATTATATTAAAACATAAAACATAAAATTATATTAAACCTAATCCCTCTTGATGTTTCTTCCGCTAGTGGACAAAAAATTGAAGTGAATTAGAGTCAATTTCACCTCATTTCTTGTTTGATAGTAATAACTATTTATCAAGCTGTATATAAAAATATATATAGTATAGTAAAAATTTGCCTTGTCTAAGTGCTTATTTTGTAAGTCTAAAGAAATAAACGGTTTGACTCTGACTCTGACTCTGTTTGCTAAAGATTTGTAAACGTATAACAGTTTACAAAAAAGTTATAAGGGTCTGTGCAATATCAGCCTATGCCTATATAATATTTGTATGATTCTTACATAGTTAAAGAAGCAGCGTTTTACTTATATAACAGAAAATATCAAATCCTTTTACAGCTTAAGCGAACCGTATATTGTGTGTGTTCACAAACAATCAGTAGAGTAACTACAACTTGTCCAGCATTATTTATTATTATTTATTATATATAAATACAATATAAAAAATACAATACAATTTACAGAGAATAGGATAGGACCTAAATTTATATCGTAGAGAAAAGACTCTAAGAGAAAATTCCAGGAAGCAGCTTGATATCAACAGAAAATATCGTATTTACAGCCGTATTATATGTCTTATCTAAGATCTAGGAAGATAGATATTCAGAGTCAGAGTCAAATCGTTTATTTCTTTAGATTTACAAAATAAGCACATAAACAAGTCAATTTATTACTATATAAACAGCTTGATAAATAGTAATTACTATCAAATAAGAAATAAGGTGCAATTGACTCTAATTCACTACAATTTCCATTGTCCACTAGCAGTAGAAGTATTTGGGATGCTGTTGACCGAGGTTGAACTAATTTAAACCTTGAATATAGATGGTAAAGTAGAATTTCCAGCAACTTACCATCATCTAACAGCACGACATGCTCGGAGCCTGGTGGCGCCATCTGCATCTGGAACTCTTCTTCTAGAGTTGGGAACCATCTGAAATGTAGAATTATTTCTATCATACTTAGGCCCGTATTATGAAAGCAGTCATCGGTCATCGAGCTATGCTTGAGTGATTCTGTAAACTAGCTGTACTAATTATAAAAAAATGCTTGGGAACTCATGTCAAAATCTACACTCACTTATGTAACCGTTAAGTAAAGATGCGTGTCGTTTTACAATTTACAATAACCATCAAAACATCAAAAAGGCTCTCAAAAATATTTTGTCAGGTTGATAAGGCAAAGCAACGTTTTTCGCCTAGATAAATGTGCAGACCATGGACAAAACCCTACTCACTTAAGTAGAGATTTTGCTAGTGCATCTAGCTAAGTAGCGTTAGAGTTACGTTCTATAAATAATAAAGATTTACTTGAGCAGAGATCCTAAGCTTGAGTATAACTCACGTAATGACTGCACAAGTAATGCTTGGGGAAGCTTTCATAATACGGGCCTTAGTTAGTTATCATTATCATCAGCCTATATTAGCCCAATCTAAAATGTATAGGCCCCTCTCCCTAATGAGAGCCATAGCGCCGTGTCTTCAGCTTAACGCATCCAGTGACTGCCTGCAGTCTTACATCATGTTTATTTAGCCTAAGAATATTCTATAAATTGTGAGTTCCCTTTTATGCAACCCAATTGCGCAACGCAGTCGAGTAAATTGAGTGACGTATTTTATTCTCTTTTGCTCAACTGAACTTACCCAACTCAGAAAATCAACAAGGAATATACATAATAAAATGTTGTAAATGTAGTCACAAAGAAAATTACAATAAAATTGAAATAGTCTTCATACAATTAAAATTAAAAAATGTGCAATTTTTTTTATTATGATTTGTTTGTATAGTGCAAGTTTATAAGTTTATAGCAAAAACCTGCTGCAGTCCAAGATCTTATCACTGTTCAGTTGGCAATTCACTCGATTTTTTTTTTATTTATATATTTTATTTGTTTAATAAAATGGCTGTATTGGCTCTTCTCGGGATATCATTCTTTTTTACGATAGCGTAAGTATTTCGAGAATAACACCGAACTGCGATCCCCATCTCGCATGCCTAGCTTGGGGATTATGGACATTACCCCCATGAGATAAAAGCCAATACCGCGTTTATCGGAGAAAAAACCTGCGTCCAGCAGTGGACCAATACAGGCTGTTGAGGTTTAGGTATAACTTACTTAGGCGCTCTCGTCTGTGCCCTGGGCGCATACAAGGGCCCCCCCGGGGGGGACATGGCACCGCTCCCCGACAGCACCGCCCCGCCCCCGCTCCCCGCACCCAGTCCGCCGAGAGAGCCGTATGTGAACATCTGGAAAATAATGCTAGTTTGTGAGGAGCTGCAAAAATTTCTTCGAAATCAAACAAAATCCCAAAAATTTTAGACTTGGACGGTTCAAAATCTTTGAGATATTACATATTTTATATCTTAGAAACATCGATCAAAAATTTCGGGAGGAGGCCGCGAAATTTTTGATCGATGCTTAGAAACTACCTTTGCATGGCTGACACAAATGCACTATAATAACAAAAACCACCGAAATAGTTTGTTTGGTACAATGTGCAGGACACTAGCGCGCAGAATTGATGATGGTCGTTTCCGCGTTGCCACCAACTACGTACCGGATCGCGCAACGCGGGAAATTCACTTACGACTTTAGACCTGGTAAAGGTTGTAAGGCGCGCAACCAGTTGTTCAATGTACCCTGAGTTTTTCAACATAATCAACTCTGAACCACAATTTTGTGGTTCAGAGTTGATATATATGATAGCGATTTAACATGGTTTCATTATGAATGTAACCTGGTTAACTACGAACCTTATTTGTAAGAACGCCAACGTTTCCCTTAACGAAGGACATCTTCAGAGCGAGTGCGGTTCTAGACGCGCACGTACCGTACGGTTCAACATTGTTCTTTAAGCGACTTGTCCTTCTTTTTTAATTATTAACAGGGGATCTTCCATTACATTTCATGTAATTTACTTCTCGGAAATTTATTTATTACACCGTAGACATTTAAACGTTCACTTGATGTCAATCAAATTAAATTAAATTTCACATTGTTTAATAGCGATGTCGCCATCCTATAAATTCGAATTCACGTGTAACTTGCAGATACTACGGGACGTAACACAGTAATACCCAAAATGTGTTCATCGCAGTCAACTGGATTTAACTTAGCACTTACCTGTTGCGATTGCGGATGGAAGTGATTGAAGTGCGATATCGGGGGGTGTTCAGTTCTGTAGGCGTGCGGGGAGCGCCGCCGCGGGGAGGTGGGGGGAGAGCGCACGTCGGGAGAGACGGGGGAGCCCCCAGTGCTGTTGCCGACTAACTCACTCGCTGAAATGAGACATAAGTAAGAAGATATAGATAAGAGTCTGAAGAATTGTCAATATGTAGACTTTTGATGTTAGATTTTTCAAAATGTTTAAATGAAGCCCAAAATATTTATACGTGTTCTGACCCATAGTGACACAGAAACTTGCAAACCGCAGGGATCAGAGCTGATACTTGACAAGTTCGAAACTGTACAGAATGCAAGCGAGTGCTTTCTGAGGACAATCGTCTGCGCAACCTCCGCGCTTTCATCACTCAGGATGATCAATGCTTCCATCATCATCGTCATCATCACAGCCCTTCATGTCAGTCACTGTAAGATTAGTTCTGTTCTCCTCTTTCATAGCTAACACTATGGGTGATGAGACTAGTAAAAGCTGTAGGAGGCTTTTCAGTTTTTACCAGTCTCCTGAGTCTTTCGCATTCAGGTGTGTTGATGTCATTTGGATCTTGAAACAACGCGTTTATAAACATGACTTTTAGTGCTTAGCCACCACTTGGTCAGTTAACAATCTCCATCCACACTTTCATTCCATTACAATCATCATTTTGTATTCACTCTTTCACGTACCTGTTGATCGGATGATGGCGACAGGTCTTGCCATGGGTGGCAGTGGTGGAGGCGGCAGCATCGAGCTACTAAAGTACGCTGGTTTTGGACTTCGAGACAGCTGGAATAGATGGAAGTAGTAAATTGTCAGACAACATTTAAATCACAGTCTTTACTATGTTACATGTTGTGTAGGTACTACACCGAAAGGTGGTTACTGTGGGACCACTCCTGCCATGTGGTAGCGCTGACCGACAAGTGCGTCTTGGAACATGACAGTGTTAGTTTAGGTTTCAATCTTGTGGTGCCTTCATACTTGGCATGCAGACTCGACAGCTCACAGGAAATGCTGCTTTAACTATGGTCATCAGCTCTTATCTCACCTGTAACTGCTGAACATCACTAGGCTCCTGGCACACGAAGGTAACAAAGTCTCCGAGGGAATCCTGCGGCGCGCCGTCATACTGGGCATGCTGACTCGACTACTCACAGGAAACTATCTCCTTTAACCAGAGCCATAAGCTCTAATCTCACCTGCAACTGCTGAACATTACTTGGCTCCTGGCACACGAAGGTAACAAAATCCCCGAGAGAATCCTGTGGCGCGCCGTCGTATTTGGCATGCTGACTCGACTACTCACAGGAAACTATCTCCTTTAACCAGAGTCATAAGCTCTAATCTCACCTGCAACTGCTGAACATCACTAGGCTCCTGGCACACGAAGGTAACAAAATCTCCGAGAGAATCCTGTGGCGCGCCGTCGTACTTGGCATGCTGACTCGACAGCGAGTCCGAGGCTGCAACATAGTAATGCTCTATTTCTATTTGTATACTCGCTTTGAGGCCCCGTGCCTTGCGGGACCTGTAGGCTGGTGGTTTTGGTATGTTGGTGACATGATCAGCTTTATATTTATTACCTAACTTGGCTACACTTTTGCTAGACTGAACACAATCATTTTAAGTATCAAGAAATTTCCAGAATGTCTGGCTTATAATGAAGCCATTACTTTTCCCTCGCAATTCTTATTTTGATTATCTATGTAGGTATTCAGCTCAGACAATGAGCACTCATTTATTTCATGGATTTTTGAATTAGACTCCCTGGCAAAGGCTTTTCCTGAAGGCTTCCAATCAATGCGGTCTTTTGATTTGAAGATTTGCGTTTGGTATAAACATACTTACGACAGCTCCTCAATTTCTTCTATGGAGATATTTTTGATATTTCTCGTAGCAAGATTAGATTTAGGCGCAACATAGTTTTTGCTTTATTTTAATGTGACCTACATTTTAGTAACCTTTATTGAATAATTTGGGAATATAATTGAAGTGCCTAGCTCTTTCATGGATATGTGAGTAAAAGTTTGGTTCAAGATGACCAAACAGAACCTTCCATATCTACCTGTGGAGTGTGTCTCCGTGGGCGGCGCGTGCTGGTAGAATATTGTGTTGGAAGGCACCAGGGGAGACTGCGCTGCGCTCAGACCTGATGAGCTGTGGGGGATGCCTGGAAAAGAAGGTAAGGAGTTAGGGGAGTTAGCTGATTATTTATTATTATTATTATTATTATTGGGTTAAGATCTAATCTTCTCGGTTTAATACCGGTAAAAATCCAAAGCGCACGGACCTAAGCCAAGTGCGCTTCAGAAGGAGAGACTTCACTTGGAAGCTCGTTTTGTTCGTTCTGAAGGAATTTTCTTACTATTCTACAGGTGTTTAAAATTACAGCCTTCTGTAAAAGGATATTAGTGGACTTTGGCAAATCAAAATATTCTATGGAATGGGATAACTGTTTTGGTATTACGCCGGTTGATGACAAAACTATTGGGACGATGGATACCTTTTGAAGACGCCACATCCGAGTTATTTCATTTTTTAGGTCTACGTACTTCGATAGTTTCTCTGCGATGGTGTTTTGCAGGTTGTGCGTGTTAGGGATCGCAATGTCAATGAGAAGCGCTGTGCTGTTGGTTTTATCTATAAGAGTTAAGTCTGGTCTATTGTAGTGTGTGGTTCTGTCGGTGAGGATGGCTCTATCAAAGTAGAGTTTGTGGGTGGCGTTTTCCAGTACAGATTCCGGTGTGTATTAAATCATAAATCATAAATCATTTATTCAGAAACAACCATACAATTGTGTTTGAACAGTAGTACATCAAAATATCATGCAATGTGAAGAAAATAATGTCAAATTCTTAGTTATAAAAAATTACACTTGTCTAATGAGCTAACTAAAGTTACATAAAGTCAATATAGTTTTATTTAATTGCTACGGTTAAGGAACTCGTTGACCGTGTAGAAACACCCTTTCAGCAGGAGTTGGGTAAGTTCACTTTTAAATTGGTTTAACCTCTCAGATGCTTTCATTTCGTTTGGTAAAGAATTGAATAACCTGATAGCCTGATATCTACTACAATGTCTAGCGATATTTAATCTAGGACAGAAAGGCACCTCTAAGTCCTTCCTTCTGGTTTTAAGTCGAGCAGCCATTTGCTCAAGGGTTTCATATTTGTGTCTATTTTTGATAATATCAGTTAGCAATAACAATATGTAAAGACTGGGCACCGTGAGTATGCCTAGCTTCCTAAATGGCTCTTTACATGACTCCCATGGAGGCATACGCAGCATTGTCCGCACCGCTCTTTTTTGAAGGGTAAACGCTTTATGCAAGTTATATTTGTAGCTGTTGCCCCATAGACCAACACTATACCTCAACCTTGACTCAACCAGTGCGAAATAAACGAGTTTCAGTTGTTCCACACCAATTTCGTCTCTGAGACTCCTAATGGCGTAACAAGCCGAACTGATAGAACTGTCCACTGACGCGAGTTCATTTTTCCAGTTTAAAAGCTCGTCTACATGTATTCCCAGAAATTTAACACAGTTGGTAAACTCTACATTTTGTTCTTCTTGCTGTATGTTTAGCTGTACATCGTCACGAACGGTGGACTTAAAGAGTATGGCATTAGTCTTTTGAACATTGAGGGTCAG
Organism: Eupithecia tripunctaria; assembly: GCA_955876795.1. Lineage (NCBI taxonomy): Eukaryota > Metazoa > Arthropoda > Insecta > Lepidoptera > Geometridae > Eupithecia > Eupithecia tripunctaria. Next base: position 1,556,816 of record OY041624.1, on the reverse strand, counting down.
ATTATTTGCGCTGAACCATAGGTTAAATGTTTTGAGAGCTATGTTTAAATTATTTTGCAGATCGTCGGTATTATTCGAGTGAATAATGGCGTTGGTGTCGTCCGCGTACACTATTAGTTGGATATCAGATACGGACTTGCTAACATAGTCTATCAGATCGTTTAGAAATATATTAAAGAAAATGGGTCCCAAAATAGAACCCTGTGGTACTCCACATTTCATATTGGTAGTGTTCGATTTGAAAGTGATTTCTTCGTTTTTGACGATGCTTTTGATTTCTACAAATTGTTTTCTACCAGTTAAGTAAGATTTAAAAAGGTTCAGAACCCCACCCCTGATGCCATAGTGTTCTAGTTTGGCTAAAAGTATGTCGTGGTTAACAGTATCGAAGGCAGCTGTGAGGTCTAGGAATAGTCCCGCAACTTTTTTCCTGTCATTCAGCTTAGTAACTACTGAGTTGACTAGTGTATCGATAGCATCAGTAGTTCCGACACCGCAACGGTATCCAAATTGCTTATCGCTTAGAACTTTGTGTGCATTAAGGTGACGTACAAGTCGATTCTTGATGATTTTTTCGAATATTTTTGAGATTGTAGGTAGCAGCGATATTGGCCTATAGTTCTTAGGGTCTGATTTTGATCCCTTCTTAAAAATTGGCAATGTTCTTGCAATCTTAAGTTGTTCAGGATAAACATTAGCATCCAAGCAGTTGTTATAGAAAGACGCCAGAAGCTCTGCAAGAATATCGATGTTTTCCTTGATTAAATTTATGGTTATGCCGTCATAGCCGTGCGATTGCTTCTTTTCCATATGTTTAACTATCTTTATGATTTCACCTCCATCAGTATTTGTAGTAGGGTAGTGGTTTATTGCTTGTGTCTACGAGTTGATATTTATGTGCTAGGTTCTGATGGATAATATTAGCTACCTGATCATGTCTGAATTTGTAATCTGTTTGGGCGATCGCTTTACAGGCTCCAGTGATGTGCTGTATGGTTTCGGAACCGCTATTACAGCGTCGGCACATGTCAGTTGGAAGGCTTCGGATCTTCATTTTTTTTTTTTTTTTTTTTTTTTTATATGTACAGTGCACATCAATTAGTTGCTTCTAAAGAATGAGCCCTAGTATGATTACAATCTAGCCACAAAGTGGGCTAATAAGTAATTTAAATTTAACTTAAATTGCTAGCATAGCTTAAACTAAGAATGTGTTCAATAACACCTTTTCTTATTGTCTCTATGTAAAATTTATAGGAAGACACTTTGTTCTTGTGTTCTTTAGTTTTTTTTTTTTCACTATATTTCACTAGTATTAATTTGTTGCACTACACTAACTCAAAAGGTTTTTTCCGTTTGAGCCTTCTTATTAGGTCTGTATTGTCAAGGAGCTGGATGGCCTCGACGTTAACATGATGATGAAGCCTTTGTTGATGAGCTTCTGCGTATTTTTGAATGGCTTCAGCAACGAACTCGATGTTGAGGTCCCGGTGGAGATCGTCATTTCTGATGTACCAGGGGGCGTTCACTATTCCCCTCAGCACTTTATTCTGGAAACGCTGAATTATTTGTATATTGCTCTTTCTGGTACAGCCCCAGAGCTGTATACCATAGGTCCATACTGGCATAAGGACTTGTTTGTAGAGTAAGATTTTGTTGCGTACTGTTACAGGGGAGTTTCTTCCCAGCAACCAGTACATTCTTTTATATCTTAGTTCTAGCTCGTCTTTTTTCTTCTTAACGTGAGCTTTCCAGCGTAGCTTCGCGTCAAGCGTCATGCCCAAATATTTTGCCGTATTTTCATACGGGATGAGCTTGTTGTTAATAAAAATGGGATAGTAGTCTTCTTTTTTGTTAGTGAAGTTCACGTGAACTGATTTTGATTCGTTAAGTTTTATTCTCCATTGAATGGTCCAGTCGTGGATTTTGTTCACTGCTATCTGAACCTTTTCTGAGGCTTCTGCATGTGTGGTTCCCACAGCCATTATAGCAGTATCGTCAGCAAAGGTTGCGATGGTGTTATTCTCAAGTTCTGGAATATCACAGGTATAAAGTAGGTACAGGACCGGGCCCAATACGCTTCCCTGAGGTACTCCAGCTTTGATCTCCTTTATTTCTGAGTAAGCATTTTCCTGCCTTATTCGAAAAGCTCTATTTGATAAATATGACTCTAGTAGGTCGGCGAAATCTCTGGGTAGCATTTTTCGCAGTTTTATCATAAGACCTTCATGCCAGACTTTATCAAACGCCTGTGCTACGTCTAGGAAAACAGTAGAACAGACGTTTTTTTCTTCAAGTGTGTTTTCAATAACATTGGTTATTCTATGGACTTGGTCGATAGTGGAGTGGTTTTCTCTAAAACCAAATTGGTGTTCCGGGATAAGGTTTTGCTTTTCTAATATCGGCTTCAGTCTTCTAAGTAATAGTTTTTCGAATAACTTAGCCATGATTGGCAATAAGGAGATTGGTCTGTATGATGATGCATCTTGTGGTGGTTTTCCCGGCTTGGGTATCATTATCACTTCTGCTATTTTCCATAAGTTTGGCACATACTTTAACCGCAGAGCAGCATTTATGAGTGTAGTTAGTTTAACTAAGGCTTTCCTCGGAAGATGTTGAAGTATCTCCCCTGAGATAAGATCAAATCCCGGAGATTTTCTAGGATTTATGTGATGTTTTATTTCACTTGCTACTTCACGGGGTGAGACAAGCTTTATGGATCGTTCGTCATCACAGACCTCATGTGTAAGTATTTCATCAATTATTTGGGCCTCGTTTGGTTTGAATATGTTTTCTAGGTGCTCTGCAAACTTATCGGCTTTCTGTTGATCACTGACAGCCCAATTACCGGGACCAATTTTTATTGGTGGAATCTGAGTGTTGGGCTTTTTCATATTCTTAGTAGCCTTCCAAAGCGAATAGTCTGTGCTACGATCACTAGTTAGGTTTTGGAGATACGTATTAGTTGAAGCGTCAGTGAAGTTCTGAATTCGCCTTTTCAGTTGTTTAGTGAGGTTGTTCAACTTTGTTTTATCTTGCGGAGACCTAGATTGGTGCCACTGGTTTCTCTGTTTTCTTTTTTCGCGTATTAGGAGTATAATTTCTGGAGGATAAAAATGTCGTGTAGCCCCTTTCTTTGACACTGGAGTATTATTCCATGCAGTTTGTTGAATAATTTTATTAAATATATCTATTTCTATATTGAGCTGCTCTGGAGTTTTCAGCTGGACTCTTAAGTTTATACGACTGTTTAGTTCTTTTTCAAAACTATTCCAATCTGTGCGCTTGTTAACTAGGGACAAAGTGTTTTCTTTCTGTACAACTTGTTCTCTGATTTCTAAGTATATAGCAGAGTGGTCAGAGCTCATATCGTAGCTCTGTTCTGTTTTAAGGTAGTCAGGCGCTATGTTTTTATAAATGAAAAAGTCTATCAGGTCGGGTATCTTTTTCGGATCTGTCGGCCAGTAGGTAGGTGATCTCGTTGAAATGACATCACTTTTGGCTTCTTTTACAGCTTTTAGTAGCTCTCTCCCTTTTGTATTTGTAAGTCTGGAGCCCCAGTATGTATTTTTGGCGTTGAAGTCACCTCCTAATACAAATCGCTCCCCAAACGACTTTAGGAGATCTAGGTAGGTATGTTTGCCAATTGTGTATCGCGGTGGACAGTAAATGGCCGCCACCGTAAGAGGAAATCGTTTGGTGTTAATGATAATTGAAACAGACTGTATATCTGGCTCTTCATATTTACTACTTTCATAGTGTTTGATTTTGTCCTTTATAATAACTGCACTACCACCTCTTCCTTTATTAGCTGGGTGCAAGGCATGATAGACTTTATAACCTTTAAACTTTATGTGTGATTGCTTAGTAAAGTGTGTTTCAGATATGAGACACACATCTTCATAATATGTTTTTTGTAATTACGGGTTTCAATCACCTGGTCCTGTATCGCGATCATAAATCCCTCAGTCTCAGGAAAGAGTTCACCTCGGCTGAGCCATTCGTTCGACGCCTGTTTGTCGACGGTGGGCTGGCTCAAGTCGTGGTGGTGCCTTCCGTGCAAAGACTTACGGGTCCATTCTGCGATGAAAGTCTGTTTGTCGACTATGTTTTCATTGGGTTGTTTGTTGTGGTCATGTAGATTAAGGGGTGTAAGTTTTTTATCCAGGTTAGCCACTGATTTATGGATTGAAGATGAGTCGGATTTCCAATGGAAATATGATCTTAATGTCGCCACTTGTTTGTTTATTATTATTATTATTATTGTATGGATGTTTCTTACATCTTCACGACAAAACTGTTGAACGAGTCGAGCAGACAATCAACTCCCATAGTATTATGTCTTAGTGGCATAAGACACTGGAGATATTAACACCGTATTACACGCTCCAGAAGAGGGCTGCTCGTGCAATTTATAATAGAATCTCTACGCGGTAAATCCTCTGGGATACATATAGTTCTCAGTTCCTGGTACCAAAATTACAATCGCTTTCCACAAATTGTTTATACATTATCAACATCGTTAATACTGATATCAGTAATCAAGTATTCAAGTCGTCTCCAGGGCTTTTGTTTAGTTTAGATAGGCGTGGGTTCACCGACTTGCTGATTCACTTCATTATATTCAGGTTGATTCAACGACACTCCACATTTTAAATGCAGAATGTTTACCTCTGTTTTTAGGGAAAAAATTCGACTTATCCTGTCAGCTACAGCTAATTCTTGTTTGTAGCTTACGTATCACAGTGTTTCCATGATCCAAAGTGAGCTTGAGATATATTCCGAAATCTTGTTTCTTACTGACTGAAGAAACATTTTCTCGACATTTTAACCATGATATCGGTTTAAGCTAAGCATTTTTAGTCAGATATAAGTGTATTAATATATCTAATGTATCAACTTTCTTTGCACTATGAATTGAAATACTTCAGTACCTTGTCGCTTCAAAGTTGTCTTACCCGACGAACAACCTCGTATCATTTGTCAACAAATATACTTTAGCAAAGGTACTAAAATGATAAAGACTCGTAGATTTCTGTTTTTTTTTACTGTTTAGTTAAGAATATAATATTTCTAGTCTTACTCTTCGATACAATACAATACACTTTATAGCACAACAGGAAAATACAAAAACTGAAAAGAGAGATAACAGAGTGGTAAAATGGGCTAGTTAATAGCGATATTTTAACAGAAATACATAATGGGCTTGTTTTAAAGCGATGTCTTCCAGACAACTGTATATTATGGTCACGTTTACTTGGCGTTAAAGCTTTACCGATATCTTGCTTGTTTTTGACCACTCAGTAGTATTTTGACACTAGCGAATAGAATACCAGCAGTCTACAGAAAAGCTCACCTTCTGCTTTTCCATTAGATTGTGCCTACTATATTTAGACTCCACACTTCACTCGTACGTTGTAACACGTGCGAGCAACGAATACTAATACAATCATTGTACCTAACGTTTATTTGATTTTGATTAGCAGATTTTGGTAGTTACAGCTGTATGGTGCTGGCTTAGAATTCGCACCACCCCAACTCTTCCAGTGGGTGTCGTAAGAGGCGACTAAGGGATATCTACCGGGGCGGGCAGCAGAAAAATTGAAAAATTCTACAACCGAACTGCGATTCCCAACCCGCATGCCTGATTATGGACATTAACCTTCATGATATAAACGCCAATATAACGCTTGTCAAGGGGAGGCCTGTGTCCAGCAGTGGACCAATAGAGGCAGTTGAGGTTGAGGTTGAGGTAGTTACTTACTTTATGTTAAAGTTCTCTCTGTTTTTTGTGTGTAGATCATTATGTAGATAAAAAAATTCGTTCATTTATTTAAAGAAGCAATGTATCCAAGCTTTTGAAATGGCTTGGTGAAATGTGTGACACAGCGTATCTTTTTAGTTTAGTTCTAAAAATCGAACTATCCTATAGGATTCGCATTTGTGCTTGACTTGACAGATTTTATCGCATACCATACCTACCCCTGAAAGTAGATCTCAGCTGTGACGCAACTTAAATTAAAGCACGTCTCGAGTTATGATATTATTGAACCGATTTTTGTTTAAAATCTCTAAAATGATCACAAATAGACTTCATTTCAGGTATAAACCGGTTAACTACGGACCTTATTTGTATTTAAAGAACACCAACGTTTCATCCCTTCACGATCCCTTCTTGGTTAACCCGCGTACATCCGTAAGAATTCGTCACACTACGATAGTTTATATAGTAAAATAGAGGCTTGTTTAAATCTGAGGTGCATTCGACTTTTTGGAGATTTGCTTCGTTAGGTGGGGAAATACCACATTGGGGGATATACTTAAACTCACTGAAACACTGCGGTACCAGCATGGTACTTGGAGCTCGCTCCGGTGGCGGCTCGAAGGCAGGCGGGGCTGGCGAGTTGTACCCGCAGTAGTAAGAAGACTCCAACTTGATGCCGCCTTCCCCCGGAGATTCCGAGCCTGATTCTTGGAGGATTGACGCTGAAAAGACGGAGACCAGGAGTTACAACTGGGCCAAGGGTCATGTATAGTGCAACCACCGTCTTGGTCGAGTCATCTCGGGATCGGCTGAGTCTTGTAAATGAGTTGATTCATTTAATTTGAATGATTCTGTTTCACGTCACGTGTAACGTCACCCTTCACGCCGTGCCGTCACCCTTCACGCCCCCAGCACCCCCTGAACCCCCCTAAAATCCAAGAATTTGATATGGGTATCGGGATTGATCTATCGACACACGTCACACCGCAAGGTGAGCGAAGTGAGCCTTGCTGTATGACAGGACACCCACTCATATGGGTATATATAAATCCAAGATGGCTGACATTTTTAAATCACAGTCTCCACTCTTGGTTATAGATTCCGATCGAATCGAGGGTATAGGTTAGGACAAAGGGAAATACTATTAAAATCATTTGAATGAGTCAGTTGCTGTCAAATTAAATGAAACGAATGAAGGTCGTGATGACTTGACCAACGTGTGGATACTCGTAGATTATGGTGTCGGATGGACAATAACCTATGATTGTTTCTTTAATCTAAGCAACAAAGAATGTATAATATTCCTTAGGGTAGTAAAGTTTTTTGTGATGGGGTTTGTTCCGAAAGTACCATGCTCCTTTTTGAAACGTGATATGGCTACCGGTAAAATTCCAGGAACGAATGATAACGACAATAATATAAGTACTCGTAGGTTTCGGATCTGCCAAAATTACAGGGTACCACAATATTTTATTTGCCACTAAAGCACAATTAAAAACAAGCATAGGGTGTCAACCTCAACTCCACCGCTTACCCGACTAGGTACCAAAGCGAGGTCAAGAGTTCATGATTAAAAATCACCACAATTTAACATCACTCAGCATTCACAGCATGTTCGAAGCGCAATTTTTAGAACAACATCGAAGAGAAGTAATAACGATTGTCTGTAATAGTTGTAGAGAGCTACGTGACCTGACTCATGATCTATAAGTGGGACAGGTTAGAGAATTCCAAGCACATGTAGAACTACATCAACTTTTTGTTGCTGTTAACCTAGGTTAGGATGTGAATGTGAATATTTGGTGAATATAGACTAAATAAAGTGTAAACTAGAGAAATATAATCTAGGGAATACGTGATATTATCAATATGTAGAGATATTGGTAATTTACTGACATTACGTGAACTGCAGGTTCTGCTCTATCATCAGGAACACGTTTGGGAAGACTAATTGTCCCAATTACAAAAAAATGTAGATACCTAATTTCTGATTGAAAATAGAAAAACACTTTTGTCTGAAACCAATAAATTACTAGAGACCGATCTCCTACTCTTCCAAGCACGCAGAGGCGTTTTTTACCGCTTCAGCCACTTTTGCAACTAACTGATTCGTAACCAGCAACGTTAAGTAATTTTCTTCACTGTTTTGTAATCAGTTACTAATGAGAAGTCCCGTGGGTAGTTTCGTTCATTTCCATGTACCCGAAAAATAGGACAATGAAAGCTTTAATTTTTGTGTACAAAAAGAGTGCGCCTAAAGGAAGCACAGTGTCCTAACTAAGTAGAGGAATGTATACTTTTAAATACAGTGTTACAGACACTGTATGGCTAAAAGATATGGCGCTGAGTGTTAAGTTCAGTTCTAAATAAAGACTCTCAAAAAAACGTTTTTGTTGAATAGACCTACTAAATACCAAATAAAAAATTAAGACCTGGTTGGTGTCTTCACAAACGTGTTCTTGATGATATATATCTATCTATATAAGTATCTATCTATATGATGAAGTGTGTTAATTGATATGAATCTGCAGTTATATAGAGAATAATAAGACGAAGAGAGAGAGAGAGAGAAGAGATAGAGAATAGAATAATAAGATAATAAAAAATGAAATATCAAATATGAAGTTCACGTAGAGAGCGAATCACCGATGGGTTATCGGTGTCGATTCTCCTTCGCAACCTTTGTCCACTAGTAAACTGTAGGGCGTAGGCCTCTGCTTTAAACTCTTCATATTTTGGAATATTTATGATTAATGATGGCAATGATATGATTTGGCTTAGCCTGAAAACATGTTAGTATCACACAAATAAACAAACAGACATACCTTTAGACAACTTCCATAGTTCCTTCGACGAGAAGACACCGGTGGCTAGAATAATATCGTTGCAAATTACCCCGTTGTATGGATTGTGGCTATAGCCTGAAATCCATCATCATCATCATAAACTAACGGTCTCTCATAAACAAACTATGGAGGTCGAGTAGCCATATTTATTATAAAAAAAATGTGTTAAATGATATAATTTGATCATTGACCCATACTAAAAATGTACTTGCCATAACAAAGAGTTTTGCGGGATACTTTAATTAATTTTATTGCTAATATTTTTGAAAATAATTATTTAAAAGAGTGTGTATGAGTACTTACCAAATTTTGATACATAAAAAATACAACATTGAAATTTTGAATATTAGTGAAGTTCTAAATATGGAAACTCATTACAAGTAGATAGAAACAATGTAGAAAATTGTGATAAATTGACGTTGTAAATATGTTGCAATTAATATAATAAATGACCTTCAACAAACACAGAGATCTGTAGGTATAGCTTGGTTAAAAAAAATATCACAATTTTACTCAACAATTTCTTAAATTATGGGGCATATAATTTAAGTACTCGTTAACTTATAATTATTTTGTGGGAGAATAGAATAAAATACTGAATAAAAGACAAGTATACTAAAAAGACAACTAACAGATGCCTGTTTGCTTACAGGGTTAGTTATAAAACAAAAATCACACAATCTAATAGTCACAGACAGTGTTGATGATATTTTAATACTTGTATCAGATTAAATAAAATAAGGACTTTAATCACATACGAAGTAATATAGTCTTCAATCAATAAAAGAAACGATTGAGACCAATTTAGACCAAAAAGGATTGAATAAATGAAGCTGGGGTTGAATCAAATTCTGATAGCATAAATATATAAAATATCATCAACAAAAAACATCAAGATATGAAAAGAGAAGGAACACCGACTACATACAAAACATCTCATACAAATCGAGCGGAAACCTCCAAAATCTCAATTAAAGCATGGAAGTGGAAGTGCAAGCCAATACTGGGACGAATTTTGATTCAAAATGCAAAATAATAATGTAACAGTGTGTTTGTGCAGTACCAATCACGAACAAAAACAATTTTGAATTTGTGGCAATCAAATTAAATCAAAATATTGAAATTGTCGCTGCTGTTTTCTCGATAGATTGAGTAAATTAGCAGTAATACCTCAATCTATATACAAAAAATCTAGGTGTCGCATAAAACTAGTGCACAGTAGCGTCATCGTTACTATGCATCATGCTGAGTGACAACCTGTTTTGGTGTCAGGGTTGTTACTGATTTTTTTTGCACCAACAAATTGTAATTTTTTGACTTAGAATAAATATTTTTTACTTTACTTTATAAAAATATCAGTAACGAACGACCATTTAATCATATAAATTATCCCACAAATTACTTAGATCTCTGATAGTGATTTTATTCATTTTTGATCCTTAACTCAGCAGGATGTCCTTATTTATGGGTGTATCACTCAAACTGGCATTGGTGCAGCCAATTTTTAATCACGAATGATTGCAGTAGATAATAGTTTCCCAAAAATAAAATTACAGGACGAAAAATCAATTTAGGTGAAGTAAATAATTGTCTCACAAAACAACAATAAGCCACGAAAATCACGCAATCCGGGCAATGATGCAACCAGCAGCGCGTCTTGGGAACGCTTTCGGTTGGTATTGATTTGGATCAGTTGAACTACCTCTAGGTCGCTCTTCAGACAGCTCAACTGTTTCATATGCAATTTTTCCTTGGATCAATTAGTTGTTATTTCATTGACTTCTCTTTAGGAGTCTACACACTAAAGTCGGTGACAGTCCGGCGGGTCAGTCGACAGAGTTTTGTCAATTTGTCGAAGGCTAGTCGATGTAAACTCAAACCAATTTCATGATACAATATTTATAAACAAGTCGCGACACGAAAATCAAAATTTAATCTTCTTGACGTCACGTTTTAATATGTATTTTCTGTATTATGCATTGTAGGAAAGAGCTCATATCAACTAGTAGTGCAAATCTGTTAAAAAACATGGGTTTTTGGGTTATGTATAGGAGCAATGTTACCATACAATGTATCATGAGATTTAACCAGAGTACAACACTCAAACATTTAAAAGAACTGAAAAAATCCAATTGCCACAAAAGCTACACACATAACACGACACGACACCGATGGTACCTCATCGGCTGTTACCTTTCGTCTTAGCCTCGTGTTCGTTCTCTTTATCCCTAGGTGGTTGGGGAGATAGAGATCCGCTTAGGATATCTGAAACACACCAGCTGGTTAAACTACGCTACGAAGCAACTAAACCGAAGGCTACAAATAATGAACTACTAGTCCTTTAAAAATATACGGTAAATATTATCAGACTTCCGGCTTTTATAGTAGGCACAAAAAAAATTGAAAAGTCTAATCTCAATGATATAAAATTAATAAAGTCAAATATTGATTTTTCTATACAGTTTTTTTTTTGAGATTATACCTCTAAACAAAGTTTATAAAGGTAAATTAAATAAAGAACCATTTAGACAAAAATAATGATTAATTTTGAATATAATATAATGCAAGCCTTATTTTTTAAATCTAATGCAAATGAAATAATATCGAGGACAATAAATGATCAATTAATCACAATTTACTTGTAACATGGAGCTTAAGTTCTTTAAGAATTTATGCAAAGTAGGTACATAAGAATTTGTAAAGATTTTATTGATCACTTGTCCTCTTAGCCAGAAAACACACCAAACCTCAGGAATAGGTAAGCATGTTGCATATTGCTGCTACTAAAGTCATTTACAGCGGGATATTTACCATGATTTGAGTTTTGAGCTTTCCAATATTTTGGTACAATTTCATGCGCCATGATCACGGAATTACTGAACGTTGTAAATGACTTTAGTTAGTGTTAATAACCATCATGGATTCAAAAGTTTTATTGCTGCTGCTGCTTTAACACTATTCAAAGCCTGTATGTCTGGTGTGCAATCGGCATAAGGGTCTAAAACGGACTACGCCTAGTTACTAGTCGATAACCAGAGCAAAAGTAATAAATTTCATAATATGTTTATGATGTGCCACTATCATCTTAACATTTAGTTACGTAGGTACCTAGCCTAGTACATTATTGTCATTGCAAAAAATTGGCGGACAAGGCCATTTTTTGCTTCTATGTTTCTTATCGTTTACCAAAAGTTGAGTGGTAATTATTTAGAAGTTCATTGAGTTTATTCGACTGAGCTCCCCGTCCCAGCTCCAAACCTTTCCATTTCTAAACTCTCACATTTTTTGGTGATCTACTAGTAGCGTTATATAGTCCGAATCAAACTCTAAACAAAGGTATTACAAATAAAAATAAAAAAGCATATCATATTGAGCGAGAGACCTGGCAATCCGTCGCTTCCATTACCGTAGCTGTTGATGAAGTTTGCGAGATACAAGTCCAGTTCTCTAACAGACACGTTGATGTGGTAAGGATTCACGCAGAGACCTGGCTGGGTGCACTCTGGGTGTTTTTCGAGGCGTTCCCCGTCGGTACTTTCGAGCGGGATGGCTTTAAACAAGATCACCATTACAAGGTCTAGGCGCCATACCTGGAAAAAAAAATGAAAGATGATGAATGGTACAACACGTCTAAAGTAGATCCAATTATTCTTAATTTCTAGAAGAAAATGTACTTTACCTGTAAGTCTTTACATCTCATATTTACCATGATTTGGAACTGTGCCAAAATATTGGAAAGCTCAAAACTCAAATCATGGTAAATATCCCGTTGTTAAGTGATGTTTTGTGTTATTAACCATGATGGATTCAAAAATGAACTATTATAATCTCATTCAGTGACCACAACTTTCGATAGTAGTCAAATTTAACAGTCTGGATCACTTAATAGAAATCATTATTTTTATTTGGGATAAATGTTTCTGGCTAGTCCATAGTTTTTCTAACCAGCCCCTATGTGAAATCGATCATAATCCTCTGAGCTCAAGTTCGTAGCAAATTGCAAGGTAAAGTAAAAGTCGTAAAAAGATCACGACTTTTACTTGCCTTTTTAATAAACAATGAAGAATAGCTTATGTTCTACCACTACATATTAAGATCGCTCACTTTATCAGCCTGCCGCAAGCAGTCTATTCGCCGCATCTTCCCCTTCTGGTCCGGATTGCTCAGCACGCAGACGGCTGGCCTCTTCCCCGTGATGCTCAGCACGAAGTCCTCTCGGCAGTCCTGCGTGATGTCCTTCCTCAGCTTGCCGAGTAGCCGTGATGCCCATTTCTGCTTCACTTCTGCTTTCTCGTTCTGAAACATTTTGTTTCAGGGTGTAAAGTTTCAATTCGTTGGTTACAATCTTGAGAGTCTAGAAAGAACATGAATTTTATGTGGTAGCTTTACAATTGCTTGCTCTAGAAGTCTAGGTAATTGTACTATTGAATGCTCTAAAGACTATTGAAATGACTACTATAAATGTAAACTATGCAAAGTTAAAAAGCAACTAAAGATATTATGAAATAGAACGCTTTATTTGTCGCTGTAAAATTTGCGGAGACCTCATATTCTAAAAAAATATGAGGTTTCCATATTATTCTAAGAAATTGGTACGTACATACATAGAAATAATCTTGTTCTCTTGCATTAATCATCTACATTGCACACAATATAGGTACTATAGTATAGTTTGGTAGCAGATCTTAAAGCGCTCGCGCTATCTAAGAGTTAAATATAGACTTTATTCGCGATACCAATGCGCATTAGCCCAACAATGCTATCGTTATTGCTTTTAGATTATTAGCTGCCTCTATATTCTACTTCTAGGCTACGAACTGGTCAAGGTCCCAGATATGGCGTGATTGAACTAAAATCCCTGTTATGAACAAAAAAGCTCTTTATATCTGTAGATATATACATATTTGCGGGTCGACAGAGCGTTACTACTTGATTTTTATATATGACTTTAACTACGGTAAAAGCTATTACTATTCGGTATTTTAGTATTTATTTATTCACCATTTCGTTACACTAAATAATATTGGCAAGTCCATTCTCAAACACATGACATCTATATCACAATATATACTAGAAATTATAAAATATGTACGACAAAATATGGACAAATACAAAATCAGAAAAACGAAAAGCCAGAGAAGCACAAGACAGAAAATAATTTTAGAACCAACGGAACATAGACTTCAGAGAGTGTCAAACAAAATGCCTATTGCAATGGGTCAGAAGTTGTTTAATAAGCTCCCTGAATTTATGAAACAGGAGCAAAATGAGGGCCTATTTTTCAGTCACGTCAGGATGCTTTTATTAGACAAGACATTTTATAGCATACAAGAATATCTTGTAAATTACTACAGCCATTTGGAGCTTAAAACGTTGGAGACAAAAATGCCCCTTTACAACATCACTAATTTATTTTAAATTACAAAGTTTTATTTAGTTTTCATTTAATTTAATCTAAGTTATTAAAAACTACATATGTACCTAATTGACAATATTATATAATCCACGGACTTATTTTATTTTTTAGTATTTAAGTTTGTGTTTTTTATAATGAATAAAATATCTTATCTTATCTTATCTTATCTTATCAAAGCAATCAGGAACTAAAAGCCATCTCATATCTAGAAGATATCTTCTTCTAGTCACATCACGGCGTTACGCATAAGTTCTACTTCTACCACTACAATATCGTATTTAATGTATAACCAAGAAATTTGGTATTTTTGTTGAGCAACATGAAACTAGTAAGACCCGTTCTATGTTTATTTGTGATTCTATAGTTTTTTAAAACAGTTTTATTAGGTATCTATAATTGCTCACCAATAATAAGGATATGGTTAGTCATGAAAAAGTAGCTTCGGCCAGACAACTTTAGCTTCCCACAAGTCTGCTTTGAAGCTCATCTGGATACTTACGACTAGTAAAAAAACGGTTTTACCTGCAATTCATATTTGGTATGCCGTTCCTCCTCGAGACTCATCCGTTTCTCGTGTTTCTTGTAGTATTTCCGTTTGGCCGCTTGTAAATTGAACCAAGTGTACGAAAAGGACTTTACGAAAGGCATCAGTGCCTCTATGAAAGGATGGAACTCGTCCTGTGAACAGAGAAACAGCGGAACACTGGTATTAGTATAGGTGTTTGTATTGGCGCCCAACGGATTCCTAAGTTGGCGCCCAAGAAACTGAAAATTTGATCTCTGTTCTGATTGTATTGGGATTGATTTTGAATGCGTTTACTGTTATTTATGATATTGTTTCTAATTGAGTAAGGGAATCATAATAAATTAGTAAGGTATATTATTGGATTATTTCAGACAACTTTTGCTATAAATTAATATTCTCGTATAGTTTTTATATTGATTTTGTGCCTTTTATATAAAGTTTTCGATATATAACTATAAAAAAATCTATATAAGGATATGGCTTACTTAATTATATGGAATGGTACCAGAATAACAGAAGAATTTCTTAAAATTTGTCTGAACTAATACCAAAAAACATTAAAGTTATATACAGTTAAACATTTAGACGTAAATATTAATATCAAAACATTGATACAAAAGCGGTTGCAGACGTTACAGTCAGACATCGAGATCTTAAATTGGGAAATGAACTTCTTTTTAATGTCAAATCTCTGATCCAATCTTAGAAGTCAAACCACAATCAAGTAAATAGTTAAAAAATAATAAATCTATAAATAGAAACGTGTGTGAAGTATTCAGTACTAACGTAGATAATAAGGAAAATTAATCGGATATAATTAAGCACAATAAAATCGCTAACAAAACGAAATAACCTTGCAAATAAACTGGCAACACTTACTCGTAAAATCAAAAATATTTAAATGGCCTGTCTAACCCCATTAAACTGTGTGACATACCCACATACTTTAAAAGTAATAAACGAAAGTATTTTTGTCTATGACACCAAATAACCCAGTTCTAAATGACCGCTTGAAAAAATCTAAATACATTTCAGTATTCATCGCAAGTAAAAACATGTATTGAGTAGTACGCTATTTGAATCATAATAATGCTAAACGTGTCTGATTTATTAGGCTCTCGAGTTGGCAACACTGTGCAGGAATTTTCGATTGTTTGTTTTATTACGAGGTACCACTTTCGTGGAATTATTTGAGATTTTGAGGATGGAGGCAAATTGAATTCAAAATATCTGGGTGGGTGGCAAGCCCAGTCAAAACAGCATTTGAATACGGAGAGATTCGAAAAAAAAACCCGAAAATGTCGGACAATATCGTGATCTTATTGACACTTTTGACGCCCATCAAAGGTCCAGTAGGTAAATCCTTAGCATATAGATTTGTAAGACTTTATTCATCGAAAAAATAACGAATGTGCACTGTTTTGTACCTAATTTGGTCTAAATCTCAGGAACCCCGCGGTCTATAGAAAAGATTTATGTTTTGATTCGTAGGTAGGTATTATTACTAATTCTTTGGTTCCTCAGTTGGGTTTTTTCATAAATGGTGTAGTTTTCTTGTAAATATACAAGAACATCATTTTTGCGCCTACGCTGTTCCAAAAAACGTATGCTCTGTCCCGCTCCAATGAACGCCAAATCAGTACGCCATTTAGTGATAGGTTATAGACTATCCTTTTCACAAAATTGCGTACAATGCGCCCTCTTAAAACTCTGTTATAGAAATACGAATAATGGCGGTTTTAAAAAAACTCCACGATGACTCACAAATTCACATTCACAACCTGGCCTAACCTCAAAGCCAGTCAAAACAGCGTCGCTCGCTAGACTCTGCCAGATCGAGCCAGAGTTGGCAGGACCCTTTGCCACGTGACTCCATTCAACTTTTATAGAAATTCTAAGATTATTTTTATCGGTCAAGGGCAAATAATGGATTGTAAATAAATTAACAGTAACCATATTAATAAAATTATGCTGGTCATTGCCAAACCGCAGCATCCGTGCGCCCATAAAGCATGCAAAATATTTTGCACGTAATGTATTTTGTAAGTAAGGAATAACTTAATATTATCAAAGATATCAGAGACATAATAAAAATAATTCTTAATTTCCCTTGAGCCCTAAAAGTAGTCCCTGGTTTGAATAAATCAGAATGAATTTGCAGTTATTTATACAGTCATAATCATCAGGAGATATTTGGTACATATAAAAAGATCCACAGATAAAAAGATTTTTGGTTATTATAGTTTTACAGTATGGGTAATTTCTGAGAAGCGGGTTCGATCCCCGTCGTCGGTAACGAACATTTTTGGGATTTCATTTGATTTCTTAGATCCACAGATTTTGACGGTTGTAGAAAATTTTAGTAAGTATACTACATTGTCCAAAACTACCCAAATTCTTAAAGAACCTATGAGCGTATCTCGACACCGCCATTTCATGGCAGCCAAAAATGTTTAGTCTTGATGCAATATAATCTCCCGTAAATATGATAGCTTAGTTACTTACAAATTAAAGACAATTTTGCAAAAATCTTAATTAAGAGCACCTAATTCCAAAAAGCATAAAGCCCTACTGAACTCCAGGTTATCGACCTTCGACCTGGTGCCAGCGGCGTCCAGTCACAACACTGAGTTGGCGGCCGAAGCGGCAGTCGCTGCCAGTTCCCACGGGAGCCACTTGGCAGGACCTCTGCCCACGTGGACTCCTTGGTATGAATCTTTTTGGATACTTGTCAAAGGGTCAACGTCTGGGGCGTTGTCTATTGCCATTTGACTTGTTTGGATGCTTGTCAAAGGGTCAACGTCTGGGGCGTTGTCTATTGCCATTTGACTTGTCTGGAAACCGGTAAGTATTCAAAGAGAATACAATAACTTCGTAAGACCGGAATTGTTTGATTATTTGCCATAGTGTTGTTTACTATATGTTTATTTATTTATAATTTACTTGTATAAAAAAAACGTTTTTTTTATCTTCACCTTTTATTTTTCATCGTTTAATAACTGCATAGGAAAATACAAAGCATACGTTACGTTTTTAAAAAAAAACTTTCATTGTATATACTCTTAACACATTGACTGTTGTATGTTGGACATATAGTTAAAAAAAGAAAATCTGCCATATTTCATTGAAATATTCTGTGCTGCCATGACACAAACTGGTATAAATCTGTGGCTTTAACTCTGCGTTCATTTTAAGAATGATTTATCTATAACAGTACTTGTACCATGGCTTAACCTTGATAAAACATCAAGAAAAACTAGATCATTCATAAACTCGCACGTAAGGTGCAAGATTTGGCAAATATACGAACAACAAATGAACTGGATAGTGAGATTGTTGGCAAAGGTGCCTAGGGTTCCCCAGCCGTATGAAATCATAGTAAAAAGTTGTTTGATCAAAGATTGTGACGTAAACTCACTATCGAGGTTTTTTAACGTAAGTCTAAATTGGATTTGGTGTTTTCTATAGAGGGATTACTCCAGTTGTTCATCTTGAGTAATAAAATCGGAAACGTCTATCTAACTGCAGACTCAATATAAAACTTTTTGGACCTAATCCTTAGAAGGTAGATGAGATTAAATTAAGAGACAGTCCGAATATTATGTAGTTTGGGGAATCAACAGCTACAGCTGAAGAACAGCTCAAGAGCATTGAGGTGGCTTGTAAAAGCATGTTAATTTCGGATACCAATCATGTTAGTATGTTTATAGCGAATCGTGGATGTAGGTACCTATTGGAAGCGATTGTCGATAAAGCTAAGCCTAATGAAATCAAACAAACTATTAGGACAACTTCCAACACCGCGCCTGCCAAATCTCTGGAGTGCGTTCACCCCGAACATTTTGGCGGCAAATCTGATCGCTGACGCTCACTCCATTATTATTTTTTCCGGCTTTATTCGCGGCGTTTCCAATTTATTTTATAGATATTGGCGCTGGTTCATCGGGGATGCCCTGGTCTTGGCCGTGGCACCGGTTGGCGTGCCTAACTGGGTTACTACGTCACACAGGAACACTGGCCAAAATCACTGCACACGCGGAAAGATGTGAAAAAAAGTCACGCACCGACCATCTTGATTTTTGCCACGCGCCATTTTGGCGCGCAAATGCAACAAATGGACGCGACCTGCGCGCTTTGCTGACAATGCACGTATTTATACAATAAATCGCATTGTTGTATCGCATGCATAATGCTGACGAATTCGATTATATGTATTTAGGTACTTAAGCGCACGCACGTTGAATTTGCGGAGATATATCCATAAGAAATGTCACGTTCTGGAGATGCAACAATGTACCCAAGCGTAATAACAATAAAGTTTCTGTTAATGTGACGGGTGATGGCCCAGCGCTGGACAGGGCTGATCTGAAAGCTAATGTATAGCGTACAAGATATGTAGAAATAGAAAATGATAAGAGCATGGAAACGGCTTCCTCGGAGCAACAAAAGCAGACGCGAGGAAGCACCGCTTTTCTATCCCGCCTTTCATATCACTCGCTCAAAGAACACAAATGGTATGTCGCTGGAATTTTTGCTGAAAAGCTCGGGCTTTTAGCGTGTTGTGCCTTTTTTTCAATAAGTTGTTTGTCCTAGGAAATAAATCGTTACACGATGTAGGTGTAAGTCTTAATTTTTTAGCAAGTCGTTAAAATAAGAACCGTCTTCGTTTCGACGAAAACGACATTAAATTACTTACGGATTCATAAAACCTAAGACGAAACTGCCCATTTTAATTTCCATTTCTTTAGCATTTATTTCATCGTATTTCTTCGTAACGTGATCATTTCCAAATATCTGTTATAGATTCAATGATTATGGATTGGATAGGAGAAAAGGTACATTCAGAGAACATACCTAAATGTTTAAGTTTAATTACCAACAATTGTATAACTATTTTTGTTTCATTATTGTACTATATAAATAAACAAACAAATCATGAATCACTATGATTAACAAAACTCATAACTAAATAATTTACTTTTCGACATTTTAGCTGCGTTGCGTCAACAGTACCCAGTTTCGGTAACCGCGAGTTTTCCCCTGTGATCTATTTACTGAACCACGGCCGACTCCCGAGAGAGCAACATTGTTTGTCCGACACACAAACCAGTGTTGCGAGTCGTAAACGTAACGCGGTCGGTTAAAAAGTCGTCTATTTTAAACCGACTGTCCCCATTGCTGACGTTGATCAAGATTTCCGGATGATATAAGAGTCAATGATAAGCAGATCACTGAAAAGAATCGAGTTGCATTCTAAAACGAAGATTAATAAGACTTTTTTAGTTTAAGGCCCATACACCAGCGAATGTGGCGCCCCCAACTATTATATCTTATTATTACGTTGAACGCAGGAATTTTTAAAAATCCTACGTTCAGTTTGTGGTATCTATTATAAGCTATTTATTAATGCCTCTGTAATAGTTTCATTTTGTAAAGCTTAGGAAGAGATACGAAGTTGCGTTTTTTGGCCACCAAACTCTATTTTTGCATCTCCTCCTAAACTATATGAGATAAAATTATAAAAGAGGTATTAAAAAATAGCTTATAATAGATACCACAAACTGAACGTAGGATTTTTAAAAATTCCTATGATAAACGTAAAAATATGATAAAATAGGAATTGCTGTCAGATTGGCTCGGGTATGCGCCTTAAGTATTTTTCTTTTTAATAGGTACAAGAAAGGAAAAGATATCTCTTTTCCTTTTTGTCGTAAGACAAAAGATGAAGATGAAGATGTAGGGCTGAATAGCAGAGCTATAAGTAAAAGCTTATACCTTTGATTTTGCCTGTTATTCAACTCACCTTTCTAACATCGTCATCTGTTTAGGACATACGATGTTACAGACAGACATACACACCTACAGGTCAAACTTATAACACTATTTTTTGTCAGGGCTACAATTACAATAGGTAATTATTATGATAATACAATATAGTTAACATAGGTTAGCATTTTAATTACTCTTTTGTTAAAGTTTATGGACGTACTAGCAAAATGGCAAAGTATTTTGTACGCTATCTACGATTTTTTGTCATTTTGCTGCTAATTATACCGACAGATCCCAATAACAAAAGTTGACACATGCATGTTGTCGAGATAAAGATATAATTGTAATAATATTTATCGAAGAAAGGATCTCAAATCAGCAAAGTACTTTCGATTATGTTTAAAAATTGTCAATGAGAAAGTTAATTTGACGTTAAGTATTGCGGGTTTTTTTTTAATAAAGATAAAAATCTAATATAGACCCAACTTACTTCATGCGCGATAGGCTTTGGTCAATTATTGTATCGAATCCTATTTAATAAAATGTGGAAATGTTACAGCATTAGTTCTACACCATTAATTTCATAATTCATTCCGTATCTATTATTTACAATAAAACCTTTGTAGAGAATATATTTTTATATATTTAGTGAAAAGACCTTCGTTCCTGGTGGCAAGAGAGGATGTGTGATCACCCTTATCTTGAAGAGACCCAGGTTGTAATTGACAGGAAAAACTAAAACAGGCAGCGAGATCCAAACCTTAGCGGATGGTAAAAAACGTCTTATAATCACACTGAACTGAATAATTTCCATATTAAATAATAGGTAATGCTAGACAATCCACTCAACATCATCCAGCAAGCTAAGCATATGGATCAAAGGCCCTATAGATGAATTAACAAATGTTTGCCTGTAGGCCACGGAAATTAGAGTCCTGACCAAACCAAATCGAATCATCAGTTGTACCCAGAATCATGTCTCTAATCATTCGATCACAATCTCATTTGACGTCTTGAATAAGGCAGCTCGTATTTATATCGGCATACCAACAAGTGAAGACTGGTAACAGCTGAACGGTAGCAGAAATAGAAAATAGTTTCAAGAACTAAAGGTGGAGCGGGAATTTTAGCGATGCACTTGGATGACAGATCAAGGAAACAAAGTATTTACAGCTTAAAAATGGAAGTGAGATCTAAATCTAAAGATTACGACAAAGATGAATGCTGTGGCAATTTTATATGAAATCGTCGTATTCAGGGCGCTCTGGCGCTTATTTGAGGAGACCTATGCCCAGCAGTGGACTAGATGTGACAGTGGCTGATGATGACGATGATATGAACTCCACCTCTTCTTTTCAACAAATCTGCAACTGCAGAGGGACGATATAAATGCTCCTGAAATCTTAAAGGTTTTGTATATATCTCTTGTATATAACAATAATATTTGAAAACCAAGGCCGAGGGGTATTCAGGAATCAATAACCATTTCAGGGTTCAAAAGAGAAGTAAATCCAAGATGTGGATCTTCAAAATTAAAAATAAAGTTCCTGACCTCGGAAAACTAAACTGCCTACCGAACCTTCGGTTCAAACCATGAGAAAATATTTATTGCAGACGAGTCCCGATATAACGTAGTACATCACTCCTATCAAAGATGAACTAGGTTGAATTACTACAACATCCAAAAAACTTAAAATAAAATATAGCTGCGCACTGCACAGAAATAGATAGTTTTGACAAACAGTCGAGTAACAAAGCGGCAGCTGTCATTACAGAATCCGACTCAAAACTTCAGAGATTGAGTTTATTTTTGTACGTCCGCAACGAAATATTTATTGATATTAAATTAATGGGCTTGACGCTCAACGCTGAGCGATATACTCGATTTGGATTTTGATATTATTTTAACTGGGTAAAAGGTTGGATAGTAAGTCATCTTCAATCTCGGATTTTTAAAAAGCACATCTTCATAGCACAGCTTATTCGATGAAATCAACAATATATATTATGTTCTTTAAATGTCTATTGATAATTCAGACTCAAATCTAAAAGCCGATTTTAGTGCTGTGCTCAAAGCACAAGTTTTGAACTTTCCAATATTTCGGCACAGTTTCGCCATAATCACGGAATAACTGAAGACACGCGAGTAAGTTTTTATATTATACCTACCATGGTTTTTATTGGCAGATATACCAATCAACCCTAATTTTTTTGTTTTTTGCTATGAACGTTACCATTGATGTTAATAACGACGAGGGATTTAAAAGATTTATAATATAATACAGAATAATTAATACTAGTTGATAAATATTTTGTTCTTTTATTTTGTATGGATTGCTTGTCAAAGCTATGCATTAGGATTCTGTGTTATAAACCCGTTCTATTGTACCAATAACTTCTATTTGTTTTTAAAGAAAAAAATGGCCTTTCAACTACCATGTCTTCATAGATATGGTACCTAAATTCCTTGTCTATTTTTCTGCTACAGTTGTTCTAAGATTTTCCAGGTCGCTCCAACACCGGCAGCACCCTAAATGCAATCGGGTCGACCTTCTTGCGCTTATATCGAATCGCGAGTTTCATTCAAAGTTCTGACGCTAATGCAACGGCCTGCAACGTTTCAATTGATTTTTGAACGACTTGAGCAAACGATACAGACGTTTTTGAAATGCTGGAATTCTGCATTATGTCGAAAAGTTGAGATTTTTCGACTGCTGAGAAAATTATGCAACTGTGCTATATTTAGGGCTAGGTGATGATGTGTTGATAGTCCAGCATTATTTATTTTTTTAATTAGGACTATGCTGGCGCTCTGTGAGAATGGGACGGGATCTTGTCTAAGTACTTAATCAGACTTAAAGATTTATTTCAGTGTGAAATGTCCCAATCCAATTCTGATCGCATGCAAATTATATATGAGTCAGAATCAAAGTCAAATCGTTTATTTCTTTAGACTTACAAAATAAGTACTTAGACAAGTCAAATTATTACAATATAAACAGCTTGAGAGCTTATAACAATTGTTACACAACAATTGGGATAAAAGCTGGTCCTTCCCCTGGATACAATCTCTTTTCCAAAAGGTAACGGATTAAAAGGGTCAATCAATAAAGTATTAGATATAATAATAATGTTAAGAAATATTAAAAATAACATCGTCGTTTCGGGAGAAGAGTGGATGGTGGTGGACATTATAGGTCATCATAACCATTTAACCAGCAGTGAAAGCTGACAGGCAAATAAAATAGATGTTAAAAAATAGGGATTTATTGTACCAGCAGATATTGTTACGTAACCATGCTGTCTAGAAACTACAAGCTTTTATAGACTGCATCTTTTTCCTTTTAGTTTTATGTTTAAACAGCGGAAGATAGTCAGATCAGTTATCCTTCGATTGTAGATTGCATTCAATGACGTTTGCCTCAAAAACAATTTCTGACAGCTGTATTTGCATAGTTATATTCCGCTCTGTTCCAAAAAACGACTCATCCGGAAAAAAATATTATCTTGCCTGTGACACTAGTTTTGGGAATATTGGATTTTTTTGAATAACTTCTTGTGAAATTAGCTAGGTCATTCTCAGGCCAAATTACGGAGATAAGTCTTGAAAGGGATTATAGATGATTGATTGATTGCCGTTGAAATGATGGACACTTACGCACCTGCCCCGTGGCTTTGAATATTGACTCACCAAAACTATAAACTAAAAGTATTTAGCTGTTAGGCACATAGGTTCATCATATAAGTAAATTATTCCGAGAGGTTCCCTTTTAATAGCTGTCATTATAAACCAACTTCTCAAATAACTAAATAACACCAAACTTTTTGAAAAGAGAATTTTAAAGAACTGGTGTAGTCGATTGTCCCTTACCTAGTTATAAAAGGTTATTACTTGTTAATTGTTTCTGGTGTCCCATAAATTATTTTCCTTTTATAAGTATGTATATTATTTTATTTATCTAAAGGACGTGTCCGAAGAGAAACAGCCTTGAGACATCACCGACAGTCCTGTCAATTTAGAAGGCGGATGATGTCCACAATTACCATGAACTTTTGTTCCACCGACACACGCTATTCCTCGTACCTATTAGCTTCACCAATCGGTTCCGTAGTGACTGTTCATGTATTATGAATTTACGGGTGTTAATTAGTTTTGTTTACAAAGACACCGCGGGATTCCTTTTGGAGTTTGTAAGGATAGAACACAGAAACGTAGTGGAATTTTAATTCCTTGGCAATTGGAATCATTATAAACTTTTCATATAGGTTTGCTTGAAAAAGGTAAAACAGAAATCGATCAGTTTTCATACTCTATATAATTATAACAGGAATTTTGTTTGACCGTGCGGGCGTGGCACTTTAGTATCACTATGAATATTAAATATCAAAGTTTTATATTTCCTTTCAACCTTCCTTTCAATTACAAAAGTAAAACCACGAAATAATGTGATCATTTTGATTTGTTTGTTCACCTCAATTTTATTATATTTTACGTAAATAAATACTTACCCTGTTGGGCACACAATATGTATAGAATCGACGTCAATGTTAAAAATATTTTTAAGATAACTCTAAAATGAAATGACTGAAGTCTAGAAGACTTAGATCATTTACCTCAAGGACTAGTTGCTTTACACGGGGTGGAACGCGAGTCCACGGGCAAAACCAAGCTAAAATCGAAACCCCTCTAACTATACTTACTATACTTATTTATTATTTATTTAATGCAAGAAATTGTAAATCAAACAAGTGCTTGCAATTTCTTGCACAGCCATGCCTTCGTATCTACTGTAGATCTTTATGGTAATGCTAACATGTCGACCACTAACCACATCAAAAGAATTACATAAGTTCTTTAACCGTAAAAACTCGAATTCACAGACAAAACCTAGCTAAAAGCGAAAACCCTCCTGCTTTCTTAACATATCATATAAATGATTTCTTCAGCCAAAAAAAAAATATTTTTAGCCATACCTCGTGTTAATGTTTTTTTCGTGGTATTCTTTTAAACATCGAAAAACTCGAAACCATGGACAAAACCTAGCTAAAAGTTAAAACCCATCAACTATTATGCTTAACATATCATAATAAATCAATTTCTCTGCCAAAAAAAAGTTTTTCTTCTAGCTATACCTTGATGTACTAGATAAGAATTACGTACGTTTTTTCGTAGTGTTGGTTTGTTGGTGTTCTTTTAACACCTTCATGGCCCAAGACGCAGGTGCCAGTCTCCGTCCCCGTGTAGCGGCGACGCGCCCCTGCGAGTCGCACCACAGACTGGGCAGTGAATACGATATACTAAAAATATAATTTACTAAACTAAACATAAAAAACTCGAAACCACGGACAAAACCTAGCTATAATCTAAACTCTAGCTATGCAAATCCAAATGCTTGTACAGCCGCAAAGATGCGCATGTGCGACGCACGGCGCATGCGAATATGCGCAAAGTCGCACGGTGTGCGTGCGCATCGTGCGCGCACCCGGATGTGTAGACATTACGTCTCTGGAGGCTTTCACGTACCGCACTGCTGATTGGTATAATAGGGAGCTTATATTTTGTAGCTTGGTTCATTTTTTTTTTTTTTTTTTAATCAGGAATAGTCCTTCGTTTGACCGCAATCTCACAATTCTCACATGATGGAAAGCGAAGATGTATCACGAAGGTCTAGAAGATGGCTACTCCGGACCACATTCCGAAACACAACAGAGTTGCTTCACGGACTGGCCCAGTCCGGAGGGTGGTGACAAGCCACGGCCGAAGCCTACCACCAGAGGGTATCGCTCTTAGCACCACCCAGAGGACACGTGTAGGGTATCAATACATTTGCAAATTAAATTAACTTCAACAGATATGTAGTTCACCGTTTTACACAAGTTTACATAAATCAATTTTAAAAATTGTATTATGAAGTGATTATTTATGAACCTAGCAGTGTTTCCTTAAGTTTGATTTGGACAATATCTAAAGTATCAATAAGTCGGACCTACTAGGAAAACATAGAAAATAAGATAAAAACGGTGACTTCATAAAATCACACTGCATGCACATTGCACAAGCAACATTAACATGATACATTAAAAAAAATAGATTGTATGCAACAGTCTGCAGTTAGCTCAATTGCTTCAATTGTACATACTAGTTCTAATTTGTTTCTTTTGTTTGATTGTAATTTTATTTTTAATAATTAATTTTTAAAGCTATGTTTGGATATTCAAAGTAATTTCTGGCTGAAAACAACCAACTACATACCAAATACTAGACACAGAATTAAGCTTTAAAACAACCCCATTTCTACGAACACCAGTTTGGCAAAGTACCGTGTACTCCCAACCTCAAACATGTTTTGTTTGGTATTAGTATTCTCGACTTTGTTTACAAACACATCTTTAATGGTCGCAAAATGCGATTCGTGGGTGGTGATAAGGTTTAAGCTTAAAAGTGTGCCTTAAGCAATTTTGAAGTTCGAAATCGTTATCTCAGTATCTGTGAAAGCGACCACCAAATTTAGAGAAATGTTACTTCTACTTTTATCTTGGACTAGCTGTACCCCGCGGCTTCACACGCGTTGTTCCTATGGAAACGTTTATAGGTGTTATCCCGGCAATTGTTAGAATGTTTCTCGCTGTAAAACCCATCCTTGAACTTCAAAGAACATAAAAAAAAGAATTGGCCAAATTGGTCCTGGCATTATCGAGTTATGCGCTTACCAACACATTTATCGATTACGATTGGTTTATTAAGTTTTCACGAGAGTTTTTTTTTAACAATACATGTTTTGGAGACATTTTGTTATTTATCTCAGGAACAGCATTCTTTTTTCTTAAAACCTAGAAGAAACCACGCCTCGGCACGTTTTTTCTCTGTACTTCACGAGAAAACCATTACCTTGTCATCCCGCTCGGAATTCATCTCGTAGAGGCGCCATTGCACACTCGTAAATAATCATTCATCATTCATCATTCACCATTCATCATTCATTATGAGTAGTTACTTATATATATGTACCTATATTTGCCTACGTGTCTATGCTAATGTATTGTATTAAGTACATCACTCATCTAGTACCCACACAAATGAAGTTAAGTGAATTTACTTGTATTTTTGTAGTAGTACTAGAGATACAAAGGTACATTTGTACTACTAGTTGTACTTCTTAGTAGAACTACTGACACGGAGGCCAAACTCGATATTATATGATACTGTGTGGATCAGCAATATTTATTTATTTCTATTATTACCATATTAAATATTAAATTGCCCCAAAGTATCAATTTTCATTTCTATATAAAGAAAATTACAAAATATAAATGTAATTTTCTTTATATTCGAAAAATAATAAATAAATATCTAAAGGAAAGATTAAAATAAGGAGTAAATTATTCCAAAAACAGAGATGAGAGTTTTCAGAGGTTTTCTTGAGTAAGGGAAATTATTTTATTGTTTGCGTAGGTATTTAAACTTATACCATAAAATGATATCTAGTTTAGTTTTATGATCTGCACATGATGTAGTAGTTACTAAAAATTGATTGCAGACGGAAATCAGGCAAAAGCTCAAAAGAGCAGCTTTTATGATTTGACTACATATTTTGAAAAAAACATAAAATACCCTAATTTTTAACTGTTTTTTAAGTTTTGCGGGACAAATACTTATCCTTCGGGAACATATTTTTATGGGACTGCCTCAGAATCAACTTCTACATTCTATAGAATTGCAAAAAAACATCTAAATCGGTCTACAATTGATTGAAAAATCGACAAACAATTATTTTTTTAGCCTTTTTGTACCCACTTCTGGAAAAAGGCCTCCCCGACGAACATATTATATTAACAAAGCACATAGAAACATCTGAATATTATATAGAACCTCCTCCTCAACAGTCGGTAAAAATCAAAATCAGACCACCGAAATTGCACCATAAATAAACCCTTTCACGTCCCATACAGCGTGTCTTAATATAATGAATGTCGTGTTGTATTGTGTTATGATTGTATTTGAATTTATTAATCCATAATTTTAGTGTTTATTGAATGCTAGACAAAGCGAGACATGAGCACATTATTTGTAATAATATCAACCTGTATACCATGTTTGACGCTAATAAATATTTGAACGCGATATTAACCATGATTTGAGTTTTGAGCTTTAAATATTTCGGCACAGTTTCATGCGCCATGATCACTGAATAACTGAAGGTCTTGCAAGTGAGTTTTTATTGGCAGGTATAATCTATCATATTTTTTTGTCTCTTGCTACGAACGTTGCACTACTAAATCTTGGTTGTTAATATCTCGATATAAATGACTGAAGTGTTAATAACCATGATGGATTTAAAAGCTTCTAAGCTGTACAGCCTAATCATCTAGTAAAAATTCCCGTAAAGCGGTCTCCGTAATAAATACGCACACGTGAGGAATGCCAATGCCTGTTGCCTTTTAATGACGCGTCACGAGCTGAGTTTTCCCGGTGCTAGATCAGGATGTCACCTATTTCTACTGTTGGAGGTTGCAGGTATGATTCCCGCTAAGTGAGATTGGCAATTGGGAAATATTAGTTCAGAGTCAGAGTATCACATCACACCAATTGAAAGTTTGGATGTTTGTTACCTCTTCACGCCTAAACTACTGAACGGATCGGTCTGAAATTCTGCATTCACGTAATTCTAATGCTGGAATTGAATTCTTTTCCATAAAAACTGATTTATGGGATAAAAAGTAGCCTATGTTCAAATGTTTTAAGGTATTCTATTAGGATAGCAATCCACCTTTAAACGTTTCCATAGAAGGGTTACGTCTCGTGAAAGCCGCTGGGAACTTGCGTTAGACGTTCTCTCTCATTAGATTTTATTAAACTAAAAAAACGACTTAATGGGCGAAAGGGGGCAACACCAAACTAACTCAAGGATACAGAAAAGTCAGTATCCACCATTAATGGATATCTTAAGCCTTCGTTGCCAATGAAATCTAGGTTTATGAAAGTTATAACCAAAGAAGGTTTGATATAATGCTGTGAATGCAAAGAGCCTTGGGAATGGGTAAACCCAGGCTTTCTACGTGAGCTAGGATGCTAATGTTTACATAACTTGATAAAGTTGCCTATGCTTTGAATATAAGATGAGAAACAAATGAAATTGGATAATTTATTTGATTGTTGGATCTAGATTTACCAATAATGGTTTCCAAAAAAGAGCAGGGAGGTTTGACATTATGGGTATGCTGCAACCAGCAACGCCTCTTTTCAGTCTGATTGATTTTATTTTATTGGTATCACAAAATCCACAGCTTTAAATAAAAGTTATTCTTTATAACTATGAACTATTTGAAAGGACCCCATTAATGATGATTTGGATGGACACGGAGTTTTGTAAACTCCGTGTCATCCAAATCAGAAAACTTTCCGATTTGTCCATAATTTACAAATTATGCTGATAATACAAAAAAGCTCGACATGGTTTGTGCGCAAACCTAAAAGCTTTACTCACTCGACGAAGTTGTTCCTAATTTTCTTCATAGATTGCATTTTCCGTTTAGTCAGACGTCGAACCAATCAGCAAAACTAGAAAACCGAGGAATTGGTTCAAATAGCTACAAAATTTACTACCAATAACTTTTGAACAGGGAAACTTTTGCGACTTTCAAAAGTTAATATTTTATCTGGCAGTTGGTCAAATTATTACTGTCTCCAAGGTTATTCGTGAACTATGCTATGGTATAATAATACAAAAGTTACTTCTTTGTTGATATATTCATAAGTTGGTTAAAATTAGTCCATTTTAATGCTCTATGACTGAATCTTGCGGTATTTTTGATAATTTATTGAGTGATGTATAACTTGCAGAGAACCTTAAAAACCCCAAAGAAATAAGTCTCGTGCAGAAATTCAAAAGTCTTTCTGAGTGTATGGCACAAACTAGTTATTGAGATCCTTTATTTGCATTCTTAGCATAAAAATCTTAGTTAACATGTCGCGATAACAAACACCATTCACGGTAAGTAATATACGAGTATAATAGTACTGGCAGTGTCGCTGCGAAAAGTAAGCGATGCCATAAAAAAAGAAGTTGAAGCTAGTAATAGTAATAATTACTATTACTAACTTTAACATCATTTTTTCGAGGTCATCTTTGTGAAAAATCCTTGAAATAACCTAGAAGATGACTGACGAACGGCATTTTGTTAATGTCAAATCGCGGCGTTATTCAAAACCGGTGTTCGTATTGAGGCGTCAAAAGATGCCTCAATATATATTTTAAGTCTTCTATGATTTTACTATAGAAACTTTCGTAGTTTGACGAATTCATTATGAATGTAAGCGGGTTAACTACGAACTTTGTTTGTGTTAAGAACACCTCTATCTACTATGATGGTGAGGGTGCCTTGTTATTGACGAGCACTACGAAATAAATAGAATTATAATGACACTATATTGACCCCTTAATACCTATTCCATCATGTCCAAGATTACAAACCCCGATCTTCAGATCCGTTAGTCTATCACACACACACACGCACGCACGCACAGACACAAACACACACATACACACTCATACCAAACCTTTTGTTTGTTTATAATTTACTTCAATGTAATTAGACTTAATTTATGCATTGTTTTTTATTTTGTAATTGTGTAATTTAATTTTTACTACGTAATATGCTTCCCGTGTGATTGGTGTAGCGCGTTTAGCTCCCTGGCACCGCTGAAAACCAGCGCTGCTATGACCTTTTTGTGTGAGACGTAATTTTATTTTAGTTGTAATTATGTTATGTTAACTTTATCCATGTCACACAAATAAAGATTTTCTATTTCTATTTGTATTGCCCAGCATTCGTTACACCAATAAGAGACCACTAGATGCACGAGTATGTACCTGTAAGCGCAATTGAAGTCCCGAAATAAACCCAAGGTTCGGGTCGATCGTATGTACATATATTACAACGACGTAGGTACACTAGGTACATATAAACACGACCTCTAGTGGCGAGATGCTCCAACTCGAAAATATCAACTAAAGGTAAAAAAAACGGCTAAACAAATTTTGTTGACATTAATCTTATTCTTATTAATAATTTTATTTTCATTATTGTTTAACTGACGTTATTATTATTATTTTAGGCCCTTTTACAGCCAACCATTTGTAATTTATAATTAGATAGGAGTATGTGTTTATGCAAAATTACCGTGTCTGTTTTTATTTTATGTTTTACTCATAAGGTGTTTAAAAAAATTTTGTTTGTTTTGTATTCTTACAATATTACAATAATTATTAATTATGTTTAAAACTAGATAACAACGATATCAAGTGTATAAATAAATGTACCTATGGTGGAATAAATTAAATGAAATGAAATGAAACCGCACTGCTTTACCCATTAAATATTTTCCTATTTTCCCCATTTCTCTATTATCCCAACTGAATCATCTAACATTAAATCCTATCCCACACATATCCCGTTATAAAATATATTTAAATTATCATTAAAATTCTCTATCCGTAGCGCAAGGTGAGCGGAGGTTAATGCACTGGACCCAGAAATATTTGCAAATTACCAATGAGTATGCAACACACGGACGAGTTTTTACAATGGTTGACGTGTAATAAATGTTATGGTAATGTCATTGTTTGTTGCGTAAGTTTGTAGGACATTTTTGTTTGTCATTGTGGTGATCGATGGAAGCTTTTGTGATGGTCAAATTAAAATGGTGTCGATGTTGAGATTTACTGTTGTCTGTTAGTCACCTATCCACAGAAATCGTAATAATTGTGCACCTATCTCATTTAGTTAATTTGCTTCCTGTGGTTACGGTTATGTTATGAGCGATATATTTTTCTTATTGCATGAGAATAAATAAAATGTATGCTGAACAACCACACAGCATCTACATAAGTATAATCAATTGATAAAATTATAAATAGCTGCGCCCCGCGGATTTTCATTCCACGGGAACTGATTTATGGGATAAAAAGTAGCCTGAATCCAGGATTAGAATTACCTATGTGCAAAATTTCAGCCAGATCCGTCCAGTCGTTTTGGCGTGAAGAAGTAACAAACATCCATCCATCCATACAAACTTTCGCATTTATAATATTAGTGTGATAAATAAAAATAACTTTATCGATATAAATAAATAAGACTGAGTATATCCGCATTCGAAATAAAAAATATTGGAAAAATGCGCTAATTAAAAAAATAGTTTAATTTTCCACAAAAAAGCTAATTAATTCAAATTCTATCCCAAAAATTTACTAACTCGACATGACTTGGAGTGGAACCTGCGATTCTCTCTACGAATCCACTCACTACGGATGGAAGAGCTACAGATTTTTAAGACAGTTTCTTAGTACTATCTCCTCTGGGTTTTTTATCCGTTATTCTATATGTGGTAAAAAAAAACGTGATGTTAAAATTATACGAAATACAAAGATTTATTTCAAATAAAACGCCATTAAAAATGACCTAGCTGTGTCTACGATCATCTTTTAGTTAGCCTCACAAGATGTCTTATGGCTTTCCCTACGTAATGATAAACTAACTGACGACGCATTGAAAAATGAGTAAAATGTCAATTTTTTAAATCAGAAAAACATATTACACGATTGATGAATATTATTGTATCCAGCAGGGTCCATAGTGATATAAGAGTTAGTATATAAATTAATAAACCTCTGTACAGAGTGTATAAGAAATTCCCAAGACTCAATCGCCTGTTAAGATGATTGAGTATTTATTTATTTCAAACGTTATTGCACTGAAGTACAAAGGCGAGGCATTTAGTATCTAGTACCCATAACACAAGCTCTTCTTAGCTTGGAGATAGATAATGCTGTGTGATTTGTCCCATATTATTTATTTATATTTTTGAGGGTTGAGTATGTCTTATCTGTAACGTTCGACCCTGAGTCTCTAGCTTAGCTCACAACAGCTTCAGAGACAACTAAAACAAACAGAGAGCCTCGTATAATTCCCGGCCCAAGACGTGCAATACGCGATGACGGTTACTGGTATCGTATGCAAATCCCGTGCTGTGCCGTGCCGGGATTCGGGATTACCGTGCACATCACTAATCCTGCGACTTAGCACCGTGGCTTACGTCTTATGTTGTAGGCGGCTGAGATATTGGAGCAGGGGTGGAGTAAGGATTTCCAATTGATAGACGGGGGCAAAAATTTTGAACTATGTATGTTGGAAACTCTGGGCGTTGTAATTAATTTTATTTATGTATTTATTTAAAAACATGTACATCTATCCTTACGGGCACACCCAATGCAATAGAG
This sequence comes from Eupithecia tripunctaria, assembly GCA_955876795.1. Lineage (NCBI taxonomy): Eukaryota > Metazoa > Arthropoda > Insecta > Lepidoptera > Geometridae > Eupithecia > Eupithecia tripunctaria. The sequence continues at coordinate 1,523,221 of OY041624.1, read as the reverse complement.
TACCTTCTAATATCGTCACATTATATAATTATAAAAGTTAGCATTGTACAATAAATAAAAAGTCAAAAATAAATTTTACAATATTATGTCAATTAATAAATAATAAATAATGCTGGACAATTCACACAGCATTATCCAGCCCCAAGCTAAGCAGAGCTTGTGTTATGGGTACTAGATAACTGACTTACTTAATACAATACACTACATAATTTTATCTTCTTGTTAGTCAGGGGCGAGGATTTCGACCATCGTATAATTATTACTTGTAAAATTTGGAGGTGTCATAGGGGCGTTCGATATTTCATAGAAAATTACATATTGAAAATCTTTATCTATCTAAGTTAGCATTTGAACTGTTTTGCGTGTTCGTCAAAATTTATATCGGACAACACAAAAAATCGTAATAAGCTATTTTAATTACGCAATAAAGCGAACATCATTAAAAGATTAAGACTAATAAAAACTTAGAGGTACACCAAAATAGAAAATAGGCCGTCATGATTTACAAAGATCTAACGTCCTAAGACTCGTGTCAGATAAAGCAAAACAGTGAATGTAGGAATCTAGAACGACAAGCCTCCAGCATCCAATGGGAATAGTATTGCCTAGAAGAAAAAGAGTAGATATGAGCAAACTAAAAAAAACTACTTGACCAGTAGCTGTCTTCTATTGCTTTCAATTTGTTTTTATAGTGTAAAGTAAACGATTACTTAAATTTTAAATAATAAGGACATAAATTTATGATAATTGTATACTTACCTAATAATGACATAAGTATTTAATATTTGTAGATCTGCTTGTGGGTCGAATACATTGACATTACATAGTTTTAAGATCTTGGCATGTACCTAATTATTGTATTCTGCAAATAAACGATTGATTCTGATTCTGAATATTATATCAGCATAGTGCGTACCTATAGTGCTATAGTGCATGTCCTAGCCCCCTTAGTGCATCCCCAACCCCATCAATGCGTGCTCCCTTAACTACATCCCTTGCAGATATGACTCGCAGTAACGCGGGAATAGAGTTACTATTATGTTGGCACATAGACTCGATTTGCACTGTTTAATGTTGCAAATAATGGGGGGAAGGGGGGTGATAGCATATCATGCTGCGGAGATAGTAATTGTTAGTTTGGGGTGGAAATGGGAACATAAACATGTTGTCTCTAAAGATTTCTCTTTTTGGTTGCTCAATATTGTTTTTGTTAAGTGTATTTTGTCTGAAGAGATATTTAATACGCTTAAGACCTTGTCTTTTGCAAATAGGGTAAGTCCGTTGAATGTGCAATCGACTAGACAAAGAGTTCCAAATATAATAAATTGTATTGACTGCGTAATTTTACTAATAGGATATGCATGTGACTTGAAAAAACCTCTTATTTTTTTACGTATTCTCTTCTGTATTGATATAGATCTGTATATTCATTTTTGTATTTTATGATGTTTTTATTGTGAAATTTAATCATTAAAAAGTAGATTTGTTATGTCTCAACAGCAAAATGTCTAAACGCAACGCTATTGGCACCTGAAGCGTGACGTCTTACTTGAACATTTTTGTATGGGCATGAAGTTTGACTTGAGTTGACATAGGGGACTCGATGATCCGTGACGTCACAAAATGCAAGGCCTAACATGGCAGCGTTTTTATCACCCGAAAGTGAGTGTAGTTTTACTTTTTGTTTTTTACATCAACAATTATTTTTTTTATATATATGTATATGTTTCGTTTATGTATTAACTTAAATAATCGATTAAAAAAAAACTATTTCTTTCTCATTACGATTATTCCTGTTTATCTTGACTGATATAATAATTTGGTAATAATTCGAGCTATATGCAAAAAAGCACACCTATGTATTTTTTTATAAAATGGCTGCTTAACTAATCACCTTATCAAGGTTGATGTTTAGAAGACCTCACTAGCTAAGATGCTACGGCAGTGAGTGAAAATAGCACCTACCTAGATCGCTGATGGCGGCGATAGGCACGAGCGAGGCCGGATAAATAGCGTAAGTGAGAGGTCGCTTATGCAGCCCCTATGCGCCATCTTGCATCAGATTTCTGGAGGGAAAGTTCTAGAACGAAAACTGCAGGAGGTAAAATAATTCCGTAGACATTAGACATGTAAGTAGGTACGTAGTTTTTTTAAGCTGGCTAAGATGACGATTTAAACATAAAGTAATCTTATTTTATTTAATTTTTTTATTCACGACTACAAACAATTATAGGTACTCAGATCTTACAGTTAAGAAGATTAAACTAAGTAGTCTTACTCTAAGTATAATCAGCCCTGTTGCCCACGAATTGTGACAGTTACATAGTAGGACAAAAACTGTTATTATCAGATAGTTGATACCTAATTCTATACTCCGATTCAGAATCTAAGATATTTTATGTGAACAAAGACATTAATCAATGAAAACCCTCATAAAATAACAGAAAACAACAAGGTAATAAATGCAAGATTATCACTAAAAATAAACACTAACTTGTAGCTCTAATAAAAAAGCAGAATTGTAACAGTAACAGTAGTGTATTAGGCACAAACAAATTTTAGTGAAGGTTGATTTAGGGAACCAATGTTTATTTTTCTTTCTCAAATAAACTTCTAAAATTTCCTTCCAGTAAGATCTATTAATTAGGAAATTTATGTGAAAATAAAGAAAAACAGGAAAAGTAAATGAAGCAGTCATTAAAAACGAGTCCTAAAACAAAAAGTCACGTCGCCACTTTAAGTAAAGTGGGCTTCGAATGCGCCCGCCATTAGGAAAAGAGTAATTAAAACTACGATAAAAAATTGCACAAAAACTCCTTTTGAAAGACTCCTTAAAAAAACGACTGGTTTGAATGGGAAAACGATTTTCAAATGTTTAGGTATAATAAACGATTTCCAGTTCTCTTTCTAAAAAAAATAAGTAGGTAGGTTAGATAATGTCTTTGGGTGTCCTGTTAGAAGCTGGCAACATTTAAAGGTTGTTCTTACATTATTTTCCTGCCTTGTGGATAGTGAATATGCTTCGGATTGAGGTTTTATGTCAATAATTTGTAATAAATATTTACAAACAGGAATCAAAACATAGAACAGCCAATAAAAAAGATCAGACATAAACATGCCATCGAAAAAAACTAAAAAGCTAATGCATCTGTTGAACTAGGCGTATAAACAAGTCGCTTGGCAAGCCGGCGGGCGGGCCCGATCAGACTGCGCCATCATACCGTAACTTCATTCAATATTTTTTTTACCGAACGCTGTAATTTCTTGGCTCGAACGCATCCGTTTACATGCCAAACAATAAATTTATTAGCCGAACGGAGGAGTGGCAACACTAAACTTACGTCACACATCGATACGTCAGCCGTTACGTCACAATTTTGACATTTTCAAAGATTTTCATTTGTTCTGTTCGATTCGCGCTTATATAACGCACGCGCCCCGTCAAGGTGACTCGTTCGAAGCTACTACTGATTCTATTTTAGTTCGAATTTCATAAATATCCCGTGACAGCTCATCGCTTCTCTCCCGCGTCTTCGCGGCGGCCATCTTTGAAATCGCCTTGCGTAATTATCGGCCGCTGTTGTCGCTACAGAAATATCTAGCTGGTCGTCTGGCCGCGTGAACTCGCGTCCTTGCTAATTTTAAAGTCCTTAAAGTTTGGCGTTTGTGAGGTAAGCGAGTGTGACGTAGGGTTGGCAGAATGCCGCTAGTACTCGGAGGAAAAATCGGTGAGACTCGTGCTGCGGTAAATATAGCCCGGTCCCCGCGACGCACCTTGAGGGACGGCCGGGCACCTCGGTCTATATCTAATCGCTATCGAGATCTATCACAGACGACTCGACGCTCTCGACCAAATCACTTAACTATTGGAACTATTTCGAACTTTGAAATAACCGCTCGGCGTTTTCGCTCCAAATCTTTCAAACTTCCTTAACTTCAAACTATTTGTGATTTGCTGATTTTATCTCTCACAATTTTCTATATGGCATTACTTCTTCGTAGTTTATGGCTCTATTTCTTCTATATCAATGCTCTATTTACTATAATACCACAAAAATCCACCCTCAACTTCAACTTCTTTCTTAATGGCGGCGCTAGCTTTTCGCTATGACCCTGTCATTTAATGTATTGATGGAAACAGTGACATTTTGATTCATCAGTAAGGAAGGAAACTTCAAAATCAGTTCTACCCTCAACTCAAATAACTAAATTGACAGCTATGACGTAAGTGACAGTTCCACCCAAACGTCATTTCTAAACGCTCTAAAATTCCACAGCCATTCTGCCAGCAGTAAACCATCGCTAACAATCGAAATAACCATGAACTAATCGTATATCATCGTATAGGCAGCAGATGCGCCGACCAAAACTGCCGACCGGCCATCAATACCTACCTAATTGAATATAATACACCAATTTGTGTTGGGGAAAATCTGGCGCGTAATATGCGGTGTCCATATATCGTGCGATAATGTTTTCTATGGGCAGCACGATGCAGTCAACGATGCAAGCAGAACTAAATTTAGTGCGAAAATAGAATCAGTACAAGGTACAGCTGTTGTAGGTATAGCATTGAGTTGGAACTAAATTGAACAAGATTGGAACGAGTTTTGCAGTGTGGGGATTACGGACATTAGCCCCTATGAGATAAAAGCCAATAAGGCGCCTATCAGGGGGAAGCCTGTGCCCAGCTGTGGGCCTGTTACTTCTTAATGACCTCCTCGCCAAGCATCCTCAGGTTGACCTGTTTGCGGATGGATGGAAGTCGATCGAACGTATGTGCCTAAGCTATTGTGAGACTTAAGAAAATAAAATACCACTATTTTATTTTCTCATATTTCTTATTTTCATAATTTTATTTCCATGTTTTTTATTATGTAACCGTAGTAACAATGTCTTTGTTTTTATTTGCTGATGTTTGTCTTAACATTTTTTTTATTTTACGAATTTTTAGTCCTGTTATGTTGTTGTAATTTGATTTTCACTAGCAAGTAGATTTCCTAGATGTAACTCATTGGAGTGTAATCTGTAATGTCATGTCTGGTTTTAAATAAAGAATTGAATTTACTTTAGTTAGTCTAATACCGAAGCGACAGAAATCAACAATATCACTTTATTTCCATGTTAGTAAATTTTAAGGACATCTTCTAAGATGTGTTCATCTATTGAATGTATGGAGATAAAGAGATTTATGTTCATGTTTTTTATGGACCAGGGTAGGTAAATCGGTTATATACTTCTATTAAGAGGGCGGCTTCTATTAAGGACAGTCATAGGATTTGGCGTTCATAGGAGCGGGACAGAGCAGCGTTTTTTGGAACAACGTAAACGCAAAGATGATGTTTTTGTTTATTTACAAGAAAACTACACCACTTATGAAAAAACCCAACCAAGGAAACAAAGAATCAGTAATAACCTGTGGTAATAACCTACGAATCAAAACAAAAATCTATTCTATGAACCGCGGGGTTCCTGAGATCTAGACCAAATTAGGTGCAAATCAGTGTACTTTCATGATTGTTTTTTCGACACAAAAATAATTACCAAAATTAAGTACAAGTAATTTATCCCAGAGAATTCAAATTGTAGGTATTCAAGTACCTAAGACCTTACCGCACCAAGCGTTTTTATCCGCCAGATAAAAAACCATGTATCACATGTGTCAATCCTGTTTCCCAGTAATTGGGGCAGTAACGTAAAACACACAACACAAATCTCATCAAACGAACCACCAAAAATCGTATAAAACGACTGAAAACCGGCGACTTTCCTATAATAGAACGCGGCTTAGTAACTTTACAGTGATCTGTGGCACGGCGCAGTGCCACAGAATATGCAGTAGGTACTGTGCGTTGCGCAAACTGCTAAAGCTATGAAGTAAAAAGAAACCTAAAATATATAAAAAAATAAGTAAAAATAGTAATAAATAACCCATGTTGACCTTCTTAGTGTGAAACTGTTTTTAAGTTCTGCTGGATAAATAATTCCTCGACAATCAAATTGGGCCACCCCAAAAGCATATTTTTTTACGCAAAAGCGACATTCAAATCGGCTCATAAATCAGACGAACATATCTCTATCTTTTTCGAAGTCAATTAAAAAGGCTTACTCTAAAAACCTATAGTTTTGTGTATAATTCAAACAACAATCTACTAAAACCGTAAGTTTTGATAATTATACATGTTTGATAATAATTAAGAGCTGTGGATTTTGTGAAACTAATAAATAAATAAATAAAACCAATATCTAATTAACAAGATATTGATAAACACTCCCAAAGAAACATTATGCTGGTCAATTTCAGCATATTTAGCGAAACTTTGCTTAAGAAAATCGTTGTTTTTGTCCCGCGGCGGCTTAATCTTTTAATAACATTACAGCCCAAGCAATAAAATGCAGGATAGACATCGTGCAATAACAGTGAAGTTGTATTAATATTCACACTATAACTATATTGTGATATAAATAAGCATCACAACAGTAAACCTTATTGTTTACTATATTTGTGTTACGGAAGGACAGAAAGAAATTTTCATAGAAAGGGTCTTTGAGGCCATGTTAAGTTTATCTGTATCATAATTATCAGTTAAAAGCACTTACGTAATAACGGCTCTTTAAATAATTAACTTTACTTTAATTTTGTTAAATTTCCTAATTTTACGTTGGCCCAGCTATGGGAGACGAAGGGCCAAAATGGTTCATTTTAACTAGGGAATTCTTAGGTACGGTTTTTTTCGTGGTTATTCTTTAACACATTATTATATTTGCATATACGCATAAGCATTATCAATCACGAAATAACTGTAAATAGTATACGAATCCGACAAAGTAATGAGAGATCCAGATAAATAGAGGAAAAAAACAACAATATGGCTGCCCCGAGAAGGGAAAAGGAATCAGGGCAGACCTTTCACTAGATGGGCTGATGAGCTTGTCGAAGGAGCGGCAAGAACCTAAGACAGAGAGGAGTGGAGAGAACTGGGGGAGGCCTGTGCCAAGCGGCAAACGAACTGGTGTTGCGTGTGTAATCTATAATATTGAAATGAATCGCTAAATGTGTTGGTAAGCGCATAACTCAATAACGCCTGGACCAATTTGGCCAATTCTTTTTTTAAATGTCCGTTGGAGTTTAAGGATGGTTTTTACGGCGAGAAAAATTCGAATAACTGCCGGGAAAACAACTTTAAAGTAAATCACTTTAAAGTTGTTACCCCACGGGAACTGATTTATGGGGTAAAAGGTAGCCTATGGTTGATTCTAGGAATAGATTTACCTGTATCCAAAATTTCTGCCCAATCCGTTCAGTAGTTTTGGCGTGAAGAGGTAACAAACGTCCCTCCTTCCATCCATCCATACATCCATACAAAATCCATACCAAATTATAATCTGGTCCCGTAGGATAAAAATCACCTTTAAACATTTCCATAGGAACAACGCATGCGAAGCCGCGGGGCGCAGCTAGTTAGCCATAATTATAACAGAAACTTCTTAAAATGGTCAATACAAAGATAAAAAAAATAATGAAAAGATTGAGGGAACAGGGAAAATGTCTAAAGAAAACTTTAATTTATAAGATTTTTTTTTCGACCGACCTTTTTATTTCTACAGACTTTTAAAATAACAGTATTTTTAACCGCAGCGAGACTAAAACAACACTGAATAGATTCCGACCCAAGATTCAGATAGAAATATCTAGAACGTGAAAGATGTCGCCCACAGGCGTAGATAAAGTATCGAGGAAAAGTGAAATCATTTTTCAGAGGCAAGCCTTTTGTGGGGAAATAGAGAAACTATCTTGAAAATATTCCTATTTAATGTACTTACCTACTTATCTAGATATATCTAGAGGTATAAGTATATTACTCATCTAAATGGAACAATAAGGGTGCGTTTTTGGTGAAAAGCGAGGCGAGAGCGATATTACATCAAACTATAAAACTATACTACTTGTCCATCCTAAGGTTGCCTGGAAGAGGTCGCTTTTAGCGATAAGGTCGCCCATTGTTAATTATCTGTATTCATTTTTTTATTTTCTGATTACTGGTTGTTTTCAGGCATATTTGTATTACTATATTGTACTGTATTGTATAAATGCCAAAGTTTGGATGTTTAGATGGATGGATGTTGGTTACGCCTACACACCAGAACTTCTGAACGGATCGGGTTGAAATTTTGCATACAGGTAATTCTTGGCCTGGAATAAAACATAGCCTACACTTCTAGAATTAGGAACTTAGTTATTGTGTATATGGGTGGCCTCACTGCTGGGTACTCCACACATCTCGGTACTGAGCCAGCTGGACTCAAACTTCGACAAACATATGTACTTATAAGCTAGGTTATTTTTCATCCTTGTAAAACGCGTGATAAATTACGTGTAGTGATTGATAAGTGAAAAGTAATTTGCCACAAATCGTAAAAGATTTTAAATCTATCGCCAACACGAAACGTACAAACTTTTTAAAAAGGCGCTAAAATTCGTGAAAAAAAATAAGCGAGATTTGCTCAGACCGGGAGTCTCGGCAAATCTTATATATATTTTTTATGTTTTTCCTTCTCCCGATTGGGTGAGATTTGCCGACCCCGCCACCCTAAAAAACTAACGTAATTAATGGAAGTCCCTAAACAACTCACAACCATAAACCCCAGTACAAAAGCGTTTTTTTTACAATAACTCTAATCTAGTGGATTTGCTAAGAAAACTAGTCCTATATCTCAGTAATCACTGGATCCCCGTGATAATAAACAAGAATTACATAAAATTAATTTTTTTTTCTTCGACTCCTCGGTTGTAAAAACACGATTCAGTAAAAAAAATGCACTGTTTTTGCACCTAAATTGCTAATGCTCTTAGGAACCCTGCGGTCTATAGAAAATATTTTTGTTTTGATTCGTAGGTCATTACTAATTCTTTGGTTCCTCGGTTGGGTTTTTTAAAAAGTGGAGTAGTTTTCTTGTGCACATAAAAACATCATTTTGGGCCTACACCGTTTCAAATACGTATGCTCTGTCCTGCTACCTACCGAACGCCAAATCCTACGTACAATTTTAAGAAACTTTCTACTTCATTAACGTACCTAATTAAAATATCTGATTTAATTAGCTTCAAGTCCCATTTTATTTTAAATATTGTAAGCTCAATAAGTTTAATTTTAATTTTATTATTAGTACGCAGTCATTGCTCACCTTAAAACCTTTAGGAATACATTGAATCACATGTAGACATAAAAACACCGATACCTACAATGTATATCATGCAATAAACGATACTTTACTTAACTTCAGTGGGCCTAGACAATTTACCTAACAATCGATGTCGAAAGCTATAGTAGAAAAGTCCAAAAATGTATGTAAGGGTTTGACACCTTACCTTAGATATGTCACGTGATCTGTTTCGAAGTTTTCCCTACGAATCTATCAATTGTTTTCGATTTTTAACCATGGGAATGCCAGTTGGCTACTGTTTTGTTTCTGTTACAAATATCACATCTGCCCAACAACCTACCTACCAAGCTACCACAAAGGACTAAAACATACTTGAACACTGCGTTCCCAAGACGTTAGGTCCTCAGACGACATGTCTCCATGTACGAGAGTTGCCAGTAATTCCGACGGCTTGTACTGTACGAACCGTTACACAGGGTATCTTGTGGTTTTCAGACATTAACGTGGACGAGTTTGCTCGCAGGTTCTTCGACCTCCTGGGTCCTAGAACCAAGAATGTGGGAGAACTTTCTTCAAGGAAGATGAAATGACACTATTTCAATTGTTAGTTTCATATTTCTACTGTAATTAATAATTTTATTAACAGTCGTTTGATCAAAAGCAATGAAAACTTATTTTACTATAGACTCAATAGTTTTTATCGGTTAGTTAACCCGACTTTTAGTTTGACGAATTCATTACGGATGTAAGTGGGTTAACTACGAATCTTAATTGTGTTGGAAGAACACATATCTGAGATTAGCAATAATAGAAAAAAGAATTAGAGTAAATAGTCAAGTAATTATTTATTTCAAATTTTGACTACGATGTAGGTATGTACAATGTACATACTCCTGAGAAAGATTAAACTTGATGGTAAAATAGGTAGATTCTTATTGCTTTCTGTGCCTAAAGGTTTACCCTACCTCGATATAATTTGTACTTAATGTAAGCATGTATTTTTTATTTAATTTATTTGTTATTTGACTGTAATGTTTACTTTGACTGTGTAGGTTGATTAATGTAATTTGTTTATCTCTATACTATTATTTTTTTATTTGACTATAATGTTTAATTTGACTGTGTGGGTTATTTAATTTAATTGTTGTGTACCCAATTATGTACCATTTTAATACCATTTTTGACGTGTATCACACTAATATTATAAATGCGAAAGTTTGGATGGATGTATGGATGGATGTTTGTTACTTCTTCACGCCAAAACTACTGGACGGATCTGGCTAAAATTTTGCATACAGGTAATTCTAATACTGGAATAAAACATAGGCTACTTTTTATCCCGTAAATCTGTTCCCGTGGGATAAAAATCCTTTTAATGTTTCCATAGGAACAACGCGTGCGAAGCCGCGGGGCGCAGCTAGTATCATCATATACCAATAAATGAATCTGAATCTGAGCTTTTTACGGTTCCGTACCCAAAAGGTAAAACGGGACCCTATTATAAAGTTACCAGGCTGTATCTCATGAACCGTCATAGTTAGACAGTTAAATGTTCACAGATGATGTATTTATGTTGCCGCTATAACAACAAATACTAAAAAACAGAATAAAATAAATATTTAAGGGCCCACACAGCAAACGTGATTTTTTTGCCGTTTCTATAGATACGTACCCTTAGTCTGACTTGCGACTTCCCTAGCAGTTGACATTTTTGCAATCAGTCATACTCTTTTGGTGCATCAAACTGCAGCACAGAACTACTGGGAATGTTCGGGATCTTCGGCTACGGCGTCGGCCAGTCTCAAAGGAGACCATGGACGAAGGATATCCTCATCTCGCCAGCCTATACTTATTGGTATAAGTGTGTATGATAGTGACTATTCCATCATTTTTATAAAAATTAACTACATAATGTTATTTTTATAACACAGTACGCAGGTACCTATTTATATATTACCCGAGTGAGTATGCTAGTTTTACATAAACGTACTTAAAAACACCCCTCAATTTATATTAATTTTAAGCCGTGTAAAACATCAAAATCAATTAATTTCCCACGTACCCATGTCATGTCTGCTATAATTTTAATTCAATGCCAAACTTCAAACCGAGATGACAGCTGTCATAATTCTATATTACTCAACAAAGGCGGTAAGTTTTCCCGCGTAAATAAGTCTTGTTGGCACGTGGTGGTTGCCAACTGCCAGATGTCCTTGACACTGACAATGTCAGTGTTACTATGATTTCTGGTTCTTAGAAAACATAGATACACTAATTTTTACAGTTAGCAGACGTGATTTTACGAAAAGTATCAAGTCAGCAGCCCATTCAACCAACACATTTTAGGACTAAGGTACAAAATATGTATTTCTAGAATAAAATCATCGATATAAGTAAAAAGGGTCTGTCCTACAACACTTCTTAGACATTACCCTGAGTGGGGTTCACGCACTATTCGTAACAAAAACTCCACACTCAAGCCGGCTTTTGACTATGGGATGTAATATATTGCACACCTAGATCAAAACTAGAAAAAAATAAAAAATCATATTTTCAGCAGAAAAGACCTTTATCTTCAACTTTTATCACTAAAACAGCTACGAAACGAAAAACATTTATGGTGAATTTTGCCCTAAATTTATAAAAATGAAAAGATAGCTATAAATTAAACCTCATCGGTTAGTTGATTCAACGATACTAGAACAAATAAAATTATCTCGAAGAAAAATTGCAAATCACTTCATTAAACCCAATACCACTCAAAATAACCAAATTTTCTACAAAAATCGTACACACTTTACTGAAAAATACGGTATTTTGATTCGTCCTTGTTTTGATGATACATATATTGCATACCATGGTCAAAAGCCGGCTTAAAGGTGAGAAAGAAGGAGAAAATTAGGAACCTATGCTTTATAGTAGGTTATATAGGATAGACGTTGCTGTATAGACATCGACCAAAAATTTGTATAGACGTTATTCGAAAGACGAAGAGATGTATGTATACAAAAGGTATAACATAACACAAGCTCTGCTTAGGGTGGGGCTAGATAATGCTGTGTGAATTGTCCAGTATTATTTATTAGAAAAAAAGTCTTGTAACCCGTGAATTGAGCATCCCGCTCTCAATTCTAGATTCGTCTGCATATGATTAAAGTAAACAATTGAAAATGTATCGATACCTGTGTGTAGAAGGACCAGGAATAGCATTGAACCACCCCTGGGGGGTTATAAATGTCAAAAAATTGTTCGACCAGACTGAAAAAATGGCGTTATATTTGGGCTCGTCAAATTAGTGAGAAATTAGAAACCTTGCACAGTAGGTACATATGTACCATGCAAAAGTTAGACATGACATTCCAATAACAACCTCTTTCGTACGCGAAAGACGCCTTTCCCTCTATCGAGTCCTATTTTTTTATATTTGCTTTCGATAGCTTTCGTGACACTGCGGCCATAATAGGCCTATTGTGATCGCCACTTTGTGTGCTCAGCTTTGAAGCTGCGGCGTTCATAATTCCCCACTAACCCTTGCTGGGATCTGTAGTATTTTTTTCGGAGTGATGTCTTTTAGCTCATCTGGACTGTGCAGGTGCTTTCCCAGATACAGTAAACTCATACTAATGGAGAGGAGCTTCCTCCACCTCCTTGCAGAATCTGTAGGATTGTGTGTCGCTTAGCCCCAGTTTGAACATGATTTGGTGAGGCGACAGTGATTTAGTTAGGGCTCTTGTCATGATGAGAAGGTTACTTCTGCTTAGTGCTAGGATTCGGCGTACCATTGTTCTCGTCCTCGACTGCGACATCGAGTCCTAAGATAAATAGGTCTCATTTCAATGATTTCATTGCGCCGTGAAACCGCTTGCTATTTTACAGAGCAGGGAATTTTCTTTGAAATACTTCAATGTAGCAGACACTGTAAAAATGGACATTTGACATTTCCCGTGGAGAAGTTACGATGGTCTGACGTTGACAACGACAGTGAGTGACAGATGGCCGGCTCGGCAGAATATAGGGGACGCACGAAGCCTCGGATAAAAACGTAAAATATTATCGGATCAGACTATTGGGACAACGGAAAAAGCAAATTATATGTATTGGAAATTTTAGATAAAGATAAAGATATTTATTTGCAAAAACATGTGTACAAAAAGGTGACAGATAGTAAGAGAGAAACCACATGCTTGACCGATTGGCACCGGTATGCAAAAATGTTCAAGAGATGACCTGCAGCGTTAAAAACTTTATCATTAAAAAATTCAGTATTAACTGTAGTAACATTTTGAAATTAACATTATTTTTATTTGCCTTTTAAATGTTGTTCATTCAAGGTTTCTCTACATTTGTTAAATATCTTAGAAGCGAGACTAACAACACTTTTTAATAACATGATGTGATTGTAGTTTCGACTTACAACAACAGATTACCCCGGTTATCTGGGATTATTTTTCTTGGATTATAAACAGATGGGGATTATTTTTTACAAAAACAGCGATTTCCATTATGTAGAGGGACGGAAGTGTTAGAATTTTGTTTTTCAAGAATAGTGGTTTACAACTACTTATCAATAATTTTTATTTTAAACATAGCTTTCATACAACGTTTTTGTAACATAAAAATAATATTTTTAAGCTACAAAATAGAAAAATACCTACAGCGGTGTAGGTATTTTTTTTTTAAATATAAATATATATTCCAATACATATTTGCTTTTTCCGTACATATATTATAATTATACTTACTATGATGCCAATAATCCTCACTACCAACCTGCTGATTCTGTGAGAAGGCGGTGGAAACAACTCTCCATCTCGCCTCTTTCGCCTCGGGACAAATGTGTGTACGATCTGCTGCGGTATAATAAAAAATATCTATCTATGTGGTGTATTGTATTAAGAACATCAGTTATCTCCTCAACCTCAACCTCTACAGCCTATATTGGTCCACTGCTGGACCCCCTGATAAGCACCTTTTTGGCGTTTATCTAATGGAGGGTAATGCCCATAATCCCCACGCTGTGTATGTTGGGGTTTGCAGTTTGGTGGTATTTTAGTTCTGCAGAGGCGCTGCTGCCCGCCCACTGGTGGATATCCGTTAGTCGCCTCTTACGACACCCGCGGGAAGAGTTGGGGTGGCGAAAATTCTAAGCCAGCACCGTACATTAGTTGTCTGCCCAAAATACAAGTTCTGCTTAGGGTGGGGCTAGATACTGCTGTGTAAATCGTCTAACATTATTAAGTATTATGTATTATCCTCTAGGAGAATGTGCAATACCGCAATGGTTTTTGATGAACTATGACCGCCGCTGCTTCGAGCCTGAACACACAAAGTGGCAATCACAATTGGCCGTAGTGATACGAAACGTAAAGCAAATAAAAAAACATGATACCAATACGCGTCGGGTTCCCAGTCCAACTTAATCTGCAGTTACAACCAGCCCATCAACCCAAACTGCTATCATAGAAACTTCCAAATCTCCGCACATGATGAGGCCATCAGAATGCATGCAGTTCTCACTCCACTGTTACTTTTAATGTATGAAATAAAGGTTAAGTTGAGGCTGGTGCCAAGTTGGCAGGGCGGCGTCGGGTGATGACCTGTCATTCATTGACCTTGATTTTACATCCTAGGATGATTTCCCCCCACGTAAGAGAGTTTAAAATTCCGAAAATTGAAAAAGATAAATATTTAATGATGTAGATTGTTGATTGACTTTCGTGAGACATTAGGAACACTTTTCGTGGGACGTTGGTCATAGGTACGTTTTTGAGAAACGTTGGGAATACTTTTAGTGAGACGCTGGGAATACTTTTCGTAAAACTTTGGCAATGAACACGTCTCACGTGAGACTTTGAGAATAACTCCTTTTGTGGTACAAGATATGATTAGAATGTAACTCCAGAGTACTATCTAAATCTGAGTTTATGAGTTTATCTGTTAACCTAGACTAGCGCAAGTGGGCCTAAGTTTAAAACATTTAAGAGGTTAACATTTAGGTATCTTTAGGAAAATTGGTGTTTGTTGAGTTTTAGTTACCACAGAACGAAAAGATTTGATTTTTGACTGTCTAGTTACTCACATAAGGAAAACAAATGTAGTGTTATGATGTTTTGGAAGGACGTATGTAGCCATTGATTTAAAAAGGGAAGATAGGTTACGTTCTCCCAGCGCTTACTCAAAAATTGGCATATGTTACAACTACACGCAAACACATATTCTCACAGTTATATTTCCAGTCCTGTGCAATACTAAAGAAGAACAAAGACGGAAAGACGTACCTAAGACCGAAGTGAGACCGAGACAACAATATTTCACGCGAATCACGACCGCCCGTACCGCCGGTCCGACGGTGACTGGGGTGGGAGCACACAATTTACACAATATGAGGTTGCCATTTTCGAGAAACTAGTGCCTCATCTTCCCTTTTTAATTAATCAATGTATGTAGCATACATTTTTGAAAAAAAAATACATCTTGCCTGATCTAACCAATATAATAGTAGGATAAAATGGTGCACAATGACATTTTCAGTCTAGTCTAGTTCATAAAATGGATAGTAAAATCGTATCGTTCAGAGATAAATATAATTACTTTTAAAGTTTTTCAAAGAAAACTAGCAATGATTATATCGACTGTTTAAACAGCTGCCGCGGCTTCCTAGCTAGCATTATCTCTAGCGGAAAAGCCGTGAACGTTCAAACGGAAACGAATTTTGAAAACAACAAGTCACTTAGTTTTTCACGCATTTTCCTCCAAAAATACTTCCTAACGACACGACAGCATTACTCAGCCATCTTGTCGACCTTGACGCTATGATTAACATTTCCCATAAGAAAGAAATGATTTATGGGATATACAGTTTCTCATAGACTGCCGACGCATACTAATGCCATAGACAAGGCATAGCTAGTTTGTTTAGGGAAGATTTGCTTTTGATTTGACTTGTTCACGTGATTTCTACACTTTTTTCTTGTTTTCTTTGTCAATTTTCCTCAAAAAACAAAGTACACACCTATACATTAAAAAACACGTTTCCTGGTTTTTTTTTTAACTGAACAAATCATATAATCAGGTAATACACTTACAAAAACAGGTGAATGATTACATATTTTTTTTTATAAACAAAAGGTGCTCAAAACTGACGTGTGAAAATGGTGAGACCAAAGCTCTATGCAATGTTTTTGGATCATAGTGTCCAAGGAAGTTTCTATGTTTATGTTTTCTATGTTTGTTCGTATTTATAGTGCGTTTTGTCCAAGCTCTTTAACATCTAGCCTGTGGCAATAGAGAATAGACAAAACGGAAGCGGACTGAAATACAAAATAAATCAACGAACTCTATGGTGTCTATAAAAATGCTGTAAAATTCTCGGCATAAAATTTTGTATTGAAAGAAATATGGTTTATGTAGACTGTTCGCTTTTATTTTCGGGAACAGAAAATTATATTTTATTAAATAAGCTTTGGTTCTGTATCGTGTAGTTATGTTGCCATATATCTCATGTTTTAAACCTTTGAGTTTTGTTCCAATCATTAGATACTACTACCTACTCAAGGGGGTAGATTGGATAGGCATGGAAAAATGTGTTGCCACTCGGAAAATTCAGAATACAACACAATAAAGTTTATTACGCAGTAAGAGGCCCTATTTCTCATTTACCCTCAGAAACACAGAGGCAGTAAAAGAAAGAGAACTGTAAATAAAGATTGAATGAATTTACTGCTTCTGACAAATTGATGGTGTAGATACAATATCGACATTTATGTATTTCGTTTTGTTTGTATAACACGTATAGTATACAGGGAATGCTCTAATGAATGATTTGGATTTTGGAGTTTGTTATGTAGTAATAAAAGATGTAGGTAATATTAATTATTGCCAAGCAAATTTCAAAAGATTTTTCCTGTAAGCGTACTATTTCAGAAATTTGTACTTTTGGTTTATTATAAAAAATTATTGTGCTTTTTACTCCTAGGTATAATTTCGACAGTGTTGCCAAACTCGTAGTATCTTAAATGCTATGACTTACCGATGATGCCGTCGCGCCACGTCACCTGAAATCCTTAATTTAAGACTCACACAGCATCCTAAGACCTAAGACCTAAAAACATGTTTTAAGAATCCTAATAAATATTACTGACTTTAACCCTTGCTGTCCCACTAACTTTCTCAATGATCAATAAGTTCCTAAGTTCCTCCCTAAACTTTTTTTAATCCGATGCTAAAACATCTTAGCATTCTAGATTTTAATCAAAAGACAGACGCAAATACTTCACAAACGTAGGCTGTAGCCATCAATTCAAAATTTTAATATCCATTTTGTCCATTAGTAAAATAATAATCCATTTACTCCATTAGCTAAATGGATACTCTTTGATCAGAGTTCGAAAATTAAAAAGAAGTTCGGAAAATGAAAAATAGAACGTGCATCATTCTTGCAGGGGTGCATTCGGGAGACATGCACATAATAAATTAATTAAATAATAGAGTTGTGATCAGAAAAAAAACTATATAAAATATTAAGATACTCTTTAGAGTATGTTAAGACAGTATTTAATAAACATTTATGTTTTTTTTCTGGTCACAACTAAGTATGACATTGACAACAAAACACACCTCTTTTCAATAGACCATTATTTGTATTCCAATTACAATCTAAGACTTTAAAAATGTTATTTTATTCGTTTCGTTTCCATTGAAAAGAGGTATAAATTGTAAGAATATTTACTTCTTGCGTGTATTGTCTTGTATATATTTGTACATTGATAACTTTTAGTAGTTTTCCCGGAAAATCAGGAAAGTAGTCGCAAAAGAAATGGTACTAGATGGATTACGAAAACAAAAGAATAAACTTTTATTTTCACGCAACAAATAAACATTCGGAACTAACAACATTATACAAGGGTTATCAACATTAACAGTTAGTGATAAACATTCAAACATCGAAAGTGAGAAAAGGTGAGAAATAGAAATAAACACACGATAGAGAGGGATAGAAAACATCGAGGGGGTACAAAACATCGAGTATATTGTTTGGAACACCGATGCGACGCGGATTCGCACTGCGACAGCCGGCCGGGTATTTTTGGCCTATTTGGTCATTTTTCGGGAAATTAAAAAAAAGCGATGCCGATGTCACATTTGGTTCCAAATTTAAATAAATACGAAGATTGGAATATAATTTTTGCATGCGTAGCGTAGATACTTTGCATTCCCCGATTTTTTAATATTGGTTGAGATTTTCGATATATTTTTCTTCTTCTCTCGTTTTATTGTCACGCACGTTGTGTTTAGGTAAAGTTTTATTTACGATAGTCGTAATTCCTGAAATTCAAAGTTATCTGAATCCGAACGTAGATTCAGTCACCATAATAAAATGTCTGAAATAAATACTTTTATTTACGATTATTTAAACTTATTTAGCAAAACCCAACGATACAAAATATAGCATAGTTTATGCAGTAGGTAGATAGCACTCGAGTTAAATTAAATTAGAATTTCAGTATCGTGGAATTGGAATCCGGCTGACACGCCGCCGGCGAAGATACGTGGAGGTTCCACCTTGGTGCTTTCGGCCTGCTTGCATTTTCCCGGTTAAATAGCCACCTGAGCTTAGAATTAGAATTTGTATTGTACAAGGCGAGGTAGGCAGGTAAATTGGGTTCATCTGGTTTAAACTAGTTTAGTTTTGATTTGACACTTTGGAATTTAGTTTTTATTGTTTCCGGGTTCAGTAACAAAATACCCTTGAATTAACTTTTTAATTCTCCTTCTATTTTATTATTTTTTTCACTTTTGCTGATTTTAGAGAAAACGAATATATTTTATTACTTTTTGTTTCGATTTCTATTATTTATCTGAACATTTTTATATGTATAGAACTGTTTTAACAAAAATAAAACAACATATTATTCAAAGTTGTTCCTTGCATTTTAACATTTTTCTGTATAAACCGAACACTACAAATAACTAGGAGCTACCCGACGGTTTCCATATTAACTATTTCACTGCAGGTAATAGGAATGTTCCACCAAGTGACTTTATTCCCAGTCGTTTGCTAATGCCGTTTGCACTGCGTTATTCCAACATTATTTTGCCTCGGAATTTACTTTTCATTTGCACAGTGAAATTTAATATTGTGTTTTGTTTAGCCTAAGTTTCCATAGCGATGAAACTATTTCAAATAAGCTACAGAAATGGAACAGACTTTGTAGTGTACAATATACTAAAGTAGGTACTTAAAAGCCTCTAGGGCAGCAGTGCATAGGTGTGCCCTGTAAAGGTTAAATTCATGCTTGATGAAAAGGTTTTTGAATTTCGGAAAATATTGTGTTCGGAATTTAAACACTGTTTTTCTTTTGTTTCCTGCCAGATGCTCTGAGTTGTTTTAAAAAAAGGTTTATTAATCGAATAAAATAAGTTAGATTTTCGAACATTGATTTAATGTTCGAAACCTTCAAAAACCTTTTAAAATTCGTACCTGCGCGTAGCCCGTTTTGTATATAAATTTTTTACCATAAGAAGAAAGTTAAACGGTAAGTATCCTTTTTGTATAGTTAGGTATTTCAACAGCTTGACTTTTTTGATTTCATAAGCAGTGGTAAATCGATATTATAAAACCTAAGAAAATTAAAAAAAAAAACTTTATTGATCTAATAACTCATTTATTTAAATGAACTGTATACTCCTGTCCCTAAAAATACCTACCTACCTAACCAAGTAGATAAGCTGGGTAGAGTCAGCAACCAAAGTAATTCAAATATCGGCAGATCAAAGAGCAATAACAATCCAATTTAATTTAAAATTTGACTGGTCGATGTCCATAAAAAACAACATTTCGTAAGTAATTAATCCTCGGGTATTGTGTTATTAATTTCCCAATATTTCATCAAAATATCCCCAAGATGACGTAAGTACTTACCTAATAAAGAAGTAAAAGTGATTGATGATTTTAGTTATCGAGTAAATTGTATTGTTTATATTTTAGTTTGTTTATAATCATGATCAAAATCTTAATAGTAGGTAAGTTTAGCCTCGAAGAAATCTTCGGAACTCCATGTTTAAAATGCATAGGTTTTGTATAATAAAACCTTATTCTACTTTAGCTGCGAACTCTACATAGGCTCAGATAACCAGACATTAGATATAGCTAGGTATGTAGGTAGGTATAGGTAGTTCCTTTGATCCCAGACAGAGGGTGAGATCTGAAGGGAGAGTACCTGATACTGACAAACAAATTGAATTGTAGAATCTAATATAGGTAAGGGATATACGAGTACCTACGTTATGTTATTATTAACTTCATAGACATACAAACGCAGACTGTATAGCCTGCGTTATAGGGCAGTTATTCGAAATATTCAAGAAAGGTAATTTGACTACATTTCCCACGTAGCAAAATTTGCTATCATTTATTTATTTTAAAAAAATATAAGTAATACTGCATACACAGAAAACAAATAATACACAAATGTCGGAAAACCTTCTGGCCTTAGCCCATTTTTTTGCGTAAGTACTATTTGATCAGTAGAAGAAACGCAGATCGACATAAAAAAGTCTTCGTTTAGAGGGCCCATTTTTTAATGACTGTACAGTTTTTGACAAATCTGAGGATGAAGCTGATTTTTTTCTAAAACTATCATTTTCCTATAGCAACATCGGTTAAGCTACCACCCTTTACCCCAAAAAGCCACCCTATATACTTAGAAACTCACGTTCATTTGTGCACATAAGAACTACGTCTATAGCGTAGGTCGTGTTTGGTCGGCTACCGCAAGATTTCTGTGTAAATAGTCCAGCATTATTTATTAAAAATTGCCGACATTCATAAAAATCAGTAAATATTCAAAATATTGGATAATAAGAATCTATTATTTTCTCGTAGTATGGAATAATGTCAATTTTATTTTTAGTTTTTACCAATTCCAAATAAATTTTCGTTCACTACGAAAAATAAATACCTGCTAGGACGAAATATATTTTGAATAAACAAAGAACTTATATTATACTATGTTTCTGACGGCTGTCATAATACTGTTTAGAGGAAAGCAGACTCTTCTCATTTAAAAAAAAAGAACCTACACTATAATTCAGTTTCAAAAACAGGTTACTGGTTGAAAATAATTACAACCAGTTTTCCTACCACAATCGAACTTACAACCTCTGCAACTCAACCGCTAAGCCAGGCGTGTCGAAAATGCAATCTTTCGTTAAATAATCTCGTAACTACAATCCTTTTCTCGTTCAAACTTATAAAGCTTCTAAAATAAACATCTTTAATAATTTAAACACAAGCCTCAGAGCAATATTTCATTCCACTCATTACAAATTTAAAATAAGAAGGAAAAAGTATTGCCATATTGTACAGATAAAATCTCCCATTAAAGTAGATAGAACTGCAGATACGAATGGGCGTTATGCTACAATGGCGTAGTTTCCCTGCAGTTGCTTACATCTTCCCTCCCCATATCGATTTACCACCACTTACAAATTCTATAAGTCTTTCCCGATGTGACTTGCTTTTTGTCTATGGCTTTTTACTTTTTTTGGCAGACTTTCGTATTTCCACGCGCGTTTGATTTGGTTTAGCTACTCGTGAACATGCGTAAACTAAACTTGAGTTTTCTAATGCTTGTGTTTACAAGAATTATGTTATAAGTTTGTCCTTGGCATGCTCAAATTTTTGAACGCAATGGAAATTATGTTCTTCTATGTATATAATTTGTAATTTGCATTATGGAATTTCCCATTTTATTTTAACTGTGATTGAGTAATTAGGTAACAGCCTTGGTTAGTTCGCGAGTAAAAGCTCGGATTTTCTTTTTAAACCAAATGAAGGCTTTATGAAATTCGAATACGTTTTTTAAAAATGTCAAATCTATCAATGACATCAATCAATAACAGATTTATTTAAAAATAGAACGCGATTTATGGATTGAATTACCTAACGTAAAAGTGTTTTTACATTTAACATTGTTCAGTTTAAAGTTTACAATAGCCAAACAAAAAGCTGGCCATGAACGCATCCACGTGTTTTACCCTCAGGTGTTTAATGTACCTACCGATCGCCCTCCATGAATGGGAGCAAGGAAGTTTACATTCTTCATTCTTCAACACAAGAAGGTTTTACTCGAAATATTTTGGCTGTTTTATCGATTCTATTTTCATGGTGTCGCTGAAGCCATGTATTTTTTGATAGTGTAAGTAAAATAATGCTAAAAGCTCTACAGTGATTAATGACGCCTGAAAGTCATGTAAAATAATGTTTTTATATCTTCGAAAGTGATTCACAAAACAATTTAGAATTCTTTTCGTATGATTCGAAATTTCGTCCAACGATGTTGTTGCCTTGAGCTTTTTTAACATCTTTATTTACAAAGTCGGGTAAATACAATCGATTTCACGTTTTATGCTTCGTAAACATCTATTTTCGTGGAGCTTTAAGCTTTTGTTTTATTTTTGCGGCTTTTGGGTTTTAGCTTATTTTTGTAGGGTAACATCGACTACGGAAAATACCCCATCGAACATCAAGCGTACAACAACCAAGCTTTACGGTCATGACATTTCGTTCTGAATTCAAATACACATATTTGGTAGGGGTGCGACTAGCGATCAGGCATGTTTCGTAACACATTCATCTCCGAACTTCACCAGGCAGCTCCCAGAACTGACCTCCATCGATCTGTTTACTCCGTTTGTTTTCACATCCTCCTCCATCATTTATAACTTCCACGGTCCGTTCATATCGATTTTTCCGTTCAGCCACGTGGCGTCAAAACGTCAGAAAGTTTATCTTTAAAAGAAAGTCGGGAAGTGGTCACAATCACGTGGGTCCGATCGATCTGACGGCTAAATCGTACCGAAAATACCCGGGCGGCAGACGCGGCTCTGGTAAGCGACAGTAGCTCACAACATCTGTTAATATCATCATTGTTAATTACATATGGGTTGTTGTTAATATATTGTAGCCACCTGTCCCGAGGAGGGCGCTTGGAGGTATGTCGCTACGTCGTCCACCATGCAGGCGCGCGGAAGGTCCGGGAGGAACATAATACGTCAGAAAGAGCGCATTTCGCGAGTGGGGAGCGCGGCGCCCCGCGACCGACTGGCGAGCAAGCGTCCCTCACCCCGCCTGCCGCCTCCGCCCGCGCCCCGCCCCGCCCCGCCAGGGCTGCCCCCTCCTGCTTTTCCGGATATTGCAATTAATGTTGATGGAAATGTTTGCTTTTTGACGCAGTCATAGATAGCGGGAATTAGGATGTCTTTACCGTTTGTGGGTTTTGGTAGGGGAATTAGGTTTTATAACTTGATTTTTGATAAGACTAGTCATTTCGTTTTATTGTGTTTTACATTTAATTTGTAAGAATTAGATTAAAGTTGACCTAATTTTATTATTGCCTGGTTCTAATATAATTTTCGTTGAAAAATATGAAACTCGTGTAGAATTTATGGGAAAAAATTGTACCTTCTAAATTTTTATTTAAAAAGAAAAACCTGTTTGCATCACGTTTACGTGACATAAAATTAATTAGAGTCTCTTTACTAAAACCCCTCATTGGTCGTGAAACTTAAAAATATTTCACAAAAAAATATACGAAAAAGGCCTATGCAATTTTCCGGTCTGCCAACCCTATCCCACTACGTCGTAATGCATTCGCGGCACTCGCAGCGCTCGGCGCCACTCGGACCCGATCGGTAAGCGTTCGGCTCTCCTCGGAAAGCTCTTTCAAATTCGGAACGTAGACATGACATATCTTTTTCCTCAACCAATCGCAAACCCTACCATATTTCGATGAACTAAAGCTGATAATCGATTAAATAATAAAAACTTGAAGTGCCGTCTTCGACTTTCGAAATATCCTAATTTTACCCAGAACGCTTTTATCGTTATAAACTTTATTGCGGTAGTATAAAAGTTATATTTGTTTGGTTGAGTTTTTCAGCTGACGCGTCTGTAAGTGTCATATAAATCGTGTGTGTGTGAGTTGAGTTGTACGTGTGGGTTAAAAACACATCTCGGCAGAGATTTTAGGCAGAATCTGTTCTTGATGATAATGTTTTTGTCTATAATTTAATTTCTGATGGTTCTTATCTAAAAGACTAATTTCTGTGTTTCGGCTTTTACTAATTCCAACTTATGTTCTAACGCTGTGTGGTGTTGGCTGAGAATTTGCACCACCCAACTCTTCTCGTGGGTGTCGTAAGTGACGACTAAAGGATATCCACTCGGGGGCGGGCAGCAGCGCCAGAACAATTATACCACCAAACTGCGATCCCCAACCCGCATGCCCAGCTTGGGGATTATGTGCATTATCATGAATCTCCATGAGATAAACGTCAAAAAGGCGCTTATCAGGGGGAGACCTGCGTCCAGCAGTGGACCAATATAGGGCTGTTGAGGTTGAGGTTATTCCAATTTTTATTTTTAATGTACCTACTTATTTTGGTAAAAACAAGTAAGTAAGATATCTTAATGAAAATATACTATTTATTACCTTCAGTTAAAAAAAAGACGTGTGGCACTCGGGGACTGCCGCGGTAAAGCTATTGCAATGCCATCTAGAGGCGAGTTGCTGAACTAAAGAGACAAACGTCAAGGTTTTTTCGTTACGGAATTTCTGGATTCGGTCCCCGCGCTCAAGGCCCGCGATAGAAGCTATGCAATAGCTTAAAAACATAATTTTTGTTGTACTTATGAAACAATTAAGACTGAAAAATTGGACTTACTTAAAAAAACAAAGTTATGCACTTTTTTATATTAAAAAATACACGGGATTTCTTGAAATCACTTTTACAATACATCAGTTTCACCATACATAGGAAAAACATTAAAGCAATACTACAAGAAAATAAAAAGATCTCAACGCACAAGCTACCCATATCTCGTAGCACCTCTACGCCGTAGCGCAGTGCTACGCGCTACGACCCCTGCGTAGCTGCTACGAAGCTACGAGCTATCTAGTAATAAGTTTGTTGTTGTTGAATTTAAGATAAGTTAAGTTAGTAAAGTAAAAAATATGTATTCTAACAAATAGATAGATATAACTCTTTAATGTACCACACAAACATAAAATACAATACAGAAGGCAATGTACTGAAATCAAGGAAGTACAAAGGGCGGCCTTATCGCTTGGAGCGCTCTCTTCTAGGGAAACTTGGGATAGACTGATGAACAATATAGACGGTGACACTTTAAAAAACTGAAGGAAAGAAAACAATAATAATATACCTATACTACTTACTACAATACCTAACATTTTATAAAGAGGAAAGGTTTGGTTGCTTGTTTGTTTGTATTAAATAGGCACCGAAACTACTGGACCGATTAATAACATTCTTTCACCATTAGAAAGCTTACTTTTCAGGGAGTGACATAGGCTATATTTTATCCCGGTATTCCCACGGAAACGGAAACTAGTAAGTTTATTAAGGTTCGCAAGAACATTTTTTTCTAATAGATAGAGAAAATAATTCTAGTGTGGAAAGATATGTGAACAGATAAAAAGCTAATTTATTTCACTCTCAGTACTAAATTATGTTTCACTAGTATGCCTATGTTTTATTCCAGGATTAGAATTACCTGTATGCAAAATTTCAGCCAGATCCGTTCAGTAGTTTTGGCGTGAAGAAGTAACAAACATCCGTACAAACTTTCGCCTTTATAATATTAGTGTGATGTATCGTTCGGGTAAACACCCGTAACAATTTTCTGCAGATTATACAAACATTTGCAAATACTACAAACAATTGCCCTGCGACGGGAATCAAACTGAAACCTTCTGCATCTCAAGTTGTTAAAGTCTTTGGGTTATTTATGTAGCTGATTAGCTATGTTATATGTTTTAATAAGTTATGTGTATTATGTAAGGGCGGTGCAGTGTAATGTTATTGCAGAGGCGGCGCGGTGGCGCGCGTAGAGTAGTTACGGGACAGAGAACATTAAACTTATTCCTCACAAAATCAAAATCAAAGAAAAATTGTTTAATTTCTTGAATACAATAAATGTACTCATAGAATTGATCACATTTTATTATAAAATTATACTTATATTTATCCGTATTAGTTTAATTTTATACAGTACTAGCATCGATCAAAAATTTCGCGGGGGGCCGGCGTAATTTTTGATCGATGCGTATTAGTGATATTTTTTATTTCAGTCGCTTCGATAAGTAGACTAAAGTCAAGATACGACTAAGAAAAAAAGCCTTGTCTGTCAGAGTCAGAGCCAAATCGTTAATTTTTTTAGACTTACAAAATAAGCACTAAGACAAGTCAATTGTTTTCTATATAAACAACTGGTTGATATAGTCCGCGTGATTTTTTTTTTTCGCGGATTGTAATTCGCGTACCTAATCGTAACTTCTACAAGTGTGTGCAGCTTTATACAATTTCATATGTTGAAGACTTATGAAATTGTATAAAGCACAGAAAAAATCGCGTGACAAATATCCGCTGCGATAATAATGCGAGAATAAGCCTTCGATTTTTACTGAAGAGAATACCTATAGCGATTCATAACAGTCTTCTAATTTGTATGAATGTTTTTTTTTTGCTTTGCTCTGATTTGCGTACGTACTAGCAAACTTTAAGGTTAGTAACAGTGTCATTTTATTATGGTCTAAAATACTAAGCACAGCAAACTACGCGCTGTTTGTAGGAACTTGGTATAAGGCGTATCTTAATATTTAATTTATTATTTGTCTATTTATTGTTCACAAAAACGAAAAAAAAAGCCAATAACATTATGTTTTTTAACACAGTAAAGTAAACGTAAACATAATAGTCAAGTTTTTGCTTAGAAAAATGGGTGTAAGCCGCCAAACGTGTCTTACCAGGGTTGTTTTGATGAGTTTCTCTGAAGTTACTCTACTCTGTAAATAATCAGGCGGCAGTAAATCTAATACACGAGTCGCAAACCCAGCGGCGTATATTATATTATGCACTGGCAACCCGGCCCGGCTTCGCACGGGTAGCAGAGCAGATTTATAGATCTCTTCTAGAGAAATCAGTCCGTAATACAATGTTTTCATATTAGTTTACGTAATGTGTTACGTTTATTAGTTTATGTGGCGCAAGCAAGCTAGCATGATTTTTTCTGAAAAAAACATTTTTATATTTTATGAATGCGTCTGCCCGCGGCTTCGCACGCGTGTGTTTAGTATAATCAAGTATCCTATTGTCTAAGTTAGAAATGTTCTAAATGTTCGCCAAATTTCATCTTGATCTGCTCAGTAGTTTAGGAGATCTTGGGTAACAAAATATAGCTGTTGTTTGTTTTAAATGTGTGTGGTGTATGTGGTGCTGGCTTAGAATTTGCACCACCCCAACTCTTTCCGCGGGTGTCGTAAGAAGCGACTAAGAGATATCCACCGGTGGGCGGGCAGTAGCACCACCTGCAGAACAATTATACCACCAAATTGCGATCCCCAATCCTCATGCCCAGCGTAAGGATTATGGGCACTACCCTCCATGAGATAAACGCGAATAAGGCGCTTACTATGGGGAGGCCTGCGTCCAGCAGTGGACCAATACAGGCTGTTGAGGTTGAGGTAACAATATAAAATTAACATTTCACAAATTTTCGGCTATATAATACCTACTAGTTTATGTCGGCAGCTTTGCACGCTTTGTTTCTATGGCAACATTTAAAGGTAATTTGGGAACTGAGTTATGGGATAAAAAGTAGCCTATATATTATTAAATTCTTAGAATTATCAATATGCCGAATTTCCATGCATAACGTTCAGTAGTTTTCGCGTAAAGAGGTAACAAACTTCCATCCATTCATCCAAACTTTCTCATAATATTAGTGTGATGTGATTAGGAGGATATTCCAAAACCTTCTTCATAAATTACTCTGTCTATTTCTGAAAACCGTATGAAAATCTGTTGCGTGATTTAGAACGAGTTAGTGGATAAACAGACAGACAGACACGAAGAGCAACTTTGTTATACACTATATGTATAGAGAATATATGTAAAGATATTATATATTAGGACTTTAGGAGCTGCAGTTAGCTGAGATCTGATTTCCAGAGCAATGTATTGTATTTCTAGTTCGTTGGGTTCTGCCTTTATCCAGTTATGTGATTGGACGGATTTGCTTTTAAACTTCTACCGTATTAAGTTAAGTATTTACTTAATTGTAGAACGTATGTTTAGGTTTTTTGTCTAACTTTTTGAACGACATGTGTTATCCATCAAATACAAATGGAAAATTCATTTATTTACTATTACAAAAAAGAGGTTATATAGTTTACTGTTGGTCACACTCGGTTCAGAACCTGTATCGCGGGAAGCCGAATTACAAACAGAATTACCTATATTTAAGACTGTGATTTTATTCATACATATACATATACGTACGAAGAATAAAATTATATTGTTTAATGTATAATTAAAGATTATTATAATAATTTTTTCATTGTGTTTTTACTAGCCCAATGTGTTGTTGGTAATGTTTATATTTTAATGTATATAGTGCTTCTTACACAAGTAAAACTATGTACTTACCTATAACCGCTCCAACGAACACGCGCGCCCGAAACGCGCGCCTACTACGATACGCGCGTGCGGTCGGGGTCTACGTAAAATCGCTACTGTAATTTTTTTTCAATGGGGCTGTATAGTGACGGTTGGATCATTCAACTGTTTACAGCAAAAATATACATCAATATGTAAACCTTCACAATTAACTATTCTTTAGACTAAAAAAACTAAAAAACATTTAGAGGTTTATTTTGAACAATCATTGGCCACTTTGGCCACTGGTATCATTTGCTACCACGTGCATTTTAGCTTTATATTAAGGCGTAATATTATACCATGAACGAAGTAGCGGATAATAAGACCCGTAACTTTGTTGCCCATCAAAATCTGAATCTATGGGCTTGATTGATGCTGTGCATTGTCCAGCATTAATTCTATTAACGAGGGTAATTTTTTTTATTTATACAGTTGAATGCAGCAGTTAAATCTAGAAAAAATACCCTTGAAAAGCCTTAATAACTACTAATGATGACAAAAATAAAATTAAAAGAGAGTAACATTACTTTTACATTTAAAACAATAGTTAAGAAGGAGTAACATAACATTTCATCATCATAGTATATAGTGAAAAATTGACTTGTCTAAGTACTTATTTTGTAAGTCTAAAGAAATAAAAGATTTGACTCTGACTCTGACACATCCATCATGTACCTATACCCATCCAACATGTTTAACTACTACTCAACATAATAATAATGCTGGATAATTCACACAGCATTATCTACCCCCAAGCTAAGCAGAGCCTTTTTAAGGGTACTAGTAAACTGATATACTTAATACACTGCATAGATAGATCGTTTTTTTATTATACATACCTACATAGAAAATATCCAGAACGAACTGAGCAAATATCTGCAGATCGTACAAACATTTGTCCCGAGGAATCGAACCCGCAACGCCCGCGACGCAGCCGGACCTTCGCCCGCTGCGCCACGGAGGTCGTCATGTCATTCTATTATTTGTTGTGTTCAAAACGTTTCAAGCCAAAACATATTTAATTTTTTTTTGTGTTATTCTATTATTGCTTGTGATGAGTTGTGTACCTAATAAACCTAATATAAAAAAATACCTGACAAGACGAAGAAAAGACCTGGAAAGCTAAGATGTACCGACTGTATCACGTAGGTCTAGAAGACACCTACTCACCCTTGCCTTGAAGAGACCCAGGTTGTTATTGGTCAGAAGAATAGAAGGAATTATAACAATTAGTAATTATAGCAAACTAGCTGCGCCCCGCGGCTTCGCACGCCTATCTCACGGGAACTGGTTTTGGGATAAAAAGTAGCTTATGTGTCATTCCAGACCTAGAACTGTATGCAAAATTTCAGCCCGATCCGTTCTATAGTTTTTGCTTGAAAGAGCAACAAACATACATACAATGTTTACAAACTATTGCGGGTTTTGACAGAGCCTACACATTTGCATCCCTTGGAGTCGAGACACTAGGTCCGTGGGGTGGCCTCGGGTTTTCAAAAATTATCTGAACGTCTGGTCGAAGTCATACTCATACTCATACTCATTTATTCGCCGTAGGAGCACAAGGCACACTTGGAGACGTCAATTATACAATATAATGATGCTTAAATTATATTTTAAAATTTGAAGCCATAAAACAGACAAGACAGAAAAATAATCAAGTTACTTAATAATTTGTACACATAAAAAAGGTAAATTAATAAATAGATCAGCTGTCAATGGGCGTCGTTAGAGTCATGTACAAATAATAATTATTGGTGCTGCTGTAAAATGGCATTGTCTGTCATTATTAAATCTAAATAATATTAAATAATTATCACAGTAAACTTACCTAGGTAAAATATAGTTGCTAAGAATGCATTGTCATTTGTGGACTAGCCTATGATAGAGTATAGAGGTGTAACATAATCAAAACTTATTCAATGTCATGGACTTACAATATAATAAATTAAAGCAGGTTGTTGTGCCAATGCACACAAGTGACGCGTGACGCGAGAGGGTTCAAGAGCTGGTGACTATCCAGCACAATCCTTGAGTCCACGTTCGTAGCTCATCTTTGATAACCAGCTACGAACATGGAATTTTTTTCTTGCTTGATATCTAGTTACGAGAATGGAATGTACTTGCCGCTTTAAGAAAGCCTTAGATGATTACGTTAATGATGTTAATGCTTGGCCGGATGTCGCCCAGTTCCACACCGACAATAGTATGTAAGAACAGTTAGACTTAGTTTTGATAGGCGATAAACTTGCTAGTGGTTTCTTTTTCACTTCTTCCGCTAGTGGACGAAAAATTGAAGTGAATTAGAGTCAATTGCACCTTATTTCTTGTTTGATAGTAATAACTATTTTATCAAGCTGTTTATATAGAAAAAATGTGACTTATCTAAGTGCTTATTTTGTAAGTCTAAAGAAATAAACGATTTGACTCTGACTCTTTGACGTAGCAATGTTTCGTAGTCAGCGACGAACGTAGTACAAACCTTTCAATTGTTTTCGATTCGCTTCATAGCAAATGCCGGTTAGCTACGCCCCTGATTTCAGCCAAGACGTTTTTATTTCTTGGATAACTAGTTTATGCCGCGACTTTGGACGCGTTCTTTGTATGGAAACGTTTAAAGGCTATCCCATTGCAGTACACACTCAGGATACCGAAGTAGGGATGACTCTTTCGTCAAACTACGATACATTGTTTTAACTATAATATAATAATTTAAAAAAAGCCTTATTATTTCCTTAGTAAAATAAAATACTCAGAATTAATTATAAGTTGAATTTATATGTTTGACACTTCATTTATGTAGAAATGATAAGATTTTAATTGAAATTAATGTGCTATTAAATTATTTAAGGACCTCTCATCGAGTGAAGGCCTCCTCCATTTTACTCCATGCTTTCCTGTCTTGAGTTTTAACTAATAACTAATAAAAAAAAATGATGGTGGTGGATAAGATTGTAAATTTATTAGATTTTGTGGATTTACAAAAAAAAAAAAAAAAAAATGCTTATAGACACCTTCACTACCTTTATTATTAAGTTTAATAGGCACACACAAATGAACCTAATGGCCCTATCAACATTAATTTCAGATATCTAGAACTGTAGATCTAATTATCAATGAGTTAGCAGAGTTTATCTAACGGGCAATAATAGCTGACATATTTCTATGCCGTAACGGCTGTTTTCAAATAACTATAAAATTGGAGGGATTGGTCAAGGGAGAATGGTTTTATTTCGTAAAACAGCTAATAGGGTATATGCATGGTTTTTTTTATCGATTATTTAGGGTACTACATAAACGAAAAAAAATATAACACCCAAAAAAATTAAATTATTGAGGTACAAAACTAAAAGAAAAATTACACTCAATTTCGGGTGATAAAAACGCTGCCATGTTTAGCCATTGCTTTTTACGGGTCATCGAGTCCCCTATGAAAACTCAAAGTCAAAACTTCATGCCCTTACAAAAATGTTCAAGTATGACGTCACGCTTCACATTCCAATAGCGTTGCGTTTAGACATTTTGCTGTTGAGACTTAAAATATCTACTTTTCAATTATTAAATTTCACAATAAAAACATCATAAAATCCAAAAATAAATATACAGATATATTTCTATATCAATAGAGAATACGTAAAAAAATATGAGCTTTTTTGAAGTCACATGCATATACCCTATTGTAAAGCAATTATTAAAAAATGTATGTAATTGAAAGGAGGCGTAGTAAGATAGTTTAATTTTTGGGCTAAAATCTTGGGTTGGGGTATATCTCCCTCGTCCGCATCTAAAACTCGTCCGCGAAGAGATTCGGATGAAATGTCCCCTTCACTTTTGAGGAGGGGTACCTACATCTCGGCCAAATCTATTGCCTGTGGGCCATAGGGATCATAACAATCTATCGACTCAATCCAACCAAAAATCACGAAATCCTCTGTGGTGGTCAATGAGGGATATTCTAATCGCGTACGTTTAACGTTTAACGTTAGCTGTGTGGTGCTGGCTTAGAATTTGCACCACCCCAACTCCTCCCGCGGGTGTCGTAGGAGGCGACTAAGAATATCCACCTGGGGTCGGGCAGCAGCGCCCCCTGCAGAACAATTCTACCATCGAACTGCGATCCCCAACGAGCATACCCAGCGTGGAGATTATGGGCTTATATCTTCAGGGGACGCCTGCGACCAGTATTGGACCAATACAGTCTGTTGAGGTTGAGGTTGGGGTACGTTTAAAAATGTAATCTCCTACAGAGATAGCGGACCAACCGATAATGTTTGTGGCCTGCATTTATCTGTAGAAAATCAAGTCAAACGAGTGAAAATAACTAAGTACCTACCGCTTTCGTTTGTTATGATGTGCCTAGCCTACCCGTACATCTATGGATAGCGTTGTTGACCTACCCATGATAAAACTATTTTGAGGCATTTTAATTAATTTGGTTTAATTCTGTCTGACAATGGGATCCATGAAAAAACTATAAAAATTTAAGTCAGTTTATGGTTTTTTAAAACAAAATAACTTATACCTAGCAGTAACACAGTTCTACGTTGTCCCATACAGCGGACCAACCGATAGTGCCCGCGGGCCCGCACTATCTGGATCATAAAATCAAACGATATAAATGTAGATAAGTGTTTTTATCACGTACAGTACCTACATATATTAAAAATTATGTTTGTTTGATCAATAGATACATTTCCCAATTTCAGACCACTCAAATGAATCTACAAAGACAGTTCTACGTTGTCCCGTACAGCGGACCAACCGATAGTGCCCGCGGGCCCGCACTATCTGGAACATAAAATCAAACGATATAAATGTAGATAAGTGTTTTTATCACGTACAGTACCTACATATATTAAAAATTATGTTTGTTTGATCTATAGATACATTTCCCAATTTCAGACCACTCAAATGAATCTACAAAGACAGTTCTACGTTGTCCCGTACAGCAAACCAACCGATAGTGCCCGTGGGCCCGCACTATCTGGAACATAAAATCAAACAAAATAAATTTAGATAAGTGTTTTTATCACGTACTGTACCTACATATATTAAAAATTATGTTTGTTTGATCTATAGATACATTTCCCAATTTCAGACCACTCAAATGAATCTACAAAGACAGTTCTACGTTGTCCCGTACAGCGGACCAACCGATAGTGCCCGCGGGCCCGCACTATCTGGAACATAAAATCAAACGATATAAATGTAGATAAGTGTTTTTATCACGTACTGTACCTACGTGTATTAAAAATTATGTTTTTGAGATCTATAAATACATTTCCCAATTTCAGACCACTCAAATGAATCTACAAAGACAGTTCCACGTTGTCCCGTACAGCAAACCAACCGATAGTGCCCGTGGGCCCGCACTATCTGGAACATAAAATCAAACAAAATAAATTTAGATAAGTGTTTTTATCACGTACTGTACCTACATGTATTAAAAATTATGTTTTTGAGATCTATAACT
This sequence comes from Eupithecia tripunctaria, assembly GCA_955876795.1. Taxonomy (NCBI): domain Eukaryota; kingdom Metazoa; phylum Arthropoda; class Insecta; order Lepidoptera; family Geometridae; genus Eupithecia; species Eupithecia tripunctaria. The sequence goes on along the minus strand of OY041624.1, from coordinate 1,489,059 downwards.
ACATTTCCCAATTTCAGGCCACTCAAATGAATCTACAAAGACAGTTCTACGTTGTCCTGTACAGCGGACCAACCGATAGTGCCCGCGGGCCCGCACTATCTGGAACATAAAGTCAAACGGGAGAAATTAAAGAGAATAACGGTCAATAACTGAACGGTTTTTGCAGTTTTAAGAAGGGCAGTGGTTCGATTCTGTTTGGTTCTTAGTTACGTAACTACAGTGAGTTTTTTGTTATAATTATTGAAAACTAGCAGCGGCTCGCGGTTTCACCCGCGTAGTTCTAGTTCCCGTTGTAATTCCGGGATAAAATATAGCCTATGGCACTCCCCGAAAAGTAAGCTTTTTAATTATGAAAGATTTTTTTTAAATCGGTCTTGTAGTTTCGGTGCAATACAAACTAACAAACAATCAAATATTATCACTTTATAATATTAGTAAAGATGAAATTCACTTTTTTGCTGATCTGTGTTCATAATCGTAATTATGAAATTATTATTTTACATGGAGTAGATAAACTAGGTTAAATTGTGTAAAAATATATAGCTAAATTATATACTTATCATATTTGTATTTGTCTAAAAAAAGGTTGAGGTCCAAAAGAAACAGTACAAAGAAATCATCACAAACATCCTTGATCATTAAAGAAACTATATGAAATCAAGCCTTAAGCTTGGCTCAAAAATGCTCTAACAGCTAGACGGAATAGATAGTTTAAACTATAATTTCCTGTAAAAATGTCTTCCAGCGCATATTCGCTGCACCCGAGGTGCTAACTCGCTGCCTACATCAAAAGATAATCTTAGGGGATGTAGAACTAAGAATGTATAGATAGGACAATGTTGAACCCCAGAATTGCTGCACTTAGCCCCCTGGCACCGCTGATAACCAGCGCTGATATGACGCTTGTGCCATGCCATCCCAGCATTAAATAGCTGGTGGTATTTTCGTGTTGGATAAAATATAATTTTTGTGGGCACTTATAAGCAATGTATCCGTGCCATTTAGTCATTGATTAATTAAAAAGGGAAGATAGGTTACGTTCTCCTAGCGTTTACTCAAAAATTGGCATGTGTTATAACTACACGCAAACACATACGCTCACAGTTATATTTCCAGTCCTGTGCAATACAAAGAAGAACAAAGACGGAAAGACGTACCTAAGACCGAAGTGAGACCGAGACAACAATATTTCACGCGAATCACGACCGCCCGTGCCGCCGGTCCGACGGTGACTGGGGTGGGAGCACACAATTTACACAATATGAGGTTGCCATTTTCGAGAAACTAGTGCCTCATCTTCCCTTTTTAATTAATCAATGCATTTAGTGGTCAAATCATGTAATCAAGAAAACTAAAATAAGCATTTTTTTAATGTTCATCGCTATAGCCTTATCATATCACTGAATTGACAGCCTCGTTGGTCTAGCGGTATGTATGTTCAACCGCTGATTATGAGGTCTTTGGGTTCAAATCCCGAGTCGAGCCAATAGATGCAATTGGGGTTTTCCTAGCACGAAAAATTCACAGTAGCAGTCCGGAATCAGGAAGTTTGCGGTGTTACATCCCCGTGCCTCGGAAAGCACGTTAGCTGTTGATCCTGCGCCTAACCTCTCCCCGGTCATGTCGGTCTGCCGTCCCATCGGATTATGAGAGTGTCCCTCACTCTCATACATATCATCATCATCATCACATGTTGCACGCACACTTGTGCACTATAATATGTATGTCCTGCGCACCTGGCTTGTCTACCTTGAGACTGGCCGCCATTGCCGAAACTCGGCTAGGAGCGAATGAATTCGGGAAGGGCGTTATTATTACACTATTACCCGAATATATAAGTAGTAGTTATTCAATGCTATTGACACGTATTCTGTGTTGAAAGTTACTGCGGACTGTGATGGACTTGTATTAGGCTTCCGTTAGTGCTCTAACCTTAACCCTAAACAGTAAACAGCTGAGGTATTTATTTATTTATTAAAAAGGAACGCCAACAGCGTATACATAAAGCATTTTGTTATAACTTACTATTTAGGCAGGTTCGCTTATAATAGGCGGACACAACATTGTTACACAATGCTTTCTTAAAAATATTTAAATTATTAAATGAGATCGAAGTTAAACATTATAAATATAGGTAATAGAAGATATGGTTAAACTTAAGAAACATTAATAAACTACTACATAACAAAAATATATATATATTTATTTATTAAAATTGAGGTAAATAGATAAACTATAAAATATGTACGTACGGTCACCGGTCAAACCCCCTTTTTGAAAAGAATATCTAAGACACAGCATAGGTTACTTTAACCTCCCATTCTAGTCTATTCCTAGCTCTACGCCAGTAGGCTAACCGCGTTGTAACACGTTATATAAATTCCTATCCAATATTCACAAATTCCGGAACATTTTAATGTGAGAGCGTGGTGATGCCATCTTTTTATGCATTTAGAAAATAGATTTATAGGATGTTTGTTGGAGAATTATATAAAACTCTTTTCAAATAATTCAAGTAAGTACCTATGGAAATTTAACAACGTATGAATATTTTGCTTTTGCATTAGGTTTATGTAACTATAAAGTTTTATGCAGAGAAAAAGTCTGGACTCTTTACAATTATATCATTAGGGTTTTCGTCACAGACGCAGATTTGATCTAAATATCCTTAGATATGCTAAAATTTACAAACTTACATAAAACTGTTAAAATTATTTAGAGTGTTGTATGAACTGTAGATACTTCGTCCCCAATGTGGGTATTTTCAAAAAAAAATCTAAGTACCTGGTAAGAAAAAAATATGTATTGTTTAAAGTTTCCAGGGGCCTAATTCCACTATTTTTAAAACAAAATGCCATAATGGCGCCATACGATTGAGATAGAGATTGAGTCGTAAATTTATTTGGTATTCTCTTACCATAAGATTACAATCTCTATGACTTATAATAGAGTGTCAATAATGTGGTGGGGCATATAATTATATCATAGATATGGCATAAAGAAAAAAAGATCGTGTTAGTAGAATACCAAAAGGTGTCAATGGCGGTGATTGTAACGCGATAATGAAGCGATAATAGTGTCATAGTGAGGCGATTGTGTTAGTGGAACCAGGCCCCAGTTATTTACTACCATTACTGCAAAGGGCTCTGCTGATTTATTTAGGAATATATAATAATAGTACAAATAACAAAAACAGAATGCGGTGAGACGTATAGAATTAAAATACTGTGTAGAAGTGTGTATTTTTATTAAATATGTCATTATTTTCGTATCGAGCAGAACCGTTCCAAAATATTTGCTTTTTAATCTAAAGAGTTCATCGAAATACATTGGGTTTTGCCAAAGATGTCAAAGGCCATGGCGATTGCGGCGTAAGAATCGACACCTTCAGCGGTGTATTTTTAACCCACTGCGAATGGCAAAGGCGAGCTTAATCCTAAAAAATGGTTTTTTAAAAGGGGTGGGGACAACTGTCTTACTGGCTACTGGCGTCAGCAAAAAATGCTATTATAGTTATTTACTATGCATCAAAAGAAGTTATTTCATATGTTTTTGGTAGTGCCCTAAATTCTAGGTTAGGTTTACCTAGACACTAGGGGCCTCTAAAAATAAAAACCTTTAACTATGAATGTCACCGTCATGGATTCGTGTTAGTTTTGATTTAGATTAAAAGCATCATCATCATATAGTTTTAGGCCGATTTTTGCTACGGCGACTGTATGCCTGGTCTGGCGTTATAACTTAAAAGACATCAATCATTAGGGTGTACGTTTTCTGCACTTTTGTGCGCTCTTTCGTGGCTTGCGTACCCAAGCTTGTTGCTGAACCCTAATAATACTTCTCTTCCAGCAAACCTTTATTGGGAAAGAGAAACAACGAGAGTTATGTTTAGCCTTGGACATTCTTATAGCTGACGAGTATGTAGTAAGTACCTACTATATTTAGTTATTCTGTAGTAGTTACTATGTCGCACCAAAGGCCTCTTCTTCCACTAGAATACTTAGTTAAAATAAATCTTGTATAAAATATAAATACAACCCTTAACCCCAACAGCCTATATTGGCCCACAGCTGGACGCAGGCCTGCCCTTGAAGAGCGCCTTATTGGCGTATCTCATGGGGGGGTAATGCTCATCATCCCCACGCTGGGCATGTGGGTTGGGGATCGCAGTTCGGTGGTAGAATAGTTCTGCAGGGGGCGCTGCTGCCCGCCCCCCGGTGAATATCCCTTGGTCGCCTCTTACGACCCCAGAAGAAATAAGAAAGAGGAAGAAAGAAAGTACATTTATTTGGAAACATTACATAACACACACATCATCCACATCCACATCCACAGCCTGTATCGGTCCACTGCTGGACGCACCTGATAAACGCCTTTTTGGCCTTTTTGCCGTGTGGTGCCGGCGGCATAGAATTTGCACCACCCCAATTCTTCCCGTGGGTGTCGTAAGAGGCGACTAAGTGATATCTTCTGGGGGGCGGGCAGCAGCGCCCCCTGCAGAACAAATCTTCCACCAAACTGCGATCCCCAACCCGCATGCCCGGCGTGGGGATTATGGGCATTACCCCCCCCCCCCCCCCCCCCCCATGAGTTAAACACACACATAACACGACACATTATGTAGAAATAACAGGTGTACAGTCAATGAAGAAATTACATAATAATGAGACAAAGGATAGTAGAACGTATATAAAAGTAAAAGAGCAGGAACATGTTAAAAGAGTGTTATATAAGATAAGGGGCCAAAAGGGTCCCTGTCTCAGCATTATACCGCTACAAGCCGAGGCTGTAACGGCGCTGATTTTCAGACAGGTCCTGGCGTGGTGGCACAAAATTGGAATCGAAGAGATGGGGTGGTGCAATTTCTATGCCAGCACCACACAGCATGGTGGTGTAAATACAACAAACTAAGACAAAAACCCCCGATCCAATGAATCTCTTGAACTCTAAGTCAATGTGCTAGGGGCTTTACAAACCGCTACGAAAGCGCTACGCGTTGCGAGCGCCTACGAGACGGGAGACGGCAAAACTACTAGTGTTGGGGACGATGGCTTTTTTCTATTTTAACCGACTACCGACAGAGGAGGGTTCTGAGGTTGGCACCCTATGTTTATTTGTCTGTATGTTATGTAGCCGTTTTTTATGTTTCCACGTGTTGTTCTGAAACAACTAGTTTGATTTCAACGTTTCATTAAATAAGAGTCTAATTATATGGATAGATAGATAGAAAATTCTTTATTGCACACGTATTGAAGGAAACAACACAAATAGCACAGTGATAAGTGGCAATCTTATCGCTCAAGCAAGACCGATCTCTACCAGACGTGGATGGATAGGATCATTGTAATTAGGTACTAGGTTAAAAAAAAATGCTGGAAAATTCTTATTGCACACTTATTGAAGGAAACAATACAAATAGAACAGCTTAAAAACGAAGTCATAAGTGGCGTTCTTATCGCTCAAAAGCTATCTCTACTAGCTAGCGTGGATGGATAGGATTATTGGATAGTAATAGGGCTTTACAAAAAATAAAAATAAAAAAAAGGATAAAAATCATAATAATAATGCTGGACAATTCACACAACATTATCTTAAAATGAGCACAATCGGTAACGCCGTTGTCGGGTTTTAGTTTATTTTAGCTTGGAAAATAAAATTTTCTATTCGTTTATTAAAAACCAGACGCATACAAAGTAGGTGCAATGCGTTACGTCTAGGATCGTGGTAGAATACTTACTTGCGGCCTCACAGAGGGTTTTTCCAGTTATTCCTTTTCGTTATCATATCACGATACGATACAAATAAAATATTTATCTAAAACCTAAAAAAGTTTACTGTTTAAAATATGTACGTCTGAATACACTTAGGTACATTGAAATTATTGTTAGGTAACGACGTACCACTTACTAGATTAGGTAATGGTTCATTATCTAAATTAGGAAACCCACCTAGAGTGGGATTAGAGATATTTTTTAAAATTTTAAACATTAGAGATGAAAGATTAGGATCTATACCTTGTCCATTTTGAATGAAGCACGTTTGTGAACAAACCGCACATACTTAACCTAAAATTCACTTCGTTGGCGCGTCATTTTATACGTAATTTACATTACTTGTCGATTTTAGATCCTCCCTTCAATAAAAATTGCCTACACTTATACATATATGAAACTCGACGCCAAGCAAGTAAGATTTTGATATTTGTGTCGTAGTTTGTTTACTAACATGCTACATTCAAAATGGATACGGTAGAATTAAAACAATTATTGTACTCGTAATTAATACTTTTCTTTCAGCACATTTCCTTTCCAAAAGGCATTTTTCCGAAGGCTTGTGGGGTGCGTGGAGCCACCACCATGCTCAAAGGTCCACTTCCCAAAACTAATTGTTTCTCCAAGGCCCAAGTTAAGTCTTTGTCTATGTCGCATAAGTAACAGCCAGCCCTAGTGCGAGCGAGAAAGCACGTTTTCTTCCCAAAAGGCATTTTTCCGAAGGCTTGCGGGTGCGTGGAGATTTATGCGTCGGTTATCTCGTGAATTTATTTGTCTGTAAGCTCCTGCACAGAGCGGAGGCGGCCGAGGAATGTTTAGAGGTGCCTATTTATGTTTCAAGCTATGTAGATTTATGTCTATAAGTTGTTGTTTTTCTTTAGTTAGAACTAGTTCCTTACGCAAGAATTTTCCCGTGATTAATTCTAGTTTTTTACTTATTCTATTTCAGATCTGCATTTTGATTATGTGTGTTGACATTATGCAGTTCTGCATAATGTCAACACACATAATCAATGTCACATAATGTAGGTACTAGTTCTAGATCTGTGCAGAATATCAGCTAGCACCATTGATTTATTAAAAACGAAGATGAGGTACTGGTTGCTCGAAAGTGGCAACCTCATATTGTGTAAAATTGTGTTCTTCCCACATCAGTCACCGTCTGACCGGCGGCACGGGCGGTCGTGATTCGCGTGAAATATTTTTGTCTCAGTCTCACTTCGGTTCTAGATACGTCTTTCCGTCTTTGTTCTTCTTTGTATTGCACAGGACTGGAAATATAACTGTGAGCGTATGTGTTTGCGTGTAGTTGTAACACGTGCCAATTTTTGAGTAAGCGCTAGGAGAACGTAACCTGTCTTCCCTTTTTAAATCAATGGCTAGCACAGTAGTTTTTGCGTTCTTTGTCCAAACATCTTACAACCACCTAAGTGACCTAACTTATATTTTTTTACAAATTTGCGTCAAGTTTTAGTGAAGTTTTTTTTTCAAAATGTCATGTATAGTGGGGCCATTCAAGGAACGAAAACATAGCTGAAAGCATGATAGAGAGGTATTCGCCTTCTGATGAAGCTATAGCAAATTTCAAAGTCCAATAGCTATCGTTCTGGCAATCTAGCTTGAAGGACAAATGTTGTCATTATGTACCACAGAATTCGTGATAATAAGGCACTAATTACGAATTCTGTGTTGTGTACCTACTCCGTGTACGGACCTTTCTAAGCGCGCTTATACACGGACTGTACGTCTCAAATACACGTCTGCAAGGCTCGACTGCCGTTGACTGCAGTCTACAACGGCCGTCGACTACCCTCAAATAGATTTCGGCCGACGTTTGCCACGGTACCGTTGCGTCCGTGTATAACAGCCCTATGAGTTGTTAAAACATTCAAATTGCCGCCTCTAACCATTCCTATGTCTACCACAGAAGTCTCCAAGCGCGGGTAATTGTACAAATTATAAATGTGTGACCGACTACCCTTCCCTGGATTAAACCGCCGCCGCCACGCCGCCGCCGCGCTGCCGCAACGTTGCCGTTTGTATATGCAGCGCAGACACCCCGCGGCGTTTTGGATTTTATTGCCGGTTTTTAAATTTAATCTTGCTTTTGTTGCGCGTTTTTGGGGATTTTTATGGACAAGGCTATTGGTTAGAGTGGCCCTAGGGATTGAGTAGGTAGAGCTAAGAGAAGTTGGGTCGATAATGGCGGTAGTCGCAGCGTAAGATTTGCCCCCCAGCACACCCGGTGGATGTCGTACGTAAGAGCAGACTAAGGTAACCTACCAGAGGAAGGGTAGCAGCTTCTCTACTGCGATCACCAATCCACCTGCCAATCAGACGTGGTGCTTATCTCAAAATCCCCCTTGTTAAATAAACTAATTAACAATTATAGCGGGCCATTCATGTTATGAAATGTCTAGCAAATGAAGCAAAATTAAGTCGAAATTTAAATTCACTATTTACAAATGGAATACAAACCAAACCATAAAATTCCTACCCAAAAATTTTCAACAACCGACATCCCACCGGCCGGCGCGGCGGCGGCGGGGGCGGCAGCTAGAAATTAAAAATTTACCCCTACAAAAAACTAATAGCAATTAGTTGTAAGTGCTTGCCCCTGGACGATATTAGGCGCTTCCTATTTGCCGGGACAATTGCTGAGCGCGGATTGCGGTGAAATGCACGAGGGTCGGGTCGTTGAACGGTTTATTGTATCTTGGAAATTGAAAAAAGTATATTTATTTGCGGTGATTTAAACGGAAAATCGACGTAATATTAATGCAGCACCAAATCAATGTCAAACTCAAATGGCGTCATTGTTACAAAGTCGTTTTTTACTCTCCGTTATGCCAAAAAAATCACTGAACGAATCCAAAGGAATTAGTAGAATGGTGGTGACGACCTCTGTGGCACGGTGGGCGAAGGCCGGCCTGCGACGCAGGAGGTTGCGGTTTCGATTCCCGCCTCGGGACAAATGTGTGTACGATCTGCAGACATTTGTTCAGGGCGTTCTGGATGTTTTCAATGTGTAATGAAAAATATCTATCTATGTAGTGTATGTACATCAGTTATCTTGTACCCATAAAACAAACTCTGCTTAGCTTGGGGCTAAATAATGCTGTGTGAATTGTCCAGAATTATTTATTTATTTAAAAGAGATCTAGAGGTCGCCCTGGTATATTAGTAGGTACCTACTAATCGATGAGCTCGACTCAATCAGAGTTAAGATGGCAACTATGGCAAGATAACTATATGAAGCTGGATGACAATGGCCAGAGACCAGCCCAAAGAAAAATGTGGGAGGAGTCGGGGAACCTTAGGAGGCCTACGTACCTTATCCATCGAGCTTGTAGAATGTTAACAAACCTCGACACAAATAACTAAAACTCACTTGCTTGGCATCGAGTAATAGATGTAATTGTAAGCAATATTTTATTGAAGTAGCTGTGTGATGCTTCGAATTTGCATCACCCCATCTCTTCCCGTAGGTGTCGTAGGAGGCGACTAAGGGATATCCATTGGGGGCGGGCAGCTGCGCCCCCTGCAGAACAATTCTACCACCGAACTGCGATCCCCAAACCGCATGCACAGCGTGGGGATTATGGGCCATTACAAAAACGCCAACAAGGCGCTTATCAGGGGCAGGCTAGCGTCCAGCAGTGGACCATTACAGGCTCGTTAATTTAAACTACATAAAACGAAATCTTATCAAGAAAGCCTATTAGATGATTACCTCCATAGATGATTACCTACATTAATGATGCTTGGCCGGATGTCGCCCAGTTCCACACCGACAATAGGTATGTAAGAACAGTTCTTAGTTATGCTAAGATTGTATTAGTTGATAAGCGATAAACTTGACTCTGATATACATATACTAAACTTAAAATTCACTTTGTAGACATCCCTATAGACGTAATTTACATTACTTGTCGATATGAGATCTTTTTTTCAATAACCTCATTAGCGTCAGAGTCAGAGTCAAATCGTTTATTTCTTTAGACTCACAAAATAAGCACTTAGACTTCTTGGTCTGAGACTTAGACAAGTCAAATTAAACAGCTTGATAAATAGTAATTACTATCAATAGTATTAGCAAGCGCGGATCCAGGGGGGGGGGGTCATGGGGGTCATGACCCCCCCCCTTTGGCTAGGCTTAGCTTGATTCGACTGTCGGCTAATATAAACAAACGAACGCTTCGAACCCAAAACTAATTGTTTACCTAAAATACCTATAATACTTACCTATCAACCAGGAGGTAAGTAAATACGTAGGTAGCTAAAATAACGTCTGCGTTCAAGAATTATTATCATTTATTTTAGTTAGGTTAGGTACGTACGGCCTACCATACCTTACTAAAATAAATGTTACGGGACACGCGGTAATGCCTTTAACTGTAGCATGATGACATGAATGACTTTCGTCAACCCCAACTATGAACGCTTCAAAACCCAAACCCAACTCATTTTTTATCTTCTGTATCTTGGGCGTATTCTCTTAATCAAATATATTATTTACGAAATAATAAATCATTTATTGTTGATGAAAGAGTGAATTAAAAATATTATTATAATTGTTGTCTCATGACAAATTAAAACAAATCTACAAAACTTGAACGTTTCAACTTAATTAAAATTAAACTGTCTATGTCACGCGACAAATGCATGAAAGCATAGAACATGGGATGACTGGGAAACCGTTTACCTCCCTGCCAAATTTCATTAGGACGGCCGGGTCGCTCCGCTCGCCGTTATTTACTCGGGATTTCCCGCCCCCGCCGCCGCTAAAGCATCAATAATTGTCGTATTCGCACTGTTTGCTCGTCAGCGCCGTTATATCGTATTTTCATCCTTATCTTTCACAAATAAAAAAACCCAATCGTCTCTAAGTCGTTAAAATTTTCGCGGCTCGCTCCGCTCGCCGTTTCTGTATGGACTTTGCTTCCATTTCAGTAACAAATTTCCCAAACGTCGTAAATGTAATGTAATGTTTGACAATTTCTAGGCTCGCTCCGCTCGCCGTTTTTATCTTCTTCTTCTTTTCTTTCATTACTCTTACAAATTTAGCAATCATCGCTAAAAAGTCTTTAAAATGTTCGAGGCTTCTTACGCCGTTTTTTATATTTTTTCTTTGAAACAAAACCAAAGTCGCTAAAATTTTAAATTTTATAGGCTCGCTTCTATCTCCATTTTTTTATTTATTTTGACAACGAACTTATTTAGTCAAATATTTCACTGTCCAAAAGGGACCCGTCGCTAAAAAAATGTGAGAACTGATCTAGTGAATAAATGATTTATTTTTAGTCGTTCTTCGTAAATAAATGGGGCGGCAAAGCTAACTGGCCCGGGGCGACGAATCTTTAATACACCTCCTTATTGTTGTCTCGCAAATTAAAACAAATCTTCAATACTTGAACGTCTCAACTTACGGTTTTCAACTTAATTAAAATTAAACAGTCTGTGTCACGCGACAACTGCTCGAAAACATAGAACATGGTATGACTGGGATACCGTTTACCTCAATGCCAAATTTCATTAGGACCCGTTTAGCCGTTAAGATATGAAAATGTAACAGACAGACTAACAGACATAGTTCCTTTAGATATAATAATATTGGTAAGAATACGTCCTTTTTCCCAAACAATGACGCAACATTTTAGCGGCTCGCTCCGCTCGTTGTTATTTACTCGGGTTTTCCCGCCGCCCGCCGCTAAAGTGTCAATAATTGTCGCATTCGCACGCGCTTGCTCGTCAGCGCCGTTCTATCCTATTTTCATCCTTATCTTACACAAATAAAAAAACATCCCAATTGCCTCTAAGTCGTTAAAATTTTCGCGGCTCGCTCCGCTCGCCGTTTTTATGAGGTCTTGGCTTCCATTTCAGTAACAAATTTCCCAAACGTAGTTAAATCTTTGACAATTTCTAGGCTCGCTCCGCTCGCCGTTATTATCATCTTTTCTTTCATTACTTTTACAAATTTCGCAATAGTCGTTAAAAAATCTTTAAAAAGTTTGAAGCTTGCTCCACTCGCCGTTTATATTTCTGTGAAACAAATTTACCAAGAGTCGCTAAAATTTCTTTTAAATTTTGTAGGCTCGCTTCTATCTCCATTTTTTTAATTTTGGCAACGAACTTATTTAGTCAAATATTTCGATGACCAAAAGGGTCCCTTTTGGCCATTAAAATATTTGACGGCGTGGGGCGTGACAGCAAGGCTCGCCTCGCTACCCCCCTACTATGCCCGAAGTTGCATTGCTGCTCGTTACGCTCGCCACAGTGCTACCCCCGCGCGGGGTACAGGGAGGCTCGCATAGAGTTTATATTGTACAGGAGGCTCGTGAGCCCGTCGTCCTGTCTAGATCTTGACTGTATGACCCCCCCCTGACGTGACAGCTGGATCCGCCCTTGAGTATTAGGGTTTGTTCACTAACATTCTACAAGCTCAATTGGATAGCACAATAAGGTATAGGCATTTATATTGTTCCGTTTTGACGTAGGTATGCCTACTGTTCTATAGATACCTACGTACACATAGCTATAGTCGTAGAAACAAGACCACAGCATGCGCTCAAGTGCACGTAGCCGTTTAGCGCTGAACCCCGAAACTAAAAAGTAACGACAAACGTTATGCAACTTCGAGTAGACGGCTAACTGCAATAGGCAGGACGGGGAGCTACGAAAACACTGATACGTGCGCCAACCTCAGACGAAATAAAAAATCCAACAAAGTGAATTTTATGTTAACTATGGGCGGTTTGTTTACTAATATTCTACATGCTCGATGGGTGCGGTATAGTTAGGACTACCTAACTATAGTCAAGCCATTTCTTATGGCACCTACCTACCTACAATGTTTGGAAACTACCTAGGTAGGTACTTACTCACATTACAAAAAAGTCTTATATTCTTCTATTGGCCTCATTGATTTATTAAAAACGAAGATGAGGTACTGGTTGCTCGAAAGTGGCAACCTCAAATTGTGTAAAATTGCATCACAACATCACTTCTTTCAGACTTCGAAAAATAACTGTCGGCACCATTGATTTATTAAAAACGAAGATGAGGCACTGGTTGCTCGAAAGTGGCAACCTCAAATTGTGTAAAATTGTGTTCTCTCACATCAGTCACCGTCTGAGCGGCGGCACGGGCGGTCGTGATTCGCGTGAAATATTGTTGTCTCAGTCTCACTTCGGTCCTAGATACGTCTTTCCGTCTTTGTTCTTCTTTGTATTGCACAGGACTGCAAATATAACTGTGAGCGTATGTGTTTGCGTGTAGTTGTAATACATGCCAATTTTTGAGTAAGCGCTGGGAGAACGTAACCTATCTTCCTTTTTTAAATCAATGGTCGGCACTAGAGAAATCCTATCGGATTTGTTACGTTTCTTTTTGCATTCACTTTTACGAACTTTTGGTCGGCCACGTCTTCGCTTTCTCTTTGTCCATTAAAAATATAGATAAGTATGTACCTATGATGGTATACGTATTTATTATATATTGAAACTTGCAAGACACTTTGATAAAATAGGTAAACAGAATTCACAAGCAATCGAAAACTCAAACCGAGTGTTTAGTTTCTTCCAAAAGATTCTCCACTCCAATCAAATCACATTCGCACCTCCTCGTGGCTTGATTCGTCGCGCGCCATATCACCACGTTTTTCCCGCGCTAATTACGCCAGTGCTATTACGCCGGAGTTAGTTTTCCAAAGCCGCTGCGGCGCAGTTCTACTTGTCAGACAGACGTTGTATAAACCCTTATTGCTGCCATTGGGCTGATACCAAGCGTCTGTAACTGCCTTAGTAGGTACCTACATATCCTACGTAATGGTAGGTATGAGTACCTACGTAGGGTAGGTATGTAGTAGACGCTGAACTATTTTGAACATTTCGGTCAACGAAACTAGGTAGGTAGGTATTATGGGCCAAAGATTTAAATCCTAGTTATGGGTAGGTACCTATACCTACCTGTCTCTCGGTTCGGTAGAAACCGGATTTTGTTTTTTTTTAGGATGTCGCTACATGTCCAATATTCAAATAGCAGAGCCATGAGTTTGGTTTATCGATAGTAACGTAACGAGGCGTTATCGAGTCGTTTTGTGTGAGGTTTACATAGTTATGGCCACGCGGTGGAGGCGCTGCTGGCTGCACCAAATTGCAAACAAGAAATGAAAGCGCGTCATAAAAAATCTTAGGATTCTCTTTGAGTACACCAAAGCGGAGATGTCCGAATCAGAGACGAGAATAGACTTTTACTTTAGCTAGAGCGTCTGAGCAGAGATGCGTTACCTACCTACTGGCTAGACTAAATGTACTTTTTTGTTTGTCGATATTTTGTGGCTAAATAGTTTTAAAAGAAAGGGCTTAACCCAAAACCATGTTTAAAAGTTAATTTGTGTAAATTCCGTTTCAGTACGCATTCAGGGGTGCGGGACGGCGTGCGCCACCAGCCTACGGAAGGACAGCGCACGTCGATATCTATTGAGATAGGTACTTTCCCAGGGGCTGGTGAACGCTGCCCGCAACAGTTGGTCCTTCGAGCCGGATCCCTGTAGTGGAGAAGTCTGAAGATCCTCGAGGAGAAACCGGACGATTTTGAAGACCCGAGATGCCGGTCACCAGGTCGCAGAACGTGCCCTCTCACATCCTCAGTCACGCCCTTCGGATAGGGCCCGCACATTGGGCCCGCCAGTGGACAAAAAATTGAAGTGAATTGAAGTGTCAATTGCACCTTATTTCTTGTTTGATAGTAATAACTATTTATCAAGCTGTTTATATAGTAAAAATTTGACTTGTCTAAGTACTTATTTTGTAAGTCTAAAGAAATAAACGATTTGACTCTGACTCTGGCCGGGTCACCAGGAACGCCAGAAGGGGTCACGTCTTCGTCAGGACCGGAACCAGGAACCATGGGGACTGCCTCGTATTCTTCAGGTACATCTGCCGCCACTGGCACATCTGCAACTACGTATACATCGGCAACCACGGGTACTACGGTTACCAGGCATACCTGGGACACCAGTGCGACTACAGCAGGGGTATTTTAATTCGCCGGAAAGGCCGTCGGATTCGAATTCGGAATCTCTTTACGAAGAACGCTATTTTAAACTGTCGGATTCGAAAACTTTTGACATTCGAATTCGGATCCATCATAGGATAGTTCCCGACAGCCATTCAGTGTCGGAAACGATTCCGCCAGTATATTCGATTCTTTGTTATTGTTGATATTACTTACTTATAGGATTTAGATTCAAGGAAAACTCATTTTATTAACAACGTGAGCATAGGAATAATATCTTGATCGAAACGAGAGAAGTTTTACCTATTTAAGTACCTATTCAATCGAGGATTTTCTGCCGCTATTTATTTTTTAGGTTGTTTACAAATTGAGTACAGACAGATACTACTTCTACGAGGGAGACGACCACGTCTGCGTCCGGGAAGTTCCCCGTCCCAGTAGGAAGGCAGGAGTGTCGGGACTTCGGGAAAAGTCGACAAAAAGTTGCTGATAGTGCCAGTACCACCAGTGCTTGTTATCAGAATAATAAGCTCTGAATGAAGCTAACAGAGGCGAGATGTGTGAATAACGACGTTCTATGATGCACATAATCAAGCTTATTAGCTGAACATCTCAGAGGCAGGATTATAACCCTAATAATATCATGAACGCAAAAGTTTGTATGAGGATGTTTGTTATTCCTTCACGCAAAAACTACCTACGACCCTACGAGTACGGTACTTACTGTGCGGATCGGGCTGAAATTTTGTATACAGGTAATTCTAACCCTGAAATCAATCGTAGGCTATTTTTATCCCATAAACACCAGTTCCCATATGATAGAAACATTTCCTAAAACTAGTGGCCGATATATTCTCACAGGGGGTTCAGTTACCTAGAATATAATAAAAATAAATAATATATTACGTAGGTACCTACTTCATTATTTCTGAAATGAAATATTGAAATGAACACAAGGTTATACTGGTATAGTTTTATTTGTTAATTCTTAATAACTATTGTATATCTATTATTACATTAATATTGACCAATAAAGTTAAAAAAACGATTTTATTGTCAAGAGAATAACATTATTGTATAAATATTATATTCATCTATGCCTATAATATGAAAACTCAGTTAAAGCTTAATAAAAATAAATGCTTTTTTAGCATTGGATGGTGAAGTAAGTTTTATATTCACAAAAATGTTCAACAAGATATATACAGTCGACTCTCGTTAATTCATACCAGCGATAATTCAAACCTCTCTATAATTCAAAGTTGTCACGAGTTCCCTACAAAATCTCTTTATATTTCGAACTAAATCAATACATTTTTATGCACTTGGTTATTCGAACGAAAAAAATATTGCTATGTAACCAAACGACGCGTTAATTCGAACTCATCGGCGTCCACCACTCGACAATTCAAAGTTGCAGAGAGAAAAAGGCGGAAAGATTTGTTTTTATTATGATTAGATTGATTATTTGACACTTCCTTCCACTTCCGCACGACTTGGTTTGTTTAGTTATGTTTCTGTTACTGTTACTCTTTCGTTGGTATATAGATAACAAGTTTATGTAAGTTAGGTATGAGCGCTAGAAAGTTTAAATGTTTGACGATTGCTGAACAGAAGAAGTTAATCGAAAAAGTAGAGGAAGGTGAAAAGAAAAGTGATCATTTGATATTTCAAACACTCGATAATTCGTAATATTTTAACAGTCCCTCGAGTTTCGAATTAACGAGAGTCAACTGTATATTCTATCAGAATTCTTATGTGTAGAAATACATTATGTTCTTAATAACTATATTTTTTCACTTATGTCATTTACAACGGGATATTTACTATGGTTCGAGTTTTAAGCTTTCCAAAATTTCAGCAGTTTCATGCGCCATGATCACGGAATAACTGAATAAAAATATTATTAAAGAACAATCATATTTTACCCTCTTGCATAAGCATGAGAACAAAGGAAGCAAGAAAGAGATCTCATGTACGATTTTTTATTACGAATCTGAACTAAAGCTAGCTATAGGTAAACTAGTCTAGTCAACTCGATGTGGAATGTTTGTAAACAAACTAAGAAACAAAACTAAAACTCACTAGCTTGGCGTCAAGTTTCAGATATAATTGTAAGCAATAAATTTATTGAAGGACCACAAATTACGTAACGTAAATTTAGTATTTTCAGAGAGTGAATTTTAGGTGAAGTATGAGCTGTTTGTAAAAAACATTCTAAATCCAGTTTGGCTAGTTATAGTACACTAGCAGCGACTATCAACCGCGTATTTCCCGTCCCGTGGGAATTCCGGGATGTTATAGCCTGTCACTCCCTGAAAAGTAGCTGTTTAATGATGAAAGAATTTTTTTAATCGGTCTAGTAGTTTCGAAGCATATTCAATACAAAGAATCAAATCTTTCCTGTTTATAATTTTAGTATAGATAATACCGACATGATTTCCTGCTAATATTCCTAGTAACAGAACCACTTTTTGCTCTGCATAAATACAGGTAGTAACACCATCATAAAAAATATACATCTATGAGACATTTATCAATAATTCTTCAACAATTTTGATATAGCACCAATATATTATATACACTTACGCAACTAATTAGGTCCTTTAATACATAATAACACTCTTGAGTAAGTTACCCATTGAGTATGAAATACTAAGACCTTTCAGTAATATTAAGGTAATATAAGTAAGTAACACCCGGTTTCTCGAACGCTTATTATTTTGACAAATTGTTGACAATTTGTCAGGCTGTACATGCACTGCTTTTATTACTCGCGTGGTTTTTTTTGCAGAATTCTGTAACCTTCATGACCCAAGACGCAGGTGCCAGTCTCTAGCTTCGTGTAGCTGCGGCGCGCCCCTGCGGGTCGCACCGCAGAGCTGGGCAGTGAATGCGTTATACACTAACACCTTCATGGCCCAAGACGCAGGTGCCAGTCTCTAGCTTCGTGTAGCTGCGGCGCGCCCCTGCGGGTCGCACCGCAGAGCTGGGCAGTGAATGCGTTATACACTAACACCTTCATGGCCCAAGACGCAGGTGCCAGTCTCTAGCTTCGTGTAGCTGCGGCGCGCCCCTGCGGGTCGCACCGCAGAGCTGGGCAGTGAATGCGTTATACACTAACACCTTCATGGCCCAAGACGCAGGTGCCAGTCTCTAGCTTCGTGTAGCTGCGGCGCGCCCCTGCGGGTCGCACCGCAGAGCTGGGCAGTGAATGCGTTATACACTAACACCTTCATGGCCCAAGACGCAGGTGCCAGTCTCTAGCTTCGTGTAGCTGCGGCGCGCCCCTGCGGGTCGCACCGCAGAGCTGGGCAGTGAATGCGTTATACACTAACACCTTCATGACCCAAGACGCAGGTGCCAGTCTCTAGCTTCGTGTAGCTGCGGCGCGCCCCTGCGGGTCGCACCGCAGAGCTGGGCAGTGAATGCGTTATACACTAACACCTTCATGGCCCAAGACGCAGGTGCCAGTCTCTAGCTTCGTGTAACTGCGGCGCGCCCCTGCGGGTCGCACCGCAGAGCTGGGCAGTGAATGCGTTAATGGAAGTTCACAAGCGGAAAAATATGAATGTTTGGAGCACTATAAAGTTGTAGGTAACTAAAATAGCATGGAATTTTATTCGTCGTACGTGTAAGTTAAGTACGCAGGTTATATTCCGCGAGATTAAAATTCACGCTGTGAGATTCCGCAGTGCGTATATAACTAGCCGTTGATTATCCATTCAATGTGACAAGCGTTCGAGAAACCGGCTGTAAATCTCTTTCATCTCGCCGCATCCGTCCCGCTTCCAAGCGTCCTATAAAGAGGTTCGTACGACGAGATTCGTCGAACGACTGCATAAGTAGCTCAATAAGTAGATGAGCTTCAGTGTTGAGAACTGTAAGTTCTCTTAGCAATACTATAGTATTATAATGGTTTCTATTCAGATGTCGCCAAAACTAGACTAAACTAATCTGACAGGACTAAAAATGATGCCATCCCTATTATTTTGATCGTTATGACAGGGACGGACATGTTTAGTCCTGTTAAATTAGTTTAGTTTAGTTTTGACAGCAACTGAATTGATACCAATATCTGTGGTAATACTAAGGCTGTTCTTTTAGTAAGTAAATAAGGTATGGCTTCGTCAATACAAACGTCAGCCAAGCATGGAAGAAAGATGTCCTCTATAAAGGAAGCTTGGAAATCCTCCAGTGTTTCCAACTGTAAGTTTACTTAGTAATACTTAGGCTGTCCTTTCAGTAAGTAGATAAGGAATCGCATCGTCAATGCAAACGTCACCCAAGCACGGTACAAAGAAGATATCCTCTATAAAGGACGCTTGGAAAGCCTTCAGTGTTGCCAGCTGTAGAACGAGTGTGCTGGCGCGCTCCGAGCCGCGTGGTGTGCTGGCCCCGAGGGAATGTAAGATGTGGGTTTGGTGCTCTTGCAGTTTACGGGTTAGGAAGTCTGGTACGCCATCTGTTGGTGTAAATTGTTACAAATTTAATTGGTTTCATTAATTTATGGATACTTCAAGCTCAACCTCAACAGCCTGTATTGGTCCACTGCTGGACGCAGGCCTACCTCTATATAAGCGCCTTATTAGCGTTTATCTTATGGGTGGTAATACCCATAATCCCCACGCTGGGCACGCGGATTGGCATTTGTTCTGCATGGGGCACTGCTGCCCGCCCTCGGTGGATATCTCTTAGTCGCCTCTTACGACACCCGCGGGTAGAGATGGGGAGGTGAAAATTCTAAATCAATGATAATAGTACATTTTTTCTTAATATTATGTGAATTTATCTGCTCTGAAACCTAACGCTTGGGTGTTGGTGACAGATATTAGGGTCAAAAGCATCAAACCCATTTATCACCTCAACATCATTATATTGGTCCACTGCTGGTCGCAGGCTTATTGGCTTTTATCTCGCGCATGCGGGTTGGGGATCGCAGTTAGGTGGTAGAATTCTTGTGCAGCGGCGCTGCTTTTCGCCCCCAACGGATATCCCATAGTCGTCTCTTGCGACAACCGCGGGAATATCTGGGGTAGTGCAAATTCTAAGTCGGCGTAAGTTATTTGTGCATTTCGGGAGTTTCATTTGGGTTCATTGTGCCTGAACTGGGGATAATGACCATAATTACCCCATGGGATTGATTACAGGTAATTTGAAATTGTATTTGTAATTCATTTATTCAGTAACTAACACGATTTTAGAAAAACCAATTATATCAGTGTGATGTATGTAGGTAGTTCATAAAAATACTAATTACCCACAAGTTGTGGGTAGATCCTGTATCTTTATCCTGAGTCGACATACCGGAATAAACGATAGCCAAGCAACGTGTCCTTTTATATTTTATCCCTATTTTCCCGTAATAGTACTATAAATAAATACCTTTCGTTTTCGAAGTCAAATTTAAACATTTTTCGCTGCACACGTAAAATTATGCGTTGTTGATGTAAGTGTTTTAGTTTTTAGTGATAACCTTGCTATTAACTTGTGGTTTTATGTAATTTTTATATGATTTTGTTAAGTTTTCACTGATGAATGTCTTTGTTGACATAAAATATCTTGGATTCTGAATTGGAGTATAAATACCTCAATCAGTTACATAAGTTTAATCATAATTTAATAGATATAGGTAAGTAGATATGCTGAAAGTAATACCTGGTGAGAAAAGACACAACGCCCTCAGATGCGCGTGTTCCCTCTCGGTCAACCGCAGCTGTTCGATGTTGTTGATCACTTGCTGCAGGCGGGAGAGCATCTGCAGGACTTCTTCTATGCGCTCGTCTGAATAGTCCGATATGGAGATCTGGAACAATTACAATAATTCATTATGTTTCTTGTTTACTTATTTGGCAAATAAACTTCGCTGTTTGAGAGTTGGTCAAGGATTTTTAAGCCCGAAGATCCGAGGATCTTCCATCCGAAGGTCCGTAAGGTACCATCGCCAAACGTAACGCCTATCCAGTTTGAAACTATTTTGCTTTGCGTTAAAAACAATAGATATCGAGCCAGCCGGGGTTGACAACTATTCACTACAAAGAAAAATCACCCTAGTGGTGGTCAGGCGCAATTTTTGGTGACTATACCGAGGTACCTTACGGACCTACGATCTCAAATCTTAGAGTCTTTAAATTAATCAGTATGTTTGGGAACACAGATATTCGATCAAAAACCGTAAAATCACATCACAATATAACATTATAAATGCGAAAGTTTGTATGGATGTATGGATGGATGTTTGTTACTTCTTCACGCCAAAACTACTGGACAAGTTGGACTGAAATTTGGCATACAGGTAATTCTAATTCTGGAATCAACAAGGCTACTTTTTATCCCATAAATCAGTTCCCATGCGATGAAAATCACCTTTTAACATTGCTATAGGAACAACGCGTCCGACGCCGCGGGGCGCTGCTAGTTTCTTATAAGTTTTCTTTTTTTCTGTTAAAACTTATAATTAGCCTTTAGTTACCCATTTTTTTCTGTTATAGTTACCTAGCTGTTAGTTTTCCAAAAATCACACTAATAAATGCGAAAGTTTGTATGGATGTATGGATGTTTGTTACTTCTTCACGCCAAAACTACTGAACAGATCTGGCTAAAATTTAAAATAGACATAGTCCGAGGTCTGGAATAAGACATAGGCTACTTTTTATCCCATAAATCAGTTCCCGTTGGATGAAAATCATCTTTTAACGTTTCCATAGGAACAACGCGGACGCAGCTAGTTGCTAAATAAAATAATAAGGTTATGTAGTTGATATTGTACCTCGGGCTCCACAGAGTCAGTAGAGACATCAGGACAGTCCGGCCCCTGTGCGCGGTCTCTCAGGACCGACTGCAGGTGCGCCACCATCATAGGGATCAGAGTCCCCAAGTTGAGAGTCTGAGCGAACTTGGATAGACCGAGCACAAACAGTTCCGGCCAGCATTTCTTGAAGAGCGTTACTTGGACGTTTAATCTGGAATACAAGAATATAGTGAGTTTTGGTTACACGTAGCGTAGATAGATAGATAGAGCAACAAGGTGAGTCAGGACCTGATAAAACTACACACACTCGCTCGTTTTCCTGCTGAGGGGGCTACTTAGTACCAACCCAATAGGTACTTAGGTAGGTGCTTATCTTTAATTCTTCTTTTTTTATTTGTAGTGGAAGTTTACATTATGATGTGACAAATAAAGATTTCTTATTCTTATTCTTACATATATTTTTTCATATTATACGTATAAAAGTCCACACAATCTTTGCTTGTTTGTTTGTTGCCTAGACCTAAACAATTGTGTCTATTCAGATGTCGCCAAAACTAAACTAAACTAAATTGACAGTACTAAAAATGTCGCCGTCCCTGTCATAACGATCAAAATAATAAGGATGGCATCATTTTTAGTCCTGTCGGATTAGTTTAGTCTAGTTTTGGCAACATCTGAATAGACACCAATATGTGTATTGTAGTAACTCACGGCAGCGCCGAGTAGACGGGCACGGCGCGCGCCCAGCGTGCCAGCGCGGGCAGCAGGCGGGCGGCGCCCTCGCAGGCTGCCTGCAGGCGCAGAGCTCCCGGAGCTGACTGACTGATGCACACTCCGAGCTGGAGGGACTCTGCTGTGCTCAGGATACTGGACTCTGCTTCCGCTGGAAACCAGAGACGGATACTCTTCAAATACTGTGCTAAAAGTCTATGATTTGCCAATCGTATTTAGTAGGCCTAGGGTCTATTCGGTGCGTAATTGAGAACGCACGACCGGTTTTCCGGTAATCTTTGAATTTTTTCAAAGATTCTGCATCCAAAATTGCTTATGGCACACACTTAGGTAGTATAAGTAGTATATAAGACTTACGTTCAACCTGCGGCGTCTCAGCTGTGTGCAGCGCAGACATTGGAACGTCGGGGGTCGCGCCGTACGCGGACTGAAGATACTCGTTTATAGCACCTGCAAGCAATAACAGATAGTTTCAATAGTTTTATTAATATTCATTTGAAGAAAGAAAGAAAGTAATACATTTATTTATAACAGAAGAAGTAACTTAGTATACGAATATTGTATATCTATGAGTAGAAGCAAAATATATATTACCATACAATCTTATAGGGGATGTACATTTCAGTCATGGTTGTTATACAGGTGGTGTTATAAAAGTTGATCATCATATCTCGCCACATTACTGGCATGTGAATATCAAAGCACCTACATTAAATTAATGTGCTAAATAGGTTTCAAAAATATAGAAACATTTCGAATAATATTTCTCGAAGGTACTTAATAAATGAGACAGTAGAGACAAAAAAAAACAAATAAATGGTATGCTAAATTATACAAAATAATAATAATAGTTGAGTATAAGTCCGATTAAATGTCAATAACTCGGTAAGTAAAATAAATAATTTAAAATGTACATGTCAAATACTCTTGGACTGTATAAAATCTGTGTTACGAGCCATTCTTTGAACACTTTATAAAAACATTCCTTTGTTTTCTAAAATAGGCTTCGGTAAATGATTATTCATTTTGTATAACATGTAGAAGCAGTTTCGCATAAAAAGATCCAATTTCGGTCCTGGCTACACTAGAGGTTTGTGTTACTAATCTCCTATTCGTGTTATTTCGGTGTTCTAAGTATATTAACTAACAGGTATACCTATATGTCGTTCCCAAGAGTGAGTTGCATTGGTTCCTAACATTTTTTTCCAAATAATTGAACCGTTGAATATCGCTGAACATACATGAGGGTTGAATCAATAGGTTCTGAGGTCCTTCCACCCCGCAGCCACCGATGATCCACGCATAGAGATGGGTTTATGCCGGGCATTTACAGGGCGGATTGAGTAAATGACAGGGCAGAAACTACGCTTGTAGATTAGATAAGTTGGTACAAAATTTGCTTGTCATCGACATTACGTACACGCTACGTACGTACTTACGTATTCATGTTTTATTCTTAAGACGTTAAGTAGGTACATGGTTTTTATTGCTTCAAGGTACCACTTATTCATACTTACTTAATAATAATATAATATTGACTCTCAGACATCACGAAGGAAACCTTAAAATACTTTATATTGAAGAAAATTCTTGAGAAAATTCAAAATGTTTAAAGACTACAAGCGTAGTTTCTGCCCTGTCATCGGGCATTTATAAGGCATAAAAAGACGTTTATTAGGCATTTACTCGATCCGCCCTGTAAATGCCCGGCATAAACCCATCTCTATCACGCATCGTGTTACGCCGTATATAGATAGAAAATGATCCCTAGGTGCGCTCCCATAACAGTTTTACGGACTTATTAGTATTTGTCTCGTAGTGTTGTTTCTCAGTCTGACTTATGTAAATAGAAGAGTAGTACAGACAGAGCAAGATTTAGCTATGAATAAGGGGTAAATACTTAAACACAGTGTAAAATTAAGGGAGTCGAATTCTGTGAGTTTTTCAAAACAATTGAATCATTGTTTTTTGCTTGTGAAAAGGACTCACCATCATCAGCCTATAATAGTCTATTGCTGGACATGGGTCTCTCCTGATGAGCGCCATAGCTCCCTGTCTTCAGCTTGACGCATCCAGCATCTGCCTGCAGTCTTTCGCAGATCGTCATCCCACCTGGCCGGAGGGCGTCCTACACTAAGTTTGGCCTACGCCGTCTCCACTCAAGAAGTCCTTTCCCCCAGCAGTGAAAGTGACTCAAAGCGTCCAATTAATTACGCACCATGAGCGCTAACCATAATTACAAAAATGGTCTTACCGAATTGTCCCATTTTGAACAGGTTCTTAGCAAGTTGTGTTTGCAGCATCAGCTGTTGTCTACGCGCTCCTTCAATATCTACTGCGTTGCCGGGTAAATATGGAGAAACTAAAGGAAAATAATAAAAACTAAAATAATCAACAAAATCATTAAACAAATGAGAACTAAAATAAATTAAATACAAATTAACCAATGATAATGCGGTAACCAAATAACGGACGCTTCAGACTGTTATTGGTATGGATCAGTTGAGCTACCTTTAGATTTTCGCAAAAGTATGCAGTTACTAATCATTTCTATTAAGATTATATTCTTTTTGATAATAAAAGATTACGCTTAATAAAATAACTCAAAAAACAGCAACAGAAAATCTTTTTGTATTACTTTGAATCCAGGGAGCAGTTTCGATAATAATGATTTCAGAAGATTGTACTATAAAACTAGTAGTCTGACGAATTCATTACGGATGTTAGCGGATTAACTACGAATCTTATTTATGTTGGAAGAACGCCAACGTTTCATCTCGTAACGAGGGACTTCAACACAAATAAGGTTTGTAGTTAACCCTCTTATATTCGTAATAAATTTCAGAATATTTTTTGTAAAGAAACATCTACTAAACCTGTTCACAGAAAACACTAACGTTATTTATAGAACTCAAGTTTATTTACAAAACCACACGTCAGTCCTCACAATAAAAACCTATTTTTCTAGCACATTTAGCTAATAGTAAAAACAACAGAACGATCACTACTGCTATCCTATCAAAACTTAACAAACACCAACATTCA
Organism: Eupithecia tripunctaria; assembly: GCA_955876795.1. NCBI lineage: Eukaryota > Metazoa > Arthropoda > Insecta > Lepidoptera > Geometridae > Eupithecia > Eupithecia tripunctaria. The sequence continues at coordinate 1,463,742 of OY041624.1, read as the reverse complement.
AGGACGTCCGAGATAAACTTGTTAGGGTTCCGTACCCGAAGGGAGAAAATGGAACCTTATTATACTAAGCCTTCGTAATCTGTTAGAGGTTGACAGTTAAAATTGTAAGAGAATGTATATTTCTCTTGTCTCTATCACAGCAAATAATAATGATAAAATAATTATTCAAATTAAAGAGGGCTTCCATAGAAAAACGTGACTTTTTTGGCTTGTTTTGCTTTTCGTTTGTCACTTGAATCACAATACAATAGTTATACACATGAAACTTTCTATATATAAATAACACTTCAACTGCAATAACAACAAATACTAAAAATAAATATATTAAAGTGGAAAATTTAAAGAATCTCTGAACAAGTGAAAACAAGTGACAACGCTCTTTGAAAAATTTGCCTGATTTACGGTACGGAACCCTCCGTGTGCTAGTCGACTCGAACATTACCGTTTATCTTTCTAAAAACCTCAACAATTATATAGAAAACATCGTCTATTCCTTAAGTAAACACATACCATTGTTTCCCTTGTTGTTGAAAGCCACTGCAGCCGCCAGTGCGAAGTTAATAGCCGGCGCGGCCGGAGACACCGCCCCGAAGGATTCACTGGGCTCTTCCTTCATCAGGTGACTCATAGGGGGCTGCCGGCGACATTAGGAACATAAAGCGGGTATACTTAAATAGTTTTTGAGAAGTGCCTCAACCTCAACAGCCTGTATTGGACCTCTGCTGGACGCAGGCCTCCCCCTGATAAGCCTTGTTGGCGTTTATCTAGTGGGGGTAATGCCCATGATCCCCACGCTTGGCATGCGGTTTGGGGATCGCAGTTCGGTGGTTCGGGCGCTGCTGCCCGCCCCCGTCGATATCCCTTAGTCGCCTCTTACGACACCCACTGTAAGAGATGGGATGGTGCAAATTCTAAGCCAGCACCACACAGCGAAGAACTTGAGAAATGCGGTGAAGGTCAAGTCTGAAACCACGAGAGTGAGAAAAGTCTTGAAAGGAGTCAGTCCCTCGAAGTATAAATAATTAATTTTGTTTTAAAAAACTATAAACCGAGTTATTTTTTTATAGTTTTTTCATGGATCCCATTATAAGAACTGAACCAAAATGGGACCACACGGGTGGCACCAGCTTTTAAATAAAAAAAGAATCATGAAAAACGGACCACCCAGACAAAAGTTCTGAAATAACAAACATAAAAAGTCCTCTTTTTATAACCGCATATTAAATTATTTTATACCTTTTACTTTTGACGATTTTTACAGTATTTCCATTCAAGTTCTTTGAACGAATTTTCTCTCTCATTGTTTCGGATTTAGCCATCGACTGCAATCTCAAAAAGCCACCCTGTATATTGTGATGTGATGATTCTTCTATGATGATTTTATTTACCTCACGATTGCACAACAATGAAAACTATATTGTGAGATCGTGCGGTAAATAAACCATCTAACTGGATGAAAACGCCGTTGGACAGACGCCGGTGGCGTGGCGATCTATTGTGTCAGCTAAGACAAACAACGGGGGCTCAACCGCCGTATGCATTAGCTCCGCTAAGAGATAAATTTCGAGCGGGATATGGTTTTCTCGCGAGTGAGAAGTACAGGGCAGAGACGTGCACCGAATTTCCAATGCGCCAAAACAGTTTTTACCTAATTACAAGTTAAAGAAACAACCAATAGAAAACTTATAAGACATAACTAAAGAAATACTTCAAGTCAAAACAAAAACCAATAGAAAAATTAAAAGACATAACTAAAGAAATACTTCAAGTCAAAACAAAAACCGATGGAAAAAATTTGTTGTCTCTGAGTTAAATAGCAAAATGTGTGCAAAACAACTATTTCTCAATAAATATATCTATCGAGAACACTTTCACCAATCGTGTTTTTAAAACACGTAATTCAAGATAAAAGATCGAAGTTACATTTCTCTAAATATGAAGGTGGTAGCTTTTATAGATTCTAAGATAAATTCCACACAGCTAACTGTACAACAAAGAATATAAATGTATTATACAAAATGTAATTTAATTTATTATAGATAAATTTATATACAAATACCTATTTTTACCGTTGTCGTCGCCGTCGTTTAAGGGACTTATAGGGACATAATGGAGGAAATAGATTCTGTTGTTTTAGGATTAGCTAATATTAGGACTTCGGAATTTCAAATAGATGAAAACGATTCTATGGTCACTACACGGTTCTATGGCTCAATTTAGTTAAAATGGCTATAGGTAACCATATTCCTTGTGTAAAATTTTAGTTGCTTGAAAAATTAAACTAACGGTTTAAAATTAGGATGACAGCTCTTAAATTAGATTGATAGATCTAAAACAACTTAACTTAGTTAGAAGTCGCTTTAACCCTATTCTTTGCATTACATTTTAGCTATGGTTAGAAACGTCTACCTAGTTTTAGCAGGCATCTAATTAGGTCATGATTAAAATGTATTGATTTTAAACTGGTATCGATTTGAATTTCTAAACGATTTCATCATACAAATGGATGAACTGTTTGACTGTAAAGAAGTATTTTGAAATAAAATTTTAGAAAAATACATATTCTGCTCACATCATCATCATCATCAGCCTATATTAGTCCACTGCTGGACATAGGCCTCCCCTAATGAGCGCCATAGCGCCCTGTCTTCAGCTTGACGCATCCAGCATCTGCCTGCTGTCTTTCGCAGATAGTCATTTTGCTCACAGCAACAACCCAACTACTCAACTCAGAGAGGTTTTGCGACTTTGAAAAACATAGGTATTTTTAGGACCTGTATAGAGAATACCATAATTTTTTATTTTTTTTTTCTACCTAGCATAGGAAATATATAAATCTTAAAGTGTATGTTAGGAATCCTAAAACAACGGAATCGACACCAATAAGGACTTAATAAGGATTTTATAAAGACTTAATTTGTTAATGATAAATTTATATACAAATAGCTATTTGTACCGTCGTCGTTTAAGGGATTTATAGGGCTGATAAGAAGTGATATAATTACCTGTCTGTAAGCCTGCTGGTCTCCCTTTTGTTTGTCGACGATGGGCTTGCGCTCATGCTGGACCGCTGGCGAAAACGGACAAGAATTACTGCTCATTATTGTGTTATTGAACGGACCTAGCACCAGAACCCTAGACAAAGTTTTGTCTAGTGAAACAAGTGAAGTATTTCTAAATAGAAAAGTTTGTTTGCAAGAACTACCTCAACCTTAACAGTCTGTATTGGTCCACTGCTGGACGCAGGCCTCCCATAAGCGCCTTATTGGCGTTTATCTCATGGGGTAATGCCCATAATCCCCACGCGGAGCATGCGGTTTGGGAATCGTAGTTTGGTAGTATAATTGTTATGCAGGCGGCGCTGCCCTCCCCCCGATGGATATCCCTTAGTCGCCTCTTACGACACCCACGGGAAGTGTTAGGGTGGTCCAAATTCTTAACATACTCATATCACACTAATCACACTATCACATCACACTAATATTATAAATGCGAAAGTTTGTATGGATGTATGGATGGATGTTTGTTACCTCTTCACGCCAAAACCACTGAACGGATCTGGCTGAAATTTTGCATACAGGTAATTCTAATACTGGAATAAAACATAGGCTACTTTTTACCCCGTAAATCTGTTCCTGTGGGATAAAAATCACCATTAAACGTTTCCATAGGAACAACGCGTGCGAAGCCGCGGGGCGCAGCTAGTGCATATATACAGTCGTTCGAGGTGTTTTGTCAGGGCAATCGCGCGGGGGGCATCGGACGGGTAGGAGGAAGGGGGCTGTACGCGCACATGTCCGAGCCGGAATCGCCAAACTCATCAGATTTTCAAATCTTTGTGTAAAATGGAATGCAACCCCATCAAAGTAAAATTTACCTAAATATGAAGGCTTTCACAAATTCTGAGATAAATAACGATTTTGAAGTACAATTTTGAAGTAAACTGCTTATGGCATACGCAGATGTATGCAACCTCGGCCCCGTCCCGTCCCTTGCGTTCCCGATACGAAAACCACGTCAAAATGCCTTCGTCGAACGACTGTTTGCATATAGGTGCTGTGCTAATATTATGAAGGAATGTCTGTAAATAACAGCATGTCTGTTGACTTTGCAATCAGAATCGTCTGAACTGATCTCGATTCTATTTTGTAGGCTACTTTATATCCAGCTATTCGCGAGTGCGAAACTGGTAGCCAAACTAGGAACACATAATTTATAATGATTATAAATTATGTGTTACTAGTAAAAGATAAGCTTAGGCCATATACTGTTTTAATTTACTTACCTAGTGTCAAAGGTCTCATTCTAAGGGCTCATATACACGGACTGCACGTATAAAATACACGAACGGCAAGTTACCGACTGCAAGGCTGAACTGTAGGCGATTGCAGTTGACTGCAGGCGACGATGGTCGACGATTGCCGTCGCCTGCTGACGTACAAATTGCCGTCCTTGTATTTGAGAGGCAGTGTGTAAGGCCCGTATTATGCAAGCTTGCTCAGTCATCGATGTATGCTTGAGCAACGCTTTTCTATGGCATAAACGTCACTCAAGCATAGCTCTATGACTGAGCAAGCTTTCATAATACGGGCCTAAGAACCCTAAGTGGTGTTAGCTACAAACCTCTGTATAGCGATCCGAATCGACTGAGCAACCTGCATCTCAGACAGACAAACAGACCGCCACTCAAGTGGTACAAGATAAAACACTCACAGTCACTCCTCATCCCGCAGGCGAGGCACTTCTGCAGGCGACAGTACTGGCAGCGGTTGCGGTGGTGCTTCGTGACCTCACAGTTCATGCTGCCCCGGCACTGGTAGCCGAGCTTCTTGCGGATCGAGCGTTTGAAAAAGCCCTTGCAGCCTGGGAGTAAGAAATAAGGGATCATTGTTGGGAAACATCGTCATCGAATGTGTTAAATATTTTTCACCATGTTCGCTCGAAAACGGTGAGCAGAATTGGGTTTTGCTCACATGTGGACTAAAGAATGTTATTCAACTAGTTTAAACAGTTAATATGAATTCAGATTACTCCAAATGACGATAATGTAATAGGTTATTAATTGACTTTACGGTATAGTCGAAAAAAAAACCTACGGGTCGTGCACTACACAAGTGAGTTTCTGATATGATATTCGACCTCTATTATAAATTACAAAATATTCCTCTCTAGTTGTGGTTACTACGCTCGTGACTCTATTCTAGACTGCTTCGCTACCTCGGGAATACTCGGGATTTGATATTGACACATTCAACAAAAATCGTTTTGCCCATTTGTTCAACAAATAAGTATTATATGAATTCCTTGAGTAATTTACGTATGAGGTTTAAAACTATTGGACAAAGTAAGAAATATAGACATCAGAAAGAAAACCAAAGTAACAGACATACTGTCGCGTATTGACCAACTTAAATGGAGGTGGACTGGACATATGCTTCGTTGCAAAAAGGAGAAATGGAGTAAACAGGTGACAGTATGGTACCCTAGGGATGGAGCTAGAACTCGAGGTCTTAAGCAATAAGATGGGAGGATGACCTAAAAATGACATTAGGACCCCTATGGACTAGAGTCGCAGCAGACAGACAACAATGGAAGGAGTTGGAGGAGGCCTTTGCCGTAAGGCACACCGAAATAAGAGACATTTTAATGTAACAGTTTTTATTTTAGTGTTAATTTAAGAAATCATTGTAAAATTTCGGAAATAAAGGCTATATTATTATTATTATTATTAATTTACGTATGATGATGCAATTTCATTCCTGTTGTATTGGCGAGAGGTTTCTTAAATACTTATGAAATGTAGACCAAACTAGCATTAGGCGAAGATCACCACAGTCTGACCGGATCTTGTATGTATGGAGGACTGAGGCCGTTGTCCTGCAGTGGAACACATCAGACTGATAAATAAATAAATAAAAATATGAAATGTAAATGGTACCTTCACAGCTAATAGCACCGTAGTGCCGTCCCGAAGCCCGGTCTCCGCAGACAATGCACAACTCCAGTCCCCCAACCTCGTTGCTCCCACTGAACTTCATCTCCATTGGATCCTGGCCATCCATTGTGCTGTAATTAATACACACAAGAGATAAGTCTATTAGGCAATCCCTTTATAAACCTCTATACAGGGGGACTCCGAGGTTATACGGTAAACCAGTGATGACATAGAACCAGTCTAAATCACTGTTAAAAGCTAACACCATGATTGATTTCATTACCAAAACTGGCTTTTAATCAACTACCTACAAATAGGTTATTTGTTATAATTCTACCCTCAACTCTCAAATACATAACTGTCAATATTTTTGATACCTATCAAAGGGTTTCTTAAGGCGCATACCCAAGCCAATCTGACAGTGATACATATTTTATCATATTTTTACGTTTATCATAGGAATTTTTAAAAATCCTATGTTCAGTTTGTTGTATCTATTATAAGCTATTTTTTTAATACCTCTGTAATAATTTTATCTCATATAGTTTAGGAGGAGATGCGAAAATAGAGTTTGGTGGGCAAAAATGGCAACGAAAAGCATTGCTGAAGCATAGATCGATGACCGAGAAAGCTTTCATAATATGGGCCTTAGTCTATTTGACATGAAGATATTAAGATTATTATTATTATTATTATTATTGTGATGTCTCCTTTTGATGGGGATTTGCGTAGTTCCTTGTCCAAATCATAAAGGCACCATATCAAATTGTATGTAAGAATTGTCTTAAGACATTTTTATGATTAAAATAACTACTAGTGAAATTGATGTTAAGATCAATTAAATGTACCCACTGAAATGAAATAGTGACACCTTCCAGAATTTTGGTGGATTTTGAACCAACTACTCGGAAGATGGCTAGTATGTCTAGATATTCAGTCACTGACCAGCCCAGACCCAGTGATCAGGGTGGGGGGAATGTGGCCATAAAAGTGTCAAAGAGCTGCCAGACTTACAAATTAATAATATAATTATTTATGTTGTGGCCAGTTTAGTAATCCAGCAAATCAAAATATACTGGTTCACAATATTCTACTGGCATTCCAGAACTGGATTTGATTTCTGGATGGAAATATGTACTTTACATCTAACTTCAGAAGAAAACCATGTTGATACCACCTGTTGATTCCACCTGTTCAGCAAGGTGATCAAATTAATGATTAAAATCAAGTCAAGAAACTGATAGTCAATTTACTTCAGATAGAACTAAGAACAAAATGGAGCATCTTTGTTTCAATTTCTAACATTGATGAAGATAGCATTCAATAGAAAAATACACAGAGAACACAAGCTATTGTGATCAATGACCTTACTCTTTCAAGCCTGTTGTTTACGAGGTGAAGCAATCCTTGTTTACTCGAGTAGGAAGTCCAAACCAGAAAATATCATGGATAAAGTTTTACACTGGTTTTCAATTCCTTTCACTTCTTGAAATCTCCGGTAACAAGCCCTGTATGTTGCGTGGGAGGGTCAACTATCCTCTTCCAACGAGTAATGCACATAAAAAGCCCACGCCATCGCCACTGGAGCGAGGAAGACCGTGTAAATTCCTTATTGTACCACGAATGCACCATGCACATACTTGTTTTATGTACTTACATTGAAGGTTGAATGTCCTTTTTGATGGTGAGCAACAATATCAAACACTAGTTATAAAGGTTGTGCGGCATTTACATGATTTATTTGCATAATTTAACGTCCTCATTCCTCGCCTCAATAAAGCACAAAAATAAATTCTTTTCAACAAACAACGAAACGAAAACGAACAGAAATAAAAGAAAAAAAAAGAGAATGAATGAGCGAGCGAACTGGAGTGAACCTCTGAATGAAAATTTTGTGTCCGTTCCGTTTTGTTTTATCTCAATCAAATGAACGAAATAAATACGCGGTCCGAATAAAAACTCCCGTAAACTTCTACTTATTTTCTTCATGTTGTCTTGACTGGGTAACCCTCATACATCATAACTTTTTACTGCCACTGTCTGGAATTGATTGACCAATCAATGTCAAAACAGCATGGACCGCGTGTGTTTTTGTGATCAATATTAATTTTTCTTAATATTATCCATGTAAAAGTTAGAAAGCTTTATAAATAATCACGTAGACTACCATGGCTTGTCCAGAGCTAGGCAAGGTCATTGAGCAATTCAACGTTTTTACTGATAAACCTGTAAAATTTCTGGCTGTTCAGAACGAACTGAAGGACGATATCAAAAGTTTGGTAAAATCGCTTTACGACTTCACTAAAACACAGGATAAGAAGTCAAAAAAGCGGAAAAAAATTGCCTTACCCGAGCTTATAGTGCAGGACTTAGATGAGGAGCAGATATGGCAAGAAATCGAGCTTCAAAATAACGAGTGTTGGGACGAACTTGTAGAGGAAGTGGCGAATTGTATGAACCTCAAAAATGAGTTGATATTCCCTGTGAACTTAAATAAACCTGGTACTAGTGCTGAACAAGAGGAAGATGATGCTGAGGCTACTTTAACCCCAGAAGTGGTAGACGATGAGGATTTTACTGATTCTGAAGCGGAAGATGGCGACAAAGACCTAGCAGCACCTGATGGAAACTCTTCTGAAGAAAACGATGATATTGATTCCCAGGATGATGAAGAAGAAGCTGACAAACCTAAGAAACAGATTCTCAAGCCAAAAATCGCACTAAAACCATCAATAGTTGATGACCAGTTCTTCAAACTTCAAGAAATGGAACAATTCTTACTAAAAGAAGAAAAAAATGAGGGATCTAATAAGAAAAAAGTATCTGAAGACAGTGATGAAGAATCTATTGACTTATTTGAAGATATTGATGATGATGATGAAGACGAAGAAGCTACTGATGAAGAGAAAGAGGGAGGAAAAGATGTAATGTACTCTGATTTCTTTGATCAAGATAATACAGAGAATTATGATCAACAAAATAATGATGATGAGAATTCAGAAGATGAAATGGATGAAGATATTGAAAATGCTGAAGTTCAAGATGAACCACCATCAAAAAAAGACAAGAAAGTTAGATTCGCTCAACCATCATCATCAGATGATGACTCTGAAAATGACAAAGAAGAAGAAAAAACTGAAAACAACTTAAATGAAAAGAAATCTGAGTTTGAGTTACGTCAGGAAAGGCTAAAAGATACTATAAAACGGTTAGAAAAGAAGACCATGAATGAAGCACCATGGCAACTGAAAGGAGAAGTGGATGCAACTAAACGTCCCCAAAACTCTTTACTTGAAGAAGTTGTAGACTTTGATTTGACTACTCGGCCAGCTCCTATCATCACTGAACAAACCACACTGACTCTAGAAGACATCATCAAACAGCGTATCAAAGACAAAGCTTGGGATGATGTAGTCAAGAAAGAGAAGCCTGTAGATGACCAACTCAGCTTCCGCAAAACAGAAATCTTGGACCATTCTAAGAGCAAACTCAGCCTAGCTCAAGTTTATGAAGCTGAATACCTGAAGCAAAAGCAAGCAACATCTGGAGATATTGAGGATGAAAAAGAACCAGAAAGTCATAAAGACGTCAGAGAATCGATGAGCAAGATCTTCCACCAGCTAGATGCCTTATGCCACTACCATTATACCCCAAAACCAGCTCAAGCCGATGTCAAAATTGTGTCAAACACTCCTGCTATCTCCATGGAGGAAGTTGCTCCTGTGTCTATGAGTGAGGCAGCATTATTAGCACCAGAGGAAGTAAAGAAGAAGCAGAGAGGTGATCTAATGAGCAAAGAAGAACGCACACAGACAGATAAGAAAAGAGAAAGGAGGAAAAAGAAGATGTTCCAGAAGGCTAAAGGTCTGGTGAACAAAGTTACAGAGCATAGGAACACAACTAAAGGAACGGATGCCAATGATAAATCCCTGAAGACTTCGAAGGCATTCTTCCAGCAACTGAATGATAATGCCACTAGTATAATTAAGAATAGTAAAAATAAGAAAACTGTTAAAACTAATAATAAAAAGGGATAAGTAATATTTTTTGCCATGTGAATTTGTAGTTTGTTTTGTTTCCCTCCCCCTGACCTGTATTGTAGGGTTTCTTTCAAGATCTATAAAAAGTAAAGTTTACCCAATGGATAGGATCCTCGATCTAAAGGAAGTTTTGTTTATCATTCGTTTCTTATAAAGTCTGTTTAAAAAGAGAAGAGTTGTGGGAATTAAGGGTTCTGACAACTTTTGTTGTGTTGACAACACTGCTCTGTCATTGCAGTACGACCAAAGAGAATACTTTATCTACGTAAAAGCTAATTCTCTAAGCGTAAAAGTGATAATTCACCGTAACGCCACGACTCTTCTCTTTTTGAACCTGCGAGGCGGCGGCGGCGGCGGCAGCGGCATAATTTTTAGAGGCGGAAATTCCATAGAGAATAGAGTTAAGTTCTATAAAACCATTCGTTCAATTTCAAGGTCATGAAGTTGAATGACCCGAATGCGGGCTGCCACCGCCGATTGAAATGTTCAACCTTGTGTTTGTCAAACTTTTTTCAATCAGCTGTAGGACTGGGTCGTATCGCTTTTTCTAAGAATCGTATCTGTATCAGATTTCGGGTTAAAATATCGGATTTCAAAACTATATATTTCAATATCGTCGATATCGTGCGTACCGCGTATTTCATACGATATACGCGCGTGGTGGCGGTGCGGTGATACGCATTGATGCGCGATATCTAGTGATATTGTAATATGTAGATTTCAAACGATCCAATATGATACGCAGTGATGCGCGATATCTAGTGATATTGTAATATGTAGATTTCAAACGATCCAATATTGGTTTTCAAATATTGTACCTACATAGAACTTCCCTTCATACTTTTTCCAGGCTTAGGACTGGCTGCATTATTAAACATTAGTACTTACTATACCTAGGTAGGTAGGTACCTACTTAACTTTATGAGACTTATTATAATGTTTTAGATAAGTAGTAAAATATGCAGTCGTATTTAGAAGTTCATTCATAATATTATGTACATAAATCAAATAATTTTCTTATTTCCATAGGTAGGTATAACATCTTTTTTTTGTTTTTTTGTTTGTTTTTTTTTATGTTTTTTATGTTTTTTTGTTTTTTTTTGTTTTTTATCTTTTTTTTGTTGCTATTTTAACAGAAGATTGATTTATGTATGTACATAATTAGATATTTCTACAACTTATATATATCTCTATTTTAGTCGCTCCGGATCCAAACTCTCCGCTCCAAACGCTCCGGATACTTTGTCCGTCGAGAAGCTTGTACGGCGATCGTTTATAATCAGTCCAGTTTTACTAAAAATTCGCTCGCACGGTACTGATGATGCCATGATATTGCCATGCCTTCGAAGCAGTTTCGTGAGGTATGGGTATGTGAACCGATGCATTCGCCACCAATTTAATGGGCAGTATGTTATTATAACGCGGCGAACGCAAAAATGCAATTGCATTCACAAAAACACTCTCCTGCAATTGTTTTGGTTGAACTAACTAAAAAATGTAAAATAGATAAGCTATTCAGGAAACTCAAGGTCAAGGGTCTCAATGCAAAAAAATATTTGGAACAAACATTAATAATAGTCAACCGAAATTAACCTCTAAACTCACAACATTATGATCCAAAGTATATTTATTGTGCATAACCTATTAGTATACTGCTCTAACCAGCGCACGGCGCCTATTGCGCGCGCTCTGTCGCACGCACGTGGGTATTCCTACATCTATCTATTGCATCAGTGCAGTGTAGCCGACAGACCGAGGCGATTTTTGCCGATTCCTTCCGAATACCTGCGATTCCGATACAGCGCGCGCGCGGTGGCGGCGGCGATATGCAGTTACGCGAAATATCTAGCGATATCCTAATATATAGTTTTCGAACGAACCGATATCGGATATCAGATATTGTACCGATATATAGTTTTCGTATCTATATATGATTTGTATCGCCCAGTCCTAATCAGCTGATTGTTGTCATTCTGTCTGTTTTTCAACAAAACTCTTACGAAGTTACAAACCAAAATTTTATTAATTTGTGGATTATTTGATTTCCATTTCGTGAATCTATCCGCTTGTTCGTGGTTAGGAGTCAAACATTTAACAAGTAAATACTAATAAGTGTGTTTTAAGTTCAATCAGCACGTCCAATAGGTCCAATATAAGTATTTGTTGATTTCATAGGTAAAATATGCCTACAAAAGTTGCTGTTGTAACCGGTGCGAACAAAGGCATAGGTTTTGCAATAGTCCGCGGTCTTTGCAAACGTTTCGACGGAGTTGTCTACCTAACATCGCGCGACGTAGATCGCGGCCAGAATGCCGTCAAAGAATTGGAAAAAGAAGGCCTGCATCCTAGTTACCACCAACTGGACATCACTAAAAAGGAGAGCGTAGAAGCTTTCCGTGACTATGTGAAGAAAAATTACGACGGCATTGATGTTCTGGTGAACAACGCTGCTTTTGCGTTTAAAAACAACTCAACTGAGCCCGTTACAGTGCAAGCGGAACAAACTTTGTTCGTAAACTATTTCAGCTTGGTGTCGGCTTGTGATATTCTATTCCCGTTGCTGAAAACTGGCGCTAGAGTTGTGAATGTTTCCAGCTCGGCCGGTCATTTGTCGAAAATCCCGAGTGTCGCACTCAGACAGAGGTTTACAGACCCTCTCTTAACCGTTCCGCAGCTCTCACAGTTGATGAATGAGTACATGGATGCAACAAAAAAGGGAACTTATGCTGAAGACTCAGACAAAGGAATATAAAGACAGCTTACGGTGAAATAAAAAACGAAGCCGTAGAAAACCGTGCTCACCTTGTAAACACACGCGCTCACGCACACAAATATCAACCAAACCGTGCGCAGTTCTCGTCAGTACCCGTCGAGGCGCGAGCCAGGACACTTCGACGTGTAAATAGATAACTATAGTTTCCTGTGCAGTGAAGAACTGTCAAAATAGCAGCAGAAAGGTCAAGAAGTCGGAAGGAATAACGTTTCACTTGTAAGTACTGAAATAACACCGTAAAACTTTCTAATAAACACTTGTTTTTGTTTTACTTGGAACACAAAACCTCAACACTATGTTGATATCAAAGACAATGACAATGACAGTGACATAGAGCACGAATGTTACCAGCGTATGATTTCAGATTTCCCCAAGCTATTTGTTATTTTTCGCTTCAAGGGTTCACATAATTGGTAGCTATTTAGATTAACCGAGGATTTCGATTATTGGACCGACGACGATATAGCTAGATTACCACGGACTCACTGACTCACTGACATAATTGTTCTCCCGGATGGTGGAGGGTGAGGTATTGTTTTTTTTGCGATAATGTATTTCTCATGTTGGACCGAGGGAAAATTCCTCGGTCCCCCTCGGTTTTTGAGATTTGCTACCCCTCCCGGAGCCCCCCCGTTCTAACCTTCTTGCACACGGACCAACTTGGATCAAAACGTTTATGGCGTTTGTATAGAGGGGGACAAGTGATTTAAACTGATTTTTTTAACCCCCCCGTGTCCCCCTTGACCAGACCCTCTCCCCCTTTGTAAGTGCTACCAGATACCGACGCGATAGAAGAAATTTGATTGCAGGGTCGTATAGAGGGTATCTTCTTGAATCAAAGGAAACAATTAATTACCCCCCCTCTCGCCCCTTTTTTAGCCCCCGTTGTATATCTCCCAAACGGAGTGACTTGAATTAAAAAAAAATAACAGCCGTGTAGATGAATACAAGTCACTTTTTTAAGACAATTTTTTTACCCCCCATGCCCCCCAAACTCCTCCCCCTTTTTTGAGTACTACCAAATAGAGGAGATATCGAGGGGTTCTCATTGCAGGATCGTATAAAGGGTATCTTCTTGAATCTAAAAAAATACACCCGCCCTACCCCCATTTTTAGCCCCCGTTGAGATCTCCCAAACGGAGAAATTTGATTGCAGGGTCGTATAGAGGGTATCTTCTTGAATCAAAGGAAACAATTAATTACCCCCCCTCTCGCCCCTTTTTTAGCCCCCGTTGTATATCTCCCAAACGGAGTGACTTGAATTAAAAAAAAATAACAGCCGTGTAGATGAATACAAGTCACTTTTTTAAGACAATTTTTTTACCCCCCATGCCCCCCAAACTCCTCCCCCTTTTTTGAGTACTACCAAATAGAGGAGATATCGAGGGGTTCTCATTGCAGGATCGTATAAAGGGTATCTTCTTGAATCTAAAAAAAATACACCCGCCCTACCCCCATTTTTAGCCCCCGTTGAGATCTCCCAAACGGAGTGACTTCACAGAATTTTTTTTTCACAGTCATGTAGAGGAGGATAAATAATAATTCTAAATGCAGAAAAATGTTTCCCCCTTTGGACCCTAGACCCCCTTTTTAATTAAAAAACATAAAAAACCGAAAATTGGCCTGTTTTTAGCCTTTTTATTCGGGTGGAGCTTTAGCTACTACGGGGCACAGAGAAGCGAGCCATGCCGCTACCCTTTACACCCCCAGCCAACAACCCACTCCCCGGGTTCCGGGGGGCTGGGGGCGTGAAGATCCAAGAATTTGATATGGGTATCATGTTCGAGTAATATGGGAATAAGGATAACGAATTTGATGACGGCGGGCGTGGTTCGCAATCCGACACACTCACACTGCAAGGCGAGCGCAGCGAGTCTTGCTGTGCCTAGCCTCTCCTGAACCCCCTCCTTATCCAAGAATATATATATATGGGTATCGTTTTCGACTAACATTGGGGTGGAGATTACGAATTTGATGACGGCAGGCGTGGGTCGGACCGTTTTTGACTCAAACTTGGACAGTACGAAAAAGATGTCCATTTCAAAATCCAATTTGGCTGACATTTTTAAATCGTGGTCTCCTCTCTTGGTTATCGATTTCGACCAAATCGAGGGTGTAGGTTAGGTAAAAGGGGAACACAATTAAATAATAAACAACATACACAATTATTACATAACCACCAGGTAGCCCTAGTTAGTAATATTAAAATTCAAGATGGTGGACATTCTTTTTATTTGCAGTTTTACATTATGGGAAAGTATCGATCGTCTCCAACTGAATCGAAGGTGTAGATTTCGAAAATGAGTTTGCCCTATAATTCAAGATGGCTGAATTTTTTTACCTAATGAGTATCGTTTTAAACAAAAATTTAATCGACAGTGCTAATCACGAATATTTTTTTATTAATATAATTTCGTCTCTCATTTCATTCCTAAAAATAAACAAATCCACACATAATTTATTATACCATTTGTTTATAAACATACCCGACTTCTCCTGATCGCCATCTATCTTTAACCTATCCAATAATACTACTTCCCAAATTATAGGGAGTTTTTCTTTCAGATGGAAACACTTTCACGCACTCAACTATAAAAAAGTGGCTTCATTTTTAAGTTCACCGTAAGATGTCTTTATATTCCTTCGTCTGAGGCTGAAGAATGGGGGAATTCGGCGTACGGGGTGTCTAAAGTGGGAGTCACTGCCTTGACCATGATACACCAGAGGGAACTAACTAGCAAAGGTAACTATTTTAATTTTTTTAATATGTACCTAAGTTGACGACAACCTCTGTGGCGCGGTGGGCGAAGGTCCGCCTGCGCAGAATGTTGCGGGTTCGATTCCCGACTCAGGACAAATGTGTGTACGATCTGCAGATATTTGTTCAGGGTGTTCTGGATGTTTTCTATGTATAATAGATAATATATATATATATATCTATATAGTGTATTTTATTATGTATATCAGTTATCTAGTACCCATAACACAAGCTCTGCTTAGCTTGGGGCTAGATAATGCTGTGTGAATTGTCCAACATTATTTATTTATTTAGTTACATTAATTTTTATACACACATCTACAGCTCTACGCTTAAACATGGTTGTCTGGCAGAGATCGCTCATGAGCGTGTAGAGACGATGTAGAGACACAGTTTAGCTTATAGTACGCGGCGCAAACGCGTTTCGCTTATTCAGCTTTTTCAGTAGCCAAGCCGCGTCTCGCCAGTCATTCCACGAAGCTCTTCCAGAAAACACCTACCCTTGTTATGGGTTACAGATTATATTAAAGTCACTTCGTAGAGCCCCCTTTGAGTAGTCATATCCTAATTAAGGATTAAAGATAAGCATTCTATTGTAATTTCATGTACGAGTGTTGTGTGTTATCAATAGACTCAGTTCAAAATAATAACTCTTTTATTCCAACCAACCCACAATAGATAAAGTAAAGACTAAAGAAATAAAATACAAAATTGGTGACCCCGACGTGATTTAATAATATTGTGGGTTGTATTAAAGTGCAAAATAATGTGGAATGACTCCCTCCCGATGAAGTCCACACCTCGGGAGGTTAAATAAGCAGGATGACGCAACATCGACGCAGCGACGCCACGCGGTATGAAATACGCTACAGGTGACGTCAGAAGATCCCTTACCTGCCACCATCCAGAAGCCCTATGGAGCAGCCGGTCAGCAGCGTATGATGAAATGGCAGCGCATGGCCGGGGAGTGGTTAACCCGCGGTCCAGCCATTTACGCAACGAGGTCTAGCGGCAGATGTTAAGAAGATTTTGGAGCCAGCGATATCTGAGGTATATTCAATCCTGAAGAAAATGGTGTTTATACCTGCAGATTCACTCAAGCAGTGTTGGTTTTGGAGATATGGCTCACTCCCACTGCGAGTGACTGGCATGTGATTTTCCTGCGCTACATGGAGACCAAGATGGAAGATGACGTTGATTTTGAGGTGCTGGATGTGCAGGACTGGTCGACGCTTATCATTGGTGTGCGTGCTTAAAGATTTTCAAAAATTAAATTCAGTGATCAAAAATTTTTTTTAGAGTCAGTGCTAGTTCTTAGAATTTATCGCATAAGTAGAGTATCTAAACGGAAACACGGTAAGGTAACGTGAGACCTCACTCTCACATTGTAATGTAGCGAGCTATTTGCAGCGTTAGCGAATTTGCAATTGTGTTGTTTGAGATTATGTACTCTACCTGGTCAGCTTGAATATTAATTTTGATGTTATTTTATTATAATGATTTATGTATTTTAGTGTTGAAAAATTAATGAATAGTAATATTTTTGTAGATGTTTCTGTAATTTGTTAAAGTTAAAGTTAAAATTTAGAGCAAATATTTTTTTATTTGATGAAGTTACGACTACAGCAGTATTTTTTTGATAAAAGTATCTATGTTTTACAAAATTAAGGATGAAATAATATGTGGACAGTAAATTTATAACTCATGTTGAAAATGTGTATAAAAATTGTTTATGCCGACAGTACTTGTATTTTGTAAAGAAATGTATTGATAAATTTTTCATTTGTTTAAAGATATAATTTTTATAGCAATTAAAAAAAAAAGCAGTTTATTGTTTATCACAAAATTATTTACAGTTAAATTTTCATTGTTTACTCTTAAAGACTTTATTAAAAGATTATTGTTTGAATGTATTTTAAAGATTTAAAAACAAAATGTAATTTTGTAAACTGACTGTACTTTTCATGTTCATTCAGCACAGAGAGAAAAAGAAAATTTACAGATATAAATAAAAAAACATTTAGAGAAGGCATACTAGACAGTGATTTATCTCATAGTAATGTGAACAGTTTTTTAAGTAGCTTTCAAAAAGTCTTCAGAAACTCATTTAAGAAAATAAATATTAAAATCATGACAAAGAAACATAACAAGATTAATTGGATTAGTAAGGGTATCAGGACATCTAGTAAAATGAAGCGATTTTTGATATCTACATACATATTTCTATATACATACAGGTCTAATATTGACACATCATTAACTACCTATAGGAACAAATACATAAAACTATATAAGAAAGTTATGGTAAGTTTAAAGAAAAATGCAGTTAAAAAAGAAGTTGACAGGGCGAAAAATAGGAAAAAGCAAATTTGGAACATAGTAAATAGACACAGGAACAAAAATACATCTAGGGTAAGTGACAACTATAGGCTTAAAATTGATAATGTTATTATTGACGATACACAAGAAATTGTAGACATTTTTGCGAAACAGTTTGACTTTAATACAATTAACAATGACGATATTGATAGAAATTCACAAGCTTTACAACTCCTAAAGGACAATTCTAGAAGGGTTGACACTGACATAGATCTTAGAGAAACAAATGGGAGTGAAATTAAATTCATTGTTAAGAAAATGGAATCTAAATCTTCTTTCGGCTATGACGAAATATCTATCACGATAATTAAAGAGAACATAGATCTCTTGGCTGAACCACTAGCAATTTTTTTTAATAATTGTATAAAACAAGCTATTTTTCCAGATCAATTAAAGATTGCCAAAGTTTTGCCGATACACAAGAAAGGAAAAAAGAATGACCCTAAAAATTACAGGCCAGTTTCACTTTTACCTATCTTTTCTAAAATATATGAGAGAATAATAAAATATAGAATAGTCTCGCATCTAAATTTACACAGGGTTCTAAACTTAAGGCAATTTGGCTACCGATGTAGAGTAGGAACTGTGGATGCTGTTGATCTTCTGTTACATGACGTATTAGGTAATTTAAACAATAAAAAAAGAGTGGCAGGGTTGTTTTTGGACCTATCCTCTGCATTTGACATGGTTGACCACGAAATTCTACTAGCTAAATTAGAACATTACGGAGTTCGCGGAAATAGTCTGATTTTGCTGAGATCATACCTTTCTAACAGAAAACAATTTGTAGAAATAAAAAATATCGCTGACAAACATCAAAGTATTTATAGATCTCTAGCTATTACCATAAAAAGAGGAGTTCCCCAAGGCTCAATATTGGGACCTATATTTTTTGTTATATACGTTAATGACCTAATTGAATTTATTATGAAAACCATCCCAGACATATCGCTAGTTGTTTATGCAGATGACACAAACGCTGTTATTCCGGCGTCATCTGTAATTGAACTTAAGACTAAGATTGACAATACACTTGTAGCTTTTGACCAGTGGTTTGACGCGAATAGACTAAAATTGAATATAAAAAAGACAAATTGTGTACTGTTTAGAACAACTGCTCATATGACTGAATCGATAGACATCACTAGTAATGGAGAAGTTATAGATTTGACAAATAATGTAAAATTCCTGGGCATATACATTGATCAGCTTCTGAACTGGAAGGTCGAATTAGAAGCTCTTGAAAACTCTATAAGCTCTGCTTGCTACGCTCTTAGAAGTCTGAGAGAGGAACTAAGTATTGAACAACTAAAGGTTATTTACTATGCTCTGGTTGAGTCTAAGCTGAGATATAGCATAAAGTTTTGGGGGAACAGTTATGTCTATAACTTAAAGAGGGCTTTTGTTCTGCAGAAAAGGGCAATTAGAACAATAGTACGGATTCCTCCGTGGGAGTCTTGTAGAGATTATTTTAACAATCTCAACATTTTGACAGTACCGAGCCTCTATATATTAGTAGTTCTGATGGATGTTGTCAGGCATCCTTATAAGTATGAATCGAGTGAACAAAGGGCAATCCGGATAAGTACAAGAAGGAAGAATCTCGAGACTCCTATTCAGCCTAGGTTAAATGTTGTGAACCATGGCTCTAGGTACCAAGCTGTTAAGTTATTTAACTCCCTGCCTAATGACTTAAAAAGCATTGATAGCCCTAATATCTTCAAATCCAAATTGGAAAAGCTTTTGTTGGAAAGGTGCTTGTACTCTTTAAGTGACTTTAAATTTTAACTAGGTATGTAAATGTAAGCGACCTCTCATTTAAATTGTATTTTTTTTTAGATTTTAAGATAATTTAATTTTCTATTATTAATCTAGTTTTTTTTTAAATCGTGTAATCTTAATATTCAAATACAAATGTAAACTTTGTTCATGAATAAATCATCTATCTATCTATCATTCGAATAAACTTTGATTGTATTGTACCTACCAACTTAGGAATGCGACTTCGTAACATGATCGCATTGTTGATGTCAGCTTATTTGTGTATGAAGACATGAACTTGTGTAACTTTTAAGACATTTTGAATTGTAAAGTTTTAAATTGGATATAGGGATTATAAGGATTGAAATTTTGTTTTGTAAAAAATTTAAAAAAAGGGGAGGATTGATGTAGAGACACAGTTTAGCTTATAGTACGCGGCGCAAACGCGTTTCGCTTATTCAGCTTTTTCAGTAGCCAAGCCGCGTCTCGCCAGTCATTCCACGAAGCTCTTCCAGAAAACACCTACCCTAGTTATGGGTTACAGATTATATTAAAGTCACTTCGTAGAGCCCCCTTTGAGTAGTCATATCCTAATTAAGGATTAAAGATAAGCATTCTATTGTAATTTCATGTACGAGTGTTGTGTGTTATCAATAGACTCGGTTCAAAATAATAACTCTTTTATTCCAACCAACCCACAATAGATAAAGTAAAGACTAAAGAAATAAAATACAAAAAGCGTTAAGACCGCCAATTGTCGCTTAGTTTTAACTTTTCTTGTTGTAAATAGTTCCTTTTCGATTTAAGTGTGCAATAAAATATTATCTATCTATCTATGCAAGACTAGTCCACAGCTAGACAAAGGGCGTCCTCTTACTTTGCTAATTACTGCCATAATCTTCACGCTCAGCTGTGGCCCCTTTGGTAAAAACCACAGAGATATAGAGAGATGGCAATCCTATGCGTTGCGTACAAAACCTACTGTCGCAAGTCACGCCCACTCAAGCTCTCGCACACACGGTTAACGAAATAAAAACAATACTTCGCGTTGTGTGCGTGTCATGCACACAACCGCGCAGAGCCAACCAGAGTGCAACTATTCGTTCGCACACTAGGTTGCAAGTGACGTTCGTACAGCACCACTATAGACACAAAATATGCGTTTACGATAGGGATTGCTTGTCGATAAAACGTAAAACGACTTGGTCATCGTTTTTACGCTATGAATTGAAATAAAATGAATAGTTCACTAATTGAGTAAACATGATTTCATGGTGATGAAGTCAGTAAACAAACATTGGTTATCTTTTTATGAGTTAATAGACGTTATCATAAAATGAAATACAGATCTGTGGATAATGATTTATTAAAAAATATATGAATACCTACTGAATAATTATAATAATAGGCTAACAAATTTAAATGATGCATAGATTACAAAATATCAGATTATCTCATGGGGGTAATCCCCCATGAGATAATCTGATATGCATGCCCAGCGTGGGGATTATAGTATATCCCCCATATCTCATGGGGATCCCCCACGAGATAACAGCTAAAAAGGTTCTTATCAGGAGGAGGCCTGCGTCCAGCATTGGACCAATATAGGTCTATAATCTCCACGCTGGGCATGCGGGTTGGGGATCGCAGTTTGGTGGTAGAATTGTTCTGCAGGAGGCGCTGCTGCCCGCCCCCGGAAGATGTCCCTTAGTCGCTTCTTACGACACTCGTGGGAAGAGTTGGATATAGATCTGATTTGGAATAATAGTACTTATTATACACTATATATATTATATATTTGCGTAAATATTAGACCTACATTTGTACAAAGGTCAAATCCAAATGCGTAAGGATAAGCCGCCAATATAATAAATAATAGGTATCGAAAATCTTTATCGACAAAGAACACACTCGAGTCACATCACTAACTCACGACTACGAGCAGTGGTCTTACCACGCGGTTGAACGTATTCTGTGAGCTTCAATATGTTAATTATGCATTGCGGCATTGGAACTCAACGTTCGAATAGTCATTAGTACAGAGCAAGCATTGTAAACAGTTTACAACAATATCGCGTCTGGCTATCAGTCATCATAATAAAGACGTTGAAAAATCAAGACATCAATCAACTTATAATTATTTTTAAAGTTTTAGTATGAAAAACATATTATTTTCAGTACTTACCGATGGTATGTGATTCCATTTGAATTAAAGTTCATAATATCACTTCTATTTTTGCAAATAACTATGGTACCTACAATACGGCATTTCCCTCTAACTTGAATATCCGTCGTGGCCAACGTTCAAACTTCAACTAAATGACAATCACGCTATGGAATCGCGCATACAAAATCGTCGGACACTATCTATCTACAGTTAATTTTAGATCGTATTTGTTTAAACATAGAGTTCATAATCAAAAATAGAACGCTTGGCAACACTTCGGCGCTAGTAGCACAGCATTCAATTGGTAGATATAAACCTGCAGCATTATTTTTATCGTGTTCTAAATACAACATGGCGGCTTTGGTGATACGACAAATTGAAATTCTGTGGATGTTGTGTAAATAAAAGTGAGAAACTGTGTGAAATAAGTGTAACTAAATCTTGTGTTCCTAGTTGTGAAACCAACAGCGAGAGATTTTACGAGAATGATCGCCTAGTTAGCCAAATTGCGCGGCCAGCTATTTACGGCAGCGCGGCGGCAGAAATCTACAGTGGGATTCCAATAAATGGACAAAGTAAGTTAGTTTGCTTCCTATTCATATCCAGTGAATAAAATATATCTCTTAAATCGACAATTAATGTCCCAAATATAGATTTTAGTTGATAAAATCATCATTACTGTGTAAACAATGAGAAAAATAGGGATGGGGAACATCAAGTTATTATTTAGTTCGTTATCGATATTTTGGCACTTTTTCCCGACTGTCAAAAACTTTACTACTGAGAGTAATATTTTAAAGGAGTATGTAGGTATGTATTTGGATATAATATATACCTATGAAAATATACATAGTATACATTCAAATTTTAATTGATATCCTATGGTACATATGGTGTACATACAGGTTTACCTATTATTATTTTTTTACCAACGGAGGAGGGTTATG
Organism: Eupithecia tripunctaria; assembly: GCA_955876795.1. NCBI lineage: Eukaryota > Metazoa > Arthropoda > Insecta > Lepidoptera > Geometridae > Eupithecia > Eupithecia tripunctaria. The sequence continues at coordinate 1,440,982 of OY041624.1, read as the reverse complement.
AGGTTGATACCCTATGTTTGTATGTATATGTGTAGCCTATTTTATGTTCCCACGTAGCGCTGACACTACTGATCCGATCCGATACCAATAAATGTTCAAATGTATCGCTTGATTCGTCTCCTACGCCGGATAAGTCTACGTCACAACGATTTTTTTTTTGTCAGTAATACAGAAAAAAATCGCTGTAATGAGCGCAGCTGGTAGGTACAGTTAATAACATCTTTACACTTAGTACTAGTTTCTGCCTACGGCTTTGCATGCGTTATTTCTATTTTTATCCCAAGGGTATTTATGGGATTAAAAGTAGCCTATGTCTGATTCCAGGTTTAGAATTTAGTAAACATTATTAAAATTGAGGCAAATAAAATAAAATTAAAAACTACAACCCAACTACGTAAAAATTAAAACAAGCGTTCTATGCTGTTCCAAATAAATATTACCGATTGAAAATTATAATTATTCAAATTGTTTTATTCATGGAGCCTCCCCGGCTCCAACCTAATGAATTATGTATGTACCTACAAAGGCCTCCGACTACTTGAACATAAAAATTCAATGATGGATAACTTTCAATCGGTAATATTTATGTGGAAAAGCATTAAAAGCTTGTTTATAACTTTTACGTAGTCAGGTTGTAGTTTTTAACTTTATTTTATTAACTATGAGCAGACATTATTATTAATGATTTGTTTATATTTCAGAAACGAAAAATTGTGCTACAATAACAACACCTCATGAGACTCCATGCAAGAGACAAAGAAGAACTGGAAGAATTCTCACTCTAAACATAATTAAAAAAAGATTTAAAATAACTTGTGAATACATCAATTTCACAATTTGCACCGCTTGAGTGGAATGCCAGAATATCAGCCAATTTCACTCATATTTTTTACGTGGGTAACATGATTTATGTTTTATGTGAAACGAAAACTTTTCTATTTTAGTACTGAATAAAATCTGTTATTTTATTGTGCTTGGTAGGTGAACTTATGTATAATTTCCACATACGATGGAGGCATTTTTTGTAACTCAGACATTAAGCAGAGAATATCGTTACCTATCTATTTATCAGCGCACGTAGGACACTTCTGACACTTCTGGCATTTATATAAAAATATTGTTTCATTATGTCTGATAAATAATAAATACATTATCAAATCTATAGTTTTTTATTTCGACAATAATGGTATGTAGGCATATCGATATCGATATTTTATGGATATTCAGGTACACCACTGGCAAGAGGCGAGACAGGGCGAGGTATATCTATCTCTTTCATACAGCACACTAGCGATCTTCTCTTGGCAAACATAACTATAATTAGCGTCCACGGCTTTGGTTGGTCCGATTCCTATCTGTACTTTAGTACTATTCTTACATATCTATGATGACAATATTACTGCCGTGAGCGATGTGTTCTCGTTTTGTGCATATTACTGCGTCACCGGCCCCGCCCCCTTTTCATATCTTCTTAGTTTCTGTGATCTGTGGTAAAAACTCATTGTGCCCCCCCCAACTTGCTCAGCATGAAGATTATGGAATTCTTTTGAACAATGTGACTTTATGGTAGGCTAGAATATAATTAAACTGAACGTAAAGTACCTCATTCATTTTGAACTTTGCTCTTTTATTTGAAGACGTATCGCTCGTAACGGAACGTTTATCTGATACCAAGCTACCTATCTAAGTAGGGACCTAGGAGGGCAATTTCCTAATCACGATGATAAACACTTTACCTACCTGCAGATAACTTGCTTGATACCTTCGTGTGTTGCTATTTATTCTGTACCTATTAATTATTATATCACTTTCAGTGCCCATGATGCCGCGCACGCACCCCTTTTCGGATCGTACTTGTACCGTTTGTTTATTATTTAGATAAAAAAATACGTTTGAGGAATATTAACAGCACATTAAGCCTTAAATGGTAAAATTCTGACGACCTCTGTGGCGCAGCGGGCGAAGTCCGCCTGCAACGCAGGAGGTTGTGGGTTCGATTTCCGCCTTGGGAACAATCTTTGTATGTGCAGATATTTGTTCAGAGCGTTCTAGATGTTTTCTATATAGAATTAAAATATCTACCTATGTAGTGTATTGTATTATGTATATCAGTCATCTAGTACCTACCCATAACACAAGCCTTGCTTAGCTTGGGGCTAGATATTGCTGTGTGTCCAGCATTATTTAATATTTTGTTGGATAACTTCAGCCTAAGTTTGTAATTATGAGTACAATAAATTCATTGTATTGTGTCCATTGGATGTAACGTTATCTACATTGCCTTCCTATTAAGATATAACCCTATACCTACCTACTGATGTTATTCCAATTCCAGGTATCTGCATAAACGCCGTACACCCTGGCTTCGTGGATACAGACATGACGTCACATAAAGGCATATTAACACAAGACCAGGGAGCAGAAGCTCCATTATACCTAGCGTTGGATGCACCACCTTCGATCCAGGGAAAGTTTATTTGGTTTACGAAAGAAATAGTCAGTTGGGATGGGGAGAGTCGGTGGAAGCTTCTGTTCAGGGAAATTATAAATATTATACCTAGAATTATTTATAGAGATTGGTTTGCGTTTATAAGAAGACCATTTAGTCGTGTCACATCAACACCTGCTGAAAAGTAATACTTGCCAGATACTTATAGAGGTATTTTAACAGGTTGGTGATAAATTCTTATTTATTTCTAGTAGGTTATGGATGTTACCCAGTATCATTGGCGGATCCAGGGGGGGGGGCCATGGGGGCCATGCCCCCCCCCAAAAAGCCCAAGAGTTCCATACTTTCGACTCAATTTTACGATTAAATTCAGATGCACTTTTACACGGGCCACGGCATACCTACTCTTAGGTAGGTTATGTAGGTACCTACTTTATATGAAAGTACAGAAATATATTTTTTAGGTAAGTCGGTACTTTACATACATCTACAAACTAAATTCAAGAGGTTGATTTCTTCTCAGTATTACCACGTCCATCGACACGTTCAACGACTTTGAAATGAACATAGGTAAATGATATCTATTTCTCTTCTTCCGCTAGTGAACACAAGTGAATTATAGCCAATTGCACCTCATTTCTTATTTGATTGACAGTAATAACTATTTTTCAAGCTGTTTATATTGATAGAATGAGAACGCATCCGAATTAGTTTTAAGTTTGGTTTCCATTCCACCCCTCTGGTTGCGACGACAACACGCAATGTGTGCGGATTGCTCGTATTTTTCTTATAATAAAAACTCAGTTCTAAATTACAAAAACGCTCTTTATTTGACTAAAACCTACATATATATTAAATAAAATTACTCGTCTAAGTATACCTCGGTATTGGATTTAACTTGAAAAGATAAGTTAAGTAAAAGAAAAAGTAGTACAGTGTGTGAGTAGTACATGTTACTCGCGAGTACGCGAACTTGCGAAGAAAGAAACGTACGCGTTCCCGCTTTCGTTACATTCAATTCAAACAATTTAATACACAATACAGAGAGATGACAAAAATATCACTGCTTTTTGCATTTTAATTTGTTTTTTGCATTGAGGTGTTCTTGCCCTTTATTAGCAGAGCCCTTTTAAGAATACTTAGCTAAATAAGTACATACGTTAGAGTTATATACGTATCGAATATTTGTAGTTAATTCAATGTAAAACTAACTAACAGATATATCACCACGGGCGTGGCGAACATCTTTTGCCTCTCTCGACGTGGCCTAGATCTGAACTAAAGCCTCCTTTCAGTTTTCAGTTCAGTTGCAAAATATCAAAATATCTAACAAAACGACAAAACAGCAAAAAAAATCGGTAACATTGTCCTCTATTTCGTGGTCCATTTTTAATAATACATGGTCTCGGTCTCACAATAAGATCATTTTGACTACTAACGCGAGAAATTAACAAAAAATATTTTGGTTTCGCGGCTTGCTCCGCTGGAGTACTGTCTCGTCTCTGGCTGTGCACATGAAGGCCCCCCTTATACTGAAATGGAAGTTTCTGATTCGTTTACGTGATAAGCTAATCTTATGCGAGCGAGAGTTCATTTTGTACGACAGCGAACACAACTTCGATATTCCTTTTCCAAGTAGACACCAGATTTTGATTTTCGTAGATTCTTTAGGGCAGGGCTCATCTATTTTGTTGTAAATCGTTAAAATTTTATTATTTTTCATAACTTACTATCATAGCTTTCGCGTCTTGCTAAGCATACCTCACCAATTTCAAAAAGACTGCGACTCACCGATATTCATTATGTATCTAACAATTCCTCCTAACAATTCAATCTCAGTCGCGCACTCTTTAAAATTTTCAGGGCTGTCTCTGCTTGCTGATTGTTTTTCATACTGATGTGTTTCTACCACTGCGCACTTACTTCTCCCTAAAACCCGGAAAAGTCCCTAAAAATTCGCGGCTCGCTTCGCTCGCCGTGGTTTATTGTTAGTGGTGATGCGTGTCTCAAATTCTTGGGCTACGACCACGCCTTATGAATGTACATTAGGTATATTCTTTGTTTTTTTCACCTGACCCCCCTTTACAGAATCCTGGCTATTAGTCCAGTCATTTAAGCTTAAATTAGGTAAGAATCTCGGAATTCGAGATACCCAGCTGTAAGTCTGTAAATACTTGTATATCGACACTCTAAAAGTTGTCTCAAAACCTACATTATGGTAGGGTGTGCGCAACTATTAAATTTCTAGGTCACAAAAAACGGTCAATATCTCATTTCCTATGGGTTTTTTGCTATTTGTATGTATGATTAATATTGTAGCAGTAAAAAAACAATAATGATACTCTTGCTTGGAGCAAAAATGTAACATTTCAGGAAACGAAACGTAACTTACGACTCAAGAACCCTGGCAACAATGATCTGTTTCCTCTTCTAAGTAGTTTTAGTGAAGGACGCGGGTTCAAGTCCCGTCAAAGTAAAAAAAAATTGGGATATTATTAACACCCCCCCCCCCCTACCTGAGGCCTGCGTCCAACAGTGGACCAATACAGGCTGTGGAGGAAGAGGTTGTGATTTTTTTACCCTATATCTGAACATTGTCAAAATGGCCCCCCCCAAAATAAAATCCTGGATCCGCCCCTGCCCAGTATAAAAGTTTAATAAATATATTAAAAGCCTCAGATAAATTTATCTGAGTTAAAGTTATTTTGATGTTTTATTTTATTGTTCTAATTAGTAACTTAACCCCGGATAAGATTCTTTTGACATTTATACACAAAAAAACGTCTTTTGAGAGTTGCGTCTGAATATTCGGGGGGTCACTTTGGGAAGGTCTACGTTTGGAAAATAAATCCATAAGTGCAATAAGTAAAATATCTACCTATGTAGTGTATTGTATTATGTATAACAGTCATCTTGTAAAAAGTATCCTATGTCCTTCCTCGTAGTATGAACTCAAATCATGCCAAGTTTCATTTGAATCCATTCAGTAGTTTCGGCGTGATGCGCGGCCATGATACAGACAGACAGACATGAACGAAAAAAATTTATGTTTTGGCTTCAGTATCGCCGAAACTACTGAATGGATTCAAATGAAACTTGGCATGATTTGAGTTCATACTACGAGGAAGGACATAGGATACTTTTTATCCCGGAATTCATTACGGTTCCCTTGGGAGAGGGGATGAAAGTCAAAATGTAGTACTTCGTTGTAATTCATCGACACGTCCGATATAATTGATTCTTTTTTGTTAGAAACAATGTTGCAAAATTTAAAAAATTAGATATCATCATCATCATCATCATATGAGTCCACCCTCAGGAGAGGGGATGAAAATCGAAATGTGTACTTAGTTGTAATTCATTAACGCGTTGTCCGATTTCAGTCAATCTTTTTTTAATAGAAACAGAAGAACCGTGTTTTTAATGTAATGACATAAAAAACTAACATGACATAAAAAAACTTCATGTAATAGAGATGTCATTTTTTTGGTGAATCACTGAAGTTTAAACTTACAAAATGATAGTGTCATTGCCTCAAATGCCTACTATTGAACTACTATCATTTAAAAATCATTTCGCAAGCCACTACTATCCTAATCGATCCAAAATAGACATGGGGGTCTAATCGATGCATATTGAAATCCCTATAATCTCACTTCTTTGGATAAAAATAAAGATAGTTTATTTGCTTGAACACAATGTAGGTTACACAGACAGATGTTAATGGTATTTAGGATCAATTATGTTCTAATAAGACGAGCATGCAAATGTTATGGTAAATGGTCAATACTTCAAAATAGCGTTTGAAAATGATTTTTAGTGAATGATTTTTGTGGGTTCGCATTGCGATTTGTATCTACGCAGCTGTGTCTCTGACGCAGGTGCAAGCAAGATTTAATCCATTCTGGAGAAACCAGAGGAACAGAGAGGTAATTAGGTTGATACTTTTCTGTTTTGTGGGAGAAACAGACGCCTTTTCTTTTCTGGTGTGCAAATTTTAAAGGTGTGGAAATCATATCATTCGTTTTGCGGTAGATAAACTACCTAATACACAAGTACCATACCTACGTACAAAGGTAATTGCAACCTCCCTCCCTACCCATGGTAGTTTCTCAAATTACCTACTTAAAATTACCATCACACTAAATTAATATTGTATGGATGGATGAATGTTTGTTACCTCTTCACGCCAAAACTACTGAACGGATCGGGCTGAAATTTTGGTTACAGGCAGTTCTAATCCTGGAATCATAAACTACTTTTTATCCCATAAATTAGTTCCCGGAGATAGAAATCTCCTTTAAACGTTTCCATAGAAAAAACGCGTGCGAAGCCGCGGGGCGCAGCTAGAGATATTATTTTTCCATTAACAAATATGGTTGCTGATAGATATGGATCAATCTTTGCAAAGAAATGCCACCCTGTATACGTAATATGTTAGACTAGGTAGGTACTTACATAGATTTTTTAATTACACAGAAAACATCACCTACAAAGTACCTACAAATATCTACCAGCCGATAGTATAAAATTTGTCTCGAGGCGTATATCGAACCCAAGCAACCACCTGCGTCGAAGGTGGACTTTCGCCCACTGCGCTATTGAGGCCACAAACAATATATAATTACCCTATCGAAATTGAGGCTGTCAAATTTATTTAATACTAGCTGTGCCGCGCGACTTCGCACGCGTTGTTCATATGGAAACATTTAAAGGTGTTTTCCCGGCAGTTATTCGAATTTTTCTCGTCGTAAAAAAAACCATCCTTGAACTTCATCGAACATTTAAATAAACGAATTGCACAAGCTTGGGGCTAGCCAAATTGGTCCAGACGTTATTGAGTTATGCGCTTACCAACACATTTAGCGATTCATTTTGAAGAAGATTAACAAATTTGTTTGTTTATTATATTTAACTATTCACATCACAGCTGGACAAAAACTTGGCTCAGTCGCATTGAATTCAATCAATCCCACCTACTCCCGTAACAGCGGGGAAATAATTATGGAATTAAATGTAACCCTGTCTTCCTATAGTTCCTATTCTATCCCACCCATGTTCTATCCTACGTCCGCTCATTCATTCATTCATTCAGTCAGTTTGTTTTGATTTCTGTACAATGACCTCGGTTCTTTCAAGAGTTTCATTCGAGTTTCAAGATAAACATCATTTAAATAACGCGTTTTGGTTTCGATTTGTTTTATTCTGTGTGCTGTGCAGTGCTGATACGTCTCTCTGGTGTTTATGTGTTGTAGCGATAATTCAAACAAAACAAAAACACTAGTTCCATAAACCGTACTCTGTTGTTTGAATTGTATTCTCTTTGGTTTGTAGTCTTCGAGCCGGTCAATTAGCAATTAATAATGTCTGCAAAAGTGGCAATTGTTACCGGCGCCAATAAAGGCATAGGATTCGCTATAATCCGGGGCCTCTGTAAGCGTTTTGATGGAGTTGTTTACCTTACATCGCGGAACGTGGAACTCGGCAAAAAAGCGGTCGAGGAATTGGAAAAAGAGGGCCTCAAACCGAAATACCACCAGCTGGATGTCACCAACAAGCAGAGTTTGGAAGTTTTCCGTGATTATGTGAAGAAGAACTACGAAGGAATTGATTTGCTGGTGAACAACGCGGCTATCGCATTCAAAGGCAGCGCCACAGAATCTGTGGCGGTACAAGCCGAACAAACTTTGTTTGTGAATTACTTCAGCCTGGTATCTACCTGTGAAACTCTGTTTCCTCTTCTAAAACCTGGGGCTAGAGTGGTAAATCTTTCAAGTAGCGCTGGTCACTTATCTAAAATTCCTAGCAAGGATCTTCGAAAGAAGCTTACAGACCCAAACTTGACCATTCCTGCGTTGTCCCAGTTGATGCAGAGTTACATAGATGCTGCGAAGAGTGGTTCTTACACAGAGTGGGGGAATTCTTCCTATGCTGTTTCCAAAGTGGGTGTGACTGCTTTGACAATGGTACAGCAAAGGATGCTTGCTGATAAAGGTTGGTACCAAAACTATTCATCTATATTTGCTCAGTCAAAATGTAGTTAGTAACAATAGTATTTCATATTTCAATTATTTTCTCAAACAATTTACATTGTTGCCTAACGCTACACCTGTGCTGTGCTAAATACCATCCCCATACCTGACTGGCAGCAAAAAACACATCTCTAAACCACTGATATTGCCTAGATTGGGCCTTGGATTCTGATTGACAAGGGTAAATAGGTATCTTCTAGACCTCCATGATACACCATTGGCAGCAAAAAAAAAGCTTGAAAACAGAGAAAAGATAAAAGAGAAGAAGAAAGAAAAACAGAGAAGTTTTAGTGTATGGATGTTTGTTACCTCTTAAGGCCAAAACTGATGGGGGATTGGGTTGAAATTAAATGTACTTGTTAGTTTTAGGCTGGAAAAAAACATAGGCTATGTTTTATCCCATAAATAGCTCCCATGGTATAGCAAAAAACTTTTACCCACAGAAGACTATCAGACTGTAAACTCTGAAACTAGTTGTTAATATTAGTAAAATACAGTAAAGCTAATGAGAATTAATATGTTTTTCAGATATAAAAGTAAATGCAGTTCATCCAGGTTACGTGGCCACAGACATGTCATCTCATAAAGGACCATTGACCATAGAAGAGGGGGCAGAAGCTCCATTGTTCCTAGCCCTAGATGCCCCAGACTCCGTTAAGGGACAGTATGTGTGGTACAACAAGGACATTGTCAGCTGGGTGGACAACTATTGAAATGAATAATATAAATACTTGGATAATTCCATAATTAGTTGATTAGGTTCTTTGATATCTTAAAAGTGCTCATTGTTGTAGTTGGGTAAACAATAATAAATCTTATCATAAGTAACTATAATTCTCTAAGATTATAAAGTTGTAAATAACAGATTACAGGGATATCTTTTTTAGAATAGCTGCATAAAAATCAATTATGTTCAACTGACTTAAAAAAAAGGAGAAGGTTCTCAATTCTTCAGTATGTTTTTTTTATGTATGTATGTTACTTGATATCTCCATCTCCACCCATTGTTAACCAATTTTGCTGACTCTTTCACTATTGTATAGAGAATGATTCAGAGGTGGTCCCATAGATTTTTTTTCTCCCGAGGAATTAGAATTTATCCTGTTATGTTTAAAAATCAAATCATTTTTCATCACCAATCATTGGTAACTAATGGTTTGACATGGCATCGGGCGTAAACAAGATACCTACCTAAACAATACAAATAACAAAGTTGATGGAGCGCATTGCATTAAACGTAGGATGACCATTACTTCTATAAACTTTGATGACTTTTATTTATTAGAGATCTTAGTGAGGTGTCCAAAGGAAGTAACGCACATTTGCACATTCAGCAGCAAGGTTGTTCGTTTTGTGCGAATGTAAACCAAAACTTCATAATTATTTTTTCAAAGTAGGCCATTTTTTGTTAAACATGTGTCAACTCATCAGATCACACCAAATTAGATGGGAATGTTAATTAGATGTCGCGTTTAGAAGAATTTGAAGTCAGTTTATAATTTTTAAAATAAACCCTATTAATAGTAGGTGGCTTGTATTTAAGTAAGCAAATGTTAATTCAATTGTTTGTTCAATTAAAAAACTAAAATAATATTGTATATCTTTTATTCTCAATTCGGAACAAAATTGTGCAGTCTGTTCAAAAGAGAATGGTCGCGTTGCTGTGAACTAACAATAGGTACTGCAATGACAGAGCAGTGTTGTCAACACAAAAAGAGTTGTCAATTGCCCATAGAGTTTATATAGTATTAGCCACAATTGCCACACGCGTGCCGTCAACTCCCACAACGCTTCTCTTTTTAAACAGACTACTTTGACTATGTATGTAATCCTCCTTGTACTTCTTCTCATTTGTCTATTCGTGAAGCAGAAATATACTGTCCAGCAATAAGCCCATATTTGAAGATCCTTTCTTCTATGGTGGAAATCAAAATCACTTGCATTCTTTGGTTATGATACCAAAGCCTGAAAAAAATATTTTGTTGTTATTATAATGCACAGATTGTAATAAAATAACATTTGTTGGTTGTCAACAAATTTGTCTATGGCATAGGAGAGGTTGACAACAAATTTTAGGAGTGATGTGCACCGGGCCCGCCTGCGACATAGTATATTGCGGTTTCGATTCCCGCCTTGAGACAAATGTAAGATCTACAAATATTTGTTTGGGTTGTTCTGCTAGTACCCATAACACAAGCTTGGGGCTAGATGTTGTGTGGATGGTCCAGCAATATTTATATTTATTTATTTAATTTTGGCAGGCCTTGACCTAGCAATGGGCGATATGAAGTAATAAGTAATGCTGGACAATTCACGCTCACACAGCATCCATCTAGACCCAAGCTAAACAGAGCTTGATGAATAACCTCAACAGCGTATATTGGTCCATTGCTGGACGCAGACCTCCCTTAGGCGTCTTATTAGCTTAATCTCATGGGGGTGATGCTCATAATTCCCACGCTGGGTAGTTCATGGTAGAATTGTTCTGCAGGGGCGTTGCTGCCCGCCCCCAGTGGAAGCAATCTGTCTGATAACATCATTTGAGATCACAGAAATCGTAATATTATTACAAGTTCTGTGTTTGAAATGGATACTGCGCAGATCCCTTTCTTTTTTTTGTTTTTATGTAGGTCCGAAAAACCTTTTAGACCTTACATAAAAACGGTTTTTATTTAATGCAAATTATATTCTACATTGGACAAACCAATAGTTTTTATAACAAGCTTAAACATATTTATTATTATGTTAGTAGGTAGGTTTTTTAAATTCACACGCCAGTCCATAACTGCTGTTAGTATTACATTGATACCACTCATACAACAACAGCATTGTAATATTTGACATGTTTTCTTTGAATAAATGATTCTATTCTATTCTATTACAGAGGCACATAGTTCACGAAGCTCTTCAAAGTATTCATGTCAAAGGGGTTTATATTTTTTGTATTTAACCTGATGTTTATATTTATCTTTCAGTATTCGTTTGCGCTGTGAAATACCTACCAAATAAAATATTTTTTGATTAGGTTTTTAGATTTTTTGAATAGCTCATTAACTTACTCCCCCTCCCCCGTTAAGGCGGTCACGTTAGCTCATGAACTTATCCCTCCTCTCCTCTTGAGGCTGTCGCGGTTAGTAGATTAACCTTCCCCCTCTCCCGTTAAGGCGGTTGCGGTTAGCTCATTTACTTTCCCCCCATCCCGTTAACGCATTCACTGCCCAGCTCCACGCAGATAGAGACTGGCACCTGCGTTTTGGGCCATGAAGGTGTTAAGGCGGCCGCGGTCAGCTTATTAACCTACCCCTCCTCTCCCGTTAAGGCGGTCGCAGTTAGCTCATTTGCTTACCCCTCCTCTCCCGTTAAGGCAGCACGGTTAGCTAATTAATTCACTCGCCCCCGGGTCTCCCGTTATGGCGGTCGCGGTTAGCTCATAACTTACTCTCCCTCTCCCGTTAAGGCGGTCGCGCCATCGCCCCTCGTATAGCCGCCACCTCCTCCGTCAGCGACCGCAGATCCTGGTGCATACCGACCACTGCTGTCGTCAGCTTCTCCAAACAGGTCGCTATTCGCTCCGACGCTGCTGTGCGTCGCTCTTCTATGTCCATCGCCCATTGAGGTGGGCCTTCGGTTTGGGCTGTAATGTAAGACGTTTGATTAGATAGATGAAAATACTTTTACTGCACACTTCGAACAAAGAAACAATTAACAAATTAAATAATTATAACCTTAGTAACAACTGGCGGTTTTATCGCTCCAGGGCGATCTCTGCCAGACACAGGTTGTCTGACGGATCGCTCTTCGATGGTGATGTACTATATAAAGTCTATGTTAGAAGGTCTACTAACTATTTTTCTCTTCGGTCGGCATGTAGATTTGAAATGTAGCTGAACTCTTTCAAAAATAGACTGGAGAAATATTTAAAGTGTATTGACAAAGATGGTAATATGCCTTTACGGATTAACTACGAACCTAACGAATTCTATGTTGGATGAACACCAACGTTTCATGCCTTAACAAGGGACATTTTCTGGGTGAGTATAGGTATAGAGCTGGGTGTAGATACTGTTAGTTCCGTATGTACCTCTATTCACAGTAGATAACTCACGCCCTGAAGCATCTACAAGCTGCGTTTGTATGGATGGATGGATGTTTGTTACCGCTTCACGCCACAACTACTGAACGGATCAGGCTGAAATTTTGCATACAGGTAATCCTAATCCTGGAATCAAACATAGGTTACTTTGTATCCCTAAATCATTTCCCGCGGGATAGAAATCACCTTTAAACGTTTCCATTGGAGCAACGCGGGGCGCAGCTAGTAAGTTCATAAGTCCAACCTCTCGATGCCACCTATACTGTGTCCATTTTGAATGAAGCATAAACTTAAACAAACCGCCCATACTTAACCTAAAATTCACTTAGTTGGCGCGTCCTTTTATACGTAATTTACATTACTTGTAGATTTTAGATCCTTCCTTCAATAAAATTGCTTACAATTATATCTATAACTCGACGCCAAGCAAGTGAGAATTTGATATTTGTGTCGTACTTTGTTTACTAACATGCTTAATTCAAAATGGATGTAGAGTAGGTAAATTTATAAATTTGTAATCACCTGGTTCGTCGTCAGCGGTTCCATTGAAGTTGAACACCTTGGTTTCTAATAAAGCTGTCTTATGTGTTTCTGGTGAACTTGGCTTGAACTTCTCTTCATTTGAAGACTGGTCGAGGGGATCTAAACCAGAGGAATCTTCATCCTAGAAAGTAAAAGAAAATTGATTTCAAGATTATTAAAAACTTCCGTTACCATCATCAGCCCTTGTCCACCCACTGCTGGGCATAGACCTCTCTATGTTTATGTCATTTGCCTCGGTCCTCGCTGATAGTATGGGCCCGATGTAGCCTATAGTTTAAAAATAATATTCAACCATCATTGTCATCAGCCTATATAAGTCCACTGCTGGACTCAGGTCTCCCCCTGATAAGCGCCTAATTGGCGTCTTATTGGGGGGTAACCCATAATTCCCATACCTGCATGCCCGAGTTGGGGTCGCTGCTGCCCCCTGCAGTCAAATCATAATTTATAATCTATTGGGCCGCCCCGTGTGGTGGCCTTAGAATTTGCACCACCCCAACTGTTCCTGCGGGTGTCGTGCGAGGCAACTAAGGTTGGTGGATTAACCTTAGTTGCCTCGCACGTGTGGTGGTGCAAATTCAAAGGCGACACAACACGGGGCGGCCCAATATATATAAATTACTAGCTGCGCCCCGCGGCTTCGCACACGTTGTTCCTATGAAAATATTGAAAGGTGATTTTCATCCCACGGGAACAGATTTATGGGATAAAAAGTAGCCTTTGTTTTATTCCAGTATTAGAATTACCTGTATGCAAAATTTCAGCCAGATCCGTTCAGTAGTTTTAACGTGAAGAGGTAACAAACATCCATCCATACATCCATCCAAACTTTCGCCTTTATAATATTATATAGTGTGATGTGATAGTGTGATTATTGACTTGAAAAAAAAAACAGTTTGTAACTGTGTGACTCACTGGAACAGGTAGTCTAATAGTATAATCAAACTCGGGTCCCTTGGAGCCTCCCTTCCCGGCCAGCCGCCCCATGATGTCCAGGATCTTGGTTTCCTCGGCGTTCAGCACCAGGTCAACAGGCTCACCAGCTGTTATGCAACGGGTTATCTCCATGGCTTTTCTCCTGACGGCGTATTTCTTTTCGTTCCAATACTGGAATTCAAGGGTCGAGATTAATACCCGTTTTTTTATTTTAATTATTCCACAAATCGACAACTGTAAGAAACATATTGTAACTCATTTTTAGCAACTTTACAGGAGAGCGCGTCTAAGTTTAAAAAAAAATCCTGTACGTTTTTATTATGAAAAGTAAAATAACTAGTCCGGAGTTCGGACCAAACGATAAAAAACGGTCTCGCGTACGAAGGGTTCCGTTCCGTACCATTAGGTATCTATTAAAACGCCAAAAAGTCATGTCTGTTGTATAGGAGCTTAAATATTTATTTTATTTTGTTTTTTAGGATTTATTGTTATAGCAGAAATACATAATCTGTAAAAATTACAACTTTCAAACTATTACGGTTCATACAACCTGGTGACAGACGGACAGACAGATGACGAAAGGCGGAATCTCAGTAAAGGGTCTCACCCGTCTGTTACGTTACCCACTGGGAACGGAACTCTAAAAATTTTAGTATATGCCAATTTTTAGTTAATTTTGTAGCTTTTATTAATTTATTGTAGTTATTTAATTCTATAAATTAAGATTGTGACATTTGTAATTTGTACGTGTATATGGATTTTAAATCTGAATAAATAAATGAGTTAATAATAATAATGCGATAGGGCGTGTGGGAAGAGCTCTCACGCGATGGTCAGACGACATTGTAGCGGTCGCAGGGAGTCGATTGATGCAGGCGGCTAGGGACAGACATTCGTGGCGTTCATTGGAGGAGAACGTTTCATTACAATTAAAGTGTTACTTATTTTTATTTAAAGAAAATACAAAATACAAAACGTTTATTTTCATAAATGTGTGGAACAATTGGGTTAGAGCACTGTCTCCGTGGTAGCTACGATGTAGCTGTGTTACAGGAGAGCAGTTGCTTCCCTTGTGTACTTTACATTGTTTATCTTAATATTAATTTAGGTATATAATGAGTAGAAAGTTTCATGTGTACGTTTTATGATTCAGAAGATTGACAAAACGAAGCGCAAAAATAGCCAAGAAATCACAAAAGCTAACAAAAGCTACAAAAATCCAGAGAAAAACACCTTTTCTGAAAATTTATGGAGAAAGAGCCCTCTGACAGACGGACGGATGACAGCAGAGGCTTAGTTATAGGGTTCCGTTTTCACCCTTCAGGTACGGAACCCTTAAAAAAACCACGACTTAACGACCTTTTAGAGAATTTAGAGTAATGAATAGTAAAGAGCGAGACCATACCAAGTAAAACACATACCCTTCTCCAAGCCTGAGGGGACTTCTTAGCTCCATCCATTTTATTCATAACAGAAGCAAGCTTCTCAAACAGCTTTTTGACCTTCTGCTTACTGTCAGTTCCGGGGCTCCTTACGAGAACCCCGCTTGCCAGGTCTCTGTGAGCCTCCATGAACGATATCAGGGTCTCCGCTTGACTTTGGCTGAGCCATTTGGGCTGTGGCATGGTGGAAGCACCTGGATGAGATCACAGTTGAGATTGGAGGAGCAATACACCAGCCGGCCTAGCACAGGGATTGTTGTCGAGGGTAGAAAAGAAAAACTGTACGTCACTTTGTCAATGAATGCGTAAAATGTTAGTATTCATTCCTTCAACTTCGATAGTTTATGCAATGTATGACGATGTGATGTCATTTTTCTCTATTCTACATAAAGAAAAATGACATCACATCATATAATCTCTATTCTACATAGAGAAAAATGACATCACATCGTATAATCTCTATTCTGCATAGAGAAAAATGACATCACATCGTATAATCTCTATTCTGCATAGAGACAAATTACATCACATCGTATAATCTCTATTCTACATAGAGAAAAATGACATCACATCGTATAATCTCTATTCTACATAGAGAAAAATTACATCACATCATCATACATTGCATAAACTATTGAAGTTGAAGGAATGAATACAAACATTTTACGCATTCATTGTTTTTCTATTCTACCCTAGACAACAATCTCCGAGCTAGGCCTACAGCAGTGGACATTATGGATGATATTTAACAATAATTCTTTGTTGCACTCCAATAAATATTGTGTGATATTCATTTTTTGATAACAATTACTAAACCTGCGCAGCAGTAGACTGCAGTTTTGATTCCTCTAAACAAATATCAGCAGATCATGCAAACAAAAAATCCCAGGGCGGTAATCGAACCCGCAAACTCCTGTGTCGCAGACGGATCTTCGCCTGCTGAGCAATTGTTATTAATTTTTAACTAACCGTGTTCCTCATCAAAAGAACTTCCATTGTGGTTGAACAAAGTCTTGCTATCTTCATTGGACGACTGGTCAATAGGATCCCATTCCGAGGAGTCTTCATCCTAGGACATAAAAGAGTACTTACCAAAATTTATTATTTCTCCTTCGTGACCCGAGAGCAGAGCATCAGCATTGCCATGCCATACAATGGGACAATCAATTAACATACAAAGTATTATTTGACCACTTTAAAATACAATTATCTATTTCACTTATATATTTTGGGTTTCTACATTGCAAATTCTTAGGCCTTTTCCCAAAAGGATTCATTTTAGATTTATCTAGCCATAGAATTGGCTGATGGGTAATTTAGTTTACTTACTTGGACAGGTTCTCTCTTGGCATACTCAAGCCCCACCGGCCTCGGGCCTCCCTTCCCGGCCAGTCTCCCTAAGATATCCAGTATCTTAGACTCTTCAGCATTCAGCACCATCCTGGCGGGCTCGCCGGAGGTTATGTTGCGAGTTATCTCCACGGCTTTCCTCCGGACTGCGTATTTCTTTTCATTCCAATACTAGAATTAAATACGGATTATTTTATGATTTGCAGCATAATAATTATACAGGGTGATTGCAAGATAGATGGGGCAAAGCTGTAAGGTGAAGCCAGCACAGACCATTCATACTTTAATTAGCAATTAACTGTAGACTGAGAGATATTAGCATTAGTTAACTTCAGTGTCCAGAACACTAATAGTTAATTGATGTGGTTTTTGCCAGATCTCTTAACGATTTGTAAAAAATAATTAAGGCTAAGATAATGTCTCAGTAGACAATGAGTGTCTTCAAAGGTCTTGATGCGACTTGGTGTGCCACCACACACTTGTGCTCGGCCTGCCTCGGAGGGTCTCAGCAAGCCGGACTGCCAAGATCAGCTGAGCTTCTTATTGTCAAGTATGATAATTTTATTGTTAATCATTTTCGAATTGAGTTAAATCTTTAGCTTCACTGCTGCTTAATAAAAATGAAAATAAATAATGCACAATCTGACCATAAGAAACCGAAAATTCAGAAAAAAGCACTATGAGAGGGTAGGTATTGCTGGCATCAGAGTAGAATACTTCAGACTCCTTAGAAAAACACATACCCTTCTCCACGCCTGAGAAGACTTCTTAACTCCATCCTTATCAGCATTGAGAAGAGAAGTCAGCCTCTCCCACAGTTCGTTGACCTGCTGTTTAGTTTCACTCCCAGGGTTCTTCATGATAACACAGCTGGCCAGGTCCCTGTGCGCATCCATGAACGAGAGGAGGGTCTCGATTTGAGCTCGGCTGAGCTGTCTTGGAGGTGGCATGGTGGTTCAAACTATTTATACTGTTGCTCTACAATAATGTACCTACCTACAATTAAACTACCTACCTACAAACTATTTGTACTTTGTTTTCTTATCAAATTCCACTATTTCTCTCAAAAATTTCTCACATTCTCTTTGGGTATGTTGTATTTTAGATTATGATAAAACTTCAACTTCTTGCCTGCTGGCTTCAACCATATGACTTGACTTCAACTTTCTTTCAAGTTCAAAAACACAAGTTCACTTCAACTTCTTTTACATGGCCTTGCGCAAGGAACTTATACTTATACCCAAATTGCACTTGAGCATTGATATAGAAGTTTATGGATAGATTGTATGTGTAACCGGTGAGCAAGACCGAGTATACGAGTGGGCGGGGTTAAAGGTGTTGCCATGCTATTTTCTTTCCCTGATTTTAGGTTCATTATTTCACGTCTAATTGGATTAGATTTGCGATTTTCCTGTTCATCAATTTGGAGATACATCTTCAGAACAGGCTATTCCACCAAACCTTTGTAGGTACCTTTCTACACTGGTCACAGGTATAATAATAGGTCCATAGTTTTTGTCACAGCCTTTATGTACAAATTAGACCTAATGATTTTGTTTTTTCTAGAAGTCAACAAGTTTGATTTTATATTCATCCTGGAGATCAACCCTTGTCAGCTCGAAGCTATAGGAAGCAACCCTTAGCTTCTACTTAGCTCATAGCTACCTCTAGCTCATCTCAGCTTACATTAGGTACTTACTGTTCAGTAAACTGCCTCAACACCTACAACCTCCTGCATCGCAGACGAACTTTCGCCCGCTGCGCCACAGAGGTCGGTAAAACATTTAATTTAGGTAAGCATAAAATTAAAACAACTTTTAGTGAGGTGGGTATATTTTTTTATTATAGTGTAGGCAATAATTACAAAATACGAGTAGAAATAAGTTTTAGAATACAGAAAAACAATGTAGTTATACCAATAATATTTATGTAAGTAATTAAATTTTAACAGCAGACTTCAAAATCACATTTTTGCTAATTAACTAGTTCTCCGAACAATAGAACTCGCGAACATTAACTTTTTAACCGACTTTAAATAAAGGAGGAGGTTCTGAATTCAAATGTATTTTTTATATTTTAGTTACCTCAGAACTTTTGTCTGGGTGCTCCGATTTTCATGATTATTTTTTTATATTAAAGTTGGTGCTTCTTGTGTGGTTCCATTTTAATCTGGTCCAATTGTGACAGTGGGATCCATTTTTGAAGTCTGTTTATAGTTTTTTGTACAAACAAAATCTATTATTTAATAATTACGAAATCAGACAATTATTGTATTTAACACAAAGTTTATGCCAAACATTCTGATCAGATTTTTACCATTTTTTTTACGAGAATAATGATTTTTATTTACTTTTCGATTATAATAAAAATGCAGAAGTAGACGCAGACGAATCTCGTGTACAGATTACACGATTTTATAGATAATTTTATCTATTTTATTTTATTTTATCAACATATTATTCTAAAGACCCCATTTTTGCTTTATTTGGGGGAAGTACGCCTTTAATTAAAAAACCCCGAAGGTAAAAAAAATCTTTAGAATCTTGGAATCTGTACACGAGATTTCGTAACGATCGGTTGTAAAATACGACCTGAAGAGGAGTGAGGACAAACCGACAAAGATAAAAAATGCCTAATTGAAACAAAGACATTTGTTCACTAACGTTCACTCAATTAAATCTTGAACTTTGGATATTTCTAAGATAAGTTATAGGTAAAACGAAATTTATTGGTACTTTTGAAATTACACTTCAGGTGAAATGAGCAGACAACAAAATTTAATGTCACTTTACACTAAACAATAATATTACCTACATCCCGAAATACTTATTCAAACTTTATTATATTAGTAGCATTGTTCGGTCTTTGCTCAAATAAACATAGGGTAGATAACTTAGTGAGACTACCAGCCGGTTTCGCCTACCCTCTGCTTGGAAATCGGCGAATGAACTGGATGTGACGTGTGCCGCCGGCGATATAAAAAAAACACCGAGTGCGCTTCTTTCATCGACCTGTTCCGCCCCGACCGCCGCACAAGCCGGACGTTAATACGTAAATCTTGGAAAACTGAATATCGAATCAATTCTCATCATTATTTGTGTTGCCGTGCAATAACCTACGAAAAACATTACAAACACTCGCGAGTGGAGTTTTAATCCTGTGTCCCTATATATCTGCGTTCTGGAAGCTGGATCCGTGCATGGCTTGGAGAATTCAGGTCAGTGGTCAAGCTATTTTATCTACCCTGTGTAACGAGCAAAGATCTATCCTTTTCTTTAATATTTCGCCTAGGTACTGGTACAGCATTAGATCAATTCACTCAAAATCTCTGGTTCTTCGATTTATATATTTTATTACTAGCGTCCTATTCAGACTCCACATTTTGGTCCTTCGAGCCTGGATTATAATATTTTAAATTGATTTTCGTAAAATCATCCATATTTGGTGCGATATTCTTACGTTATTTTGTCATAATTACCACGTTGGTAATTCACTTTGCGAGACGCCATTTTGAACAGCGACAAAGACGTTACGTACCGTGTGCGTAACGATTTTTCAAATTAAATTCACAAGCCGTGCTTGTTCTATTTTTAACTTGATTCTACTTTAACTTAATTTTACTTTATATTTTTACCGAGGCATTTCCCCTATTAGTCTTTACGCTTCCTTAAAATGTCTACCGACATGGAAAAGGCTCCATCAAAGAAAGAGCTAGAAGCTGTTAGGAATTTAAACAAATCAATAGCTAAAAAACAACGATTGTTTTCGCAAATGCAGCAGGTTTATGATTTGTCGAAAAAACTTGATAATCAACCAAGCATAAAAGATATGTTTCTTTTGCGTGCCTCAGAGTTACAATCATTGCGGGAATCTTTTGAAGCCACTTGCTTAGATGTTTATGAACTGCAATTGATAATAAATCCCGAAACGCAATTCTCTGAGAACGACCTAAAAAGCTTTGATGACTTATTCTTTCATGTAAAATTGTGTGCTGGCAAATACAATATGGCCGACGTGTCGTCAAGTGCCACGAATAAAAATCACAATGTTGAAATTCGTCCGCGTTTGCCCAAACTAGAGTTATTTACATTCGATGGCAATATTGAGAGTTTCACTACATTTTATGAAACATTTTGTTCTTTGGTGCACAATCAAACCGGAATTTCAAACATAGACAAATTTCATTACCTGTTGTCATGCACAAAAGGTTCCGCGCTTAGCATCGTAAAAAGTATACCTATAACTGCGAGTAACTACGAGGTAGTCTGGCAATCCTTATTGGATAAATATCAGGATAATAGAATGCTTGTGGGTAAATACCTAGATAAGATGCTCAACTTTCCCGCGCTAAAATCAGAGTCTCCTACAAACTTAAACAATTTTATCGAAACTTTTGATCACTCGTACCGAGCTATAAACGCCCTAAACATTGAGCACCTATCTAGCTATGTACTGTGCCACATTGCTTTGAGAGGATTAGATCCAAGTACAAGAAAAACCTTTGAACAAACTCTAGATCAAACGACCATACCTACCTATGAACAGCTGATGTCCCATGTGCACAATCAGATAAAAATCTTAGAGCATTCACAGTCTTATTCTAGTCCCACTACCTCGCGAGCCGTGCCCGCCAACTGTAGCAGTGTTGAGCCGATAAATGCTTGCACAGCGCATGACACCAACGTAAACAAATACCATACGGTATTATTAGGTACAGCCATAGTCAATGTGAGTGACTCACTCGGGCACTCGCATGCTTGCCGCGTTCTTATCGACTCAGGCGCCCAGTCAAACTTCATAACCTTGAATTGCTTAGAGCGGCTAGGGTTGGCACGTCAAAGATGCCCGTTCAATATTGTAGGTTTGGGTGGAAACGCAGTAAAGAACTTCGGCATGACATCATGCACGATTTCACCTCGGTATTGTGATAAGCCTACTTTAAAAATTGATGCAATTATTTTACAAAAAATTACTTCGGACTTGCCTACGGTAGAAATTTCGGATGAAATATCCAAACAATATAAAAATCTTTCATTAGCAGATCCTTACTTCTATAAAAGGTCACCTGTGGACATCATACTCGCAGGTGATGTATTTCCTCATATTTATGATGGAAATAAAATAACAATAAGTTCCACATTACCCACTGCGCTAAGTAGCATCTTTGGGTACGTATTGTGTGGCAAAATTGAAGTACCGTGTGCTTCTGATGATGTCGCTAATATTGCAACGTCTTGCAATTTAGTGTCGTACACTAATGACAGCGACACCATCAACAATCGGTTAAAATCATTTTGGGAAATAGAGGAGGCGCCGTGCGACATCCCTATGAACCCACTCGATAAATTAGCCGACGAGATTTATTCTGAGCGTCATTATAGGGACGAGACTGGTAGGTACGTTTCACCTATCCTACTGGACCCTAATCATACTCCTCTTGGCGGATCTTATAACCACGCCGTGCGTCGGTTACAGCACTTAGAGCGCCGATTTGCTCGTTCCCCCGAGTTGCGTGAACCCTACGTAGAATTTATGCGCGAATACGAGCAGATGGGGCATATGCAACTATACACCGGTACAGAACCAAGTAGGTACATTATACCACACCACTGTGTGGTGAAAAGCTCTAGTACAACTACTCCCGTGCGAGTAGTATTTGATGGCTCAGCAGCAACATCTAACGGAGTATCATTAAATGATAACCTACTTACGGGCAAAAAACTTCACCATGATATTTTAAAAATCATTTTTAATTTCCGCTTGTATCCCATTTGTTTTACTGCTGACATAGCCAAATTCTACAGGATGGTTCATATCAATCCTGCTGAGCGCTGTTATCAGCATATTTTGTGGCGGGAAAAACCAACTGATAAAATTAATACATATGAGCTTGTGACGAATACCTACGGCCTGCGCTCATCTGGGTATGTAGCAGTACGCTCCCTACAGCAACTAGCCGCTGATGAAGGTGCACGCTATCCTCGCGCTGCTGAGATACTTATGAATGGTTTTTTTGTAGACGACCTGCTATGGTCGACGCAAGACCTTAACGAAGCCTGTACGTTACAGGATGAGCTCGTAGCTCTGTTAAAGCTTGGTGGCTTTGACCTTCGTAAATGGGCAAGCAATGACCCCGAGTTGCTTGCAAGGATTGACGCAGACCAAGCAGTCGCTATAAACTTTACTGACGACACCGTGTGCTCGTCACTAAAAGTATTGGGCCTAAAGTGGCTACCTATCGATGATTGTTTTTCGTTCGATTATAATATGAAGGATAATACCTATACGAAGCGGTCCGTACTAAAGTTGCTTGCTAGCATTTTTGATCCTGTAGGATTTTTATCCCCATGTACTTTTCTGGCAAAATGCATAATGCAAGATTTGTGGAAATTAAGCCTTGGCTGGGATGATCCGCTTCCTTCCGACTTACGCGATAAGTGGTCTTCATTTATCACTTCATTGTCTTGCCTCTCATCACTAAAAATTGAGCGACACATGCTTATACCTAAATTTTGTGATTTGCACCTAGTTGCATTTTGCGACGCATCAACCCGTGGTTATGCTTCAGTAATTTATTTACGCAGTGTTAATCAAAACAATGAGGTGAAGACCCGTTTGCTTATCAGTAAAAGCAAGGTCTCTCCGATAAAGCCACTTTCGATCCCAAGGAGCGAATTGATGTCTGCTGTGTTGCTTTCTAAGCTGGTTTTATTTGTCAAACAAAACATTCAAAATATTTCATATAAAATTACAGCATTGACGGATTCAAGTGTAGCGCTAGCTTGGTTGCAAACCCCTCCCTACAAACTAAAAACATTTGTTTCAAGTCGTGTCGCTCAGATAGTGGAGGTAGTTCCGTCAAACTGCTGGTTTCATGTACGAAGTGAGAACAATGCCGCTGACCTATGCTCACGCGGCGCATTACCTACTCAGATCGTAGCTGAGTATGAGCGTTGGTCGAGCGGCCCAGCGTGGCTTAAGGATGACGTTCATCTGTGGCCGATTAGTACATTTTACGTTACTGAAAAAACGGATATTTTAGAACTTAAGACCAGTACTGATACATTCAATTTCACTTCTCATAAAATAGAAAATGAAAACTTAGGCGCTATATTTGAAAAGTTTTCATCGCTTAATAAATTGCAACGCGTCATTGCTTGGTGTTTGCGATTTATAAAAAACTGCAAAGCATCTCAACGTTCTGTCGGCCCGTTATCAACTCATGAGTTAAAAGCGTCCCATGACCTTCTAATAAAAACAACACAACAACAATACTTTTCTAGCGAAATGAATAACATTAAAAATAATAAATTTGTTCCTTCTCTAAGGAAGCTTTCACCCTTCGTGGATGCGCATGATTTCCTCAGGGTGGGGGGTAGGATCAGTGAAGCTGACCTACCCTACAACAGTAAGCATCCCTTATTGTTGCCTAAAAAATGTCATTTAACAATTTTAGTAATTGAACATTATCACAAAATGTACCTACACGTGGGACCTCGTTCCCTACAAGGAATCTTGTGCAAGCGATATTGGATCTTATCAGCACGCAGTATGATTCGAAGTGTGTTGTCTAAATGCATCACTTGTTTTAAATGCCGCCCTACGTCAATACAGCCCGTAATGAGTACGTTACCTAGTGAACGATTAAAAATTAACAAAGTGTTCAATGATGTTGGCTGCGACCTAGGTGGTCCATTGCACATAAAGGCCAGTTTAAATCGTAATGCAAAAATTCTTAAATGTTACATGTGTCTTTTTGTGTGTTTTTCCACAAAGGCTGTTCACATTGAAGTTCTTAGCGATCTATCAGCTGATTGTTTTCTCGCCTCGCTTGATAGGTTCGTGGCGCGACGCGGCTTATGTTCTTGTCTACATTCGGATAACGGAACGAATTTTGTCGCCGCTGCGAAACACTTAAAAGACGTTTGCAAATTTTTCAACGTTAATAATAATATAATTTCTGAGGGTTGCTCAAAACGTTCTATTGAGTGGAAAAATATTCCACCAACGGCAGCTTCAATGGGCGGATTGTGGGAAGCTGGCATAAAATCTGCCAAGCATCACCTACTCCGTGCAGTAGGCGAAAGGGCACTAACCTTTGAAGAGCTCACTACTGTCTTCTGTAAAATTGAAGCGGTCATGAATTCGCGGCCCCTTTGCCCCTTATCTGATAACCCTAATGAGTTTGATGTTTTAACACCGGCTCATTTTTTGGTAGGACAAAGTCTTCTTGCCGTGCCTGAATACGATTTTGATGACGTAGATATGAATCGCCTGTCACGTTGGCAGTGCTTGCAAAGAATCTCTCAAACGTTTTGGAAGAAATGGTCTAACGACTATTTGCATACCTTGCAACAAAGAACAAAGTGGTTCGCATCTCCTCCCAATTTGAAAATCGGTGACTTAGTTCTTATCAAATCCGAGTTAACTCGTCCGCTGAACTGGGCTCGCGCTAAAGTGGAACAACTTCACGAAGGTCCAGATAAAATAGTTCGAGTTGTTACTTTGAGGACGCAAAAGGGACTTATAAAAAGACCGGTTAACAAGCTGTGTCCTCTACCTTATACAAATTAAATTTAGCTTTCATATGTCATACATAAACCTGCTTAACATTTTATTTGAGTAGGTTCATATAATAATCAAAGCTTAACTAACTTAACGTAATAAAATGTATCTATATGTATTAAAATTTGTTAAAATTATATTCTATCTGCCCTATAATGGACACATTCCTTCTTTCAACCTTATAATGCTGTACCAATTAACTGTTAGGTAGGTACATTAAGGTTAGGGAAATTATCATGATAATTTCTGTGGGGGGTATGTTCGGTCTTTGCTCAAATAAACATAGGGTAGATAACTTAGTGAGACTACCAGCCGGTTTCGCCTACCCTCTGCTTGGAAATCGGCGAATGAACTGGATGTGACGTGTGCCGCCGGCGATATAAAAAAAACACCGAGTGCGCTTCTTTCATCGACCTGTTCCGCCCCGACCGCCGCACAAGCCGGACGTTAATACGTAAATCTTGGAAAACTGAATATCGAATCAATTCTCATCATTATTTGTGTTGCCGTGCAATAACCTACGAAAAACATTACAAACACTCGCGAGTGGAGTTTTAATCCTGTGTCCCTATATATCTGCGTTCTGGAAGCTGGATCCGTGCATGGCTTGGAGAATTCAGGTCAGTGGTCAAGCTATTTTATCTACCCTGTGTAACGAGCAAAGATCTATCCTTTTCTTTAATATTTCGCCTAGGTACTGGTACAGCATTAGATCAATTCACTCAAAATCTCTGGTCCTTCGATTTATATATTTTATTACTAGCGTCCTATTCAGACTCCACAAGCATTATAATAGTAAAAAAGTACGATCAATCGATTGACGATTTTTTAAATTGGTGCT
The DNA here is from genome assembly GCA_955876795.1 of Eupithecia tripunctaria. Taxonomy (NCBI): domain Eukaryota; kingdom Metazoa; phylum Arthropoda; class Insecta; order Lepidoptera; family Geometridae; genus Eupithecia; species Eupithecia tripunctaria. The sequence continues at coordinate 1,414,731 of OY041624.1, read as the reverse complement.
TACGCCTTTTCAAAAATGTATGCTTTGTCCCGCTCCTATGAAGGCAAAATCCTTTGATTTTGCCTGCTACAAATTTGGATGACGCCTTCGGTTCGCATCCTTTGCGACCGGTGGCTTCTATCCAAAGCAACCGGACAATGTTGTTTTCGGGAAATCTGTAACAAATAAAAACATTTTACAATACGCATCAGCTCATTGTGTAAATTCGATTTTATTTAATTCCTGCACAAAAGATAAACAAACCCGCAGCACTAACATCTCAAATTAACTTTCTTGACGACGGTTGACGTTGACGATTTTTAAACAATGAAAAGTACTTGCTGATTTGAGATTTTTCTAAATGTATTGAGCTTGACTCCAAGCCTCAGACAAAGGAATATAAAGACAGCTTACGGTGAAATAAAAAACGAAGCCGTAGAAAACCGTGCTCACCTTGTAAACACACGCGCTCACGCACACAAATATCAACCAAACCGTGCGCAGTTCTCGTCAGTACCCGTCGAGGCGCGAGCCAGGACACTTCGACGTGTAAATAGATAACTATAGTTTCCTGTGCAGTGAAGAACTGTCAAAATAGCAGCAGAAAGGTCAAGAAGTCGGAAGGAATAACGTTTCACTTGTAAGTACTGAAATAACACCGTAAAACTTTCTAATAAACACTTGTTTTTGTTTTACTTGGAACACAAAACCTCAACACTATGTTGATATCAAAGACAATGACAATGACAGTGACATAGAGCACGAATGTTACCAGCGTATGATTTAAGATTTCCCCAAGCTATTTGTTATTTTTCGCTTCAAGGGTTCACATAATTGGTAGCTATTTAGATTGACCGAGGATTTCGATTATTGGACCGACGACGATATAGCTAGATTACCACGGACTCACTGACTCACTGACATAATTGTTCTCCCGGATGGTGGAGGGTGAGGTATTGTTTTTTTTGCGATAATGTATTTCTCATGTTGGACCGAGGGAAAATTCCTCGGTCCCCCTCGGTTTTTGAGATTTGCTACCCCTCCCGGAGCCCCCCCGTTCTAACCTTCTTGCACACGGACCAACTTGGATCAAAACGTTTATGGCGTTTGTATAGAGGGGGACAAGTGATTTAAACTGATTTTTTTAACCCCCCCGTGTCCCCCTTGACCAGACCCTCTCCCCCTTTGTAAGTGCTACCAGATACCGACGCGATAGAAGAAATTTGATTGCAGGGTCGTATAGAGGGTATCTTCTTGAATCAAAGGAAACAATTAATTACCCCCCCTCTCGCCCCTTTTTTAGCCCCCGTTGTATATCTCCCAAACGGAGTGACTTGAATTAAAAAAAAATAACAGCCGTGTAGATGAATACAAGTCACTTTTTTAAGACAATTTTTTTACCCCCCATGCCCCCCAAACTCCTCCCCCTTTTTTGAGTACTACCAAATAGAGGAGATATCGAGGGGTTCTCATTGCAGGATCGTATAAAGGGTATCTTCTTGAATCTAAAAAAAATACACCCGCCCTACCCCCATTTTTAGCCCCCGTTGAGATCTCCCAAACGGAGTGACTTCACAGAATTTTTTTTTCACAGTCATGTAGAGGAGGATAAATAATAATTCTAAATGCAGAAAAATGTTTCCCCCTTTGGACCCTAGACCCCCTTTTTAATTAAAAAACATAAAAAACCGAAAATTGGCCTGTTTTTAGCCTTTTTATTCGGGTGGAGCTTTAGCTACTACGGGGCACAGAGAAGCGAGCCATGCCGCTACCCTTTACACCCCCAGCCAACAACCCACTCCCCGGGTTCCGGGGGGCTGGGGGCGTGAAGATCCAAGAATTTGATATGGGTATCATGTTCGAGTAATATGGGAATAAGGATAACGAATTTGATGACGGCGGGCGTGGTTCGCAATCCGACACACTCACACTGCAAGGCGAGCGCAGCGAGTCTTGCTGTGCCTAGCCTCTCCTGAACCCCCTCCTTATCCAAGAATATATATATATGGGTATCGTTTTCGACTAACATTGGGGTGGAGATTACGAATTTGATGACGGCAGGCGTGGGTCGGACCGTTTTTGACTCAAACTTGGACAGTACGAAAAAGATGTCCATTTCAAAATCCAATTTGGCTGACATTTTTAAATCGTGGTCTCCTCTCTTGGTTATCGATTTCGACCAAATCGAGGGTGTAGGTTAGGTAAAAGGGGAACACAATTAAATAATAAACAACATACACAATTATTACATAACCACCAGGTAGCCCTAGTTAGTAATATTAAAATTCAAGATGGTGGACATTCTTTTTATTTGCAGTTTTACATTATGGGAAAGTATCGATCGTCTCCAACTGAATCGAAGGTGTAGATTTCGAAAATGAGTTTGCCCTATAATTCAAGATGGCTGAATTTTTTTACCTAATGAGTATCGTTTTAAACAAAAATTTAATCGACAGTGCTAATCACGAATATTTTTTTATTAATATAATTTCGTCTCTCATTTCATTCCTAAAAATAAACAAATCCACACATAATTTATTATACCATTTGTTTATAAACATACCCGACTTCTCCTGATCGCCATCTATCTTTAACCTATCCAATAATACTACTTCCCAAATTATAGGGAGTTTTTCTTTCAGATGGAAACACTTTCACGCACTCAACTATAAAAAAGTGGCTTCATTTTTAAGTTCACCGTAAGATGTCTTTATATTCCTTCGTCTGAGCTCCAAGCATGTGAATTTTGATTTGTTGTTGGGATCTGTTGACATAATTTGCAGCTACATGACAAAAATATTTCAATGCACTATTGGGGAATTTTATTTTCGAGTGCAGGCAACCCTAAATTTTCGTAATTTTAGGTTATTATAATGAAAATTCACCTAAAACATAGTTTTTGAGCCATGTCTGTATGTAAAAGCGAAGAAATTGTAATTTTATAACCTTTAGATAGTCAAAAGAACTTGTACTTACGAGTGGAATGATAATGTTCGGCACTTTTGCCTCACCGTTACTTTTACATCCAAAAACACTACACCGAGCCATCATTGTGTTTCACTTAAAGGTTTAGTTCCTTTTTAAAGCCTTAAAAAGTTCACAACCACAATATTTTGCGAAGTCCGTTGGCATAGAATGAAAAAAAAACAACTATGGTCGATCACTACGCAAATTTGTTTAGCTCATCTAGTAGCTAAATATTGCAAAAATCCGGCTATGCGGTTGAGACACAAAACCAATCGTTCTATCTCATTTCTTCATAAGCTTAAGGCGTCCTCAAGGTGACTGACCCCGAGGACTTGCCCGCCTTCGTCGCCCGTAACCTGCATCGTGTGCCGCCGCTAGACTTCGACCACATTGACTGTACGAGCTTGCTCAAAGACGTCAAGGCGTTGAAGTTGACTGTGGCAGAGATGCAGCTGAAAATGGATGCCGCTCAGAACACCATCGCCGACCTGCGCAGTGAAGTTGCAACATTACGTAATGCGCAGTCGGTATTTGGGTCACCCGAGGCATCCAATGTCAATGTCCGTCGCGGTGCACAGCTGAAATCGTCGGCATGCACCTTTGTGTCGACGTCAGCATCGCCCGTGGCAGCCGATCCACCGGCGGTAGGTACGCGCGTCCCCGCTCCCGCGCCGGCGCACGTGCCCGCCGCCCCCGCCGCTCGTCCCGCTCATCGCGTCACCGAGCCGTCACGTGTTACATACAGCCCACAGGGTGACTACGCCACCTCTGTCGTCGCGAACGCGACTCAACCCGCGCGACAACAGCCACATAAGGGGAGGAAGCAGAGAGGCCGCGAACCTAGCCGTGCCGCTGTACCTTCGGGTCCGCCGAAGGACCGATGCGACAAGGAAGGTTTTATACTTGTTCAGCGGAAGAAGAGGAAACCTGCTTGTCGCAATCAGTGCGGAACTGCCGCACCGACCGCATCGGGGCACCCATGCCCTCTACGTGCCGAAGTACCCACCACGCAACTCTACGTGTCACGCGTCCACTACGCCGTAACAATCGAGGATGTGGAAAAGTACCTGCGACAAAAATCCGGCTTCAGTTTGAGAGTCGAAAAGTTGGAGTCGCGCCGTAATGTGAACTTCGCTTCATATATGGTGCGAGTGCCGACGGATCGTCTTTCAATGTTCTTGGATAGCGGATTTTGGCCGAAGGGTGTCGTGTTCAGGAAGTTCCGTGGAAGGCTGATACGCGACACCGCGCGCTCGTCATTGACCCAGTGCCAATGACACGTTTCTTTATTAAGTTTTTATTTTCATAAGTATGTATGTTAGTCTCTAAGGTATTTATCATATGGGCCCTAGTTAAGTTACTTTGTATGTACTTATCTTATGTTGTCTGAAATAAATGATTATTATTATTATTATTATTAAATCATAAGTCGTTCTCGCTTTAGTGCGAGTGAGATGGCATTCGTCAGCGTTCTATAGGTTTCTCCTTCTACGCACTTGAGTGTACGTAATCATTGTGTCCGTGTGACGTTAAAGGGAGGCAATAATGTATGACAATAATAAGGTCAAAGATATAAATCGTTATATAAATGATTTATATCTATGAATAAAGTATTATTCTTTAAGAACTTACATGTTGTAACGCATTGGTTTTTTTGTTAAACTGTAATGTTACGTTATGATGATATATAAATAAACTATGACAAAACTACGGGGCAGAGCTTCCAAATTTCAAGTATTTGTATTTAGTAGTAAATTATTTGTACCTAAGTAGGTACATATAATAAGTGTACAAAATCAAACAGTACCTACAATGAATAGCCATGCAAGCAATATATTTTTAATTATAACGTGACAATCTTTCTGGCCCGATATTGTAAGTACATACCTACACTACATCCCATGGGAATTCTTTTTGGCACGGATTATCAAGGTGTAAATTATTCGATCCTACGTTAGTACATAAGTTACCTATATGATAGATTACCCATTTTTTGACTTCTTGCTCTTATGGATAACTAGTTTCTGCCTGCGGCTTTGCACACGTATTTTCGATAAATATATTACTGTGTACGTGTCTGTGAAAAAGCTTATTATCAATGTTAGCCTTTTCTATAAATGAACGCCAAAATTCATCTTGATTTGTTCAATAGTTTTGGAGATACTTAGTACGTAGGTACCTACCTACCTTAATAATAATTAATATTTTACTAGTATTTTATAAGATTTCGGCTTTATATTAATAGTAGGTAGGCATATAGCATATTTTACATAATATGTAGTCAGTTTCATGATTTCATCTAACTAAACCCAGACTAGGTATATTTTTAACCGGGTGCTCAATTCAACTGCTTTTTTAAATTTAATTTTTATGCTTGCTTCCTCAATACTTTGGACTGGTTGATCCGATTTTGATGATTCTTTTTTTATTTGAAAGCTAGCACCTACCTACTTCCCATGAGAATGATAAAGTTTGGTCAAGTTCTGACAATGGCATCAATGAGAAAACCATAAAATTAAAGTCGATTTATGGTTTTTTTATAAAGCGAACCCGATTTTATGTTCCATCAAAAATTGTGAACAGACATTTTTACAAATAATATATTTAAACTACAAGACGGGAATCGAACCCGCAACCTTCTGCGTGGCAGGCGGACTTTGGTCCGCCACGCCATGTCGTCGTCATGAAGCAAATTAATAAGTAGGTAATCAAGTTCACTTAGGGCTCGTTTACACTGAGCGCTCGTATTCGCGCATAGAGTGTAAAAAGACTAAGTAAAAAATATCTACTATGCACGAGGAAAAGATCACACAAAACAAACAAAAAGTAGGTACATAATTTCATCCTAGTTTTATTCACTAAACCAATACACATTAATGTTATAAAAAAAATAGACAAAATTTAGATTTTAATGACTTAAATAAGGTATACATTAAGTTTATGTATGATTTATTAATCTCAAAAATATTTATAAATGGATTCTAATACAATGTTTATAATTTTGGTATATTCGCAATATTTATTGCTGATGTAAGCGAGTTACCTACGAGCCTTATTTGTGTTGGAAGAACATCGTCGTAATGTATTCGTCAAACTACGATAGTTTTCATAGTAAATTATGATAAAATATTAATGTATTTTTCCTTACAAATGTATACTGAAGTATTACAAATACTAACAGATTTTATTTATAAATAACCTGCGTCGTATTATGTTTGTATTCTTCTGTCTGCGGGCGTTACGGGCGTAATGTAACGTGTTGTGTTACACAGCGAGTTTTTGCAGTGAGTAAGAGAAAGATGGCGCTAGCAACGAACAACAAGACGAATTTAGCTCACAGGCGGCGGCGTACCGTATCATGATCATATCGAATGGTACATTACGCCCCGTAACACTGCTCAGTGTGTCTCTTTCGTGTTGTTACAGTTAAATCGCCTGACGTTACGTAAATACGCAGATAGTCATCTACGAGACTCATACATACTGCGCATTTTAGTACCCAACTATCCGCTAGAGGCGCTTAGAAGTTTCCATACATTTTTTAACTACAGTCGCTAGCGAGTATAGACTGTGGAAACTCATGGTAGACACACTGTTTGCAGAGAGTAAACTGCGATACTTGTTTACTCTTAAGTTTACGTTACTCTATTCTAGTTCAATGTGACAGCGCTCTAAGCGGAAAGTTTACATTACTTTCACATTTTAATTGAAAATGAAGTTAACGCAACTTTATAGTATGGCAGTTAACACTCAGAATACAGTACCCGGCTTAAAAACGTGATTCTTATAAGAGTTTATTATGTTAACAAAGATGGCGCGTTTCTTTTATTGACACAAAACAATAAAAGAGTCTCAGATATTATTATAAAATAAATAGGTCATTAAAGAGTATGTAATGTCTGTTGAAATCAATTCAATAATAGTTGAATTTGACCATCTATTAATAATACTATTTTAACTAAATACTTGCACCAGCTTATATAAAAATACAAATATATAATTAATTGCTACACTCTCCTTTGCTTTTAGTATACAATGTTTGGGTTGATTTAAATTTGGTTATGCATTAAAATTAAAACAATGAAATTAATTGCTTCATATAAATGCGAACTAATATCTGATTTCCATAATAAAAATGCAGATCTTTAAGTATGGCTTGGTAGTTAAAACAATCATGTACAAGCTTGCGTTACTTTATTTTAAATGTTTACATAAGTTTACATTAAGTTTACATAACGTTCACATTTTGATAGAAAATAAAGTTTACGCAAACTCTAAGTAATATGGCTGAAAACACCAGGGAAAAAATATGTTAATGGAATTTTTTGCTCTTCTTTCAAAGCTATACACATAGTCAAAATAGCTGTACATGAGATTATTAGTGTAAAAATGTCATCAAAAACATAAAAGCTTACTTCTAAAATTATGTGCATTTTCCCATAGATCATTGAAAATGTCGTCAATATTGTAAAGCATTTTAAAATCACTTGAGTATAGGTAGAATAAAAACTTATGAATATTGAAGACCTTATAAATATACAGGGTGTAGGAACAGCAAATAACGTATATGTACCAGGTACATTGCAGGCTAGCAAAACAAACAAAAATCTTTCAAAAATTATACCAATCACGTTTTTTTTATTAAGTTTGTTTTGAGGTGGTGCATCACTACCCTTTGTTTTTCTATAAATGATAATGTGTAACTAAATAATTTGAGAAACTTTAGAAAACAAGAAGAGAGGAAATAGATTGTACATAGTTTGTGTAGAATTACAGATAGGATCCCAAAATGCTTTAACAAAATTGACGCCTATATTAATCTAGCAACATGAAGTTTGTTTTAAACATTTACTCTAATGAAATGTATTTTAAGCTTAGCGAAGATTAATATAATTATCTTAAAAGCCCTTATACACATTGGCGAACAGGAATATAAAAAGTCATACCCATTTAATCTTTAAAATCGAGTTTAATAAAATTCAGTTCCAAAGTAGCGTATGGCACTGAATTTTATATTCTTAAAGTTAAGCTGTTATCGAATTTTATGTTCTAATAAGCCATTGAGTATAAAGGCGATCGTATTTCATAATTTAAGTGTCAAGTGATAACTTTAATTTTTATTAGAATTTCAATATCAATTCCAAATAATCTCAACATTTGAGTTTAAAAATCACATTACTGTCATTAAAACGTATGCACTATGCTTTTAATTTAAGTGCAAATAAATGGTGACACTAAAAATTTATTTTTGCTAAGAATATGTTTATAAAAATGTAAAAAATTCCATACAAAGTTTATAGATTCGTTGCCTTCCAAGGCTGACTTAAAAGCGATTATGTATAAAACAGATAGACATCATAATTATGTACAAAAACTTTACTTTTAACAAAAAAGAGCCACTTTTCTGAACTTTGGCCAACTTAGGATGGTACCACAATAACTGAATGAATCAAAATCATGTTTGGACATCAGTCAGTTAGTGTATATAACACCTACACATTAATAAAATAATATTTGCTGCTTATATTGTAACACCACGTTATATAGGGCATTAAGTTGTGCATTATGTTATTTACTGAGTTATTAGAGGTATATCTATTTTGTTTCCTATTTTATAAAATTGTTAATATTTTGGCTGGGCCGTTTTTATATTGCTTATAAAATTGACCAAAGTATACATTATAATAATATACGATTTGCATACATTATATTTGATGCTAGTAAACAATACGCAATTCCAAGATGGTTATTTATAATATCCAAAAAAGTACTACTTATATAGTAGCTATAATTATATAGGAATATTATTTTAGAAATATGAAACAAATATCATTGTATTCATGGCAGTTCATACAATGTTATGTATTAAATATTGCTCCAAACCACTCTCTTATTACATTACTACAATAGATTTCAAGTCCTCATTTCTTGCAACTAGATGGGAATAGTTAGTAGTTAGTATAGTTGTACAGTATTAGGAAAACAATTTGCTCCACGCAGTTAAATAAAATAAACGTTACTCGTTCGTAGCGACAGAAAACCATTGTTTTGTGTCTTTCGAAAACAAAATAGTGTTAAAATAAAATAATTACTGTTTAAAATGGAAGTGCATAATATCCATCGCTCATTCAGATTTCCATTTTAAACAACTTTATTGTTTATACTTCCAAATCAGCACTTCAAGTAAAATTGCATACAAAAATCAGTTAGAAAAGTTTTATATAAAAAATAAATATAATGCTGGACACAATTCACACAGCATTATCTAGCCCCAAGTTAAGCAGAGCTTGTGTTATGGGTACTAGATAACTGATATACATAATACAATACACTACATAGATAGATATTTTTTATTATACATAGGAAACATCCAGAACGCCCTGAACAAATGTCTGCAGATCGTACGTACATTTGTACCGAGGCGGGAATCGAACCCGCAACCTCCTGCGTCGCAGGCAGACCTTCGCCCACCGCGCCACAGAGGTCGTCAAAATATATGGATAGATATTTCCATGTAAAACTTATCTGACCTGACATACTTACACAGAAAGATATTTCCATGTAAAACTTATCGAACTTAATGTTAGGAAAGTTTTTAAGTTCTACGTTGATAAGAATTAGATAGGGATTAAAACCCACAGTAGTAAGATAATAAAATTATAGGTATAATAATGCTTAGCTGGGGGTGTCTTCATCCATGAATTCTACGTACGTGAAGGGAAAATGGCCCGTTTTCCCGTTGATTTCTCCTTCCCATTGACCGTTTATATTTATTTTTGTTACCTGAAACATAATTCAAGAATAAGGTTTTATGACAATGGTTTAATATACAACTTCTAATACTAAGTGGGTACAATAATACAGTCTGTATTTATACAGCTTGCAAAACGGGTTAAGTGATTATTTGGAATGTTAGGTTTTTGGACGTATCACCACGCCGTCGTCTCATACATGCGTGTAACTATGTGTGTGTGTGTGACGACAAATGACCCTTCCTTCCTTTCTTCTTTTAATGGCGTCTACGTCTGGTTTGACATAATTTCGCCAATGTCCGTATTACTACAGTAAAATACAAATAAAAGCAACGTTGTTCGGTAATAAAGATAGATAAAGGAAGTGAATTCTTCGATAAAATGTTAATCAAAATGATACAAAATTATGAGCAACGTTGTACGGTAAGGTTTGATCCAGGGTCATTGGATCAAACCTTACCGTACAGGTACAGTAGGGGGTCATTTGATGAATATACTGTGCGAGCGTGACAGTCGCCGAATAGCAACTGTCACGCTCGCAGGAAAGTAAACCCCAATTTAGAATACATTTCTTATTTCCATGTTCTAACAAACAAAACATCAAACACCTTAATTAAATCACCATTGGGACCAGTATGCCGAGTGCGAACGGCCATACTGTTTAGTACAAAGCCTGCGTTACTCTATTTTATATGGAAATATGAAAGTTACATAAACTGCCCGCTTGGAGCGCTGTCATATTTTCATAGGTAACAGAAAATTGTAGTAAATATACAGGACAGTAAATGACGTAAATAAACATGCGAGTTTACCGTAATAATGTCTCCCTCCTCCAGCTTGAGCGCAGTTTTGTCGTACGCGTTCGGTACCCGCGTTTGCCGCACGCGCGCGCGCGCCGGTAGGGTGCGCTGTAATAAACAAAACAATATTTATAATGCTGTACGATCAGCAAAGAACCGACCACCGCTGGGGTAAAAGTGTTCTTTAGTGGAGACCGTAATTCGGAAAACGTGGGGTAGAATGCCCTCAGATGCGTCAAGCTGAAGACAAGCGCCATGGGAGTCCTATAGGCCTCCCATAGCGCACTGTCTTTAGTCGACCACTATAGGGTGATGATGATGAAACAAACCACAACACAAATAAATTTCCACGCGGTGTCGTAAGAGGCGACTAAGGTATATCCAGGGGCGCAGTAGCTTCTACCATCAAACTGAGATTCCCCAAAAGATAAAAGCCATTAAGCGCTAATCACGAGGCCTGCGTCCAGTAGCAGATCAATATGGACTTTTGAGGAGGTAAGCCAGTACCTGCATATTTGTGCGTTGGGGAGGCAGCTTGCTATTAGGCGGGCTGGGGGGATCCCCGAGGTGGTTCAGCGCCTCTTTTGGGGGGTACGGGACTCCCGCTGGATCTAGGATCTGGAAATATAAAGGTGTAAGTGAAACATGTGATGTGATGAACGATCAATAAAACCTCTTTTTGGAGCTTGGGTTAAAATTTCTGGACCTACGTGAACTGCGACTAAATCCGGACCATATTTCTGGATTAACGAGACGAGATATATAGATTTTGTAGCGGAATAACAGATTTAATTTGTGTCCTTTTGTTTGTATAAGGGTAACGGTGCTTATTACATAAAGAATATATCTTAGGATAAGGATCAGTTTGGCTAAAACGTACGTGTTTGTTACGCCGCGAATAAATAAAAACTAAAAACAAATATCATTGGAAGCCGATTTCCGCCAACTGACGAGAGACAGTTTTCGACCGGACAGGCCCGGATTGGCATAAGAATAAATATGGGTTATACATATAATATGCTTACAAACGAATTTTCGTGCAAATGTTATGCAAGTGGCATAATAGTTGGTTTTGCATCGACACCAAAAATTAAACTTCGATTTTCATTTTCCGAGTAGGCCCCTCAAAGTAGTATGTTCCAAGTAACTAACCCTTTGCACATAAGGTACGGGAATGGAGCCAGTGCGGCCCTGGTTGTTACGCGCCGTCCACCACTGCTCTTCATCTCTGTTGATCACCATCAGACGTTCTCCTCGCCTGAATGGTAAGTCATCTGCATCCTGAAATAAATAAATATAGCTTATTAGCATTGTAGGCGACCTCTAGTTACAAACTGCCGAACTACAACGCAAAAACGTCAATAGAGGCGCCAGAGAAAGTACCCCCGTAAAAACTGAAGCTAGTAAACCTACCTAATCACTTAAAACAAACATCTGCTAGATATCATTAAGAGCGGCCCCGTCTTACTTTTCATAAAAACGCTCTTGCGTGATTATGACGTTGTAACAGAACTTTCTTTGAAACTTTTAAATAGGTATCTTGTGCACTAAATCTGGGTTTCTATTTTAACAAAAAAGCTAAATATGGAGAAACAAATTCAGTATAAGCCTCCAAAAATCTGCTTTTTTGCGCAAATTTTACCTAAACGTTGGGCGTTGGCATAATGTATCATAAATTGTAAAAGTAAAGAAAATATTGAAATAGAAACCTTGCAAATGTAATGGAGATTCTAAATGACAAAGTTTTATTTAAAAATCTTGTAAGGCTTACTGAAAAACACGTATCTCCGGGAACAAGTTTTTGAAATTTCCTCACACTATATTCTTCCTATTGCAGCGGCGAAAGCATTCGGTTACTTTCGCCGCTGCGATCAGGGGCTATCTCTCTCTTTTCGTTACCCCTTTTTCTAACATTGCGCTGGGTGAAACAACAATCTTTTAAATCACGCTCGCGTTGACGATAGTAGGACCGGGAAGGGTCGCCTTAAAAACGGTGCGGATACCTTAGCCCCCATACAAACGTACTTTCAGCTTCATTTGAAAACTTCTCGTTTGTATTGAAGTTTTCCATAGGATAATTTAATGAAAAATAGCTATATGGAATGAGAGTGAAACTAATTTGTAATATCGAGTTATTTTCAAGCTATTTTTTATGCGCATATATTATATGTGGTCTTCGGGAGATATACATATAAGACATAACTAAGTGCTCATTGTGTTCCTATGGTTGAAATAAATGAGATATGGTCGGCCCACTGCTATTTCAGCTTGCTACTAATGCTTTATGATTTTAATAACGGGGAAATTTAATGCTAAGCAGTATTATCTAGCCTCAAATAATTCAAAGTAATCAGAGCGTGTTTTTTGAAGTAGATGGCTGTAGCTTAGTGCATCATTTAGATGCCGATAAATGTGTTATTTCCACGTTTCAGGCAGAGACATATTTTCCACTAATATTTCCATGGTTTCATCTCATAAGTAATCCGACAGAGAACCAAAGTTATCGACATAGCTCAAAGAATTATCAAGCTGAAGTGGCAGTGGACCGGCCATATCTCGCGAAGAACCGACAACCGCTGGCTGGTGTGGTAAGCGAATTGTTGAGTGGAGACCACGACTTGGCAAACGTAGTGTAGGACGTCCTCCAGCCATGTAGGACGACGATTTGCGACAGACTGCAGGCACATGCTGGATGCGTCAAGCTGAAGACAGGGCGCTATGGCGCTCATTAGGGGAGGCCTATGTCCAGCAAGCAGTGGGCTAGTATAAGTAGATGTTGTTTGATGAGCGGGTTATTACGAACCTGGTTTGTATTGGAAGAACCAACCTTTTATCCCATAACGAGGAAATTCTTTTTCTACTTTGTTCAACAAAAAATATCTACTACTTTAAAATGATAAAACTAAACTTACTAATAAAGCTTTCAGAACCAATAATAAGGATCTAAGGTTGAGAACTTACAAGCTATTCGATGCCTGCTACAATAAGATACATTACCATGCAGTGTTGGTTGACCCAATAACGCACTGCACACGTGGTTTACAGTAAGATTCGCATCGACTGCGCTAAACAGCTGGGTAAAGATAGATTCCGATGCAAGATTTAAAAAAAAATTGAATATTTAGATTTTTTCTAAAATTACAATCCTATGTTCTATGGATACTATATTCTGTAACTGTTTAATAATTTTGAAATAGAAAACACTCTACTATCTGCAAATACCTGTCTCGCGGGAATCGAGCCCGCAAAAACCCGCGTCATAGTAAGTACTAATGTGATATATTATAACTATAACTTCTGTCGGCAATGACTTTAGTGCCCGCGCTTCGAAAATAATGACAATGAATCATCGTAATCATAGCTCGAGCCATGACTATTACGCAATGACCTCTATAGTATTCTGTTTATCATTTAACCAAGGAAAAGAAATCTACTGCGAGTTTGTGGCGGAAAACCCTAAGAATTTACTATAATAGTTACGGCAGGAAATACTGTAAAATAATAATGCCTGTCAACCCTAATTAATTTGAATTTTTCATTGTTTTTAAATTTGATTGACATTTTATTATACGACTATTGTGTTTATATTACTCAAATATTAGTGGAATAAACGATTAATACAATATAGTTTGCAAACGCGCTTTTAGCCTAGAAATATACAAATTTAGTACCTCCCTTGTTTTAGGAAAACAAATACTTAGTGTATTTTTTTTATACATATATGTATTTTTGTAAGGTTTTTTGTTTTTAGCGCGTAAGTTCTTAAACTAGAGCAAATTTATAACAAGTATTTTTAAGTTTTAGAAGATCTGCTTACTACCTAAAAAATAAATATTACTGCATTTATGCTTGCGGCTTTGCACGCGTTGCTCCTATGGAAACTTATAGAGGAGATTTTTAATCCATGGTAACTGATTTATGGGATAAAAAAGCCTCTTTTGATTCGAGGATTAGAATGACCCGTATCCAAAATTTTAGCCCGATCCGTTCAGTAGTTTTTACGTGAAAGAGTAACAAACATATGTACATCCTGGGGTCAGACTTAGTAGGATTATCTAGTCCAAAAATAATAACACCATGCTTTATAATTTCTTTACATCATTAAGGTTTAACATTTCGAGAGATCTATCTATTTGCCGCACGCTGTATTGTTCCAGCCAGACACAGAATATACAAATATTAATCGAACGTACATCTGGAACGAAAAATCCGTTCCTTCCGAGTTATTTTTAACAAACACAGACGTTGGATGAAATTAGGTATGACCTATTGTGTATTGACGAAAGAATATAAAATTTATATTGTTTATTTATTGACATAGCGTATTTAGGTATTTAATTATGACTCGGTCATAACACTTATGTAAAAAATACTGAGTCATCTTTACACAATCGCGCTAATATTATAAATGCGACACTTTGGATGGATGCATGTTTGTTACCTCTTTAAGCCATAACGACTGAACCGATCGGGTGAAATTATTGCATAGATGTAGCACTAAGCCTCGAATCAAACAAAGGCCAGTTTATATCCCAAAAAACCTCATTGGATAGAGATAACCTATAAATGTTTCCATAGAATTAAAGCGCGTGAAGCCGCGGTTAGTACCTAGTTTCAATAATGTGTTCTGGAGCGAATCTGGCAAATTTTCGCTGGCCTAAATACCTAATTCCAAAAAAGATTGGAACTATTTTTAATGTCTAATGAACCCGGTAAGACACAACAACTAGAATTAGGACAAATATACTCTAATCCATGTGTGTGTATGCATATAATATGACGGCTTATTGAGCCTACTTAAGTATTTCCCTCTTTAAATTAATTTAGTATAAAAAAAATTACACAATGTTTTTTGTAACTATCAGTAACAAAAAACATTGAATAAAAAAAAATGCCCGTAGCAAAAGATACTGAGTTACGACAATTTACTATACTTGCATTTCCGGTAGTATAATATTTACCGAAATCCGGTTAAAAAACACACCAAGTAAAAAAATTGCTGTTCTTTCACTCCCAGTAACATAAAATTTACCGCCCACCGCTAATAAGAAAAACACTTAGTTTCAATTTTAACTTAAATTCCCCTTAAGAGGGCGATCTATGCCAATGACCTTGCTCGAATGGACGTTACCAATGAAAATTCCCCGCACCACACCTGAATTATATCACGCAGCGCGAACCAACATAAGTATAAGTATGTTGCATACAATACAACAGATACCGCCACAGAATAAGTACTAGTAGTTATAGCCGGGCGCTGCCGCCGCCGCGCCGCCGCCACCGCATGGCCTCTACAGGTTGTTTATTACATTTATTAACCGACTCAAAAAAAGGAGTAGGTTCTCAATATGTTTGTTACCTCAGATTTTTTGACAGGGTGGTCCGATTTTCATGATTCTTTTTTTATATGAAAGCTGGTGCTTCCCTTGTGGTTCCATTTTGATTTGGTTCAGTTCTAACAGTAGGATCCATGAAAATTCATGACAATTTTGTGTATAAAAATTGCAGTCGGTTTAGTTTTTTAAAACAAAATTAATTATTAAACACCGATGATAATTCCTTTTCCCCACTGGATTCAGTATTGAGTATTAGTTATTAGTTATTTTCACTATTCAGTATAAAGAGAATAACCACCGCCCACTGCCTATTTTGTAGCTATATTCGATTTTTTTAAACCCTGCTCAAATTATAAACAAACCCGCAGTACTTACTATCAAATTAACTTTCTTGTTATTTTTTAACATAACATAAGGAAGTACTTGCTGATTTTAAGATTCTTTCTTCAATAAATATTGTCTAATTATATCTCTTTACCTCGACTCCAAGCATGTGAATTTTAATTTGTGTTTTTGGAATGTATTGACATAATTTGCAGCTTTATGACAAATAGATCATAGCTCTGTCTCGAATAGTACCTACCCTACCCAAAATAGTAAAAAGTAAGTAAATTAATAATTAAAGTATATGTATAGGTGATGTTTTTTAACCTACTGTTAAAAAACATCAACTGCCCCCCTTTTTTATTGCACCCCTCTCTAGTGGCGTATTGTTCCATAGGAAGAAAAATTTAAGTGGATTAGAGTCAATTGTAGGGTCATTGCACTAGATTCCGACCATTTAGCGAAGACTTAAAGTTCTCCAAAAAAAAAACCAACTGGTCAGCCTTGTTCGAAATGATACTAATCGGTAGTCTAGATATCTGAGTTTTAAATACATAAAGAGTTTTATTGTTATGCTATAATGTTATTTATTAAAAAAAAAAACGGAAATGAGTAAAACTTCCGTTTTCGACCACAAAATTCCTACGGACCTGAACACGATTTCGACCGCTAACTTAAAAGGTTTCATGGAATAAAATACTTACAAAGTTTTCATGCTTTTGTTCAGAAAAGTTGTGACAGCTATATTATTGTAGTTTTTTTTGTATAAAATTCATTATGTCAATGTTTGGAAGAGGCGACTGTGGACCTCAAGATTAAAAAAAAAACTGAGTAAGTACATCCTAATAAGGCGTGATATAAACCTTCGACAACGACGCGAGGACATTGTAGTCCACTACTCAATTTTCAAGGGAGTGAATAGATTTTAAGTACCAGGGATGCATTGTAAGGGACACTAACACCAGAAGCAATGGAACCAACATACGAGCACAGAACACGCGCCGATGCAGTTCAGCGCTACAGAAAGTCTTGGTGCCCAGGCTCCTCTGCAGAAGAACCAAGATCCACATTATCAACTGAGTGAATCTATCTCTCGCTCACCTTAGTTTCAACTATATCTTTCGCTCATTTACCTCATTAATTAATTTTCGAACCTTATCAGTGCTGAGCGAAATGAGCGAATGAGTGAGAGCGAAGTCACAAAAAATTATGAATTTAAAACGTATTCAGAATAGCAAAAATAAAAGTAAGGCTACCTGGGATGCCATCTCATCGTCTCTATCGAATAATTTGTACAAAAATGACATTGAACTAATTAATTATGACAATATGACTTATAACAATCCTTCTGACATCTGTAATATTTTTAATAATTTTTTCAATATATCTCAACTAATCAATCTATAGTACATGACAATAATTTTTATATAAACAATGACAACAGGTTAATGAACTCAATTTTTATTGTTCCATCCGACGCAGAAGAAATATTTAAGATCATAATGTCTCTGAATAATAGCAAAACCAGTGGTAGTGATGAAATAACTACCGCTGTGCTAAAAGCATGTGCTAAATGGATAAGTTGCCCACTTTCCCATATTATTAATTTATCTTTTTTAGAAGGTGTTTTTCCAGAGAAACTTAAAATATCTATTGTTAACCCTCTCTTCAAAAAAGGAGACAAAACAGACCCAGGAAATTACCGACCTATAACAATCGTTCCTATTTTATCAAAGATACTAGAAAAGGCGATGGTAGACTTAGTAACTTTATTAATAAACACAACATTCTTAACGATGCTCAATTTGGCTTTCGAAAGGGAAGCTCAACTTCTCTCGCATGTTTTAATTTAATAAAGTTTGTCACAGAGAGCATAAACGAAGGTAGTCCTGTACTGTCACTTTTTATGGACTAAGGTCCAAGGCAAGGCATTTGATTATGTGAATCACGATAGACTCCTGGTCAAGTTAGAGAATTATGGTATTCGCGGTAGAGCGCTAGACTGGTTGACTAGCTACTTGCAAAATAGGCAACAATGCACAGAGATAACAAAGGTCACTCGAGACACCAAGGGCAGCTTCGTGAAGCAGGTATTTAGATCTTCTAACATTTTGAATAACAGTGGTGTCCCTCAAGGTAGCATCTTGGGACCTCTGTTATTTCTGTTGTATATCAATGATCTGCCTAATTGCATATCACATAAATGCGTTCTTTTCGCCGATGATACAACCCTTATTATTAAAGTCGACAGTAAAGATCTGGCTCAGCAATCTTTGAATAGTGCTCTTTCTGACATCATAAAATGGACTGATAACAACAATTTAACCTGTCAGAGATCAGTCTAGAAAAAACGTTGCGCACCGTCAGGTATCGCGCAGGCGCGGGCGCGGCGCGGCGCTTTGCGATCTAGGACACTAAAACGCTTGTATCTCAAGAATTACTGGGTGTATGATTATGATGATTTATGATCTAGAATTTAGAATAAATAAGCTATAGATCTGTATAAAATAATATTTGTTATCACATGTTTATAATATTCGAATTTCAAAAACAAACCAAAATTGAACAAATCTCAAGACTGTAAGGGTCTCACTTTCATTTCGTATTTACATAAATTTCTTGGCTTTTACTCAAGTTCCAACTACATGAATTATGAGAAAAAACAAAAAATAAAGTAATAAACATGCACTTAACCCTGATAATTCCAAATAAAAGCATTTATTCACACACAAAACCAGAGCATCACACTGTTGACCTTCGCCAAAAAATCGTCACAAACAATCTTTTGTTTTTCTTTTCTGACAAATTTGCTTATTTGACAATGACATTTAGATTGTAGTTCATTTCATTCCTGATCGAATGACATTCATGTAACAAGCCATAGTAAACTATAACATAAGAAAATAAAGTTTAAATTGGTCTGTAGTATCGGTCCCGCAGCGGGACGAATTCACCTTGACGGTATGACAACATGGCGGTCCCGGAGCGGGACGAATTCACTTCTAGAGGTTAATAATTAATATTAACAAGACCAAAATAATGCTATTTAATTCCTATAATACAATTCCTATAAAACTTGACATAGACTATAATATTGAGAAGGTGGGTGAGGTTAGTTCTTTTAAATTCCTTGGTGTTATTCTGGATAGGCATTTGAATTGGAAGGACCAGGTGAACCAGGTGTGCCAACGGCTGAGTAGATTCGTATTCGCTCTTAAGAAGGTTCGCCAGACCATTTCTTTTGACGCCGCTCTAGCTGCTTACCATGGACATGTGTCCTCGGTCCTGGGGTACGGGTTGTTACTGTGGGGCAACTCAGTAGATGTCGAAAGAGTGTTTAAAATTCAAAAAAGATGCCTTAGAGTAATAAACAGGTCTTGGTTCCTTGATAGTTGCAAGCCTCTCTTCAAGAACTGTAGGATCCTTCCTCTCGCATGTATGTATATAAGAGAAGTTTGCATGTTTGTAAAATCTTATCCAAAATATTTTCAAAAACGTAGCGATGTAATGACCCGGCAAAAAAGGCCGAAGTTTCAAAATCTACTCTATAAACACCAATTCCATAAAGATATTTATAAAAGAAATGCTTATAACATGTGCATAACAATTTTTAATAAATTACCGGAAGAATTAAAAGAATTAAATGGAAATGTATTTAGGAATAAGTTAAGAGGATGGCTTCTTGAAAAATGTTTTTATACTGTCAACGAATATAATTAATATACAACGAACATAAACAATTTGATTTAATTTGATTTGATTTGATTTGAAGACGACTGAGCAAGGCGAGTGATTTGATGGAGCGACATGTACGATGTCAGATACAACATGAAAAAAAGAGAAAGATAGCAAGACTAAGTTCAGGCCTGTAATAATTATGCAAACTGTTTGAATGTAATTATTTTAGAAGTAATCGTGTTCAGTATTATTGTTAACGGATACGTATTTTTTAATTCTTTTGTTTATTTTTTTAAAGAACATAATATAGTGTACGCAAGTTATTTTTATTTGTCACTCTAGCGCCACCTAGCTCAGTTGAACGGAGACATTATATTTTGTTTTTTATCTCATGCTCATGAGCTGGAGCATGAGCAACTCAACAAGACAACATCATTAATCTACTGAGCTAAATGAGCTAAAGAGCTAAATGAGTGATATATATATCTTTAGATCAAAAAGTTTATCTATATATCTATATCACTCTTGTCATTGGAGTGGTATAAAATGCGCATCTCTAAGGAGAAGCCCTCGTTGTACGGGAGGTACAGATCCTCTTTGATTCCGTTCTTCATTGCAGGAAAACTACACAGGCATGTTACGCGAGCTTGGTGGGTCTATTCTAGGATACGGGATGTGATACGATAACATTTTCCTCAAAACCGCTAAGCCATCGCTTTGTCTTTTGGCTTAATTTGATATTTTTCGAAGGTAATTATTCTTGTCCATTACAAAAATGTTTGATTTCTACTGAGAATATCTTAACTTATACGAATTGGCCGAAAACGAAATGGGGTTAAAGGCCTTTCCTATTCCGGCCACCTCATTTCTTCGAAGAAATTAAAGTTGAATGAAAACGAAACCATAATTCTAAACATGGTGGCCGTTCTCGACCACGGCCAAACAGATGTCCAAATTCCCTATGAATAACACGGTAAAATGGGGGCCGAAAACGAAAACTTAGATTATTTCGGTCGACATTAGCTACGATACAAATATACTCTAATAACATCGAGATAAATAACAAAATGAGACAAAAGTATTCTGTGTATATTCGTACTTACTCTCCTCCCGGCCGAGATGTAAATTTTTGGTGATCTTCAACTTCCGATTTCCGACCACCCCAATTTTCAAGTAATTCAATACAAAAACCAATATTCTAATCGTAAGTATCGTATTACGTAAAATAAGTATTTATTTAGTATAAAAATAATACACGACAATGCTTATCGACTCATTTCTAAAAAAAACCGTTTTTATATGAACAAAATATTATTTATTGTTTTTTTACAGAGTAATAATGACAAAAACAATACTTATTATACCTGTCCCCTGTATATTTTGCCAGTTCGCTTTATTCTCTTTGAACATTCTGTTGACTAGGTTTTGGAGGATCCAGTTAGGCTGGGCAGCATTTGGAAAACTACGTCTAGTCTCCTCGTCATCCATAATCCGCAATGCTTGAAAACCAAAGTTTTCAATCATTGCGTCCTACCCGTCATGACCTACGGAGCTGAGACGTGATCACTCACGATAGGGATGGTCCACCAGCTCAAAGTCACTCAACGAGGTATGGAAATAGCTATGCTTGGAGTTTCTCTGAAAGATAGGTTTCGTAACGAATAAATCAGACAGAGAACCAAAGTTATCGCCATAGATCAAAGAATTAGCAAGCTGAAGTGGCAGCGGGCCGGCCATATATGGCGAGATATATCTCGCAAAGAACCAACAACCGATGCGGTAAACGAATGCTTGAGTGGAGACCGCGACTCGGCAAACGTAGTGTAGGGCACCATTTGGCCAGGTGGGATGACGATCTGCAAAATACTGCAGGCAGATGCTGGATGCGGCAAGAAGACAGGGCGCTATAGGCCGATGTCCAGCGGTGGACTCATATAGGCTGATGATGATAATGATTATGAGTTGGACCGAAAAAAGAAAAATATAAGTACATAGATACCTAAACAATTGTGCAACGACCAGTGAGTTGAGTCCTTTAGGTACAGAGACAATTAATAAAATATTGGTAGTAGGGTCATTGCGCCTGTTTGCGTCCAGTTAGCGGAGTTGTCCGATACAGATATCGAAAAAAATATATTTTTGTGAGCTCATAAGAATAAAACTGATTTCACCACATGACTAATATACTCTATTTTCACATGGAAAATAGACTTTCTTCTTAAATTTAACTGTTAATTTAAAAAAAATACTTTAATCCGAAATGCCCCATTTTACCCGTTCTCGTCCAAAAATTCCAGTTTGCGACCCTATGTTGCCTAGTTCTCGACCACTATATATCTGATAGGAAACTTACTTATAATAATCATAATCATCACCCTGTTTTAGTCCTCTGCTGGACATAGGCCTCAGAGTTCTAAAATCTTGGTCTTGTGGTCTCGTCGTCGTTGGGAACGAGGGGTATGTGCAAAGTATAATCTGCCATAGAATGTCCTCTCATCATGCATTTTAAGATTCGTCAGGTGGCTCCTGCCAAGCTCCTGAGTGAATACTTTGTACCCTCGCCTCGGTTCGGATTTGTCTGACGAAGTCACTTAGGTGGTTTCCCGTCTTTTTGCCATCAGCCCGAAAGACTCATCCGAGAGTTTGGATTGCTTGCCAGTACGCTGCTTTTGGCAGAACTTGATGCCCTTGTGCCTCAACGTTTCAACCAGATTGTGTAGGGTCTCGTCAGCGTCATCAGTGGGATCCAAGGCAGCGAACCTATTCCCGAGAAGCTGCCGGAACTTCTCGGTGCCCGCCATGATTTCGATTGGATTAGGTCGGAGCGTGGATTTCATCAGATGGTTTCTTCCTAGCTTTAAGTTGATATCCAGAGAGCCTCGGAGCAGTCGGTGATCAGATCCGGTACTAAACCTGTTGATCACTGAGTCATCTCTGAATATGTGCTTGCTATCCATCATGATCAGAAGTTGATCTCATTTTAAGTCACAGTGTCGGGGCTTCGCCACGTCCACATACGAGCCTTATGGATGTTGTGTAAGGCTTTGGATATGTCTTCATAAATATCCTCCACTTCATCATCCGTTTGTGCCGAAGTCGGTGCGTAGACCTGACTTACTGTTCCCTGAATACCTGTCAACATACTGGAGATTTCTTGAATGTTGTTAGCGAGGGTATTATTGACGAGGTCACCTACGTACGTCACGCTGGGATGTTTTATCACCCTCGCGAAAGTAAAGAAGATGGCCCGAGCCTAGTGTTACTGTGTCCTCCCCCTCTCTACTACTACTCTACATAACCCCATAACATGCCATTTAATGTTCTCTAACTCCACTTACAACTGCGCTAGGTGATGGTCAAACCTCAAAGTTCGGTGGGACTTCACCCGAGGATTCTTCGCACCCCTAATCCCAGGTCTGGCATGGCACCCGTCAACGCCAGCACAGCCGCTGGTGTCGCTGGGCACTTTGGACTTTTTTCTTGGCTATCTATATCATTAATTGAGGGTTTGGGCCATGACCCACCACGCTGGCCCAGTGCGTGTTAGTGGGTTGTTTTGTCATTGCCTCGTTTGTTGGTTGCATTTAGGAATTAGGAAGCACCGCGGGCAGTTGAGGTTGGCTTGGTATGGTGTGGTATGGTAAGTGTACTCTTTTTTCCGCACTCAAGACTCGGGATGGTCCATTGTGGGTGTTTGTTTGCTAGTCTAGCTAGCCTAACTCCGTCCAGAAGCGCAGAATCTTTCTGGGATTTTCACAGGCTTCGCGGATTGACCTCGTATGGTCACGGATTTCATGTCGCTGTGCTGTTACTCCCTCGCATATCAGGACTACGTGGGCAGCTGATTCCTCGTCACTGAGACACCTGCAGAGAGGGCTATCTGGTTACTCTGATGGTGTAGAGGTATTTGTTTAGTGGGCGGGCAGTGTCCTGTGAGTATGCCAACAAGGACGCGTAGGTCTCTTCTGGTCAGGTTCAGTAGCTTTGGTGATGCAGCCGGAAGCGCTTCTCTTGCCTGGCGGCACTCCTGTAGGTGTGTCCATCATTCGGCATGCGTTCCTCTGGCTTTTTGCCTTATCCATGTTCGGAATTGTGAGAATGCTAAGGGGAGGAGCGGACGTACGCCTGTTTTAGGCGTGCCTGACCCTTTCCGTGCTAATCAGCAGCGTCGTTACCAAGTGATCCGCTATGTCCCTTGTTCCATGGGATGGTTATCCGGTTGTTGGTGAAAATCCTCTCAATTGCCAAGTGACATTCGTGTACGAGTTTGGAGTTGCAGCTGTTTCCTGCCAAGGCCCTGAGTGTAGCAGCACTGTCAGAAAAGATACGCACGCATTCGATGTCCATGTTCCTTCTTTGCACAGCTGATAAACATTCTTTGGAATCGTTGCAATTTAGTTATTGAGGTTTATCGTATTGTATAGGTATTTTTGAAAGTAGTAGTGGCTATCACTAGCTACTAGTATACAAAAATACCTAATAAACATTAACATTTATTAGTATTCTATATTTAGGACTCTGATGACTGCCACTGTGTTTTATTATACGCAGATGGTCGATATCTGGTCTTATATAGTAGTTGTCGACCACAATTTTATTTAAAAAACTTGCATACCTATAGCTTATTTCAAATAAAGTAAAATTGAATGAAATAATGTTAAATACACAATACTGGATAACTCAATGACTTAATATACAAAATTCTATTACATTATTGTTAAGTTTACATAATCAATAAATCTAAGGTCGAAATCAGGACGTCATTTAACCTTGTCCAATTCCCGACCATAAGAAATTTCATAACTCAGTATTTTATAGTTCGTTGCTCCGAGCCTGGACGAAATATGGTTTTTAGATACCTTACGAGCATAAGGTTCAAATTTAATAAAATGTTTGAGTAAATTTTCATACAATAATTAAAACAAGAAACCACCTTATTGACACGATATGTCCGATTCGCGTCCAGCCCGGTCTAAAACGGGACTTTCTCAAAATATCGTGGAACAGTTCTCGTCCACGTAATATTTCAAATTTATTGACTATAATTTAGACAGAATTACACAAATTGATATTTTTCAATCCAAAATGAAGTCACACTAATAACCATCAACTCTGAAATGCATAAAAATAATGTAAAACTTAGCGTTGAATTTGCGACACGCTGCTATTTTTCGCGTTGATATAGACACGTTTGGTCTTGTTGACGGCGGACCACAAATTAAATGGTTTGTTTTACTTTTATTTCTGGTGCGAGTTATGTGAAGTTAGCTTGTATGCTTAGCTTACACATCTAGGTTGTTGATATAATTTAATGTTTTTGTGTGAGAGTGCAAATAAGGCTATTTTCGATAAAAAGTAACCAGTAGTGCCGCGAAAGGTCGTGAATGGGGCCTGGACGCGTAACAGGCGCATCTACCCTACCTACTTACCATTTCTTTGTATTCTCATCGTGTATTTTATTTTCAATAACGTTTTTTACGATTCATTTTATTATACCTATTTTTGCACACATAATTATTTAAAATAATAAATATATAAATCATGTTGGACAATCCACACAGCATTATCTAGCCCCAAGCTAAGCAGGGCTTGTGTTATGGGTACAAGATAACTGATATACATAATACAGAAAACGACATAGATAGATATTTTTTTATTTTACATAGAAAACACCGAGAACGCCCTGAACAAATATCTGCAGATCGTATACATATTTGTCCCGAGGCGGGAATCGAACCCGCAACCTTCTGCCTCGCAGGCGGACCTTCGCCCACCGCACCACAGAGAAATAATAAATATAATACCTATTCAAAACTATAATCACCCCTTACTAAACATTTACTAAAAATCGTCAAATAAATAAATTTCAAGTTGGTTCCGCAGCGAAAATAATGTTGCTGTTAAAAGTAGCACAGGTCCGTTCAGCACAACGTCTCGTCCCGCACTGATTGTAGGGCCGGCAGAGGGGCGGCTCACGAGTAACGTTGTATCGATTACGTAAAAAATTCGTTAAAAATAATTAGATAATTTATTTGAAAAAGTGGGCGGAAGAGAGTCTCCGTAACTTTTTATTCTACATGGTGATAACTTTAAATAAATCTTGTGATTGATAGTTTAGGAGAAAAAGAGTTTTAACGGAGAAAATGGATGGTACTTTGCACTATTATTTCAGATACTTAAAATTGGAATTTCAAATTTTCGGCTTAAAGGTAAAATGCCTTGAATAGCATAGATTATCATATATTTTTTTCAAACTTTTTTCTATAAAGAATAAGAAGAAAAACGGTAAAAACTTTACTCAAATTACGCCGATTCACATGTATCTGGACCTTAAAGACAAATTTACCGCCCACCACTAAAGAAACACTGAGTTACAATTTATCTTAAATTCCCCTTAAAGACAAATTTACCGCTCACCACTAAAGAAAAACTCGAGTTACAATTTTCACTTACATTCCCCGTTAAGACAAATTTACCGCCCGCCACTAACAAGAAACACAGTTAAAATTTTCACTATACTTACATTCCCCGTAAAGTCAAATTTAGCGACCACCAGCTCCAAAACTTGGTGTTGCTGAGGCGCAGCTGCAATTCCCGTCTGCGGCAGCGGCCGGGTCAGCGGGGTTGTGTCCAGGTAGTGAAGCCGGTAGAAGGATAGCAACGCAGCCATGTCCGCAAACAGCTGGTCTCCTATCCGGAAGCGGATCGTCCCGTCCGCTGACACCACCCGGTTTATAATGTAGTGGGAGACGCGGTCGTCTTCTCTGGGGGGGAAAGAATTGCTGATGAGATTAAAGACATAGAATAGATTATGTGGGGGTAAATAAGACAGATATAAAACTTTTAAATCCATTATGGTTATTAAAACTAAAGTCATTTACAACGGCATTATCTACCATGATTTGTGTTTTCCAATATTTCGGCACAGTTTCATGCGCCATGTATATGACTTTATACAGATATAAACCACAAGCTACATAGCTCTTTACCATTATATAAGGAACCAAGTAAACTTTGACCTGAGGATGTTGTGGGTTCGCGGATTCGATTCTCACTTTCGGACCAAAGTTTGTATGAACTACAAAATATTTGTTCCAAGTGGATATTTTCAGTTATCAATGGCGTAACACAAGCTCTGCCTAGCTTGCGGCTAGATGATGCTATGTGGATTGTCCAGTTATGAGTAACGTAAAGGTAGAGTTTCTTTCACATGAAGCAAACTATCTTACCTCACGCACAGCACATAGTCTCCGGTGATAGTCTTGGAGTCCCGGACCAGGAAAACTCCACTTTCTTTCTCGTTGAGAAGGAGACGAGTGGCTTCTCCCCGTGACAGGTCACGGAAATACCAACTGTAATGACAGAAAGATAAGCTATAAGTTTGAGGAATAATAAGACAAGACACTGGATTAATCAAATATAGTTGTGTCAAAGGCCTGTATTATTAAAGCTTGCTTAGACGCCGATCATTGGTTGAGTGACACTTTTATATGGAATTAATGTTACACAAGCATAGATCTAACTGAGCAAGCTTTCATAATTCAGCATATACAACCCCAAGGCCTTCTTAAGACGCGGAGCATCGAGCAGCGTGTTGGGCGTTTAGCTCCGTTTACAGACCAGTAGGCGCGACTAGCGGCGCGTGTAGCGACCCCGTCTACGCACGCGCAAACACAAACACATCGCAATGTACGATCATGTTTATGAATAAGCGGGGCGTGAAGAGTAGCGGAGGCTGCGGCGGCGTCACATGCGTAAATACAAACATATCTCAATGTACGTTGATGTTTATGTATAGACGGGCGTGAAGAGTGGCGGTGGCAACCGCCGTGTGCGAAGTGTAAAAAAAAAGCGCGTTTAAAATAGATTCTCCCTAAACGCATTCTACCAACGCCGCGCCATGTTTGCATTTAGTACCAGACGCGTATCCGTAAGCAAGACCTGAGGCTTTAACCATGCAAGCCTACCGTGGGCGCGGGCGCGGGCGCTTTTGAAAATTACGCGTGTTTGCTTGCTCAAGCCCGTCGCGCCAGGCGCCTTCTCAGTATGAACGCACACGGCGGTTTCATACGTTTGATAGGTAATTTGCGCCCGCGCTGGACAGGGTTTACACCTCTAACGACACCCGCAGTTGGGCAGAGTTGGGGAGGTATAAATTGTAAGCCTTAAAATTTGTAAGCCACCTATTATAAATGTGTAGGTACCTACCTAACACGTCTTTCTTTACATTAAGTACTTTTTCTTTAGACGGATTGTTTCCTGGGAAGACATTGACGTTATTTTCTAGGAAAAACGAGTGCTTATAGCCCCGCAGGCAGAAGATATAGTAAATTCAATTATTATCCTCATTCCAGAGAATTTTAATAAGACTTCTTTTGATTTCTGTGTTTGATTTATCACAGCTATGCATAATGTTTGTTTTAAGAATCTCTATATATTTATTATGATCAATTAGCCTTTCCACCCATGGTGGGGTGTATAACTCCCCTTTGGAGTTAGCGAAGACCTTGATCAAAGGCTCAATTCACACCGGCGGTGACGCTCTACCTTTCCAAGTAAGTTTAAAATTATTTGACACTGAAAGTTCTTCATTTCAAATTAAGCCTACAATAGGTTATTAAGGTTGAAGAAAATACTAGATATACCTTCCTAATAATTACACAATCTTTGAAGCTAAACAAAAGCATGATGTTGTAATGTATCCAGTTGATACATTCTATTTGTAAATATTTTCATCTTAAAATATTCCATGCTTACAAAAAAAGAGCAGCCTCTAGTCTTGAATTAAATATGAGACAGAGATTGTATTGTATTTATTTATTAAGCAACTAATACAATAAAACTACCAATTACATTAGTTACTTATGATTAAAACTTAAATAGAATAGAATTATAATTGTTTGTACTAGTTTAAATTAGTCAATATAATAAAAAATTACAGAAGTATTTTGTTAACCAGATAATTCATTTTTTTTCCGCTCACATAAGGCCAGATCTGGGTGCTTTGTCTATAATGAATGTTGATTCTGTAATTCATACTTTTGTATTTAATACAAACATTGTATGCTTACTTATGACAGTTTTTGTAATTGTTTCTTCTGGAACACAATTTATGGATCATGCAAATATTTATTGTCTGAATAAATATTTAAATCCTTGAATATAAACATGCAGATAGTTGAAATAATGTTATAAATAAAGCTGGAAAATTCCCACAGCATCAGCTAGCCCCCAATTAAGCAAGCTTGTGTTATGGTTACTAACATGTACTGTCTATCTTCCAAATAAATACATGACTGATATATTTATTTACTGCAGTAAATAAATAAAGTTTACTTCAGTTTTATGACTTCCCAAATGAATTCCAGATAATCATGGAGAGCAGTAAAGACTTAGTCTATTTCTTCATTTTGTTGTGAACGGAGAAGCTTAGATCAGCTGCAAGCTAACTGTTGTTAAGTACCTACCACTTATGCTAGAGCTTCCAAACCAACTCAATTGAATTTTTTTGGTATTTTAGGAGAAATCAATGATCTCAAACAACATTTTGATAACAGAACTGCATCTATTCTCAAATTTACATAGATTGCTGTTTTGTTTTCGTTTATTTTATTCAAGGTGCCCACAGCTTGCTAGACCTTTTTCATTCATCAAAACAATGTCTAATAGACTAATATGGACAATGGACTAATAGATTAAACTTTAATAAGTTCAAACTTTAAAGAAAAAGGTAGCTAACTATCACCTAAGTAAAATGTATACAATGTTATTAACTCAGTTTTATTGTAGGCTATAAAAGCCAGGTTGTGAGTAACTTGTTGCAGTCATGCCCACTTTTCTCTATCAGCTAAGTGTGAAGGTTGAATTATGTGGGTAAAGTTGATTGATGAACCAACCTGGTCATATCATTGGGGTCAAACGAGGCCCCGATCCCGGGGTTCGCCATACCAGCAGGACGCGAGATTATTACGAATTCACCGTAGGAACCCCATCGCGGCCGGAAACGACACACAGTTCACTCCCACGGTCGCCGCACTCAACCGAACCCGCTAAACAACGTCCGTCACAACAACAATGCCCCTTTATCACTATAGGCACAACCCAGCACTGGAATCCTGAGATAATTAAAATTTTGTTGTCATATATCACCACTTGATGTTCACATCAAAACACATGTTTCCGCATTCGTGGCTCGCTGACATAGCGTCGCGGTTGACACGCGCACCTTGCTAACTAAATTTTGGTTTGTGTATGCAAAAGAAATCTATAAATAAATATCTAAATTAAAAATAGATCTTCCTCGAACAAACACGCGAAGTTTTTTGCAGCCTGTCGCAACACAATTGCCAAAAATTTAACCATGAAATTTACTAGTCTATGGTTGTAATGTAATGAAATTTAGCCAACTTTTGAAGCCAAATCTTATTTTTCTCAAGTTGGCACCGGAAATGACTATTTTATGCCTTATGGTTAGTTCTACTCAATGATTTTATTGTCAATGGCGGTCTTTGATGGCGTTTTTGTCAGATTTTATTTTTTTTACATTTTTTACAAAATTTGAGATTGATTCGATCGAAAATACAAACTGTTGATTATTATCAAATATTTCGCTGCTAGAGTGACTTAAATGGATTTGTGTTATAATTTGCGTGTTTCCTGTTATAGTTTTATATCGGATTGTTGAGATAAACAACAATTTTGGATCAGACTAACAATTCTGAAAATTCAAGTATTTCAGCAGATAACTACCGTGAAAACTTCAGTAACATGGATAGTCGGCGTAACAGGAAGTGTGGTAAACGAAAGGTAACCAAGATGGTCATGCTTCTTTCAAGTTTTCCACTAGACCCTGATCGGTAAGTACCTACATACTTCTCCAATTTTACATGGTTATTATTGTGAAGCTGAATTCGATACTCCTACACGTGGGAAGGTAGACAGGCCTTTCAACTACCACTGTTCTACTTCACGTCACTACTTCCTTTCAATATTGGGGTCGAGTGGGTACCTGGACAACGTAGCAATGTACGTCACTCTTTCTGTGCAACATAATTTGTAAATCATACCAGTAGTTCCATAGCTCCTCCTCATAAACAAATTGTATTTATTTATATAATATTCTGGTGAAAAAAACACATGTTATCTGTTTAATTTTGATACCTAGTACATACTGCTTTTAATTTTTTTCAGATGTCGATTGTGGGTGAAAGCATCGGGCGTAGAATATTTGATTTATGTACCTACCTATTGAAAAACTGCACCAGCGTATGCAGGATGACCTGGTAATTGAGTTTCCTCTGCATGTGACATGGCATCATCATTTATGATGAAAGAAATTCAGGTAAGAAAACATAAAATTTGTATCGGTAGTAATTTGTGTCCCTGTTTGGCGGAGTGGACGTACGAGCATGAGTTATTCCCAGCGTCTCACGTGAGACCTACTCATTCCCAACGTCTCACGAAAAAATACTGGTGATAGTAATTTATTATGTGTCAATTAAAAGGTGATGACGAAAAATCCATCTTTAATGACAGCTGTCAAACTGAAAACGGTCATATCTCGGAAACTACTCGTCTCAGACCACTAGTTTGTATGGAGAAGTGACAGGTCTCGTTAAGATCTTCATTTTAGATGACAGCTTTCAAACTTAAAACGGTCATATCTCCGAAACTATTGATCCTAGACCATTAGTTTGTATGGAGATGTGACAGGTCTCGGTGAGATCTTCATTTTGGATGACAGCTGTCAAACTGAAAACGGTCATATCTCCGAAACTATTGATCCTAGACCATTAGTTTGTATGGAGATGTGACAGGTCTCGGTGAGATCTTCATTTTGGATGACAGCTGTCAAACTGAAAACGGTCATATCTTCGAAACTATTGATCCTAGACCATTAGTTTGTATGGAGAAGTGACAGGTCTCGATGAGATCTTCATTTTGGATGACAGCTGTCAAACTGAAAACGGTCATATCTCGGAAACTACTGATCCTAGACCACTGGTATGTATGGAGATATGACAGGTCTCGATGAGATCTTCATTTTGGATGACAGCTGTCAAACTGAAAACGGTCATATCTCGGAAACTACTGATCCTAGACCACTGGTATGTATGGAGATATGACAGGTATCGGTGAGATCTTCATTTTGGATGACAGCTGTCAAACTAAAAATGGTCATATCTCGGAAACTACTCGTCTCAGACCACTAGTTTGTATGGAGAAGTGACAGGTCTCGATGAGATCTTCATTTTGGATGACAGCTGTCAAACTAAAAATGGTCATATCTCGGAAACTACTCGTCTCAGACCACAAGTTTGTATGGAGAAGTGACAGGTCTCGTTAAGATCTTCATTTTGGATGACAGCTGTCAAACTGAAAACGGTCATATCTTCGAAACTATTGATCCTAGAACATTAGTTTGTATGGAGATGTGACAGGTCTCGGTGAGATCTTCATTTTGGATGACAGCTGTCAAACTGAAAACGGTCATATCTTCGAAACTATTGATCCTAGACCATTAGTTTGTATCGAGATGTGACAGGTCTCGGTGAGATCTTCATTTTGGATGACAGCTGTCAAACTAAAAATGGTCATATCTCGGAAACTACTCGTCTCAGACCACTAGTTTGTATGGAGAAGTGACAGGTCTCGTTAAGATCTTTATTTTGGATGACAGCTGTCAAACTAAAAATGGTCATATCTCGGAAACTACTCGTCTCAGACCACTAGTTTGTATGGAGAAGTGACAGGTCTCGATGAGATCTTCATTTTGGATGACAGCTGTCAAACTAAAAATGATCATATCTCGGAAACTACTCGGCTCAGACCACTAGTTTGTATGGAGAAGTGACAGGTCTCGTTAAGATCTTCATTTTGGATGACAGCTGTCAAACTGAAAACGGTCATATCTTCGAAACTATTGATCCTAGACCATTAGTTTGTATGGAGATGTGACAGGTCTCGGTGAGATCTTCATTTTGGATGACAGCTGTCAAACTGAAAACGGTCATATCTCGGAAACTACTGATCCTAGACCACTGGTATGTATGGAGATATGACAGGTATCGGTGAGATCTTCATTTTGGATGACAGCTGTCAAACTAAAAATGGTCATATCTCGGAAACTACTCGTCTCAGACCACTAGTTTGTATGGAGAAGTGACAGGTCTCGATGAGATCTTCATTTTGGATGACAGCTGTCAAACTAAAAATGGTCATATCTCGGAAACTACTCGTCTCAGACCATTAGTTTGTATGGAGATGTGACAGGTCTCGGTGAGATCTTCATTTTGGATGACAGCTGTCAAACTGAAAACGGTCATATCTTCGAAACTATTGATCCTAGACCATTAGTTTGTATGGAGATGTGACAGGTCTCGGTGAGATCTTCATTTTGGATTACAGCTGTCAAACTTAAAACGGTCATAATATCTCGGAAACTGCTCATCTCAGACTGAGGATCAACAATTTTATCGAAAAAAGTGTTGATTAACAATATTGATTATCTTGCCCAAAACAAAGCAGAGCTGGTAATAAGGGCAAGTAGCTGTGCCCCGCGGCTTCGGACGCGTTTATTCTATGGAAACGTTTAAAGGTGATTTATATCCCACGGGAACCGATTTATGGGTTAATATAAGTAAAAAAAGTAAAAGTAAAGTAAAAGTTCATTTATTGCTTGAAATACAATGTTATAAAGATCTTAAATATATTAAATTGGAATCATTGTTTTCTGCCTTTAGGCATGCAATCGTTTTAATACAATTATATAACTAAATTAAATTAAAAATAACACAAAATAATAAGCTTAATTAAAAATAAATGTCTGTAAATCAAACCGTAAATTTAAAATCATGTCAATCATTCTGTATAAGCTGGGTCAAGTAAAATATGAAGTAACATTTTTATCAATAATAAATTCATTTACGGTGTAATAGGCGGTTCTTGATAAGAATGATCTTAACCTCCTATAAAACAACAAACAAGGGAGCTTTCGCAGTGACTCTGGGAGTTTATTATATAAATAAGGAGCGGTGTAGAAGACGCTTTTGCGCATATAAGTAGTTTTACAGTCAGGGACACATACTTTATTATTGTCTCGTCTATTCCGTACAACGACGTCGGATAGTCTACAAAATAAATCAGCATTATTTTTTACCAGCATAGCCGTTTCCAGAATATACAACGAAGGAATAGTAAGGATATTGTGTTCTATGAAATAAGGTTTACAGGTATCTAGCACGTTAAGGTTGAACATCGCCCTAATACATCGTTTTTGATGTTTAAATACCCTTTCAACGTCGGTAGAGTTCCCCCAAAAAATCAATCCATATCTGACGCGAGATGCTATTAGACCATGATATGCTATAAGAAGTGTTTTTACGTTAACTGTTGGGGATAATTTATACAGAACATACGCAGTACTATTAATTTTCTTACATAAGAGCTCTATGTGCGATTTCCAGTTTAATTTTTTATCAATATTTAATCCTAAAAATTTCGTCGAGGTAACTTGTTCTATTATTGTATTATTGTATTTAATTTTCTTACATAAGAGCTCTATGTGCGATTTCCAGTTTAATTTTTTATCAATATTTAATCCTAAAAATTTCGTCGAGGTAACTTGTTCTATTATTGTATTATTGTATTTAATGTCAAAGTTTCTAGAATCAGCAGGGTCACGTTGTCGAAAATGAATAATTTTAGTTTTAGAGAGATTAATTTTTAAGTTATTGTCATCTAGCCAGGCTATTATATCACATAGGGCTACATTGATGTCACTTTTATATGTCGCAATATTTTTACATGTTATGGTCACTGTACTATCATCTGCAAACAAAGTCATGGGTTGTGTGGTGGCTTTTGGCAGATCGTTAATATATATTATAAACAAAAGAGGGCCTAGAACACTACCCTGTGGCACCCCGTACTTCATTATCCACTTTTTAGATGTAAAAGATTCTTCAGTCTTGGTTCTAGTATTAATATTGGTTATTTCTGTCATTTGTATTCTATTTTCTAAGTAAGATTTAATAAGTAACAAAACATTTCCTCTTAGTCCATAGAGTTCAAGTTTGCTTAGCAATATGTCATGTCTAATATAGTCAAAGGCTTGGGTCATGTCACAAAAAATCGAGCACGTTGGTATTCTTTTATCCATATTGTATGATACTCTATAAAGAAAGTCATATAAGGCCATATTAATTGTTTTATTTTTTCTGAAACCTGTTTGTTCTTTACAAAGTATATGACGAGCTTCAAAATAACTATTGATAGCATTGTAGATATATTTTTCAAAAATTTTTGAGATTACCGGTATAAGTGAGATTGGTCGGTAATTTTCCATGCTTTCTTTAGACTGTTTTTTATGTAAAGGTTTTAATACGGATACTTTAAGCGCATCAGGATAAACACCTTGCGTAATACTTAAGTTCAGCAGGTGACAAATTGGACCACATAAAGATTTAGATACATGTTTTAGAATTTTTGTTGCGATTCCGTCATATCCAACGCTATTGGTATTATTCAATGAGGCAATTATTTTTAAGATGTCATTTGGTATACAAGGTTGTATAAATAAAGAGTCTTTTTGGCTTGTTATCAATTTAGTGGGCTGTTTTTTAGAATCAGTAATGGGCGTAATCTTATCGATGAAAAAGTTATTAAAAGCATTAGAAATTTCACTTGGATTCGTAATAATTGTATCATTAATTTTAATTTTAGTAATTGGGTCCTTTGGCGTGTTTCTTTTAGAGCTATTTATAATGCTCCAAGATGTTTTTGACTTGTTCTTGGAAGAGTTTATTTTATAATTATTTTGTGCCTTTTGCGTAAGTTTGATAATTTTTTTCAACAATTTACTGTATTTATGATATTCTTTTTTATTATTTTCATTCGGCACTCTCCTATAATTCCAAAGCATTTTCCTTTTCTTTTTACAACTTAACTTAATACCACGTGATATCCATTGAACTGGTCTGGTTGTCTTAATAGTGATTAATTTAAGAGGGAAACACAGATCATAAAACAGTTTAAATGTTTTTATGAACTCATTATAAGCGGCATTACAGTCCTCTTCGTTGTATATTTCGGAAAAGGAAATGCCTTCTAAGATGCGTGTAAATTTCCTTATATTGTCGACTGAATAATCCCGTCTGATAACTTTCCAATACTTCATGATACTATAATTATGTATTGGACAAGTAATAAGTTGAGCGGTGTGATCCGATAACGCGAACTCTATAACTTCAGTTACACATGATTTTTTGAAACTATGCGCAAAATTATCAATGCACGTTTGGCTCCTTATTCGTGTAGGTTGCTTCAAAGCCAGCTTAAGATTAAAATTTAAAAGCAGACATTCAAAGTCAAGCGTTACGTTATTCTTTTTTAATATATTAATATTAAAGTCACCAGCTACAAGAATATTCTGATAACTCTTTCGTGATAGTTCTTGCAATGTTTTCTCAAAAGTTTTCATAAACAAATCTAAGTTTTCAATTTTAGGTATTCTATACACACAAAGGATAACAATGTTGAAGTCTATAAGTTCCACTGCACAGCATTCAAAGGTACCAGCTACAGAAAAATTTGAGATTTTCTTTAAATTGTTCCATTTGTATCCATTTCTTACTAAGATGCATGTTCCTCCTCTTTTGCTATCTTTGCGACAAAAGATAGAGGTTAGAGTGTAGTTAGGGATTGTCAAATACTGTTCATATCCTTCCATCATGAAATGTTCCGTGATGCATACGACGTCAACTGTTTTCTCTTTTTCGGTCAATTCATCCAGGCATATATCTAAAAGATCCGATTTATTCAGCAGTCCAGCAATGTTTTGGTGTAGAATATTCAATTTATTGCTCAAGAAAAAACTGATTTTGTACTTCGTATTCTTCATTTTCTACATCTTTTATATATGATTCTCTTTGCTCTACATATTTCTTTAAGTTACATAGGAGGTGGGCTAAATCTTGCATAGCAATACGAAGTCCATGATTACTTATCTTTCCAGATGGTTTATGGAACATGTTGTAGTCATATACTAAATGCCTATTTGTATCTAGGATGTATGCGTATTTATAAGTTTGTATGTCATGGTAGAGGAGGTTGTTAAAAATTTGAATTCTTTCATTTATTTTCTTCGTGCCATAGCCATAGTTGTAAATAGGTGCACATATTATAACATTTGTCCCTGTTATTTCTTGAAGAGTTTCCCTTATATTTCTCAAAAGTTCAGTGTTATCACATGACTCCTGAAAATCTTGGTCACCCATAAGTATTATGCAGTAATCCCTCATTGTATACTCTGTTAGTTTGGTTTTAAGTCCCCTTAGTAGTTGTCGAGTGTATGCTTGGGGGGTTAAGTAATGACATAAATTGTAATTATTTTGAATGTAGTCTTGGGCAATGGTAAGTACTTTATTTTCTTTGTTCTCGCTAATTAAACATATCTTTGGTCTATTTATCAATGTCGTTGCCTTATTTTTCGTGTTGTTTGCTATGTTTCGAATTTTGTAATGGGTTTTTTGCTGATTGTCCGTAAGTAAAGTATTCGTTTGTGTGCGTTTATTTTCTTTAGTAGGTGTTCGCATTCTCATAATGATCTCTGGAATAATTGTGTTTGTGTTTCCTGGTCCTTTTGGTGAAATTTTATGTTTTCTTTTTCTGTAATAATATTTGTTTGTGTCTCTTTATGAGTTTTTTTAGGTTTAGGTTGCAAATTAGCACTTTTAGACTTTGGTGTCGTTTTTGGGGAATTTTTCGGAGAGTTACGACCAAGTTTCATACATAGGTCATTTTTCTTTTTTAAGTTTTCCACATTCTTTCTAAGATCCTTATTTTCTAATGACAATTTCTCTATTTCATTATGGGCACTGTTAAGTTCAATTTGTAAGGTCTCTATTTTATCTATGAGATTTTTCATTTCTTCGTTTAGATCACCCGATAGCTCCGGGAGGCTACCTGTGGTGACATCTATCGTGTCTGCGCTCATTTCAGCTTCGGTTCGGGTAATATTCAATTGAGTTACCGCACGCCTTACTGTGATATAACTCTCATTATCACCCATCTTGATAGTTTAGTACCACTCGTATTTAGTAGATGGCACCTTGACGAGTCTCTTGTTGAATTTTGAAAAAAAGCAAAATTAATTAATTTGTCGAGTTTCGAACCAGCTTATGTCACATCAACCACATGTGCATAAAACTGAGACCTAACACCGCTAGGCCAATAGTGATTGTAGTAAGGGAGTCGAAATTATGTATATGGTAATAAAAATGTCTCTGATTGAATTTGAAAGTTCGTTACATTAGAAATGCAAGTTGAGTCACTATTTTTAACTTTACCCTCGTTCATAAAAATGTCTATGATTGTACACTGATATTATTAGAGTCGGGTTGTTTAATTCTGGCGTAAATCTACTTAAAGCTTTACACTGTCAGTTTTGGTTCGCAGTCACAAATCACAATTACAAAGTTATGTTTATTATTAGGTTTTCACAGCACTTAGTTGTCTTTTCGTGAGTTTTTTGGTAATACACATTCACTTTAGTTTCTCCGTAAGTTCGAGTTTTTTTTATTGGATAACACTCACGCGTGGGTTTTATGGCGTTATTATTCTTGTTATATTATTATTTGCATTGTTTTTATACTTTAAACATTTTATTTAATTAAATTTCCGTAGAGTCGATGTTTACATGGCAGTAGCGCCATCTGTCTTTGTATGTTGTCCTGTGTTAATATGTAACCTTTGTTTGATTCCAGAATTAGGAATGCAAAATTTGAGCCCGATCCGTTCAGTAGCTTTAGCGTTTATAATAGTAGTGTGAAAGATGATTGATATACTTAATGCAATACATGACATTGACAATATAACCCGTAGGAAACATCTGCGCACGCTCAAGGCAGAACAGTTCCGCGTTCAGGTTGTGAAGTGTCTGCTCGGTGAGCCGAAGCAGCTCCACAATTCAGCTGTACTGAACTAAATAGTAGTGAATAAAAGTCACTTGAATATTAATTGCCTGTTTCCTTTATAGAATCCCTCAACATCAACATCGACTGCTATCCTGGAGGTTGTGGGGCAAAATTTAGTTCATACACAATTAAAGATGAATGCAGTATTCCAACAATAGGCTGTACCATAGAAGTTCATACAAGCAAATACCAACAAGGTACGTAAAATAAGTGTCTAGAATTAGCTTTTCACCATTCTCGCTGTAAACTTGTTTACTCAAATATAAAATAAAAGTTCTGTAACTCAACCCGTCGTAGTAGCAAATTCGCAAAAAGAGATTATTTGCTATTTATTAGACCTTTCTTTTTCTCACTAAAGTTTTTAAGGTTTTGGTTATAATTATGTCAATTTAAAGGGTTCTGTACCCATTGGGTAACCGTCCCGGTGACCGGTAACGGGACCCTATTACTAAGACTCCGCTGTTGTTCATTGTGTTTTTTTAATTTTAGTTTGAGAGCTGTCATCCAAAATGAAGATCTCATCGAGACCTGTCACTTCTCCATACAAACTAGTGGTCTGAGACGAGTAGTTTCCGAGATATGACCATTTTTAGTTTGACAGCTGTCATCCAAAATGAAGATCTTAACGAGACCTGTCACTTCTCCATACAAACTAGTGGTCTGAGACGAGAAGCTTCCGAGATATGATCATTTTTAGTTTGACAGCTGTCATCCAAAATGAAGATCTCATCGAGACCTGTCACTTCTCCATACAAACTAGTGGTCTGAGACGAGTAGTTTCCGAGATATGACCATTTTTAGTTTGACAGCTGTCATCCAAAATGAAGATCTCACCGAGACCTGTCACATCTCCATACAAACTAATGGTCTAGGATCAATAGTTTCGAAGATATGATCGTTTTCAGTTTGACAGCTGTCATCCAAAATGAAGATCTCACCGAGACCTGTCACATCTCCATACAAACTAATGGTCTAGGATCAATAGTTTCGAAGATATGATCATTTTTAGTTTGACAGCTGTCATCCAAAATGAAGATCTCATCGAGACCTGTCACTTCTCCATACAAACTAGTGGTCTGAGACGAGTAGTTTCCGAGATATGACCGTTTTCAGTTTGACAGCTGTCATCCAAAATGAAGATCTCATCGAGACCTGTCACTTCTCCATACAAACTAATGGTCTAGGATCAATAGTTTCGAAGATATGACCGTTTTCAGTTTGACAGCTGTCATCCAAAATGAAGATCTCACCGAGACCTGTCACATCTCCATACAAACTAATGGTCTAGGATCAATAGTTTCGAAGATATGACCGTTTTCAGTTTGACAGCTGTCATCCAAAATGAAGATCTTAACGAGACCTGTCACTTCTCCATACAAACTAGTGGTCTGAGACGAGTAGTTTCCGAGATATGACCATTTTTAGTTTGACAGCTGTCATCCAAAATGAAGATCTCGTCGAGACCTGTCACTTCTCCATACAAACTAGTGGTCTAGGATCAGTAGTTTCCGAGATATGACCGTTTTCAGTTTGACAGCTGTCATCCAAAATGAAGATCTCACCGAGAGCTGTCACATCTCCACAAATCGCTCGATTTCTTTGGGGCAGGCAGGGCCAAAGAGTTGGTCTACAATGAAGACATAATGAATAAATTCAAAAATGTATATTGCAATTTCAGTTAAATTACACATAATTTATATACATTTTATTATACACAGGGTGTCCTACAACCATGCCACATGGAGCGGAAGTACTTAAATATTGTAGATAGAGTATTGTACTGAAAGAAGACTTCATTTTGATTTTAAAAACAATTACACATTATTCAAAGATTTTTGAAAAATCGCCCATCTAAATCACTAAAACCCGTAAAATTGTGATAAAACACCTTTTATTTTACTATTTCGATTTAAAGGCTCAATCGTATTATTTTATTCCAGATAACAATCATCATCATCAGCATATATTAGTCCACTGCTGGACATTGGCCTAATGAGCGCCATAGCGCCCTGTCTTCAGCTTGACGCATCCAGCATCTGCCTCCAGTCTTTCGCAAATCGTCATCCCAAGGTAACAATCATATCAAATAAAAGGAAGACCATGAAATTTTACATGTTATATAAAATAGTTACTGACCAACGGGACCAATTAGATAACCGCCGAGATCACTGGACCTCGCCCCGCTGATTTTTTTAATAGGTTATGTGAAAAAATTACCTTACTTTTATTCATAATTGTGGGCTAACATAAAACAGCTGCTAAATACTGTTATATCTCAGACTGACTTATGTCAATAGAAGAAGACAGAGCGAGATTGAGCAGTGTGCTGAGTTAGCATACTATTATGAATAAGGGGGTTAGTTTACAATAAGCAGTATGAAAATGTGCAGGAGTTACAAACTAAACTTGGTCCTGTAGTAACTCCTGCAAAAAAAACTGAACACCTTAAAAAGATAAATAAATCAACTGGTAACGAAATTATTAAATGAGTTAGAATTGGTATACAACAGAATGAATGGGCGGGACTTATTATTTTGAGCATTTGCTAAATTAGATTACCTGTAAGGAAAACGTAATTATTTTAATAGAATCTAAAATTTCATGGTCTTCTTTTATTTTAGATGCTTTGTTAAATGGAAAAACTAATCCATGCAATTGAGCCCTTACATGTCTGAAATCTTAAAGTTAACGGTGTTTTTCTTACAAATTTTCGGGTTCAATTCCCGGTTTAGGTGGATACAGGCGATTTTTCAAAAATCTTTGAATGCAGTTTTTAAAATCAAATTGAAATCTTCTTTCAATAAAATGTTATATAAATATAATAATATAAAATTTTATGTGGCCGTATAAATAAATTACTAGGGATATGTAATTTATTTATACTACTGTAGTAGCTGTCATACATTATTTTGTCATTTATATTTTATGTATTTATCAAACTATCAATTTACTTTGCTGCCAATGCCGATAAATACATATAACTATAGTGATAACTATAACTAATATTATAAAGGCGAAAGTTTGTACGGATGTATGGATGGATGGATGTTTGTTACTTCTTCACGCCAAAACTACTGGACGGATCTGGCTGAAATTTTGCATACAGGTAATTCTAATCCTGGAATAAAACATAGGCATACTTTTTATCCCATAAATCTGTTCCCGCGGGATGAAAATCACATTAAAATGTTTCCATAGGAACAACGCGTGCGAAGCCGCGGGGCGCAGCTAGTATAAAATACGCGTTTTCATCTGATATCTTATTAACTGACGGTACTTATCTATTTCAGATTACCTGTTGAACAATTCCACCGCCAACTGCGATCCCCAACTCACCCAGCGTGAGGATTAGTACTCAATATTTTAGAAAAATACTCAATATTTTTATTGAAGTTTTGTAAGTATTCATGCACCCTGCCTGTCAGATAGATTATGGCAGTGATCGTAATCTTAATCTATTAAGTAAGATTAATACTTAATCAGTAGGTATTTTATACAAAATTACAGCGAACTCTTGGGATATAAATAATAACATAACATAAGTTGTAAGTATTTACATTTCTAGATGAACTGTTTATAAAATCATGCAAGTAAATATTTCTGTATATTAAAAATAGTAAAAATAAATTCTTAATAGTAAGTACGTACAGCCGTTTTTTCATGGACCTACTATTTTCTCCTATTAGTAGGACCACGAGGGAGACCTTTTTCTGTCTGTCCTATTCTAGGGTGAATCAAAAATCTACCTCCTGTATAAGTTTCTCGTTACTCAGATGATAATGTACGTAATTAACAAAACTTTGTATAAATTTGACTAGGTTAAACTTAACATAAATAAATGTAACATTGGTACCCATCATGATCTAAAATTCACTTCGAAACTCGTTATAATTATCGTGCTTGGGTACCGATTTAAGGCATGTTGGTGGTTTATTATAATTATATTTTAAGGAACATGTAATCGTCGTGTATGCTTCGGATTATGTCACTACCTCATGCTTCGGATTTGATTAGTGTAATAAATTTGTAATGGTAAACGGTGTTTTTATTTTAGTCAACTGAGCCAAAATAACAAAGGGTATAATTATAATAGAATATAAATATTTTTCGAAAACTGTAGGTAGTAAATTTATAAGGGCAGCTAAAAATATCGATATCGATGAATGTGGTTTAGGGGTCACCCCTAAATCGCATTTATCGATATCGATATCGATGAATAAGCCGCAGCAGCACATCACTATTATTATTATTTTTTGTGTTGGTAGCCATGAATGTCTTTGTGACATGTGTCGTCTGCGCATGTCCAAATTGAAGTGGATAGGTTGGTTTTTCGCGATACATTCATAGACAGTGACGTTTGGTAGACTCATTTTATTCTAAGGAGGTCCCGTCTCTTCTTACGAAGTTATTGTATTCTCTTTGGTTTTTTGCTGATGATGAGGCAGAGACAAGAAGAAGACATTTGAAATATTTGACGCATTATCCTCCTTGTCTATGATAAAAAGCCTCGTACACTGGTCGGATATAACGTTATTTCGTTAGTTAACTGCTTTTTAATTTCGTTATTAGTTTCGAAATGTTGGTCAGCTTGATCGATTACACATCATCTTCCAAATTTTAGTCTATGGTTTGTGTCCATTGTTTTTCTACAATGTTATTTTTCTGACTGCTGCTGGTGGACGAAAATTTTGTTTCGCTGCGTGGAGTGTGAGTTTTATCTGGTGTTCGTGTTCGATATTGTGATTTATTAGTA
This sequence comes from Eupithecia tripunctaria, assembly GCA_955876795.1. NCBI lineage: Eukaryota > Metazoa > Arthropoda > Insecta > Lepidoptera > Geometridae > Eupithecia > Eupithecia tripunctaria. The sequence continues at coordinate 1,371,168 of OY041624.1, read as the reverse complement.
ATAGATCACGAAGATGTCGTCACCGAGCGCTGGGAAACGTCGCATGGACACGGATGTCATCAAGCTGTATCCTTTGTTATCGTCATTACAAAGAGCCTATTGCGTTCGAGGGCCTCCATGTAAATAACTAGCGAAGGGCCATCAGCTGATTGTCACTACCCTTTGCAAAATCAATATGGGGTGTGTTTCTAATGGGGGTAGCTTGTTCCTTTGTTATTTTTTCATAATTTTACAAAGGTTTTCATGAGACCTTTGGCTCTGAAACTAAAGGTGCGTGCATTCTCTGCACAGCCCGTTGGCTATATCTATATATAACGCGTAGATAAACCACGTACCTACGTAACGTTGCTCTTCCGTGTCTACTAGATTGTATATTTCGTAATATACAATCTAGGCCATGGTCTCAATTGCGTATTTTTCGTCGTGTAATACATCCATACGCGCTTAGCAACGTGCATTAAGAATTATAAAATAGAGGGGCATTTTAATTAGAGGGTCATTATTTCTTTGTTGTTACCTTTGTCTCATAACTTCATAAGTGAGCAGAATATTGAGTCCTTTGTGATCCCTTGTATGTAATTGTACAACTTTGCTACCATGTAAACAAATTAGGTAGGTACATAAATACGTGATTGTGAAAACAATACAAATAATGTTCTAGAACAAAGTAAAGTGACCCTGTTTGACCTTTGTTTAAATTTCATTGACCGAAATATAATAAAAAAATCTTTATGTTGGTATAGGTAGCTTGTTGGTATTTATCATGTTGATATAATTTTACTTTATGATGAATAACAACACTGTTTATTTGTAGAAAACATCTGTGACCTTGGTTTTTAAGATTTTGGCACTAAACCTATCCTACTATTTGGCTATTTATTTGATCATAACTATTCAATATAAAAACCGCTTATTAAACTATCTCTAATTTTATCCGAGTGTGATGTCTTGGTTTGGTATATTTTTCAATAACAATTTTTTTATTTTTTTAAATTACTAAGTTTTTATTACCTAAAATATGATATGCTAATCACACAAGGTAAGCTAAGTTATAACACCATAATTAAATAAGATTGGTGTCCACTAGGATTTAGTCAGAAATTCCTGGGAATTCCAGAAATTTTTGGCTGATATAAGAACCGGGAAAGCCAAATCCATTTCCCGGGAAATTGCGGGAAATATTTCTTTTGTTTTTTTACTAATTCCAAAATAACATATAACTTAATACACTTCCTCTTCCGCTTAAAGGATTTAAAGTTTTAATGAGTTGACATGACTGTTCACTTGATATAAATAAATAATTTTTTCCCTGCCATGAAAACAGTCCCAAATTAAACTTCCATATGCACAGGCACAATGGTTCATATAGGTTCACAAGAAACATTTAGTCAAAATTTCCTAATTGTCTCTGTTGACCCTTCTTCCGGTCCTTACCCCACGCTAGGTGGAGTCAGCACATGTCTGTTTCCTCCACTGCTCTATCAGCCGTCATCTCTGAACTCCTTTCTTAGCCATGTCCTCTTTCACACACTCCATCCATATCTTCCTCAGTCTCCCTTCCCCTTATATCCCTCCACATTCGAACACTCTTTCGTCACATGACATTCTTTCCTCCGCATAACATGCCCATACCACACTAACCTGTTACCCCTGATCTTTTCCGTCACCCACACCACTTTCAAACTTTTTCTGATGTAGTCGTTTCTTATCTTATCCATCCTTGTCACTACACATCAACATTCGCATTGCCGCTGTGTGCAGTTCGTTTATCCTTCCCTTTCGTTGCCCAACATTCAGATCCATACAGCAGCCTACCTAGGCTACCATGGCCTAATATTTGGGTATAAGGACATTGATTTCTTCATATGTTTTCGCTTAGATACCTTGAAAACCAACAAGAGCTGCTCAGTGTCACTCTAACATCAGCTCGGTACTTTCGTTAATATAAATATTTACGGGTATTTATTGTTATTATTTATTCTGATGGCGTAAGTTTAAAAAACTTTTTCAGTACATTCATTAGATTAAAACGAAGTAACGAATCAAAACCAAAATGGTGGCCACGAAGCTAAGTGTCTCATACTCGAGATCTGGCGATATGTCTCACAAAGATAGGTACTTTCTCTGAAACAAGCTCGGCCTCATGGAGTTTGCTGCCTTCAGCACGGTACTTTGCTGAGCAACAGTGCAGCAAACGAATGTGTTAAGATGAGTTCAATCATGACTCTACAGAACGTAAAACATTCGGGCTTGACGACAAAAGACGTGGAACTAAGAATTTGATATTATTGACAGATAAAAAAAAAATACGGCTTTAAGTAACATATCTTATACCGCATGGGTACCTGATATAAGCGAAATACTTTGTGAAGTATCTTAAACTAGCTGCGTTCCGCGGCTTTGCACGCGTTGATCTTATGGAAACTTTTAAAGGTGATTTCTATCCCACGGGAACTGATTTATGGGCTAAAAAGTAACCTGTTTGATTCCAAGATTAGGATTACCTGTATGCAAAATTTCAGCCCGATCCGTTCAGTATTTTTGTCGTGAAGAGGTAACAAATATCCATCCATACAAACTTTCGCATTTATAATATTAGTGTGATAGTGTGATTATGTCATTTTGGTAGTGTACAAAAGTATAAATTGTTTTCCCGGGAATTCCCGGTACCGACTTAAAAATTTCCCGGGATTCCTGTTTCCTCGAAAACGACCCGATTTTGAAATCCCTAATAAATAATAAATAAATAAATAATGCTGGACAATTCACACAACATTATTTATTTATTTATTATTTATTAGGGATTCCAAAATCGGGTCGTTTTCGAGGAAATCTTTCTTCATGTCCTAATGTCCACCAGTTTTCTGTTTAACACATAAGATACACACCTGTTTATCTTTTTCTTTCTGGGCAAAAGTCTAGGTGGATTGGGTATTGGCACTATAGATTTTTTCATTTTCGGCTTCGGCAATGGGGGCTTAGTTGTTAATAATTGCGTCCAACGCCAAGTTGTGGTTTTAACGAGGACTACCTGGTCACTCTGCCGGCTAGATCTGAGGCACAAGAATTAAAATAATAATGTTAAAACATTTACACACAAAACAATACCAAAATCCTTTATTACCAATAAGAATCAATTATAAATAACATAACATTATTAAAATGGTGTTGCCTAACTCTTCCCACGGATGTTATAAGAGGCCTGCAGATCAGATCGACAAACTGCTATTCCCAAACCGCATGGCCAGCGTGGGGATTATGGCATTACCTCCGATAAGAGCTAATAATACATAAAAAAATATGCTGGCCAATTTACGGAACGTCTGGCCCTAAGCTAATCAGAGCTTGTGTTATGGGTACTAGATCACTGACTGAGAGAAGCTTATTAGGAGAGGCCTCTGTCCAGCTGTGGACTAGACAAGTAGAGTACATCAGGCGGCCTCTTGGCTTTATGGCTTCCAAGTATACTAAACGTCTTTCTACTAGGTTAAAGTTTAAGTTGTTAATTAACTTAATTTGAACACGGAGATAAACCTAAATAAAAATTACCTGCTTAGTCTTCCACTCAGTCTTTCCATAGTCCTGTTAAATATAGAACCAGTCGATTCTAAACTACTTTCCAATTCTGTACATGGATTTTCTGAACTGTTTTCCAACCTAGATCCAGAAAACTCCTGTTCTTCTGAAGTTTCTAGGGAGATTGGGACATCTCGAATTCCTATAATCCCAGAAATCACTGAACCAGAAGATTCCAAGCTTTCCAATCCTGAACTAGATGACAGCAAATCCCGTTCAGTTTCAGACTTTTCTAGGTCTATTGAACTGGGCACAGAGGGCATTGTCTTGTAGTTGTTTCGCTTACCAAAACAACTGAGTTGGAAAAATTCTTTCACAGACATTTTTACTCACTGTAAGTCACTTTATATTAATGTTTGGTTATTTTTCGAGGGATTTTTTTCGACAATTCCTGGCAACACTGTTGTCTGAATTTATGGCGTTGGGGAAATAAGATGGCGATTTTGCAAATGAGTTGAGAAGACGTGACATTAAAATAATTAAAAATATATTATTTTTATACTTAATTACTTATTCTTTGATTTAACGCGAAACCAGTTTGTTCCTCAAACCATTACTGGAGTAAATATTTTCGTAATGTAGATGATCTAATTACTCAACGTCATGGGGAAAAAGGTAAAGTTTATGTATTTTTTTTATTTAACCTATGGTATGACGCACAAGGATTGTTTGTGATTGTGATACCCAGTCACTGGAAACTGCTGTCGTCTATATATTTATTTCAATATGACGTGCAACATGAGATTACAGCAAAACCTAAAATTAAAATTATCTGGGTTTTGAATTTATAGTTACGCAGGTGAATATTTTAGGTGGTAGTGTTTGGCTAAATCTAACTAACGGCAATTGCTCCAGTCGTTACAATAATCGTTTGAAATTTTTTCATTGGTAGTCTTAGGATTTTATAAAATAGAATAAATTCGCCACTTGAAAAAAAAAATTGTTGCTTTTAGTCATGCATATTATACTATGCACATAATACGTCTCTGTTGGAAGATTCCTCCCCAAACAAGAAGAACGTTGCTTTGCTATTATTACTGCGATGGAGATACATAAATGGAAGTTGCTGCCCTTCCTCTGGTCTGGTCCTTAATCGGCTCTTACGATATCGACGGGCTAATTTTAGCGTCGATTCTTATTCTGCCACTCCACATCCACATCCACAGCCTGTATCGGTCCACTGCTGGACGCAGGCCTCCCCCTGATAAACGCCTTTTTGGTGTTTAACTCATGGGGGGGGGGGGGGTAATGCCCATAATCCCCACGCTGGGCATGCGGGTTGGGGATCGCAGTTTGGTGGAAGATTTGTTCTGCAGGGGGCGCTGCTGCCCGCCCCCCAGAAGATATCCCTTAGTCGCCTCTTACGACACCCACGGGAAGATTTGGGGTGGTGCAAATTCTATGCCGCCGGCACCACACGGCAACTCCACCACGGCTAAAAAACCACCCTGTGACTGAAAGTGAATTGAAATGAAATATTTTATTCATATAAACTTTATAGACTTACGTAACTTACTAACGATAATAACTTCTTTGTAGTTATTAACTTATAATTGTGTTTGTTCGTGTTATTAAGCAGTCTTTTACTTTATTTATAGTGTAGTGTTTAATAAATAATTTACTTGCTTTCTCATAATTTTCTTAACTCTATTTAAAATTAACCTAGAAAACTTGGACTAGAATAGTGTAGAATAAAAAAATTGAAATACGAAATCAATTGCTAACATTTACTATTTTAAAAGTAAGAAGCAGAGAGGGACTTGAAATGAATATCAAAACAAAACTCGTAAAATATTTTCAATAAAACCTTAAATTCGCGTTCCATATTAATTTGCGATTTCTTTATCTGTTGTCTCAGACAGTTTCCGCGACCGCTTCCCTGATAAAGTTCAATGACTGTCTGAAACGATTTAAATTCGTAGTATAACGTCTGTGTTGTTTAAATCAGACAAAAGAAATCCATAAAATATTTGGAGTTGTATGTTAAGTTGACGCGAGCGCAGTGAAACGCAAAAAAAACAACATTTTTATTTACAAGTTATTGAGCTCAGCAAGATAGCTATAAGTAGTTATAATAAGCCGTTATTTATTTATTTGCTGTGAAAATCTAATTTCTATACCGTCGTTTTGTTGCCTATTAACAGGTTACATATTTATTACTAAAATCAACTATAAATTCTTGCGCTTTTGAGCTGGCTGTGTAAGTATGCTATGGGTTTTCATATCATTGAAAAGAAAAATACGATAAAAAATACAGAAAGTAGATACTTTCCCGATTTTTTTAAAGTGATTGACTGAACAACTTTTTTATCCGAGATTCGTAATCAATTTCCTTTCTCAATTATTAAAAAGTTCACATTTTTGAAGCACCTAAATCCAAGTTTCAGTTTCAAAATATCAAGTACCTGGCCAAAGAAAGCAAAGCTATTGAACTTTATAGACCTACGAACATCCAGCGGCAGACAGGATCGATTCAAATTCATGGCTAAGTGTGCTCAGGTCGCCTCGAAGGGTCATTTACTCGTATCGTATGCAACACAGCTTGCGAGATAGACATACACTTTCAATGTACAGGCAACGTCATCGACTAATAGTATTATAATTTAGGTTTTGTTTTTTAAAATAAATTTACTATTGGATATGTTAAATTAAAAAAAAATGTCGATAGTAGAGTCTGTTCAAAAAAAGAAGAGTCGTGGGAAGTAGGGCGCTCGTGTGCCAATTTGACAACTTTTGTTGCGTTGACAACACTGCTCTGCCATTGCAGTACGAATATAAAATACTCAATGTCTGTAGATATAAATTGACCCTTCACCGTAACGCCGCCGCGACTCTTCTCTTTTTGAACTTTCGAATTCGAATTGGTTTCAAAGTTATGTGGTTCCGATTGATTATTGTTTTGTTAATAGGCCTTTTAATTACAATGTCGATTGGATCTGCTTAAAGGCATTATAACATACGTTCATCAAATCAGGTTTTCCTTTATTAAAAACTATTTATTAATTTAAGCATTACCTTCTTCATCCAACGTATTCAAACGAATGTCTTTCGGATTAGGAATCATGACTACGATGAACTGCAGCCTATCGATTGCTTGACATAGTTTACTTACATTATTAATTTTAAACGTAGCTTTCTAGGGTTCTGGACGGAAATGCTGTTGATAACGCGTATGTTCCACAAGCTAATATTCCCTTAGACTTCTCGGCTACAACCTACAAGCATCAACTCAATCACTATTATAGATACAGAAATTCGAAATAATGCATACTAGTAGAAGTAGTGATAATATTGCGGAAACCGTTGCAGAGACTCATGTTTAAAAATAACCTCGTTTAAAGTAAAAACAAGGTATTCGTAGGTAAGTACATATTCTAAAATAAACAAGTTGTATTTACGCACAACAACAAACGTGAGAAAAGTCTTATCTCGTGCGAGTTATCTTATCGATAACGTTTTAAAAACGCATTATTCGGTTCACAATTTTGGTCGTGGACATGTGGAATGGAAAACGGCGACTTTTGTAGGAATATAAATATTGAATTTACTATTCCTATACATACATAACCTTTTGGCGACTTAGGTCTATCAGGAAAAATGACTAGGTATAAAAATGTCGAATAAATTAAATTAAATTGTCGAAGGCTACTTATGCCGAGATATAGAAATGACGATATTTACAAATGTCAATATGTAAAAATGTCTATAACCCAGAAAGTATACGTATAGAAATTACGATATTTACAAATGTAAACTTATTATTTTGGCAAGATAATGATCCAGAACGTAATCTTTCATCAAAGCTTTTGTTTGTGACTTATGATTTGTAAGCGAACTTTCCAGAACAATTAATTAATTTCAACAGCAATTCATTGACTCATATAAACAGTATCGAAAGTAAACATGAGGTGACCATACTGGGAGGCCTTAACGAGTTCTGCGTCAAATTCTTTGGACCCCCAGGAAGTAAGTTCGAATGTTTTTAATGATAAACTTTGTGAAGCCGCTCCAAGACTCTTGACCACTATAACAGTCGTTAGATGTGCATCGCTGTAAGATTTCCGGCACTTAATTGAAAAATAAAGACCCGGATCTTAGTGGTCTCTTAGAAACTGCTCTGACTCTTATAATACTCTTATCGAATTTAACAAGTTGTTGCCCTAATTCATAATCTCTAAACCTGGCGAGCTAGTATCGTTTGTGGTTCGTAATGAGCTGATTATGTACGCTTCTGAGGATATCGCAAGATAAGAACCAAGCTTTGGATTGTTGATTTTTTCACAGGCAGTCTAGAAGCTTCGACAACCTTCCAGATATTCTTCGACTAACTCTGTTCCTTTTATAGCTCCTTACGAAGGCGGTGTCTGGCGCGTGAGAGTGCATTTACCTGATCACTACCCTTTCAAGTCTCCCTCTATAGGGTTCATGAACAAGGTTTACCACCCCAATATAGATGAGGTCTCTGGCACCGTATGTCTGGATGTCATCAATCAAGCCTGGACTGCTCTTTACGGTAAGTTCATTGCCCCTTAAGGGTTTATTTACCCCTTTTGATTAGCCATTCCAGAAGTCCTCGTATTTATTAACATCTGGTATGATTGACAATGTATTGGCATTGGGCGAGCTTGTTTGTTGCAGAAATTATGGTAAATGACTTTAGTCTATATAATCCGCCTGTTACGATATCAGATATAGGTTTAGGTATTATATTTATTTATAATTACAATTTACACAGAATTCTCTATCCTCAAGCTAAGCAGAGCTTGTGTTATGGGTACAGTCACCAGCATAAATATATGACTATGGGCAGCGCTGCAAAAATATCTGATTATCCATTGATGGTATAATTATGTGACGATACGTAGCCGGTAAAAATATGTGATGATTTACACCCGGCATAATAATCGTTTGCCTTATAACAGCATAAATATCTATCTACTGTAAAAGCATAATTATCGGATCACACAAACTGCAATAATATCTGAAACAATTAACAGTCAATACATGAATTTTGAATTTAGAATGTCGCGTTTCTGGATAAAAACGTTTTCCAATCAAGAGCGGATGGCTGAGTCTTATTGTGGAGAATGCATAATACCCGCTATAACGAAAACAATGTCATCCCTAATAAAGAAGAGTAAGAAGAAGAATAATAGTACATTGTTACCCAAGGGATGAAAGTAACTTATTTAGTCCCGAGACGGGGTTTAGCGGCCAAGCGTAACGAAGGTGCTACTAGTTCGAGGGACTAAATGTTACTTTCACCCGAGGTAAACACTGTGCTTTTCATTACGAATACAAGGAAAGTAAAAATAAAAATATGAATGAGCTTATGAACAAAAAATTGTATTTATTTTACATAATACAATTTAGGAGAGATATTTATTTTAAGTCTATGGTCAAATTATAGCAATTATTAGTTATATATAGTGAAAGGTTCTTTCCAGGTAAGGTACCGTTTTGAGAAGTGAAAACATTGTATTTTTTTGGTTAAATCCATCATTTTGTCTCTTAAGAAACGATGTTAGTCTCTCGAAATCCTTTAAATGTTTATTGTGTATTGTCTTTAACATAGAATACACGCTCCATAATGTTGAAGCTTGGTAAGTCTTTGAGAATTCGTTAAAATATATTAAAAAAAAACGTTGTCCGTTTATTTTGATTTAGGTGATAAAAGGTTTTCCACTAATACTTTAGCCTCTTCTTTTATAAAATCAGGCGTAAAATCGATGCCTATATCAATGTCTGAACTTATTGTAACAATCACACAAAATTGAACAACTCGAAAAATGATACGAAGATAGGATTTACGTATTTCCGCTGTTTTTTCTTAGGCATAGAAAATCCTCTTTAGAGATGACAGAATATAGCCATGGTAGCTTTCGCTATTCTACCACAGTTGAATAGACATGGTAGAATGCGAGAACTATTCTACCTTTAATTTTTATTATTTAAAAAATGGTAAATATTTTTCCGAAATCTATGTTATTTTAAAGAAATAGTTGAAAGTAAATTATAATATGGTACCTCTAATTTATTTTAATTTTACATTACGCTGTAATTGAATGGCCCTATGAATTGCGTCAGACCAGACGCAAAAGCAATCTCACAAGAAGTTGAAGTTGAGTGGCTGTATTGAAAGGTAGAATGCATGGTTCAAGAAAAAAGTGAGGTGACAGCAGTCATTTGTTTTGTACATGTCATTAGTCGTCATTAATTGACATATGTCGCAGCGGGATGAAAGTTATACTTTTCCTCCCTAGAGACGAAATTGAATATTACGTTTACAAGAAAGGATAAATAAATGTGAATGATTGGATTTATATCATCGTTTTTTATAACAATCCGTTATAATGTGTTTACCTACAACCGGTTTGTGCACATAGCAATAATTTATAGTTACCTGTAATGTCTCTATTTTGTAACTCTACATTTTCGTGCTTGTTAGTATTTTGTATAAGATTTCAAGAAACTGTGTATAAAACTATTGGTAAACCTAAGAAAGAAAATTAAATTAAATTATTTTAATTATTTTTCGACACACTTGATATCACCAGTTTACTACGCATTCGGATCTTAGGTAGATACATAACATAACACTGACCGCCGCCGACTAAAATCTAAAATGCTAAAATCATGCCATAAAACGTGAGACAGTGATATCCAATGACAGGTTGATACTCTTTTCGAGAAGCGTCATACAGTTTCGCTCAAATTACGCCTCTATGTTGAGGCACATAAAGTTCATTCGTTGAGATATTTTTGACTGTTAGTTGTGTCAGATATTATTGCAGTTTATGTGATCCGATAATTATGCTTTTACAGTAGATAGATATTTACGCTGCTGAAATGTCACATAATTTTGATTTCCCGTCCGATCCGATACTTATGCTGTTACAAGGCAAACGATTATTATGCCGCGTGTAAATCATCACATATTTTTACCGGCTACGTATCGTCACATAATTATACCATCAATGGATAATCAGATATTTTTGCAGCGCTGCCCATAGTCATATATTTATGCTGGTGACTGTACTAGATAACTGATATACTTAATAAAACAAACGACATAGATAGATATTTTATATTATACATTAAACATACAGAACACCCTGAATAAATATCTGTCGATCGTACACACACTTACCCCGAGGTGGGAATCGAATCCGCAACCTCCTGCGTCGCAGGTGAACCTTCGCCTACCGCGCCACAAGGTCCTCAAAGAACGAAATAAGTTATTTAGTCCTGTTTTTTTCAAGTCCACAATTTTGCCGAAATTTACTGTTACTGGGCTGCCAATTCGTGGTCTAAGCCCAATGTTGTCATTGAACCGCCTTCCTGATACTCGCTGGATTATACCGTTTGCCCACAACCAATAATGTTGCTCAAAACCTGTTGCAGACTTGTCGAATATCTTCGAGTCGTTCCTACCCCAGCTGTTGACATACCCCAACCCTATCGACCCTCTTAACGGCGACGCGGCCGCCATGTACCTCCACAAACCCGAGGAATACAAGAAGAAAGTATCGGGTAAGTACGAGTATATTATATTATATATTATATTATATTATTGTATTGTTTTTTTTTTAATAAATAAATAATGCTGGACAATTCACAAGTATTCCATAGGTATACCGTATCCATCAGCATTCAGAATGTTGGTAAACAAACCACGACACAAAAAACATAAACTCACTTGCTGGGCGTCGAGTTTCAGATGTAATTGTAAGCAATATTTATTGAAGGAAGGATCTCAAATCGAAAAGTAATGTAAATTACGTAAAAAAAGGACGCGCCAACAAAGTGTTTTTTTTATAATACAATAGTATAAAGCAAATATGATTGAATTCGAAATTATGTTGGTATTACGTTTGTATGGGCAATTCATTCTACGCTGGCCTCTTAAGGACAGAACGGATACCTTAGCTCCCATACAAACGTACTTCCCGCTTCATTTGGAAACTACGTTTCCGATCGTATTGAAATTTTCCATACATAATCGGATGACAAATAGCTATGTTTATAGTGTTTTCGTTTTTTAAAAAACATTATGATAATTAAATGAGAGTGAAACTAATTTAACATATTTTGACCACCATATCGAGTCATTTTCAAGCTATTTTTTATGCATGTTAGACACCTTTATTCGAAAATCTGTCACGCTGCAAACATCCTAAATATATTCACCATTAGAAATAAACAAAAATATTTCTGAAATCAGTCGTTTATTCAAAATGAATCGCAAAGTACGAAAAAATATAAAAAATTGAGAAATTCCTTCAAATTTCTGCAACCGTTCGCTCAAACGCGGGGGGCAATGCGACACAGGGAGCACAATATCAAAATAAGGCGAATGCCGCGGAATGGCCAACACGGTGCGATTCTACGTGAAACAACAACAAATTCACTCGGGCCGGCCGCTGAGATTTGGGAGGGGTTCGTAGCCTTCTTAAGTATCGTCGGTTTGTTTACTAACATTCTACATGCGCGATAGATACGGTAAAGGTAGTTTTTATTTTAATTTTTCTCCCTTGATAAACAGATCACATTGTGTGTGGAAAACTTAAATCTAAAACATCTGAATAGATACAAAAAAATGGAGTATCAAATAAATATTACATTTTCATAAACAGTTCAAATAGGAAACACAAAGTAAGTATAATAATAATTATGATGATCAATTAAAACGAATAGTATTATAATTATAATGCTAACTTGAAAAATAAAGAGTCGGTGAGAGAGAATACTATCATGTCAATCCGTAAATTACAATGTCAATTTGGTTTTTTATATGTATTTTAATATTATGCCATTGAAAATGAAATCCAAAATGTCAAAAAAAATATAATTCATCAAGAGACACCTTCCCCAAGAGAAAACTTTTTAATTTAATTTTAAGAAGTGTTCTCTGATATCATTAAATATGTAAAGGCAGTTTGTTAAAGTTTCTAGTAGCTTGGTTTGATATTTTGAAGGTGTCGTCTATTCCCAATATAAATTCATATTAGAATCATTTATTGTGTTTTTATGCATACGGGTTTTGGTCTTAGGTGTCGATTTAATCCAAAATCTAATATATCAATAGACCGAATTAAACTTAAATTTAGACACATTTTTATACATGAATAACCAACTACCACCAGACCACAATAAATTCAAAAATTATTTTTTTCCATAAAACAATAAATATACACTTAGAAAAGGTCAAGTTATAAAACTTTACCGACTTTCACGAAGTCTTACCAAGCCATATCAAAAATCTTGCAATCTATAGAAAATAGTTGAGGTAGTGTTTAGATTTCCATTAAAATGGGATGAACACAATATTATAAATAAAACATTAATTAGAAATAGATAATAATAATCAAAGGCTTTCCCCTTCGCAGTCTAACTTAGACTGAAAGGAAAGCCTTTGCCCTGCATCTTAGCTCTTAATTTACGATGAGTTTAAATTTAAATTACAATCAATTTAAATCAATCTTATCTAAAGAGTGCATTCATGTTAATTAGATTAGATTCCGAGTTTCTGTCTGAAGGGGCATTACCAGGCTGGTATAAAATTGTTAAATTCCAGATTACGTGCGAAGATTCGCGACCGAAGAAGCCCTACTGGAGAAGGACGCTATCACCGGCGTGGGGGGCGCAGCCTCGAAGACCAACGGCGCCTCTAGTGACACCGAGAGCTCGATGAGCGATTTCAGCGATGACGAAGCACACGACATGGAGTTATAACACGGGGGAAATCCGCTCACGCCGTGCCCTGCTCTACTACTGTAAGCTCGTTTGCCTTTTCTCATACACATAGGTACAAGTGTACAAGTGAAAACTTTCAATCGGAGATGAGAAGGAAATTTCGACAAAAAAAATGTAATATTGCTAGCTGTTGTAAAGGGGTTTGAAGATTTTAGTATGGAGGGTTTGTTGTAAATCATGGCACATAGTGATAGTCATATATTTGGATAGAGGTACGCAAAAAATGTCCTTTAACATAATGTCCTAAAGCGTCAGGGTTTCTGCGATATTCATAGATGAAAATAACTATTGCTTTAATGATTTCTTTTCAAAAGCGAATTTCTCAGAAACCTGAGGCTAGGAAATTATCATACATGCTATTTTTTATTTGTATACCGGTCCTCTAAAATATATATATATATTTCATTATACGCCACGATTAAAAAAAAAATGTGGTAGCCGATGTTAGAACCAAAATCTTCAAACTCATTTGTGTCGACAAAATGTATCTATGCAATTTGAAATTCATTAATGGAATTTTTCAAAGTAAATCAAAGTATGTTGTAGAATTTGGCATGGATAGTTTCGATTACAACAACTTACTTCGTGATAAATTCGTCAATATTTAAATGTATCATACAAATCTGTATAATAGCTGATGTAGAAATGTATGTGTCGACTATATTGATCAGGTGGGTCGGTAGAAATTTGCCTTTTCTCATACAAATATTGCTAGTATGTAGTTTTAGAAATTGACGTGTGTTGTGTTGTCGTGAAGTGTTTCGGTCGGAATTTACTCTTTTGTAAAGAATACAACAAAACGAAGAAATCCAGACGCGACAAGCTATTAATATGCTCTATCTATCACTCTTCTTTCTCTCATTTATTATTAAATTTTTAAGATCTTGTAAAAAAATTACATGATTTTTTATCAAATTTAATGTTGAGTTCCTTTTAATCTGTCTTACAAATTTAGATTTCGTCATTTTGCACATTCTCACGATTACCTCGCGTGATTGGAATTAACACTGCCACTAACTTGTAACGGATATTCTCTCATTATGTAAAATATATCCTCAATTTAAATAGTACTGGAATTTGTTTACACAACCAAAAACTAGTGGTGTTAAAAAAAAATCTCAAAAATTATTTAAAAGAGGAAAAATGTTAACATATTAACCATCATTTAACGATTATTAAAACACAATATACGCGATAAATACCTTTTTTTAAGGTAATTACATTAGTAACAGAATGTTGGTTGAATATTGTATGAGAAATAGGCTGCGAGCTTCTTACATTTTTAAAAAGAAAGCTTGTATAATGCCAGAGTTACTCGTCTATTTTAAGGACGCCATGTTCGCCGTATAAAAAACAGAATATATTTATGGACCATATTGTATTTGCCAATATTAGAAATTAAAAAATAAACTGCTCAGAAAACGGCGAACATATTAAACATGCTTTAATAAGTGATTATGGTATGAAATAAAAATCGAGTTTTAATTTTTTTAGTCTTTGGTGTGTATTGGAAAGGAAAGGTAGGGCCGATCAGAACAGTGTTCAAGATATCGCTGCTCAGGGTATATCGTTTATCATACAAATAGTTTTTGACGTTCTATAGCTAACGCAACCGAATAAATGATTTAATATTAAAAAATACCTAATTAACATTGTGTTGTTATGGTCGCAAAATCGATCAAATGTTATAAAATGGGGGTTATTATCCAGTTAATAAAAACACCTTTGTCTATTATTTTAAATAATACAAACAAATTATTACTAGTATTTAGAAATGAAACAATTGATCTAGCTGCAGACTGTTGCAAACAATCTACAGGTTTTTTATAGGAATATGCAATTCTAATGATTTTCTTACCATGACTACATGATATTAAAGAGTTTATATCATGTTTATAATAACTCATTTAATCGGTTTATGTAGCTAGTGAACGTTTACTTGTTATTTGTATGAGAGGTGATCATCCTTAAAAAGTGGTAAAATGTAACAAATGTAACATCTTGTACTGATTTCCCAATACCTATAATGTTAATGGTTAATATCTAGGATTGTTCTCGGCTTGTCTTTGTGTCTCTTAACGCTTAAGAAGTAGCAGCAAAATACGAATGATAAAAAAGTGTTCACTTTGGTGTAAAGGATAGTCGTAGTGTGGCTTCGAAGATGGTTAGGTTAACGTTTAAATTAGATCTATCTTGTATGCTAACATACATAACTAAATTTAAAGTAATTTTATCTTAGAGCTGGCAACACACGGGTAGTGTGAGTGAGTGAGATAGCATTTTGTAAATATTCTCTAAATCCCAATAGCATAAATCCAATAAAAATCGAGCCCGCGCCTACGGGCGCTGAGTCATCACTGTATATCTCATAGGTATTTAATTTTTTTATTTTAGTTTTATTTTACGAAATGATTTGTCGATGTGTTTTGTCAGTCTCCACTTTGTGTCATTTTTTCCCCGATTCACTGAGCTTCTCTGTTGATAGCAACATTGAAATTTGTCTTGTAATTTGCTTTAATAAGAACATATTTTTCTTGAGCTTGAGAAGGGATTCTGTACTTAGTAGTAGAACGCAACGCAATATTTGTTTAGATTGTTTAATTTAGCACAATTATGCCTGAAACGCCGCCGCCTTTCTAAAATACCTGCAGATATTTGTACTGTATTAATATAAAATATAAAAAAAATTTATAACCTGGGTACGAATAAAACGCATCAAGGCGTGTATTTGGCAATATTCTATAGTTTCTTGAAAATAATCTAAATTAAATCCAGCCATAAATAGCAGACATTCTCTAAATAAATAGCTATCGAATGTGCGTTTCTTGACGCGTTTCTTTGTGCTCGACATTTGGCTATTTTAATATAAACTCGTGTAAGGCGGTGTTACAAGCTTAGTTCTTTTTTTGCTTACACCAAATACTGAATCGCCTTGCAGTTTCGCCAAAGTTGGTGTTTTGGCAGATTTTGCTATGTTCTTTTACTTTTTAGTGACAATTCTGTACATTCATAGATCTTACAGTGCTGGACATATTTCTGTCCTCATATCAATTTGAATTTATAAAGGCGCAATGTTTGATTAACATCTTTTCAATAGTTTGTGAACAGTACCTACCTATCTATTGAATCCGTCTTGTCTGTACATACCTCCAAACGCATCATTTCAACTTCTTGTCTGATGGGTTGCGTAGATTTGACTTGACTCTTTTGATAATGTCAACATGACACTTTCTGCTAGGATCGTATCAAGCTGTATCAAGTGACCAATTTTTTATATATTTTCACTGAAAACTGTCAAAAAATGACGACTTGATCGTGCTCATTTTGAGCATGATCAAGTCGCGATTTTTTGCGTTTGAATAATCGGGCAACAGACATTTCATTTGTACAAAAAATATTTGGCTCCTGCAAATCGCAACTCAGTTTGTTACTGTTCATAGAATTTCCATGTTTATTTACTTTCTATGACTCATGTTTGGAAGTAGTTAAAAAGTAAAAAAGGACATAACAAGACGACATTCAGATCTCTATGACATTTTGCGAACTAAAAGTCCTGCAAGCGTCTCTAAATGTAAGTCTAGGTTAATATAGATTTAATCGAGAATATATTAATATAGATATAATATTGTATCTTCGAAATGATAACCCAGCCATAATACATAATATATTTTGGTATAAGGTAACTTAAAATTTTAGTTGTATTTTCGATTAATTTTTCACATAGATACTAAAATAATTGATGCAAAAATCGTTTTTAGCGGATTATTTTATTTTCTTGACGACAATTTATCAATTTATATTAGATTTTTTTGATATTAAGGACCGTGCTGACGTGAAATGAAGGACTCGACCAAATCTACAATATTATGTATTTAAAATATAAAGCCACTTCTGAGCAAACAAGTCGTATTTTCTAACGTGCAGAGGAAGTTTATTACTTCTTAATTTAATTTTAATTTGCGTTTCGATTCTTGTCCAAAAATTTACTAAAATAATTTGAATGTCGTTATCCTTTTTAATTTAATCGATGGCTATATTTTTAGTTCTGTTAAATTAACTTTTTTGTACCAACAGAATCGATACCTATGAATAAGGTAGTCATTGTCAACTAAGTGATTTATTAAAGGCGTTTGTAAAACTGAAAATTCTATCTTTGGCAATTTATTTCGTATTGCCTTCCAAAATACCTACCTACCATGTAAGCCCATTTGGTTAATCTACTAAAACATTTCACGTTAACATTGGTGCCAGTTCGACTGTCGGAAAATTAAACTATACCGTATCCATCGAGCATGTAGAATGTTAGTAAACAAACCGCCCATACTTAACCTTAAATTCACTATGTTGGAGCGTACTTTTATACGTAATTAACATTACTTGTCGATTTGAGATCCTTCCTTAATAAATATTGCTTACATTTACATCTGAAAGTCGACGCCAAGCAAGAGGTTTTTGATATTTGTGTCGTGGTTTGTTTACTAACATGCTACATGCTCGATGGGTACGGTATAATTTTGCGAACTAAAAGTGTTGCCGCCTTTTATTGTAGAAAAGGAGAGCGACATTTTTGTACTGAAAAAAATGGTTATGCTACAACCGAATCGCCACTGTCCTAAACCGACTCTAAAAAGATTTTGTCGTCATAGATTTTAGTATCTATCTTTCCAAAATATGACAGAACGCATTGGCGGTACAACGGCATCGGTTATCTAGAGGCGTGACCCTGCGCATGCGCACGGGGCACGCCTTTGCAAGTAACAGAAGGTTTCTAATTATATTTTTATTTCATTACATGTATGTAATAAACTTACGTTATTTTTAAACTAATTTGTGTTTTATTTACTACTTTCAAATTCACAGCCATTTAGGCGTAAATCGCTTACAGACAGAGTTAGGTAGGTAGGTACTTTCGAATTTATAACATTATGTAAAGATAGATCACTCACCAACTTGATACCACGATTATAAAATTTCCCTGTAAAGAAACTGCTGCGATGGCTTACTCCTCAGAACTCTTCAGTCAACTCCGTCACACATGGTTCGTCATGTTATATATGAAAAAGTTCTAGCCCTTCCCTTAGGTTACGATATTTTACGAAAAACAGCTAAGTTATAAGGGCATACCACTACCCCCTTATTCATAATGGTCTGCTAACATAAAACAGCTGCTAAGTATTATTATCTCTCAGTTTGCCTTATGTCAATAGAAGAAGACAGAGCGAGATGCAATGGGATAAGTTAGCAGACTATAATGAATAAGGGGGATAGTGTGTACGTCCTCTGTACACATTTACATTTTGAGCATACGGGGTTGCCATAATTTTTATAGCTCTCTATCTCTAAATCTAATAAAATTTGCACCACCCCAACTCTTGCCGTGGGAGTCGTTACAGGGGCCTAATTCCACTATTTTTTAAATAAAATGCTATAATGGCGCCATTCGATTAAGATAGAGATTTACCCCCGGTTTCTCGAACGCTTGTCACATTGAATGGATAGTCAACGGCTTGTTATATACGCACTGCGGAATCTCACAGCGTAAATTTTAATCTCGCGGAATATAACCTGCGTGCTTAACGTAACTTACACGTACGACGAATAAAATTCCTTGCTATTTTAGCTACCTACAACTTTATAGTGCTCCAAACATTCATATTTTTCCGCTAGTGAACTTCCATTAAGTTACAGAATTCTGCAAAAAAAACCACGCGAGTAATAAAAGCAGTGCGTGTACAGCCTGACAAATTGTCAACAATTTGTCAAAATAATAAGCGTTCGAGAAACCGGGGGTCAGTCTTTAATTTATTTGGTATTTCAATACCATAAGGGTACAATCTCTATGACTTATAATAGCGTGTCAATAATGTGGTGGGACATTATATTCATAATCGTAATAGTCATAGATATGGCATATAACAAAAAAGATCGTGTTAGTAGAATACCAAAAGGTGTCAATGGCGGTGATTGTAACGCGTTATTATTGTCATAGTGAGGCGATTGTGTTAGTGGAATCAGGCCCCAGGAGGCGAGTCCACTGAGGGGCGAGCAGCGATGCCTCCTGCAGAACAATTTTACCCCAACCCGCATGACTAGCCTAGCGTGAGGATTATGGGCAAATACCCCGTGTGCATTATGGGCAATACCCCATGTGCATCAAGTTAGCAGCCCCGCCATGGAATTTGATGGTTTCAATTCAACTAAACTCGACCGCTGCTGAGGTAAACGTAGTGTAAGTCGCCCTCCGGCCAGGTGGGATGCCGATATGCGAAAGACTGCAGTTGGATGCTGGATGCGTCAAGCTGAAGACAGGGCGCTATGGCACTCATTAGGCAAGGCCTATATCCCGCAGTGGATAGGTTGATGATGAATTCAACTATGCCAATAAATGTGCTATAAAATAGTGCTTCTTGGTGCCCAAGTAAAATTAGTTTTACTTTAGGAGATATTCAGGTCTTTCCCTATGGCTGCTATCTTGACATCAAGCTGGCAGCCCCGTTGATTTCGACGAGTTCCTAATGTTACAAAGGCCAATAAAGCTTTTGCCAGGAGGCCTATATCCAGCCGTGGACCGGCACATGCTGTAGATGGGTTTGGCTGGCAGATTGGTGATCCCAGTGTTATTCCAGTATTTGTATTTATTTTTTTACACCGTAGGTACACTTGTGTTACACTTGATGTCGTTATTTAAGGCGCATACCCGAGCCAATCTGACAGCAATCCTATTTTATCATATTTTTACGTTTATCATAGGATTTTTTTAAAATCCTACGCTCAGTTTTTGGTATCTATTATAAGCTATTTTGTAATACTTCTGTAATAATTTTATCTCATATAGTTTAGGAGGAGCTTTACAAAATGAAACTATTACAGAGGCATTAATAAATAGCTTATAATTGATACCACAAACTGAACGTAGGATTTTTAAAAATTCCTGCGTTCAACGTAATAATAAGATATAATAGTTGGGGGCGCCACTTTCGCTGATGTATGGGCCTACGAAGAAGTACCTAATTGTCTACTTTATCGTAGTTTGTATTGTAAGTACAAAAAATTGTTAGACTGCTCCAAGTTATAAAAAAATATCTGAGTCTGGCCGAAGCGACGCGTGACCCCGAGATTTGGTGAGGGAGCGAATAAGGGACCTAGTCTATAAGATGGGCGTAGTAGTTGTGTCGGAGGGTCCGGGTTGAGTCGTTGGTAATAGTTGTGTAGAAGGGAATCAAAAATATCCACTGCACAACCAGTTAAGCGCAGTTGTGCCTTGGGCCCGGAAGGATATTGGTAAACTGCTGGACGCAGGCCTCCTCGCGCGTTATTGACTTTATATCTCATGGGGGGTATTGCCTATAGTCCCCACACTGGGCTTGTTGGCTGGGGATCGCAGTTCGTTGGTGGAATTGTTCTGCAGGGGGCGCTGCTGCCCGCCCCCAGCGGCCCCTTATTCGCCTCTAACGACCCCCGCGGCAAGAGTTGGGGTAGTAGCATACCACACGGAAAATGTACCTACGAAAGGGAAACTATCAATAAAAGACAAAACTGATTTATTAATTATAACTCTATTAAAAATAAACATTTCAACAACAGGCCATATGTACAATACTAACTATCTACATTCATACATAACGCCTTCCATATCAGCTTTGACCCGTTCCAGCATTGAGCGAGTGGTTATGGTACCCCTCAGACATTTATTTAACTTTAACGTGAGGAGTCAGTTTCGTTAGAGTAGTACATAAAATAGTACCGCGCCCGTCGACTACAGTCAACTGCATCCGTCGACTACAGTCAACCGCGCCCGTCGACTACAGTCAACTGCACCCGTCGATTATAGTCAATCGAGCCCGTCGACTACAGTCAACTGCACCCATCGACTACAGTCAACAAAGCAATAAACGTAGTTTGAGTAAAAATAGAACTATGTTTGAATTAGGTTATAATATAAATCAATCAAATTGAAGTGTCCGTTTGTAAAGTCAAAATAACAGTTTTTTACTACATGCATAAGTAATTAAAACAAATAAAAAAACATGAAATTGTGGGGGAACAGGCAGCTAGTAAATAAATAATGTTAGACAATGGACAATCCACACATCATCGAATCCTAAAGTTATAATTAAATATGATATATATTTTTCAATATTATGTAGAAAGTAGCAAGAACAATCTGCAGATCGTTCGAACATTTGTCCCGAGACGGGAATCGATCTGCCACCACCTGCGACGCAGGTAAACCTCCGCTGCGCCACGAAGGCATATAGACAATCATGGCATAAGCGAGCCGTCATACGAAATGTATGGACTCTGTCAGATCAGCTTATAAATATGCCACAATTAATGAAATCTCATTTAATAACCCCCTTATTCATAATGCTTACTTAAAAAACAGTTACTAAGCAGTGCTATTTCTCATTCCGACTTATGTCAATAGAAGAAGACAAGAGTGAGAAATAGCAATGCTTTATGTTAGTAGACTATTATGAATAAAGGGGTAAGTATATAAGCTCTATGGGGACTTGGTCTTATAAATGCAAACCAGGGGCCTGATTCCACTAACACAATCGCCTCACTATGACACTATTATCGCTTCATTATCGCGTAACAATCACCGCCATTGACACCTTATGGTATTCTACTAACACGATCTTTTTTTGTTTACGCCATATCTATGACTATTACGATTATGATTATATGGCCCACCACGCTATTATAAGTCATACAGATTGTAATCTTATGGTAAGAGAATACTAAATAAATTTACGACTATATCTCTATCTCAATCGTATGGCGCCATTATGGCATTTTGTTTAAAAAATAGTGGAATTAGGCCCCTGATCTTCAATATGAGCATATAACAATAATAGTATGAACAAAACAATGCTCAAAGGGGTTCTGTTAAACAACCTAAGACAAATGTATAAATATGTAAATAAGATGGTGTAAAAACATTTTTAAGTATGCAATAACTTTGAAATGTCTCAAGTTATTTGTAAATAAGGTCATGATTGCTGGAACAGGATTTTGATCACTTTAGAAATACAATAGAATACAATTAAAACGCAAAGAGAACATAATTCGCTCTTCATAGGCGAGTCAATATAAATGACCACATAGCATTGCTCTCGCCTGTGAAGGTAGTCCATAAAGGCACAGACGTCAAGTTGTATGCCAGGCAATTGCACCCGTTGACAATAGCCAACTGCACCCGTCGACTACAGTCAACTGCACCCGTCGACTACAGTCAACTGCACCCGTCGACTACAGGCAACTGCACCCGTCGACCCGTCTCGCAGTCGTCAACTTTTCGTTTGTGTATTTGAGTGTATAAGAGCGCTAACGGCTAAAGGTATATACGCACATGCTAACAGCATATGGGTGTATCTTTCGTTAATTTTAGCGTCACTAGATTTGAAACTAGTATTTTGTAAAGTGATCAAAAAAAATTATAAATGCTCACTGGTGCGAAAGTTGGTATAGCTGTCTCATAACAAAGAAATAATACGTAAAATTCGCGTATGAAAAATCAAATGAAACCATATACATACAAAGTCACTACGTTCATACATTTGTGATAATTAAATTTATTTAGGTATCATTTTTACACTGTATTCATCTTTGGATAAGTCAGTTATTAACCAACTATTTTTCATAGATACTTGACGAAAATAATATAACTATTTATTTAAGTTTAACGTTACAGTCTGTTAAAAAAATATCAAATTCATAAACAATTTAATTATTTCAAAGATTCAAATAGATTTAACAGTCCTGCTATGAATGGGAACAAAGTCCAAAATACATTCACACACAGTATCAATTAATATTAAACTGCGTTCAAGCTAGTGATTTGAAAAACCATCACCAGATGATGATCCCAGGATTTTTGATGTGAAATATCACATTCAGCTGAAATCTCGGGATTTCACAACCTTTTTGTAAATATGATTTGCGCAAAACCTTTAGCCGTCTTGGGAAAAAGCTCTGTGGCAGCTAGTGCGCATATTTGAAAGCTTGGGGGCGTGAAAATCTCTGAGAGGCCAATACTTCAGTTCAAATCCGTATTATGTTCAAAGCAAAGAATTAAATCGTTAGATAGGTCGCCCTTTCCGTACTGAGACCGCGCTGCGTTGTTTGCAAGTAAAATGAGAAAGCTCGCTCATTTGGAAGTGTAGTGTTTTTGTGGTGTCTTTTTTCACAACAATTATAAATGGTAATAATTACTGATAGGTTTCTGGCGAAAACAACACTTTTAACATCTGGCATTTTGTTGACGTACGCATTCAAAGACAATGCCACAGTTTATGGTGTCAGGACGTATCTAATGATTTAAATCTTTGGTTCTAAAGGCATTTAGTTTAGCGCAAATTTTACATGCTAAGAAAAGGTTTTACAAATGATATGCTTGCATGCCCACGACGCATGAAGCAATACCTATCGGATACAACTGATCAACAAAACTAAATCCCAAGTATGTTCACAATACCTTTCTCCACTATTATGGTACTTTTTCCAATAAACCAGGTTAAAAAATCACCAGAAGACCAAGCAAGTATTGTTGAACCGATAAAAATTATATCGCATCGTCATGCAGTATGTAAATTATTATAGGGCGCGTTCCCACTATGTTGTCACGACAAATCGTCACGTCGTCGTGCAGATTAAAGCACAAGGCTTGTATATTTAGATAAAGTTGTTCATATAGGACAGCACGATAAACTATCGTCCATGACTTTTTGGTTGTGACGACTGTTTGTTATAATGAGAACAGCTAAACGAATATCGTCCGTCGACATAATATGTAACATTTTTTCTAGGACACAAAATGTATTTTACTTAGGAGAAACCACTGACTCCTGAAATACAGTTTATACTAGTTTGGGAGTCTATGGATCCATTTTATCTAGTGTATGTTTACTTGTGTCGTGAAGTGAATTACAGTCAATTGCACCATATTTCTTATTTGATATTAATTACTATTATCAAACTGTTTGTTTATTTAGTCAAAATATTTACTTTTCTAAGTGCTTATTTTGTAAGTCTAAAGCCTGACTTTGACTGACTATGACTCTGTCAAATAAATTAATTTTACTTTACTTTACAGGACGACGATACGATATAATTCTCATGTCTCTCTCTCTCTCTATTCGACGACAACAGTTCTCATGCTTGGCCTACATACATCGCACAATCACTAGCTTCAACGCACACGGCAGTAAGTAGACTGAGTAGCCACCATTAGTATCGACTGCTGTTCTACCCGATGATGAGACCGCAGCCGAACTTGAACTGCTGCTTAGCTTGGTTCGCCATGCCGGATAGGGCGAAGGTGAATGGAAGGGGCTGGAGCTTTTTCTCCAGAACTGCACCGATGTTCCAGTTGGAGTCTACCATGCCTGAAGATGAGAACAGTGGTTAGAAGATACTGCATTATAACTTTACAGAGTCTGTTCAAAAAGAGAAGTCGTAGGAAATAAGGCGCGTGTGCCAATTGACAATTAGTTGCGTTGACAACACTGCTCTGTCATTGCAGTACGACTAAAAGTGATAGTTCACAGTAAAGCCACGACTTTTCTATTTGAACAGACTAGCTTGAAGTATAAGTTGTGAGTGACAACGCGTCCGCTGAGATTTTCACTCCTGAAGTTGATTTTTGAGACTGGAATTTCAACGTTAACTTCTAGATTATGGCTCTGGGTTCACAGAATTCTACCAATACGTTTAGTAAAAAAAAAAAAAAGTGATCGCCTTATTTCCTAGTTATTTGAATTTTGTGCAGTGTCCAATAGTTAATCTTACTAATATTATAAACCCGAAAGTTTGTAAACATGTTTTATGCATGTTTGGTGCTCTTTCACGCGAACAGATCAGGCTGAAATTTTGCATACAGGTAGTTCTAAAGAAAGCACATTGGTACTTGATATTATATTATATACGATCTGTAAATTTCGGACCACCACCACACCACGCGCAAGGTAAAGAAAATTACCCCTGTTGGCCTCCAAAAACCCTTCCCACACACTGTACTAATAATATAGATGCCAAATAGTAAGCTTATCTTACTTGATAGAAAAGCACTTTAACTGCCAGTCTTCCATTCCACACCTCTACAGCCTATATTGGTCCACTGCTGGACGCAGGCCTTTCCCAGTACGTCTACCATGAGTATTTACAATATATACTTGCTAACGACTGTAGTGAAAAAATGTATGAAAACTTCAAAAGCGCCTCTAGCGGATAGTTAGGTACTAAAATGCGCCGTATGAGTCGCGTAAGCGTATTTTTGTTCAGTTATGACAACTCATGGTAGACACACAGACGATTTAACTGTGACAACTTATGGTAGACACACTGATAAGCACCTTATTGGCTGTTACCCATAATCCCCATGCTATCTTCCATTGCAACAGCCTAAATGGGTGCATTCCATGATCTCAACTTATACTTACCAATCATTTATCAGACCTGAATGTATATCACATCACACTAATATTATAAAGGCGAAAGTTTGTATGGATGTATGGATGGATGTTTGTTACTTCTTCACGCCAAAACTACTGGACGGATCTGGCTGAAATTTTGCATACAGGTAATTCTAATTCCGGAATCAAACATAGGCTTTTATCCCATAAATAATTTCCCGTGGGATAAAAATCACCTTTAAACGTTTTCATAGGAACAACGCGTGCGAAGCCGCGGCGCAGCTAGTATGCAATAAAAAAAACACTGAGATACAGTTGATAAACTATCATCGCTCACCTCTGAAGACTAGATCTGCTTTGGGTATGTTGACCTGGTACCCAATAGTGCCTACTGACTCCATCCCTCGGAACGAAGTGTCGATCTCTGCCACCACCTGGAAAAAAACACCAAAAACTATAGCATCCTTATTTAAAACTAGTTTCTTCCAGCATGCATGCGAATCATGCATTGTACTAATATAAGTGGTAAGGTCGGATAACGAGCTCCCTAGTTAAATATATACACACTAATTTTTATATGTTACAAATAGCAAAGAGCACTATACGCACCTAACTAGTATATATCATAAAAACATACAGACGAATTCAGAACCTCCTTCTTTTATTGAAGTCGGTTAAAACGTACCTAATAGGTGCATAACAATTGCACTGTAATACTTAGTAATAACCTCGAAGTATATTTACCAAAAATATTATTATTATTTTCTTTATTTTGTAGGAACCTACTTATAGTACTTACGAGTACTTACAAGTAGCATAGTATAGCTTTATATTAGGTCCTTACATATGAAATTGGCGTTTTTCGTACTGGCCACTTTAATCACAAATTTCTCCTCTTTGGTAAGGAATTCCAAATTCAAATTTGTACAGCTATAGACTCATGTATTTGTGCTTCGATGATCGTCATTCATTTGTTTTTTTTCTTCTGTTTTTTTCTGTTTGCGTCACTCATTTTACAAAATGGAAAACTTAAAATATCTCATTATTTACGAGTACGAGTTCCGCCGTGGCACTAGTGCTGCGGAAACAACTCGAAGGGTGAATGATGTGTATGGCGGTCGTGTTGCAAAAGAAAACACAGTTCGTTTTTGGTTCCAACGTTTTCGTTCTGGAAATTTCGACCTGCAGAACAAGCCCCGTGGACGGCCTGAGACTCAAGTTGATAATGAAGAGTTGAAGGCTATTGTGGAAGCGGATCCATCGCAAACCACGTCCGAATTAGCTGCAGGCTGCGATGTTAGTGATAAAACTGTTTTAATTCACTTGAAGCAAATTGGGAAGATTAAAAAGCTTGAAAGGTGGGTACCTCACGAATTGACTGAAGCAAACCGGCAAACGCGCGTCGACTGCTGCGTTACATTACTAAACCGGCACAATAATGAAGGTATTTTAAACCGAATCATTACCTGTGATGAAAAATTGGTTCTTTACGATAATCGGAAGCGCTCAGCGCAATGGTTGGATCCTGGCCAGCCAGCCAAATCCTGCCCCAAGCGAAAATTAACCCCAAAAAAGTTACTTGTAAGCGTTTGGTGGACTAGTGCCGGTATTGTTTATTACAGTTTTCTCAAATCTGGCCAGACTATTACGGCTGATGTCTATTGTCAGCAATTGCAAACCATTATGGAAAAGCTAGCGGCTAAACAACCTAGGCTGGTCAATCGCTCCACGCCACTGCTGCTTCACGACAACGCTAGACCACACACTGCGCAACAGACGGCTACTAAATTAGAAGAGCTTCAATTGGAAAGTCTAAGACATCCTCCGTACTCCCCGGACCTTGCTCCAACAGATTACCATTTTTTTCGAAATTTGGATAACTTCTTGCAAGGGAAAAAATTCAACTCCGATGGGGCAGTCCAAATCGCCTTCAAAGATTTTATTGATTCCCGTCCGACTGGTTTTTTTAGTAAAGGGATCAATGAACTACCTATAAGATGGCAAAAGTGCATAGAAAATAATGGTTCATACTTTGATTAATTAAATATATTATATTAAAAAATATTCGACTTTTTGTTCCTCCCATACAAAACGCCAATTTCATATGTAAGGACCTAATATTATTAACTTTTTGCTTATTATAAATTTATGTACCTTTTTTTAGTTTAAATATGGGAAGAAGCTGTTCGCCTGTAACACAGCTACATTGTAGCTACCACAGGGGACAGAGCTCTTATTTAATTTGTACTAATATTTGGAAAATAAACGATTTTGTATTTTGTATTTAAAAGCCTAATAATAAAAGGTGTCTCATATTGTTTTTCATTTTTGATACTTGAAAAAAATTCGTTCTATTCTATCATCATGTATGTACCTGTAATTGTTCACTGGCTTGTTTGAAGTAACACATGTGGAAGTTAGCAGGACTGATTGTGGCTGATACTTCGGAATCTGTGAATGACAAACATTACGTATTGTTAGACCAATGGTATTAATCATCTTCATCAGCCTATACTAGTCCACTGCTGGACATAGGCCTCCCCTATTGAGCGCCATGGCGCCCTGTCTTCAGCTTGACGGATCCAGCATCTGCCAACAGTATTTCGCAGATCGTCATCCCACCTGGCCGGGGGACGTCCTACACTACGTTTGACGAAACGCGGTCTCCGCTCAAAAACTCCTTTACGCCAGCGGTTGTCGGTTCTTCGCGAGATATGGCCGGCCCACTGCCACTTCAACTTGCTAATTCTTTGAGCTATGTCGATTACTTTGGTTCTCTGTTGTATTCGTTACGATAAGATTCGTACCGAATACATCCTTCAGCTCTCTGAAGGATAGTCTCTACTCCGAGCATAGCTCTCTCCATAGCTCGCTGAGCGACTTTAAACTGGTGGACCAGCCCTATCGTGAGTGTCCACGTCTCAGCTCCGTAGGTCATGACGGAGGACGCACTGATTGAAAACTTTCGTTTCCAAGCATTGCGGTATGGACGATGCGAAGACTCGACGTAGTTTTCCAAACGCTGCCCAGCCTAGCTGGATGCTTCTAAAAATTATTTTTACTATGGTATTACACATTATGTATTGTGTAAAACCAATGGTCTAGCTAGGCAGAATAACAGCGTCTCCTGCTCATAACAATTGGCATTATGCTGAGCCTAGATCCATTTGCTACTGCAGCACACATTCTTTAACTATACCTACTTATTACTACATACTACTGAAGCAACTGAGATCCCTATTCGTAAATTTAAACTGTATATAAAACGAAATCTTATCAAGAAAGCCTATTACTCCTTAGATGATTACGTTAATGATGTTAATGCTTGGCCGGATGTCGCCCAGTTCCACACCGACAATAGCATGTAAGAACAGTTAGACTTAGTTATGCTAAGATTGTATTAGTTGATAAGCGATAAAATTGCTAGTGGTTTCTTTTTCACTTCTTCCGCTAGTGGACAAAAAATTGACGTGAATTAGAGTCAATTGCACCTTATTTCTTGTTTGATGGTAATAACTATTTATCAAGCTGATTATATATTAAAAAATTTATTTGTCTAAGTGCTTATTTTTGTTTGTAAGTCTAAAGAAATAAACGATTTGACTGATAATACTGTTCACAGCGTTTGTAGGCCTGACTGCTAAAACATTCTAAAAAGCCTGATTTCTTCTGTCGATCAAACACACAATACAAAAACGTTTCGCCAGCCGTGTCTATGCAACACTGGGCTAGTTCTGTGTGTGTTCTGCAGGGGGCGCTGCTGCCCGCCCCCCGGTAGATATCCCTTAGTCGCCTCTTACGACACCCGCGGGAAGAGTTGGGGGAAATCTAAGCCAGCACCACATAGTACACTTATCCCTATCTTCAACAGACTATAATGGTCCACTCAAGGACTCAGGTCTTCTCTGATAAGCGCCTTATTGGATTTTGTCTCATGGGAGGATACCCATAATCCCGACGCTGGGCAGGGTTGGGGGTCGCAGGCTAGTAGGATATTAGTTCTGCAGGCGTTGCTGCTCGCCCCCGGCAGATATCCCTTAGTCGCCTCTTACAACGAAGAGTTGGAGTGGAGGAAATTCTAAGTCGGCACTAAATAGTACATTTACTGCTCTCAATCAGTTTAGCGCTCTTATACAGGCACTGCACGTCTCAAATACACGGACGGCAAGGCTCGACTGCAGTTCGACTGCCTTTGGATCAACAGTTGAATGCCGTTGCTTGCAGTCGAACCTTGCAATATACAACTTGCCATTCATGTATTGGCATGTATGATTGGATGTATTGAACCCTTGGTTATGGCGACATCTGAATATAAACCCGCGGCTTCGCACGCCTATCCCACGGGATCTGATTTATGGGATAAAAAGTAGCCTATGTGTTATTCCAGGCCTAGAACTACCTGTATGCAAAACTTCAGCCCAATTTGTTTTTGCGTGAAAGAGCAACAAGCATGTTTACAAAGTGAAGCGTTTATAATATGAGGATTTCCTGCTTTCAGTAAATGTCTGGTGATGAAGATATTCATGTGGATTGCTGAAGACACTCACCATCCATAGTGTACCTGGCCGCAGCGGAGGTGAACGCGATCTCCCCGCCCATCACGCGCGCCCCGGACTGGTAGATCAGCTCAGCGCCAAGCGCCAGCCTCTTTGTGACTGACTGAAACATAATAATAAATGGATAGTTCACACAGCATCATCTAGCGCCAAGCTAAGCAGAGCTTGTGTTATGGGATAACTGATATACTTAGTACAATACACTATATCGTATCCATTTTGAATGGAGCACAAACGTAAACAGACCGCCTATATTTAACCTAAAATTCACTTTGTTTGCGCGTCATTTTATACGTTATTTACATTACTTGTCGATTTTAGATCCTCCCTTCAATAAAAATTACTTACAATTATATCTGAAACTCGACGCCAAGCAAGTGAGATTTTGTTATTTGTGTCTTACTTTGTTTACTAACATGCTTCATTCAAAATGGATAAACCATAGATACATCATCATCAGCCTATACTAGTCCACAGCTGGACATAGGCCTCCCCTAATAAGCACCATGTCTTCAGCATCCAGCATCTGCCTGCAGTCTTTCGCAGATCGTCATTCCACCTGGCCAGAGAGTGTCCTACACTATCTTTGCCAAGTTATGGTCTTCACTCAAGAACTCATTTACCCCAGCGGTTGTCGGTTCTCCACAAGATATAAAAAAGGTCTATCATCTATAAATTTGATATCTCACCTGTAAATAGTGGCCTACAATGACAGCTGACTTGTCATTGAAGTCAGGCTTGCCTAGCGCCATGGCCAGTGTGTAGTCAGAACCTTTATACTCCACCGTGCCTTGAGTCGCTGTGAGCTTGCATTCTTGGATCTGTAAAGGTATTTTAAAGATATATAAAAGAGCTACCTAGTAAATCATCAACTAGTCTAACTTTTCCGAAACACCAACTTGAGTATGTAAAAATAGATAGCTTGTTTAAATATTAGGTCCATCTCAATATTAATTTACTGTGTAAATTGCATACATTATATTACTTTTCAAGACAAGAGTGATTAGATTAAGTATCTTTTAGTCTAGACTGTCATAAATAAATAAATAATGCTGGACAATTCACACATTATCCAGCCCCAAGCTAAGCAGAGCTTGTTTTATGGGTACTAGATAACTGATATACTTAATACAATACACTACATAGATATATATTAGAACGCCCTGAACAAAAATCTGCAGATCATACAAACATTAGTCGTGAGGCAGGAATCAAACCCGGAAGCTTCCACCCACCACGCCACAGAGGTTGTCATGGTGAACTAAGATCTGCATGGTCGTCTTGCAGTAGTGTATTGTGCAATATCTCCCAGAAAAACAGGGCCTAACCAGCCCAGCTCCTTAAAGTACTACATAGTACTTTAGTACTACTGTTTTGGCAGGAGTTTTGGTGACTGACAGCTTCATTACAGCTTTTCTGTGGGACTAGATAGGGTCCTATGATGACCCCCATCCACACCCTTGGATGAATAATATAATTATTACCTGCCCAGCTCCTTTCAGTCTGATTTCAGGTGTCAACTGGTGAATAACATTTAGGTTGACATTCCCCGATGGGTCTACATCTCCGAGTATGACGGGAAAGGCTTCTGTGGGGGAGATCTGCTTTGTGCCAATGTAAGTTGCTCCGAGTTTGTAACCATTCTGTGCCGAGCTCATAGTTAGTGTGTGGGAAACCTGGAAGAATCAGTTGCGATTAAGTCTCAGCCTATAATAAAATAGGGCTACTGAATTTCAAAAGTACTACTATTATTTGATGTTGAAAATAAGTATTGGACGAGTCTCTTTTCTCTTCCTTCCTTTAGTGATATGTACAGGCTTGTACAATATAGAATTAGACTCATAGCTGAGTAGGGCTGGGCATATGCCCAAAGGAATGAAGGAAGACTGTAGAGTGAAAAACTTGGTGACCAAAATGTATAAAATTCTTTTGCAGTGCCCTACAGGGCACATTTACTGTTGACTTAAGCCTGTTGATTTAAGACCTAAGCTGCATGTTTACCATATATGTGAGCAAAATATATAAATCTAAATCAAGAATGGAATAATGTATAATAGTGTTGGTGTTTTCTAGAACAACATTCTCAATATTTATACTATTACTTTTAAAATACTTACTCAGTATTTTATAAATCATACTCAGTACTTGATGATATAACTTTTAAAACAAATACACAGCAGATAATAAAATCTGAATTTAAAGCTCATTTGATATTGAATACATATGCATATCTTGGACAAATAAGGGTGATTCTTGTTAGAATTGTGGATCTAATTTGATAATTTATTTCTTTACCTGGAAGTGATTGGACAAGCCCCTATTGACCATGAGTTTACCACCTTCAAAATTAACTGGCATAACATCTGAAATAACATAAAAATCATTGACCCACTTTAAGTAGGTACTTATCTATATTTTTCATAACAAATAAGTCAAATAATTTTTAAAATTTAGTTGCAACATCTGTTAGAAAGGAAAAATTGCGGCTTCAAGTAATTGAACCATAAATTGTTCATGAAATAGGGCAGATAAGTGTTATCATAAAATAAATAATGGCTAGTTGTGATCTCTGGCACTGCAAACAATTTTTAGGCTGGCGAGTCTTGTAAATGATTAAATACACAGCGGCGTTGGTCTGAGATAATACAGCACACACAGGTTACAGTAATTTCATTTTATTTACTGAATTATTTAATTAATATTACATCACAAGATAACCAAACTTTTTGGCCGCAACATGTCATTGTTTGCCGCGGATTTCTGACTGAACGTAAATTAAAAACCACTCACAACTACTCCAATTAGTATTTTAATTGCTTCCACAAAGAGAAAATATCAATGATTATTTCAGGAAAAATACCTTTGCTCTTTTTGTGAAGTTCATCCAAAGTGCCTGGATTTCCTCGTTTGTTTTCATTTTCTATAGTTTGTAGGTCGGCACTCGTAAGGCCTGAGTTGGAGACACGGTATCTGCTTGCTATAGCTCCCATTATTACGAGAAATCCGTTTTTATTTCCTTAAATCCACCAAAATCGATGAACATGTGCAGCGAAACACAACTTTCGCGAATAAAAGACAATCGCTATGACGTGAAGTTGACAGCACCTTTAGCCAACATTTCAAAGTTGAAAGGCATAGACAATATCGCCCAAAACTAGAAAAAACGTTACAATAACGTTATTTGATAATGTAATCGAATTTAACGTAAACATGTGTGCGGCTATCTTTATTTCGGCTATAGACAAACCATGAACACTATGGATGGACAAACAAAAATCAGTCAATTGTCACTGTCAATCTATGGTTGTTTGTTATTAGTAAAAAAAACTTGTTTCATTTCGTACCTAGTTCAGTGGTGACAAGTTAGGGGTTTTCCCCCTAAATTTGGGGGTAAAAACTTTAAACAGGGGCAATTTTAGGGGTAGAAAATATTTGGGGTTTTTTTTAGGGGTAAAAATATTTGGGTTTTTTTAAGGGAGGGCCTGACAAAACCTGCAATTAAATGGCGAGAGAAGGGAGCCGATTCTTTTAGTAATGTCTAACGGGAGCTGGTAAAAAAGTTTAGAAGAGTTACGTCACCGTTTAAAGTCTTTACTAGACTACTATACTCTAGCTAGTGTTTCACATAAAGCTAACAAAACTGAAATATAGTCGTAGATATCTTTTGTGTAGCAACTCATTTGAAAGTATTATCTGGCTGTGTATGTGAGTGAGTAGTCGTTGTCACCTCTTGGTTGGTTCAAAAAGAAAAGCAAATTCAACGTGCGAATGTACGATTACAACACAAAATCGTCAAATGACGCAGACGATTACGACAACAATACAGAGCTCGAAATAATTAAAAAA
Organism: Eupithecia tripunctaria; assembly: GCA_955876795.1. Classification (NCBI taxonomy): domain Eukaryota; kingdom Metazoa; phylum Arthropoda; class Insecta; order Lepidoptera; family Geometridae; genus Eupithecia; species Eupithecia tripunctaria. The sequence continues at coordinate 1,337,018 of OY041624.1, read as the reverse complement.
AAAAAGTATAAAGTATATAAAGTAAAAGTATGGTATGTTAATTATTTCTGGCACTGTTTTCATCCTATCCTAATAATGGAGCATTTCAAATTTTCCTTGTAACCAATTCAGAAATTGTTAACGGAGAGTCATCTGTTTGTTTGGTTTCGCATTTTTTCAATGTTAAATCAACAGATATATAATACTGTTCTTTTATTAAATCAATAAAATTACAATTTCAATATAATCATTTTTTATTTTTTTAAGAGGCTTTTAAAAAAAAAACAATTTTGACAGAACCTCAAGTGTAGGTTCAAAAGACATGCATATCATTCATAGATGCAAGCGTCTCTGTCGGTTGTTGTGATAATTTGTAAAGTTAAACTTTAAAACTGGCTATGGGGACTACAATACTAAAAATATAGACAAATAAGTGATAGAAGTTCTAAACTCTCATGTCTCTGAAAAAAATTGAGAAGTGATTTGCTTTGATTTGCCCCTAAATTTTTTTTTCTAAAAAATTTTTAGGGGTTTTTAGGGGGATTTGAAAAAATACTTGGGGGTAAAATTTGGTATGGGTTGGCAACACTGACCTAGTTAATTCCAAAGAGAATACAATAACTTCGTGTTAATTCGTGACTATTCGAATGAAAATATTCAATTTAATTTAACAATTGAAACTAGTACAACGAACTATACGTGAAAACATTCTACAGATAAGGACTATCTAGAGCCAACTAGAACCAACACTACACCATCAGCTGTTCCATCAAGTTTCACCAAAATGCCGAAGGTTGTATCAAGGAGTATCGTGTGCTCAGATACAAAGGATCAAGAAGAGTACAACGAGACCAAACCTCTCCACATCTACTACTGCATCTGCGGTCAAATGTCGCTTATCCTGGACTGCACTATAGACCGCCTTCCGCTGCGTCCTACCGATGGTGCTCGTGTCATAGATGGTTCCAAACACGCTCATAAAATTACCTCTGACCCAGACGAAACCGTGTTCCTAAAGCGAGAAAAAGGAATCGAGCGGCAGTACAGAATGAAGTGCAAAAAGTGTGCCATATCAATCTACTACAAACATGAGCAAGCTGGCAACATTGTGTTCATAATGCGCGGAGCCCTAGTACAGACGGCGCCGGAGGGCGGAGCCGCGGACATCTTCAAACAAGTCTCCCTAACCCAACCCAAGAAGATCATGGTAACAAAGCATACCAAAAACATGGGCAAGTTCAGTTCTGTCACTGTTTCTACAATAGATGAAGAGGAGGATGAAATCGAGGCTCGAGAAGTAGCCGACAGCTATGCCAATAATGCAAGGATCATCGAGAAACAGCTAGAGAGGAAAGGAATGAATAAAAGGCAAGCGGAGACACCTGCTCAGGCCACTGAGAAACGAGTTCGAGGTACCTTGATTGATAAATAAACCTGTCATTCATATTCAAGAAGTTTTAATTATTATAAAGCCAAGAAACCCTGAACAGTTCTATCAGTCTGAATATCTCCCTGATCCTTTTGTGCTGTTAAAGTCACAGTCAAAGTCACATACTTGAAGACTCCATAGTTATGAATATGCAAGTAAATTTCTTGTTCGTTATCTGACTTGTATTGTTGATGCTAAAGTTCTATGATTTCAAAATGAAATAGCTATACACTAGCTAACCGTGATGTAGAATCTTATAAACGCACTTCCTATACTTACTCACTTCACTTCACTCTGCTGCCCCATCTTTTTGTAAGGAATAATTACATTACTTGTTGATATATTATCAATATCATCCCTCATGGCGGGCGAAGGCCACCTGTGAAGCAGGAGGTTGCGGGTTCACTTCCCGCCTTGGACTAAAAGTCTGAGGCGGAAAAAGAGAACCTGCAGATATTTGTTCAGCGTGTACTGGATGTTTTTTATGTATAATTAAAAATATCTATCTATGTTGTATGTGCATCAGTTTTGCCATACAGTGCAGTGGGGCATCGCAGCAAGTGTCTCAGGTACGCTTCAGATTGTATTCAACAGTCTGCAGTTAGCTCAATTGCTTTAGTTGTAAATACTTGTTTTTACAACTGAAACAATTGAGCAAATGAACAATTTTTAAATGTTCTATGTAGTGTACAACACAAGCTCTTCATAGCAAAATGCTATATAAATTGAACACACCATTTATGAAATGTGGGGGTATTATTACAAGGTTCCCCTTATATGTGATCCTTCCTTCAATAATATTACTTACAATTCTATCTGAGACTCTCCATCATGCAAGTGAGTTTTAGTTTTTGTGTAGTGGTTTGTTACAAACATTGCACATCCAGTTTGTCTAGTGTATAGTTGTCATTGGCACACTTTAGGACTCAGATGACACCTTCCTGGGTAATCGTAAAATAGGATTTTGACACTTTCGATGTAGGTTCGATATAATACTATTTTATTTTGTACTTCTAATATTGTTCCACTGCTGGACGCAGATCTCCCCTGATAAGCCTTATTGGCTTTGTCTCACAGGCGGTATTGCCTATAATCCCCCATGCGGGTTGGAGACCACAGTCCGTGGTTGTAGAATTGTTCTACAGGGGGCGCTGCTGCCCTCGACGGTTATACCTTAGTCGCATCTTACGATTCCTGCGGGAAGATTTGGGGTGGTGCAAATTCTAAGCCGGCACCGCACGGCAAGGAAGAAAAAGTTAAACAAATATCTCGATTTTACCTTTTTTATTCATATGAAAACAAATTTACAATGTTCCTTTTATTAAACAATAAATTAGGTAATTAATAATATTATCATTTGAATATTGATTGACAGAAATAATTATATCTCTCACTTTAAACTTTATATTTACACTAATTATTTACAAATTACACTAGCACTCTGCTAGGATTATAAAAAATGTTTTTAAAATGGCAATTTGAAATTTGAAATATTTTTACACTATTTACATTTTTATACGTACTATCTAAAATGGGTAAAGATTTTTAAGAATTTATCTTTCTTGTATGAATATTAGTAAAATCTTATCACATAAGAATTGAACGATACACACGCAAGAACCTTTTTCAATAAGAGGATTATGCTTTTTCATAAATATTATATATAGTAAAAGAGGAATTTATCTAAATAGAAATATAATAACAAGCAACAGGGTAAATAATTCTCTAACAAAGTTGGCACACTAGGTGGCTGACAAAGTATTAAACTTGAAGATATCGTTTAATTAAATTTAAAGACGAAGGTAACAATTTAATTAAAATATCGCAAAGATATAACAACAATCAAAACTAAGGTAAATCTTTGGAAATATACATATCACCTTAGGGAAAAAAGATATTGTAATTTAGTAGACGAAAAAAGGTCGAACAAATCCTTAAGACTAGAGGAATGTGGATTCTGATGATGGAGAGGATATAAAGTTAACTCTAAGTTTGTTTAATGATGGTTTAAAAGGGCACTTTCTAGGGGATATCTTACGTGGATAAGAATTTTTAGAATCACAAAGTTAATACAAATACAATTTGTTAGGTACTTAAGTAAAAAACAAGATTAGGTACCTTTACACCAATCTACTGTTGAAACTGAAAACGTAATATATAACTACTATTTGAACAATTTCGCAGAAAACATAAATTTTATCAGAGATGGTTGTGTCTCTAAAACAAACCTTACCTATTATAAACATTATTTAATGAAACATTAAGCAACGTTTATAAACAAGTAAGACAAAATCCTAAACCTAAGTCACGTGACTCGAAACAATAAACTGCAAGATGGAAACTATCGAATTGTATTCAATAAATGCCTCTTCGTAAAAACATGTTAAAATCTAATCCCAAACTGTCTTTTAAAAACGTAACGATATATACTTAATTGAGATGTTTTTCTTTCAAAAGCAGATAAATATGAATGGATTTTTAAAATACGTATACAGTATACAAATCCTTATAAAACAGATTATGAAAAAAGCTATAATTTATAAAATATATTTAACATCCCGAAAGACAATGGATGGAGATAAGTAGAACCTTAAAACAATGGTTCCTACATAATTATAGTTAAGTCAACCAAAATGTTTGTAAATGTACAGAGATGACGATCAGACTTCCATTTAAAAGCAACCGCGCAGGCTAGCTTAATTCACTGATTTATCAGCTTAAATTACTACTTGATCATGTTTTAAGAACTTTAGTAAATAACTACGTTCTGAAGACGAAGCATAACTTCTTAACTGACAAGGCATTACTAAAAATTTAACAAAACAAGAAAGGGTGATGTTGTAATCAAAACAATGAATTAAGCTGAACTGCCTCATTACAAAATTTACAAATTATTTCTAAATCTCTAAACTGGTCGAGGCTAAACTACATCCGTAATAATATTGCATCTCCTAGATGTTTTGTGAAATATTGTTTACGAATGCAGCCTAAATTCACTACTGAAAATTGGATTTACTTCTTAGACAGGATTTTTATCAATACTTATCAAAGTCTTACAATTTGGTATTGTCACAGGTGTGATAAAATTAAGTCACTTTAAATTAATCAAAATGTTCTACCTACGTCAGAATCAAAGCATTGCAAGAGCATTGTAGGTACCTTATTTAAGTAAAATAGTACCTAAGATATATTTTTAAATGGCAGTATATTATTTAAACGTCGGCCATTTTAGTACTTTTTAATACAAAAGGCGACTTTACTATTGATTGATTTTGGTCTTGAGAACCATACTCAGAAACATTCAAATGTGAGATAATCTCTCTCTCATACCTAATCTACGTAATATTACAAAATTTTGCAGGTTCATACGCTCTACCTGATGTCATACTCGCACCTTAACAGGACTTATTAAGGCAGGCATCCTATTTTCTAAAATACGAATAACTTAAGACAACGGACAGCGATTTCAATAAATAAAACAATACGGCAGAACCATCATCATCAGAATAGGAGAAGGATCTCCACTCTAGGTATTATTAACCTATATCTATATTGGTATATCTATCGAAATCGTTAGGTAGGTTGCTATATCTATCGAAATCGTTGCTCGCAGTCTAGGCTTACAAAAAGCTGGATGCGTGATTCTAGAAACAAAAAATTTAATATAAGCTTCACGATTTTCAAACAAAAACCGTTTATATTTATTCCCTAAAAGCTCCTTACACCAATACTGGTTTACGTTTTCTTTTTCTTCTATTGTGTGTTTGTCGTATGGTCGCATCTGCGAAGGGGGTGTCTGCTATAACCTCTTGTGAACCGGCGGCGGAGGCATAGTCGCTGGTTGGTGGAAAGGGTGGTACTGGCGGGCTATGATGTCGCCCTATAACCCAAATAGTACCCTATACATTCATAACATTTCATAAGCTGTTAGTAAAAGGAAATTTTGACCAGCTAGTTCTTAAGCGAGGGGGGATACTTACCACTTGTGGTTGGTTCTGCGCTTGCTTTATGTTTCTTTCTTGGATCATTAGTTGGTGGGCCGCTCTGTAAAAAAAGATAAAATGGTGATAATAATACTTAATGATGTGTGTATTCAGTCCTGTGTGTCAGCAACGGGCCCCCGCGATACAGGCTTGCCTAGTGCGACCTATTATATTGCGAATTATGACGATGTAAATAATTCTCTTTCACAAAATTAATAGATTGGTTCACCGCCAATAACCTCTTACTCAATGCTTCAAAAACCAAATGCATAAAATTAATGTTACCAAATGTAAGAGAGCTCCCAACTAAGATAATGCTAAAGGATGAGATTGTTCACCTTGTAGACCTAACTGTTTTCCTAGGGTTACATATTGATTCCCCTCTTCAATGGAGACCGCAAATTGATGCTCTCGCAGGCAGACTTAGTTCAGCAGCGTATGCGGTTCGAGCAATTAGATATATTACCGATGAAGATACAGCTATTTAATTCAAAATCGAAGATATTTTATGTCAACAAAGACAGGTAGGTATAGGTTAGGTAGTTTACTTCAGTTACTTCCATAGTGTTATGTCTTATGGTATTTTGCTTTGGGGACAGGCAGCTGACATCCAGACCATTTTTGTTCTTCAGAAAAGGGCGGTACGCGCTATTTATAAATCAAATCCACGCGACTCGTTATGGGATATATTAAAGAAATAAATATTTTAACAGTAATATCGCAATTAGAGATGGGTTTATGCCGGGCATATACAGGGCGGATTGAATAAATGACAGGGCAGAAACTACGCTTGTAGTTTTTAAACATTTTGATTTTTTTTTAATTTTAAGTACAAGCTACGCTACGTACTTACTTACGTATTAATGTTTTATTCTTAAGACGTTAAGTAGGTACATGGTTTTTATTGCTTCAAGGTACCACTTATTCATACTTACTTAATAATAATATAATATTGACTCTCAGACATTACGAAGTAAACCTTATAATAGAGGTACTTTAAATTGAAGAAAATTCTTGAAAAAAATTCAAAATATTTAAAGACTAGAAGCGTAGTTTCTGCCCTGTCATCGGGCATTTATAAGGCATAAAAAGACGTTTATTAGGCATTTACTCAATGCGCCCTGTAAATGCCCGGCATAAACCCATCTCTAATCGCAATACATGTATGAAAATCTAATGCACACAAAAACAGAGATAATTTTATGAAAAGGTGTGATGTTCACAATAAAAATACAAGAAACAAGAACAAATTACATATCCCATCATATGATGGGATATGTAATTTTCAATCTATATAGATTACGAAAAGTAGGGAAATCATTTGTGGGCAATTGCGTAAGATTCTATAATAAGCTTCCATCTAAAGCAACTGAGCTCCCTATTCGTAAATTTAAACTGTATATAAAACGAAATCTTATTAAGAAAGCCTATTACTCCTTAGATGATTACTTTAATGATGTTAATGCTTGGCGGGATGTCGTCCAGTTCCATACAGACAATAGTATGTAAGACCAGTTAGACTTAGTTATCCTAAGATTGTATTAGTTGATAAGCGATAAACTTGCTAGTGGTTTCTTTTTCACTTCTTCCGCTAGTGGACAAAAAATTTAAGTGAATTAGAGTCAATTGCACCTTATTTCTTGTTTGATAGTTATTACTATTTATCAAGCTGTTTATATACTAAAAATTTGACTTGTGTAAGTACTTATTTTGTAAGTCTAAAGAAATAAACGATTTGACTCTGACTCTGACCACTAGAAATTAATGTTGTTATATAATGTATGCCCCTTGGTAAGTAGGTACACAAATAATTTTGGAAATAGTTTTTTTTTATCTTAGTGTACCTAAGTTTAAGATTTGGAATGCAAATAATTAGGTGCTAGGTAAGTTTGTGTAAGTTCAGAATTTTGGTGTAAATTTAAGATCTTACCTATCCATCTGCTCTTGCGTCATCTCGAGTGCTTCTTGCATTTCTCTGGAGGTGTTCCTGACGAACTCTCGATCGCAGTACGCTGCCAGACCTTGCTCTGCTAAAACCTGGTAGTAGATATAATAGACAATAAGGTACTCGTAGGTACGCTATGAAATAAATATGGCACAAAAAAAAAACTTAATTGCGACTGCTTCGCTGTTTGGATATTGAAATGCCGAAACATAATTTTCTTGTCATCAACCTAAGGTTGTCAACTTACTCCACTACTTCAAAGAGTTCAGCTGAGGGGTGAGTTTATCGGGCGTTAGTAACGAAACGTGATGGTGACGTCTCCTTTTTGTAAGGGATTTGGGTAGTTCCCTGGCCACACGACAGAGGCGTAGTACCAAATTTTACGGTAAAAAGAGTCGTCACGTTTCTAACGTCAAATAGACTCGCCCCTCTGGTTATGATGGCAGAATAATATACATCACAGTACACTCACATGCGAGGATTAGTTCCCTTAATTAGAATCTATAGAAGGCGGTGTCGATACATTGAGGTCCTTGAGGATTTTGGAAGATAGGTTGATTTGGTTTCTTACCCTTGTGACCAGGCTCTCTGCAGACCCCACCACTGGGACTGCGTTGTTGCTCCTCGGACTCCCCGGCAAGGACATCACGCTACGGCCCAAACTGTCGCCTCCTGTAGGATTCATAACAGTTGTCTTAAGATCTGTACCATCTTGGTTGTTGTTACTGTTACCACTTTTAACGGTATAGGTACTTGGAATGAATGTTAAGCTCTCCGTCATTATCATAATTTAAATAACCATCGACCTTTTTAAAAACATGATAAATATTCGTTATAAGTGCTAAAAGCGTCTTGGCTTAGGTACCTCCTACTTGATTGTTTTATGACGCTTCTACTCGTCACATTGAATTGTAATTAGAAATGGAACTAAGATGTTTTCTGTGTTCTTCTAGTTCTTTTTTACATATATGTTTATGCTTTCGAAAATTGGATCTAGAAAAATCTAATGACTTGAAAGTAAAAAGTTCTTTGTTCAATAAAGTTTTCTTTTATTTTTCCTTTCAATCTACTTCTTCACTAAGTTCTATATTAAGCCTGGTAAAGCCAGCCTACGTTTCAAAGCAATGTTTGCAATATTCAGTTTGATTTAATGTTTAATCTAAAACAGATCCTGCCCTCTTGAACATTTCATGAATCAGTAATCGTGCATAGTTTATTAATCAGTCTAAAAGCTTTCTAACCTTAACTACCTACTACGACTCTATTAGCTGCATGATGTTATTCTACATGCTGATGTACAAAATGAATGCTTTGATAGCTCCCTCTGTTTTAATATCTTCGTTTTACTTATAGATACATTTTTATTTATTGGATTTATCTAGAGCTTTAGATAGGTATATAAAGAGTGCGATTGTGTTAGTTCTTGTGTTTTTTGTGAATGCGATACGATTTGCAGAAGCAATGTGTGAATGTGATTGTGTAGAATATTGTGTTATACCGAATCAAAGTTGGGGCATCTGCTGACCTGTAAAGCTTCAAGTTCTTATGAGTGTTCTTGTACTTAAGTATTATTATTAGGATAGCTTCCTTCAGGATTATCACGTTTACCTTCTAGCTGTCTTTATTTATTTACATAAGTCTTTCACTTGATACAGTTGACTTTGGCGGTAAAGGCCTTCAAGATTAAGTAGTCAAAGAAAATTCATGCAGCAAACAAACTAATATTAGTGGTATTTTAAACGCAGCACTCCAAGACCAAACAAAAAATAAAAAATAATTTGACATCCTGAACTTAGGTTCTTTACTAGGTATGCATAATTTCCGTGGAAGAGACGAGATCATTACATTTTTGAGTAAGCCACAAAAAATCAAGTACAAAAGTTATTTCTTGAAAGTTTTAACGTTACATCAAATCTGTCTAGTTTTGGAAGGTAAATCGCGATTGCCGAAGAAAACTATCAATCATGGTGCGGACCTGGCGAGTGCGGGCGTTCTAAAAGCCGAGCGGTAGGCGCATGCGATGCCGCCGCCCCCGACGAGGCGCTTCGCTTCATCCGACCTGTCACCGACGCCACTGGCCGGAACGACCGCAGGCTCCGGCGCTCCCCTCCACGACACACCCGCTCCTTCGCGTGAGAGAACAAGAACGGAAGCTTCGCCGCTGCGTTGTATCCATAGAACGTCGTCATCGTCTTAGACTCCGTTGTCGGCGTGCATTCGCTCGTAAACAACGGTGAAATCTTCGGCTGTATTGTGTCTGATGTGTTCGGCGAAGGTGTTTTATCCTCCGGTGATGCCTTCCTCGGTATCGATAACATCTCCTTCGATGACGTCACTGAATCTTCCGGGTGCACTCTCTGTCGTGATACGGAAGGTCTGGCGGTGACGTTCTCGCTCGGTGTTGTTAGATAGTTAACGCAGCCAAAAGCCAAGCCTATCTGACCGAGCATCTCGGGGTAATTCGACTTCTGGTTGCTGTTAGTAGGTACATACCAAAATCCACACGAAAGCAGTGAAAGAAAAGGTGATTTTGTTAGTTATGGAAGTGAAGGTGCGAGGAAAAGTAAAAACCACACACGTCTACCTTGGATAACGTTCTTTAGATCATTTGTGGTTCTTCTGTAATAGAAGCAATGGTATTTTATAACTCTTAACAAAAAAAATTATTACTTGACCCTATCGTTATAAAGTTAAATTATGGTGATGTTAGCATTTATGTTATTTGTAATTAAGATCAAACTTACTCTAGCACTTGGTATATTCTTTCGGATTCGCCGTTGAATATTAACGGCCTCAATGGTATTTGTTCCTTTGGTTGTCCGTTTGCCCTGAAAAAATAAGAGAGTTAAATCTCTGTCTTCTTTTATTTCTTCGCTAATCATAAATGTTACTTACAAATTCGGAGCTAAAGGTATTTGAGCCACTCCATATTCCTTCTGCATCATTGAGCTTAAGTGATTGCCTGTGTCCAATCCTGAAATAACTTTATATACTTAACAGTAATTTCGATACCTACAATACCTATAATAAAACTAATTATAATTCTGTATATTAATCATACCTGTAGGACTTTCTAGTTTTCTTCTGTGGAAATGTTTATTTGGTCCGTGTCTTCTTATACTTGACCACACTCCGCCAAACAGTGAATGGTTCCTCTGTAAAATTTGTATCCATCGATATATATTATTATATAAATATTTTATAAATCATCATGATCATTTGATATTTTTGTAGCTTGAGCATTAGCAGCTACTTATTTTATCATGTGAATGAATGTGAATGTGTGAATATTCTCTTGTATTATGCAAAAAAATAATATCTATTAATTTCTTGTCTACCTATTATTATTTAGCGGATATTTTCCTAATTGTCCTGTGAAATTGTAGTACTTATTTTGGTTGTTTTTCTTACCCTGTGCATAGGAATATCACATTCTCCCCCCATATCATCCAGGTTCCCGGATATAGCTCGTTTCAACTCCGGCCCGGCCTCGTGCAGTGTCCTCAACCCCGCTTGCAGTGTCATCTGGTGATTCTGATCCTCACTCTGTCTCATCTCTTGCTCCTTCCTCTTTTTGAACCTTATGATACAGAAAACTGGATTATTATCGTCTGTGTTATTGTATTTTAATCTTGATTTTCAATACTTACAATTTTATCCGTCGTCTGCAAGTGCAATTAAACTAAGTTTTTGTGAAATTTTAACATTCATCTACTTTTATATTATACAGAAAAGTAAAATGTAGTCGTGTGGTAATTAGGTATGTGATGGTAGTATGAAAATCTTAACTTTATGCATTTTAATTACTATTTAATTTATCTACAAATATCAAATACCAACTTAGGTTCTAAAGACCAATAGGCACCTAAAAAGATAAACTAATTCTAAGTCCTAAGTTTGCTTAAGTAGGTGTAATAAATACCTATTGAAGAATTTTAATATTAAAAGTTGATCACGCATCTCGAAACTAATCTAAATATTTTTAACAAAATCCACCCAAATCAACATAAACTTAAGTATCGGGAAATATATGTAAATCGGAATTTAAAAACAAGGTACCTAACTGGGAGTAAAACAAGTGCATGCTTATTGGGTAGTTCATATACAAAAACATTAAAAAATGTATTGCTTTAACCAAATTTCTTAGTTAAATAATATGCAAATGAATTTCCAGGCTTTAACAAACATTTCAATTGCATTTTCAACATCTCTTAGGTTTGCGATTGCATTCCTGATGATGACTTTCACCAATCAAATCCGATAGTAACGAAGAAATTCATTGATATTGTCATTCATTTCAATAAGCTCATGATTATTCATTCATTTTCATTAAGCTCATGATTATTCGAGGAGCTTAGACCATGCAGGGTAAAACTGTGAATTTTACTTTGACATTTACCAGGGTGTTACCATAGGCCCACTATTGCTTATATTATCTATAAGGAGAATCGGTAATTTACATAAAAACACTAAAAATACCATTCTTTCCTAGTAACATACATTCCGTTTTGTTGCGTTTTACTTACGCGTGATTCCTATGAAACAAAAATCGTAAAGTCAATAAACAGGATTCATTAAATAAAAATGTAACAGTGGAAGAACAAAATTGGTAGGTGTCCGAGAACATAAAGTAACCAATTATTACCTGCATTCTGCATCCATAGAAATTTTCCTAGCTCTAGAAAGTATAAAAAATATATAGATTTCTAGTAAACGTCAGTCACTTCTCTCCAATTCTTGACAATGCATGACTAAACGATGACTGTGACTCATGAATGATCATGAATGAATTTCTATAGCAATCCAAAAACTAACCTTCTGAAGTAGTCTTGTATGAGGAAGGTGGCATAGAACTTGCCGACGGTGATCTCGTTGGGATCCCCGGGTGGAGGCACCACCTGGTCCAGGAGCTTTGGAGACGTGCGCTTCCAGATCTTCTTTATGACCGCCCGTAGTTGGGTATTACAGTCGTCGATGTTACCTGAATTTCAATTGATCAAATTCAAAAGTCTTTGATTCTATCGCATTCAAATATCAAAATCCTGTAAGGGCAAAAAGCCTTGCAAATACATTTCCTTTACACCTTACAGGACTCTTGGACATTCGTATAAGATGGAGTTAACGTTAATAAAGCATAACCCCTACTGCGGGCATACTGTATGAATTCGCGCGTTAATTAAAATGGTAACGTAATAATCCTAAATAATTCTAGTCATAAGACACAAAAACCCAATATAATAATTGTGTTCGAATAAAATTTCAGGAAACATGAGATGAAACATTTTCCCCTGTTATTTTACCTACTGAAATTCACTTGATACAGGCTAAAATAGCTATTTTTAATTTTGTCTTCTTCTATTGACATAAGTGAGAGTGAGAAATTACACTGCTTAGCAACTGTTTTAAGTTGGCAGACCATTATGAATAAAGGGGATAATAGATACGGACGCAGATAAATCACAAACCTTCTGTCTTTATCTTCAGCGACGTCCGCACGACAGCAAACAGAGTCGCGTTGAATAAGACAGTCCCGTCTGAGTTGAGAGGCATGTTCATAGAGACAAGACGCTTACACGCCACTCTGTGCGGGCACAGCTTTCCAAAACCTGGGAAAAACATTCTGGGTGATATCAGACAAATCATTTTTTAAATGTTCGTCTTTGTAGGTTGCAACTTACCTAAAGGCGGACTAATTTTCCTTAGTAAAGTAACTACATCTAAATGTTTTATTCTACCCTTTGCATCAGGGTCGTATTCACTCCATAATCTGAAAACAGTAAAAAAGAGTTACATATCTAACTAAATACATAATTTTGATGGCGCATTAAAGCTATACATAATTTAAAAAAATATATTTCTGACCTTATAAATTCATCTAAGTGATGTGGTCCCAGGATCGACCAATCTCTGGTTAGGTAGTCGAAATTATCCATAATGACGGCGACAAATAAATTGATGATCTGAAACAATTTAACAAAGGTCAATCAAGTCTTTTCTACTGTTAGTGAAAATTATATCCCAATAAAACAAAATAAAAATCAGAGAACAGAAAATAAACACATTTCTATGAATAATAATAAGATAACAGGATAAAATAAACAGTACTAAACCTTACAATAAATGATAAAAATTTAGGAAGGATATAACAGAGGAAGAGAGATTAAGTAATAAGAATAAAGGAAAAAACGGAGTTAAAGTTAAGGGATTGCGAACTTTTACCAAGAGAAACAGCACACTAATAAAAAGAACAGCGAATACGAAATTGAAAAGTCTTGGATACTGAAGTCAGAGCATGCACACGCTTACCAAGAAAGAACAGAGAACGTAAAAGGAGATGAAGTAAGGGAATGCTAGCACGCTCCCGCAGGAGCCAGAGTTAGGGTCCTCGCCGCCCTCTTCGTCGTGGTAGTTGTCATCGCACTTCACTGTGGGTTCGGGGGACACAGCCATCATTATGTCTTGCCAAGCCTCACCTGGAACAAACAGTTGTTGCAAACTGCTAAGTTTATGCTGGCCTATTTTTATCTACTCATATGGGAATTGAATGCATAAAGGATGTTGAGAAGTATTCAAACCAAGCTTTATAGTCTTCTAAGTTGTGAGTGGTGGTTCAAATAAATAAACAAATAGGACATCAGAAAGTCGCTCGTTCACTTCGGAGATCTCTTTGGGTTAAGTCTTAGACCAGAGAGAGCTTAGTAGCTGGTCTAAGACTTAACTGTACTGTCGTAAGCGACAGTACAAAAAATAACTGATAGCTTTATTGCCAGTAGTCTTACCAGTTGCAGATCTGAAGAGGACGAGGATGGCCTGAGGGAATGTCTGGAAATGGTTGTTTCTGGTGATGGCAGTTTCATCGTCTATCGCTATCTTTCCAAATACCTGTAATAATTAATAATTAATATTTATAATCATAATAATTTATTAAAATATCTTGTTTTGACTGATGTTGCTCCGACCGAATCGATCAATTTTATTATCATCATTATATTATGGCATCTTACCTGCATCCCAACAACAGCGTAAATGAAGAACAGCATCAAAATTAGCAGAGCGACGTAAGGCAGCGCTTGGAAGGACTTGATGAAGGTCCACAGCAAAGTCCTAATGCCTTCGCCCCTCGACAGCAATTTCACCAATCGCATCACTCGGAACAGCCGGAAGAAGTTTATCGATGGTAGCGAGTGCTCCTGGAGTCAAGAACGTGGCATGAGGTTGATGATATGAATGATGATAGCTTTGAAAACCTGGATACTAAAACGAGTGACCACACACACATGGGACAAAAACTCATTTTTGATGATAATGGCGATGTCAATCACGGTTATCTAGCACCGTTTAACATTAAATTTACGAAGCCATACAAGTTTCCTGTAATGCATTAAATTGTACATTGTTGCGTCAAGCATCATTTTTACATTAAGTGCATGGTGTGTTGTAAATTTTACAGAATAATTTTTGTGCGTTATTATTCAAATGTATGTACATTTTCCTAAAATTGCCTTATTCAGTGAACGTAAGGTGATCTGTGTATTCAGTAGCGGATTGTGTATTTCGAAATTAGCAAGGCGTTACTGTCCCAATTGTTCAGAAATACCGAAAGCATTATCTTTAGTATCAACATTTTTTATATTTACTGTACAAGCTTTAATATCTAAGTACAACAGTTAAAGCTTCTAACATCATTTTATTTTAAACTTTCTATACTTTAATCTGTTGTAGACCTAGTATCATTATATTGTGTTTTATATCCAATTATACTTACCAGACGTCAGCGGTTCTTTGAAAAGTATTATAAATAATATTTTACATTAAATCAAAATAAAATATTTTTATTAATCCGTTTAAAACTTGGTGCCACTCGGTAATACAAAAAGTGACTTTCGGTTATACTCGTATTATTAATAAACCGTAGATCTATCTTATATAGTAAAAAAGTGACAGATACAATATAAGGTTCGGTTGTTTTCGTTGTTTTGCTAATTCTTAAGTCTGGATGAACTTTAACCCCTAAAAAATTACTGTTGAAATAGAAAATGTTGCTGACGAGGCTTTCGAAATGCATTTACATATTTAGCAAAAATGTCCTTGACATTGATATATTGATATACAAGGAGGCTAAACTGTTGTAAAACCATTTAAAAACATTGTGGCTATTACAAAGGATTTTAACCGGCCCTCTTTGTTAATAAAGGAACACGCTCATAACCAAACCAGGGGTTGGGATCAAGGGGATTTTCATGCTTGGTTGAAAACCTTATCTATAAAACAAACACTAAACTAAACTATATAACCAAAAAACTAAATGACGGAACACAACAAAAAGTGGATGAACAAGTCGGATTGAAAAATGAATAAAATCTAATAAATGATAATAAACTAAAATGAACAGATGACGTTTGCAAAGAACAAAGTCTTGCGTAAAGCGTGTTCCTTACCTTAACAACGTGTGATCTCAAACCACCGCTCCCCTGAAATCAATATCTTCAATTGTGAACGGTCCTCCGTTGATATAAGTGTGAGATTGCTTTAGCATTGTTATTACAACATTTATATCGTCCATGCTCGGGACAGTAACTGCTGGATTTGGTTTGCCTTTTGAGTCCAATGAATATCCTCAGAACTTTATTTACGAGATCGTTTTATGTTTGCTTTTTAAAAGCAAGTTTGATAAAGCCCTTAGAACTATTTGCTTTTTTTTCTTAACCCTCATAATCAAATAAATAAATTCGGTTTTGTTATAACAACAAAACGCTATTTGCTGCCTAATATTTTTCTCCAAAGGCGCTGAACAGTAAAAGTTTTACTTATTTCCAAATTATAAAATTATTATATTAATATTTTAACTGTAAATAGTATAATTATTAAACATATATCAAATATAATTATTGTGACGTTTTTAAGGTAAACCTGGTCACCAAAATTGAGTAACAGTAACAAAAGGCAGGCCAAAGATCCAGCGTCTAGTGTGGTGTAGCTAGGTGCGGGTGCGTTACCTGGTTCTTCAGTTCGTTTACTTGCGACACGACGATGTCGATGATGCTTCCGAGTACGATGATGAAGTCAAAGGTGTTCCACGCGTCGCCAAAGTAGTTCTGATGAATAATTAGGTTCATCGTTATTAAATGGAATTTAATGAACTGGCTGTTAGTACTTTATCTAAAAATTTAAGGTATAATTGGTGAAAAAAAGTTGAAAAACGTTTGAAAGAAGCTTTGCTAAAGGGAAATTGAGAGTGGGACGACAGACTCTGTTCCCACAACACACGAGAACGGCTCACTTCGGGGCTAGGTTATGTGAAAATGAATCTGAATAATGAATTACCGAAAAGAAGTATTCAAACTATTTTTTTTAAACAACTATAAACCGACTTCAAGTTGTATAGTATTTTATGTTTTCATGGATATCATTGTCAGAACTAGACCAAATTAAAATGGGTGCATATAAAAAATAATCATGAAAATCGGACCACCCATTCAAAAGTTCTGAGGTAACAAACACAGTCGAATTGAGAACCACCTCCTTTTTTGAAGTCGTATAAAAAGAAATACAATAAACTTTAGAGACTGACCTTAAATCTAAACGCAGCCAGCTTGAAGATGAACTCGAGTGCAAAAACAGCCGTGAACAGCATATTGAGCAAATCTAGCACTTTGCTATATTCTGGCGACTGGTTGTGGTACTTCATCGCGAGTGTTATGGTGTTGATCATGATCAGAACAAAAATGGCGTACTCGAACGGCTGTGACGTCACGAACCACCATACTTTGTACTGGATCCGGTGTTTTGGGATGTACCTGTGAGATGGATGTATATATCATTGTTTTTATTAATATAGTTACCAGCCTTGGTATCATCAATATTATTACTGCAGCCATTAATAGTATTATCAGCTGTATGTATCTTACCTTCGGATAGGCTTCGCTTTTAAGGCAAACTCTATGCAATTCCTCTGGTTTTTATCTAATTCGCAATTTTTGTACTCCTGCTCACCCTCGTTTTGGAATGTCACTATGACGAAACCGACGAATATATTAACCTAAAATATATGAAGCAAACAATAATAAATAATGAGCTATTAAATAAACATAAACTATCCTAAAGATCTTAAAACAGAAAGCGTGTATGTAAATTAAATACCAGATCTTACCATAAAGAAGGCAATTATAATAATATAAATAATATAGTAGGCTGCAACAATTGGACGGAAGTTAGTAATGGGACCACGATCCTCTGCATTCGAATCTATCGATACATACAACAACCTGAAAGAAATTAAAACATATTAAATACAAAAATAATAATGAATTAATATAGTTTTTGTATTATGTTAAAATAAAGGTTATATCAACTCACCCTGGCCATCCCTCAAAGGTAGAAACTGTGAACAATGTGAGCATCCCTTTCATCACATTGTCGAAGTGAAAGTCGTTTCTCCCCCATTCTCTGTCTCTCACCACGTGTTTACCCTTCTCAAATACTAAATACGTCCCCCTGGAATAAAAACGAAAAAAATATAATAAACTGACTTTATATCTCGATGATATATTAGAGAATGAGAAAATTAAACGATGCTATAAATTTTTATACTCACTGACATTCATCCTTAGTCATTTTAGAAATATCATTACATCTATAAAATTTGCCCTGAAACAAATACTTAGTGATTAAATGAAGAACACCAATTTAGTTTCATTTTCATGCCACAACATCGAAATCAAACATTTAGTCTAAGACATCTGCAAACTTATACAATTTTTTTTCCTAAAATGAATAACTAAAGCATTCTATTGACAATCTTTTAATCTAAGTAATGGATTTGATGATAATACCATAGCAACATTTAATATCACAAGCTGAATTGGATTCGAAGCATGCAACATCAATCGGAATCAAGACCAACTATACAGAGGTAAACATGCATAGAGCCCGACTCACTATAATTTAGTGACAACGATCGATAGTTAAAACCAAGCGAACTTCCACTAGGTACTACAAAGCTGAAGTTCGTCAATCGTGTCGTTCCGAATTTATCGAAGTCGATACTCGGAGTTGAGGTCCAAGATATTAAAAGTATCAAAACTTGAAATTGATTTTACCAAAGCTCACCTTAAACAACTGTACACCGACGACGGCAAACATAAATTGTAATAAATAAGTAACTAGCATTATATTTCCTATAGTCTTAATAGCTACTATCACACATTTGACCACATACTACAAATGTACAACGAAAGGGCGCGTGCGATTAGTCGCGAGGTACATTACCAGGGGAAAGTTGGGAAAGTTCCGTTTTATCCGTTCGCAGCATCGGGACATAGGGGAAAGCAAACCAAGTTTAATCACAGGGGCATTTACAAGGGAGAAATACCGTCTATCTATGGGGGGAACACTTGTTAGATTCTTTAACGCCAAGGTAGGGGGTTATTTTCTATCAGGTTAATCTAAAACTACACCTTTGGGTTCAATGAACGTTTCCATGCTACATGATGCATAACTGACAAGACTAATAATTTCACGATGGTTGCATCTAAAGACGTTTTCTATTCATGCGACATTTTAGTAAATAATCTTTCAAATAAAAAAATGCATTCGGTATATAATATATATGTAATCTTATAAAATGGTGTTACTTTTATTTGATAATGATATCAAAGACTTTTAAACAAAATCAAATAATTCCGTGCCTTCTCTTTGTCAAAGCTTCCATCTATGCTCATAGATGAAAGCTTTGACAAAGAGATGGCATCTGCGAAACATATTAAAAACAAGAGTAAAGCAAGAGGCATCAAAGCAAGTTAGAGTAAAAATATTATAATAGGATGAAGATAAGGCGGGTGGATATATAAACCAAAGGAAATGAAGACAAAAGTGGCGAGAAATAAGCAGAAGAAGATGGGAGAGTGATAAGAATAATACCCAAAGGTGTATCGAATAGTTTTCATTTAAATACAGTGACAGGTGTATTCACTGCAGACACTCGTGGTTGAATAGGTACAGGGAAGGTCCGTGGTGGCACAATACTTGGGGAGTTGCCCCCTACCTTGAACATTTGAACGCCCATAACAGCGAACATGAACTGTAGTAACGATGTTACCAATAATATGTTGCCGATCGTTTTGATGGCAACGATCACGCATTGTACAACGTGCTATAATCATTAAAAACATGTCAAATTCTTATTTATTAAGCTATCTACTTTGGAACTTAACACAAACAAGACATGGCCATGTCGTTATGACTCTTCATTCTTACGCTATAAATATAATTTTTTAAATCAAAAATTTTATGCTGCTTTATTTATTGATGACGCCAATATATAAAGTGAACAATCTTTACATATAAATGATAAAATACTGACCTTAAGGCCTTTGGCCCTGTTGATGGCCCTAAGTGGCCTGAGGACCCTGAAGACTCTTAATATTTTTACTACTGAAATGCTGCCGGACCTGAAAACATTATTATCAATAAATGAAAAAAGTATAGGTTAAGAATAAAGTTGATGCAAGAGAAGGTAACAAGATGAAGCTGCAAGAACAACAGAGAAAGACGTACTTTAAGTTCATAGAAATGAGCGAGACACAAACGACGAGCATGTCAAGGACGTTGAAGGCCGAGCGGAGAAAGGCACCCTCGTGGAGAACCAGTCCATACGTAATCAGTTTGAGAAACAACTCTAACGTGAAAATACCCGTGAAGAACACGTCGAATTGACTCAAGAGCTGGAAAAAGATAACAGTGTTATCAAAAACGGGATCGACAAAAATATTTACTGAAATGTTCATAAATCTTACCCAATTTCTAAACCCAATCTGCGCAGCATCAAGAGGATCCTCACAAGCCAACATGGCTGAAGAGAACATGATGCAGACCAGAATGATGTTCCCGAATGTGGAAGACGCTGATAGTTTGTAGCATAACACGCGAAACCTGATAGAACGATCGAAGATTAACTTTTGTCTTTTGCTAATGATAGTTATAGAGTCCCGAGCTGTATAAGAAATGAATAAAAGTTAAAATTAAAGAGTAAAAGTTGGTACAGTTTTTCAATATAGAACAGTTGTATGGAATGGTAACTTGTGTAAATCTTAAAACTAAGACGTATTACATTACAACATGTAAAGCTTTTATAATGACTGTCAGGTATGGTTAGCTGAAAAGCTGATAACATTACATAAATATAATAATGACAGATAACAGGCTATATATATATTCGGTTAGTTATGTCAATAAATAAAAGACAAACGGCATGCGTAAAGAATATTTAGTTCATGCAATCATGCTAGTCCTATTAAGTAGTAGAATATCTAAGGTTTCCATCTAAAGGATCCACGTACCCCATGCTTTGAAACTAGTCTAAGTCACATCCTAATCTGCTAATAGGGAAACACCTGGAAAGGTACTCAGTATGCTCATTGGTGTAATTTAGAATTTTGACTCCACACAGAGGGATCACAACACTCGTGCAGGACGAGCACAAATGAGAAATGATGACGAAGACCAATGGGGTGAGGCCAATGTGGCGCTAGACAACACAACGCCAATACAATGAGACACTGGTACCGCGGCGATGTGGTCAACACCATTCACCTGTTCGTTGGTGAGAATACGAAGAAACTACTAGCATTCGGTATTGGCGGCGTTTGGTTTGGCATGTTCAGTTCGGACACGCGCCGCGGCCTGGCCGTAACCAGTTGCCCCTCCTCTTCAGATTCTCCGCCATCTTTGAAAAACACATGACCGTAGATATTGTTCACTACTCTATCTACATTAACAGTAGTCCTTACTTCTAAATAAAGTTCATCGTATTAGTCTAAATAAGAATCTATTTCCGACATGCGAAAATCCCTGCAAATACCTACCTATTCTATCTGCAATCGATACATAAAATTCAAACGCAAACACAATAAAAGTGATATTAGCTAAAAACAAACAGTGTGAAAATAAATAAAAATTAATCGTAAGTAGTAAAAAGATCGAAGGCGAAGCGTCTGTCACTGACGAATTCAAAATTATGAAAGATAAGTGTGAGGTAAAAAAATAACATCTAGTTAGGTATGAAGCTTGAGGTGGTTGCCGTCGGTGTTCGGAGGCCCTAACCTGTTCTCTTTGGAAAAGATGAAGAAGGAAGTAGCCTCAGGGATTGGTTTCTTTGAGTCGTGAATATCGACCTCGGAGAGCCGCCGCGGCCGCGCGGACGACGTCGTCGGTTTGCGTTTCAATCGCGGCTCGTCTTCGTACTCTGTGTTCACTGTTTGTTCGGTTAGCTTATCTATCCTAACTAAGATATTTTGACCTTTATTGTTTATCAAAACATTTTGATTATCGGTTTAATACCAGCTCTATGATTAATTATATTGACAGAAAGATTATCAGAGTCAACAGTTTGAAAATTATCATTTGAATCATCGTTTAGTGTGCCTGCATTATTTACTGTGGAACAAATATTGTTACTTTCAAACACAGATTTTGCAACATTTCAGTGTGAAAACTAATTATTTACCGATATGATTCCGCTGATGAATTTCTTCTTCTTCCTCCTCTTCTATCCGCTGCTCTTCTTCTATTTTTTCCCTTTCTTCATCGATACCTTCTAATATGCTCTCACCATCTCCCTCGCGATCCTGTCCCTCTTCTGATGTTGTCTCTTCATAATCTCTTTCTGATCTTGACCTGGATTTATACGAACACCAAATAAATTAGCACCAACCTCTTGATTTGGTAGTAATGAAAAAATATACTTAAGATCATACTCACATATCAGACTGATACTGATCATCGTCGTGAATGTATTCGTCATCGGTATCAACTTGTCCACCTTCTATTGCTACTGCACTGTCCACTTCCTTTTCATCGGGAGCCTGTGAGATATCATTTTCGTTAAATAAATATTATGTTATCATACTTGACTGCTTTTGGTTTTGTGCTCGATGGATAGGCTTACCCCTTCTTCTTTTTCAATGTTAGTCAACGATTCGGCATCAGCCAAGTTGTCTACAGCGATGGCCAAGAACACGTTGAGCAGGATGTCTGTATTTTGTCAATTAAGCAAAATTATTTTTATTTAAAATTGTTTATATAAAAAATCTTAAATGAGAACAACATCTAATGCGTGAAAGGTACATTCACGGTTGTCTGGTATAGATCGCCCTTGAGCGATAAGTCCGCCACTTGTCACTTAGGCACCTTACCAGCTGTTCTGTTGTATTGTTTCTTTCAATAAGTGCAATACAGAATTTCCTATATATAGCTATCTACATAATGTTGTGATAATGTACCATAAATATGTGAGATAACAAAAATACGTTCTAAGTAAATTTTGTGTTAGCAAGTGGCCAGTATTATTTTCACGAATAATACTACTTTATTAACTAAATACGTATTTGACCGCACCTATAATTTAAACTGAAACAATAAAGTTTAAAACTAAACACAATATTGATCTGGACAATAAAGAATAGAAAGAAAAGGATACAGTTGCCACAGATGAAGAGGATGATGAAGTAGATGCAGGCGAGGATTCCGAAGGAGCCGACTCCGCCATACGCCTTGATGCCCTCGTACATCACGGCGTTCCAGTCTTCACCTGTCAGGATCTAAAGAACAAACAGTATAAATTACCATGAGATCACTGAAAAGTCAACAAGTCAAAAATTTATATTTTAAATCTCAATCGCTAAATTTCAAAACGCTACGCCATTGACTAGAGCGGACGTGACATCACTGTACACATTTCTTCTTTTTTTATTCTGCTTGCTGCACCTTGATTTGACACTATTCTGCCCACTTGACATTTCGTATTGTCGATTATTTTCAGTTTTTTCGGAAAACCTCTTTCCTGAGATGATCACTACCGAGGTCGTCACCTAAGGTTTTAATCAAGTGTGTACGTCGACGTCACATAAACATGGCGCCAATATGGCAGCGTTTTTATCACCCGAAAATGATTGTAGTTTTGATTTGTTTTTTTTACCTTGTTAATGCGAAATTCAGTGAGCGTCTTATCATTCCTCGGTTAAATAATGACCTAAAGAATCGATTAAAACAATAAAAAAAATCGATGGATATACCCTATTGAATCAACTCCAGCCGAGATTTGCACGTAAAGTAGATTTTCTGGGAATTGGTTTTACCGATTTGCAAACAAGTAGCCCAAGTTTTAGTTTTGTTACAAGCAGTTACCTACCTATATCGTATCCATTTTGAATGGAGCATAAACGTAAACAAACCGCCCATACTTAACCTAAAATTCACTTTGTTGGCGCGTCCTTTATACGTAATTTACATTACTTGTCGATTTTAGATCCTCCCTTAAATAAAAATTGCTTACAATTATATCTGAAACTCGACGCCAAGCAAGTGAAATTTTGTTATTTGTGTCGTACTTTGTTAACTAACATGCTTCATTCAAAATGGATAAACCATAGATTTCAATTCCATTCAGAAATGGATATCCGTCCTGTTTACTGACGGACTAGAATGTATCTCCTGTGGTAACGACAGAAGAGGCCGAGGATACGAATACGGTCGAATATGGAACGGTTTTCCCAATGCAGTTTTTCTGAATCTACTTTTTGTGCAAAATAACGTTTTGAGCCGACTCATTTGCACGTGAGTTAATATAAAATATATTTTATAGTACTACGTAGTATCTTGTAAAGTGATGATGTGTCCACGTCGATTTCAGTTACGGCGACTATGTGCCATAATTAGTTGCGGTTAAGGCTTTTTAACTTAGATTTAGGCTCTATTCACACCGGAATGGCAGCGACGACGGTAGCTGCAGGCAGCAACACGGCGAGCATTTTCTGTGTTTTACTAGTGGAAATTAATTATAAACTTCAATCTAAGAAGGAACTTCGTAATTGCATTAAAAGCTTGAAGTTCTTTCATCATGACGACGTCATGTTACTGCTAGCCGCTTTCAACCAGTGAAAAGTATGACTTCGGGCCTCAGCGATTACGATGTTGGCTATTGGTCTTCTATCATTTTGTGCCAAGGAGGTATATGGTAAATTTAAGCTCCAACTCTCATCCACAAATGAGATTTATAATTTTCTCACCTGAAAAACCGTCAGCAACGCCTGCCAGAAGCAATCAAAGTTATGCCGATCCTTCTCCTCCACAGGATCGTAGTTGAACCTGCCTCCGAACACCTGCATGCCCAGCAGTGCGAAGATCATGATGAAAAGGAACAGCAGCAGCAACAGAGACGCGATGGACTGGATAGAGTTGAGGAGGGACGCTACCAGGTTGGAGAGGGAGCGCCAGTATCTGAAAGGGGAGATTTGATTTAGCTCAGCAGAAACATTAATTATTTTATAATCTTTCGTGATTTATTAAACGCGATGAAAACTAAGAAATATAAACAAAAGGTACCTACGTTATTAATAATAATAACAGAAGCTATAATTACTCTTTTTAGGGAAGAAGATATCGCCGCGTACGCAGACAAAAATGGTGAAAGGTTTTCGTCACAAGGTTAATAAGTCAATTCAAATACTATAGATACTACTCGTTTACTAAGCTTGGCATTCTTCGGGAGCTATATTCTTTACTCTCATAGTCGCTATAGAGTAACAAATTAAGTGATTGATGATTGATGTCAGAACTTATTCGCGCTCTGAACTTGAACCCAAATGTAATATTGCGGTGAAAGTGGCGAGCCCTTTGGTGCTATCAGGTGGTATCTCGTACCATCCACATACCATCCTCGTACCATCCACATTAAGCCCCTTAATGCCCTTAAATAAACTATGTAATCACAATAATACCCTTTTCCGTTTTATCTCCACTCATATACATACTCTATACATCATGTAGGTCAATTACCTGACGACGTTTAACAGTTTCTTGCCAGAAATATTATCTGTACTCTTACTAGCTAAAATAACCACATAAAGCAGAAACAAAGTCCAGTGTACATACTTGGTAACCTTAAACACCCTTAGCAGCCTGACGCAGCGCAACACGGATATGCCGAGCGGAGGCATGACTTGCGTCTTCGTGAGCACCATCTCGCTGATCGAACCAATCACCACGAAGCAGTCGAAACGGTTGAACAGAGACACGAAGTAACCCTGGGAATGGTAATTATGAAAAGAGTAACCTACATATCTCTCTAGGGTTAAGTTTGATATTAGCCTCTTTGTTTTATTACTGCAATACAGAATTAAGATTTTTTTTTAAGGTAAGATATGTCTGGATACTCGATAGCAGAGCAAGATAATCGATAGAGCTACGATGGATTGAGAGACAAAAGGATAAGTTCTTATAGTGACGATTTCGTCACTATAATAACTTATCCTTTTGTTTAAATCTATTTAGATTTTAAGAGAATCAATACTTGCGATTTAGACATAAACTTTATATAGGTACTGTTACGGTTTAGTCGAACCGCAAAGGCATATCTTCATAAAGTTCAGACAAGACTTACTTGTAAACCTAAGCTGTACATTTTGACTAACATTTCTATGGTGAACAACGTGATGAAGAAGGCGTTTCCATACTCTTGGAACAAGTCTAACCACTCGGGTTGGCTGGAATAGAGAAAAAGTTGTTATTAAAACATTCGGTGAACAAAAAGTTATAGTCAAGTAAAACCCTTTAAAGAAAAACACTGTTGATTTGCCATTCTGCCATTGTCGGAACGAAGAGATTTTGTGGGATATAAATGCTCAAACGAATGGGAACCTCGCACATTCCCGCCTCCTCTCTTCACTCGTTTGCTCATCCATGCAATGCTCGGCGTTCGTCGTGTTTATTTTGTTTGACTGTTTTAATAAGTTTTCTGCAATCTTTGAGAACCACATTCCAACGGCAGAGGTACAGTAGAGGCATTCTTTCATCCCGTAGACACTGCTGGGTAGACCTTCTCTTATACACGCAAACACATCCACAGACTTCTGGCTGTCAACCATATCTATCCGCCTGGCAACTACGTCGTTTCAAACATCATCATAATCTGCAGACGGATTAAAGGCCTGAGGAGGCCTCTTGAAGCTTGTGTCGTCCAACACCGTCCTTTATTAGCCACATCCATTGACGACCCTCGACGCGTTCCTAGTATAACTATATATAACGTTTCAATACTAAGTAGAAGGCAGCAAAGACGCTACAGAACATAGACTTACTGATGATGTTCGCTAGCCAACACGACAGTATTGAGGAACACGAGGATGATGATGAGCCAGTAGAAGGTCTGTGACTTTACGGCGCGGCGGCACGCGCGCTTCATGCGACGGTTCACCTGGAACCATAGGAAGGTATGTACAAAGTCTGTGTTCAATTGTGTCTTTGGATGGAGAAATTTTGTTAAAAATTACAAAAAGTTCAAACTGAGAAAATCTAACGATGTAAAGGTACAGGCGTAAGTCATATCAGTGGTCAATGTTTTGCTCTGATGTTGGGACTAAATCTTACCGATATTGTCCAGGTAATATCATATTAAACAAGACTGAAATTCACCTTTTTCAGAAATTCCTCATTATTTAAATATTTTACAGCCGCACTCAGAGACGTTATTGATTACTTAAAAATGTAACTTAGTAAATATTTCAATACAGAACCTTTACTTGGTGACAAGTTTTAGTAAGCTTTAAAGTCTCTGAGTGCGGCGCTTAAGACTTACAACATCAACATCTGGAAATGGAATTTAAATTTGTCAAAGACTTTCCAAGATATAAATTCTTCCAGCAGTCTTCTCTTACCTTGTCGAAGTCCTTCCTCCACTGTACCCCGATGCAGACCTTCTGCTGGTCCGTCAGCTCTATCCCCAGGTGGTCTGTGCTGTCGTGCTCATTATTTGTCTGACCTGCAAATTTTTATGGTCTGTATTTTATCTTCCTCTTTTGTCAACAATATTTATCAATTAAAATCAGCATACAAAATTTATTATGTTAGGTATCTCAAAAATTAGGCCAATTAACAAAAAATTAAACCTTCGCACGTCACCTGTTTTTTCGTTGTTTATTTTTAAATAAGACGTATATTTAATTCGAATAGATAGTTTCATATCTCCTAGTTAAGAAAATGAAAAAAACAAATATAACATCGAACTCAAGACAAGAGAGTGATTTTTTAAGAAAAATAAAAAAAAATTGTAGCTGTACCTTTAAAACACCCAGTTTTACTGGACTGAGGTTTCACTGACAGTTTTAGTTGCACAGAGGTGTACTTTTTTGCATGTTTTATTAATCTTCATGATTTCATCTACAATATCTTCAAAACTATGGATCTATCTCTTTTAGTTATCTCTCTGGTCTATCTCTATTAATAAACAAAACAGGACAGCTAAAAATATTCAGAGTACCCACCATCCAAGCCGTATCCGTCCCGTTTCTGGTCGTTCTGCTCATGCTGGTCGGCATCTGGCTCCAGGTACTCGGCCTGCGTGATCCAGTCCAGGTAGCCTTTGAGGTCTTCCTCCAGCTGCTGCTTCTCTCTCAGCTTCTGGAAGTCTCCGCGGTTCTTCGCCTTCTCTCGCTCTTTGGAGAACTCTCTGGAAGATGAGAGATAGGTACAGTTTGAAAACAATCTATAATATAAAAATAAGTCGGGTTTTCCTCCCTGACGCTATAACTCCAAAACGCATGAACCGATTTCCACGGTTTTGCATTTGTTGAAAAGGTCTCGGGCTCCGTGAGGTTTATAGCAAACAACGCGTGCGAAGTCGCGGGGCGCAGCTAGTCGAAATATAAATATCAAATGGTGCTACCCAAAGCGATGATAGGGCATTATAGGGATCAAATTTTGTTTAAAAAGTTATATGATTTACAGTATTATATTAAATGAACAGCAGACCTTCGTCGACAAGATGAAATTAGAACTTGGATCTAGATTTAAACTATTTTCAAAAGTAACCATGCAAACGAGGATGTGCATTAATTAGACATGGTAATTACAAAGGTAATAGCAATATAAAAATTACTTGTGTACTTATGTTATTTATCATAAATGTTTGAACCCTGAGATATAAATTCGCAGCGAACGTTTCCATAAAAACAACACGTGCGAAGAAGTAGGCAGTTGGCAGGCAAGTTTAGTTAAACATTGTGAAAAGATTTTCTGCTATCCATCCCAAGAAACTTACCCTTCCAATAATTAACAAAGTTATCAATATAAGTCACTTACCCAGACAACACACCAAGGATAAGGTTCATGACGAAGAACGCTCCCAGGATAACCATCGACACAAAGTAGATCCACTCCCAGCTGTTGCCCATCGCGTCTTGGATCTGAAAACAAGTAACGTTGAATTTAGTGACAGGTACGCGAAAACATTGAGCACTCGGTGGCTTTAGGCTATCAGGAATTAGAACTATAAACTCAAACATGATTTTTTGAGTATGTGTGTCAAATGATTGAAGAAATGTGGAAGGTCGTTGCTCCTTTTCGGAGCGGGGGTTATTCCAGTTTTCCCCCATTAAATCTAGATATAAAAAAAAATACCATAAATACCAGTTGTTTTTTCCTCCATGAAGATACATATTTTTTACTAGGGAAAACTTAGTTCGTCGATATCTATGGTCCACCAAAACCCAGCTATCGGCAGAAGGAACCGCATTGAAACAAATGCATTCTTTGATAGACGTGGTCAAGTGACTCAGGTTTCAAACGTATGGCCAGATGAGAATAAGAACTGCGAAAGACTTACTATTTGCAAGAATACAAAAATATCCAACAGTGTAAAAAAAAACTTAACCTAAACTAGAATTAAACATAGAAAAATAAAAAAAGACGAGTGGCACTGGGGACTGCCGCGGTAAAGCTATTGCATAGCATTTTGTATCAACTTATGCAATTATAATTTTATTTATTTATTTTATTCATGCAGTATTGCTTTTTCTTTGATATTAATTCAAGTTACACTTTTTGAGCGTGGTGACCGATAAGAATTTTACAAGTACAGCTATTCACTGTTGTACATAAATACCTATACACCTATATACTTTCTCATAAACAGCTGCTTATGTATTCGTCCGATTTCGGAGCAGCTCGTCTCGATTCGTGCGAGTTTCGTAGAGTCGTACAATACGTCTAATCGCACGCACACAACGCCGTGTCGAAGACTGCCGAACTGAAACGACGTTAGACGATGCACGGCCTTCAAGCCACACCTCCTTGCCCGGCGGAGTGGGGAGCGTGAGGTTTTTTCGTTACGGAATTTCTGGATTCGGTCCCCGCGCTCAAAGCCCGCGATAGAAGCTATGCATGCAATAGCTTAAAAACTATTCACAGGCAAAAGGAGCAGATTCAGTATTGTGCCGCATGCAAGGAACATGCGGCGCTGATTTTAAATCTACTGCCTTCAGGTTGTCACCGAGGAGATATTTCCTACACTTGTTTAAACAGTTTTCTATGTTTTAACTTGTAAACTAATTCATACATTTCTATGACCTTATACCTTAGCAGTGAACTAACATAGGCTGGTTACATGTTATTGATGAGAAAACAATAGTGTTAAAACTCACATGATACATAACATCAGTCCATCCCTCAAGCGTGATGCATTGGAAGACAGTCAGCATGGACAGGCCGAAGTTGTCGAAGTTGGTGATGCCGAAGTTGGGTCCATCCCATCCTTCACGGCAGATCATCTCGATGCCGAGGCTCGAGCAGTTAAAGCCTGTCTCATCGTCACATGGGTGTGGGACCTCCATTATCTCATCTGCAATTATTGTAAGGGATTGGTGGTTTTGTAGAGAGTAAAAATGTATT
Source organism: Eupithecia tripunctaria (assembly GCA_955876795.1). Lineage (NCBI taxonomy): Eukaryota > Metazoa > Arthropoda > Insecta > Lepidoptera > Geometridae > Eupithecia > Eupithecia tripunctaria. Next base: position 1,306,963 of record OY041624.1, on the reverse strand, counting down.
AGTGATTAATTTGCTGTTAATCTGAACTAGCTTAGCATTTTATACGAAAGATGAACTTTTGTGTGCTAAGGCAGTTCTAAATAGTTCTTTGTAGGTAGGTATTCTATATTCCAACCACTAAACATCGGTCTTTAGTGTGAAAATGTATTTGCCTTACGATTGATCTGTGCTTGTGTTTTCAGCGGCGATTGCCTAGTCATTTTTTAATAAACTGAGTCATTATACATAAAAACCTAAAAAACCATAAATCGAATACAACGACAAATCGGGGAACATACAATCTTGGGTACCCCAGGGGTGAACAAATATATTAATAAAATTTATGAAATACAAGCAGAACCTACGTGCATTGACCATGATGGTTGATTGTCATTGTAAATTGTTAACTTTAATCAAAACATCAATATAGGTACACAACAACACGTCATGTTTTCTACTTTGACCAGTGTCTATCTTTGGACCTAATAGACTCTATTAAAAAAGAGATTACGACGCGATTTATTTCCAACCCAATTAGTAAAACATATCAGTTTACAACTCCACGAGATTTTATTAAAATTGAATAATTTATTTCTATGACATACCTGTAAACATGTTAAAACAGCTCTTATGCATCTTCCCTGAGAACAGCTCCAGGCCGATGATGGCGTAGATGATGATAACAAAGATGACGAGCAGCGCGATGTGCAGCAGTGGGATCATGGCTTTCAGGATCGAGTTTAGGACTATCTGTAAACCTGGACAGAAATGACCATCGGTTAAAATTCGAGGAGAAGGGATGCCATGAAGAGACAGTTTTGGGAACAGAGGACGTCTACCGGCGCGATGGGTCGATGTCATACGCAAAACTGTAGGCTACACCTGACCAAGATTAGCGCAGGATCGAGGCGAATGGCATAAACATAGAGAGGCATAGAGAGGCATATGCCCAGCAGTGGATCGGCGAAGGCTGATGATTGTTATGATGATGAAGAATGCTAGATACCTACACTTACAAAAATCTAAACCTTATGTTCCATTCTGTGTCAAACTTAAAAAGTAAATCAAAGTTTAACACAGAGCAGATTCCCGGCAGCAAGAAATCACATCATACTAATATTATAAATGCGAATGTCTGTATGGATGTATGGATGGATGGATGTTTGTTACTTCTTCACGCCAAAGTTACTGGACGGATCTGGCTGAAATTTTGCATACAGGTAATTTTAATCCTGGAATCAAACATAGGCTACTTTTTATCCCATAAATCAGTTCCCGTGGGATGAAAATCACCTTTTTACGTGTCCATAGGAACAAAACATGCGAAGCCGCGGGTCGCAGCTAGTAATTAATAAGTAAGCGAAAGAACCAGAGAGGAAAGTCTACTGGACGTAAGTAACGAGACGTGACCGTGACGTTTCCTTTTTCCATGCAATCTGCATGCAACAACACGTCTGAGATGCGAACTGTGAACTACGCAAATCCCATAATAAAAGGAGACGTTACGATCACAGTATTTCAGTATTTGTCGTGTGTATTTTTTTGTTAAGTTGCCATCACCAAGTTTTTTACGATCTTAAAACGATTACTCGTCAGAAAATTTATATCTATTATGTTTTAACCACAACTGTTTCAACTCTCGTAAAATCTCCAAAGCACCTAGTCATAAGTTTGTGGCGTTTTATGTATTTGCATGTTTATAATCATCGTACGAGTATGTTTATTGTATTGTAGCGATCATTCGATTTTAGTTAGGTTCTTTATGTTAGGTTATTCCTTACGTGAGACGTGTCTGGAATTTTTATTAAACGGTTTTATTTAGCTTGCCAAGTTTGTTTGTTTGGGTCAAATCTAGTAATTCAAATTTCACCCTTACCCTGTTGACGGAATGATCTGAAATTTGGTAAGCACTTTTAGATGACAATATATAAAAAGCGTTTAACTTAAAAAAATGTTTATGATTTTTGATAAAGATGTTCTTCCAACACAAATAAGGTTCGTAGTTAGCCCGCTTACATCAGTAAGTATCAGTTGTTAAGACTTTATTGAGAAGTTAAAAACCACTTTGGAAGGTAAATGTTTATAACATTAAATGATTTCATGACGAACAAACATTTTTTAGATTTGATTAAGTAAGTAGAAGACAAATCTCTAGTTTTTCATTGAAATTTTAGTTTTTAATTTTAATGAAAGTTTCTAATTTTATTTTCAGTTTTCTTATCAACATTCAGTTCACATTCAGTTTTCTTCTGGTTTTGGATTTGATTTATGAACTTTACCAGATTTTGCACACCGGTAATGTACTCTTCCCGTGGGTGTCGTAAAAGGCGACTAAGGGATATCCACCGGGTTCGGGCAGCAGCGCCCCCTGCAGAAAAACTCTACCACCAAACTGCGATTCCCAACCCGCATGCCCAGCCTGGAGATTATGGGCATTACCACCATCAGATAAACGCCAACAAGGTCCTTATCAGGGGGAGGCCTGCGTCCAGCAGTGGACCAATTCAGGCTGTTGAGGTTGAGGTTGAGGTAACCATTAATTTACAGGGTAAAAGGTGATGCTGGTCACGGCAAGTTCACTTACTAGGCACTCCGGAGACCAGCCTCAAGGGGCGAAGCACCCTGAAGGCTCGCAGCGCCTTCACGTCGAAAGCATCTTTGAATATACTCGACAGCACTGTGCTCACCATACTGGAACAAGGACATTATTTTTTAACTAAACAAATACGAGATCGTCCTACTCATTTATAAAGCCAAAATTTTGTAAAATGTGAGTTTTTTGTTACCTAGGATCTTCAAAGTTCGTGAATAAATCAATCTGAAATTTACCTCGGATAGATCTCAGTGTGCGGAAGATCAATTTAAATTGTTTTATTCATCAGCCTGATTCGTCCCACTGCTGGAAAAAGGCCTCTCCCAAATCTTTTCAGCAGAGTTTTCAAGCGTGGTCGACCACCAGTGTTTTTTTTGTTTCCCGAATATTTTTTACAACGAAATGCCAACCCAAGGAAAAGCTTTTTCCGGGTTGAAACTAAATCGAAAACAAAAGAAAATAACCCGCTGGCGTGGCACAAATTGTAAACATAGGTAACTTGCAATGATGCAAATTAAACCGAACTGAGCGCAATGAGATAATCCCAGGGTTTCAACACTATACATATTTACCTATCCATCAGGTGTGGTTTAGTTACACGTGGGAAATTCGGCGTTAACGAGTTAGTGCCATTTGCCATTGCCAAACCGTATTCTGGTCTAAATTTGCTTCTCAATACACGTACCTACACTTCCACCTTTCCAGTTACAGTTAATTATTAAGGAATGACTAGTCTCACATGACTTTCCGGAATCACTTCAGGCTGTGACGGTTTTGAAGCTACTCGAGTAGACACCACTTGGCAGCCTTTGTGACATCTTGATTTCAAGACGCTCAGTCGATACCTTGCTTTGGAAGCATATCGTATTTGAGTCACCAACAGATCTGCCGCAAATTCTGAGCAACGGCGTCTCGATTGCAAGATGCTTAATTGAACAATGGCTTTTGACTCACCTAGGCTTAAATCATCAAGCGTTTGACTGAACAAGCATTTGACTTATACCTCAAGCACAAAATTTAGCTCTAGCTGTGGGTAGCTTTATTTATTTATTTATTTAATAAGGGTAACCAACTAGAAGTAGCACAAAATATAACAAAGTTAATATCATAAAACTTAAAACTAGTGCACTCTAAATTACAGGTAGCCACAACATGTGCGCTTTGGCATAAGCAGCTTTTGACTTACCAACCCAATATTTGCCTCACTACTTAATTGATTTACTCAATATTGGACGCATCTGACGCAAACGATATTGAACTCATTTGACATTTAAAAAAATATTAATTTGACTCACCCAATAACTACAATGGTGAAGTCGAGCAGATTCCACCCGTTCCTGAGATAGGAGCCGGCGTGCATCACGAACCCATACGCGATGATCTTCATCACGCATTCGCCCGTAAATATTACTAGGAACACATATTCTATTTTTTCCTGAAAATATATGAAGCTGTTTAAATTCTCGATCCTGACAATTTGTAAATGGTGTGATTATTCGAAATTGATACTATAAAACCATCAAAACCAGCTCTCAGCTGGTTTGATTGTTTTCAGAGTAGGCAACGGTAAAGCAGATGTTTAACGAGGAGCCTAAAGAAAATAATATTAATGGTAGAGTAAAGGATATTCACAAAACAACAGATAAGAAATCACTTAAGTGCTGAAGTGGGCAGCAAGGATAATGATTATCAAAATGCTTAAACAAATAAAAGGAATGTTGAAAATAGTATCGAAATGATTGACCATATTAATATCGATGACCTTAATGATAAGGTAATGTTATTTAATGCTGATAATCACTAAAACCCAGTTAGTTATAAATAAATAAATTGAAGTAGCTGATGAATGAAATGTATTTTTTACCTAGTAGTAAGAGTCACTGTGATAAAAGGCGAGTAGAGATGATGATTAGAAGAAAAGTAGATGAAAATACTCACTAAAACCCAGTTAGTATAATTTGAGTCGCTGAAGGGGTAGGGTGTGTAGACGGCGAGCGCGATGCAATTCGCGAAGATCGTCGTCAGGATCATCCACTCGAAAGGTCTGAGCTATGTTCAGGACATTATCACAATTCAAAAAGTAAAAGTAAAGCAGAGTGAAGACAGAACCTGTGACAATCTAAAAATATACGATCCTCTACTTAAGCTGCTGCAGCAAAACATTAAATATATTATAATAATAAATAATATACCTATTATTGAACAAATCACACGGCATTATCTAGTCTTAAGCTAAGCAGAGCTAAGCAGAGCTTGTGTTATGGGTGCTAGATAACTGATATACTTAATGCAAATACATAGATAGGTATTTTTTATTATACCTACATAGAAAACATCCAGAAAACTGAACAAATATCTACAGATCAGCATATGATACATAGCTCTGGTCTTCCGTGATTAAGGCGCGTACGATTGCGTTGTCACACAACAGAGTCTAGCCATGTGCCCAGAACATAATACAGTGCACAAGAACACAAAGAACTCATTACGAGAAGTGTATTCATCACATCGAATATTGTAATTCGCCTCCAAAACTGTCGCCCATAGAGGTAATATTGTCATAACGCTGAATGACTCAACATGAGCTTTAATTATACCTTAGATAGTCAATATCGCCTTTAGTTGATTACTTCGTATAATTGGAATCAAACATCGCAGGTAAGCTCGTTTGATTCATTGTTATATCTACCCCGAAAAATCTCTGCACGTAGTCCTTGAATATGTGTGCTAGTTTCCCATTACTGTACAGCTAACGTTATCTTACCCCAATCTCTATGATCATATCCAATATATGTACGATCGTGCTTACTGGGATCCTGGTAAATCCCAGTAAATGGGAAAATGGGATCATTTTCCCGGGATATTCTCACGAAGCTAATTAGCAACGCTGTCTGTCGTTTCAAAGCGTTTGCCGGGAAACTCAGGAAACAGGTACAAGTTAGTTCGTGTCTAGGACAAAGCGCTATTGAAGTGGCACGTGTTGTTTTCGAGCGTAGAACTTTAGTTAGTGCTACTTTCCATTAAATGCATTCGAAAACATTGTTACAAAAGGTTCTACAGTCAAGTGACGTAGAGTTTCCACAACTGAACTATTAAGACATGCGTAGGTAGTTCGGTCAACTGTTCTATTTACTGAATTAGAAACTAATAATAAGCGGCGGATAAATTGCTGCCGAGGGTAGTACCAAGTACCAACCCATTAGAAAATATTTTTTATGAAATTCCGGCATCGATATTGATGGAGTAAGAGCCCGTTCCACTAAACTAATCGCTTCTCTATGATATTGGTTTAGTCTCAGAATTACACATACTGGCATTTTACCTCTTTTATTATGGAAACTACTATCAAAAGCGTCAAGCATTGCAAGCATTCTCCATGTAGATAGCTCCGCACGCAATACCTAGTCTCTCTATGGGCGATACTGTGACAATACCATTGTCATAGTATTACGATTGATTAGTTATACCATCTTATTAGTACAATGCTGTGTGAACTGAACTGAAACTGAAACTCATCCGGCAGCTTAGAGAATTTCTACATAAATTCTAAGAACAGTTATTTATGTTAGTAAATACAAAGTTTTGTAAAATTGATGTTCTGTAAATACGAAAGGGCTATCCTCACAGCACTCGTGCGGCGCGTGGCATGACGTCATCTCCGGCATTTCCTACGCGCCATTCATGCGATTGGCGGAATTTGGCCGACTGCCACGATTTTTGCTTCCAGCTCATACTGTCAAGGTTTCAGTTGAAGGTGCAAAAATTATGTGGTTTTTGAAAAAAGAATGTGAAGCGATTTTCAACGGCCTCCAAAACGGAAATTCTCTGTAGGTACGGCTGTATGTTTTTAGCCCACTTCCAAACTTGGAGGATGATCTCGAGATTGTTCCATAAATAATATTCCATAAGAATATATTTTTTATTTGTATTAAAAAAACGGTTTAAGGACTTATTATTAACATTATTATTATTTTTATTTAGAACTGGAGAAACAAACTGTCCATAAGTATTTCGCTTTTGTATGAATTAATGATTCCTGATAGTAGAAAAGTAGAAAGTATTAGAACATCTAGAGATCTACAAACATTGGCGTAGACGTTTGCTACGAGTTAGTAGACCTTTGCTACAAGTTTGTAGACCTTTGCTACGAGTTGTAGACCTTTGCTACGCGTTCGTAGATCTTTGCTACGAGTTGTAGACCTGTGTTACGCGTTTGTAGAACTATGCAACGCGTTTGTAGATCTTTGCTACGAGTTGTAGACCTTTGCTACAAGTTTGTAGACATATTTCAGTTTTTTGCGAAAAATTTCGGTGGTATTGAATCACTCACCAGAAAATTATAGTTGCCATAAACACAATAATTTTGCCAAACATAACACTCACTGGTATTTAAATAAACAAGTAGGTAAATAAACTATAACAGCGGTAGTACAAAATATGTAGTTAGACATTTGTTGAGTCTGCATGTGTTTAACCGTCGTAAATTGCAGTTTTGTGGCAGCGTTGCCTGTGTACTGCAATTTACGCTGGTTTACAGTTAGACACCGCTTAGACATGGTATAAACGAGAGTAAAACTCAGTAAAACTCTTGTTAAACCCATGTCCAACTGTTAAGAAACGGATTAGCTAAACGCTCGCTAGACCAGCGCTTGCGTTGGTTTTAGTACTACCGCTGGGCAAAACTTTGGAGACCTGAGTCCAGCCGTGGTCGAAGACGGGTCTCGGACGATAATGATCTATACTAATATTATAAAGAGGAATTTACTGGACCAATTTAAAAAATATGTTATCCCGGAATTTTCAAGGTACGCGGGGCGCTGTTAGTGTTAAAGTAAAAGAAACACTAAAAGTTGCGAACTAGTTTCTAATTAATTCTGCTAAAAAATGTTGTCAGTTTGCCCAACTATACACTAACCTCGACCTACACAACTGTCCACATTGTGTGAACGAACACTGAACACGTAAATATATAAACAACAATGTCACGGTGACTATTATAGATCTCTTTAAATAAAACAATGGAGTTTGCGGAATCTCGCTGTGAGTGAGTCACAGAGTGGTCAGGATCTAGCTATAGATATTTTTCTAAGCTGGCTTCCTCCCCTTTTGTTTTTCGTATAGATTCCTGAAAACTTCAGTTCATTTTCACCCGGTCCTGTATTCACCCGTCCATTCTCCCCGATTAAAGTAAAGTTTATATAAATATATATATGTTTTGGTCGCTTTTGCATTCATTTACATAAAGTACGGGCAAAAACTAAAGTATATATGTATAACATTGTGTACCAATATGAATGATTAAGTTTTTACTTTTGTTATTTTATTTGTTCATCATGTTTGAATATGTTATAATAAATTAACTAAATCATAATACTACCCGGATTAGTAAAGTCAGCGTGAATAATTGTATGAAAAAAGAAAAGACATTCGACCCAGCTTTTAAAATGTTATCTATATATTATACAGGCTGTTAGGTACAACGTTTGCGACATTAAAACTGGAGGTAGGTAAAATTAGGAGCTTGTTGGCTTTTTAAATCCTCAAAAGCCTTTCGCCTATTTTAAAGATTTTTTTATGGAATTAATAAAAAAAATTGTACTACACACAAAACTTATTTCAGATTTTAACTCAAAACACAAACTTTGTTCTCGTACAGATGTTATATTTCAATCTGTAACATAGCTGCAATATTACCGAAAATAAAATATACTAAATAGGTAATTCAGGTTAGTTATTTTAGTTGAAAGTTTGTTTTATCATATTGCTTCATATCCTACAATGTTTGTTTAATATTAGGCTGACTCAACAATCGAATAATAACCCAAATATTTCACAACAAAACATTCTTCAGCGAATTCTCGCGATGGCGTGAAAATAAACACTACACGAAAGAGTAACGTACGCTGTGCCATAGATTGGAATTTATGTAAATTTATCGAGGCGAAATTATGGTTTTCATACTAGGTTGTAATTTTTTTTATTAATTTTACCTTTTTAGGCTTCCGTACCCAAAGTTACAAAGCCTCCGCTGCGTTTGAATGTCCGTTTGTCACCAGGCTGTATCTCATGAACCGTGACAGTTAGACAGTTGAAATTTTCACAGATGATGTATTTCTGTTGCCGACATAACAAGAAATAAAAAAAGGTTAAAGAATTTTAATAATTAAGGGGGCAACGTCCTTATCTCCTTGAGAACCGATCGGTTAAACAACTTCGAGCGCAGCCAGTACTTGGATGGGTGACCGCGTCACGTTGACTTTTTGTTTTTTACGAGGAATGTTTTGTATTTTTTGATTTTTATAAATAATTGTTTGGAACCCTTCGTGCACGAGTCCGACGCACTGGGCCAGTTTTATTATAATAATAATAATATGTTTTTAATTCAGACACATGATCCATATACAATAATAACATTTAAAGAATAATAATAGTCAGGTTGGATAGGTACATAAAACAGAAACAATTTAAAATTAACAGTACAAAATAATTAAGGTACATAAGAATTTAGGATGATAATTTCATCCACCGTTTGTATACGTCTGTCTGTATCAATCGATCTGCCAGGCTAGATATAATACTATTTTTACACCTGTCAACCCTAGATAAGAATTTTGCAATGCGGGTTCTTTGGATGGCCTCAATGGAGCTTACTCTTGCCTCAAAGAACATTCCGGAGGCGCTACAGCACCATGCTAGTCCGAAGAGCTGCCTAAAGATGTTATTGTAAGCGACCCTGATGCCTCCAAGCGCCTTTTTGGTGTAGTGTGTCCAGAGTTGACATTATGGACAATAGACCTTCGTTTGATCGCAATCTCTGTGCAATGGAAGTCTCTAAGGTCTAGAAGATTCTTCGTATAATTCACACTTGTCTTGAAGAGACCCAGGTTGTAATTAACCAGAAAAATAGAAGCAGGAAGAGAGTTCCATTCCTGAGCGGTGCGAATAATGAAGGTTACGAATAATGTTTAGGAATTCAGATTTTTGTGAACATAGCAATTATTTGAATAAAATAGCCGAGAGCGTGTACCTATTTTCGAATAACTGTGTTTTTAGGAAATTCATAGCCCGACTTTAGAAAGTAAATAGTTTTTATAGTGCTTACCCATTCAACGCCCGATTTTCTACGGAATATCAGTTATCCCTTTTCACCCTTCATGATTATTTTGCGTTTGTATGGAACATGACCCTGAAATTATCCCGAATTATTCCCAAGGGGTATTATTATAGGTATTTGTCCCGCAAAACTACAAAATAGAGTAAATATTTTGGAAATTAGTTTTCAAGGAACCAAATTATTTTTTCTTGTGGTACCCTACTATAAAGCTAGTCCCCGAGACAGAATTCCATATTTGTTTATGTTGGTACCTAGCAAATATTTTTTCTAGCTGTTTTACAACACGATACAAAAATGCTATGTAAGAACATTACATAACAGGGCGATCTTATCGCTTAGAAGTGATCTCTTCCAGTTTTTTTACACAATTGGCGAAATAAGCTTGAAGTTACAGTAGGTAAATCAAAAGTTTTTTGAACTTACGCGATCAATACACAGTAAATCTACTTATTTAAGACGTTTTGTTCCCATAACAATATCAGATTACTTTATCATACAGTGAACATCATAAAATTGATTTCTTTCTTATTAAATTTCAGAATTCATCTTAATTTTGTCCTGTAAGTGCCTCGTTGCCCCACCGCACCTGTTATTGGACCAAATAAATTGAGGCCATTCGGATGGAAATTATGCTAATCTCCCTAATATGAACATGTGGCCCGAATGAACACCAACTTGGACTTGGTTGGGACAAACAAGGTTACAATCCCAATGTTTGAATAAGGCTATGTTTTTGGTTAGCAGCAGCAGTGAATTTTTGATAATTTTCAAATGACTCGCCATTTTCTTAAAAACTATGGCCGTTGTACTACGTACGTGAAACTTACCATGTTCCTGGCATTATCCGATATTTATGACAATTGACTAATTTATACCTTGTTGATTTACTGCGTTAAGGAATGGGGGAGTCGGTTATGTTAAATTAGGAAGGGTCCCGTTGCTCAATTCGCTAAACTGACTTGAGCAATTGAGTTGAGCAAAAGGAAGGAAATATCGAGTCTACGGGCAAAAGATTCATTGAAAAATCTGCCCACCGAACGCATGACCGTAATATCGTGTCTGCAGGCTATTCGGATTGTATTCGTGCGGCCCGCACACGTAAGGTACGGATCGGATCGCGGGAAACTGCACGCGCCGTTCTATCCCGCGCTCCGAAACGTACCTACGTAGATGCGCGACGCTGATAGTTCAATCTGGCAGTTAGATGCGATCGAGCTCTTTTCACAGTTTTGAGTGCGCATCATGTGTGAACAAAATACAGAACTGCCGGTTTGGAGCGTCGTCAAACGTTTATCCATTTTTCTTTATACTGAGGCAAAACTTTTAAAATTGATAACGTTCCACACGCCTGATTTTGCATAGATATGTCATGGTATGGGATAACACATAATTGATCACATTTTATCCAGTAGGTACCCATAGAAAAAATATAATCTTTAAACTTTGGTATAGAAACAACGCGTGCGAAACCGCGAAAACAAACTACTACAAATATTTAAAACGAGTAAAGATTTGATTGTTTGTTTGTTTGTACTGAAAAGGCTCCGAAACTACTGGACCGGTTTAAAAAATCATCAATTATTAGCTTACTTTTCAGGGAGTGACTTAAGCTATATTCAGTCCCATCGGATTATGTGAGTAAGGGAATAGAGAGTGCACCTGTGTTTGCGCGCACACTTGTGCACTATAATATGTCCTGCGCATCTAGCTAGTCTCCGATGAGATTGGCCGCCGTGGTCGAAATTCGGCTAGGAGGACATTATAATATAAGTCATATTTTATCCCGGAATTCCCACGGGAATGGGAACTACATTTTTGTTTAATCGGCGTTCGTGCAACACATATGATTTGAGCCATAGATTTTATATCTATGATTTGAGCAGTGTGTCAAGTTAATTACCTTGTCAACTGATTTGGGATTTGTGTAGCGTTCGAGATACCGGCTGTAAGTCTTATAAAATTATAAACAACCAATCTTAAATCGGTGAAAGCCAATCATTTCCCTTGAATCCGCCGGCGGCGCTTAGCATTCTATTGGCAGGAACCCAATAAAATATACATCGTAACTCACTCGATTTAGAATATATTAATCGATTACTCATTTATTTATATTTATGGTCTTATTTTGGATGAGGTCAAACCAAAACACGTTTTGATTCAGATATTCGCAATAATTCGCATCCCTCAATTTATATGGTTGAGTTGAATATCCAAAACTAAAATAACTTAGTTTAAGTTTGGAAATTGCGTAAAATTATCGAGGCGAAACTATGCAATTCATACTTGGTAGGTTAATTTTACTAGGAAATAATTTTATCGTGTACGATTTTTTTATTGGACCATCTCGTAGTTCTCGGGATACATTTAGGTACAATATCAATAAAAAACATTGAAATCGGCCCACAATTGACGGAGCGAATAGCACATTATCCTTTTTTGAAGTTGGATAAAGCAGTCACCATTCTCAGAGTTTAGGTACTGTATTGTAGTCTAGTCGCCGTTGGCCTCATATACTTACGTCGTCGTAACATAATGTCGTGCACTTCACTGGCAACTATTCACTTTAATAAAAGCGATAATAATAGAATTTTTTTAAAAGGATACTTCCACTCCACAATATTAATGCACGTCTTCCTAACAGGGTTGGTCAAGGTCATACAGAAGATGGCCCGCTTGGGTCGCTCAACCAGCACCTTGGGCCCGCGGCGCGGCGGCTTGCGCGGGGGCCCCGGGGGCGCGGCCCCGTCGGCGGGAGTCACCGCCACGGGCCCCTCAGCCGGGCTCGTGGCGGGCGGAGGTGGCGGCGCTGCCACCTCTTCCGCCTCGCTCATCTTGACCTGAAACAACGAAATAATATAATGTTGACTTTTTCCTTTCTGACTCATGTCTAATCTAACAAACAATTGAGTTAATAAAATAGGTTCAAAAACTAAATACCTAAACAGATAACAATATTAACAAATACCTAATCCCTAAAAATTTACAAAGCATTATCTTTATGTCTACACTCAATGTAAGTAAAGGATCCACAAGGACTAAGAATGCAGCATGTATAAGCATGTATTTCCCGCAGATAATAATTTCCTGTCAAGATAGATAGGCATTCTTATTACACAAAATACCTACATATTTGAGTACTTTTTAATAATGTTCAAAGCTAAACCACCTGCGCAGCACCCTCTTGGACTTAATAGAACCTAAGGTAGATATTATTAGAGGTTGTTCGAATATACCTGTATAAGATTAGGTTCAGCGCGCGGGAACAGGAAAAAATTATATAACAAGAATAAACCCATTATTTTTAGGCCATAATTTTCCAAGCTTATTTTCCGACAGCTTTCAATTCCCGGGAAGTCAACCCCGCTGTTTACCCAGCTGCAGTGTTCGGAAACACAATTCCCACTTTATTATCTTTGGGAAGGAAGCCGGGCTCTGATTGTGATTGGCTACACCTGTTTCCATGACAGTGTGAAATTAATACCTTCGTGGCATGTTTTTGTTTTGTGACAGTTTATTGCAGTTGAACTAATGGGAATCTATTTATAACTGATTGCAGCAACAGCGTTAAACAAACCCAATATATGAATAGGAAAAGGTATGTGCTTAAAGAGAAAGTGATAGCCATAATGTGATTTTCATGTAGGATGCCCTTTTTAAAATTAGTAAGTAAATAGATAGAACCAAAATGATTTTCGAGAATCATAAATAATAAAATAGAATGACGGTTTCGAGTGTACATAATCGATAAATTCATAATCCAATAATCCATTTTTAGTAATCTCGGTACCAACCTAATATTTTTTGGGTTATTATTTGATTACCTAATTATTTTGTATTAATATAAGGTATTGCAAATATTTATTTACTAACGATGTTTACTATGTAGGTAGGTAATTTATAGAAAATAAATAATTTTCTGTGATTTTTGATATTTGATTTATAAAATTACCTAAGTACTTGAATTTATATTTGAACACGAAATACGGAATCTACATTGTAAATGTACAGGATATTTATTTAATATTTACTTAGCTTCTTTATTTCGTAGGTAAATTTACACCTGTATTTTATTCATAATGTTTCCAATGGTTAAGCCTGACCTTGGCTTTAACTATTAAAGGAAAGGATATTATTTTACCAAAATTAAAGTCGTTCGTGAATAAAGCCTTCGTGATAACTTTAGGATCGTAAAGCGAACAACAAAATGCGGTCTATTTTTGCGGATAATAGTGGTACAAATCAAATTTGTTAGGAAAACTTTGTTTTAAAACAAGGTTGTGCATTGCATGCATTGATTTAAAAAGGGAAGATAGGTTACGTTCTCCCAGCGCTTACTCAAAAATTGGCATGTGTTACAACTACACGCAAACAAATACGCTCACAGTTATATTTCCAGTCCTGTGCAATAAAAAGAAGAACAAAGACGGAAAGACGTATCTAGGACCAAAGTGAGACTGAGACAACAATATTTCACGCGAATCACGACCGCCCGTGCCGCCGGTCAGACGGTGACTGATGTGGGAGAACACAATTTTACACCATTTGAGGTTGCCACTTTCGAGCAACCAGTACCTCATCTTCGTTTTTAATAAATCAATGATTGCATGCCTTTTTTCGAGGTGAAAGAAGAGCCTTATTGATGCAGGAGTTTTCCCTGATCTCATGAAATATAGTAAACTGGTTCCTCTCTATAAATCTGGTAGCCACACTGATCCGGCCAATTATAGGCCAATTTCAATACTTCCTGCAATGAGTAAAGTTTTTGAAAAAATTATTCTCACACAGTTGTCCTCTCACTTCAACCTCAATAGGTTGTTACATAAAAATCAATTTGGCTTCACCAAGGGTAGATCGACAACTGATGCTGGTACAGTTCTATTAAAGCACATATTGGATGCATGGGATAAAGCGAAAAACGCTATTGGTGTATTTTGTGACCTTTCTAAAGCTTTTGATTGCGTGGATCATGGTACATTAATAAATAAACTAATTCATTATGGAATTAAAAGCAAGGCACTGGACCTTATGCAATCATATTTATCGGATAGAGTCCAAAAAGTAGATATTGGTAAAGAAAGATCTAGGGGATCAAAAATAGATTTAGGAGTCCCGCAAGGATCAATATTGGGTCCTTTTCTATTTTTAGTATATGTAAATGATCTCCCATTTCTAGCAAAAGATCTCTGTGATATAGTCTTATTTGCTGATGATACTTCATTGATTTTTAAAGTTGACAGAAATAAACATAATTATGACGATGTAAATAATTCTCTTTCACAAATACTAGACTGGTTCACCGCCAATAACCTTTTACTCAATGGTTCAAAAACCAAATGCATAAAATTCATGTTACCAAATGTAAGAGAGCTCCCAACTAAGATAATGCTAAAGGATGAGATTGTTCACCTTGTAGACTCAACTGTTTTCCTAGGGTTACATATTGATTCCTCTCTTCAATGGAGACCGCAAATTGATGCTCTCGCAAACAGACTTAGTTCAGCAGCGTATGCGGTTCGAACAATTAGATACATTACCGATGAAGATACAGCTAGGTTAGTTTACTTCAGTTACTTCCATAGTGTTATGTCTTATGGTATTTTGCTTTGGGGACAGGCAGCTGACATCCAGACTATCTTTGTTCTTCAGAAAAGGGCGGTACGCGCTATTTATAAATTAAATCCAAGTGATTCGTTGAGGGAATTATTTAAAGAAATAAATATTTTAACAGTAATATCGCAATACATCTATGAAAATCTAATGTATACACACAAAAACAGAGATAACTTTATGAAAAGGTGTGATGTTCACAATAAAAATACAAGAAACAAGAACAAATTACACATCCCATCATATAGATTACGAAAGGTAGGGAAATCATTTGTGGGCAATTGCGTAAGATTCTATAATAAGCTTCCATCTGAAGCAACTGAGCTCCCTATTCGTAAATTTAAACTGTACATAAAACGAAATCTTATCAAGAAAGCATATTACTCCGTAGATGACTACGTCAATGATGTTAATGCTTGGCCGGATGTCGCCCAGTTCCGCACAGACAATAGTATGTAAGACCAGTTAGACTTAGTTATCCTAAGATTGTATTAGTTGATAAGCGATAAACTTGCTAGTGGTTTCTTTTTCACTTCTTCCGCTAGTGGACAAAAAATTGAAGTGAATTAAAGTCAATTGCATCTTGTTTCTTGTTTGATAGTAATAACTATTTATCAAGCTGTTTATATAGTAAAAATTTGACTTGTCTAAGTACTTATTTTGTAAGTCTAAAGAAATAAACGATTTGACTTTGACTTTGACTTTGACTTTGACTTAGCTACTTTATGATATTCCAGATGTAGAACTACGAAGAAGTACAAAGTCAGTTAGTATTAAATTTTTCAGATCAATTACACATATGTATGTATCTGCCTACCTACTCTCTGCTTGTATTTTGTTTATCTATGTAAATGTACCTACCCACCTACTTATAAATATTGTGTGTAGCCATAGCCACCTGTAGTTTTTCGACAAATAAATGTTTCTCCATCTTTATATAATTATTAATCCGTTTAGTAATTAGATTTGGCATGAAGAGCTACCAAACATGCGTCCATCATAAAACTTTCAAGTTTTTTATTATTAGCACTATAAGTTTTGTTTTATTTATTAATGAGATGTGATTCTAGACGCAAACTTATAGAAATTACTACCAAATACTCTCGACCTTAAAGCAAAATAATCTACATCTAGGTACATCTTTTGTATTTTTGTATGTTTATGCCATTGATTAATTAAAAAGGGAATATGAGGCCTCATATTGTGTAAAATTGTGTGCGGGGAGCACACAATTTTACACAATATGAGCCCAGTCACCGTCGGACCGGCGCGGCACGGGCGGTCGTGATTCGCGTGAAATAATGTTGTTTCGGTCTCACTTCGGTCTTAGGTACGTCTTTCCGTCGTTCTTTGTATTGCACAGGACTGGAAATATAACTGTGAGCGTATGTGTTTGCGTGTAGTTGTAACACATGCCAATTTTTGAGTAAGCGCTGGGAGAACGTAACCTATCTTCCCTTTTTAATGAATCAATGGTTTATCCTACTAATATTATAAACGCGAAAGTTTGTAAACATGGTATGTCTGTTGCTCTTTTACGCAAAAACGACTGAATGATTCGGGCCGAAATTTTACATACAGGTAGTTCTAGGCCTGGAATAACACGGGCTATACTTTTTATCCCATAAATCAGTTCCCGTGGGATAGGCATGCGAAGCCGTGGGGAAGAATAAATTCAAAAACTACTCGACTGATATAAAAAATATTTCACCATCAGAATGCTACATTATTGAGTAACATGGGCTATACCGTTACTTACATACATATGGTACTTACATACATGATTAAAAAATAAATGTTCTCCCGGGATGGGCCGCTAGAGCTTTATACAGGGCGTATTTTTATCAGGGCTTGTCTTTTCAATTAAACAACTCTCAGCTAAGCTGAGTTGTCGCCGTATTGTTTTAACCCACACATACCGATCTAAAGCAAAATGTGCCCTCGTGAAATTATTTAATACAATATAAACCCACACATACCGATCTAAGGCAAAATGTGCCCTCGTGAAATTATTTAATACAATATACTGTCGGTGGTCGCGTCGTCGTGTGAACTCTTTCGAGGTGGTACGTTGTTAATTACATTATTCTCGGTACAGTGACTACCAGTGTGCAACAGATGCTCAGTAACACATTTTCTATTATATATAGCTGGATTACCACTGACTCACTGACTGACTGATTGACATAATTGTTCTCCTTGATGGTGGAGGGGGAGGTATGGTTTTTTTTGCGGAAATGTATTTTTCATGCCTGGGGGACCTCAGGAAAATTCCGACTTTTTGAGATTTGCACCGGGGGGCCCCCGCCCCCCCGGGGGGCTTCCAAGCAGAGCCATACTGACTAATAATTTTATGGGGGTTGTATAGAGGGTTACAAGTGATTTTGATTGCAAAAATTTGTTTACCCCCCCTTGCCCCCCAGACCCCCCCTTTTTCAAGTGCTACCAGAAAACGACGTGATAGAGTGTTTTCAATTGCAGGGTCGTATAGAAGGTATCTTCTTGAATTGGAAGAAAAAAAAAATACCCCCCCTTTTACCCCCCTTTTTTAGCCCCCGTTGGTATCTCCCAAACGGACTGACTTTTCAGATTTTTTTTTTCACAGTCATGTAGAGTAGGGCAAATAATTTAAAATGCAAAAAAAATATTTTCCCCTTTAGGCCCCTAGACCCCCTTTTTTATTAAAAAACCAAAAAAACCCAAAAATTGGCCTATTTTCACCTTTTTTTTCGGGCGGAGCATTGCGGCGAGCGAAGCGAGCTGCAATGCGACCACGGGGAACAGCACGGCGAGCGAAGCGAGCCGTGCTGTGACACCCCACCCCCGGCCCCCCGTGAACCCCCTCCCCCATCCAAGAATTTGATATGGGTATCGTTTTCGACTAACATGGGGGTGAGGAAAACGAATTTGATGACGGTGGGCGAAGCGAACCGCAATGCGACCACGGGGCACAGCACGGCGAGCGAAGCGAGCCGTGCTGTGATCCCCCACCCCCGGCCCCCCCTGAACCCCCTCCCCCATCCAAGAATTTGATATGGGTATCGTTTTCTACTAACATGGGGGTGAGGATTACGAATTTGATGACGAAGGGCGTGGGTCGGATTGCGGTGAGCGAAGCGAACCGCAATGCGACCACGGGGCACAGCACGGCGAGCGAAGCGAGCCGTGCCGTCACCTTTCACGCCACCAGCCCCCCCTGAACCCCCTCCCTCATCCAAGAATTTGAAATGGGTATCGTTTTCGACTAACATTGGGCCGGGGATAACGAATTTGATGACGGCAGGGGTGGGCCAGATTGCGGTGAGCGAAGCGAACCGCAAACTGGCACTTGTCACACTGCAAGGCGAGCGAAGCGAGCCTTGCTTTGAGGCAGCACAAGCGGCGTCGTGTTGCGGTGAGCGAAGCGAACCGCAATGCGACCAAGGCGAGCCGTGCTGTTATTTTCCAGGACCCAGTCCCCCCTGCACCCCCTCTCCCATACAAGAATTTGATATGGGTATCGTTTTCGACAAACATAAGGTCGAGGATTACGATTTTGCACCCCAGACACCCCGAACCCCCTCCCCCATCCAAGAATTTGAAATGGGTATACTCTTTGACAAACATGGACATAAGGACTACGAATTTGATGGCGGCGCGGGCATGTAACGGACAAACGCGAGCTGCTTGCAGCTCGCGCACTTATACAACCTAGTTGATCTCCGTGTTGGTGGAGGGGGAGGTATGGTTTTTTTTGCGGAAATGTATTTCTCATGCCTGGGGGACCTCAGGAAAATTCCGACTTTTTGAGATTTGCACCGGGGGGCCTCCGTCCCCCATGGGGGCTTCCAAGCAGAGCCATACTGACTAATAATTTTATGGGGGTTGTATAGAGGGGTACAAGTGATTTTGTTTGCAAAAATTTTTTTACCCCCCCTTGCCCCCCAGACCCCCCCTTTTTCAAGTGCTACCAGAAAACGACGAGATAGAGTAATTTAAATTGCAGAGTCGTATAGAGGGTATCTTCTTGAATTGGAAGAAAAAAAAAGTTACCCCCCCTCTCACCCCCCTTTTTTTAGCCCCCGTTGATATCTCCCAAACAGAGTGACCTGTAAGAGGGTTTTTTTCACAGTCGTGTAGAAGAATACAAATCATTATTTAAGACAATACTTTTTTACCCCCCCTTGCCCCCCGAAGCCCCCCATTTTTTAGTACTACCAGATAGAGGAGTGATGGAGGGGTTCTGATTACGGGATCGTATAGAGGGTATCTTTTTGAATTGGAAGAAAAAAAAAATTACCCCCCCTTTCACCCCCCTTTTTTTAGCCCCCGTTGAGATCTCCCAAACGGAGTGACATTTTAGAATTTTTTTTTCACAGTCATGTAGAGTAGGGCAAATATTTTTAAATGCAAAAAAAATATTTCCCCCTTTAGGCCCCTAGACCCCCTTTTTTATTAAAAAACCAAAAAAACCCAAAAAATGGCCGATTTTCACCTTTTTTTTCGGGCGGAGCATTGCGGCGAGCGAAGCGAGCTGCAATGCGACCGCGGGGAACAGCACGGCGAGCGAAGCGAGCCGTGCTGTGACCCCCCACCCCCGGCCCCCCTTGTACCCCCTCCCCCCACCCAAGAATTTGATATGGGTATCGTTTTCGACTAACATGGGGGTGAGGAAAACGAATTTGATGACGGTTGGCGTGGGTCGGATTGCGGTGAGCGAAGCGAACCGCAATACGACACACGTCACACAGCAAGGCGAGCGAAGCGAGCCTTGCTTTGTGGCCGACTGAGCGGGTCGTATTGCGGTGAGCGAAGCGAACCGCTCTGCGACCAAGGGGAACAGCACGGCGAGCGCAGCGAGCCGTGCTGTGACCCCCACCCCCGGCCCCCGGAACCCCCTCCCCCATCCAAGAATTTGATATGGGTATCGTTTTCGACTAACATGGGGGTGAGGATAACGAATTTGATGACAGGGGGCGTGGGTTGGATTGCGGTGAGCGAAGCGAACCGCAATCCGACCCACGTCACACAGCAAGGCGAGCGAAGCGAGCCTTGCTCTGTGGCAGCACGAGCGGCGTCGTATTGCGGTGAGCGAAGCGAACCGCAATGCGGCCACGGGGCACAGCACGGCGAGCGAAGCGAGCCGTGCCGTCACCCTTTACGCCCCCAGCCCCCCCTGAACCCCCACCCCATCCAAGAATTTGAAATGGGTGTCGTTTTCGACTAACATTGGGGTGGGGATTACGAATTTGATGACGGCAGGGGTGGGTTGGATTGCGGTGAGCGAAGCGAACCGCAATCCGACCCACGTCACACAGCAAGGCGAGCGAAGCGAGCCTTGCTCTGTGGCAGCACGAGCGGCGTCGTATTGCGGTGAGCGAAGCGAACCGCAATGCGACCACGGGGCACAGCACGGCGAGCGAAGCGAGCCGTGCCGTCACCCTTTACGCCCCCAGCCCCCCCTGAACCCCCACCCTATCCAAGAATTTGAAATGGGTGTCGTTTTCGACTAACATTGGGGTGGGGATTACGAATTTGATGAAGGCAAGGGTGGGCCAGATTGCGGTGAGCGAAGCGAACCGCAATGCGACTTCGGGGCACAGCACGGCGAGCGAAGCGAGCCGTGCTGTGACCCCCCACCCCGGCCCCCCTGAAGCCCCTCCTCCATCCAAGAATTTGTTATGGGTATAGTTTTTGACCAACATAGGGGTGGCGATTACGATTTTGCACCCCAGCCCCCCCGACCCCCCTTCCTCATCCAAGAATTTGATATGGGTATCGTTTTCGACTAACATGGGGGTGAGGATTACGAATTTGATGACGGTGGGCGTGCGTCGGATTGCGGTGAGCGAAGCGAACCGCAATACGACACACGTCACACAGCAAGGCGAGCGAAGCGAGCCGTGCCGTTACCCTTCAAGCCCCCAGCCCCCCCTGAACCCCCTCTCCCATACAAGAATTTGATATGGGTATCGTTTTCGACCAACATGGGGCTCAGGATTACGAATTTGATGGCGGCGGGAATGCAACGGACAAACGCGAGCTGCTTGCAGCTCGCGCACTTATACAACCTAGTTCTATTATATATAACTGGATTACCACTGACTGACATACTGATTGACATAGTTGTTCACCTTGATGGTGGATGGGGAGGTATGGTTTTTTTTGCAGATATCGGTGGGGCTGTTCAATTGGACCCGGGGAAAAATCCTATTTTTCCAAATTTCCCCCTCCTTCCCCCCCAAAAGGGGGTCCGCCCGAAGGTCGTTTTGTATGAAAATTTTGACTTTTTCCAAAAATTTTTTTTTTTTTTTTACGGAAAGTGGTAACTGACGGCTCGCGAAGCGAGCCGTTCAGTTTTCCCCCCTCCAACCACCCCCCCCACTGCGTGGCGAGCGAAGCGAGCCACGCAGTGGTGGTTTAGCAACGCGGCTCGCGAAGCGAGCCGCGTTTCCGGGGTGGGGGGGCACAGCACGGCTCGCGAAGCGAGCCGTGCTGTCACCCCCCACCCCCAACCCCCCCCTGGACCCCCTCCCCCTGCGTGGCGAGCGAAGCGAGCCACGCAGTGGTAGTTCGGCAACGCGGCTCGCGAAGCGAGCCGCGTTTCCGGGGTGGGGAGACACAGCACGGCTCGCGAAGCGAGCCGTGCCGTGACCCCCCACCCCCCAACCCCCCCTGAACCCCCTCCCCATCCAAGAATCCAATATGGGTATCGTTTTCGACTAACATGGGGGTGAGGATTACGAATTTGATGATGATTTTAGGGGGGAAGTATAAAAAACGGGTCGCGAAGCGAGCCGCAGTAAAACCTAGTTACATTATATATAGCTGGATTACCACTGACTGACATACTGATTGACATAGTTGTTCACCTTGATGGTGGATGGGGAGGTATGGTTTTTTTTGCAGATAACGGTGGGGCTGTTCAATTGGACCTAGGGAAAAATCCTATTTTTCCAAATTTCCCCCTCCTTCCCCCCCAAAAGGGGGTCCGCCCGAAGGTCGTTTTGTATGGAAATTTTGACTTTTTTCAAAAAAATTTTTTTTTTTTTACGGAAAGTGGTAACTGACGGCTCGCGAAGCGAGCCGTTCAGTTTTCCCCCCTCCAACCTCCCCCCCCACTGCGTGGCGAGCGAAGCGAGCCACGCAGTGGTGGTTTAGCAACGCGGCTCGCGAAGCGAGCCGCGTTTCCGGGGTGGGGGGCCACAGCACGGCTCGCGAAGCGAGCCGTGCTGTCACCCCCCACCCCCCCTGAACCCCCTCCCCCTGCGTGGCGAGCGAAGCGAGCCACGCAGTGGTAGTTCAGCAACGCGGCTCGCGAAGCGAGCCGCGTTTGCGGGGTGGGGGGACACAGCACGGCTCGCGAAGCGAGCCGTGCCGTGACCCCCCCCCCCAACCCCCCCTGAACCCCCCCCCATCCAAGTATCCAATATGGGTATCGTTTTCGACTAACATGGGGGTGAGGATTACGAATTTGATGATGGTGTTTAAATTTAACGGGTCGCGAAGCGACCCGTTCAGTTTTCCCCCCCTCCAACCTCCCCCCCCACTGCGTGGCGAGCGAAGCGAGCCACGCAGTTGTGGTTTAGCAACGCGGCTCGCGAAGCGAGCCGCGTTTCCGGGGTGGGGGGCCACAGCACGGCTCGCGAAGCGAGCCGTGCTGTCACCCCCCACCCCCCCTGAACCCCCTCCCCCTGCGTGGCGAGCGAAGCGAGCCACGCAGTGGTAGTTCAGCAACGCGGCTCGCGAAGCGAGCCGCGTTTGCGGGGTGGGGGGACACAGCACGGCCGTGCCGTGACCCCCCCCCCAACCCCCCCTGAACCCCCCCCCATCCAAGTATCCAATATGGGTATCGTTTTCGACTAACGTGGGGGTGAGGATTACGAATTTGATAATGATTTTAGTAAAGAAGTATAAAAAACGGGTCGCGAAGCGAGCCGCAGTAAAACCTAGTTCTATTATATATAGCTGGATTACCACTGACTGACTGACTGATTGACATAGTTGTTCTCCATGATGGTGGATGGGGAGGTATGGTTTTTTTTGCAAATAACGGTGGGGCTGTTCGATTGGACCCGGGGAAAAATCCTATTTTTCCAAATTTCCCCCTCCTTCCCCCCCAAAAGGGGGTCCGCCCGAAGGTCGTTTTGTATGAAAATTTTGACTTTTTTCAAAATTTTTTTTTTTTTTTTACGGAAAGTGGGTACTGACGGCTCGCGAAGCGAGCCGTTCAGTTTTCCCCCCTCCAACCTCCCCCCCCACTGCGTGGCGAGCGAAGCGAGCCACGCAGCGGTGGTTTAGCAACGCGGCTCGCGAAGCGAGCCGCGTTTCCGGGGTGGGGGGGCACAGCACGGCTCGCGAAGCGAGCCGTGCTGTCACCCCCCACCCCCAACCCCCCCCTGGACCCCCTCCCCCTGCGTGGCGAGCGAAGCGAGCCACGCAGTGGTAGTTCGGCAACGCGGCTCGCGAAGCGAGCCGCGTTTGCGGGGTGGGGGGACACAGCACGGCTCGCGAAGCGAGCCGTGCCGTGACCCCCCACCCCCCAACCCCCCCTGATCCCCTCCCCATCCAAGAATCCAATATGGGTATCGTTTTCGACTAACATGGGGGTGAGGATTACGAATTTGATGATGGCGTTTAAATTTAACGGGTCGCGAAGCGAGCCGCAGTAAAACCTAGTTCTATTATATAAAGCTCGATTACCACTCACTGACTGACTGATTGACAGAATTGATCTCCGTGTTGGTGGAGGGGGAGGTATGGTTTTTTTTGCGGAAATGTATTTCTCATGCCTGGGGGACCTCAGGAAAATTCCGACTTTTTGAGATTTGCACCGGGGGGCCCCCGCCCCCCGGGGGGGCTTCCAAGCAGAGCCATCCTGACTAATAATTTTATGGGGGTTGTATAGAGGGGTACAAGTGATTTTGATTGCAAATTTTTTTTTACCCCCCCTTGCCCCCCAGACCCCCCCCTTTTTCAAGTGCTATGAGAAAGCGACGTGATAGAGTGTTTTTAATTACAGGGTCGTATAGAGGGTGTCTTCTTGAATTGGGAGAAAAAAAAAATTACCCCCCCTCTCACCCCCCATTTTTTAGCCCCCGTTGATATCTCCCAAACGGACTGACTTTTCAGAATTTTTTTTTCACAGTCATGTAGAGTAGGGCAAATTATTTAAAATGCAAAAAAAATAT